>JBBELK010000220.1:0-1439028 GCA_037783545.1 Henricia sp. BOLD:AAB3569
CAAAGGCCATAAAAATTGACCCGGGAAATTAACTGCCCGTCCGCGTCCCTTGTTACGACACGAACCACGGAAGCCAATCCCATGACGGTAAACGAATCTCCCATTCAAAACGACCTCCTTTGTCTGCATGTATTCTTGACTTGAAATTACGAGCGTGTCAAAACAATAAAACTGCCCATTTCGGAACACATACCATAGGAAGTAACCACTAGCGCTTCAATTTCAACACTGATTGGTTTTTTTTCAATGCCAATTTCATAAAAAAGAAAACGCGTGATGTTTTTATTTGGCCTAATTGGCGTTGCGTTGGAGTGTTTAGTTTCGTTGAATCGACCTTTGGAGGAATGAAATTAACGGCAAAGAATAAAATCGTGGGCGCGCATACCTGCGGTCGCTGCTTCCGTACCGTACGGACACAATGGTGTCAACAAGCTCGGTAGACTCAAACGGGGACTGCATTATATACTTGGAATCCTAAACCGGTGTCTGTTCTCGAATTGTCATGATTGACCATCCAAAAACAGCAGCGTCTGTTGTTGTAGTTAATTTTACGGCATCTTCGGCATGTAACTAAGGACCTTTGTGCAATACTTTAGTTTGTTTATTATCAACTTGAGATGACGAAGAAAGAGATGCAGTTTTAAAAGTGGGAGGGGAACCCCCAGGGAAGTCTCATGTATAGGGGGTGGGGAAACCCACGCGGTCAAGAAGGGACTACAAAGTCGATCTACATACCCGTCCCTGGAATCGAACATGGGACGCCAGAGGTGAAAGACGTGGAATTGAAGAACCTCATGGGCGTGGGCTGGTTTGGTCGTGGGGGTGTGATTTTCAACTCCTGACAAGACGAGATTGTCAAGTTGGGTGACCATGACCCCCCCCCCCCCCCTCCCCTCCCCCCCCCCCCCCCCCCCCTCCCCTCCCCCCCCTCCCCCCCCCCCTCCCCCCCCCTCCCCCCCCACCCCCCTCCCCCCCCCTCCCCCCCCCCCCCTCCCCCCCCTCCCCCCTCCCCCCTCCCACACACCCAAATAAATAAATACATTTTTAATGCAAAACGGAACTCCATATATGCCTACTGCTTACAGGGGGCGCATGGCATGAACACATCATCTGTTGCGAGTTTTTACGTTAGTTTTATTTATTTAACTTCATGATTCAGAACCACGCCCTAGGACCTGTTTTCGTGGCCATAAACAAAAAATTCCCTCGTTACAGCAGGAAATTTGTATTCTACTGGTTTGAAAAATGAAGATAAATGAGGATTTGAGACCTTGCCATACAGCGTCTTTTTCAAAATTTAAAAACAAAAACAAAATGTCGGGAAATTTCAATCCAACATCTGATACATCTGGTATAATGACAGGTTCAGATTTGTAGAATTGGATAAAATGGTGCAGTTTTGATCAAAATTGATGAATTGCGAAATTCTGAAAGCTTTGTAAGCGGTTTGTTGTACGACAAACACGTGAAACAATTAGGACGAGAAGGCATTCATTAGTATGAAAATTAAGAGCACGAGCACGGGGCGGCTTGGCGATTCTTTCCGGTGTCTTGAAGTACGGAAATAACGCTAGAAGCTGCGGGTCGTGGAGCCGGTCTGCGCGGTTCACTTGCTTGGGGAGAGATCGACTATTAAAGCCCCTTTGAAGTAGGTCACGTGATAGACGTGACGTCAACCACCCCCAACGACGTGCTTAGAAGAATCGTCGCGTTTAAGTGCGTCTAAATGGAAGAAAATCACCCGCCATTTTGCCATTCAAAGTTTTCGTGGGGCAGTTCTTTGTTCCTTGAGGACATGCATGGTTGCACATATTGTGCTTCCATTGTTGAACGGTTTAAGTAGCAGAAGGTGCCCCATGCACGAAATGGCGGCTATTAGATACGGTCTATTGGGGCTTATAAAACTTGCATGATGTACAATCATTTCAGTTCGTGTGTAATTCATGTTCCTATAATGAGCCTTAATTCCTCAAACAACAATTTTACTGAGTTCAAGAGTGCACTTGAGTAGGTACAGTTATCCGTCAATTCCTAATAATATTTATTGCGCATGGTTGACTGCTCTTCACGCTTAATATGCCGATTTGCATCTGTCGTATTTGCCGGAACATTAATTTCTCGAAGTGAATATATTTCTTTCTTTCTTTTTTTAACACGACCTTGACTTTGTGTTATTTGCATTCTGGGGTTGTAGTCGAATCCATCACAAGTCTATCACAAGTCCAGAGCCGATAAAATTACAAATCCGTGACAAGTCCCGCTCAAGTCCAGTAACAAGAAGCAAAGGATGAAGATTCAAAAAAAATGCCTTTGTTGGAGTTCATTTGAATAGCTTGTGACTTGAATTAAGACACAGGGACACGCAACAACGCAAAAATGTCGTTCCCAGTTTTCGGACAAAATGGCGGCGCCCATTAACCATTGTCTGTGAGGTTCGTATGCGCTATTCAGTGGGCCATATTTCTTGTTTGTTTGTTCGTTTTTTGGTATGAAAATAATGTACGAGTTGCAATTGTTCAGCAAAATGTTTTTTGTTCCTTGGGTATACTTCTTCTTTAAAATACACCTATACATATAGCTATGAATACACCTACACATGCATTGAACTTGAGTATAATAATAAAGGCCCCTTTGAAAGAAGACATTTTAACAGTTGGTGACAAGAGATGGGCCCACGTCGGCGGAAAGGCGACTTGGCAATTTCCGGACGTCCGGCGTATTTAGGACCTCGTGCATTGCGTGCTCGTGGCTACAAAAGCAGAAAGAAATTGCATCTGTTTTAGATTCGTAAGTGGCCATTATCAAATTAGGAGATGGAAACATAACATGTATTGCCGGCAGTTATATTTTTGCGGAGTTGATTGAAAGCGTCGGTGGAACACAGTGAGTTAAATGACATATAATGGTGTGATATGATGTCTGGGAGAAATTGTAGAATGTAATTGAAATGGAATTGATGAAGTCATGGTAACTCGTATAGTCTCCCTCCCAATTCTTGAGCATTTTTTAAAATATATATTTTGTGACTTGGTCTGTCGTATATCTTCAACGAAAACATTGTGACGTCACGATGACGTCATCAAAAAGCGAGTTTACGCCCACACTTTTAAAAGAATGTCGCATTACACGCAGTCGAAAATGCATTCTCTTCTACCGAACATCAAAAGAAATTCTTCAGAAACAGGTTTAATCAAATTTCTTTTCTAATTAGGTTGACATCGAAACCAATCGAAACAAACACTGTACTTTTGGTATGACATAGTCTTTTGTTACTATGGGAAAAGCAAACCTTGCTATATAGATGGTAAGTTTGGTGTATGGAGAAAATATCCGGGGTTTTTTTTGCTCATTGTACAGGATGAGTCAGAAAAAAACCGCTCTTTTGATTTCCAAATTTTTATTTTTAGGTATAGATATCCCCGTAAGACATGGTAAAACGAAGCTGCGGCCTTTTTTCTTACTCGTTCGAACGCACACAAGCCTTCCACCCCGTCTATGGTCTACCGCAGTGTATTTTCGTCATTCTGTGATGGGCCGTTTCGAGTAGATTGCGTCTCTGACAGGCAATCCTTAGTGAAAGCCGATCACCCACAAGTCCTCTTAGATCATCGAGACCATGTCATGGATGTCATCTCACTGCTTATAACCTCTCTGCGTTTTTAGAAGCAGTTCTAGTCCATTATCGATTCGAGCCGTATAGACGGGGCACTCGCGGGTCGCTGCAACATGCCAACACAAAATGGTCGCGCACAGCATTTATTTGCATGCGCACGTGGTGTATGTTTGGCTAATAATTTATAGCAGATACCACCCCCATTGACATAATTGTATAAGCGTTTAAATTTCGCGGGTAAAGCATGCAGCAACAGTGTCGGCAGCAAAAGTGGAGGCAACAGCATCGCCACCGTCGGCGGCGGCGGCGGCAGCAGCAGCAACGACAAAGGCACCAGTAGATTGAGCAGGAACAGCAGCAACAGCATCAGCAAAAACAACAGCAAGGGCACCAGCAACTTTAGCAATATCAATACCAACAGCAGCAGCCATCACAGCACCAGCAAGAGCACCAGCAAGAGCACCAGTAACTTTAACCGCAGCAGCAGCAACAGCAGCAGCAACAGCACTAGTAACTTTAACAGCAGCAACAGCAGCAGCAGCAAAAGCGTTGGCAACAGCGGCGGCAGTGGCGGCAGCGGCGGCAGCTGCAACAGCGCTGCAGCGGCAGCAGCAAAAGCGACGGCAGCAGCAAAAGCAACATCACAGCAGCAACAGCAGCAACAGCAGCAACAGCAACAGCAACGGCAACGGCAACGGCAACAGCGGCGGCAGCGGCGGCAGCAGCGGCAGCAGCAGCAGCAAGAGCAACATCAGCATGCAGCAGCATGTTTTGTCCCCATGGGTTGGGATTTTGTCACACAAATTTTTCCCAGGGGTGGGGAATTTGTCACTAGGCCCGGGGGTTGGGAGGAGTGGGGGAAACAATAGACCTGAAACATAATGACGTCACGGTTTGTTTACATGCGCGCAAATCTATGGGGGAATCTCGGGGTACCAGACGACATAGGGCCATAGGAAAGTACGTATGTAAACAAACAGTGATGTCATTATGTTATAGGTCCATTGATAGGTGCATAAAGAACACAACCAATTAGCAGTGTATTCTTTAAAACAATTACGAAACCGGATGCGATGCTTATTACACTTTTATATACAAACATGTAGTTTTGTCAGAACGAAAATGAAACAGCGTTGCTTCATTTATCGATAAGCGATTTCAGCTCACTCGCATTTCTCCGTGTCTCTGATACTGATAGCCTTCGAGTTGAAATCCGCCCTGTCACCACCTGGCGGATGGATTTTAGCCAGGAAATTGGAACGAGGTAGCATCTCTTTCAATATTCGTATTATCTATCATATACCGTGTGCTCAGTTTCACCGTTGCCGACTAATTCAAGCGTCGCAATACGTATTCTCACTACTGAAATTAAAGACGGCATGATTCACCAGTTGAGCTAGCTCAGAATGACGGACATTTTGGATAAATGACACGTATCAGTGACGCGCCCTTTAAAGGCCTATATATCATTCGCAATGACCCAATTTTGTTTTTCATGAGTTGACAAGAAAAACCTTACTCAAAGGGTTGATAGCAATGGTAACAAACACCACATGAATTTATTTCCGTCCAAAATGATATTTCATGCTGGAAATTGACAACCGAAGGTGGTTTTCAAAAAAAAAAAGTCCCGTGACATTTACTTGTACACAAAATCCATATATAGGCCTATAGATTTTCAAGGTTTTCTGAAGCATTGATGCATCTAAGTAGCTAAAATGTCTTCAGGCTAGTTTACCAACATTCTTCCTTAGATATGTTACACTCTTATTCTACGAATCTGTAAACAGTTTTATCTTGCAAATTATACATAGTGCCTTTAAGAGCCCAGTTGAGTATAGACCGTATCGAATAGCCGCTATTTCGTGGGGCAGTTTCTTTGTTACTTGAGATGCACTGTTGCACATATTGTGCTTCCATTGTTGAACGGTTGAAGTAGCAAAAGGTGCCCCACGAAATGGCGGCTATTCGCTACGGTCTATTACACCAAGTTGATTTTCCACTCGTGTACCCTGAACTATTTCAGTCAAATGTAACCTGGTGATTTGGAAGGTGCCAGGCTGTTTTTGCGCTCCAAGCCACTTGTACACTTGTAGAGCATGCGTATAGCCTGCAGGCACCTATCCAAGCAACAACTTGCATTTCGTATAACTGATTCAATTGGACATTGTTTCCGCGTAAATCGGGGTAATGCTATGGTGCGTGTGTCCTTTGGGCAGAAAAACCACGCTTGGATGATGCGCTCTTCGCTTTGTACGAGCTCAGAGTTAAGGCGGATTCACACTATTGCGGAAAAATCAGACTGTGCCATTGGTTTGTACACAAACTGGTTTGCCGCTTGTGCGCGGCCTATCGCGACGCGCACAACGTTTTGAGCTGGGTCAAAGTTCAAATTTGTTGAACTTTGACCGCGGTGCGCTGACCTTTCCAACGCGCAGCCAATGAGGTATCAGAGAGAAGCCCCAAGTTACCAGAGTGGAATTTTCTATTTTGGAATAATCGGCGATTGGGAGCTCATGCAATGCGGTGAGCGCAGCGCGAAAGTGTGATTTTTCCGCGATAGTGTGTATCCGCCTTTACGCTCTAAAAATGCCTTTAAAATACCATTTGCCGACAAACGTATACTGCGTTATTGAGCACGTCTCCTGCCTTTTTTATGACGTCATTGGACATTTTCAGGCACCTCCGGTGATTGGTCGTCTGTATTTTCGCCTCGCGGCAAAAACGGCCGGAGATGCATTCTCGGTTTTGACGCGCGTTAAAGCAGTGGAGCGGCAAACGTTTTTTTTTTGACGGACAAACAAAACCAACAAACAAATCACCTGCTATTTCCCGATTTCTAGTTGAATATCACAACGTTCGTCAATAATGGGGAAATTCTAACTTCCCGGGGAAACGAAGATAATGCAACTGACGCGGTTTCGTGTTGCGAACGCGTCACACTGCTCTGCAAAATTGACTTTAATTATTGATAATTCACGGCAATGTCCGACTGAGCCGTTGTGAGTGGAGAGCGGGGTTACGCGCGTATATATGCCTTGACAGACGGCTGGAACCCGCTATAGGTGAGTCCGTTTAAAGGCGTTGTGTAGGAGTATCACTTGCAGATGAAACGAAATCCAGGAACAACAGCATTTAATACATAAGAATAATAATGCTGATAAACTGCCTTATTGTTGTTGAAATTTCAGCCACATAGATGCATAGTGTTTGTGTTGAGTTATGGTAAAACAAAATCTTGTGCAAACGATTAAAAAACAAACACCTCCAGCTGGCAATTTCTCCCACAATGTTAAAATTTTACTATACACGGGACAACATTATACAAATATCACATGGTTCATTTCGGGTGGATAGTCGATATTAGCTCCCCTCGGTATTGGAAGTTGACGCGCTAGATCCCAAGGCCGAAGGTCGAGGGAACTAGCGTGTCAACTTCCAATACCGAGAGGAGCTAATATCACATGGTTCATTTCGGGTGGCTAGTCGATATTTGTTTTACCATAACTCATACATATTCTCTTCCCCAGTTTGGAATCACTGACTGCAGGAAAACGGTGAGTAAAATTTTGCTTGTGCAGCCATCTTTTTCATTCAGCTCGTGTGTGTGCACGCGCGTTGTATACCAGCGCGGCGCTGTCGCGCGTACTGCGCGCTATTGATTGCTTTCCGGTGACGTCACGCCTTCCATCCACCATTTTGGTTGGCATTTTTCATGACGCACGTGGCTCGAGTGATAACCGGCGAAAAAGAGCAAGAAAAGCGAATTGGTTGCACTTACCTCCGTTGCTTAACCTTGCTTTATGTTGTTGCGCCATGGCTGTTGTATCGATAAAGATAAAAACGTATTTCTTCAGGCTAAAAATCGCCATCAAGTAGAAGCACTTTCGTGTTTACTAGCTGACTACATGCTCAATATTTTGAACGTATCGCAACGCGCGCGTGTGGCATCATTGAATGAAAATACGCTGGTGAGTATTTTTTTACGCGTGTTCATGTGCGTCTATTGGCGCGCGCGTGTACGCGCGTGACTGTTGCCCACCACACATTCCCGGATGTTCTACGTCATCGAAAGCAATCAATACGTGCTACGCCCGATTGTTTCGTAAAGCGCATGCGTAGTGTACTATTCCCGGGCTGCCAAGAAAGAATGCTTCGAAAGGCGCGTGCGCAGTGTACTATCTACCTGGCAGCCGCGAGTAGTTTACTACGCTTGCGCTTTTGGCATGCGCGTGGATAAACAGCAAAAATAACTATACCGGCACGTGACGTGGAACGTACCATGCAGTGAGAACGCGACTCTTCTTTATGAAAATGTATGAGGTATGGTGATATAGCCTATTCACGCGGTTTGAACGGTTCTGCGATCGTGTCCCCTGAATCAGTTCTATAGAATGCAAACTGCTGATTGGAAGGGTGCCAGACTACTTATGCGTTCCAAGTCTCTCCTTTAGATCGAGGTTTGGAGCGCATAGGTAACTTTCCAATCGACAGTTTGTACTCTATAGAACTGAATCGGGGGACACGATTGAACCGTTTAAACGCGTGGATGGGATTACGGTCCATTGATGTTTTGGCGCTCCCCGTGCGGGATAAGATTTGTAAATTCGGAGGATCGTTTATTCGGTTTTCGGTATTCCGAAAATTCGGATTTCGAGATCTTCGGTTTGCTTCAACGCTATCAGCAAAATGATTCAGTGTGGTTTTCAATCAATGAGCTCTCCTGCAATTCTGAAACGAGTATACTGGCCAGTATAGATATTGCCTGAACGTGCCCTGACTCGAGGCCCGAGCACTCCGATGCCTGCAGTCGATTGATACAACCTCTTTGGTTTGCCGGAAGCCACTTAAAGTAACGCCTGGAGACATGGAATGTAATCGAGAAACACTCAAACGGTGTTAAGGAATTGAGTTTTTCTTAATGTCAAGTCCTGAAGGAAAGCAAAGAATGTGCAGATAATTTGGCGTGAAGATTTACAAAATATCAAAAGACTAAAACCGTGCACCAAATTAAAGGGGAATTATACCCAAGAATACCTTGTGCTCAACAAGTACAACTCATATATAATTGTAATACAAAGAACAAGAAATATTACCCACTGAAAAGCGGATACGAACTTCATAAAGAATGGCAATTTTAGCAATACGTCGCAATATATGGGCGTCGCCATTTCGTCCGAATACTGGAAAAATTCTTCATAGTCTTGGAATAAGCAAAAGTATAAAACTGTCGTCATAAAAGATGTGTTCATCCATATTTGTGTATGCCGAAACGTCCTTCTTTGCCCAGTATTCGGACAAAATGGCGGCGGAATAATTGCAATGGACATTTTGGAACCGCTTTTATCTTTCATTTTGAGTAAGGATTTCTCGGTCAAATTTCAAATTAGTGCTGGCAGCCTCGGTTCAGATGCTGAGCCATTGTTACGTCACGCGGTTTTTTTTTCCATTTGCAAATTATCACAAAAGAAAGCACTGAGACCCGTACCCTCGTTTTCGATAAGTTTGTAATTCATGTATACGGTAACTTGTCGCACGACGCAAAACAAAATTCAGCATGGTCGAACCACACACCGCAGACCCAGCTGCGGTTTTAGCAGGCGGTGTAAATATGACACCATTTGCGCGCCAAAAATTGTGCAATTGCCAATTTCATTAAATATATATAGACTCATTCCTTAGTTGGTATGAATGAATGTTCGCTGCTCTGCTGTTCGAACGTGTGATGTTGAAATTGACAGGTGCCGTATATTGACTTAGGCCTACTCATATCCGATGACGTTTAGTTGGCGCGAAAACGTATCGTTTCTAGCAGCGTGAGCAAATTACCATTTGCATGTTTCACATGAGTAGCGTCTGATGTATTGACGTATTTCCTTCCACATGCACGCTTAATATCCAGAGGACCAGACTACATTTTGTGTTGCTATGTAATGTGACCGAGTACACGCAGCAAGTGTGAAGTACAGAATCAACAGCGTGCCCACTGTATATGGGGGAAATGTCACAGCAAAGTTTGATATAAAAGTAGCACATGGAGCTATGTGCAGGCTCGTCAGCAATGCGCGCGCGCCAAATTCGTGCCTCGAAATACACAGCTCCATAGCAAAGGCATAGAGCTCCGTGTTTCGTGGCACGAATTCGGCGCGCGCATTGCTGACGAGCCTGCGCCTTTAAGTGTTTTTCAAACCGTATACTATTCCTTCTAATCATTTAAAAAATCACGTTTAATCAGTTGCGTCTAAATACGCTTCATGTAAGTCACCATGTTTTGCAGCTCGGCGCTCGGACTCAGAAGGGCGTGAGTCAGGTCACAACATGACATCATCCATGCAACTGTTGCATGGTTGACGTTTATATCGTCCCTTTCAAAATTTCAAATATTGCCCAGCACATATATAGCCGCATTGGCTTCAATGTTTATCATAAAAATTAATTGCTTTGCCGACGTTAAAACAAGTACCCGGATTCCCGTGGGGGTTTATGTATCAGACAATTGGTTTTGCATGTGTATAGGCTTAAGCATTTTTAAAATTATTAAATACGACAATAATTCCAAACAGGTGTTTCCTCTTCTTTTTTTGCAGTTACCCCAAATTTTTACAAGAAAATGCCCGACTGTTAGTGTTGATAGCAATGGTATACAACCACCACATTATTGTTTTTCCCGTGCCATCTTTGTGGGAGAAATTGCCAACTGAAGGTGCTCTAAAAATGTCTAAATGTATTACTGTATCTTTGTGGCTGAAATTTCCACAAGGCAGTTTATCAACATTATTCTTTAGTTATGTAAAGCTGTTCCTGCATGTTTTTATTTTTTCCAATCTGTCTTTAAAGTTTACGGTAAGGCCTATTACATGACAAGTGACGGCACACCTAGTGCCTCGGCTCTCTGCAGCGGAGGCCAAAAACAAACCCGACATCGAGCCAAACACGTGGCTACCTACCATAAGGTATAGCAGTGACCCAACCCAAACGATTTTCAAGTCAAGACAAAATTATCCACAGAGGTCACTTATATACATCGATATCTGCTCAATTTGAAGTTGGCCGTTTAACCGTCTGCATCATTGACCGTACGCCGTATAGACACGTCATCTAGCAACTAGTGGCATAATGGGCGGACCTATCGCGGAGCGATCACGGACACACGAAGCAAAATTACACCTCCATCTGATTTGAAGTCTCGATATTATTTTCCTGCCTCCCTCGCCAAAAATCGAATCATCCAGCTCAATAAAAACTCCAGATCGTTTTCGCTTCACCATACTTCACTGGAAGATTCCGTAAACTGCCGCTCGGCTCTATTGTAACTCTGCGAGAAACCACACATTGGCTTTGATACGGTAAACAAACAATCGAAGATTCATCTTTTGTGTACGTGCGATCAAAGTTAAACTTTTGATCGTCAAAATACTGGACAGGTTGTTTTCTTTCAGACGTTCAAATACCTGGATTACTTGAGAAGTGAACTCTGGCTAACAGGAAATACTGAACGTCGTCATTAAAGGTAAGATGAACAACTTTTTACGATTTTACATCCCACCCGAAGGATGGAGCAGTTGTGGTTAGGCCTCTTTGCTCAAGGGTGGAAGTACCACGGCCGGGCTCGAACCCACGACCCCATGGTCAGAGTAGCACGCAACGTTTGCTAAAGAGTGGTCCAAACCGCCCTTGCTGCCCTAAAACCGGTCCCCACTACGATTGTTGCTACGAATCTATTTCCTACACGATTAAAGCCCAATACATCACCTACAGTTGCTCAAAATATTACTTTACGAGTTGACAAGGAAACAAAACGACTAAAAGTGTTGATAGCAATGGTATTTTTTTCATGTAAAATGGTCGGTACCTTTGTGGGAGAAATTCACAACAAAAGGTTTTTATTTTGGGGTCTGCAGACAACGTTTTTACCATTTGGTATACACAAAACCATGCATGGATTTTTCAGGTTTTCTGAAGTATTGTTGCATCTGTGTGGCTGAAATTTCTCCAAGGCAGTTTATTAACATTATTCTTTAGTTATGTAATGCTGTTCCTGCTTTTAAATGTTTTCCAATCGTGTAACGTGTTTTTAAGTATCTCATATAAAACTTGATGATATTCCCTAAGACTGTGCATAGATAGTCAGTCTGGGGTTCTCTCAACAAATCTACCTAATCGTGTGGAATTCGCAGCGAAAATTGCACAGTGGGAGATCAGCCTAAATTCAATCATTTTCGTCGGGCCTTTTGCCGTGTATTTAGATTTACAGATGAAGAAATGGGATAAAGAATTGGGAAGATGAAAAAATGGGAAGGTCTCCCTGACCCGATCTTTCCCTGTCCAGAAAAATTCCTTGATTCTCATAGCAACGAGACATCTAAATAAATCAGTTCGAATTCCTCGACGTCCAAAATGTAAACAAATATCTTGAAAGATCAAGATGAGATCACGACAAAATGAGCTGTCTGGTGATTTTTGTGGTTGATAAACTGCTTTCGGTGTTAAGGGCAAACAGTTAGCACACTGAATACGGAAATTGAATTCAACGGTCCATATTTTCCCTTCCTTCAACTTAGTATGACATGCCCCCGTTGGGTCTCGGTAATACGATACAAATCTTGGGTCTGTTTTGGCAACCACAAGCAGAAACATGTTTCTGCAGCGAAATTACTGATTCGACCAATGACTAGCTTTGATTGCAATAACTGGCCAATCATCGGTTGAATCAGTAGGTTTAGTTACGCCAGAAACATGTTTCTGATTGTCGCGAAAACAGGCCCCATGAGGTCAGTACTGCAGTGTTTGTTTTGTACGGCGCTCTGTGAGGGCCATTCCACTTGTTTAGATACCGAGATAATTTATCTCACTATGTTGACAGATAACGTGAATTAGGCTAAGTCGACTTGGCGAGACAATTTATGTCGCCAAGTCGACTTCCTGAAATAAATAAGTCGACTTGGTGGGAAATTTTTGATGCCAAATCGCCTTTGTCGACTTTGCAACAAATTATCTCACCAAGTCGACACAGTAGATTTATAAAGTCGACTTGGCAACAAAATATCTCGCCAAGTCGACGTATTGAATGCAGGAAGGCGACTTCAATTGGCAACAAAAAATATCTCGCTAAGTCGACTTATTAAATCTAGGACGTCGACTTGGCAACGTAAATTATCTCGCCGAGTCGACTAAGCATCTCACCAAGTCGACATAATCCACGTTATAAGTCAACTTGGTTCGATAAATTCTCTCAGTATCTAAACAAGTAGGATGGCACTCACAGAGCGCCGTAGTTTTGGAGACCATGTTTCTAACTTAATTAATAATTTAACCAATGAAGAGCTTAGGCTGCTCACGATTGAAGTTATTCATTGGTTGAAACAGTTACGTCAGAAACATGTTTGTGGTTGTAGTCGCAAAAACAGGTCGCTGATAATTATTCACTTGAGATGACGCAATTCTAAGTTCCTGGAAAAAAGGTCGTTGTTTGTTAGGGTTTGTTAACAAAATGGCGGTTCCACTCTGTAGGAGTGCACGTAGGGGAAATCTGTAAGTCATCTGGCACTTCTCAAGGAACCCCTTTCTTGTTCCCCACACCAGAATTTAATGGCCACAAAGAACTTACACTGTCAAGGAGGATTTCCCTTTCCTTAGGTCATAAACCATTGCCACAGCCCCCGGGGGCGAAGTGAGGGCGAGGTTCACGGGGAGCAGGAAATCCAGAAGGGATGACACCCAGTCTGTGAACCCGTGATACCCTTGGCTTCCCACGTTTCTATTCTCCCTATATACATGTATCTCCAACGCCAGTTAATTCAATGTGGCAAGTCATGATTTAAACATATCCGAATTCATTGGCCAATGAACAATTCAGACCACGGTTAAAGGAGCGTGTCCAGATAACATTTTGACGCCCCCATTTTTCACAGGGGTGTTGAGATTTTGATACCATATCATGTGTCATATTTTTCTCATTACCATTCTGAAATTTCGTATATTTTCAAGGATATCGTTAAAAAATCCATCCAAGTTTAGTAAACTAATTTATCCGTCAGTTACATAAAGCAGTGCAGTGATTACACCAAACTTTTTGTTTCCATATCCAAATTGGAGATTGCATATTTCCAGTTTTCTTTCCATGGATAGTATTTTGGGGAGGTATTTTATATGATTGATAGGTTATAACGAAATCCATTTTCTGGGGAAAAAAATCTTAACAACTCCTTTAAATCCTCATTACATCATTTGCAGTTATCCAAAATGTTACTTCACGAGTTGACAAGAAAAACCGACTAAAAGTATTGATAGCAATGGTAACAAACACCACGTTATTTTTTCCCCGTGTAAAATATACCTTTGTGAGAGAAGTTGCCAACTGAAGGTGGGTTTTAAAAAAAACACTTGTCTGCAGACAACTTTTTTACCATTCATTCACACACAAAAACATGCATGGATTTTTCAAGTTTTTAAAAAGTATTACTGCATCTACGTGACTGAAATTTCTACAAGACAGTTTTCTTGACATAGGCTTTTAATTACGAGTGGAAATAACGCCGTTTTTAATCATGTACAGTTGAAGTCAGAAGTTTACACATGTATACCACTACCATCATCACCCAAAATGGTGAACAGGACTACCCGAACCATTGCAAGGTGTGCAATCTATGTTTTAAGTACTGCAAGCACGTGATGAATTCCACAAAATCACGACTTTAGTAAAGACTGTTACAAAAATGGTGACAACGCAAGTTTCAGCACACCAGTTTTAACACAGTTGTATGTAAACTTCTGACTACAACTGTACTATATATCTTTTATTTATTTATTCTCGTTCGCAGTTGCCACACCGCCACACGATGAACTCCCGTACCGTACTCTTTCTCGCCCTGGTCGTCACACTGGCTTGCTCGGTCACGGAGGCCGGTAACTACTGGCAAACGTCGCGTGGTCGCCAGGGCAGGTCCAACTTGAGGACATCTAACTTGAGGAAGCGAATCAACTTGCCGTATGTGATCAGACCAGACTTGCTGGAGCAAGTCATCGAGGAGTTGGAGAATGGGTGAGTTGACCTGCCAAAGATATGGGCGAGTTGACTGTAATTAAAAAAAAAATCCCCTGAACGTGATGCAAAAAAGCAGATTCACACACTAGTATTCCTTCAAAATATACTTAGGATGAGAGAAAAATCGTTTCAATGTGATCAGGCACCATGATACAAAATATTGCGTTCTTGATCAGAACAGAAGTTTGTTGCTTACAGTGCAGTAAACCTGTGGATAACAGGCACAGGCTCGTCAGCAATGCGCGCGCGCCAAATTCGTGCCACAAAATACGCAGCTCCCTGCCTTTGCTATGGAGCTGCGTATTTCGTGGAACGAATTTGCCGCGCGCGCATTGCTGACGAGCCTGTGCCTTTAAGGCAATTATTGAGCAATGATTGAGTTCCAAGTGGACCTGTTTGAACAAAGTGATTCACACAGTAAGGAATTGTGACTTTTTTCTGTTGTTGGCCTATCAAGTACTTTTCTTTTTCATTTCATTTACAGTGACGGGGAATTCGAAAACTACTAAATTATTGGCCTTCTGTACATAATTATGAGTGAGTATACATTTTCCTTGTAGTTATTTTACACATATTCCATAGAGCTATACTAATATTTTGTACGAGTTTAATTTTCGTGACTTCAAAGATGGTATCCATTCAACATGGAGCAAGTTCGTGTATAGCGACTATGGTGGACTGTACTAGAATCCATCGAACAACGGAAATTATTCTTCACAATGACAGCATTTATTGACCAGCAACTTTGGCATAAATTTTCTTTAATGTATCATTAAAGTTGTACAACAGTTTGGCCATTTTGTTTCTCGCGGTTTGCAAATGCCGTGCACATACATATAACAGTACACGGTGTCCGTTACAACAACGTGCAAATTGTCCACGCATGTAGATAAAATAGTTGGTATCGGTAATGTTGTATTTTTTCGTTTATCGTTATTGAAAGCGATGGATCGATTGATATTTTATGTTTCCTCATTTGTACTGGCGGCCATGGGGGTATCATGTTTTCTTATTTAAATAATGTGACATAAATAATTAAATCCATAAGGCGCATGCATGATGCACTGCACTCTGACAATGTAATTGCCCTTTAAGATTGCCGAGTCTATTGACTGTTAACCAATTGATTTTTGCATTTTCTGTTTCAGAATTGATATGATATTTCCTACGTCCCGTTCTTTGGAAATGGGCAATTTCGCAGATTCCCTTTAGAAGACCCTTCCTCAACTTCACCGCAAGAGGGCGCCAATCACGGCAACCGGCACATCGTATTGTGAGACCATCCCTCGGCTCTGCGTCAAGGAACTGTATAGGCGACACCAGTAACGTCGGAGGCCTTTCGCCTACTGTGACGGCTGCCGTGTTCTTTGTAGACTTAATGTCAAGACGGTAACTAGACCGGTTGGTTCATAAACCGCGGCAGCGTAGCCGCGAATGGACTGGGAACAAGTCTAGTCAACGTCCAGTTACCGACTTGAGAAAGTTGTTTGTCACTTTGTACACGGGCTATGGAGTTTGCTACCAGAATTGGACGTAGAAATCTGATTAGTCGAGATACGGGGCCTTATCATTAATCATGTCACATTTCCAAAGAAAATGTGTTTTTGAATTAGATTGCCTCCAGCAGTAGACCTACCAGTATCCATTACTCAATAATTTCAAAATGAGACATAAGTAAATAAACTCATGTGTTTGTCACCATTGCTATCAACACTTTGAGTGTGGTTTCTCTTGTCAACTTAAAGAAGTCAAATTCATTACAAATATGTAAAATGTGCCTTGTATTGTCATAGTCGATACGTATAGACCCTATCGAATAGCCGCCATTTTGTGGGGCAGTTTCTCTGTTCCTTTAGTACATGCATGGGTGCACACATTGTACTTCCATTGTTGAAGTGTTTAAGTAACAAAAGGTGCCCCACAAGATGGCAGCTATTCGATACGGTCTATAGTTAAGGCATCTAAAACCATGAATTTGCTTTTTAAAGGTGAAACACATTTGCAGTGTCTCCATTATTATTTTTCAGGAGTTGACAAGAAAAATATCACTAAAGTGTTAATAACAATAGTAACAAACACCACATGATTTTATTTCAGTCCACAACAAAAGTGGTTTTCTAAAACGTCTTTTGCAAAAGACTTTTTTACCATTCAACTCAACACAAAACCATGAATGGATTTACTGCACCTATGTGGCTGAAATTTCTACAGGGCAGTTTTATCAACATTGGCTTAGTCTAATCATGAGTGAAAATAACGCCCCTTTTAACAGTTTACCAATCATGTGTTCTACCTTCAATTTCGCTGTATAATATTTATTTGATCGAATTATTCAAATTTAATCAATTTATGTAATTTATGGTCAATAAAAACCATCAATTAGAATGTTTCTAAAAATAAATTGGCACTTAGGGTCTGACTTTAAAAATATCGATACCGAGCAACAAAAGAAACGCATTTTGTTCACTTTTTGACATGACTGAAAAACAAACTCAATCTAAGAGTGGGATTTTTCAGCACACAGAAGCTTTATGCAGTCATGCATGATGAAGCTGATATGTGAATATGTCGATATCAACTTAATCCCAAAAGTTTCTAATTTTGATAAACTGAACATTTACGGTTCTTTTTTTTTTGTTGCTCGGTATATAAAATGTGACAGTAGTACAGTACGAAGTCTTGGAGCTGCTTTCGGTATCACAACCAGAAATACGTTTCTGGCGTAATCTCTGTTTGCTGCCACCAAGCGTCTTAAAAGTTTTTGAGAATTTTCAGACTCTTGGTGGCAGCAAACAAACCGGTCTTTTTCCATTAGACTGGTCCCCTGTCCTCATATTTGCTTCCCCTTCGTCATAGCGACAGCAGCGTAGCGCACATGGACATGGGACCAGTCTACTTGTCCATTGTTTACGTCACATGCGCAAATTAGGCTGGATCTGAATAAGTGGCTTTGGCTGTGGCTATGGCTGTTGCTATGCTGTTGCTATGTGCGGACAATGACAGTCCTTAGAAACAGCATAGCAACAGCCACAGCCACAGCCAAAGCCACTATTTCGGATCCAGCCTTACCTGAACGTGACGTTACAATGGAAAAGGACCGGTTTGTTTGCTGCCACCAAGCGTTTTAAAAGCCTCCCTTTCAACCAAAGCAGTTCATTGGTTTAAATTAAACCAGTGATTGTGTGTTGTGTCACTCAGTACTGAACGTGTCACCGTTCGGCGCTGGTTTGCCAAAATTGGAAATTTGACCCATAATCAAAATTCAAATCAGAAAAAAATAAAAGTACTGTTTTTACACGACAACTTTTATTGCAAATGTTTAAAGGTACAGGCTCGTCAGCAATGCGCGCGCGCCAAATTCGTGCCACGAAATACGCAGCTTCATGCCTTTGCTAAATGGAGCTGCATATTTCGTGGCACGAATTTGGCGCGCGGATTGCCTTTAAATTCAAGCGCGGTTATATTACGCGTATCTTGCGCTGTTATTTTTCAATTATTTGCATCGAAAAGGAATTTACACTCGCCCTTAATATTGTGAATTAATGAGTAATCAATAAACTCTTAGAATGTAATAAAAAAATGTTATTGAGTGCCGTTGTTTTTAATGGCAGTTCTTGCAACTTAAACGCCTGTGGGCCTGCTTAATTTGCAGTTACTCTGAGTTCCCAAAGTTGAGTTGACAAGTAAAACCCCACTAAACAATTAATAATTTTCTTGAAACATAAAAGTTATTCGGTTTCAAATGAGACATCGACGAAAAAAATCGACGGACGTTTAGTTATCGAATAATTATTACTGTCAATATTTCAAATTATTTGCGGTCCGCCAATAATTCAAGGCGTAGACTTGCTCAAGTCTGACCTCCCGTGCTCGGTCTGCAACGCACAGCGCACTGTGCGCCCTCCGGACTGGTGGCCTGTCCAATTTGTTTCCTCTGTCTTCCGAGACAGACGAAAAGAGATTTGACAGGCCACCAGTCCCCGGGACCAGTCCAGAGGGTACGCTGCACGCACCGCACCACAGACCAAATACGGGAAGTCAGACCTGGGGAAGTCTAGGCAAGGCGTAAAAATGGATATGGATTGGGAGCGCCAAATTTCAGAAAGGTAATGAGAAAAATATTACAAATGATATGGTATTAAAAATCTCAAAACCCATGAAAAAGTGGAGGGGAGGGGGCAAAAATGTGATCTGGTACGCTCCTTTAAACCGGCAGCCCTCCGCGGACGTTAGACTGGTTCCCGTCCACATTCCACACAGGAGAATATAAGGACAGGTAAAGGCGCTTCATCTTGATCTGTAATTCCTCGTCTTTGCGCGTGCGCATTGTGTTTTTTATATTTAAAAATTGGCCAACCCCTTTGCTTTAGGCAATGTACTTTATTTACATAATTGGATATGTTCGACACGCACGGCCAAGTTACAAATGTCAATGCAGAATTCTGCCCGTCATGGCTGCCCTTTACCGATCCCTATATTTTCGCAATAAGCGAACCAATCTATAGGGATCGGGAACCATTCTACGCGGACGTGTGGTAGCCCTAGTCTGGTTCCCAGACCTAAAGATTCCGACCATTTGTTCGTCGCGTGTACGTGTGGAATATGAGGTACGGGAACCTGTTTAATGCTTTCCACGAACGCGCGCTCGAGTAATTTTGGGCACGTACAAAAGGCCGCGCCGTCATCTGATTTATGGAGAGAATGATAATTACGATAGGCTTAGATGATTAAGGAATCCAGCATGACGATAAAATAGAGTAAGTAGACCCACCGCGCATTTTAAGAAGATTGTACTATTTACGTAAATGTCGGTGGGTGCAGGTCAACCCGACCGTCGCACCAACTCGACCGTCGCACCAACTCGACCGTCGCACCAACTCGACCGTCGCACCAACTCGACCGTCGTACCAACTCGGTATACTTTTGGTTGGAGTCGAGTTGGCAAACGGTCGAGTTGACTGTAAACCATGCATAGCCATAGTCGTGAAGTCGTCACCCTTCATTAGTCGTTTAATAGCGTGGCGAACTGGCAATGTCACGGACCTGCCGACTATGCAGACATTTACGTTAGGCCCTACTGAGTACTAGGTCTAGGCCTAGTGTAAAAAACAATCGGGGTGGTGGGATGGAGAAGAATAATCAAGGTTTTTCGGCATGGTTTATATACTAGACGCTTTACTGCAATCTGTCCCGAAAACGAAAGCCCGAGTGCAAATTTGATTTCACATCCCTGCAATGGGCCTCTTCGTGCGTAAATGCGACGCACGCCGTATTCAGAAAAAGCAGTTTGAAGAGATTTTGGAGTGAAACGACGCACTGAACACCACAGAATCAACTTGGATCAAACATTTTTGTGATTCTGTAATTTTCATTGCATCGTTCCATTCCAAATTCCCACTACGTTATCCTTGAAAATACAGATTAAGAGTGCCAAATATCAGAATGGTAATGAGAAAAATATGACAAATGATATGGTATCAAAATCTTAAACACCCATGGGAAAAATGGGGGGTGAGCTCAAAAATGTGATCTGGACAATTTCATCATCTTCTCTTCACACAGGTTTCTTCAGAGTTACGAGCTACAGCTCTGTGGGTGCTTCAACTTCAGGAATTCACGGTTTCGGTACCAGACAGAATTATTGAGATGCAGCCACTGTGATAAGACATTTCAATGAAGAAATGCCTTAAGAAAACACATGAAAATACATAAAGAATACGCAAAAAAAACCTTCAACTAATGAGAAGGAAGTAAAAGGAAGAAATGAAACTTTTGTCGTAAGGAGAGACGCATGGAAAGCCATAATGATGAGGCCAAGGGGCTACATGTATATGCATGCAAACATTGTGATAAGACATTCACGTTAATTAGCGACTTGGAGATACACATAAAAACACACGGTGAGCGACGGTTTGCATGTAGCTACTGTCGTAGGACATTCACGTGTGATAGTGCCTTAAAGATTCACATGAGAATCCATACTGGTGAGCGACCACACACATGCAGCCACTGCGGTAAGACATTCACAGAGAACGGTACCTTGAACAAACACATGAGAATTCATACCGGTGAGCGGCCATATGTATGCAGCCACTGTAATAAGACTTTCACAGAGAATACTCAATTGACAAAACACTTGAGAGTCCATACTGGTGAGCGGCCGTATGCATGCACATTTTGTTATAAAAAATTTAAACAGACAAATGGCTTGAAAGTACACATAAGAACCCATACTGGTGAGCGGCCGTATGTATGCAGTCAATGTAAAAAGACATTCACGGAGCATGGACCGTTGAAGAGGCACATGAGAACCCATACTGGTGAGCGGCCATACGCATGCAGCCATTGTGATAAGACATTCAGAGAGACTGCTGCCTTGCACAAACACATGATAACTCATACTGGTGAGCGGCCGTATGCATGCAGTCAATGTAATAAGACATTCACAGAGCATGGACAGTTGAAGATTCACATGAGAACCCATACTGGTGAGCGGCCATACGCATGCAGCCATTGTGATAAGACATTCAGAGAGAATACTGCCTTGCACAAACACATGAGAACTCATACTGGTGAGCGGCCGTATGCATGCAGCCACTGTGGTAAGACATTCACACAGAAGATTGCCTGCAGCAAACATATGAGAACCCATACCGGTGAGCGACCACACGCATGCCTCCAATGTGATAAGACATTCAGAGACACTGGTGCCTTGAACAGACACTTGAGAACCCATACTGGTGAGCGGCCCTATGCATGCAAATTTTGTAATAAAACATTCATACAGAGTAATGGCTTGAAAGCACACATGATAACCCATACTGGGGAGCGGCCACATGTATGCAGTCATTGTACTAAGACATTTATAGAGCAGGGACAGTTGAAGATACATATTCGAACCCATACTGGTGAGCGGCCATATGCATGCAGCCACTGTGATAAGACGTTTACAGGGGGTAGTGACTTGAAGAAACACATAAGAATCCATACTGGTGAGCGGCCGTATGCATGTAGCTACTGTGATAAGACATTCACAAGAGGTGATCACTTAAGATGCCACATGAGAACCCATACTGGTGAGCGTCCATATGCATGCAGCCACTGTGATGAAACTTTTACAACGAGTGGTATCTTGAAGGTACATATGCAAATCCATACTGATGAGCGGCCGTATGCATGCAGCAACTGTGATAAGACATTTAAACAGTATGGTGCCTTGAAAGATCACATGAGAACCCATACTGGTGAGCGGCCATACGCATGCAGTCATTGTGATAAGACATACCAGCGAGGAAATGCCTTGAAAAAACACATGAGAAAACATGAAGAAATTCAACTAATAAGAGTGAAGTAAAGGGAAGCAGACTAGAAGCATGGAAATCCATACTGATGATAAGGCCAAGGGGCCATATGCATGCAACCACTGTGATAAGACATTCACAAAGGGTGGCACTTTGAATGATCACATGAGAACCCATGCTAGTGTGCGGTCGTATGTATGCAGCCAATGTGGTAAGACATTTACAAGTAATAGAAACATGAAGAGACACATGATAACCCATACTGGTGAGCGACCTTATGTATGCAACCACTGTGGTAAGACCTTCACTGACACTGGTGCTTTGAACAGACATGTGAATATCCATACTGGTGAGCGGCTGTACTCTTGCAGCCACTGCGGTAAGACATTCACACAAAGTGGTGTCTGTAGCAGACACATGCGAACCCATACTGGTGAGCGACCACACACATGCAGCCACTGCGGTAAGACATTCACAGAGAACGGTACCTTGAACAAACACATGAGAATTCATACCGGTGAGCGGCCATATGTATGCAGCCACTGTAATAAGACTTTCACAGAGAATACTCACTTGACAAAACACTTGAGAGTCCATACTGGTGAGCGGCCGTATGCATGCACATTTTGTGATAAAAAATTTAAACAGAGAAATGGCTTGAAAGTACACATAAGAACCCATACTGGTGAGCGGCCGTATGTATGCAGTCAATGTAATAAGACATTCACAGAGCATGGACAGTTGAAGAGGCACATGAGAACCCATACTGGTGAGCGGCCATATGCATGCAGCCACTGTCGCAAGACGTTTAAAGACGGTGGCATCTTGAGACGACACATGAAAATGCATGAAAAATACACACAAAAAATCAACTTAACCCAATGAGTGAACTCAAGAGAGGAAATGAAACTTTTGCTGTAAAGAGAGAATAGGTGTTTGGTACTACAAAATCGGAAAATAGAATTAAGTAACGACAAAGACATGCTAAAGCAGTAGCACTCATCAGAGCAAAATGCAAGAATGGCGTTGTGACGCTAATTGACAATAGTATAAGGCTAAAGGTGGAAATGACGTGTTCAGAATGTTGAGCGCTAATAGGTCAGCAGCAGGGAACAAGCTACAGTGCAGGCGCAGTAAGATTACATGAAGCGTGTGCATAAATTCTTTCTGATGACACGGAACGGGCTTACTGAAGTGAATGTACGTAGCCTCGAGAATGCACAGATGCATGATGGTACGTGCTCTGGCCAGTGCTGTAGTGCGGTTTGCTGTATTGTTTCGAGCATTCAGGGTGATCAAGCTGGTGAGCGACCACACGCAAGCAGCCGCTGTAGTATAGTAAGACATTCACGGAGACTGGTGCCTTGAAAACAATATTTGAGAACCCATACGGGCGAGTGGCCGTATGTATGCAGCCACTGTGATGAAACATTAAGTGGTAGCTTGAAGGTACACATGACTCTGTTGAGCGGCCATATACATGCAGTGACTGTGATAAGGCATTCCTTAAGGGTTGCACCCAAGTTAATAGGGCTCCCATAGGAACAAATGCCAAATTTAAACAAATCATTTAAAAATACTCACAACTCTCTCAGCTTCTCAGGACAACAACCAGAATACTCACTAATTTCTCATCTTTTCAATTCTGTTCAATTTTATGGGGGTAATCCGTCACTTTTATTCCCTAATTTCCACTTGAAACAAAACTACCCCTACAACAGTGAAACTTGCTAATCAGACCTGCATCCATTTTGGAACAAAGGCACATACGCTACTGGACAAAATAGGGCCACTTTTAGGAGCTACAGTGTCTAAAATGTTTTTATAGTTGGAAGAAAAAATACCCCACATCGCGACTATAGTCATATTCTACACAAGACCACACTCGCAACTCTCCCTAATAAAAAAGAATTTGAGGGCATACAAAATATTCATAAGCTCGGCGCACATATCTCTGCCTATTTACTTGGGTGCACCCTGAGGATGCATATAAAGAGTACCTTGCTAAAACAGATGGGTGCAAATCAAAATTGTGCATGTACCTCAAGCTTTTCTGTCTTGCCTTTCAAAAAATAACCGGCAAAATGCAACACTGACGCATTCAAAATAGTAAAAGGGTAATATCCAAAATTAGGGGTCCAAAAGTGTTGGTGTCCCAGTTACGAACGACACTTTGGTTCAAAAATCACCACTCATGATCACAAATTCTCAGTAATGGACTGTGGCCTGTGATTATAGGGGGCAGCATCAATTTCTTCAATATTTTGTTCTCTGATTCCTGAAAAATATTCAAAACAAAAAACCATAAAGGCTTAGAATCTGTTCCATGGTATTGAATAGGAGTTTGGTGTCCCGTGTTACCTACGCCAATGAAAATTGCATGTAGAATGTGTTTGCATTAACCTTGGTGCCATATCTGCTCACAAACATATTTGAGTGGCATTTGTTGAAATAAAAATAATTATTTTCTACTGGGAAACCACTTTCAATCACTAAAAACACTTGGAAATCTTAAAAAGCATGTCACACTTTTGGACCCCTAATTTTGGGAATCACCCAAAAGTGACTTGATTTTAACCAATTTAATACATATACCTTTTTTTTTGGATTGTGCTAGTTTTTTTTTCTGAAAGTATGAATAAGTGATTATTTTAAGGGATTATGACCCAGGGATTATAAAAGCTAGACAGAAAAGCTTGAGGTACGGTACGTGCATAATTTTGAATGGCGCTGATCTGTTTTTGCAAATGAACTCCCTGTAGATTACATCCACATGTAGTTTATTTAATGTACATGTATCCACTTTTGTAATATATTATTGTTTTTATATTTACACACAATGACACAAGGCAGTCTAAAGGAATATCCGATTTTTAAACAAGGCCTAAAACAATATGTTGTTGTTTTTTCTAAATTAATTTTGAAGGAATATTCAATATTTAGAGCCATAGATGTTCCATTAAAGTCGAAAAAGACAAGGTCTTTTTCTTTTCAATTTTACTTTTGAGAGTTGAGAGCAAACAAAGACCTCAAATTTATTTCTGCCCGAAATGGTACTTTTTGGTATTTCTGCCCGAAATTGAAGCGGTTTTAAAAATGTGTGCACACTTTTACTAACGTAGTAAACCTAGTGCAACAGCCTCTGGCGCTCACAGGCTCTCATCTATTAAACGAATTTGACTGGTACAAAATTGCCACTGACCTACAGGTCTTAAGCCGGCCGTACACCTTGCGTTCCGACTCCGTTGCGATTGCACAGACACGCCAAATTTCGAGCATGCGATTGCGTTGTGAAGGATACGTACACAAAATCGTGACCACCTCGCCATCGGAACGCGTCGCAAAACCCGTACACCTTGTGATGCGACTGCAGAACACGCGCTATCGTGATCGGATCACGGACGAAACGCAAGGTGTACGGCCGGCTTAAAGGATTTTATTAAATATAATAATAATAGTAGTAGGTGTGTTTTACACATTTCGGTCAATTCCAGAAAATTTGATTGTTCCGTTTTGGTGTAATTACAAGTTTTCTATTTTTATGCTAATTCATGACCAAATCCGTGATGTCATCTCAGGACAACAGAGGAAATCTCCATTGACTTGTGTACAAAAGTTTTTGTCATTTTCAGTGACTTCTTGGTGTTATGATCTGTAACAGTTTACTGAGTTTGTTAACTTTGTTTAGTATGTCATTTGCAACAATCCCAACAAGTTTGTTTGGGTCAGAAATGGATCAGTGGGTTACTGTTGATGTTTGAAATGTAATGTTCTTTCTTTGTTTTTCAACTGTGGGTTCCCTAGGCCTCCATGACTAGCAATAAACAGCACCCTCGTCTGTCAAGAAAATTAGAGAAAAGGTCACTTCTTTCTGAAATGAAAACAAATTTCAGTTTGCCCCTTTTTCTGCAACACTTTGATCTTCTGATTCGTGTATAAAAACAAATGGTTGATAATTTTAACTTCACTAAACCTTTAAAGAATGCTTAGTAAAATAATGATGGCGTTTTCTCGCTCTGGGACAGCCAAAGTGTGACGTGGTTGCCATGGCAATGCATAGTTCCGAGTTTGCCTAGTTAGCCCCGCCCCCGTGGATATTGTTGCTATGGCTCACACGCTATCGTCAAAAATGGCGGCACACTACGCACAAAGCAATGGGACTTTCAACAGAAAGCACAGATTCAATGGAGAAAACTCAAAGGCATTCATGTTTCAGGGTCGACAGTTATCTTAGAACACACAGAGTAAAGGGCCAGTAATACAGGGATGTCATATCATGACATACGTGCTTTCGTACCTTTGAACAACGAAACGTCCGGCCTTGAAACAAACAAATCACCCGGATCATCGCATACAACACTGTACAAATTGTATGGGGCCGGCAGAACATATCGCGTGATCATGTTGTTGTGAGAAAGTGCACTTTGATCTATGTCAGTGATATCTGCTAGCTCTGTTGTGATTGGTCGGCGGGTTCGATTGATTGACAGGTCGGAACTATGCATTGGCTCAAAACTAACATGGCCGTCGGAAAAGTACCATTGCAAAAGCACAGGGACACGGTTCAGTGGTTGTATGTTTAAAAGAGCCAATTGCCTAGGCAACCAACAAAATAATAATAATAATAATAATGAAAATTTATAATGCGCCGGTATTCATCAAAAAAGATGCTCATGGCGCAGATGACGTATCACTTCGGCAGTCTATTAATATTAAAATTATTTTTTCCCTCTTTACTTTGACGTATTGGAAAGCTTGGAGCAAGCCGTAATGAGGTAGCCGTGAGACATTTTCCGTATACGTGAAGGCACGACGCAAGTGCACTGCTGACATACGTGTACATGGTCCTCAATAAAGGAATGCTGTGTAAAAGATGGCCCAGGAAAGATGGCGTTTTCCCGCTCTTGGACGGCTTGCTCGGCACTTTTGGGGGTAATCAATGTTTGAATTACTGCTCCTCTTTACACATAATTTTAAAGTGTGGAGCAAGAAAGTGTGGAAAGAGGTCAACGAAATCATTTACACGCATTCTCAATGAAAAACCCAAGGAAAAAACTCTGCTGCAGTTTATCTACTTGGGAGAAAAAAAAACTACCATACGAATTCGCCACCTGAGACTCCATGCACTAAGTCTATGGAGCATGACATAAACATTTACGTGTTTTTAAAGAAAAACGTTATATTTTCTTATTGCTAAACTCATGTTTCCTAACCAAATTTACACTTTCTGGGGGCATTATCATGGAATATTAGAAAGAATATGGCGAGGCTGTATACCTCCACTTTATTAAAGGCACAGCTCGTCATCAGCAATGCGCGCGCGCGCGCCAAATTCGTGCCACGAAATACGCAGCTCCATAAAGCAAATGCACGGAGCTGCGTAATTTCTGGCCAACGGCGTCGCTGGACCATTTTGAATATTGTGGCGCAATCAGGTTTCTCAAGTCGGTATACGAGTCGAAACCAAAATATATATGTACTGCACATAAAAACGGCTATCGATCGTGCGGGGTAAAATGGCGTTAGACGGACAAAACATGACCGTATTGACCTACCGAATTGATTTCATGTCTACATCGAATTGAGCGTTTTGGCGCCTGCCGGTAAACATGTACGAGTGACGTCAGAAAAGTTCCTGGGGCCAATTTCATAAAGCATGTTAGCAGAAAAATTTGCTTAATCAAAAATTTGTGTGCTTTATAAAAATGGGTTAATAAACAAAATTGTACTTCAACTTGTGTTTTTAGCAAGAATAGCAGATATTCTTGTGAAAAACACAAGTTGACATGCAATTTCGATTATTGACCCATTTTTATAAAGCAAACAAATTTTTGATTATTAATCAAAGCAAAAATTTCTGCTAACATGCTTTATGAAATTGGCCCCAGGTATCGCCAAAACGCGTCCCTGGTGTTCGCGCATTTTGGAGCGTAAAATGCAAGACATATAAAACAGCGCCCTCTATTGTAAAATTAGATTGCAAAGTGCAAAATAAGTTACTATAAATGCTCAACTTTTACGATGTAGGAGAAACAACAACTGTCTTTAAGTTTCAGTGAAAGGCACTTCCTCACATACAACACAACAACCTGTTTGTTCCCAGAGTTGGTTGTTGTTGTTTTCTTTTTATAAGCTGTCTCGCAACAACGTGACAAGTCATCGCCAAGTTCAAGGTCCGGTAATTTAATTTCGTCCAGTTCAAGTTCACACGCGCGTGTAGGCCTATATGTCATGTATGTAGCAGACGTAGACCATGTAAACGTGATCGGTCATTGATTTAGCATGTAACTAGTTGCGCCTGTGCACTGCACAAATACACGTAGGCCTAAGTACGAGTTCGTGTTTATACAGCAAGGAACATGTAGTGCTGAGAAGGAAAAAAGCAGTCGAATCTTAGCAAACTTAATGTTGGAGAAGCCAACAGAACGGGTAAAAAAAATCGGACTTAGTAAAATATGTGAATTATAAAGATTCTAGGCGTCAAAACATCACTTGTAAGGTTGTAGGCCTATGATAAAAGTTTGCCAGACGGTGTATAAACTGTCATCAGGTCATGATCATGTATCATTGTTTGAATTTTTCAGCTTTTATTATCTAAATCTTCCATTTTGCTGCAGGATTCTGTCATGGAGTTTTTAACTGGGCTGGGATCCAAGATAATTTACATATATAATGAAGTGGACAAAAGAGGAGGTAATTAATTTTGATACCTATGACTATATGTCATGCACTGACTTGAGACTGACTTGAGACTGACTTGAGACTGTCATGCACTGACTTGAGACTGACTTGAGACTGACAGAATCAGGACAACTTAAAACCAACTAAAGGATGATTTGTGAACAACTTGTGAATAAATCTGAATAACTTGTAATGACTCATACATTAATGTTGTACAAAGAACGAAAAATATGACCCAGTTAAAGGCAGAAGCTCGTCAGCAATGCACGCGCGCCAAATTCGTGCCACGAAATACGCAGCTCCATGCCTTTTCTATGGAGCTGCGTATTTTGTGGCACGAATTTGGTGCACCCGCATTACTGACAAGCCTGTACGTACTTCACAAAGAATGGCAATTGAAGTGATGCGTTGTAGCACGGATGCTGTCATTTTGTTTAAAAACTGGGCAAAGAATGTATTTGAGTACAGCTTCTTCTTACATTTTTATGGCAACACACAAAGAAGTATGCAAAAACACAATTTTTCACACAGTTTGCGAACAAAACAGCATCGCTCATTGCCAGTTGCATAACCATTTGCTACTTGTAGCTAGGGCCTATTAGGCCACGGCTAACGGTTTTTAATTTGGTTTTCAGATCCGAGAGTTGAGAATTGGCTTCTGGCTGGATCCCCAATCCCAATTATATGCATAATCATCGGCTACCTGTTGATGGTGTGGCTAGGGCCTAAGGCTATGGCTAACAGAGAGGCTATGCAGCTCAAGCAAGTCCTGGTTGTGTATAATCTCCTTTTGGTCGGCTTATCGATCTACATGTTTTATGAGGTAAAATATGAAAACTGTATAATGGAACACGTAGTTCGTGTAAATAACTGATTTGCCAGCTGACATTAAACTACAGAGCTCTGATAACAATGATAATTGTGTTCATACTTGGCATGCACATTTTTATGCATAGATTTTGAAAAATATGGAGTTGCAGTAAATGTACTAAATTCTTTGAATAGATGTAAGGATTTGTAAAAATATGAATCATTTTATTTAGCAACACTTTCATCGCTGTTTCCATTTTGAATCTTTTTAGTTCCGAGTGACGTCTTGGATAGGCAAATACAGCTACAGGTGTCAGCCTGTGGACTACTCCAACAGTGTCTTAGGACTGAGAGTAAGATAAGTCATAGTTACAATATGTAGAGAGAACTTGTTTAAGAGTGACTCGACTCGCCCTAGACTTGCCACCCGAGACTCGCCTGGGTCTTGTCCCAGACTTGTCCCAGGCTTACATGTACCTGAGACTCGCCCGAGACTCTCCCGAGACTCGCCTCAGGCTTGCCCGAGACTCGCCCGGGCATTGCCCGAGACTCACCCGGGCATTGCCTGAGACTTGCCCCCAGACACACCCCTGACTTGTCCCTCACTTATCCAACACTCTGCAAAGCCAAAGTGAGCTATTTCAAATGTCTTTTTGTTCCTCTCGCAGATGGCACATGTGTGCTGGTGGTTTTTCTTCTCCAAAGTCATTGAGACGCTAGATACCTTATTCTTTATTCTCCGTAAGAAGAACAGCCAGATAACATTCCTTCATGTCTACCATCACAGCAGTATGTTGGTTAACTGGTACTTGGGAGTCAAGCTGGTAGCGGGGGGTCAATGTAAGGCAACATTCAATGCATTTAGTATTTACCTTAAAATGTTACACTTTCAAAATGCTATGTAGCGCAAGATCAGGGTTTAGTTGTTTAGGACCTCAGTATATGGAATGTTTGCTCAGTGATGGTTTGTGACACGTGTGTCCATGAGCTAGACACTTTGCCACACTTACTCCCCTAAAGCCCATGATACATCATTTGCAGTTTACCCAAAATATTTACTTGATGAATTGACAAGAAAAGAGTGTTGATAGCAATGGTAACAAACACGTGATTTTTCTAAAACTAGGTTTCAAGGCTTTATGTAGACAATAATTTTTATTTTTATTTTTTAATAAAACATAAGATAGGTTTGGCCTTTGTTTCTTCTTGGCCTCATTAATCATCTCCTGCCCATTTTTCTTTTTTATACCACAGCGTTTTTCCTTGCCATGTTGAACTCATTCGTCCATATCTTCATGTACACATACTATGGATTGGCTGTGTTGGGCCCAAGAATGCAGAAATATCTGTGGTGGAAGCGCTATATAACGCTAGTACAATTGGTGAGTATACACTGCCACACATTACAAAATTTAAGTTTCAACTGCCAGCCTAAATCGGAATTTTTTTTTTTAAACTGCTCAAAGTGTGTGTCGTACTGAAAGCATTCTATAAAATGAGCTGCCAGTACCGTGTGTTACATCAACAAGTCGAGGATGGGACAAAGATTGACAGCGAAATGTTACTAGTTTCGGGGATAAAGATTTGGTCCCTGAAAGCGAATCTTTGTCCGACAAATACTACCAAAAGACACATTTCGAAGAACTACTTTTGTGTATCATCTTACTAGTTTTGGGTCGAGTTTTATCACCAATAATTACCCGAAATTTCCCAGTCTCGGAAAGAATTAGCTTTAAAAGTGAGCCACAAATGTTGTATGTTGCATTTTGTTACAGAATAGTTTTCAGTAACCATTGATCGACTTTTGTCTGCTTTTGGAAACAAGATGAATTTTTCACTTGGCCATATAAACCGTTATTCAATGGGTCAAACTCGGACATTTTATATAAGGTTTGAAGTTCAATAATGGGCTTTCATAATGCTTATTATCAGGATTGAGGTTTCATGATTAAATAGAATGTGATTTTTTGAACAAGATTGTTTTGAGTCCTGGAAACAAACCAATCTTGTTCATATTTGTGTTTGATAACCCGAGTGGCTGTTTAATCAGAGAAGTTGGTATTCAAATGTTCAGAGTTCAACTTGGAAACTACATGTAGTGCAGTTTGTAACCTTTAAAGGCCCAATGTATCATTTGCAAGATAAAACTTTTTACAGATTCGTGGAATAAGAGTGTAACATATCTAAGGAAGAATGTTGTTAAACTAGCCTGAAGAAATTTGAGCTACTTAGATGTATCTATGCTTCAGAAAACCTTGAAAATCTATGTATGGATTTTGTGTACAAGTGAATGGTAAAAAAGTCGCGTGCAAGGGACTTTTTTAGAAAACCACCTTCGGTTGTCAATTTTCAGCATGAAATACCATTTTGGACAGAAAGAAATTCATGTGGTGTTTGTTACCATTGCTATCAACACTTTGAGTAAGGTTTTTGTTGTCAACTCATGAATAAAATTGGGTCATTGCAAATGATACAATGGGCCTACCCCCAACATTTGTAGTTACTTGAAGAAAAATCTGACGAAAAGTGTTGATAGTAATGGTAACAAACACTGCATGGATTTTCCCCGTATAAAATTGTACCTTTGTGCATTGTGGGAGAAATTGCCAACTGAAGGTGGTTTTTAAAAATCGTTTTTAAAGATTCATTCAACACAAAAACCCTGCATGGATTTTGAGGGGGTGCTAAAGTATTAATGCATCTATGTGGCTGAAAGTTCTGCTGTTCGTCAAATTTTTAAAAGTATCGCCTGCAAATGACATAATAAACCTTTATCAGGGAAAGTATGTTATTGCGTATAGGGTACTAAAAACAGGCAAAATAAATCTGCCCAAAAAAGAGTATTTTTGGCACAATATGCCTTTGGGAGTTTACTTTATTGGGAGGATGATCAAATGTTTTTTTTTTTAGTTTACAGTGCTGTGTGCGGCTGTGCACAGTACAGATATAACCAAAATCTGCAGACATACTCTGTATAGGGCCTACTTGTTTACTAGTAAGTGTTTGTGCAACTTATTTGTTTGGGGGTGCTCTTTTTTTTCACAGATGGCTTAGTACAGTAAAAAAAAACTTCATAAATCGATCCCCATGTCACAAATTGGTGACCCTTTCCATGAACAGACCCAAAGAGAAGCAATCAGGCAGAAAGAAGGGTTGGAGTGGAAAGCTACAGGGAACAAAGCCCAGGGAACAAAGCCCTGGGAACAAAAGGCTGTATTTTACTTTTTGAGACCAAGACTGTAAAAGATATCAAGAAAAAGAAGTTCAGGCATACATTTTCTAGTTTAAAAGGAGCTTGTTCAGATTTTTCAAAAGAAACCGATTCCATTCTGACCTAACAATCATATAAAATACCTCCCCAAAATACTATCCATGGGAAGAAAACAGGAAATCTCCAACTTGGATATGGAAGGAAAACGGTTGGTGCAATCACTGGATAAATTACTAAACTTTGGTGGATTTAACCTTGGAAATATATGGATTGAGGGCGCGTAATTTCAGGATGGTAATGAGAAAAATATGACAAATGAATGATGATATGTATCCAAATCTCAACACCCCTGGGGAAAATGGGGGCGTCAAAAAATGTGGTCACGCTCCTTTAAGGCCACATATCCAGATTATGTTCAGGAAATGATTCTTTTTGTTTTTGTTCATATTTTAAATCTCTCCGCAGATTCAATTTCTAGCAATAATCGCTCACACAGGGTACAACATGACCATGAGCTGCAATTTTCCTCAAGGTTTCAACTATGCAGTCTTCCTGTATTGTATATCCTTAGTTATTCTTTTTGGTAATTTTTATGTCAAAGCATACAACAAAAAGGATAAGCACAAATTGTAAACTGTTCAGTGTAGGATCCATCTTAAATGTGTTGTAGTCCAGGCACTCGTTTTGTATTAGTGTTGGGAGAAACAATTAAACAATTTTGTGGCAATGCCATAGTATACAAATATTGACTGCTCTTGCAGAGGGTGATCTTGAGACGACAGGCCTGCTGTTTCCTCGAGGCAGCAGGCCGAGGGAAAATAGCAGACCTGCCGTCTCAAGATCACCGAGGGTTGGATCTTTTCAACTTCCATAAAATGACTGCCCCCACAAAAATATATTTGACACCCTTATAACAGTTCATAAAACAGTAAAACCCCGCTAATAAGATCACTGTTAATACAATATTATGCTTATAACAAGGAATGGTTTGTGTCCCAATTTCTTGTTCTTTTTATATCTGATAATATATGGCTCCTGTTATAACAAGTTAATCTTTTTCAAGCTTTGACAGAAAACTGAAGGCATTGTATGCAAAAAGTATGTTTCCTATTTTTTAGGTTGGGACGGTAATTGGAAACAACTTTTTTTTCTTGACCTAAGGTTCAATGTCATGGTAGCCTTTGGACAAGACTTTATGATTGGATGATTAATTGCAAAAGTTGTAATCTTGGCTGATTTGGCGAGTTGAGCAGAGTCTACACGTGCCAAGTGGCACAGTCGCAGCTGATTTCACGAAAAAGTGCATAGCTTGCGCAACTTGTGAAAAATTGCATAGGCCCCATACAAGCTTGCATTATCGCATGCAGGAATGTTGTGTAACTTATGCAATGAAAAGTTGTGCAAGTATGCTTACGCTGTGCGTAAGTTGGTGAAATCGGCTGCTGAAAGCCAAGTACATCTTGTCACGATTATACTTACAAAATTACTTCCTTTTTATATAAACAAAATCCTATTGTGTGACTGACAATTTTGAAAAATAGTTACACCCAAAGGGGTAAAGTTAGCTGTTTTATGTAGATATTTGTGGGCCAAATTTTCTGCCCTTATTTCAATACATGTTGTACCAGTTGCTACAGTTTTTATATGATTTTTTTTATGAATTTTGAGGCTGCCATTTGCAAATATTTTACAACTTAATTTGGTTACAACGGTTAAAAAAAAATTTCCCAAAATTGTCTCACCCTGCAGGTATTGAATCGTTTTCATATCCAGAAATTGGGTGTATTGAATTAGCATTTTCTCGTTTCACATCAATAGCGTCTGGTGTCCTGACGTACTTCCTTTCACATGCACATTTTGTATCCACTTGACCAGACTGAATTTTTGTTGCCATGTGGTGCACATGACAGATGTGAAGTACATGTTACAGAACCAATACCGTGTTCACTGTCGGAGATCATTATAAAGGAAAAAAGCAATCAGACTGTTGGTTGCTAGACAATGGCGTGCACCACGTAGGCCTACATTGTAGCAACTGCTCTTCATTAGTCTGATCCATTGAGCTTTTATAGCTCCATGGTCTGATGAAGACTGTGCATGCCTTTTTTTTTTGTGTCTCGATACAAAACCCACACAATTATTTTTCAAATGCCCGATTTGAATGTTGCCAATTTTTTAATATTTTATGCACTACAGGCAGTGGCTGTAGAAAAATTGGTATTTTTTTAGTTTATGTCACAACTCGAATTTAAAGGCACAGGCTCGTCAGCAATGCGCGCCCGCCAAATGTGTGCCACGCAATACGCAGCTCCATAGCAAAGGCATGGAGCCTGCGTGTTTCGAGCACGAATTTGGCGGGCGCGCATTGCTGACGACCCTGTGCCTTTAAGGAAAATAATTATTGGAATCGATAGCTTAGAAGATTCTAAAATACACTACCTCCTCACCACTCCCTCCTCACCACTCCCTCTCCACCACTCCCTCTCCACCAATTGTATAATAATGTTTTCCTGTCAAACGGTTGATTAAAATTGTGAACAATTGTGGTATGAGCTCACACGTACGGGTAACCGCCCTCTCGTTTTCTATTTTTTTTTCTACGCCATCGGGGAATTCCCTTGAACTCCCCAGCACATCATATCACGTATCAAACAGGTGATCAACTCTAGCTATAATTCCAATATTTTGCCTAGATTTAATTTCGTCGGCAATCATTTTGATAACCCTGCTTGTATTACTATACTGCAGAGGGAGTGTGGGAGTATATAGCGGACGATAAAACACGAATTCGGCGGCGCGCCCGTTGTGCACTCGCACTTCATGATCGGTAAGTTTGCATATTCCGTGACGACCTCTCTTATAAGCTTAGCTTACTGCTCAGAAGTGTTCAGAATTGTCATTTCAGTTGAAAGAAAAATTTATGTCGAATTTACTTGTGATTGGGATTTGTTTAAAACTAAATAAGGAGCGTGACCAGATTTTTCAAAAAATGGATTTTGTTCCGACCTATATTAACAATCATATGAAATACCATCCATAGTATAGGAAGAAAACAGGAAATTTGCATTCCCCAGTTTGGATGTGGAAGCAAAAAGGTCGGTGGAATCATTAAATTGCTTTATGTAGTTAGATAGCACAGAGTTGTTGAAGTACGTTGACGTTGTTAACAAATTAAAACTTGCATGAAAGACTTCAAAGTTTGTATTTTGTGGATTTAGGTTTTACCATAGCACCTGACTGTGTTTTCAAATTAAAACATAAATGCTTAACAATTTTGATAATCTGTGGGAATGATAGAGAGTTTAGAAATCGTATTTCTGATTGAATACTGCAGGTCTTATCATGGATGAACCTTATGAAAATACAAACCAGAGACATGACGGAGAGAAAATACAGCAACAAGATATAGATACCAAAATACAGAAAACAAAAAACGAACTGCTGGCTGAAAGGACATCAGAAAGTCAGAATGAGACCAGCGATGAACAAGATTTGGGTGCGAGGAGACGAGATAACCAGGATGAGACAAGCGAGGGACAATCTTTGGGTGTGAGGAGACCAGGCAACCAGGATGAGACAAGCGAGGAACAATCTTTGGGTGTAAGGAGACCAGGCAACCAGGATGAGACGAGCGAGGGACAATCTTTGGGTGTAAGGAGACCAGGCAACCAGGATGAGACGGGCAAGGAACAAGCTTTTGGTGTAATGAGACCAGACTACCCGGATGAGACAAGCGAGGGACGAGCTTTGGGTGTAAGAAGACCGGACAACGCGGATGAGACAAGCGAGGAACAAGCTTTGGCCACAAGGGGACCAGACAACCAGGAACAAACGGGTGAGGAAAGGAATAATTAAATAAAAGGCATTACGCTCAGATTGTAGGGAGGTCGGTTAACCAAAAACAAATAGGTAACGAACAACGGCTGACCGTATAAGGAGCTCTAGGATCGATACAAAAAAAGCGAGCAGCAAGATCTGGTCATAAGGAGTTCAGACAACCAGAATAGGAACCAACTCGGGATACAAGATTGCAAGGTGATCAGACAACTTGGACCAGACAACATGCTTGGGCTGTAAGGGTCTAAATCAGACCAGGACCAGCAATAATTTAGTGAAGAACCAGCTCTGGTTGGAGGAAGACCACACAATGAAGATATAATTTTATCTTCATTGATATAATTGTTTGACATATAATTGTTGTTTTCTGTCAATTTCAGGAATTGTTCCGTTTACACCCATTCCTCTGCAGCATTCGGCTTTTGTACAGCAGATAGCAGGTTCGGAAAATATTCCCATCCATAAACCAACTGGATGTACCATCAATATATATCAGTCCAAAGGTACATGTAATGTCATTTTTTACATTTGTTACATGCAACAACAACAAAACAAAAACAAACATACACAAACCTTGTGATTAATTTTGTCACAATTTTTGGCCAGAGGCCTTTTTTCCCACCATGAGCATCTGCCCGGTGTGTCAAAGATCTCGGGATTGAATCTTGATAAATACCCTATAATTTGCTCTTATCCCGTGTTTAGTTATTTCAATTACATGGTGATTTTGAACCTTTCCAAGTAATTGTATTTATTTTGTTCGTGTTAAAATTCTGATGAGGACTGTATAATTTGTCATCCCATGTACAGTAAAACATTCCACTTTGGGCGTGGCCACAAATAAATTTACCATACACCACTTATCACTGGCCGCTTTTGGCCACACTGCTCTTACTGAATGGATATTGGTCTTCCACATCGTCAGTGAGGCCACTATCTTTTTAATGGCCGCCCTCAGGTCGACCTGCGATTCTCTTGCGCCGCGGCGGAACACTTGGCATCAAGCAAAAAAAGTGACAACTTGACAAGTGACAACTTGACACAATAGTTCATGTCACGCACGATGGCGTGCACTTTCCCACACGCTAATCGGCTGAAGAGAAACTGGGTCCAATTTCATGGCGCTGTTTAGCCCCAAAAGTTGCTTATAGCACATAATTTCTTTGCTTTATTTTGCAAAACTGGGTTGCCAGCCAAAATCGTATGTGATGTGTATTTACTGATATTTTGCTCCTGTTACTAAAAATACAATTTGACATACAATTTTACAGAGCAAATAAATTCTGTGCTAAACAAATTTTTGTGCTAAACAGCGCCATGAAATTGGCCCCTGGATGCGCTTGTTTTCTTCCATAGAACTTGGTTGTGATGATCGGCATCACGTTGCAAAAGTTAAACTTGCTCTACTCTTATGATTGTTGACTTTTTTTAGCGCCGCCTGATGCCCATTGTCTTAATGTCATCAGAGCTACACTCAGGTCTCAAAACAACCGCCGACTATTTTGATGCCAACGGGCGTAGCTCAGGCGCAGTTTAGTCATAAAAAGCTAGTCGCCGAATGTTAGAACTGTGTCGTCGCAAGGTCGGTCTTGAGGTCGGAAGTGGCCTCAACTGCGATAATTTCACCACAGTCTTTTAGGTGTCCAATATTTCTCAATGCTTTGCATTTCCAGAATGCAGTCCACCCGAAAAGCTTGTAAGAGAGGAAATCTCTCAGCCTGCTGCTGACCTGTGTGAGGTAGCCCTCAAATCAGTCTACAAGAACAAGGGTAGCTTCATTCAGATGATACCATGGGTTGATGACGACAAGAGACATATCATGGACATCTACACCAAATCGGTATTGGAAACTGAGGAAGGAAATCCGTACTTTTCACAAACAGTAAAACCAAGTGATCCCAGACTAAAGTCGTATGAGGACATCTTTGTACTAAAAACAAAAAAGAGTGAAATTGTCAAATTGACTGTTTTTAATGGTTTACCAGGCAGAGGAAAGTCTACCCTTTTTGACAAGATGGCGTACGATTGGGCCATCGGTTCAGTTCCCGCAATGCAAGGGTACAAACTTGTTGTCCTGTTAAAAATGCATGCATTGGAGCAGAGTTCAGATCTTGTAGATGCGATGTTTGATCAGCTCCTAGCTGATAATGCGGGGTTTGAGAAGGGTGACTTGCAGTCATATATAGAGAAGAACCCTGAGAAAGTGCTCATTCTTTTGGATGGCTTTGATGAGTTGATCACCACCAATCTTTGTGAATCCTCATTTTGTTCCATCCTGAACATTTTAAATCAGAAAATGTTCAGGGGATGTCGTGCACTAGTCTCAACCCGTCCTTCTCACTATGACAAGTTGGTATCAAAACAACTGGTCCAGAATCCTTTCACACACATCAGGGTATTGGGTTTCGGTACTCAAGAGGTTCGTGAATATGTTCATAGATTTTATTCTGAAGAACATGACAAGGCAGAAACACTCTTGGCAAAGATTCAGTTAACAAATATCTCATCGGAATTGGCAGAAAGTCCAATGCTGCTGCTGTTGATGTGCTTACTGTGGAGAGAAGGTTCCGAACTTCCGGATATCGATACAATGTCCCGCCTGTACAGTGAGGCAGTGAATTACATTTTTAGGAGGAAGGGAGATGTATCTGAAGAAGATATAGCCAGGTGTGTGCACGAAATTGGCAAGGTTGGCTTAAAAGGTCTACTTTATCCAAAGCAGACACTTTCCTTTAAGGAAAGGGATTTTGAGAGGGACGACTTGAGGTTAGCTATCAAAGTGGGTATTCTCACTAGTCAGAAAGTCCTAAAGAAACTAGACACTCATAAGAGTGTACAGTTCATCCACAAGACATTTCAGGAATATTGTTCAGGAAAATACTTGAAGCACTTACGGGAAGTGGATCCTGGGGAATTTCAGAAGAATCTTGACCAGCTCATGTCCCTGCACCCAGAGAACTTCGAGTATCTTCTGCGCTTTTGTTGTGGTGACAATGAGGAGTGTACAAGGGCAGTTTTGGAGCTATTCCGGGCGAGATTTCCTGATAAGTGTTCTCTCGGCAGTGGCCTCGAAACTTTGGCGACTAAATGCTATGTTGAGGGTCAGTCCACAAATTTGGTAAATGAAGAATTTGTGCATTTCTTAATTCCCTCACATCTACAGATCGAAGGCCGAAGAGCATCGACACAACGCTTTCTGAAGTGTGTTGCTGAGCAGGTAAAAGACCGTGGGAGTGATTGTCTCGCCAAAGTTGAGGAAGTTAGAATTGAAGGGCATTATAGTTCATCGAGTGAATTAACAAAACTCCTGACACATCTAAAGGGCTGCATGAGTGCAATGACAAACCTTAAAGGATTAGTCTTGTATGGATACTCCATGGAGGAGAAAGATGCAGAGTCCCTCACTGAGTCTCTTAGTATGCTTCACAAGATCGACTACCTGCATTTTCATACGTGTTCGGGCGGTTCAAAAAGTTTTTGGTCAAACCTTTTCAAGGCAATGAAAAACCTTCACACATTGGCATTCTTAGATTGCACGTTTACTCAGCAAGAAGTAAATAGTTATGCTTCGGCCGAAATGCTCTCGTCGTCCACTCGTATGTTTACAGGAAATGATATGAAATGCGTTGCAGATTCACGGGTTAATGTACTAAACTTTGCTGAATTAAACGTTAAAGGTGATGACCCGGTAGGCCCTTGGTACATGAATTTAAAGCAGTTATCCCACCTCCAGAAGCTGAGTATAGTGAAGTGTTCACTGAGCAAACGATATATGGAACTTGTTGCTGAGGCCTTTAGTGGGCTTCCCAACTTGGAGAAATTGGATCTTTCTGGGAGCGATCTGCATGATTCAGCAGCATTATGGGCATTTCAGTTACAGTCTCTAAAACGTCTGCAGAAGATAAACTTGAGTCTTTGTAACTTGATCGGTCGGGATATGAAGCTTATTGCAGAGGCTATGGCAAGTCTGCCTTACGTGAAGGAATTGAATCTGTCCGGTAATAAAGGTCTGCGGTCGTCGGCAAGATTGTGGTCAGCTCACTTACGAGCCTTGAAACACCTACAGAAACTCAACTTCCACTCTTGCATGTTGACTGAACCTGATGTGGCACACGTTGCCGAGGCACTGTGTGATCTTCCCAAGGTGGTTGACCTTTCTGGTAATAAATTCCTAGGTGGCTCTCGGAAAGTGTGGTACATCCATCTGAAGCAGGTGAAGCGCCTTCGCTTGAGTGCCTGTCTTGTTAAGGAAGCAAACATAAAACACTTTGCAGATACATTGAGTCATTTGGTGAAGTTGGTTGAGTTAGATCTCTCTAATAATGACAAGCTTGGCCGTTCAGCAGAATTGTGGTGTGAATACTTTAGACGATTTGAGGACCTTCAGAAGTTGGGTTTGTCCCATTGCTCATTGAATGGCGGAGATATGGAGCGTGTTTTAGGGTCACTCTGCAGTCTCTGCAACTTGACTGAACTGAATCTCTCAGGGAATCCCTGTAATGATTCAGGAGCAACATGGTCAGAGCAGTTACAGCTGCTAGTCTCCCTTCAGAATCTGAAATTATCTTCATGCTCACTTGGAGGTGATGCTATGAATCGTATTCTTGGGTCTCTCAGTCGCCTCCCCAAATTGGTTGAAGTGGGTTTTTCGTGGAATCGATCTCTAAGTGGCACTGCAGTATTGTGGTCCAGCCATTTGCAACAGTTTAACGCACTACAGAAGTTGGACCTGCGTTACTGCAATTTGACAGAAGATGATGAGACAGTTCTCAGAGATTCTTTGATGGCCCGGCGTAGAAAAGGACTGGTGATCACATTTCGTTAAATATTATCCATAAAGGGCGTTTTCATTTACCTCTGCTGTTTGTGCTGTTATGCAAAAAAATGAGATGCAACGTCCAAATTGTGCGTAATTGTGTCTGGGTTCGGTATGATTGTTGTTTTATGTCGTGGTGATCAGCCCATATAGACCCTTTACACTGTCATAGTGGTCATCTCAGGGAATGGGCGCTTTGTCCCGTCACGCCAACCATGTTCCATTGTTAGTTTAAAAACTTTTAACAATAACAACAGTTAATAATGTTGATAAACTCCCTTGAAGAAATTTCGGCCACATATATGCAGCAATACTTCAGAATACCTGAAAAATCCATGCATGGTTTTTGTGTTGAATGAATTGACCGTTTTTATTAATTTTAAGCTTTTGTGGTTAAAGACGGGACATTTTGACGATCTTTTTTTCACAAATTATTGTCAATGATGCTGTATCACTAAATTACGTAAACAGTAGGCCGGTGTGTACCTTTAATGCAATTCAGCAGGCCCTGCAGCATGCAGGAAGAACGCAGCAGTCATAGACAAAATGGTTTAGCACTAGCTATAGCCCCAACCATAAAGCAAGGTTGCTCTATGCCCCAACCATGCATGTTCAATTAAATTGTCCGGTGGTACCCTTACAGAATTGTGAGACCACATCAACTGCTTTCTGGTGATCTTCAGAGGCGTCTTAGGTTTTGCCAATGGATACAAACAGGCTATGCCATGGTTCAGGCCACTGGACGCCATTAAAGAAAGTGGGGCAAATCCATAGACCCTTGCATAACATTGATCACTGCTCAGTCAACCGGAAACACAGTGACATGTCAGGGTATCATTTTAAAGAGGAGATTCAACCCTAACAGAGGATATCTTCCTTTGAGTCATGAGTCCTACTTTAGTCACAATCAGCGATAATATATCGGTTTCGTGTTTTTTTTATCCACACTCTGTAAGTAAGTAACCATACGTGTATATATTATTTACAGTTCTGTTGGTACACGTAAATAACTTTGGTGAGGATTGCTCAAAAAGAATTGTTTTTATCGAGAGGCTCTCCAAGCCGATATGATTATAAAAACAAAAATGTGTAATAACAATCGTGAGCCATCCATTACAGGTCAGTTTTATACGTTACCGCACATTTATGTTAATTGAATAATAATTGGTGTATAGGCCTGTCTGTAGCTGTACTTAAAACGAAGAAAAAGATTAGTGTATCGCTTAAAAACAGAAGGTAGAGTTTTCATAACAATTAGGCTAAAACAAAAAACACCGGTATGTTTAGCAATTATATTTTACAGGATTAAAATTTATCTCATAAAAAATACTAGTGGACATCGTCCATTGTGCATATCAGTATACCTACATATACATGTATCCGTATAGAGGAAATTCAGGAATACACGAAACGGAAGTGGCACGGTCTGATCTTTTTCCCCCTCTGTATTCCCGAGTTATAGTGTCAATATTATACACATTTTGTATTGAACTTGACAATACATGTATAATACATTTACCTGTCATAAGTTATGGATTTCAATTATTATATGTATTTAGACCAAATTGATCTATTGTTCTGAACTCTATTCCTTGTTGTCCCTTCTTTTCGGAATTGCCATTTCGATTTCAGTTGCCTGGAATCGGAATTTTCACATTTGGAATCATAGTTTTACTGATTAGTTTTACACAAATTAAAGATACACGAGTACAGTGTGTCGAGCCTGTAGTATAGTAATAGTATACATCAGATTATATGTTACTGAATTCTTGAGATGTTAATGCATTGTTTAGATGAGGGTAAACGTCGGAGGTCGTGCAGATAGGAGGAAGTGAATTGAAAAAAAAAAACCACTATTTTCGTTTTCTGCATGGTTTGAGGGGTGGGATGATGTGTAAAACATTAACAAATTTGTATAGATGTCTGTATGTATGGGCCTATAATGAAACTGGAGTACAATAATTATGTATATTTATTTATAATAGTTTTGGTTTCAGGCCAAGAGGCAGTTGTAAAGGAAATAGTCTGGCAATTTATACTTACAAAATGCGAAATGTACAGTTTATTTGATTCTTGTCTTAATATTGTCTTCTGTAAATCATTTTGACGACGGTTATTAATTAAAAATTAAATACATGTAATTACTACACCCTCGTTTTTCATATCGTCGTTTAATTAGGTGATCGGGCCAACAGCCCGATCACCTATTACTCTCGTACGATTTCTTTATTAGGTGATCGGGCCAACAGCCCGATCACCTATTACTCTCGTACGATTTCTTTGTCTTTTTTTTTTTTTCTTCTTCCACTCAAACGTTTCCAGAGGTTTTCTTTAAAACGGTTCAAGCTATCAACTTGAAACTTGGTAGGAACATCAACCCCAATGTGAAGATGTGCATACAAGTGTGACGTCATTGTGACGTCATTAGGTATCAAATTACAAACCAAAAATGACCAAAATATGCATGTTTTAAAATACTTCCGTCTGGAAAACCACGTGACCCATGATCTTCGTATTTGACAGGCTTATATATCAGATCATGGCCTACAATTTTCTTCGTGTGGGCATTTTCATCTGACCCTTCCTTCTGGGGTCAATCTGAGGTCAAAGTTCAACGAAAACGAAAATCTCAATTTTTGCACTTATTGAGCAACAATGCCCATCAAACCAAGCTGAATCTTTAAGAAACTAAGTACAGGCATAGGTCCTATAGCAGACTTTCACCAGCGTGTTTAATATTATGATGGCATCAAGCGTGACGTCATCGTGACGTCATCAAGTATCAAATTACACCTCCCAAAAAAACAAAATATGCATATTTTAAAATGCTTCCGTCTCGAAAACCACGTGACCCAGGATCTTCGTATTTGGCAGGTTTATAGATGACATTCTGTTCTACAACTTTCTTTGTGTGGGCATTGTCATCTGACCCTTCCTTCTGGGGTCAATTGGAGGTCAAAGTTCAACGAAAACGGAAATCTCAGTTTTTACACTTACCAGTAACAATGCCCATCAAACCAAGCTGAATCGTTAGTAAATTAGATACAGACATAGGCCCTATGACAGACTTTCACCAGCATGTATAGTATCATGATGGCATCAAGTGTGACGTAATCATGACGTCATCAGGTGTCAAATTACAAACATTCAAAGGTTATTATTTTCAAAGTTCATATCTCAAGAACCGTAATAGATACTTGAACAATTCTTTCACAACATGATAAGTCTAAATGAACTGAACAAATCATACGATGTCATGACCCCTGTGTGACGCCTGTCCAAACCGGAAGTTGTTCGAAAATGTGCAATTTTTTAGCATTTTGAATGCAAATATATTCAAAGTGGTAGTGAATTTGACCATATTTCTACGGAACGAAATGTTTCCACACATGTGGACCTTTTGACTATACCATTGGTGACGTCATTACATGGACGGTGGTTACGTAATGTGGTGTCAAATTACGCAAATTTGGAGCTGAATTGTTTTAAAATGCTGTATTTTGAAAACTACAACAGATATTGGTATGATTCCTTCGCCACATTTAAGAACTTGATGTTCAACATATTGTTCAACAATTTGTGCAGAAAATTGTGACGTCATGATGTCGTCACAGGTGTCACATTACAAGATTTCAAAGGTAATTATTTCCACAATTTATATCTCAAAACGGTGCAAGCTATCAACCCCCCAGCTATGGCGGATATGCAGGGAGGAGATATTAGTTACCGGATTAGTGTATACAGCAGCCGATTTCACGAAACTTTACGCAATTGCGCAAGTCCACTTACGCCATAAGTTATTGCGCAAGTAATGGCGTAAGTGGACTTGCGCAATTGCGTAAAGTTTCGTGAAATCGGCTGCTGAACTTCCATTTTTGCCATTCCACAGGTGATAACAACGTCTGAAATTCATCACAAAATGTTCATTTAGCCCGATCACCTGGCGTTTGTAACAACAAACGTCATACCTCTAGTTTTTTTAGGTGATCGGGCCAACAGCCCGATCACCTATTACTCTCGTACGATTTCTTTATTTTTTTTTTTCTTTTTCCACTCAAACGTTTCCAGGGCTTTTCTTCAAAACGGTTCAAGCTATCAACTTGAAACTTTGTAGGAACATCAACCCCAATGTGAAGATGTGCATACAAGGGTGACGTCATTGTGACGTCATTAGGTATCAAATTACAACCCAAAAATGACCAAAATATGCATGTTTTAAAATGCTTCCGTCTGGAAAACCACGTGACCCATGATTTTCGTATTTGACAGGCTTATAGATAAGATCATGGCCTACGATTTTCTTCGTGTGGGCATTTTCATCTGACCCTTCCTTCTGGGGTCAATCTGAGGTCAACGTTCAACGAAAACGAAAATCGCAATTTTTGCACTTATTGAGCAACAATGCCCATCAAACCAAGCTGAATCTTTAAGTAACTAAGTACAGGCATAGGTCCTATGGCAGACTTTCACCAGCGTGTATAATATTATGATGGCATCAAGCGTGACGTCATCGTGACGTCATCAAGTATCAAATTACACCCCCCAAAAAAACAAAATATGCATATTTTAAAATGCTTCCGTCTTGAAAACCACGTGACCCACGATCTTCGTATTTGGCAGGTTTACAGATGACATTCTGTGCTACAACTTTCTTTGTGTGGGCATTTTCATCTGACCCTTCCTTCTGGGGTCAATTGGAGGTCAAAGTTCAACGAAACTGAGAATCTCAGTTTTTACACTTACCAGCAACAATGCCTATCAAACCAAGCTGAATCGTTAGTAAATTAGATACAGACATAGGCCCTACGGCAGACTTTCACCAGAATGTATAGTATCACGATGGCATCAAGTGTGACGTAATCATTACGTCATCAGGTGTCAAATTACAAAAATTCAAAGGTTATTATTTCCAAAATTCATATCTCAAGAACCGTAATAGATACTTGAACAATTCTTTCACAACATGATAAGTCTAAATGAACTGAACAAATCATACGATGTCATGACCCCTGTGTGACGCCTACTTCCGGTCCAAACCGGAAGTTGTTCGAAAATGTGCATTTTGTAAGCGTTTTGAATGCAAATAGATTCAAAGTGGTAGTGAATTTGACCATATTTCTACGGAACGAAATGTTTCCACACATGTAGACTTTTTGACTATACCATTTGTGACGTCATCACATGGACGGTGGTTACGTAATGTGGCGTCAAAATACGCAAATTTGGAGCTGAATTGTTTTAAAATGCTGTATCTTGAGAACTACAGCAGATATTTGCATGATTCTTTCGCCACATTTAAGAACTTGATGTTTATCAAATTGTTGAACAATTTGTGCACAACATTGTGACGTCATGATATCGTCACAGGTGTCAAATTACACAAATTCAAAGGTTATTATTTTTAAAATTCATATCTCAAGAACCGTAATAGATACTTGAACAATTCTTTCACAACATGATAAGTCTAAATGAACTGAACAAATCATACGATGTCATGACCCCTGTGTGACGCCTACTTCCGGTCCAAACCGGAAGAGGTTCGAAAATGTACACTTGTTTAGCACTTTGAATGCAAATAGAGCCAAAGTGGTAGGGAATTTGACCATAGTTCTACGGAACGAAATGTTTTCACACATGTGGACCTTTTGACTATACCATTGGTGACGTCATTACATGGACGGTGGTTACGTAATGTACGTCAAATTACGCAAATTTGGAGCTGAGATGTTTTAAAATGCTGTATCTTGAAAACTACAACAGATATTGGTATGATTCCTTCGCCACATTTAAGAACTTGATGTTCAACATATTGTTCAACAATTTGTGCACAAAATTGTGACGTCATGATGTCGTCACAGGTGTCACATTACAAGATTTCAAAGGTTATTATTTCAACAATTCATATCTCAAAACGGTGCAAGCTATCAACCCCCAGCTATGGCGGATATGCAGGGAGGAGATATTAGTTACCGGATTAGTGTATACAGCAGCCGATTTCACGAAACTTTACGCAATTGCGCAAGTCCACTTACGCCATAAGTTATTGCGCAAGTAATAACAAGGTGATAACAACGTCTGAAATTCATCACAAAATGTTCATTTAACCCGATCACCTGGCGTTTGTAACAACAAACGTCATACCTCTAGTTTTTTTTTCTTTTTCTTTTTCCACTCAAACGTTTCCAGAGCTTTTCTTCAAAACGGTTCAAGCTATCAACTTGAAACTTTGTAGGAACATCAACCCCAATGTGAAGATGTGCATACAAGGGTGACGTCATTGTGACGTCATTAGGTATCAAATTACAACCCAAAAATGACCAAAATATGCATGTTTTAAAATGCTTCCGTCTGGAAAACCACGTGACCCATGATTTTCGTATTTGACAGGCTTATAGATAAGATCATGGCCTACGATTTTCTTCGTGTGGGCATTTTCATCTGACCCTTCCTTCTGGGGTCAATCTGAGGTCAAAGTTCAACGAAAACGAAAATCGCAATTTTTGCACTTATTGAGCAACAATGCCCATCAAACCAAGCTGAATCTTTAAGTAACTAAGTACAGGCATAGGTCCTATGGCAGACTTTCACCAGCGTGTATAATATTATGATGGCATCAAGCGTGACGTCATCGTGACGTCATCAAGTATCAAATTACACCCCCCAAAAAAACAAAATATGCATATTTTAAAATACTTCCGTCTTGAAAACCACGTGACCCAGGATCTTCGTATTTGGCAGGTTTACAGATGACATTCTGTGCTACAATTTTCTTTGTGTGGGCATTTTCATCTGACCCTTCCTTCTGGGGTCAATTGGAGGTCAAAGTTCAACGAAACTGAGAATCTCAGTTTTTACACTTACCAGCAACAATGCCTATCAAACCAAGCTGAATCGTTAGTAAATTAGATACAGACATAGGCCCTACGGCAGACTTTCACCAGAATGTATAGTATCACGATGGCATCAAGTGTGACGTAATCATGACGTCATCAGGTGTCAAATTACAAAAATTCAAAGGTTATTATTTCCAAAATTCATATCTCAAGAACCGTAATAGATACTTGAACAATTCTTTCACAACATGATAAGTCTAAATGAACTGAACAAATCATACGATGTCATGACCCCTGTGTGACGCCTACTTCCGGTCCAAACCGGAAGTTGTTCGAAAATGTGCATTTTGTAAGCATTTTGAATGCAAATAGATTCAAAGTGGTAGTGAATTTGACCATATTTCTACGGAACGAAATGTTTCCACACGTGTAGACTTTTTGACTATACCATTTGTGACGTCATCACATGGACGGTGGTTACGTAATGTGGCGTCAAAATACGCAAATTTGGAGCTGAATTGTTTTAAAATGCTGTATCTTGAGAACTACAGCAGATATTTGCATGATTCTTTCGCCACATTTAAGAACTTGATGTTTATCAAATTGTTGAACAATTTGTGCACAACATTGTGACGTCATGATATCGTCACAGGTGTCAAATTACACAAATTCAAAGGTTATTATTTTTAAAATTCATATCTCAAGAACCGTAATAGATACTTGAACAATTCTTTCACAACATGATAAGTCTAAATGAACTAAACAAATCATACGATGTCATGACCCCTGTGTGACGCCTACTTCCGGTCCAAACCGGAAGAGGTTCGAAAATGTACACTTGTTTAGCACTTTGAATGCAAATAGAGCCAAAGTGGTAGGGAATTTGACCATAGTTCTACGGAACGAAATGTTTTCACACATGTGGACCTTTTGACTATACCATTGGTGACGTCATTACATGGACGGTGGTTACGTAATGTACGTCAAATTACGCAAATTTGGAGCTGAGATGTTTTAAAATGCTGTATCTTGAAAACTACAACAGATATTGGTATGATTCCTTCGCCACATTTAAGAACTTGATGTTCAACATATTGTTCAACAATTTGTGCACAAAATTGTGACGTCATGATGTCGTCACAGGTGTCACATTACAAGATTTCAAAGGTTATTATTTCAACAATTCATATCTCAAAACGGTGCAAGCTATCAACCCCCAGCTATGGCGGATATGCAGGGAGGAGATATTAGTTACCGGATTAGTGTATACAGCAGCCGATTTCACGAAACTTTACGCAATTGCGCAAGTCCACTTACGCCATAAGCTATTGCGCAAGTAATGGCGTAAGTGGACTTGCGCAATTGCGTAAAGTTTCGTGAAATCGGCTGCTGAACTTCCATTTTTGCCATTCCATAGGTGATAACAACGTCTGAAATTCATCACAAAATGTTCATTTAACCCGATCACCTGGCGTTTGTAACAACAAACGTCATACCTCTAGTTATAGTAGATCTGCCAGTTTTGCCACTGAAAAAAAAATTGAACCCCGAATCCCCAGCCTGCCAGCAAAGCGCAAGCGACCTTGCATGGTTCAAGAGTTTGGTTTGCTAATAATTGTGGTAAGTTATACGGGATAGATGCACAATGATCCATCGATGTATCAGGACGACGTCACGGTCACGTGACACTCGTCACGGTCACGTGACATTTCTCTTTTTATTAAACGATTGCTTGTATTTTTTGTAAACCGTTGACGGCGGCCAGTGCAGAAGATTTTGGTCATGTTTGACTAGATTTGCCTGGCGACGCGTTCGAACAAACTGGGCGTGTGCGAAAAAAAAATCGCAAATTGACTAATTAGTCCGGGAGCCCACTGAGATTTGATGTGACTTTTGCGCCCAAAAGGTTTGACTGCTAAAATGGGTTGTATGGACCGTGGTAACTGTGGAAAGGCAATTCTTGCAAAACGGGGGTAGTGCGTTTGGGGAGGGGGACGCTGACAAAACCCCCAAAAATCGGTTTTAATTAGACTTTCGCGCCCAAGCATAATTCCGGTACCAAATGATAGCTAACAATGTGCCAATCACGAAATTACAACGTAAGAACGGAAAATATGGTGCGTAATTAATTTAAGAACGGTCTTAATTAGTCAAAAAATCCGTTTTAATTAGACTTTCGCGCCCAAGCACAATTTTGGTATCATATGATAGCCAACAGCGTGCTGATCACAAAAATATAACGTAAGAACGGAAAATGTGGTGCAAATTTGGTTTAAGAACGGTCTTAATTAGTGCTAATTTAGCGCGCGCCGTTAGTAACACTCGAGAAAAGACTAACATGCAGCGAACCACGTGCTCACACACACACATTCGTATGTGGCGCTGGCGCGCGCTAGTCTTCTCACAGGGCATGTGTAGCTGTATGTGTATGCTGTACAATACAATGTACACAAGCCGTTCGTAAAGCGCGTAGCAAGTATTATGCGACTTCGATATTATAAAGTATGACTTAGATATTAAAAAGCCGTTGTACATAGCTTATTTTGTTTCTTTTCCATGAGAGAAATGAATCTGTGGCATAGGATTATATCGGTTATAAGATAACATTACGGTGTTTATATTTCCGTTACATAAATCATATAAATGCGTGTTTGGAGAGCGATGTTCGGTGGGCAGTTGCTTGGTCAGGGATGTGAGCAGTAAACAATACGAGGGAGGCAAATGGGAATCCGGTCACATAAAAGAGAACTTAACGTGGAAACGTTCTATACTTTTGAATACGAAAACAATGAAAAAAGGCCTGGGCAAAAAGAGAAGTTAAAAAGAGGAAGTTTCACACATAGGCCTACCTGTTATCCACAGTTTGCATGCCTGCAGACGTTTTATTGCGGAGGAACCATGGAATGAAATTCAAGTAACGTTACTAAATAATTGTATTGTGTTTGAATGAAACAACACCTGCTAAAATACAGAAATACAAACTTGGGTTTTCCATTGTCCTGCAAGCCCAATACAAGTTTACAACATTTTTTTGCAGTTACCTAAACTTCACGAGTTCACAAGAAAAATCCGACTCTATTCCAGATTCTGGGCGATTTGCTTTCGATATTCTAGTGTTGACAGCAATGGTAACAAACACCACATGATTTTCCCAGTGTACAATGGTACCCTTTTGGAAGAAATTGCCAACTGAAGGTGCTTTTTTAACCATTCATTCAGCATTAATTTATGCACACACAAAAAATCTTATGTAACACTGTTATATTTGTGATTTTTTATACCCAGCACGATATATATGACAAAGGGACTCCTCCTAACGCCCCTATACCTCAACCTACTCTTCCCTTCAACGCACCCGCTCCCCCAAAAATAAAAGGAATTCCTTTGGAATCCCCTGGATGTTTGATATACAATGGGGAACAATGATAGGGGGATACCCTCTGCCACATATCGTGCTGCATAATGTAATTATTTATTACCATTATGCCTGCAGTCATGCAACATATTTTTTTTAAATGCCTCGAACAAACCGATGCTGTATACTAGTAGTCATTTCTGTTTTATACTAATTTGTATAACATAATTATACACGTGTTAAAATGTGAAGTGAACGCAATATTTTGGCCATCATATCGAACATAAAAAAGAAACCGTTTTGTTACTCCGGGTTAGAGGCGATTTTTTTCTGGTATGGGTTAATGCGGATAAAGTTTCCACTTGCCCATGCCTTTTTTATCGATAGAGCTCGATTCCAGCGTTGATCTACATCACAGATTAAGATTTAGGTATGAACACGGCCTATATGATACATGTACATTAGTTTTAGGAGAGGGTATGGTTTGAAATCTGTGCTGGGCATGATAAACCTCACAACACTCGTCCCTTTTCTGAAGATTTGGTTTTTTTTACTGATACAGAAGCGCTTATATCGGGGTGTACACGCTACTTGAGGAAATATGAGGAAAATTAAACACCTCTGGGCAAACTTTGCAAACAACCCATTTAAACAATAATAATGATTAATTCGGTACCGGTACACGACCCATTTATAGTTCCAAAACCCAAGCTACAGCGGGACGTGTTGAAATATTTAACAAAATGGACAACATCTTTCCTGCCTGTATTTTGCAACATTATTATTAAATTACGTCTTCAAACTGCATGTGAAACTCAACTTTTCAGTTGATTTCCTCATTGCTCTTGAATTTCCTATATAAATAAGCTATAAACAACGGCTTTTTAATATCGAAGTCCAGTACTTGCTACGCGCTTTGAACGCAACGGCCTGTATAACAATACAGTACAGTATAGCCTATACAATACATTGTATTGTACATCGCACACTATAGCTACACATGCCCTGTAAAAAGACGAGCGCGCCAGCGCCACATACGAATCTGTGTGTGTGTGAGCACGTGGTTCGCCGCATGTTAGTCTTTTCTCGAGTGTTACTAACGGCGCGCGCTAAATTAGCACTAATTAAGACCGTTCTTAAACCAAATTTGCACCATATTTTGCGTTCTTACGTTATATTTTTGTGATCAGCACGCTGTTGGCTGTCATATGGTGCCAGAATTATGCTTGGGCGCGGAAGTCTAATTAAAACGTATTTTTTGACTAATTAAGACCGTTCTTAAATTAATTACGCACCATATTTTCCGTTCTTACGTTGTAATTTCGTGATTGGCACATTGTTGGCTATCATTTGGTACCGGAATTATGCTTGGGCGCGAAAGTCTAATTAAAACCGATTTTTTGGGGTTTTGTCAGCGTCCCCCTCCCCAAACGCACCACCCCCGTTTTGCAAGAATTGCCTTTCCACAGTTACCACGGTCCATACAACCCATTTTAGCAGTCAAACCTTTTGGGCGCAAAAGTCACATCAAATCTCAGTGGGCTCCCGGACTAAATGGTCAGCACCCGAACTTATTCGATAAATTGAAACGCTCCTTAAAATAGAAGAGCGCCCTCAACAGCATTAAACAATCATACCGTCCTGGTACCTGATGTCACACAGCACTAATGTATATAGCTTCTGTACGAGGTACCTGACTGATTCAAGTGTTTGCTCGTTTCCTTGACAAAAAGTGAGTGCGATGCCCACTGATATGATCAAGGCAGTTTACGTGTCTGAAAATAAATGGAATGGTGAAACATCGTACACAGTGACATTATTATTCAGTTGTTTAGTTGAAAAAAAGAAGGGAGAACGAGACAAACATTAGATTAGGTAGGCCGTTAAAACAAAAAGCAAAATCACTTCAAAATCTATACGCGGCTCGGCCGCGGGTGTCGTTGAAACCCGGAGGTCGGAGGTAACCCGGAGGTAGAATTTGTTGTGACCGTGTAGTACATGCTACAATCTACCTCCGGCTTGGCCACCGTCAACGCACCAACTACACGTTAGCAAAAAAAATCTACCTCCGACCACCTCCGACCTCCGGGTTTTATAAATTTCCCCCGGCCGCGCATATTATTAAAGCATAAGCCTGCTGGGAAATTTATAAAACCCGGAGGTCGGAGGTACCCGGAGGTCCTAGATTTGTTTTTGCCGGAGGTTCTAGATTTGTTTTTGCCGGAGGTTAATGTAAATTTTATGTTAGAGCTAGAAGAGATCTGCAAATAAGGAAACGATACTCTGTGAATATAGCAACAGTATCTGTTTGTCTGCCGGTTGATCACATTTCGCCAAAAGGTTATAAAAAGTTGAACATTTTTGCTTGCCCAGTCCCCACCCGGAGCTCCGTTGCACTTATAACATCTAGCGACCTAGAGGTAGATGTAAAATAGACTGCCGAAGTTAATACGTCACCTTTTGTTGGTTGCCTAGGCAATTGGATCTAAACTAAAAATCACTGAACCGTGTCCCAGTGCTTTTCCAATGGTACTTTTCCCGACGGCCATGATAGTTTAGATCCAATTGCCATGGCAACGCACGTCACACTTCGGCTGTCTATTCGCGATACAGCTGGAATACTTATGCAAATTTTCCCAAAGTGTGGAAGTGTCCCTGTTTTGTCAAACGGTCATTCCAATTTTGCTAAAGTTTTTAAAATTAATGTCTAACTTTAAAAAAAAAATTCTACCTCCGGGTTACCTCCGACCTTCGGCTACCTCAGGGTTTCAACCACACCCACCATACTGTGGCCAAGACTACGCTGCGCTCCAGGCTTGGCCACAGCGGCGTCGCGATAGGCCTTTCGCGAACAACTCGGACAACGGGTGCATTAAAACTACACAGTTTCAGAAGCTGTAACCATGGTAACTCACCCTATTGTTACCTTACTTCGCTGAAAACAGATATGCATTAGGTAGGGTATCGTGCGATGCCTACTTTTCAAAAAAATCCAGCGGGAATTTTACCCAAATTTCACCGTTTGCATTCAACACTCCATGCATCGAGTACCGTATGTACCGACGGTACTGCGCATGCACATTTTCCAATATGTTTTTGTATTTTAATGAGCGTGGATTTGCCGCAGAATTCTTCTTATGGTCGCAAAAACTCGACCTAGCCTGCGTGACTTATGCTACCTTTTTCCAGAGCAGGTCACATAGGAAATGTGCGCTATATAAATGAAATAATTCATAAATAAACCACCTCCACCCACCTTCCCACCAAATGCCCCCTCCCGCTTCAGCCACCTTATGGGAATGCTATTTCTACTGATCAGTATTCCTTTGTTACTGTTCTGTACTGTAGCCAGACAGCAATTAAACTATGAGTAACTTCAACGTGACTGTGCCAAACGTTGGCACCTCGGCCATTTCTCTTGGAGGTGAATGGAGAAACACCGATCGCATGGAGGTATGTAGGTAGAATAAGCCTTGTCGCAAATTCAACCGCACATGTGCAGATCGTGTCTACAGTTATTGGGGATAAACAGTGCTGATAAATGTTTACATATGAGGGAGCTAAACTTGAGATGTGAGACAAATCGGCCTTGTTTTTTTTTTTCTCCAATCCCAAGTTGGTGGTAGAGTGGGTAAGACGTCTGCCTTGTTTGCAGGAGGTCGTGGGTTCGAGTCCCACCAGAGCATGCTATGACGTTTTTCATAGTGTCTCAGGAAAGAACTGAGTATACAGTGCTAATATACGTCGGGTAAGGGCAAAACAAACCTTAATTAACATTCAAGTTGGGTTGTTTCATTTCAATGGTGGGTAAGAGTTGAGAAGTTGATCAGAATGTTTTGTTTTTTGAAATGACTCATCAAGCAGATTCATTGAGAAAACCAAATTTAGGAGTAAGAAAATGTGAAGATTTTGTAAGGAAATATTTATAAGTTTTTTAGCCAATCTCATGTATTTTGTACACAAGGTCTAAAGCCATGATCAACGTCTCAATTCTTTCCAATTTTTTTTTATAAAAGAGCAATAACACTTTTTTTTTTAATTCTCTGTTGACAGGCCAACAAGTATAAAATAAGCGGACTGGCCAACAGGTCAAAGAAGAAAGTGAAAATCTCGAGTGATGGAAAGGGGGACCAGGCCAGACCAACGTAAGAACGTTTAAAAGAGAAGCACTCATCTTTAACCCTTTAGCGACCATAGTGGCCAAAAGTGGCCTGAAGCTTAAAGAAGCTTGTCCAAATTTTTCCAGAAAATGGATTTCGTTCTAATTTAACAATCATGTAAAATACCTCCCCAAAATACTATCCATGGGAAGGAAACAGGAAATTTGCAATCTCCAATTTTGATGTGGAAGCAAAGGGTTTGGTGTGATCACTGCACTGCTTTATGGAACGGATAAATTAGTTTACAAAACATCTGTGTTTTTTTTACGATATCTTTGAAAATATGCTGATTTGAGAGTGCGAAATTTCAGAATGGTAATTTATTTATTTATTTTGTATTTATTTATTTATTTATTCACCACATCCAACAGCACAAGGACCGCCAATTACAGGAATGGGATCAATTAACATAGATATTCAAATAACTATCAACTTCTAAGTTGAATTAGAAACGGCCAGAGACACCGGGGAATCCCTCCCCTTGCTCTTCACAAAAGAATGCTCTGGGATCTTTAAAGTGCGTTACTGAAACCTAACACACTGGACCAACGGCTTTACATCCCTTCTGAAGGACGGAACAAGTGTGATTAAGTGCCTTGCTCAATGAGAAAAATATGACAATTGATATGGTAAAAAATCTCGACACCCATGGGAAAAATAAGGGGTCAGAAATGTGATTTGGACACGCCTTATTTCTTCTCTTTTGAGAGAAGATAAAAACATTTGTAGGAAAATGTTATCTTTACATAAGAAAAACCCAAATATAAATTGAGTTTCTCTAAACTTCACCAGGTCTGAACCCAGTTCTCAGCAGCAGAGGCCACGCTCGTCACCCAGGAGTCCCGTGCCCTCTAGTAGTGCGCCGCCTGGCATCAAGCCAAGATGCGACAGGGTTTACGAGGTCGAACACGAGCCCACAGCAAGGAAGCAACTGGACAGCCACCTGCCCCTAAAGAAAACGAGACCTGTTACTCGGGAGGATCAGGTGAGTAAACTAGATCCCGTTCACATTAGGGAAATTAAGTAAGATTAATCGCGAGTAGTAAATGGTACTCGTACTCGTGACTATCATTTTTAAACTACTCGATTAATCGCGGCGCCGCGAGTACCGTTACATACTCGCGATTAATCGTGCTTACATGCTATATTGTTACACTGTAACAGGCCTGTTTACCAGCACACTTAAAAGGTGACCTGTGTGCAGGTGACTTATTTGTTGTGTATGCCGACTATTTCAATTCATTGTGTCCTTTGTGCTAGCCGAAAGTCCGACAAGCATGTTTTGAACCACAACGACCGGGTACGACTGCAGATATCTCCACGTGTCATCTGCCGCCTACGCCCGGTTCAATGAACTGTTTCATTGCGCTACTCATAAATTCGCGATTAATACATGCTATGTTACATAGGCCTTAGCTATGCGCGGGTTGAAGGAGAATTATGGCAAACTTATGCAGTCTAATCGCGGAGCAAGACGCCAAGACCGTTTGATATTCATTACTCAAAGGTATTAATCGAGGTAAATACGAAATAATCCTTGCTAAAGTTCACCATCTATGCATTGTTTGAAACAGAATCAGGGCGGCACAGGTTAGGCAAATTTCCGCTGTACAGTTGGTTATACACACAAACGTGCATTTTGTTTTTTCCTCCCTTTTGATATTTTGCCAACTACTCGCGATTGATCGATTACTCACGAGTAATTGCTGCAAATACTCGCGAGTAGCAAAATCCACTAGTCGCCCAGCGGTAGTCAAAATCAACAAGTGTACTTTGTTTGTGGTAGCACCATGTCAGTGATCTCCACTACCGGTTTTGTCCGGGCGCGCCGCCCGGACAAAATCATCAGAGGTACCGTTAGCGCCCGGACAAAAATTTGCCGCCCGAACAAAACATTGTGCCGCCCGGACAAAAAAAATATAATTTCTCCTCCAAAACACTATGAAAGTACAGCCAAGTCATTCCAAGATGAGGTGTAAATTCACCTAACGTGATTCGGTAGCCACTGGTGTCATTATCGGTTATTTACCACGCATATCTATCGGATCGGCGACCCAAATCCGCATCGATAACGGCCATGACAGTATGCATTTGTTGAACAGTGCCCTCAAGAGGCGAATGTGTTAACTCTTGAGGGCGCTGCATGCCAAGCGTACAGGTGCGTTTGTGGTTGTGTGTTTGGGTGCGTGCGTGCGTCCCCCCCCCCCCCCCCCCCCCCGCTGAGCGACATTGTACGTTTTGTACAGTGTGCTCTGTTCGTCTTTCATGTGAACCCTTCCAATCGTCGTCTTGTCTTTGTTTTGACCACTAGAGTGGAAAGCAGTATAGACTAGGCCCAGGCATGGTCCTATCAAAGGGGCGAAGCAAAGTGGCAGTGAAGATTACCACGGAAGAGAGGGAGGATGGGTCACGTGGAATGGGAAGGACATTTCAAGGGTAAGAAGGACTTATTGTTAAAGGCCCTATGTATCATTTGCAAGATAAAACTTTTTACAGATTCGTGGAATAAGAGTGTAACATATCTAAGGAAGATTGTTGGTAAACTAGCCTGAAGAAATTTGAGCTACTTAGATCCATCAATGCTTCAGAAAACCTTGAAAATCTATATATGGATTTTGTGTACAAGTGAATGGTAAAAAAGTCCCATGCATGGGACTTTTTTAGAAAACCACCTTCGGTTGTCAATTTCCAGCATGAAATACCATTTTGGACGGAAATAAATTCATGTGGTGTTTGTTACCATTGCTATCAACACTTTAAGTAAGGTTTTTCTTGTTAACTCATGAAAAAAAAATTGGGTCATTGCAAATGATACAATGGGCCTTTAAGAGAGCGTGTCTAGATCACATTTTTTAGCTCCCATTTTCCCCATGGGTGTTGAGATTTTGATTACATATCATTTGTCATATTTTTCTCATTTACCATTCTAAAATTTTGCACTCTTAATCCGTATATTTTCAAGGATATCGTAAAAAAAAAACCGATGTTTTGTAAACTAATTTATGCGGTTTCATAAAGCAGTGCAGTGATTACACCAACCTTTTTGCTTCCGCATCCAAATTGGAGATTGCAAATTTCCTGTTTTTCCCATGGATAGTATTTTGGAGAGGTATTTTATCTGATTGTTTGGTTAGAACAAAATCCATTTCTGAACACGCTCCTTTAAGATATTGCATGTAATAGACCCTTTGCAAGGGCGGCCATGAAAGGGGGCAGTCACATTGTCATAATGCATCATGCATGAGTAGGCACTTTGTGGATCTATTGTCACACATTTAATATGAAAACCTGCCCCCTGTCATGGCTGCCGATGCAAAGGCTCTATTGTGGCTTTTGTCATATCAGTCACGGCCACCCCCTGTTTTTCTTTTCAGAATGACTGGTGATGCCGAACAGTAAGTCTTTTCAAATTATTTTTTTCAGTTTTGTAGAAGTTCTCATTTTGTTGATGCACATTCAGTTTTTTATTCATTTTCTCACTTGTGTTTAAAGGCAGTATACATGATTGGTATCTCGAAAATCAGAAATGTTCACAGATTTACGCCTAACTTACACAATATAAACGTGATGACCGTAGAAAACTTTCCCTGAAATGGTTTTGTCTGAAGTGCTATAGTCTTTAAGAAATGAGTAAAACAATTAGTTTTCGTCTCATGAGACGAAAATTCAAACCACTTCGCCCGAGTGCCATTTCGCCCCCAAACCACTTCACCCGAGTGCCATTTCGCCCCAAATCACTTCGTCCAAACACTACATCGCCCAAATGCTACTTCGCCCCAAAACCACTTCGTGCACAGGCCGTGGTTCAGGGCGAAATGGTTCAGGGCAAAGTGGTTTTGGGGCGAAATGACTGCAAGCCCTTTTTTTACGGTTTTCTCAAAAGTTAGACGAAGTACGGAGCTGGTTTTTGCTCAGGTTGGTTTTAATCATGCATATCTTCAATCACACAGGGGAATAAAACTATTTGTAACAGTTTACCAATCATGTATACTATCTTTAAATAGACGTTTTCTGTCAAACAAAACTAGTAATCTCATATGTGACCCGCGCAGGCTAGGTCGAGTTTTCGCGCCCATAAGAAGAAATCTGCGGCAAATCCACGCTCATTAAAATACAAAAACACAATGGACATTTTCCTTGCGGTGCCCAGATACCGCCTGGAATTTCCATTGTGTTTTTGTATTTTAATGAGCATGGATCTGCCACAGATTTCTACTTATGGTCGCGAAAACTCGACCTCCTAGCCTGCGCGACTTACGCTACTTTTTTTCCAGAGCGAGTCACATTTGGTTTACAAAAGAATCTTCATTGGATGTTTCCCAAAGTTGATGTGCTAGGATGGGTCATTCCATGAAGATGAGGCACAGTTTCCCCGTTGTATTAGAAACAATTTTGACTTTTTTTGCTCTCAATAACCCCGTGAATCAATAGTATTCAGACATTTCTGCTGATGAATGAAAGAAATTTAAAACCTTCATTGCTTGTAACAAAATCCATGAGCAGACGTCAATTAAAAATGGAATGTTGTGCAAATGCAGGTGTGACATTTGGTGTTTTCAAAAAATTGTTGACCCACACCAAAGACTTTACAAATTACTCCCAAACAGTACAAGCCACATCATGCAACATCATTATGCGAATTATGTGAATACATTATGCGAAATGAAGAAATATTACACTTTGTGCCCTATCAACTTCATTTGAAATTGCACAACTCACAACTATCATTTTTCATTCTATCTGAAATCTTTGTTTTTGTTTTCTTTTTCTGTTTTCTTCTTGCCTATTTCCACAAAGGTCATAGCATCATAACGCCACATTCCATATATGATTTCCATTATAGACATCTATTTTTTATGCGTGCAGTAGTCAAATATATTTTTATAGCTCATAAAAAAAACACCAGTATTTCATTTTTTTGTTCATCATACTTGTAAAACCCTCCATATGTTTTTCAGATAAAAATTTTGAATTTTTTGTAATCATTGGCACATTGTACATATATATGAGAAAACAATTAAAATTTGCATACATACACAAGTCAGGCAGTTAAATTAAGGTTTTGCAGGAATAGGCTGGTGTTTTTGAACAAAACCATAGGAAGGCACTCGACGGATTTGAAATATGAAGGTAAAATAGCCGTTCTAAATACATGTATCTATTCTTTCGCATGCAATCTGATATCCTTCTTATAATTCTTTCAATAACATACTGTAGAAAGGACTTTTGGCGGCATAGAAAACTGTTCATTTGGGAATAAAAATTGTTAATTAAGTGAAGGAAAAAAGATAGGAGAGCAAATATTTTAAAAAAAGAATTTCGGTGGTTGTTTTTGCTTTTATATGTGGAATGCTGTTTTACCTTCATTTCTACTTATCCATGCTGCTCATCTGCAGTGTTAAAGGCAGAGGCACGTCAGCAATGCACGCGTGCCAATTTCGTGCCACGAAATACGCAGCTCCATGCCTTTGCTATGGAGCTGCTTTTTTCGTGGCACGGATTTAGCGCGCGCGCATTACTGATGAGCCTGTGCCTTTAAGGTCGAGTACATATGAAATATACCTTAGTTAAAACACGCGCACATTTTTGCAAAGGCCAATATTTTGCAAATTAGCCACCACGGAGCAGCGCAATTTCACAGCATTCATATGAAGCATTGTAAAATTCACCAATTGTCTAGGCTTGTGACCTTGCTGGGTCTATCAGACATCTGTTTTTGAGTATACATTCAGAGTATAGAATTAGTCCTGCAAATCTGGCAGGCCTAATTTTTCTTAAAAGTAAAAAAAAAAATTCTTCAGATCCAGTTTCACAGCTTTTACTACAAAGAGAATCTACGGTTCTCTATGTGGTTTTAATTTATGCAAAACAGCTATTGTTTTAGGAAGTCAAATGTACTCAACTCCAACAATGCTCATATGTTCATTATGCCATTTTATGGTTCTCAGTTGTCTCTTTGCTTAGCATGGGATAATTTTTGCTTAGCAACCAGCCAGCATTCAGGTTAATTTGTTTGGTTTGATTCTGCTTTGTTTTAGTAAGCTAAATTTTTGCTCAGTTTCATTCCTCCATGATTTAGCTAAGCAATTTTGTCAACTGCATCCAACAAATTTAACAATTATTGTATACAAAATGTTTCTGTTTAGTTGTCCTTTACTGTGTAATATAGTGTTTACATTATGTAATAAATGTATTTATTTATTTTTTTTGACAATGTTTTGTCTGTTTTCTGTCTTTTTGCACATGCACCTCCCCTGCACGGTGTTGGCACTTCTGCACTGGATTTCAACCAACATCTTTACCAATCGTCAACGGCAATTCCCCACTCCTAAACTAAAACTAAACCTTTTTTGGGAACATCTTTATAGAGATGGTTTCTATTCACTTCTTTTACAACAACAAACCATGGGGAGCCCCGACAGTCAGTCAAAATACCAGAAACTTCTTCGTCAAAGTTTAATGTCCGGGGGTGTTGACCTATCAAATTTCTTTCTTGATGAGGGTAATGAAAGTAATGTCCCGCCTGGTTATAGGACGAGAACCCCTAGGCCTAACACAAGGGCGTCGTCTGCCGCTGTCGGTTTACAGTAAGTTTGTCATTTGTTTTCCCATTCAATTCTTTTTACTCTTTAAGCCCGGTTCATAGTTCACGCGAACGCGAATCTCACGTCAATCTGACGTCAATCTGACGTCAAACCTTTTGCGGTGAACATTCGCGCAAGTTGAATTTAGTGGAACTTTTTGCGAATTCGCTGCGCGAAACATTAGCTGTGACGTCAAATTCGCATTCGCTTTCGCATGAAGTATGAATCCGGCTTTAATCTGTTTTCTTGTGTTATGGTCAAATCGCCACAAGCTTATGTCACGAGGTTATACCACGAGCTAACTTCATGTTTTCTCGTCTTATTAGCAACCTGAAATACTGTCACTTGCGGCTGCGATTAATCTGACAGGAGGGGAAAAATCAAGCAGGAAATTCATTTTCGTCTTTAATTGTTCTTTCTGCTGAATTTTTATTAATCCTAAAATTCACCAAATTATTCTGCGTTAATTCTTGTTTATGTAAAGCGGGCCTCTCATTGTGCAATTTTTGCCACGAATTTCCAACGATAAGGTATGATTTGGTGAGATTAACAGAGACTGTCTGTAGACTATATACACAATTGTACCAAATTGTAGCTAATCGATGAAAATTTGTGGCAAAAATCACACAGTGGGAGGCCCGCTTAATTGACTACTTTAAGACAAAAATTGGTAGCATACACGCTGAACACAATTTGCAATAATTTAAAAATGAAAAGTCCAGAATTTAATTTGCCAAGTTTCATTCCTGTTTCGCAGAGAGGCCTTCATTTTCCAACTTCAGCAGCAAGTTTCTGACTTGACGTTATTCTTAGAGGAGGAACGGCTGAGTCACAAGGTGACCAAAGACAAGGTGAGCGTGACTCGCGTTACCCTAAATCACTGGCCTAAGGCAAGGCTAGTGTGACTTGTTACGCTAACAGCTGAGTCACAAGGCGACCAAAGACAAGGTGAGCGTGACTCGCGTTACCCTAAATCACTGGGCAGTGTAAGGCAAGGCTAGTGTGACTTGTTACACTAACAACTGAATCACAAGGTGACTCGGACAAGGTGAGTGTGACTCGCCTTACCCTAAATCACTGGGCAGTGTAAGGCAAGGCTAGTGTGACTTGTTACACTAACCGCTGAGTCACAAGGCGACCAAAGACAAGGTAAGTGTGACTCGTGTTACCCTAAATCACTGGGCAAGGCAAGGCTAGTGTGACTTGTTACACTAACAGCTGAGTCACAAGGCGACCAAAGACAAGGTGAGCGTGACTCGCGTTACCCTAAATCACTGGGCAGTGTAAGGCAAGGCTAGTGTGACTTGTTACACTAACAGCTGAATCACAAGGCGACCAAAGACAAGCTAAGTGTGACTCGCATTACCCTAAATCACTGGGCAGTGTAAGGCAAGGCTAGTGTGACTTGTTACACTAACAACTGAATCACAAGGTAACTCGGACAAGGTGAGTGTGACTCGTGTTACCCTAAATCACTGGGCAGTGCAAGGCAAGGCTAGTGTGACTTGTTACGCTAACAGCTGAGTCACAATGCAACCAAAGACAAGGTGAGTGTGACTCGTGTTACCCTAAATCACTGGGCAGTGCAAGGCAAGGCTAGTGTGACTTGTTACGCTAACAGCTGAGTCACAAGGCAACCAATTTTATTTTTTAAATTGCACCTTCAGTTGGCAATTTCTCCCACAAAGACAAAGCTACCATTTTACACAGAAAAATAATTGTGGTGTTTATTATTGCTTTAAACACTTAGTCGGGTTTTTCTTGTCAACTTGTGAAGTAAAATTTTGGGTAACTGCAAATGATGTATTGGGCTTTAGGGGCCCATTGTAATTTTGTTTTTCATGAGTTGACAAGAAAAACTTCACTCAAAGTGTTGATAGCAATGGTAACAAAACACCACATGAATTTATTTCTGTCCAAAATGGCATTTCATGTTGGAAATTGACAACCGAAGGTAGTTTTTACTATTCACTTGTGCACAAAATCCATATGTAGATTTTCAAGGTTTTCTGAAGCATTGATGCATTTATGTAGCTAACATTTCTTCAGGCTAGTTTACCAACATTCTTCCTTAGATATGTTACACTCTTATTTCACAAATCTGTAAAAAGTTTTATCTTGCAAATAATGGGCCTTTAAGGGCTTATCCCCAAAACCATTTACCATAATGCCAATGCACGCAGTAGAAACATGTTGAATCACATACATTTTTTTGTTCATTGCTGTTCTTAATTTCCAGCTGGCTATCACACTGAAGGAAAAACTTCAAGATCTCGAGCGGAAACACATGGAGGAATTGCGGGCCATGCAGCAAGATCAGGACGAACAGTTGGATATGATGAAACACCTACACACCAAAGAGTTAGAACATCACAAGTCAGCTAGTAACTCGGTACTCGGTCAGTAATAATGCACAGTGGCTTGTTTACCATTTTATGTTTTGTTTGTTTGTTGTTTTTTTGAGTCGGCTAATTTTCTGACATATGGGTAATGCATAGTTCCGAGATTGCCTAGTTAACCCCGCCCCTTAGATATTGTTGCTATGTGCTCACAAGCCATCGCAAAAAAAATGGCGACACAACGTACAAAGCAACGGGACTCGGCATGGAAAGCACAGATTCATTGGAGAAAACTCAAAGGTATTTATGTTTTAGGGTCGACAGTTACCGTAGCACACACTGAGCGAAGGGCTAGTAATGCAGGGATGACATATATTCATAAAAATGCGCTTTCCTACCTTTGAACAGCGAATCACCCGACATTGAAACCAAAATTCACCCGGTCACTGGCGCATACAACATACAAACTGTATGGGCAGAAAATCGCGTGATTGTGTGATGATTGCATCACTTTGACCTATGTAGGCGCCGTCTGCTAGCTTTGTTGTGATTGGTGGGCGGGTTCGGCTTGATTGACAGGTCGGAACTATGCAATCCCAAAATTAGGGGTCCAAAAGTGTGACATGCTTTTTAAGATTTCCAAGTGTTTTTAGTGATTGAAAGTGGTTTCGCAGTAAAAAAATAATTATTTTTATTTCAACAAATGCCACTTAAATTTAATGTTTGTGTGTAGATATGGCACCAAGGTTAATGCAAACTCATTCTACAGCCAATTTTCATTGGCGTAGGTAACCCGGGACACCAAACTCCTATTCAATACCATGGAACAAATTATAAACCTTTATGGTCTTTTGTTTTGAATATTTTTCAGGAATCAGAGAACAAAATATTCAAGAAAATGATGCTGCCCCCTATAATTACAGGCCACAGTCCATTACTGAGAATTTGTGATCAGGAGTGGTGATTTTTGAAGCAGAGAGTGTCGTACGTAACTGGGACATCAAAAGTTTTGGACCCCTAATTTTGGGAATTACCCATATATACAGGGATAGAAATAGGTGACTGACAACCGGGCCCCGGTCTACCTGTAAAATTGCAGAGTCCAGGGGCTGATTTCACAAAGTGCTAAGACTGTCTTAGGAAGGGTCACTCTTATCTTGGGACATTGCTGTGGGACTTAGGACGCATTGAACTCGTCTGATCTTTTGTGAAATTGATCCCTGGAGCACCAAGGGAACTTTACACAATTGCGCAAGTCCACTTACGCCATAAATATTGCGCAAATAATGGCGTAAGTGGACTTGCGCAATTGCGTAAAGTTTTGTGAAATCGGCTGCTGGGGTCAATTTTATTTGCTTCACAAAATACAAAAAAGGTTACCAGCCAAAATTATATGTGATATGTATTACCATTGACTGGTACTCGGCTACTGTTAGTAGGAATACAAATTGACATAAAATTTGTCATAACAAATATTTAAAGGAGCGTGACCAGAGTTTCTGGAAAATAGTTTTCGATGTAACTTACCAATATTATCAAGTAACTCCCATACACACCTCCCATGTCCCAAAAACCCGAAAACATTCGCAATTTCCAGTAAAAAATTGAACAAAACTATCGAGTCGGCTTTCAGCGGATAAACGTTGATACTGGAAAATTAGTTTACAAATAATCGGTGGATTTTCGACGATATCCTCGGAAATATGCGGCCTAGAAGCGCGGGAGTTTCAGTTTCGTAATCAGAAAAATATAACGGATGTTATGATATAAAAATCTCATGACCCATAAGGTAAGTCCCGGGGAGTTATGGGTAAAAAAAAGTGATCTGGTCACACTCCTTTAAAAGAAATTGCACAATGGGAACGAGCAATGCATAAGTATGTTTTACTGTCGGGAAAAAATTTCACAATAAAAAATAAAAAATACTCACAATAAGTAAGAGATATTGTGGGGCGTACGCAGATATTTTGAGGGTATGCATTCCGCTTGAATGATTTTGTATATGATTAGACAATTTTATCTGCATGACAGACACACCTTGTCACAGGAATAGGTGAAAACACTCATTTGAAAAAAAAAAAAAAAACCGAAATAAATTCTAAAATTGACAACATACTATTATCCATAACTTATTTTGCGTAGTGTAACAGCCTTGCAAAATAACTACTTCACCTATGAAAAGGTTAATTAGGGGATTTCCTTCTTTGTTTTCTTAATATAGCAAGGATGAAGGGTGAGCTAGAATTTCTCCAGGGTGCCTTTGAAGCTTACAAGGGCACGCTGGTTCAGGACATGGAGGAGAAATGGGCTAAGAAAGAAGGCGATATGAAGATGAGATTTCAAGAAGATCTCGACAAGGCCCTCTATGAGCAGCGTAAGTTGGATTATTTGATCGCAGAAATGTGCTTTCCGTTTGAATCAGATGCAGCAGTAAATTTGTGTCTCGCATGAAAATTTGAAACTTTGAAACCCACAGGAAATTTCAAACTTAAGTAATTGCAACTGACTATTCAGTATTTTTGCTGACTTGAAGTGAAGTCTAATCTAAAAACAGATTATATGATCAAAAAGCTTTTAAAAATAGGAACAACAGCATTGCATAACTAAAGAATAATACTGATAAACTGCCTTGTAAAAATTTTAGCCACATAGATGCAATAATACTTCAGAAAATGAATGGTAAATTTTTTTGGTTTAAAAGCACCTTCAGTTTGTATTTTCTCCTACAAAGGTACCATTTTAAATGGAAAAAAAAATCATGTGGTGTTTGTTACTGTTGCTATCAACACTTTTAGTCGGATTTTTCCTGAAGTAAATTTCTGGGTAACCGCAAATGATGTATTAGGGCCTTAAGAACTTGCAATTGACATCTCTGCTGACTCGAACTTAAGTCAGACTAATAAATCCTTATTTTTTTACTTGGGACTTGGCTTGAGACGTGGGCTTGGGGGGAAAATGACGTCTGACTGCGAAAGACACCTTGTCATGTTGGCATTTTAAAAACGAATCACTACTTGCAGGAACTGAAATGTTGGAGGAAGCAAACAGGGACAAGAAAGCCATTAATCGGGAGTTTCAGCGACAGATACAAATCCTGAGTAGAGACCATAAGAAGGAGATTGAGGTATGTTTGGTTTCCAGACCCATCTCACAATAGACTAAATGTACGGAAAAGCAACATTTGCATTGGACTAATGCTGTCAAGTTGAACATACATTTTGCTTGTCATATCTTGCAGTAGGCTGAGGTGTTTTGGGAAATAATATTCTATGTTACACTTTCTTTGGCTTTTGATCTAAGGAACCATCCAAAGTTTTTAAAAATTTTCACAGTTCTACAGAGCGTAGTATTTTTCAAACCCCTCCACCCGAAATACTACTTATCAACATTTGTTTTCATGAGACAGCACACCGGACCGCTTAGCCATGGTACTCTACGTGTCCTATGTACCAAGCAACAAAAGAAACGCAAAATTTAAGTTTAATCAAAATTTTGAAAATGTTTGGAATTAAGATGACATCGAAATATTCACATTATGTATAAATACTCACATTATGTATAAATGCATCAAGTTTCTGTGTGCTGAAAATCCCACACTCGGATTGACTGCTTTTTTAAAATCAAAAAGTGGACAATTTTTTGCACTTCTTTTGATGTTAGATATAATTGTCTTTGAATGTGCATGTACTTAAACACTCGGTGATTCGTGATTGCTGTTTCCATCAGGGCTTGATGAACCGATTCTCGAGTACGTCAGCCGACATGGCCAGTTTGAAGCGAGCTTTGGAGCAACTCAAACAAGTTCGAGCCATGTTGGAGGAGAAAACCGAACAACTAGCGGTGACACAGGACAGCCTGCACTCCTGCCAACAAGAACGCCAACAACTGGTGTGTGTGACAAGCTTTCAATAGTGGGGTGTTTGAAAATAAAATGAAATTTCAAGTTCGGGCACTTTAACAGGCTATTTAGCTAAAACTATCAATCGTTTCACCTGTTTCTATCAAATGCCTTGTTTGTTGGACACACAAATTTCATTCTGGAAAAGTAATTTTTGGAAATATATATATACATATTTGTCCCATGGGTGATGATTTTTGCGTCAACTGGAGAATGTCCCATGCGTAACACTAATTTTCCTTATTTTTTAATTTGATATCTATTATTCTATTAACTGAAATTCAAAAATACCTTAGACAGTTTACGCATCCTCAATTATCATAAAGGGTCCCCGCTCATGAAACACACCACGTACAAAAAGAACAAGGCTGTTTGAGCCTCGGTTTGGGAGTCTGTTTCTAGACTGATATTCCGGTAACCAGCCTATTCGCAGTTGGCCAAAGTTCGCTGCGTGCGCGGTCGCTGCATGCAACCGCGCTGGGTTGACCGGGATTTCCTCGGGCCTTTCTCCGCGGTTTGGCCATATCGCCGGTGCGGTAAGAAAAGCCCACAGCCTTGGACAAGGCTAGTGTGACCAGGATTCGGAGGGAAACCTGATGGAGTATACCACTGTCTCTTATAGTTCAGCTGGAAGAGCATCTGCCCGGTGTGTCAGAGGTCTTAGGTTCAAATCCCAATGAAGACCATATGATTTTTTCCTCTCATCCCATGTTTGGTTGTTCACAAATGGGTCTTTCCACGCTAATGGGCCTATTTGAAAAATAAGTCAATAATTCTTTTCAGATGTTTTCAGTTTATCTCAAACTTAAAGAAATTCCCTTGTACTGTTCTCAGGAGATAACTTTTGCCCAAAAAGGTAAGAAAATGCTGCCACAACATAAATTGCTGAAAACCCAGTGCACAATTTTTCCATATACGTATGTAACGTGGACAGACAAAAATTTCACAATTTTGTCTGTCCAGTTACATACATATAAGGGGAAATTTGTACACAAGCTTTTCAGAAATTTTCTTACCTTTTTGGGCAAAAGTTATCTCCTGAGAACAGTACAAGGGAATTTCTTTAAGTTTGAGATAAACTGAAGACATCTGAAAGGAATTATTGACCTATTTTTCAAATAGGCCCATTAGCGTGGAAAGACCCAAATATAGCATGTGAATTTCCATATTTTTGTTTTTGTCATTTTGCCACCTTTTTGTGATCTTGAACAGCAATCCCAGCTGGCAGTTTACAAGATGTCTTTCCAAGACAAAGTAAACCAAGTTGATGATAAATACCAAGAGAGAATTCATCTATTGATGACAGAGAATGCTGAACTCAGGTACGTGGTGATTCTGGCGTCATCAGGCAAGAGGTGAAAAATCTCTAGTATCGGTGCCGATTCTGACTTTCAAGCACTCCTCTCTATGGTGTACCCTTCCCCTTTCAACAACAAAAGAATTCCCACCCCTGCCTCCGCTTTTTAAAAGAACTATTAAGATTTCATACCTGCCAACTAGTCCGATTTTATCGTATTTGTTCCGATTTTTAAGTGTTAAAAGTATTGAAAATCAAGACAGTTGGTAAACGGTCGACTTGACCTGGCTCCCCACGCGTTGTGTACATGAAAACGGGTGCAGTACTAGGTCAACTTGACTGTTGTACTAACTCAACCATTGTTTCACTGCAGTGAAGTTTCACTGCAGTCTGATTTTTTTTACTCGGCAATGTTGGCAGGTATGAGATTTCCATAAATCTTGTTGGAATTTCCTATTCTATTTCAGACGACGCTATCTGCAGAAATGTGACGAGTTGTTTACTGAAAAGTCAGCCACTGAGGTGAAGAGGGTTGAAAAGGCCATGAACACTAAGGAACTGATGCAGGTATGTTTAGATGACGCTCTGCAACTGATCAGGGGCCAAAATGTTTTTGCTTTATAAAAATGGGTTAATAGTCAAAATTGTATGTGAACTTGTATTTTTAGCAAGAATAGCAGAACACTAGTCATATGTAATATACATCACATAAGATTTTGACTGCTAACCCATTTTCTTATAAAGCAAACAAATTCTTGCAAAACAGCTTTATGAAATTGGCCCATGGGGCAACTCGTGACGCAACAATGCCCGTTTCTACGCACACACATCCTTAAGCACGCCGCGGCCGTGAAAGACCGGTAAAATTTGCACAACTTTCCTGGCACAGTAAGCACACGTTTCCAGCTAGTGCTTAAGCAGCGCCATGAAGTTGGCCCCTGATGGCAGCGGTAATAATGGCAACAGCGCCAGGAGTACCCTGTAGAGTAGACATGCGCTATACAAGAGTCCAGCATTATTATTAATAGTGTTGTTTATTGCTTACAGCATTTGCCCTTAACTTTTTTCCAAATTGGCCAACCGGGCCAGTTGGCTTAAGTCTTCACTGGCCCGTCTGCATTTCAAGTGGCCCGGTTAAAATTTCCGGTTGTTCTTTTTACACACAGTCGACCTTTAACGTTTGCAATAACCACATTTGAGTGAATAAATTAGGAAAATTTGGTAGTCATGAGGTTCTCCCCAGTACAAGTTATATTTTAACTGGACAGCCGGACATTTGGGGAGGCTTTCCAACTGGCCCGAGATGATTTCAACTGTCATTTGGCCAACGGACCAGTGCTAATTCGAACGCTGGCTTATTTAGAAACTGTTTTAAATCGCAATTAAAATCAATGTGATGGAATGACTGATTCATTACTTGAATTTCACATGCATAGATGCTCGTCCACGTCAAGAATCGTGCCAACATCAACCTAGCCTGTGCCGACCCAGCTACGGACGGCAAGCCTCGTATTCCAATCCTCCGCCCTGTTAGCGCCCCTAGCACTAAGCGCGAGGCTGTCAGAGCCTTCCGGAAAGCTGGGGAGACAGAGCATTTGACGAAACTCAATGGCCAAAGGAGTGGGCTTAGGAGACCTCACACGACGTACGGTGGCCACAGACACAGTCTGACGCCAGACTCGAGTGTTTATGGGAATGCTCAGGGAATGCTCTTCACGCCAGTTCGTAAGGACTTGACCTAAGTATAGTTGTGTTTCTATTGAGACCCATTTACCAGATAATGCCGGAAAAGACGGAAAAAGTGTTCATCCGGTAAATGGCGGGGAGAATTTTACCCGGCAATTTTCCTTCTCAATGAAGGAAAATGCCGGGGAATTTATCTGGTAAGCGGCAATAGAAATGTGCACCGTTTGCGAGTCTGAAACCAACTTTACACGACACCCAGATTCGTGTTTAATCCAACTTTCAAATCGCAAAAAAATTAATGCTGAATTGCACAGTACACTAGCCAAGCCTCTCAGGTAAGTTTTTGAAACTATTTTTAAAATCCAAAACTGTATTATGCTTTTTCGTGGGGTTTTACATGTTTTTTGTTATTTGATCGCTTTTGTGTCAAAACATTGGTTGAACAAAATTTACCTGTATTTTCCATCTATTTTTTAAGTAAACAATTCAAATAATTTGGATTTGCACACACAATGATAAAAAAAGTAACACAAAAGTAAACATTTTGTTTTGGTGGGGAGAAATTTCAATATTTTTCGTCTGGGGCCAACTATCAAGCATTATTCATTTAGACAAGCATTTTCTGCATTCTCGAGCAAAATGGACACCTTCGCGTGCCAAATATTTTATTGAACAGAAGATGTGTCCCTTCTTTAAAGCAACATAGTTTACATATACGTACTGAAAGACAGTTATTTTGGTTATATTGACATGTTTTTACTTTACAAATGTAAAATATAGAAATAATAAATATTTGTATGTTAGCACCTCACGGAAAAAAACCCTACATTATATATGTTGCAAAGCTTTCAACAACACAAGTTGATTACATTAATGCTATTACAAGTGCATGGTTATGAATACGAATATTAAATCACTGCCTATTTTTATGATCATGATTCACTAAAAGAAGTCAGTATATCAGAATATATTTTATATTTAAAAAAAAATTGATAGTTCGAAATTTACCTTCAATGATAAGTATCATTTTTCTTAAACTTCAAACTTTAAAATACGGTGTACATTCAGTATTTCAAGTAATGTAAACATTTTACATTAATAAAATGGTCACTTTTTGTACATATAAAGCAACAATTTTGAATCGTCTTTCTTATATTTCATATATTTTTACCCTTTTTCTTACATGAAGCTTTTTTTGATGTAACTTTCAAATTACAGTGAAAAAAAAATCAAAGTTATACGATTGCCGTTTTTACTGAGAAATTAACAAAAGCACACATCTGTTTAAAGAAATGTTTACAATCAATAAAAAATTGTTAATATTAAAAATAATTAATATAAACACTGGCATTAATTTAATAATTAACATTACACAATATAAATATATACAGAGATTAGTGAGAAATATTAACACCACATGATACATTTTTAGCTAAAAGCAGGCCCATGACTATATTAATTTACAATTTCCTGCATGTCATTTATCGCTGAATGCATTAATCTCAAAATTCGCAAAATTAAGTTTGCTGAGGGATGAGCCTTTGGCAGAATGCCAACATTTGAAAGTCCTGCCCTTTGATTGGTGGAAATGATGCATGCAGATTGCACTGTGGAAACTTCTGGCCAATGGTATGATAGATGCCAAAATGGTTTCACTTTGGTTCAGATTGCTGCCTATGGGGCTTATGCCATTTTCAAAAGTTACGCAAGCTACGAAATTTTTCGTTAAATCGGCTGCAGGCCCACCTTAGCGGGTTGTGTCGCAAGCCGTTTCAGGCAGAATTTGGACCTCGCACACCTTTCTTTGATTGTACGGAAGTAATAGCTTATAGCCATGGAATTCATAGTTCTGACCCTGTTTAGTAGTCGTTAACTGTCGACCCTGAAACATACCTTTGAGTTTTCTCCAGTGAATCTGTGCTTTTCCTGCCAGTCCCATTGTTTCGTGCGCTGTGTGATGCCATGTTTGCAATGGCTTGTGAGGCGTAGTGGGATTAATTGGGCAATCTCCGAACAATGAATTTGACTGACAATTCATGCTGAAAACAAATTAACTGTCCTACGACATTTATTATTCATTAGGCCAATGTAAAATTTATTCATGAATATTCATAGTTATTAGCATTGTTAAAATTCTGAATCAGATATACAAACAAGCAAGGGGTTAACCCGTGCTTTGTACATAGAGTGACAGAATATTTACATCATTTGCGATTTAACGCTGCACTGTTATTTGGCTACCAGGTGAATTGCAGGTGAAACCGAGTTGACCTCAAGACCTTCGCTGCTCGCTCAAACCTCTTTTAAATCTGGTAAAAAATAATAAACATCAACATTGAATAATTCTTAACCAAGGCCAGGGTCACACGAATTATAGCATCCCAATTTATTGTAGAATTACGATAGTACAATTACGAGATTTTGTGTGTGTGACTCCAAATTTATTGTAATCGTATCATAATCGGTCAACGACGAGAATTATTATCGTTCGATTGTATTCCTGCGAATACTGAAAATGGAACAGTCTACATAGCTGGCGTGCTAGATCCGCAGTGGCATATTGCATAGGACCTGCAAGAATGTCATGATTTTTTAGATTAAGATAAATCGGATCCAGAATGGGAAGGACCGCAAGGGCACAGACACATTCTGTGGTAGTTGCTGCCAAATTTGGGCTGGAAGTGTGCTGCATATTAGCAGTCTTTTTTTTCCTTTGTTTGACAGCCCGAAAGTTGGGGGTGCGCCGTTACACATGGGTGTGTCCTGGACCCTGTTTTCACTTGAGAAATCGCTTCATTCGACGAAGATTAGTTAATCATCGTTAGTTAATGAAGTGTGCGTTCATATATCACTTAACGAAGATCGGAGGTCGCGCATCAAGCGCTGAGCTTCAAGCGTCTAGACGCGCTGTGTGGTTTTCCAGCGGCGCGTCAAAAACAACTCTTGCTAGGCGCTCGACGCACAACGCGCTTGTGCAACAGGTCCGCCAAATCGCTTCGTTGAACGAAGGGAGCCGTTAACATTACAAATTTGCTTCGTCAAATGAAGCGATCTTTTCGTCAAATGAAGCTATTTCCTTCATCGAATGAAGAGGCGTGCGTTCACATCAGGAAATCTCATCGTCGAATCATTGTCGAACGAAGCGATTTCTCTAGTGCGAACAGGGTCTAATACATAGGGTTTTACGGTACTTGGGGAGGAGGAATCAAACACAGTGTACACTACCTTGCATGTCTTGTTCTCTCTTGGCAATTTGCGCCGGTGTACCCCGGTCTACATTGGCATACATCAGCGCCTATACATTGCCCACCGTACATACACGGTCGCCTGCAAACAGCTGAAAGATTGAAATAATGCCGTGGTTGGGCCGTTTTAAACTGTTGTATGTTTGAAACCGAATAGGTGCAGGGAATAGACTACTAAAGTGTGACGTCAGTTGCCATGGTAATCTGAAACGTCCATCGGTATAGCGTAGGGAAACAGTTCACTGGTTTTAGTGTAGACCCAAAAATCATGGCAACACACAAAGGGTGACGTTTTCACTTTAGTGCTCTATTGTGATGCTTTATAAAGTCATACCTTTGTGCGAGACAGCAAATATATCCCCGTAACAATGAACTTCGTTGGGGGTATGTCTATCTGTTTGTTTTGTCTCGCACTACTTTTTGGCCATCATTATGCCCGATTTCATCTCTATTTTAATCGGTTTTAATAGTGTGCAGACCTGAACTTAAAACTCCCTGATTTACAGTGCTAGCTTAATTTGATTTTGTCATTATTGAGTATATTTTAAGAACCATCATAATGCGAGTACTCACGTGTTTGACAATTGGAGCCCGTGTAGCCAGTCTTGCACATACAGACATTAGGTTTAATGCATTCACCACCATTACGGCATCCAGACACACATATAGCTGCAAGTAACAATGGTTAAAGCCCATCATTTGCAGTGACCCAAAATTTTACTTCATGGTTTGACAAGAAAAACCCAACTAAAAGTGAAGAGTTCAGTTGCAAAAACAGATAAGTGCCATTCAAGATATTTCATAAACCTCAAGATTTTCTGCAAAAATGCAGCTCCGAGGCATTCATTTAGTAGAAGTGACTTGGTTTTACCAATTTATTAATTTTCTTTAAAATTTTGCTTGATATTTTCCGAAATGTGCAACAAAAAACCTTGAGGTACATAAACAAATATTGTTTTTGCAAATGAAATCTTCAAGTGTTTATAGGAATGGTAACAAACAACCAATGAGAACCAGACTTTCGTTTATGAATATGATTTATTATAAAATATGAGTTATTAAAAAGTTAAGATCACGCTAAGACTCCCAAAATCTCTGCTCATATGGACTTAGCAAGTCAATTAGGAAATAAACACAAATTGCAATAAATGGCCGTTACCTTTGTGGCACTTCCTCCCTCTGTACCCGGAGGGGCAGGAGCATTTATTTGGCTTGACGCACCGGCCGCCATTTAGACATGAAGGTTCACAAATCGCTAACATAAAGAGATAAAAGTAAAGACATCTGTTAATACACTGGGTTAAGGTAGTCATTTTGTGGGCAGGCCAGATTGATTCCAATTTGGATTAGATAATTCCGAAAGTTGTGGGTTCGAATCCCGGCCCATCCATGGTTATTGTGCTCCCAAGCAAGGCAACTACCACATATTCTCTTTCTAAATCCGAGAGTGAATATAATAATTGATATTGTGCCTAATTACCAAAGAAATAAAATAGCAAAATTTTGGATGAGAAAAAAAAACCACATATAGGCCTCATTGGGATTAGAACCCGATACCTCCGACTCTCCAGGCAGATGCTTTTCCAGCTAACCTACCAGGCACAGTGGTATACTCTCTTAGGTTTACTCTAAGAATCCACTTTTGTTCTTGTTATTGCATGAATGCACAATTACTGAGCAACGTAAGTGGGTACATGTGCAAGCCTGATTGACTTCAAGCCCATATACAAGATTTGCAATTTCCCAAATTTATTATTATTATTATTATTATTATTATTCTTTTCTGGTATTCATACCAAGGATTCCTTAATAGTGCTATCACTCGTAAGCGTGAGGAAACCCATGAAGAATTAGAAATGACCAGAGACACCGGGGAATCCCCTTGCTCTTCACGAAAGAATGCTCTGGGATCTTTAGAGTGCGTTACTATTACCTAATACACTGGACCAACGGCTTTACATACCGCAGCCGGGGGGAGGTTCGAACCCGCAACCCCAAGTTTTCACCTATGATTGCGAGTCAATGACACAAACCACTCGGCCACGGTACCCCATATGAACCACTTGACTGCAAAACCTAACTCAAATGGAAAATGGAAGTGGTTTCAAGTTCCAACTGCCCAAAGCAATGATTTTACCCAAGAAAATACATATTTGTTGATACGAACGATCTGACTTACCTATGGCGCAGTTGGGTCCATTATAGCCCCTAGGGCAAGCACACATGTTGGGCCGAACGCATGTGCCGCCGTTTCGACATGATGGGGAACAAATTGCTTCAGAATAAAAACAAAAAATACAAAACCCAATTTAACTGAGTCTGAATGCAACACAAATTAGAGCAACAGTGTTTCAGAACACTTGAAAATCGATGTGTGTTTTTGTGCTATGAAATGTATGCTAACAAAAAGTGTGTGCAAATTCCATTTTTATTAAAACAACGTTTTAGTGCATGGTGTTTGCAACAATAAGTAAGGTTTTTGTTTCAGATCAGATTTTACTGTAGTTTTCCCTTCCAATTTTTAAGTTGACCACGTAGCAGAGCATTTGCATTTATTTTTTTTGGAGGTAAAGAGAGCTTGCATTATTTTCTAGGAATTTTTCCCCAGCTCACCTGTTTGGCAGTGTGTTCCCTGGAAGCCGCGTAGACACACACAGTTATCAGGTCGAACACAGGTCCCTCCATTTTGGCAGGCTGGCTTGCACAAGGCTAAAATAAAAAAAGTATAAATATGTGAATTATTTTAGCAATAATGACAATAATGACCCAGGAACTGCCGGGGTAAATTAATTTGATAAAAATGTGGATGTCCATGAGTTTGGGGAGTCTGGATTCAGTAAAAAATAACTTGGCTCTACCGGGATTCGAACCGCGGACCTTCTGCTTAATGTGCAGATGCCCTACCAATTGAGCTATGAAGCCAACTGGTGGTCTCAAAACACGGTAGTGCAGTTGTTCCTTATTGATTGGGATTGGCTATCACTTGAGCCTATATTACCATGTTGACATTTTGGGCCTGTGTACCCAGGCAGACAGTTGCAGGTATCTGGTGTGATGCAGGATCCTCCATTGGCACAGTTCACTGTACATGTCACTGGGAAGAAGGAAAAAAAGAATTCCAATCAATTTTAATATGCTTTTCAGAAACATCAAACAAAAAGTGAAATAATTACACAGTGTCTTAAAGGAGTGTGACCAGATCACTTTTTTTTTACCCATAACTCCCCGGGACTTACCTTATGGGTCATGAGATTTTTATATCATAACATCCGTTATATTTTTCTGATTACGAAACTGAAACTCCCGCGCTTCTAGGCCGCATATTTCCGAGGATATCGTCGAAAATCCACCGATTATTTGTAAACTCATTTTCCAGTATCAACGTTTATCCGCTGAAAGTCGACTGGATAGTTTTGTTAAATTTTTTACTGGAAATTGCAAATGTTTTTGGGTTTTTGGGACATGGGAGGTGTGTATGGGAGTTACTTGATAATATTGGTAAGTTACATCGAAAACTATTTTCCAGAAACTCTGGTCACGCTCCTTTAAATGTAGTTTACATCCGATAAGTTGTAAAAACGGCAAAGAATTACTGCTGCAACAGAGTCATAGGAGAATTAAATTTAAGTCCATGCGAGAAAAACAAAAACAAAAAAATGCAGAAACGAAATTAAGAATACGATCTATAAAAATCAACTGTGAAGTACTTTTAAACCTCTGGTTTTCCATCATCAGTTTAGATTTCACCAGAATAATGCAATGTTGCAAAGAGCTTGGTGATGGTCGTGTCTGAATTATTTGGTTGTCACACAAAATTACACTCGAGTCTACCATTGACTCTTGTGTAATTTCAAGAAGTAGCCTTGTTTAACCAGTTGACGCCAGAATTATTTTTGGGAAAACAAATCCCATTTTTTTTTTAAAAGGCAAATGTGATTGGCCAAAAGTTAAGACAGGGTCAAGCACCACAAATACCGACTCTTGAGTCATTTCTACATTCATTGTATGAATCTTCTCACCAAAAGATCATACTTTGCAACACTGAGTGAGATTTGCTGCACTGACAGGGCGTCCACAGCCGTCATTTGTACACGGTTTGTACAAATGAAGGGTGGAAGACAGCGGCAAAGTTGACGTTTTAACTCGTCAACCGCCCCTGTGACTATACATTGCCAGAACATGTTTACACATTCTCCAGCATCAATTGGTTAAATAGCTTGTTCCAAATCATTCATGGCAATGGTATGTTAGTCTGAAGAATTCTAAATTGGAAAACCAGCAGTTCTAGACCCTCATCAAAACGTCAACTTGTCAAAAATGCCGTATTTATTACCATGCACGACAGGCTAAAATAAAGGTTAGAACTTGCAAGTTAGTACCATCATTTGCCGTGTATTTGACCATGCAACCATGTATTGGTGTTAGAATTAGTTCTATGCATGAACTTTATGCAGCAAACAAAATTAACTGGAGAGCAACCCATTCTACCAACTTACAAATTTGGCACTGCGGCCCAAAGTATCCATATTTGCATGAACACAAATTGGGGAAAACACATCGGCCTCCATTTTGGCACGCTGGTATGCACTGCACTGTAAGATAGGTTGGCCCATTTATGTCAAACATCACATGGTTATTTTTACTGCCTTTTAAATGTTCACTTTTTTCTCTGCTAAGTTTTTCATAACAAATTACTGAGCATTATGAGTAAGTAAGTACATGGAACAGCCAAGGAGGCAAAACAAGTTGATTATTTGTAATTCTGTAGGGGTACAATTCTGCTAAAGATGGTTTTATTACTGAGCTTATTGTAGTCATTGTTTCAAAAATATGCAAAGTAATTTCAAAGGGGAACTGAAGCATTTATATAGTGCTCTTACATGAGGTATCACAACACATCCATTATATTCCGCCTAAACATAGAGATACACAGGCGGCGCCTTTGGCAGCCAAAGCCAGAGACACAGTGGAGATTTCTATTTATTCTTCACAATCGGATGCACTGGTATCTTTTAGGTGCATTATACAACACTGGACCAACGGCTTTACATCCCTTCTGAAGGATGAAGCAAACATGATTGAGTGCCTTGCTCAAGGGCACAGGTACTAGGGCCGGGTTTTGAACCCGCAACACAGAGTTTTCACCCGTGTGTTGCGAGTCAACGACCCAAACCACTCGGCCACGGTACATACCCACGGTACCCCACGGCCGGTACCCCAAGACTGATCGCCAATCCTGTAGACTACGTAGGGAATGGGAACAAGTCTATGTATTTTCCCTGGAGCTCGACCTAGTACTCGGGGCAATAGATTCGAACAATGCTGATATCGAATGACAACGAATGATAGTGAGTATGAGGTTGTTTAATCAGCTGCAACAATGGCGGCTAGTTCTCACGCGACACAACAAGGAATTGCAATTGTGAATTAGAGCGTGTCTGAGCTGAGCTGAATACTGAAATATGCCACTTATTTCCGTGTCCATTGTTTGTGGAGTGAAAACTCTCAGAACATTCAGTGTTGCGACGGCTCTGTAAGTTTACTGTAGGCCTTACTGTGTACGAATCTGTGTGCGATGGAGGGGGAAAAAAGAGGGGGAAAAACGCGTCGCCTCATCAATTCTGGAACTTTAGTCCGACCAGAGAATGAATACTTTTTTTGTTTGGCCTAAAAGGACGGACACCATGTATTTTGTCTATTTTGTTATGTACGTTATATGGGAAATTTGTACAGGGAAGTTTTAGAAGGGTATGTTATTTCCCCTTTGGCTTTCCATTAATCTTTTTTAATCAAGCTTTAGTCATTAAGTTCATTTTTAGAAAACAAAATATCTGCATCAATTCATAAACAAATTAAAAGTCCTCTACAAACAGAATTGTACCACTGCAAATATTAAACTATAAAATATAAGTTATTTGAGCTACAGCATGTGTTAATATTGCAGATCTTTCTTGTCAAATTCTGTAACGAAAGGTTCCCTTACCAGTTTCACAAGCCGGTCCCGAGTATCCCATTGGACACACACACTCATTGGGCCGCACACAGTAGCCATTGTTTCTGCAAGATGGGATGCATATGGCTGGGAACAAATAGATGTCAATGAACATTTATTCTAAGAACTCATTAATTTGACTGATATGGGTCTGCACGTTGACACTATGAGCAACTAACAATGGAAATTGGGCACACACCATTGTTAATAACAATGGTTTGTGCCCAATTTACATTGTTAGTTGCTCATAGTGTGACAGCCCCGCAGTGGCAGTTTCTGCAATATCGACAAGACGAGACAAGTTCTCGATTATAATTACTACACTATGTACCTTCTGGCCATAACCTGATTTCATGGCATTTTTTAAACAGAAAATGTCTCTTTATTAAAGATTGGAAAACTTTTAGAATAAAACTAAACAATAATGTTGATAAACTGCCTTGTAGAAATTTCAGCCGCATAGATGAAGTAATACTTCAGAAAACCTTCAAATTCCAAGCATGATCTTTGTGTTGAAATGAATGGTAAAAAAAATGTCAACAGACAACTTAAAAAAAAAAAAAAAACACCTTCAGTTGTTAATTTCTCCCACAAAGGTACCATATTTACACGAGAAAAAGGGCTTGTGGTGTTTGTTACCATTGCTATAAACACGTTCAGTCAGGTTTTTCTTGTCAACTTGTGAAGTAAAATTTTAGCTAACTGCAAATGATGTATTGGGGGTAAAACCCAAATAGAGAACAAAAGTTTTAGCGAAATTCACATTGATAAATTGACATGTGCCATTAGTGGCCAGTGTTTGGTAAGTGCAGTATGCGAAGTGTGGCATCAGTGACTCCTAGATTGATTTATTATAAAGCTATATATGGGTCTTTCTATAAATTAGGGGTCCAATGTTGGTGTCCCCCGTTACATTTTACATCTTGTTTTTGTAAATTCAAGACACATTATTTAAATACTTTCCATCTCAAAGAGTGAGTACATGAAGTACAATTCATACAAAATGGTTTAAAAGCCATTTTAATGATTTTTGTACGAAAAATAACCCATATCAGGTGTAACGGGGAACACCAAATGTCACACTTTTGGACCCCTAATTTATAGAAAAACCCATATAAACTACTCACAACAAGTTAGGGATATTGTGGGGTGTATGCAGATATTTTGTTGTGGGTATGCATTCCGCTTAAATGATTTTGTAAATGATTAGACAATTTTATCTGCATGACAGACACACCTTGTCACAGGAATAGGTGAAAACAGTCATTTGAAAAAAATGATCAAAAATTGTGATACTGGAGTGAGTATGCAACAGCAGCTGGCTATACGACAATTGAAGCCATGAGACAATGCTTTGCCTAAACTGCTTCCCAGTCCAAACGATCGCCTGCATTCCACTAAACCATCAGTGGAGATAGTATAACCAGTCAAGGCAAGGCATTGTATTGGGAATACTAAAATGGCGGATGGGGGCTTCAAATTTATTGGACTCACCAAAATGGCACCGGTACCCTGCGTATCCATCCTCGCACACACAGCCCTGGGATGGGTCGCACTTCATGCGCCGAGGACAGCCCCAACCACAGCGCGACTTGGGAATTTCTTCAATCAAGGGACAAAAAAGGTTTCTCATGTAACACTTGTATAACCAAGAAATAAAAACCATTGTACTCGGTGCAACTTGCGAAATATTGTTATACAAGTAACATGAAATATGTTACATGTAAGTGGTATGGGTTATGCACTATATACTAAGTGCGTTTTCCGAGGACACGCTAAAACTCACAGCGAGTTCGGGAGGGACTCGAAGCCACGATCTCCTGCACACTACTAGGCAGACGTCTTAACCACTCGACCACCAGTTAAGACGTCTGCCTAGTGTGCAGGAGGTCATGGGTTCGAGTCCTGCCCAAGCACGCTATGAGTTTAGCGTGTCCTCGGGAAACGTACTTAGTATATAGTGCATTCGTTAAATGATTGAAAAAAATTTAAAATATAGGAACAACAGCATTACATATCTAAAGAGTAATGTAGAAAAACTGCCTTTTAGAAATTTCAGCCACATAGATGCAGTAATACTTCAGAAAACCTGAAAAATCCATGTACGTTTTTTGTGTTGAATGAATAATAAAAAAATTGTCTGCAGACAATTTCTTTAGAAAAAGCACCTTCACTGAGTTGGCACCATATTACACAGGAGAAAAAAATCACGTGTGGCATTTGTTACCATTGCTATCAACACTTTTAGTCAGGTAAAATTTTGGGTAACTGCAAATGTTGTATTGGGGTTTTAACTCGAGACGTTCGACATGACATGCAGTTATTTCCTTATTTGAAAAACAAAATAAAACACAGGCTGCATCTCACCTTGACAGGTGACACCACTGCCAGTATAACCGCTTGGACAAGCTCCACATGTAAACGAGGTTTGGGAGTGTTTGTCAGGTTGGCAGACGACACCAGGGTAGCAGGGCTGGTTGATACAGGGGTTGGTTGGAGTTGAGCATGTGAGACCTTAATCGTGTTTGGGAAAAGAAAAAAAATAGCATTCATTAAAATAGCATTCATAGCAACTGTTTTTTTTTTTTAGGATATCTGGAATATGCACTCAGCAAGTTTACAGCCTGTTCATGATGAAAGGTCACAATTTATTATCCAAATGAACAACCTATAACGAGAATTCCCCGACCTACCCGTATATCCCTCTTCACACCGACAGGAGGACACCGCATTTTCCTCCACGCAGTGCCCATGTATACATGGATTGGACGAGCAACCATCCAATGAGATCTCGCAGAGTGTGCCGCTGTACCGCGGGGGACAGCTGCAGGCATACCGGGGAAGCTCGGCCTGGTTAGACGCGTCGGTGTTTGATTGGCCCACGGTGGTCGGTAGCACGCAACGTCCTCCATTACGACAGCCGCACCGGACTACTTGCACCTGCAAAGAATATTTCAAGCTGTCTGTTTCAATCAAAAGATTTAAGACTGAACAGACAAATATAGAGCGTATTTCAAATGAGCACGATAACTGTTTTCGAAACGCTTCGGAAACCGTATCTGTCCAGCGGCACACCTCTGGAATGTTCTTCCTAACAGCATGCGTCAAATTCATTCCATCAGTAATTTCAAGTCCTAGCTTAAGACACATCTTTTTGTTCAGTATTACCAGACTTGATGATGCTCTTTGGTTTTAACGTTTAATCTTTTTTATCTATGTACATGTATATGTTATCGCTTTGGTTTATACTGTAAAGCGCCTAGAGGCCCTGGCATTTGGCGCTATATAAGATTGCAATCATTATATTATTATTATTAAATGGTTATTTGCCCGTGCACGCACCAGCAAATTAAAACCTGCTCTGATAAGGGTTTTGCTGGTGCGGGCAACGGTATTTTGCCAGTAGAAACGGCCGATAATGCTTTTTAATGGGGTGCGTTGTTCCAACTGCCGTGTGCACGCATCAAATAACTGGTATTTTGTCACCAGTACAATCAGGGCGTGTTTGTTTCACGACAGATCCGAATCCAGATCCCGAGTTATTTTACGCTCAGAAGCAAACGTAACTGCTATTATTAAATGGTTATTTGCCCGTGCACGCACCAGCAAATTAAAACCTGCTCTGATAAGGGTTTTGCTGGTGCGGGCAACGGTATTTTGCCAGTAGAAACGGCCGATAATGCTTTTTAATGGGGTGCGTTGTTCCAACTGCCGTGTGCACGCATCAAATAACTGGTATTTTGTCACCAGTACAATCAGGGCGTGTTTGTTTCACGACAGATCCGAATCCAGATCCCGAGTTATTTTACGCTCAGAAGCAAACGTAACTGCTCTCGACTAGGAATTCAAGTCACGTGAATTGGATCTGCGCAGATCTGAATCTGGATCCGTCCGAAACAAACACGCCCCATGACAACATAAACGTTAAAGGCGTTGCGCACCGCATCGGTAAAAACCGCTTTAATGTCGGTGCTACTAATAGAAACACGCTCTATAAAGGCTCACTGTATCCTTTACAATGGCCAGAAATAATAACTTGAAGGCACAGGCTCGTCAGCAATGCACTCGCGCCAAATTCGTGCCACGAAATACGCAGCTTCATGATTTTGCTATGGAGCTGCATATTTCATGGCACGAATTTGGCGCACGCGCATTGCTGACGAGCCTGTACCTTTAAGTGATTATAAAAATGATACCAACAAAATAATATAATTTTTCTACTCGGCAGATGTTATGTTCTTTAGAAAGCAACATTTTTAACCACTTGATCCTGGAAGACATGTAAACACGTTCTGGCAATGTATAGTCCCCGGGGGCGGTTGACTCGGAGTGTTGCAAAGTATGATCTTTTGGTGAGAAGATTCATACTATGAATGAAGAAATTACTCTCAAAAGTTTGGTGCTTGACCTGGGGCCAATTTCATAAAGCTGTTTAGCCAAAAAAAATTGTTTGTTTTATAAAAGTGGGTTAGCAGTCGAAATCTTATGTGATGTGTATTACAATTGCCTGGTGTTAAGCTATTCTTGCTAAAAACACAAGTTGACATACAATTTGACTATTAAATTGTTTTTATAAAGCAAACAAATTTTAGATTAAGCAAATTTGTTTGTGATTTGGCCCCTGGTCTTAACTTTTGGCCAATCACATTTGCCTTTTCAAAAATTGGTTTGGTTTTTTTTGCCAAAAATAACACCGGTGTCAACTGGTTACAAAAAAATAGATTTCTGAAATTCATCCTACCTGCAAAACTGACTGCGCCGAAGCACCACAAGCATCGGTGATGACCACGGAAAAGGAGTAATCGCCTTCCTGAGTTGCCAGCCAAGTCAAGGTACCATCTGACGTCACGCTGACGCCACTCGCATCGTCTTGGGATGCAAGGTGGTACGTGATCGTCGAACCCTCCGGGTCCTGCGCAATTAGCTGATATCCGAACACTTCATCCACGAAGATCGTTTGTAGACGAGTGTCCTCTGGAACGGGGGGCTTGTTTTCTGACAAATAATACAAGGCGAGTGAGAAAAAAACTCTTTTTGTTTCGTAAATGTTTATCACCAAAACTGGCCAAGATTCGTTTCTTGATAATGCAATCATGTTTACATGGTTACTGAGCATGTCTGGTGAATGAATCATTGATTTATGGTATTGCATAAATGTGCGGAACAAAACAAATGCTTGACGTATGTGAGGATGTCTTTAAAGATAGATTGCAAGATTGGAAAACTTTTACAAACGACGTTATCTCCATGTGTGATTGAGGATGTGTGATGCTTTTTACTGCCAAACTTATAGTCTGGTCAAAACAACCTTTCAAATTTTGATACTTTTTTTTGGGTAAATGGTATGCCTGCAACTTCCACATGGCCACAAATACCAGGCATACCGTCTCAAGATCACCTTGGGACAATAAATATGAACAGTAAATATTTGTACAGTATAAATTGTACAGTTTGTGTCAGTTCTTACCAGTATTTGGAGACCAAATGTGCACACTCTTTCCTGGCACACACTGTAGGCACTGATCGTTCGGATTAATCTCGCCACGTTGGAAACACTTGGATTCAATCAGGCAGGAACGTTCCTGGGATTTTAAGATGTAAACACAAAAACTTTATGATTTGCCGAAGAAAAAAAAAGTCACATATGCAATACAATATAATCACATATGTGAAAATCCTAGTTTGTTTACTTTTTTGTTTTTATAATTTGTTTATAATTTTTCTTCATTTTGTTTTTGTTTTTACATTTTGTTTTTTTATTTCAGCACAAAACCAGCTAGTAGTAAAAAAATTAAAAAAATAATATAATATAATTTTTACCTTCATTCGGCAAAGTCCAGTCCAGTCACATTGTAGGCAGTGGGAATCATAAATGGTAAAAACAAGCCCTGAGCTTACTGTTGATTCCTCATAGGACATCTAAAAAAAATGCAAGATGACGAGACTTTATAGACTTTGAGAAACTATCAACATTGATGGATTTAATTTATATTTCTTTCACATCTCGAGGTAACATGTTCAAAAGAAAAGCACAAATCTCTCAAATTCATTTTTAGCTTTTGTTACATTTCATTATATATGTAAAATTCTTGTCCTGTTAAAGGCATAGGCTCGTCAGCAATGCGCCCCTGCCAAATGTGTGCCGCGCAATACGCAGCTCCATAGCAAAGGCATGGAGCTGCGTGTTTCGAGCACGAATTTGGCGGGGGCGCATTGCTGACGAGCCTGTGCCTTTAAGTCAAATGTCACATATTTTGATCATGTTCAAAATTTTCCAATTAACTAGGTTGTGTTCTTTTCCCTGATGGCAGCAGTAATAATGGCAAAAGACATGTGCACTATATATAAGAATCCACCATTATTATAATAAATTCTATCCATTCTAGGGGTTCCTTTTTTAGCCCAATTGCAAGGCCTTTAAGAAATTCAAGTGGAAAATCTAAAAATAAGGGTGATTTCCAGTTTAAAAGGTGTACAACCCAGGCCAGGGTTGTAACGAGTCTCCCTCTGCTCAAGTCCCAAGTAAAGTCAAGTCAAATTGCCTTTGAGTCCCAAGTCAAGTCAAGTTGGTCAAGTCAGGTCAAGTCAGGTAGTCAAAACAGTACATTTGTTCAAGCTGATTTCAAAATGGGATCTAAACACTGAAACTTGCATTCGTGAAGGGTATTTTTGTTGTTCTGGCTAAAAATGCTCCATGTTTAAACAAAGCTTAGATTTATGTAGTGCTAAAATACATTTCGTTCTCAAAATGCACCCCACCCCTCTCCCCCACCCCCCCGAAAAAAAGAAATCGCATAAAAGTTCAATTTCATTTTTGGCCGACTCAAGTAAAAAACAAATGTTCAAGTCTGAGTCAAGTTAACATGGTAAAGTCAAACTGCCTTCGACTTCCAAGTCAAGTCCAACTGGCTTCAAGCCCTAAGTTAAGTCAAGTCAAATTGCCTTTGAGTCTCAAGTCAAGTCAGTAATATTTGGGACTCAAGTCGACTCCCGAGTCCGAGTCATTACAACACTGGTACGACCCATTTTGTTTGTGATTCGTGAATAATACCTTGATTTCCCACCTCGTCAAGAACTCCTCCTGGTCTGGATTGTAACCCTCTGGTGGCAGATGGCACAATGCAGATCGTCGATTGATGTAACTTGCTTCGCTTTGAAGGAAGGTGGCGTTTGTACTGGAGCCCTGTATCATTGCAAAATACAAACAAGGGGTGCCTTACAAATGTTGCTGTGCTACCCATGCAAGAGCATGTTTCTACCGCAAACATCGGCATTCATTAAACACTTTTTGACAATATAACTGGCAATGCCCTTGACCATTAACCTGGCTTGGCACAATAACGCGTGCGTGCATGCTGAAGTTAAAATGACGTGCCCACCAAAACAAGTTTTATCGGTTGTTGCCTGCAACAGTATTTTTGTGTGTGTGTGTGTTTTTTTTTAGTTTTGTGGTGTTTGTTACCCCTGCTGTCAACACTTTTAGTTGGGCTTTTCTTGTCAACTTGCGAAGTAAAATGTAAACACGGATGTTTTAGAAAGGTATCTTTCTCAAACATCTCTGGCCACATCGTGAGACAGCAGAATGATGAATTTTTGTTTATTCCGATTATCACGATGAATAACTTATTTCATTTTATTTAAAGGTATCTTGTCAGACATTTTGTTACCCTTTTGGGGCTCGCGTTATATTCTTGGAGCAAGTTATTACTTCTATTTTGAGAAACAATAGAAGTGTCCGTCTTGGTTACGAGCGTATATTGGAATTTTTACACAGGGCTTTTAGAAAGGCACACTATTTGTAACCCTTTTTGAACCTAAGTTCTTCAGAACAACAAACTTATTTCTTTTATTTTGAGACCAGACAAAGGTATTTCCTCGAAAATATGGTCTGTGTTGCCAAAATGCCCCCTTTACCGTGGAAAGACCCACTTCAATTGCCAAAATAAGTTCTAAACTTATGAACGACCCATATAGGCTTCAATAGCTGCTAAAAGAAATCTTAAGAAATCTGCAAGGCCGTTTCAAAGTTCACAATCACAAATTTCCAACCTGCACTAGCGTGAAGTGACACTCAATTGTTCTCCCAGCCTGGAATTCCTTAGCCGTCACCCGTACAAGCCGGCAGCTCCGAGATCGCCAGTCACAAAGGCCATTGTTTTCTAGTCTCAATAATTCAGGTTCATCAGCTGTTGTGACAGAAGGAAGACATTCAATGATTACATTTTATCATTTAATTTTTATTTATTTATTGGGTTTAATAAACTTCATTTCACAACTCATAGGCTGAATTGCATGAAGCTTACATGTGTGTTCCTCCTAAAAATTGACATGCATAGGTGGGTGGTGACATTGGCAGCCGGCGGCCAGAGACACGGGGAATCCCCTTACTCTTCACAAAAGAGTGCTCTGGGATCTTTTAAGTGTGTTAATTCCAGAATTAAAGTTCATCACACCAATGTGGAATGGTTTCACACTATAGGAAAAGGCGTTCACCCTTTTACTTCTATTTTCCCCTACAGTTTTCACACACTATATGGAATATTTCTCACAATTTATGAAATAATTCAAAATAATGTATTCATTTCTATAGTGCAAATGCTCAAATGTGCTGTACATTTCACGGTTACAAGGGAAATTTCTGCAAAAAGAAGAAACATGCAACTGCAATGTACATACCAGTTGACCTGCTACAATCATGTGAAGAGAATCCTGCTGCACAAACACAGCCCAACGTAGAGCAGATACCATTCTCACTGCAGTTCTTCGGACAATTCAAGGCTTTTACGACATTCTCTGGCGGAATCAAATCCATTGGAACTTGCCCAATATCCACATTCCACAGCGATCGGTCGGCAACCAATGCAGCCTCGCACTGGTTCTCTAACAACGGGATGGCGTGCTCGCTCCAGAAAATGTCGTCGGTCATGAGTATATCACCAAGACACACTTCTATGGCGTCCTGAATAAACATGTCTGTCTTGAAAGTGTTTGTACCGCAGGCTAAACCGAGCGAGGAGTTCCGTATAGTTCTCTCGCAGATATCTAAGGCCTGCTGTTCGGTGATATTGGTAGCCGTGGGCCACTGCGCAGTGACGGGTTTGAGGTCCGTGGGGGCGTGGTCCGGGTAGAAAAAGTAGGTGTCGATCAAGGGGGCGCTAAAATCAAGGTTACCCTCTTCCATGAGAAACATGGGTGATTCTGGCCCGTAGTCCCCATACTGTGGAGGTTCGTCGAATCGCAGGATATCTGTGAAGCGTTTTCTAATTTTATGCCCTTTGTCATCTTTATGGTGTATTTCCTTGGATGTAGCGTCCGAACTTTCCGCTCTCTTAATTCTTCGTTGCCACGGCGCCGTGACAACGTTGCTGTACATTGTCGTTATATCCAGCGATCTGATAATGTCTTCGCGTGACACGCCTTCGTTCCTAGTGCACCTGGCCACGCAGTTGATACCGTCGAGGCAATCTAAGTCGTGGGATGGAAAGAGTGTGTTGTCTACCGCAAGAGTAAAGAGAGAACAAGAGCATGATGGGAGCTGGAGGCGAAACGGAACGGGAGAGGGAACTAAATTGAACATCCCACCGTCGCGTAATCTGTGAAAAGGCAAGCATAAAGATGCAAACAATTAAAACCAGGGGCCAGTCTCGGGAAAGCACTGATATACAGGGATAATATTTACTTCGGGTAAGGGCAAAACAAACCTAATTAACCAGGACCACCAAAATATCGAAAAAGAGAAATTTCTGTATGCCAAAACGCCTACCAATCTATAATGTTATATTAAAACTACCCCCCAAAAAATATAACACCACTCAAATAGAACAAAGGTCATGGCCAGAAGAAAAATCGATAAAAAACATAAGAGATCACTAAGCAAATCCAACAGGTGTATATACATACGGATGCATATCCCAACGAAAAAAACGCCCGAGGGATTAACACAAACAAACCTTAGCAGAAAATTGCGAACAATTCATAACCAACCTGTCCAAAACCAAACTTTCAGAAACTGAAAAAATTGAATTGGGCAAAGGATTGAATTTCGTCCCAACACCTGCTAAACCAACACGAAAATCCTTACTGAGCGACCTACAGTAGCCTGTAGAAAGCTAGCTCCTGCTAGACCAAAAAGAACTGAAAAACGTTCTTTTGCTCGCAAAAACCACTTAAATCCCATCCTAAATTACAAATACAAACTAAACCCAGCAAATGGTACAACGGGACACAAACGTTTGATAATAAAATCACGATTTTATTTTCAAACAATCAAAAACAAGTCAATCAGAATGCCTGTGTCACTTAATGGGTAAGAGCCTTCACCACCCTTACACATTAAAAAATAAAACATCATGCAAATTCTCACCTCCAATGCTCCACAAATTCATTAGCTTGTTGGTTTCTCATTACGACATTCATATGTCGTCCCTGGGCATTGCGGAAGTCATTATCGGGATCACCATCAAAGTTTCCGCACAAACCCTGTGTTTGGTTGAAATCAACAGAGGGCGCCTGTACGGTGACGCTCATTCCCCAGTCTGCGATATCGGCACGAACAAAGGCCCCGGATGGGAACTCAACCTGAAAGAAACAGAGCACACATAAACAAGAACTGGTAAATGATTTTTCACAAAGTCATTTGCAGAGTTAAAGCCCCAATACATCATTTGCAGTTACCAAAAATTTTACTTCACGAGTTGACGAAAAAAATACGACTAAAAGTGTTGATAGCAATGGTAACAAACGCCTAATGATTTTTCCCCGTGTAAAATTGTACCTTTGTGGGAGAAATTGCCAACTGAAGGTGCTTTTTTAAGAAGTTGTCTGCAGACTTTTTATCATTCATTGAACACAAAAATCATTCATGGATTTTTCGGGTTTTCTGAAGTATAAACAGCCAAAGTGTGACGTGCGTTGCCATGCATGGTAATTGGCTCTAAACATCATGGCCATCAAAAAAAGTACTATTGCAAAAGCACAGGGACACAGTTCAGTGATTTTTAGTGAAGTTAAGGAACACTGTTTCCGTGTTACCTCCACAACCATTTTAACTTTTTTTTGCCCTTGATAACCCCATGAATCAATACTATTTAGAAATTCAAGCTGTTGGATGAGAGAAATTTAAAACATTTATTACTTGTAACAAAATCCTCATGGGTTTAAATTTATGTCAACTAAATAGAATTTTGTTCAAATGTAGGTGTGACATTTGGTGCTTTTTAGCAGATTTTCTTGAATCACAAAGAAATTTAAGCTAGAATCCTTCAAATTCAAATTAAAAAGGATTGTTTAGTTTGAGAACTGTGTGTTAATTTCGAATTCAACATGAAAACATTTGTAGTTGGAGTGAAATCAGTTGAACTGTATTGGTTTCCAAGTTACATCCACAACCACCACTTTGTTAAATAATTTAAAATGGCGGCACTTTGTCAACAGTGAAGACTCCCAAATTACCCCCAAACAGTGTAAGCCATCACATCATGCAACATTGTTATAAAAATGGTGATTTATTGCTCCCTTATTGACAATTGTTGTCGAAATGAAGAAATGTCACACTTTGTTCCTCAACTTCATGGAATGACCCATGGCAGTCCATTACTGCATCTATGTGGCTGAAATTTCTACAAGGCAGTTTATCAACATTATTCTTTAGTTATGTAATGCTGTTGTTCCTTTTTGGAAATTGCAGAGTTCGATTCGGCAAAGGCAAATCGAGTGTAAATGGATGGGCCTTAAGTGTACATGTGAAAGCAAGTATGTCAGTACAGCAGACGCTATTCACCTGAAACATGCAAAATGCTAATTTTGATTAGGACACCACGGCAAAGGTTTGAGCTTACCGTAATCTTGGTTCCGTTCCTGGCCTCTTTAACCCTAACCCCCTCCGAGAGGGGGAGGGGGCTCCGGATCTTGACCTCCGCCGTTGTCTCAAATACAGTGCCCTTGCACATGTCGACTGAGATGATGTCATTATCTTCCCTTGCAACGAAACCGCAGCCACAGGAAACCGAGTCTATGGACCCGCCGCAGTTCCAAATTCGGTGGTGAACCTGATGAGTGGTGGTTTGTGATAATTAAAAAAGAATCCCTAAATTGCACAGTTCAAATTTACAAAAAAAAAAAGTCTGCATTTGGTATTCTCTTGTTTTCAGAAAGTTTCCCGTTTCTTATAGTTAGGTCCAAAACCTCAATTCCGTGACCATTCTCTGGCTAGTAAGGTTTGACGATTAATTTGACTTCTATGGACCTTTTAGAACAAAATTAGCCCCCATGTCCCTCGCAAAAATCCCGGCATTTTTCGCTGGAGGCCAAAATCCAAGATGGCCGCCGGCGCCATTTTGAAAAATTAAGTTTTGAACCAGAGCACCTATATTCATGTACAAAGACACTTTTTCGGGTAAGTCGAGCACAAGGATTCCGATTCTGACATTAGTTTGACATTACCTTGTCATTTTCACCCAAAAATCCAAGATGGCCGCCGGCGCCATCTTGAAAGATTTAGTTTTGAACCAGAGCACCTAAAATCGTGTACAAAGACACCTTTTTTCGGATAAGTCGACCCCAAGGATTCCGAATCTGACATAATTTTCGCCTAGAAATCCAAGATGGCCCTCATTCGGTAGAGCGAAAACGTAACTTTTGAATGGGAGCTCCCAGGATCATGAATTAACCCCTTTTTTGGCTAATTCTAAAATGGTTACAGATTGAGGTCCTGATTTGTGAATATGACATGAGAATTATGCACCCATCAACAGGTGCAGGTAGATGCGTCGGGAGAGCAGGTCGTGTACATGTATGGTGGACAGGACGACAGTGACCAGCTCCCAGCCATGTCCAAGTGGCGAGGGGTGGTGCTTCTTCGAGAGATGACGCAGAAGTACCGGTAGTTTGCGCGGATGAGGCAGTGTTGACGTAGGCTATCTGCATCTGAAGGGAGACGGACGGATGATTTGTTCTTCAGTGTCTTCCATCGCTGCACGGGCCTCAGCCATGGTGCCACTCTTTTTGTCACCATACATGACATGTCGTGTGAACTGGAAGAGTTCCTCTAGCACCTCCCCCTCAAGGTCAAGGCTATCTCCGCACTTTGAGAGCTGCTGTTGGGCCACAGGGCTCTTCGCCACCCGGTCATACACCGACTTCTTACCCTTGCCGTAGAAACCCGAGTTGGCGTCACTGCCTGTCATACAGTGCAGCCGTACAATACAGTCTGCCATCTCATCAGTCACAAGCTCACGTAGACCATTTCCTGCTTCCTCTTGATACAGAGATGAAAGCTGCCGCGACATAGGCATCGGTATCCGTGGCATCGATGACAACAGGGCCAATGTAGCCTGACTTGCGCAGAACTGTGTAAAGGGAATAGAGGACAGTGTCAGCCTCAGACTGGTCAAAGCTGTAGTTCTACATTGCTTGCTGGGTTGACATGTTAGTGCAGTGGGAACCAACAGAGTAGAGAATCTCTGCATCAACACTCTCTGCAAGGTCTGTCAGGTAGTTGCAATCTGGTGTGACGCCAACTCGGGTTTCTACGGCAAGAGTAAGAAGTCGGTGTATGACCGGGTGGCGAAGAGCCCTGTGGCCCAACAGCAGCTCTCAGGGTGCGGGGATAGCCTTGACCTTGCGGAAGAGGTGCTAGAGGAACTCTTCCAGTGCACACGACATGTCATGTATGGTGACAAAAAGAGTGGCACCATGGCTGAGGCCCGTGCAGCGAAGTGGAAGACACTGAAGAACAAACCGTTCGTCAGTGTCCCTCCAGATGCAGATAGCCTACGTCAACACTGCCTCCGCGCAAACTACTCGGCATATCTTGTGCGTCATCCCTCGAAGAAGCACCACCCCTCGCCACTTGGATATGGCTGGGAGCTGGTGGGTGGTGACTGTCGTCATGTCCCCCACACACGACCTGCTCTCCCGACGCATCTACCTGCATCAGGGCCAGCTGAGAAGAGCTACGAAGATGAGAGTGAGGTAGATGAGAGCGAGGAAGATGAGAGCAAGGAGGGGGATGAGGAGAATAATTATGTACAGGGGAGGAGAGAGGGATCATCAGAATCTGATTATTCAGAATCTAGTGAGGCAGAATACTTTGATTCAGACTAATAATTGTGTTGTGGTGTCATTGGTTTACATACAATGGCAATGAACTACAATTTTCAGGGTAAATGATTTTATTGACATGTTTTAAGTGGTTTCATTTGAAACTAGAGTTGGCTAGTAGAACAATGCCATCTTCAAACCTCAAGTTTTTCACGAGTTGTCATTGAACTTCGATGCCGATGTCAAACTCTTAAATGGCAAGAAGGAGTACAAACTCTAGAAGAATGTGTACAAACTCTAGAAGAATGTTAAGAAAAGTTGTGGTGACAGAATATCCTTGTCCGACTATATACGGTCTAGGTGGTGAACCAGCGAGACAGCTTGTTGTTTACCTCTAGTGTTCTAGATATTTTACACAAAGCCTACAGAGTAGCCTGACAATTTTGTTTGGGTATCCAAGATGTTTTATGTTTTCACAGACATTTATAATAAGGTTAATATTTATGGTAACGTTATAATTTATGGTTATAAAATAAGAATTCATCACCTGAGAGTTATATAATGTTCTAACTGACATTTTGACGTTTGTGGAGATAACAGTATTTTACAATTTCTCAGATCATAAGCTTTAAAATGATATACTTTCTCAGGGTTCCCTCTTTCTTTGACATTGGCCACTTCCGGTAAATATTTCTTTGCAATTGTTTATTTCCGAACTTTAAAGGCCAATATATCTAAAATATTAAAATGTCAATCAGAACATTGTAATTCTCATGTCATATTCAAAAATCAGGACCTCAATCCGTGACCATTTTATAATTAGCCAAAAAAAGGGTTAATTCATGATCCTAGGAGCTTCCATTCAAAAGTTACGTTTTCGCTCTACCGAATGGGGGCCATCTTGGATTTCTGGGCGAAAATTATACGTCAAACTAATGTCAGATTCGGAATCCTTGGGGTCGACTTACCTGAAAAAGTGTCTTTGTACACAATTTTAGGTGCTCTGGTTCAAAACTTTTTTTTTCAAGATGGCGCCGGCGGCCGCCATCTTGGATTTCTGGGTACAAACGATGTCGTAATGTCAAAGTAATGTCAGATTCGAAATCCTTGTGGTCGACTTATCCGAAAAAGTGTCTTTGTACACGATTTTAGGTGCTCTGGTTCAAAACTAAATTTTCCAAGATGGCGCCGGCGGCCATCTTGGATTTTTGAGTGAAAATGACACCGTAATGTCAAACTAATGTCAGAATCTGAATCCTTGTGCTCGACTTACCCGAAAAGGTGTCTTTGTACATGAATATAGGTGCTCTGGTTCAAAACTAAATTTTTCAAAATGGCGCCGGCGGCCATCTTGGATTTTGGCCTCCAGCGAAAAATGCCGGGATTTTTGCGAGGGACATGGGGGCTAATTTTGTTCAAAAAGGTCCATAGAAGTCAAATCAATCGTCAAACCTTACTAGCCAGAGAATGGTCACGGAATTGAGGTTTTGGACCTAACTATTATTATTTTCTTCTCAGAGCCATGCTTCTCTAAAAGAGAAATTTCTGACACGTTAGGCCCCATGAGTCATGCAATATTAAAGGAGTGTGTCCAGATCCCATTTTTTTACCCACCCATTTTCCCATGGGTGTGGAGATTTTTCAAATTTGTCTCATTACCATTCTGAAATTTTCAAGGATATCGTTAAAAAACCACCTATGTTTTGTAAACCTGGTTCCATGAAGCAGCCAGTGCAGTAATTACACCAACCTTTTTGCCTCCACATCTAAATTGGAGATTACAAATTTCCTGTTTTCTTCCCATGGATAGTATTTTGGGGAGGTATTTTATATGACTGAAAATCCATTTTTCTGAACACGCTTTTTTAATCTTTCAGAATCGCAAAACTGATTATCAGCATTCAATTTATTATCACCTTTTGTGTGTTGCCAAGATTTCTGGGTCTACACTAAAACCAGTGGACTGTTTCCCTGTGCTTTATAAATGGACCTTTCAGATTACCAGTGAATGTTTAGACCCAGTTACCATGGCAGCTGATGTCACACATTTGTAGTCTACTGGATGATATATACATTGTATTATCAACAACCTTTCCGGAGTTTTCTCACCTACGTAAGTGAAATACCACATTGCCTCAACCTGTTTTTGTTTAGCATTTTTCCTCCCTTCTTGGTATTGCAAGTATTAAAAGCTTAAGTGGCTATTGAGTCTGTTATTAACGACTTCCGTGCAAAATACATAAGACAACCAAACGTTGAAAACAAATTACAAGTGTACAACAATTTTATTTCCCATGCATACCTCAAATTCTCTGACGCGGCTTTTGACCAAAATGTAAGTGCCCGTCTTGTAAAAGTCATATTTTCTGGAGGAAAAGAAAACCAAACAACTTTTATTCAACAAAAAGTGAGATAAGACTGGCCACAAATCTCTTTTTATCAGGGGAAAATCAATGTTTATATACACTTGAAGGTGTATACAATATAAACTGATACTTACTTCCGATCAAAAGTGATAAAATGCGGCTCTGTAAAGGCGTAGCATTGAGCAGTGGGAACATCTTGTACACTGACCTGAGGAAATATTTGGAGGAAAACAATATTTTAGGCATTCTTGAGTAGAAAACTCTATTCAGAAATACTTGACCACATGGGTTTCCCCAATGAGATTTCCCTGGGGGTTTTCCTCCCACTTCTAAAATGCATCTCCTTTTTCATCACTTTAATTTAATAATAAAGTATAGTAAAAGTTCCAAAAGCTCAGCTATTTCATCGTCCATCATAAGTACAAAACCTGCCATGTTGCTTGTGAGTTGTAAAAAGTCTTTGTGTTTGGGGTCGTCACATTTGACGCGCACATACAGTGGGCGCATCGTGCAATGGAAAAAAAACGTATGGAACAAAATTGCACGGCAAATGGAACAAAACTGCACGGTTAGTGACGTAGCATTAAATGGATTAAATATTGACAACACGTGACCTGCTATCATCCAATCAGATAACAAGGATCTACTTGGGCATTATATTAAAGACCCTGGTTGGCAAAGATGCCAGAAAATTAAAGCCTAATACAACATTTGCAGCTACCCAAAACTTCTTAAAATAGGAGAAATTGCCCCCTGAAAGTGATTTTATTTTTACTATTCATTAAACACAAAAAACATGGATGGATTTTTTCGGTTTTCTATAGTATTTCTGCATCCATGTGGCTGAAATTCCCACAAAACAGTATTATCAACATTATTCTTTAGTTTTCCAATCAAGTAATGTGTCTTTAATAACAACAACAATAACTACATTTTGTATTTTCAAAAATACCACCAATGCACTAACCTCTACATCCGGTGGGTCGAATCCATTCCAGAACGGATCCTTGCTTGATATAGCTCCGGTCACGATGACGCTATCGCGACTCCCGTCTCGCGTGAAATCCGTTACGGCAGTGACGAGCACCGAAGCCCGCCTACAACGCGGCTCTAGGCAAACACGCGACCTGAACTCCAAGAAACACTCCGACAGAACCACGTCTGATCCTAGATGCATTTCTGCTCAACATATTAAAAAAAAAAAACATAGAAATTAACTTCTTTTTTTTTGTTGAAATTTCCAGGACAGCATTACAGACATGTGAAGTATGTTGAATGTTCAATTTAGAAAACTGAGAAAAACCTTGATTTCCTTGGAAATGTTCCAAGACGTCCAAAAAAATTATGATTGAGTGCAATGAGGGGGGGGGGGGAGGGGGGGAAAGGTTATAAAAGCCCCCAGTACATCATTTGCAGTGACCCAAAATCTTACTTCACGAGTTGACACGAAAAAACTGACTAAAAGTGTTGACAGCAATTGGAACAAACACCACAGACTACAAGATTGGAAAACTTTTAAAAACAGGAACAACAGCATTACATACTTAAAGAATAATGTTGATAAACTGCCTTGTAGAAATTTCAGCCACATAGATGTAGTAATACTTGAGAAAACCATAAAAAGCCATGCATGGTTTTTGTTTTGAATGAATGGTAAAAAAAATTGTCTGCAGATGATTTTTTTTTAAAAAAAAACCCCTTCAGTTGGCAATTTCGCCCACAAAGGTACTATTTTACATGGGAAAAAAATCACGTGGTGTTTGTTACTATTGCTAGCAACACTTTTATTTGGGTTTTTTTGTCAACTCGTGAAGTAAAATTTCGGGTCACTGCAAATGATGTATTGGGGTTTTTATTTATTTATTTATTCACCACATCCAACAGCGAAAGGACCGCCAATTACAGGAATGGGATCAATTAATATAGATATTCGAATAACTATCAACTTCTTAGTTGAATTTGAAACGGCCAGAGACACCGGGGAATCCCTCCCCTTGCTCTTCACGAAAGAATGCTCTGGGCTGTTTAAAGTACGTTACCTAACACACTGGACCAACGGCTTTAATTACATCCCTTCCGAAGGACGGAACAAATGTGATTAAGTGCCTTGCTCAAAAGCACAAGTGCCACAACCCGTCAAAGCCCGGAATCGAACCCAATGCACATTCTAGTACTGGCACTAGACCGCTCTGCCATAACATGCACAGTGCATTCAAAATGCTAACTTACCACTGTTGATACTGGTTAGAGCCACCCTGATAGAACATGCACTGTCGCCATCTGCACACGTGATTGGTACGCTACTCTCGAACATCAAAAAGTGTGGTTGGCCGTTCTCCAAAATATCAAGCCGCTCCGGTGTAACCTAACCAAAACACAAGATGACATGAATGTGGCGTGATTAGGCACCATACCAAGTATTGCATCTATTACTTTGTTCAGTTGTGCACCCATGCAACACTGAGAGAAAAATTGGGTTCATCAGGAAAACCTGAGGGAGTATACTAGCCGTGCCTTGTAGCTCAGCTGGCAGAACATCTGCCTGGAGAGTCGGAGGTCTCGGGTTCAAATCCCGATGAGACCTATATGATTTTCCTCTCGTCCCATGTTTGGTTGCAATTAATTATGTTATAAACAACATTACATGTATCACACCAGTGTATAATAAAAGGGGCAAGTTCGATTGACGACTATAGTTAACTATAGTTTGACTATTTGCAACCGAACGCAGTCTAGTCAACGATGGTTAATTGTATTTTGCACGTAACCAGTTGACTAACCAAAGGCGTTTGCACTTGAGTGATAGTGCTCATGTATGTGTATTGCCAGAATGACATTCGACTAATGGTTATTTCTATGTATGAATCAAACTTGCTCTAAGATGGCCTATATACCTGTAAGGACATCAGATATCTAAAAATTAACTTGAACATTCTATAATGACCTTTCGGAGCTTCAGTAACATTTAGTTGATGTCTTTATATTTTGCATGACTAACCTTAATTGTAGCTTCGAATGGGTCGCTGTCTACAGCAGGACTTTTAACAGCCCTGGTTTCATTGAAAAAAGCCTGGACGGAACAGATTATCTGTTGAGAAAAAAAATAAGAGAGTTTTGAAACAGGTCACAGGTTTTTTTTTTTGTCGACTGCCCGATTTTGACAGGACCGGACCTGTTGGCACCGATGACCCCGGTCATTTTTATTTTAATTTTTTTAACTGCCAAAATGAGTTGGGAATTTTTATGACATTTTCAGAAAAGTAAATTTTTTTGTCAATTTTGACAGGACCATACCTTATTTTGAAAACTGCCGAAATGAGTTTGGCAAATGCTATTTTCTTTTTTTTAGGATCATTTCCGAGACATTTTTATTGTATAATGCTTTGTATAATAGTTTAAGGTACCAATACCAAAGACTGGTCACACAGCAATGCATGAAATTACACATGAGTCTATGGAAAGCCATCAACACCTAGCACATAGCCATCAGGGCCCAATTTCATAGAGCTGTTTAACAGCCCATTTTCCGTTAACCGTGCGTCAGGCTATTTCATAGACATCGTTAACGGTAAGCAACTGAAAACCTGCCTTAACCGCACAGCCAAATTTTGCTTAAGATAGTGACGCAACAACGGCGGTTTCTAAGCGTGCGCGTGCTTAAGCACGCCACGGCCGTGAAAAAGCCTTAACGTTAGCACAACTTTTCTGCTACTGTAAGCACACTTTTTCAGCTGGCGCTTAAGCAGCTCTATGAAATTGGGCCTAGATATGGAGCCATTTTGATTCTGACTGTGCATGAATATATAGATCAGCGGTTCAAACTAAACTGCATATATGATTTTTTGGGACACATCAATGCCCACTTTCTCACCTTATCCCCCATTCGAAAGTAGTCCCTGGGGCTCACGAATACGTTGTTGTCAAATGTGTCCATGGACAATACTTTCTGGTGAGAGTTGGTGCTATCTACCTGGGAAGAGGGAAAAAAGAGGTAAACAAAAAATGGCGACAGTAAAAAAATAAGTCTCATAATGACCTCGGAAATATAAGTTTTCTTAAAATATAAATTCGTGATCAGAACAGAGATTTGTTGAATACAGTGAATTTGACCAATCACTTTCTAATCGCTTTAAGACTGATCTGCTTCAGTGATTTCCTCCAGGTCCAACAGGGCCTAGTTAAAGTGATTCCCACAGTAATGAAATGTGATATTTTTCATTTCTGAGAGAGTTAAATGCCCTGTAGATGATCTGTTTTTGAGCGATTCTGCGAATAAAACCTTTATAAATCAAAAGAAAGACATCAACAAACTCATCCGAAGAAATTTCAGCTTTGTCAAATGTACCACGTTTAAAAAAAAAAAAAAATCCATATGCGTTTTCCTGGTCTTGGCTGGGTGTTTCAAATATTCGTTCTCAGTTGAACGTGTAGGGCCTACTATGTGGCTTGCGTCATGCACTCTGTGGCGCATACATGCATGTGCGCGCGATCCATAAAAATGCATCGCGTTGGAACACGCACACACAGTACACAGCACCAATTAATTTTGGACCGCGTAGATGCGAACCAAAAATAAGTAAATAATTTCATCTTTACGGATTATTTTATAATAAAAATATATCATTTTGTAGTTGGGTAGTTGCTATTAATTCAATCTTTACTTTCAGAACTTTCCCTGTAAACTCGTCGATTACTTTTTGGGGTCATTGCAGATGATCCACTGGGCCTTTTAAGGGCTCTCAGAAAACCAATTGAACCTTTGTGAAATGAGCTGACCACCACTGTATCTCTATGGGCATCCCCCAAATAGCCCTAGATGTGCACAGGGAGGCATTTCAGGAAAAGTGGCGCACCCTGCCCCAGTGGCTCTTTTGAAGGCTGGTGCAGTCAGCCTTGCAACACTCTGCATGAAATATTATTCCGTCAAGCGATGTAGTGATGATGATGGTGGATTCTTATATAGCGCACATGTCCGCTCCTGCAGCCGATTTCACGAAATTTTATGCAATTGCGCAAGTCCACTTACGCCATTACTTGCGCAATAATTTATGGCGTAAGTGGATTGCGCAATTGCGTAAAGTTTCATGAAATCGGCTGCAGGCGCTGTTACCAATATTACCACTGCCATCAAGGAATCACCAGAACCATTTCGCTTCAACTAGGTGGCTGCTGGCCAGGCGCTAAACCCTATCAGCAGTTAGATTGTGACATTCCCCTTAACAGCTTCCCATATATCGCTTGGGTTGACGAGGCAACTGGGATTAAGTGCCTTGCCCAGGGACACAGACACGTTGGTCATAGTGGGGCTAGAACCCACAACCTCTGATTGGGAGTCCCGCTTCATACCCACTAGACCACACGCGCTCCAGTGATCTAGTGGTCGTGAAGAAAACATTTAACATTTGTCTTTGTTGCTAAAATTTTCCCACAAACTTTAGCCTTGTAAAATTCTCTTTTGGGAATGGAGGGCATGTGATTCCTACGGGTAAAATTATTTAAGAACATATAATATTGAAATGGGAAACAAAATACCATTTAAACAAACATGAAATGCCAATGCATTTTTCTAAAATAAATGTAAATAGTTTGGTTTTTGTCCGTGTCTGCTGTAATTTTATTAATTTGTATTCATTTTTATTACTACTTTCTTTTTGGATTGATGACATTTTTCAGCAATTGTTTTGTAATCTTTTTCTACAAAGTATTCTTGTAATCCATCACTGTCAACTTGAATGATAAAATAATCTAGATATTAACTGATCAAACTGGTATATGAAAAATTTAATAAAATGCCATTCATAAAATTCCCAAGCATCAGTAAAAATGCCACAATGTGCAGAGAGGATGACACTAAATATCCACCTTCACGGATAACATTTTCAAATGACTTCCTGGCTATTTTCCCCACCCCATGACCACCCAAGTTATTGACAATATGTTCATCAGATTGGTCTAAAAATTGATAATCAGCATCGTTTTTTTCGGAAGTAAGATAAGACAACCATCTTTAATTGCAAGAACTAGTGTGGTCTATTTGATAACGTGAAGGAAAACAAAATGACATCACTCAAAAATCAAAGAGAACAGTTGGTTTTAATAACTATTTGGAAGTGGAGATTAAGACGGAATTATAAAAATTTCCGCTTCCTCAGACTCCCTGACAGAAAATAATTAAAGGGGAATTACACTCAAGAAACGACAGACAATGTGCCGAGCAGTGTAACTCGTACACTATTTTTGCGCAAAGAACAAGACATTTGACCCACTGAAAATTGGATACGAACTTCACAAAGAATGGCTTGTGGGCACCGCCATTTTGTCCAAAAACTGGGTAAAGAATGAAGTTTCTATAGTATACAACATTTTTGTGTATCACAACAGAAATGCATGAAGGACTTGTATTAGGGTAATTCTGGAAATTCAATTTTATACTTCAGAGACTTTTAGGGCTTGTAATGCTTAACGTATTCAAGTTGTTTGATTTTAAACACATGTTCTTCAAGCATCATTGATGGAAGTGTAATTCCTGAAAAAGTGATTGCAATGCCATTCTCAGTTAGTGTGTAATGTCCCAAAAACCCTAAGTTTCTGACGTACTCGATGACTACGTCCGAAACCGAGATATTGAGAATGGCATTACAAACAACTTGAATACGTGAAGCATTACAAGCCCTTAAAGTCTCTGAAGTGTAAATTTGAATTTCCGGAATTACCCATTAACGTCATGTTCCCATTGGACTTTCTTTTCCGCTGCCTCACAAAAAGTTACCGCGACCTTCGGTAACATTCCTTCGTGTAATCTTCTTCCACACAACGATGGGAAATTTACCCAAAAAAGTCCAATGGGAACACCAATGCATAGTTCCGACCTGTCAATCAAGCCGAACCTGCCGACCAATCACAACAGAGCTAGCAGACGGCGCCAACGTAGGTCAAAGTGATGCAATCATCACACAATCATGCGATTTTCTGCCCATACAGTTTGTATGTTGTATGCGCCTGTGACCAGGTGAATTTTGGTTTCAATGTCGGGCGATTCGCCGTTCAAAGGTAGGAAAGCGCATTTTTATGAATATATGTCATCCCTGCATTACTAACCCTTCGCTCAGTGTGTGCTTTTGTACGTTGTGTCGCCATTTTTTGGCGATGGCTTGTGAGCACATAGCAACAATATCTAAGGGGCGGGGTTAACTGGGCAATCTCGGAATGTAGGATACATTCTTTGTAGGTCTTCAGTTCGACAAATTTCTTGCTTTTTGTATAATAATGTTTGAGTTACACTTGTTTAATACAATGTCTTTTGTAAAAATGTGTCACATTTTGTAAAAATATGACTATTTTTTACAAAATGTCACATTTATTTAACTCAGATTTGTTCATAGTTTAGGTAGCATCCCAGCAGTTACATTGTACTATACCTTGTACCAGGTGACGGTGTAGCCTCTTAGGGAGGTTTCAGCAGAACCATCATCCTGGAATGAACACTTGAGCAAGACATCTTCAAGAATTACTGGGGCTATGGTAGGCTGGCCCAAGATGCCTGGAAAATTCTCTGCAAGACGGAAATAACATTAAAACCCAATGACAGATTTAAAGACAGATAACATGATTCCGAGCAACAGCATTACATAACTAAAGAATAATGTTAATAAGCTGTCTTAAAGAAATTTCAAACACACACAGTTGCGTAGTTGCGTAATTGTTAGAGGAATTCGTAACAACTTTAATCTGCACACTGATACAACATTCCTTTAAATAAACGTGAACCCATGATGCAGTTGCTGATCAGCCGAATAACGACTTATTTTTGTCTGCCGTGGATTCTATGGATTAAGACGACTTTGAGATTATCGAATCGACGACAGAAAATGACGATGTGATGTCTGCCTTGGAAGTGGTTAATTGCACTGAGATCAGATCAGGTGTCAAGCACCTGTTGTCTTGCCGATACCACTGAAGCTCGTAATGATAGGTCTGTAGCTTACGAGTGGTTTCGTTATGCGCATGTATACCGTAGTTCAGTGTGACTGTGACGCCCTTTTTACCATTTTAGTTTCTATAACTGCATACTTGTCTCAACGTCAATTTCTTAGGCCTAATAAATAACAAGGAACAGTGTATCTTGTGTCTTTATTATCTGAAATAAGTAAAATAAATTACGTGTATGCTAATCACAGTTCATGCACATTAAAAGTATGTTAAAGTGACATTTAAAGTGACTCGGCTCGGCTCGTTTTTTCGGCACCCAATATGGTATCTCAAAGGTTGCACTTGTACTTAAAGGAGCGTATTCAGATTTTTCCAGAAAATGGATTTCGTTTTAACCTAAGGATTTTCCAATTTCCAATTTGGATGTGGAAGCAAGAAGGTTGGTGTAAAAACTGCACTGCTTTATTGAACCAGATATATTAGTTTACAAAACATCACTAATTTTTTGACAATATCCTTGAAAATATATGGATTGAGAATGCAAAATTTCAGAATGGTCATGAGAAAACTATGACAAATGACATGGTATTAAAACCTCAACACCCATGGGAAAATGGGAGTCAATGTAAACTAGACACGCTCCTTTAGCATTTTATTTATTGGGCATATATCTCCTTTAACTATCGTAGGAAAAACAATCAAGCAGCTAAGCTGAACTCCCAAACAGACTGAACACTTGGCTACTTATGCTAAAACCAGAGAATTTTATTGAAGCTGAAGATGACACCACAACAAGAAACATCCCCTCAATAACCGCAGATTATAAGAAATGACTTGGTCAGCCTAGCTCGCCCAGTCATGTTTATACTTGGCACACTGAGCCAACGAACTATGACTAGCGTCAACAAGTCTGTATAGATTGAGGTCAAGGTCGAAATTGATATGTCTGCTACACCCTAGAGGGAACCCAAATCCCTACTCCACCACACCACCCCCCCTCCCCTCCCCCACTTGCCCCAAATGAGCTGCAGACTGGATACGTCATACGTGTACGAGGTCCCACCACTGTCGTATACAGTCATTTTTCACAGACTCAAAAGCCCCATCACATCATTTGCAAGTGACCCAAAATTTTACTTCATGAATTGACAAGAAAAACCCTCATCCACGCACTAAGTTTTATGGAGAGCGATCCTTCTCCCATGCTTCAGCTTACCTGTGGAATCACCTGCCAGCTAGGATTCGTCAAGCTGAATCACTGGCAATATTTAAAACTTCTCTTAAAACACATCTTTTCTTAAAATGTCTTGACAATACAACGTGATTAACTTGTTTCCTTGTATTAACAAAAACCAGATTCACTCTCTTTAAACCTTGATGTTATAATTATTATTACATGCATGGAATTGAGCAGTAAATCGGGAGGGCCCTATTAGTCCTGCACCATTGACGGGGCGTGGATGATTGACCAGACACTCAGTACCATCGTCCCCTCATCACCTGGAGGTTAGCGGACCTGTAAAAATACCGGCGGGGCCCGGGCCCTTAAACTGCAAGGGAAACGGCCGGCCTTGCGGGACCATTTGGACAGGGTACTGTGTGTCTGGGGGATTCTCCTTAACCCACCTCTTGTGGTATCCTCTGAAAACTGTTTCCTTGTCACCTGCCTGGATTGCGATGTCGTTACATTTATGTAGATTAATATTTTTTGTATTTTTATAAATTAACTTGATTTTGTAATGTCTTTTGGGTGGTGTTGTGGACTGTGAAGCGCTTTGAGGTATTTTACGTAAGGCGCTGTTATAAATATCTCTATTATTATTATTATTAACTAAAAGTGTTGACAGCAATGGTAACAAACACTACATTATTTGTTCCCGTGTAAAATGGTATCATTGTGGGAGAAATTGACAACTAAAGGTGCCTTTAAAAAAATTGTTTGCAAAACCTTCTATAACCATGCATGGATTTTGAAGGTTATTCTGAAGTATTAATGCATCTATGTGGCTGAAATTTCTACAAGGCAGTTTATCAACATTATTCTTTAGTTATGTAATGCTGTTGTTCCTGGAATTCGTTAAAAAAAGTCTCATCTGCAAATGGACTTTAAAGCAAGTGGCTTCAAAAGGATAAGAAAGCAGGCTGGAAGGAGTGTGCATTCTCTCAAAATGCTATTTTTGTCCAACCCTAAATTTCACCAACATTTGTATAGGCTGTGTCTGGATTATATGGCCTTTTTAAATGGTCTAATTAGCTTTTTTTTAAATACATTTGTGGGGCGTCTGCACATTAAGCAGAAGGTCCGCAGTTTGAATTCCGGTGGTGCCAATTAAGTCATATTTCACTGCATCCAGATTCCCCATCCAAACTGCATCCTGTGGACATTTGTCCACATTTCTATCAGGTCATTAAATTATCCCTATAATTAACCTATTCATATCGGGGGGGAAAAATGTATACAAATTGTAATTATGGCGGGGAATTAAAAAAAAAAATTAAGTACAAAGTGAAAAATGCAATTTACCGGTAAATGCAATTGAATCCATACCCAAAACCAAATAGACTACTAAAGTGAAAACGTCACCTTTTGTGTGTTGCCATGGTTTTTGGGTCTACACTAAAACCAGTGAACTGTTTCATGCGCTATACCAATGGACGTTTCAGATTACCAGCGAATGTTTAGACCTAATTACCATGGCAACTGACGTCACACTTTAGTAGTCTATTGCACCCTCCTATTGTGTCTGCCATGCCTCAAATGGGCTAGTGAAAAGATTATAGATTAAGAATATGCTTCTAGTTCAGGAGTACTGTATACATTGACTGTTTTCTTCCTCCATGGTATAGCTCAGGGCATAATGCTACAAGTATGTGTGTTTAAAACTCACAGATGGGATACTTAATTGTGTCATTACGGTCATTACTTTAAAACCAGAAAGTGGATAATTGGACTAATTAAAATGACCAAATTGGATATCGTATTATCTACATGTATTGTAATTAAATTAACTGGAGGAAGAACATGATCGATTAGTGCAATTAATTCATTAATCCAACAAAATTAAGCTACAATTGGCCAAACTAAGTCAGCTTTCCTTTAAATGTCACAAGAAATCTCTCGTGCAAAATCTATATAATTCAGGTTGAAATAGAAGGGAAAAAAAACCAAACAGAGAAGACGATATTGGACACTTCGTTCCAGTTGTGCAATTATGTCAATCATCAGTTACAAACAAGTTCAGCATGTGAACCGTGTAGACGACACAGTAACAAAGTTAGTCTTTTTTTACAAATTAAGTTTTCTGTACGGAGCCAACCTTAATTTGCGGCGGAAGTCAACAATCGCGCCCGAGCAGGGGAAATATAAATCGACTTGGATTCTTTTTAACATGACTGAATGCTCCATTGAGGGATCTGCAATCCGAAAGAGGCGAGTTTGTATTTATAACTGATAGGTGTAACATCAAAAAATGAATACAATTCGGTTCAAAGCAAATTTGGCACACTTGTATACTTTGAATAGACTCATTTAAGCCAATAGTTTTGGAGTTGCGAAACCACAGAAATGCCACTAACGGTTACGTTCGCGTATCCATTGTCTTGCGAAATGTCATTATCACTTTGTGTAACACCTCTGTGAAGTACAGCATTTTTGCGTACAACTCCTACATGTATGGCCATAACAGTTTTTTCCACATGTTAAAGTCTATTTTGTTTTATATTGAATGCTCTTTTTATCTGGCAAAAATTTCTTCGCGCTTGACTCGCGCTCTTTTTATCGGTAAAAACCTTTTTTTTCTGAATTATTGAAAATTTTGTACGGTGAAAAACTGAGTTTAGTGGCTTGATTTATTTGTGCATGTGGATATAGATGCACTTGCAGGTATCTGGAAATCAGTAAGCAAGTTTGATTGAGCAAGACTAGAGTCTCTCGAACCCTTCGTTCGAGGGACTCTAGTCGACTATAGTCGCTCAATCAAACGTGGTCAGTGGTGACAATGACAAATGTATGCACTGCTACCCAGAGTCCAGATGTTTTCCATTGCCCATACTACAAGATAACACTGCCTGGTATGTTTTTGTGACCATATAACCAAAAACACAATAATCAGCTTTTGTTCTGATTACCAAAATTGATAATTGGTCAATTCAGTTATTACATCAGAAACATGCTTTTTGGATCATGGTCGCCAAAACACACCCTGGTTCATTTACAGTGTCTTGGTTTGCTTACCTCTGCATGGTTTGAATCCATCCAGGGACATTTGTCCTGGCGAGCACTTCTCTCGACCCTCTGTTGAAAAAAAGGATTTTCAAATTTAGCTATTTATCACAACCAAAAGAATGGGCAAATTACGTGCGATTTATACATTCCTAAAAAAGGAAAGTTTGTTAAATACAGTGAATTTGTCGATAACAGGGCACTGATTGACCAATCACTATGGAATTACTTTCAAGAAGGTTCTGCTTCAGTGATTTTGTCCAGATCCAAGTAGACCCATTTGAACATGTGATTCCCACAGCTGTCTGACTTTTGCAAATGCATACGCAATGCCGCGAGTTGGAACTGCCCATGATGAATGCGACGTGATTGGAAGGACGTCAAAGAAGAGCCTAGCGCACATCGACATTGCAACTGGAAGCAACTCAACTGATCAGTTGCTGTCGGTGTGCGTTGCGGGCTCATCGACGGCAACTAATTAGTTGCACAACTAGCGGCAACTGGAAGCATCCAGCCATGTCTACATTTCCAGAGCGCGCACATCGACACGGCAACTCGGTAAAACCTAGAGTACATTGACCTTGGAACTGGAAGCAACTGTTGCTTGTAGTTAGTTGCTGTCGATGTGCACGCTCATGATCAGATGCACGCATGCAACTGACAGTGCTCAACTAGTTGCAAGTACGCGTACATTGACGCAACTGACTGCAACTGGGTACAACTAGTTGCCAGAAAATAGAACATGAGCAACTCGCGGCAACTGCGAATTTTCCAGTCGTTGCAAGTGCGCGTACATCAACCTTTTTAAGCAACTGATCAGTTGCTCCCAGGTGCCGGGAGTTGCTTCCAGTTGCCGGAAACGCCAGTTGCCACTATAGTTGCTTCCAGTTGCAAGGTCGATGTACGCTAGCTCTTTATGTGTCGTTCTACTGGCTGGCTACGAATAAGTACTGCATGCATGTGCAGTGTACTATCCATTATCACAAAACTGTCAAGTGCTGCAATTTGTATCACGCATCTGAAATGCATTAAGCATTACTCGATGGCACGCACAGTAATTTTTCATTTCACGAACCTTTAAAGAAAGGCAAGGCAGGCATGCATGGACCATTAGTTTGTGCTATATAACACAATCTCATGGGCCAACCCTAGAACTATCAAAATGTCTCAAATGTCAGCCGGGGTTCAGAGATCTATATCTAGTGACAATGTAGGCCCAGGGGCGCAAACATTACTAGGCTATCATTCTACACAGATTAATCGCCTAAGGCTCTCTAAAGCGGTTCAGGATCTCCTCGATATTCCAACAATTTGGTTCTGACGTATAGGCATATAACAAGATTCCATGGTTTGCCAAAGGCCCCTGCCCTGTACTGCCCCACATTTGGTGACTTTTTACTTTTTGTATATTAATTTTTATAGTGAGGTCAATAAAGCCTGTAAACTCAAAAAGAAATGGGGTGTGTTGGTGTGGGAAAAAGAACGTAACGTAATCATTTGCAGTAACCCCAATTTTGACAAGAAAAACCCTTACTAAAAGTGTTAATATACCAATGGTACCAAAGACGTACCACATGATTTTATTTCAGTCAAAAATGGTATTTTGTGTGAGAAATTAACAACTGAAGGTGGTTTTCTAAAAATGTCTTTTGCAAAAGACATTTATACAACTCGACACAAAAACCATGCATGTTTTCAGAAGTATTACTGCACTTTGACCTATGTGGCTGAAATATCTACAGGGCAGTTTTATCAACATGGGCTTCTAATCACGAGTGGAAATAATGCCCCTTTTAACAGTTTACCAATCATGTGTTCTACCTTTAACTGCGATGGAGGCACTGACCTACATTCAATGGACTGGCAAACGAATGACGCAACCATCTGCCATGATGTCATTATATAGGCCTATCCAGACAATGAATTGTCTTGAATAAGATGGCCAACGTGTTGCTTCAATTCTTGCATAGCCCTCTCTTGTACAGCCCATCCAGTGTATTGAGGTCAGTGACTGGAACCTGGGAGTTGAACTCGGTGGTGAAATTCCAGGGCCCCTCGAATGGGAAACTGAGGCTCCAATTTAAGCCTATATACAGGGTGTCCCAAACGAAATTTGTCAGCCAATTAAACTAAGCAATACCAGAATCTAGGTTTTCCGAGAAACTGACAGGGAACCTTCTTACATAAAAAATAGTATATTTTATCAAAATCAGGTAGAATGGAGAAAGGCCAGTGATATTGATTTATCATAAACTGCTTGTCAAATAATCCGATCTAGTTCATGAACTACTGAACTAGGATGCGACTTTAGGCCTGTCCAAATTGGATTTTTTTCGGAAAACTTACAGAGACGATGGGTACTTTTCCCATTTTAAGTCCAATGCGGACAGCCTAGGATGTTTTACTCTCAATAACTTCCCCCCCCCCCCCCCCCCCCCCCCCAAGAGTCCAGCGGTTACTTTTCCTGGGCAACTGCTGCCCAGGAAAATTGACCAGGGAACTTTTCCTGAGACGATAAGTCTAGTGCGGACACAGCGATTCGGAAAAAGCACTCTGGAAGCGTACATCCGCATGCTCTCCCACGGTCTCTGTAAATTTTTCTCGTTTCAAGAAGTCCAAATGCGGACAGCAGTAAAAAGTCCAATGCAGACACAGCTTTTGCTAGCTGCAAAAACAAAAGCATAACTTCTGATTATCTTGACTGATTTTGATGAAATAAACACTATTTTCTTTGCTTCTGAGGTTGCCTGGTTTGGCCTGCATGGAAATTTTTATGGGAACTTCTTCTGCTGAATTTATTATAACCTACCCATAGCACAGTACGCCATATTACAACCTCGTGCCGGCAGTAGATGGTACACAAAGAAATCCACGCAGTTGGTAACGGTGACTGGGAACGAGTACAAACAGCAATCTTGCAAGGAGCGTTGGGTACCCAGACTCCACGCTGCACAAGCTACGTGCCTAGCGCTCTCTCCAGGAGGCGGGTGACTCCGGCCACCCATATCAAGCCATAATGGAGCGTCTGTCCCGCATTGTCCTGCCTGGGTATAAGAAAAAAGTGGCAAAATAAAAAAGTGAATTTCATTGTAGGCCTACTTGAAAAACAATCTGTCCAAGACTGGCCGCGGTACACATGCTCCGAGTCTATCCAACTTTAAAGACAGTAGGCCTACATAGTACATGACTGGAAAACTTTTTAAAATAGAAATTAACAGCATTACTGTATTACATAACTAAAGAATAATTGTTGACAAACTGCCTTGTAGAAATTTCAGCCATAGATGCATTTTTCCTTGATGAAGAACGTGTGGGAAGATCACATGTCAATCGCTTCACAGAAACGAGAATAAAATCGATGAACATTGTCATGTCCCCAGAGCCCCATAGGTTTGTGTGAAAATTGCCAGCTTCACTTGTCATCCATCCCATGATGCTTTGTCTTTGAGAACGTCGATACGAATTATTATCTGTGTCTTTTGTCCTTGGCCAAAATAAGTGAACGGCTGTTTTTCTGGAAAAAAATATATTTCTGTTAAGCTGTAAAATCCTGAACCTGATGTGTTGATGGATTTTGCTGTAAATGGATATTTTATAACTATCACCGTGCTCAATCGTCCAAATGAGCTGCTCCTACCATAGACCCGTGAACAACGCCACGTTCACGGGTCTACTCCTACCAATGCCCAAACGAGCTGTATCGCCTCTTTCCGCAGCCCGATCGAGCGATCAAACCTGGCAACTAGAAACAACAGCGCAGTTCTATTGGGCGAAATCGCGCAATGGAGCGATTACGCTCGATCGAGCGAAAGTTCCGAACTGGTCCCTAGTTTTCCACAAAAAGTAGCAACACACACGGACACTTTTGTTTTAAGAATCAAGTGTCGCCCGTCTGTACTGTCCATGATCGATCCGTTTTCGGCGCCAAAACCAGACATGCCAGTGGTTCCAGCCATGCCACGTGGTTCAACCGTACAATGAACGTACCGTGGCGTACAAGGGACATCGCAAATCGCAAATATAATCTTTGCAAATTATTTGCAATGTCGCAAATGTTGTCGCAAACATCTTTGCAAATTTGTTTGCGATGTTGCACATTTCTTCGCAAAAATCTGAGCAGATATTTGCGAAGTCGTACATTTCTTTGCAAATATCTTTGTATATTGCGATGTCATACATTTTTGTTGCATACTTTATTGTATACTCTCCCCGCCCCCTTTTTTTAAGCCAGAGCTAGCTGTTCAATGCGCTATGCCAGTTTCCCATCTTTTTTTCTGGCAATGCGTGTTATTACTTATGCCCTCTGGCTTCTCATACCAAAAATGCCCCGACTTTGCGAAGATTTGTGAAAAAAATGTGCGACATCGACATCGAAAATTTTTGCAAAGATATTTGCGACAAAGACATTTGCTGGTATGCGATGTCCCTTGTACGAACGACTCTTCTTCGTAGGCGCCGACACCATCTGCAGGATTGGGAAAACTGTTACAAACGTACGTAGTTTCTCCGTGTGTGATTGATAAATAATAAAAACCAACCCATGTAAAAGTCAGCTCATCTACGTTCCGGGAAAACAATGAAAAACTGTGTCGGCTGTACATATACTTTCTGCCTATCGTGGCACCGTAAATGTAATTTGAAGACCGTGACACTAACTTGACGACCGTGACATTGACCTAGATAACGTGACATTGACTAGCCCGACATTAACACTGACACAGCTGTGACACTGACTTGACTACCGTGAGTGACCCAATTACCGTGGCATTAATACCGTGACACTGGCTTGGCGACCGTAATATTGACCTAGATAACGTGATATTGACCTAGATAACGTGACATTGACCTAGATAACGTGACATTGACCTAGATAACTTGACAGTGACTTCACTGCCGTGACTTTGACACGAGTACCGTGACACCGATATAGGTACCGTGACACTGAAACAGTTACCACGACAGTGACATAGTGACCGTGACTGGACTCATGTAACTACGAAAATGGCATGATGGTTGCCACGCCGTGACACTAACCTGGACGCATTCCGTAGGCATCTCTGCGTGTTTGCCGTAGATCTGGAAGCGGTACCACCCTCGGTCTAGTGTCCTGTCGCACAGCTTGCCGGACGTAGCTGTGGCTGCGTATGAAATGCTCCGAAAGGGGTTTCCTAGTACATGGTAGCCGCCCGGGATGCACTCTGCGTGATCAAAACAAACAGGGAAAAACTGTTGTAAAAATATAACAAATGTTGTCGTTTTCAGTCAAATGATGCATTGCATAATGCGCACCCTTTGGGGAGTTTCGTCATTCAAAGCCCGTATAGTTGCAATGTCCCAACATTTTATTCAACAATTTGATAGGAAAATCAAGTGGAAGATATAGAAGTGTTTAAATTGTCCAATGCAATGTTATGCCCGAGATGTATTTTTTAAAGAAAACGATTGAAGATGAATTTATGTAAATGTGTGTGCACACACATTTTATTATACAAGAGTGCCCTCAAAGAAACTCTGACTACCGAGGCATTGCGGCGCCGTTGTCCAGTATAACAACGAAATGTATAGAATAACAAACAAAATATATGTGCACACACATTTAAACAAAATACCACCTTGGACGGAAATAGAACTTTTTCACACGATGTCTAAAATACAAAGTATGTTTTTTTTTTCGTCCATGATCCAAAAAGGTAAATGCTTTAAAAATTCGTTCCTCGTTCGGAGAAAACAATCAAATTTGCTGAGAATTATACGGACTGTATATCTTTAACTATTCCATATTATTCCAAATACGTCGGTTTAGTCCGAGCCTATAGTGATCAAATTTCGAGCCATAATTTGGACGTTCCTCTAAATTTATTTACAGACCCGAAAGCATTTGTACACTAACATCAACATGACCTGAGATACAAAAGTTGACACTGCGTATAGTAATATAAACATAGAAGGTTAAAACAATAGATTCTTGCTATTTCGATGGCGGTAAACCATGCCCGGCATTTTAAAAAAATCAATTGAAAGTGAACAAATAATTGCGAGGTTTTTAACCGCTGGGGTAAAACAGAGACACATATGGGTGGTCCCGACCTCAAATGATTTAGAAATTGATTTAAGGAGGTTTCAAGTTGCGGACGGGCCCGAGTAGGTCGCGAACCGCCTTGTTCATATATGCTTAAATGCTGGAGTGCCTAAATTTGGAATATTCTGTTCAAAAGGTAAATATCTTGTCAACACCTAAACCTCGGGCGGTATTTTAAAGCCACAAGTCGAAAGGGGATACCCAACAATATTTACATTAATCAAACGACTTTGGGTTCTTCAGAAGTTCAGTTCAGGATTGTCACTTTTGGCACCGTGTTTCCGACTATTACAACTGGCTGCACCAGCCTGAGCAGCCGAGGCAGGGTGCGCCACTTTGCCTAAAGTGCCTCCCTGAGCCCGCGCAGTTCTTAATAGCGCTGTTCGGGAGACGTGCGGTTCTATAGAGCCGGCAATATGCTTAATCGGGATGAAAGCGCGACAAAGTATATTTCCAAAGGCTCTAAACTACAGGACTCTCACAGAAATGGAAAATGTCCCGTTTTATAACAGGTCCACTTGGACAAAATCATTGAAATGAAACAGTCTTGAAAGCGATTCTGAAGTGACTGGACGATCAGAGCCTCGTTATCCACAAGTTCACTGTATTCAACAAACTTCCGTTCTGATCAAGAATTTATATACACGAAGATACGCTAATACGACGACCGGTCGCGGGTAAAAAAAAACCGTATTAGGACGACCACCGTCGTTATAGGGCGACCGGCTACCGGTCGTCATATATAACGCAAAGTGCTCAAAAACCATCTTAATTAGGTCAAAAACCATTTTTATTAGGGCAGTAACCATTTTTATTAGGGCACAAACCATTTTCGTCTAGATCGGAAAAGCTGTTATGAGAACAAAAAGTCGAGAAAATTAGTGTCAATTCAGGATCTTCTTCCCGCCAATTTTGGGGATATAGTGGTCACCCAGAGCACTCTACCCCAAACGGTCGTCGTATTGGTGGAAAAACAATTATATATATTTCTACAGATATGAGTCACGTCTGAAGCATCGCAAGTGCAAGCACAAAGCAAGGAAATATAGACAACTTAAAGACTGAGTACATGATTGTACATGCATTATTTCCACTCGTGATTAAAAGCATATAAAACTGCCTTGTAGACATTTTCAGCCACACTCATACAGTAATGGATGAATAGTAAAAGAAATTGTCTAAAGACAACTTTTAAAAAAAACATCTTCAGTTGGCAATTTCTCCCAGAAAAGTACAATTTTACACGGAACAAAATCAAGACATGTGGTGTTTGTTAATATTACTATCAACAGTTTTAGTTAGATTTTTCTTGCCATCTCGTGAAATAAAATTGTGGGTAACTGCAAATGATTTATTGAGGCTTTAAGGCATGGTTTAAGAACTGGCAGATTAAAGCCAGAGCATCTGTCGACAGAAGCAGAGGCCTGCAGCACCACCCCCACCCACACACTATTGCAGTGAGTTGGTCTGCCCCTAGCCCTGCACGTGCCGGAGCACAAACGCACCACTGAGAAACAGTTCCAGTCCCAATGTTTCCACCGGGCAAACTCCCAGACAGAGTTCCCCTGAGCAACCCCGCTTTCCTGAAGGGAAGCCGGTGCCTGGAAACTATCAGGCGTATATACTAGCTTCCAAACTCGTTATTCTCAACAAATTCCAGCATGCAGGACATGTGCGCCTCCAAGCCGAATGGGCCTTTTGCACGGAAACGCCGTATTTGGGGAAATTAATATAGTGAGGCTGCCAAGAACTTGTTTGTTTCGGCACAGATGTGAATCTAGGATATGCCACCGTACGGTACAGAAACTGTGGATGGCAGTAATAAATTCGTTACACTGGCGGCCATGTCTGTGGGCAACATTCTTGATGTACATCATGTGGACAATGCCCTTTCTATAGATGGCCACCGTGTAAAAGGTCTATAGAGCGTGACGTCATCTTTATCACTTGTGGATCCCTATACATCACGACCTGTTCTTTTGGAAAAACAATGATGAATCAATATATATATACGGTAACCGTAAAACTCCCGCATCAATACTGGCCCGACCCTTTTTCCAAAAGTGTTATCAGAACTGGGAAAAGTGTTACTTTTTGAAACGGATATGTGGGTCAAAAGTAACTTCAGAGGTGTCAATGGGAGATTTCTTCCTCATATTTTTCAATGTGCGCTGTATAGGGCAGACTTTAATAGACCTGAAACATAATGATGTCAAGGTTTGCTTACTTACCCTCCAAAGAAAGACTGAATTATTATATAAAAGCTTACTTGTCATCAAGATGGTAATGGTATAATAATCCTGTGAAATTTGTTTCCCATTGATGAGAAAAATGTAAAAACTATTTGCATCTCCAAAGATCGCCTGTGGGCGATTTTTTGAGCCGTTCATTTATGCACAAAAACCATGCTATTGGGTTTTTCAGGTTTTCGGAAGTTCTGCATCTACAGGTGAAATTTCTAGTTTTCTGGACATAGGCTTTCATGTACTCTATAGGCCCTATACCTTGAAACTGGAGGACTATAGTCAAATAATCAGATCTGATTTGGTTCATGAAATGCTGCGCAAACAATGACGTATAGTTTTAAATTTCTTTATTGATTTTTACTAAATAAAGACTAATTTCTTTCTTTTTTGGGAAGGAGAAACCATACCGATTGCAGTTTCAAGTTAGCCCTTTCGCGAAGGATTTGGCCAATCATCTCGGATGGAAATGGGTCACAACGGTTGGGCTTCACGCCCAATTTCCGAGCTTTGAGCTGATAAAAATTGTAACTGGATACGGTTTGGCTAAACCCACTCTGGACAAGATTAACTTGAAAGGGTTTAGCGGAAGTTGGGGAAACTGAGTCTCAAGATGTGTAATCGGTGTCAGATCCCCGGGACCGCCAGAAAAAAATGGCTTGACCATGCGCAGGGCTAGCGATATTTGGAGGCGATATAAACACTTTTGGGGCCCTTTCGAAAATCGCGTGTTGTCAGAATACAAGAACCGATTTCCCAGTGTCGAATACGAAGTACAACTGTCGAACATTTCTGTATAAAACAGAGACAATAGAGAGCTGAAGTTAGAGGTTGGTTGTCACGGTAAGGAGTTCCGACTTGCACCCATACGAGGAAAGATTTTGTTTTTCTTTGGCGATCCCCGGGACCACAAAAATGGCTTGGCCAGAGGAAGGCCCATCAGGACTGGCGATATCTCGGAAGCGATAAATGGCCGTTTGGCACGAGTGTCCGTAGAAACAGCTCTATATCATAGGATGTCATGGTGCATTTCCCAAAGTATAGACGCGTTGATCCCGGATTTGAGATCAGATACGAAAGATGCCGCCTCACTAAACCGTTAAGATTAGATGGCATCAATGCTGTTTCCACGGCGACACTAAAATGAGGCTATGGCCCTTGCGGCTCCATGCGGCACCTCTCCGGCCGCGTGGACCGGGGCGATAAGAACAACCACACGCCAATTGGAAACACCAGTCCAGTCTTAACTGCTTCGTTCCCCAAATTCACCCCGTGCGACATTGGGCGAGGTCACAATTCTGTTTGTGTTACATGTTAATGTTATAGTGCAACACATCTGTTAACAGGTCTGTGTTAACTCGATGTTATCATGATGTTCATGACATCTCGTGTTAGATCAATACCTCCCGTTACAGATCATGTTAGTGTAACAGATCTGTTAACAGCCTTAGTTCAGTTTTTGATACAACCTATAGATTTATCAATTTATATATTTATTTACATAGGCCTATATGTTAAGTCTTGGGTTAACACCAATTTGTGGCTCAAAGATTATTATTTATTTAGTGCATGGTTAACCTCCTGTAACACGGGCTGCAAGTCACAATTTGGGTATTGGATATAGAACCGCGAAATTCAGTCTCCATTTTGCTCGGGTGACAATTCTCCGTGTTACGTGTTAACTCGGTATCTGTTAACTCGGTATTGATAATTATGGACTTCTAACTGATTGTCGATGTTAAAACTATGTTAATTGATCGGGATTAAAAGCACTGTTAATAGATCTGTTAACTCGGCATCTCAGAAAATCTCGAAGTAGTATAGGGATTGGTGAAGTTTCAACACTAACACCAACACGAAATTGTGACCTGTGGTCCGTGTTACACGAGGTTAACCACTGAGTGACTGAACTTCAGTTCGTTGAGAATTACAACAGTTTTAAACTATAATCAAAATCTACTTTGTTCATATTTGGTTAATAGATCGGTTAATAGATATGTTACACTAACATACGGCAACGGGGGCTTTTGAACTAACATGAGATACAACACCCACATCATCATGCATGTCCTAAACATCGTGAATTTTGACCTCACAATTCCGATTAATCAGTAACACTAACACGCAACACCGTGACATAACCTGTACAGCGTAGACTAGTATTATTATTAACAGGGCGTTAAATCTAAACACATAACAGAATTTGACCTCACCCATTGACCACCGAGCAGCGCCGTTTTCTGACACCGAACGACCGTGGCTTTCACAGGTTCACGGTCCCGGCGTGCTGTCGTATTACACGGTCCCTCAAAGGGAGGATGGGGGTAATCCGGTTTTATGGAAACAGGAAAAATTAGTAATTGGGGCTTAAGTGCGAGGGGATGTTAGGCAATAACGAGCCCGGAAAATCGGTCAAGGCGTGTCAAATCTTTCACTCAGAAGAGAAATCTTTTCCCCTCCAAAAATCACAACAATTCATACGGTCCAATATAGGCGTTTGTGCCAGGCTTGTTGTATGAAACTAAAAATTCCACATCATATAGGCCTACTTTTAAATCATATTGCGGAACAGGACCACGTTCCAATGTCTAGAATACATATAGTGCAGGGTTGGTGGCGTTTGCGGAAAAGGAGGGAAATGTCAACGAAAGTGGTTGGGGAGGGGGAGGGGGAGGGGGGGAGGGGGAGGGAGGAGGTGACAGTGTGACGTGACCCCGTAAGCCTCCACCGCATACTGAACTCTAGGGATCTGTTTTGTGTCGCGGTTAATTAAAGTCCCGTTTGTGGTGAATGGCCAAATTACGCCAAATTCTGACATATTGCCATTAAAAGTGTAGGCTAATTCTGTTTGTTTTGTATGTGCATATAATAATACCATAAACCATATATACCAATTTCATAAAGCTGTCTAGCACTAACAAATGCTAAGCACAAGATTTATTTGCTTTGCAAAAATGGGTTACCAGCCAAAACATATTTTAACTGGTAACCCATTGTTTGCGAAGCAAATAAATGTTATGCTTAGCAAATTTTTGTGCTAAACAGTTTTTTGAAATTGTCATGCACTGACAAAAAAGGTATTTTGTTTCTTGGGTATAATTCCCCTTTAATGCTATGGGTGCGAAGAGGGCATCGCCAACACCAAGCCCTTTTGCCCTGATTGCACGGTTCTCATAGCGTTAGCCAAAATGGCGGCGCCCATATCAGCACAGCCAAACTCCTCGCGCTAAACTCTTGGTGGCGCTATAGGTGTAAAATGCCCAAAGGCTTGCGCGGAAGGTGAGGCATACCTACACCCCCGACACGTTCCCTTCAGTTGCTGACCCGAAACACGAGGGCAGATTGTCTGACCTTAACGTCTGCATTCTCAAGTTCAATCGTGAAAGTACAAGCACATGTATCTGCAAATCGAATACATGACCCTGAGCGTGTATTTTTAGAACCATGCGTTGAGTTTTCCATTTCCCAAGCTACAGAGACTCTTGCAGAGTGACAAAGTGATGACAAGTCCACGCATTTAGGCACTAGAAAATGTGTTGGTTTGTGCTCGAGCGCTCAGAACTCAAGTTACTGTGCAAAGTAGCTGGAATGTGACTGGTCGTGGCTCGTGTGCCCTTAAGCAGGACACTTTGTGACACTTGCCAAAGTTGCTCAGCTCCAAGCATGCTATCTTGGAACGCAGAGGAATCTAGCCGTTCTGACGTGTTTAGAACACATGATTGGTAAACTGTTAAAACGGGCGTTATTTCCATTCGTGATTAGAAGCCCATTTTAATAAAACTGCCCTGTACAAATTTCAGCTGTGCAGTAATACTAAGTCTTCTGAAAACTTGAAAAATCCATGCATGATTTTTGTGTTGAGTTAAGGACCTTTTTAGAAAACCACCTTCAGTTTTTAATTTCTCACACAAAATACCATTTTGGACTGAAATAAAATCATGTGGAGTTTAGTACTATCGACATTAGCACTTTTAATGAGGTTTTTGTCAACTCGTGAAAAAAATTGGGTCACTGCAAATGACTTAAACTAAATATAATTTAGCACGAATGGCGTTTGAAACTGTGCCGTACTTTCTCCGTACTAAAAGCAGACAATGCATGTCGAGCTATTGTCGAGCCATTTAGCTCAGCCAAAATTTTGCCATCTTTACCCAGCAGCACGAGATAGACACAGGGTACACCGCCCTCTGATGTCCAAAGGCCCAGTGTAAGAACGTAAGTATAGTGTAAGAACGTAAACAGTTTGGGTAGATTGGTTCCCGATCCCTTTAGATTGATTCGCTTATTGCGAAAATATTTTCCTGTGTGGAATATGTAGACGGAACCAGTCTACAGTTTGGGTATAGGCATAAAATTCATTCTCAGTTAATATATGGTTCATATGGAGTGGTGGGTGTAGGCAATATTTCAAAAGACGGCTTAGTCATAATTATTTCCCCAATTCTTGAAAGCCTCTCAGAATACACCGATTAACATTCCTTCAGTATCTCCTTTAATTTGGAAATGATGGATTTATAAATCTAATTACATGTATTTGGATTGCGACGCTCCCATAACGTGATGACTAAGAGAATGAAACATGTTGTAACCTTGAGGCACATTATATGGGTCACACACTGCAGCGCATGTGGCCAATGACTCAAGCTGGAGACATAATTTGTAACCTACTCGAACTTACGAGTCAAGTGGAAACATAGATAATTGTGGGTTTCTTTAAAGGCCCTTTAATTTATATTTTATCGATGAAATCTATGCTATGCAACTACTCTATTCAGTTACAGTCATACCAAAACCCATTTTGTTGTTTTGCCGTGGTTAAAGGCACAGGCGCGACAGCAATGCGCGCCCGCCAAATTCGTGCGTATTTCGTGGCACGAATTTTGCGCGCGCGCATTGTTGAAGAGCCTGTGCCTTTAAAATCAAGTTTTTTGGTTTTTATGCTAAATAAATACGATTTTGCATATTCATGAGCAAAGATGTGATGCCGGTCACATTACGCAAACACAACAAGAAAATCACACTGAACTATGGGCACAAATTTAATGATTCCACTGTTTTCTCATACTTGATGAAACTCATGACTGTTTGGTTTGGTTTTACTTGCCTGAGGTGGAAACTGCGGGAGTTTGCCACAGTTTGAAGGTTTTTCTTTATATTTATCCATGTTCCTAAAGTGACATGCCCTCTCTCTTACTGTGAGTTGAAAGAGTATATACCTTTTACATCAAAACGAATAATCTTTCACAAGCAGCAAAGAATGTTGATAAACTGCTTGTAGAAATTTCAGCCACAGTGCAGTAATACTCAAGAAAACCTTAAAAACCCATGCATAGTTTTTGTGTTGAATGAATGGTTAAAAAATCGTTTACAAACGATTAAAAAAACACCTCCAGTCGGCAATTTCTTCCACTTGAAAAGTACAATTTTTTTACACGGGAAAAATCATGGTGTTTGTCACCATTACTAGACTATGAACACTTAGTCGGGTTTTTCTCGTCAACTCACGAAGTAAAATTTTGGGCCACTGCAAATGATGTAATGCGGCTTTAAAGGAGGGCAGTCGACTATCGCGATAAGACGACCCCGTCCTCAATTCTGCTCCATCGGAAGACGTCAGGCCCTTGACAGCAATTAAGAGCTCTTAGATCACGATTGTTTTGATAAGTTCATGACCCAAATTCTTCACCCTTTGCAAGTGTTTTGTTATTTTGGAAATTTTTCAAATCTTCCTTCGACTTTTTGTTCAATAGAAATGTGGACAAAATGTCTATGACTTTGGATGGTGAATCTGGATGCAGTGAAACAACTTGGCCCACCGGGGTTCGAACCGTGGACCACATAGTGCATAAAGTTGCGAGAAATGACACTGTCACTGATAATAAACTTGGACAGAAAGCGTTTATGTGATTCTGTGATTTTAAGTGCATCGTTCCCTACATGCTGCTTTTCTTAAAGCGACAGGGGCCGTCCAAAATTGTTCGGTTCTACAAAGCGTATAGAAGGGGTGGGGTGGGGGGGGGGGGGGGGGTAGGGGGGGTGCACAGTAGGGGGGTGTGCACAGTAGGGGGGTGTGCACAGTGAGGGTCGAGGGCCGCGTAGGACTTTACATATTGACATTTTTTTTTTGATATTTCGGGGGATCTTGAACAATACTACTCTCTGTATAAACTGAGAAAATGTTGACGACTTTGGACGGCCCCTAAACGAGTGGGTGCGGCACACGAGGCCTCTTCTGCACGCGCCGTTACGTGCCCGTTCGACCTTCGATTAATTATACCTAATGACACCATGTCCTCCCCTAAATTGCTTCCCATTCGCAAAAAAAATACACCCGACAACCGATCACGCCTCTACACATCAAAGAGCACATACTCAGCTCCGGTGAAACTGTTTGCTCTACGGTCGTTTTCGAAACCACATCCGACCGCATACCGCCACACACGTGTATTCATCACGCCATTCGCGTGTCTCGTAGCACTTTGCCAGCGCGTCGGCGCAAATGACAAACGAGGACGCGCAATGAAAACGTCTCGCAACATTTGGCGCGCTATTTGCACTAGAGTACTGAACCCACGTGGAATTACTACAAAGTAAACATCGCTCAGGGATCAATGAAAAACAAGGTTCCGTCCTTTCGCGGAAGGCGCGATGTTTGTAAACACAGCAGTAAAAAGCGCCCGCTGAACTGCCTCGGTGAACTGCGTAGACATCGCCCCCTCTTCTCGTTGACATTTTGAAGAACTGAACCGCATTTGCCTAACTAGCTATACGAAACATTAAGATACCAACACAGCATGTCAAATGTTCCAAACTTGCCTTTGAAAATCAGATATTGCTTTCTAGGTGACTGCCCGGCCAATGTGCACAACCTATCAGCACTTAGATTGTGGCATTCCCCATATAACGGTTGACGAGGCAATTGAGATTAAGTGTCTTGCCCACGGACACAAATGCGTTGGCACTAATGAGACTCGAGCCCACAACCACTCAATAATGGGCACCGCTGTGTAGTGTGTAGGCCTACTCACTATAAACCACACGTGCACCCATATAGAATAATGTCAATAGTCTTTCTAAAACCACCTGCATCATGCTTCTGTTTTTATTTTTTGGAGAGCAGCAACAACTCATTTAGCCCGGAGTAAAAGACATTTTTACGAACGCAAAATCAGGACCATATGTCGGGGGGAAAAAGGGAGGTTTCATGATTTTACGACACCTTGAAGCGTGACAAGCCGAACGCGCCGTAGGGTGTTGTGACAGCCGCAACGCCCATACGTGCATCAGGTGGGCCGTGTTTATTGTGTCTGCATTCCAACACAAGGGGCGGTCCTTTAATCCCACATACCCGACCAAAATCAGTTTGTTTAAAATTTTAAAGACAGATTACAGGATTGGAAACTTTTACAAACGGCGTTATCCTCATGTGTGATTGAGGATGTGTGATAATAAAACCCATCATGTGTATGTGTCAGCTAAGTACCTCATACACGTTCCAAAAAAACAATGAAAAACCGTGTCCATGCTTTCAAGACATTTTACAACAAGGCCATCGTCCAATTTAGGCTGGTTCCCTGGCTTTACTCTACGAAAAACGAAGCCATAATATCACGATAGTCAGGGGCCTAGTTCTGTTTACATAAGGGCGCCCTCGAAAAAAAGCGTGCGCACACACATTTTATATAAATTTATCTATAACAGTCAGCCAAGGCCATCACAAACTTTTACAAGTTCTATATCAAGTCATTACGTCTCAGATAAATCAAAAGCTATTTAAAATGAGCTGCAACAACGGCAATTTCGTTTTTCTGGCGCGTTCATCCTCTCATGCCGTGTGGTAAAGAGCAAAATAGCGATTGCGAAAGGTTATCACACCGAGTGCACTTGAACGACCGCGCTTGCTGATGGATTAACAGATCTAATGGGGGAATAACTAGTTTCCTTGATTCGGCAAAACCTACACAAATCTTACCCCTCCTCTAAAATTACTGCACGCAGGTTTTGTAAAACTAAACACATGAGACAAATCTTACGTCACACGGATGCAGTGGGGTCCCAACGGATGCACGCGCGGGCGTGGAGAAGGGGGTTACTTGGGGGCTCCTTATTATGATGGATGGTTGGTTTCCCGAATTGAATCCAACAGGGGATTGCAAGCCCGTATTGACGAGGACGTCGTTTCCAATCGTTTCCTCTAGTCAGTTTTATAAAATTGGCCTTATGCGTGTTTCACCCGAATAGCATATGTTGTATACTGACTCCCTTTATGTCTGGCGAGAGAGCTGTATGCCCTGATTATACATGCATGTATGCACATGGTTGAACGGGAAGAGGACACCCAGCTATTCTATACCGTCTATATAATGAGGCAGTATACGTTGTGCTTAATGAGGTCTCTGATAGCAGTTTCTGCAAAGACCGCAGGCTATTGTCAAATTAAGACGTTGCGGTTCCTTGTTTTGAGGACACAACATGCCCCAGGAATGTTGGATGCTAGTAAACAATGTAAGGACACAAGATCCGTGCACGCGTCTGAAGGCTGAAGAAGACGGGGGTCTGTCTTGTGTCTCAAGAGGTTTGGCTTCTTGCCAGAAAGCTGGGAGATGTTAGGAATCATTTCCAGAAGAGTAGAAAAGACATAACGTTTCCTCTTCCGTGGCGAGTTTGGTCACCTGAGACTCGCAAGCTCAAGGTGGATTTGGAGTTTATTGTTAGAACAGGGCAGACAAGGACACAGCCAGAATGTCCTTTAATTTCACTGCAATTCTTGTTTATAACAGATCGTTTGCTAACACAGTCTGACGCCCAAGGCCTTAGCTGGAAGCGCAATTTCAGTGAATGAAGTTGTATAATTAGAGAGTTGTATAGTATAGACGTCGTCTGTCATTGACGGAACGTGTGACGTAATAGTGGCGCGACGGGGCTCTGACCAATCAAAAGCCTCGCCTCTTATGGCGCGATTCCGAGCGATCCACGTTCATTCACAAAATTGGAAAATAATTAAATTTCCAGCGCGCTGGTATGGAAGCCACAAGTCACGCGAGATTTCTCGCTCGTATAGTGCATGCCACGATCGCGCGCTTCGTCCGTTCATTCATAAACAAATATATAATTAAATCAATGGTACGGCGGAATTCGTCCAATCACAGCCAAGCAACAGTGGCGCGTTTTTGCCTGTCGATGTCGTTCATTCACAAATTTGATTGAAATCTAATTAGCGCTGCCCGTTGTGTACACCAACAGTTCAAGGATAGCAGTGTTTACATTTTACGCTTGGAGATTTTGTTGAAAATCGTGGTTGGAAAACTGTTACAGGTGGCGTTATCTCCATGTCTGGTATTGAGGATGTGATAACAACTTGTATATAAAGTCAGCTCAGTAGGCCTGTACCTCATATACGTTTTTAAAAAAAACTGTATCCATCCATGTTTTTGCAAGAAATAACATTGTGCGAAGCCACCTTCCTATATTGCCTGGGTTATATTTAAAAAGTTGTTGAGGTTTTTCCAAAAAAATGAATTTCGTTCTTCTAACCTAACAATCCTATAAAACACCTCCCCAAAATACTATCCATGGGGAAAAAACCCAAAAAAATTGGATGTGGAAGCAAAAAGGTTGGTCTAATCACTGCACTGAATTAAGCCCCGTCTATACACAAACATTTCACATAAAACATTACCAAACTTCAAATTTGGTCAGATTTTTCAGAAAAGTTTGCAGGTGTGGACAGCCCATAAAATATTATAGCCTTTCGGAGAATACAATTAAGTATCGACAAAGACATGCTAAAGCACTTTTACAAAACATCGGTAGTTTTTTGACAATATCCTTGAAAATAATGGATTGCAAAATTTCAGAATGGTAATGAGACAAATAATTATGACAAATGATATGGTATCAACGTTTCAACACCCATGGGAAAAATGGGGGCCGGGTGGGAGGTAAAAATGTGATCTGGACACGCTCCTTTGGCCCATGATTTTGAGTCGTTTATTCCCGTTTAATTGGTGTACACAGTTTAAACAAACCTAATTCTGGGTATTTTCTTTCTGGGTTCGTATACACGGGTAAAAACGACCCAACTTTGCTATGGGTAGTTGCAGTTTTCACTCAATTCGTGGGTTATAACACGGTGGCCATACATATGAAGTTTAATGCCCTTTGAAATTGTACATCAGTGTTACGTGTCTAAAAACATCAATTCTATATAACCGCAATTTCCCCAAAATCCATCACAAAATAACGACAAAAGCCAACTCTGTATCCTTTAATGAATGAATCAGAAAACGGTATTTTCTCACGCTAAGCCTAGATCCTCAGGGGGCGACAGTTCCGCCTAACTTCCGACTTAAATTGGATTCGGAACTTCTGCAAACGATATGCACATTGTACAGTGAGTGCCCCTTTTTTCAAAACTCAGTTATACCCTAAACGTTGGCATGCACAAAGGCAACACGGACCACACCGATTGCCATAAACATACCACAACAATGTCTACTCCAAACTTCGGCATTTACAAGCCAATGGGCTTTCACGCAATAGGCTTACAGAATTGAGATAACGGAATTGATTTAAATATGACAAAAAAAACATGGTTATTGGCAATTTATTTGCATATTAAATACCAACACTCACCAAACATTGAAGGTAAAACACACATGATTGGTAAACCGTTGCAAATAGTTTTATATCCCCCTGTGTGATTGAAGATATGCATGATTAAAACCAACCGGAGTAAAAGTCAGCTCAGTACTTCGTCTAACTTTTGAGAAAACAGTTAAAAAAGCTTTCCAGTCACTTCGCCCTAAAACCACTTCGCCCTGAACCACGGCCTGTGTAAGAAGTATTTAGTTTGTGAATTGTAATAAAGAATTTCAATCTCGGTACGTTACAAAAAAACTCTCTCTCTCGTATTGACCCCCTAAATGAATCGGGTTGCTGAATGATTTGCCGACGTATGTCATTGCCCTGTATACCACCCGGAGGTTCTTCAGCTCAGCCACGAAGTGCGAGAGAATTAACAGGAAGAAATTCTCAGTTTTAGAGGTGGGAGGAATAAAATTTGCAAATAAAAAGATGCATGACGTAATATGCGGCTTAACATCTGAAACGAAGCTACCAGTGCATATAGAGCCTTTGCACGGCGGCCATGACAGGGGGCAGTCACATTGTCACCGTGTGTCATGCATGAGTAGATGCTTTGTGGTTCTATTGTTACATCATTTAAATAAGAAAACCTGGCCCCTGTCATGGCCGCCGGTGCAGAAGCTCTATTTGAAGTTTGTCAATACTTCCAAATACTGTGGAAATGTCCAACTCTTTATGGAATTGAATTAGCCACAAGACAAGCTTTAAATAGTAGAAAACCATATATCATTAAATGACCTTTTAAACTTTTGATTATTATTAAAGAGGTTAATGGTGCACACGTAGTCGACTTGCTCAGCTAGCTATATGATTGGTCCGTAATCTGTTACCAAATGCGACCAAACCTAACTTTAATTTGGACAGAAATTGCCAATTTCTGAAGTATCCCCTCGAAGTAGTCCGATAAGATTGGGGCTCGATCCCCGCGCAGCACCCGGGACCCTTGATTACTGGCGCCGTTGACTCATTTTCCGGTGAACCCCTCTCAGCCTTCCCTCCCTAACGCCGAAAACAGGTTCAGCACTGAAGTTATTCCCCAAAATGCTCGCTATTTTAGATAAGACTTTCAAGCATCACTCACTAAAACTTTGTTGACTCAAAGTAATTCCGTCTAATGGAGAAACGACACTTCGTGCAGAGAAAAGGAGTGACAAGCACCAAAGACGGCTAAAGTTTTACGGAAAATAAGGGATCAGTTAGACGTTTCCGTGGCACGATTCTTTTGATGGGATGTGTCATTTTTTAGCTGCATCACTGATTACACACAAAACGATCGTATAAACTTGCCAGGGGGCAGGTTTCATATTTTTAAACGATTTGACAACAAAAAAAACACAAAGTGCCTTATCGTGCATGACGCACGATGACAATGTGACTACAGACGATTTCTGAGTTTGATATTGCTTTCTGCAAATTTTACTACAAAATGAATTGAGGCTATAACTAAAGTTATTTTTTAAGAAACTTCTTGTTTCTGGTGGTCTGCTTCCACTTTTATACTGTCACTAACAACTCTGGTGGTTAAATACATTACGCGTTTACGCTTCCTAAACATTTTCACGTATTATTTGTTTAACTCAGGTCTATAGAGAACACGAGCTTTTTCCACGGTTGGTCACCGTTCTTCCCATTCGTTTGTGACCTCGGACGTCAAACAGGACGTCAAACGCCAAAACGTGAGCATGTCCGGTAAAAACTCGGAACTGGAAACAATATTGCCCCCTGAGATGGCCGCTGCGTAAAGGGTCCGTATGTGTACATATAGTACATGTACACTGCATGGTACGCTTCAAGAGGCTACACTATTGCGCATGATCCAAACAAACTCTAAAAATAGATCTAGCCATGCGCCAGTAAGTCAATTGATCAGTGAATCACGTGAATCATTTTCAACTCGATCCCGCGTATACTAGCCAATGACTTTGCCTAAATTATCATTTTAAAATACAAACGCTTCGCTCACATGTCACATTGGACACAATATTCCCGGACATCACCAAACTTTCGCCACATCAAAATCAACATCTATACTGTTTATGTATTGATAGACACATAAAGTCACACATTTCTGCGTGTTGTATAGGTCTATACTATTCGCGAAGGTTATCAACCTTTATACCGAGAATACCATTCTTCTCCTCAGCTTATTCTATAGAGTATAGCTCTACAAAGAGTTAAAATTGTGGAAGAAAATAATACGGGCCACCCACCGCTTACATTTTCAAAGGGGAATTAAGTGGCTTCAGCTAGTCAATGGAAGCGAAATTGGCCGGTGCATCTTCAGCAGCTAATCGTACCAATTAAACTCCAGATCTTAATTCCGAGTTCCACAAAAAAAAACGAGAATGGAGGCGGAGGATCACAAATACGTACTGATGTCCTGATAAAAAGGCTTAGAGGAACAAATAATTACTGCTTCTAAAATCCACCCATCTATTCTAGAGTCATCTATTCTGGGGCATGGAGACAAAATCCTTATGTCAAATTAAACTATAGACTCTAGCTGTTCGCAGACAAGACAAATTCTCCCTGAATCCCGTTCAGTTCACCGGATACAAAAGGGTATAAGCTAATACCTTTCCCAGGACAAGATATGTACCCAATTCGCTCTTTTGACAAGTGGATAAAGCTTGAAATAAACCCAACCAAGGACTTAGCATTAAATCACTTTGAAAAAAAACCAAAACGGGAAATTGTATTAAAATCTGGAAGGACGACTCTTCAATAAATACTAAAGCAGGAAGAAGAGCTTTGTGTTACCGGTTTGCAGTCTAGATGGAGTAAGGGTCAGTCAAGAACAAAATATTCTGAGAGATTTATAGCTTAGCTTATTGGTTCATACAGGGCTATGGGTTCCTATAGTACCAAAACTACGATTATTCTCAATAATAATTTACACTACTCAACAGAATTGAAGGATCAGTTATTTTTCACAAAGTGGATTTAATATTAGCAGAAATGATTGGTTACCGATTTGTCAATAAAAGACAAACCACGTCAGTTCCAATGGAGCTCAGCATACACTTCACCAAGTGCTTGTGCCTGAACATTTTGAAGGCAAAAATCTGATCCTACCATTTTGTTGAGTAGTAATGGTGAAGGAAAGTGTTGTGACAATGGGTCAAAAATGGTGGCAGAAGGTGGGATTAAATTCCGAAACTCCAAATTCACTGCTCCTCGTGAACAATCTCTAGGATGAATGTCTAAATTATGCACCATTTTCTGATTAAACTGATCCTAACGCGTTCAATACGCGTATATGCGTTTAAAAAAAATTGTCATACCAGTATATAGGCCTACAGATGATTTGCAAGCACCAAAATGTAAAACCAATTTATTTTGAAAAGGGGCTTTAAATGGCAGCTAGAAGACGTTTTTCATCTGGTGAATACAGCAATTGAAGTGAGATTATCCCACGAGTTTCGGGAATTGGTCCCCAAAACTCCACACTTTTTAAAGTAAAATTCGGGTGCGTGTGTACAATACCACGCATGCATGGCAGTCCGGAGACCCGCGGGCGCCACAGCTGCCATAAACAACGCTACCGCGTAATAGTTTTTATTCAGCATTGGCGAAGAAAATACGAATAGCCAACGTTCTGGCCAAATCAGCTTTTATGGGGAAAAATCGATCCATCCAACAAAACGCCAGACAGTAACTCAATTGTGTTATGCAAGGCAAATTTAAGCATCATAAAAATCGCAAGTATTTACCAAATACCAAACAAAACGACATGTACAAACGCCAACTGGTTCGTACACAATAATAGAGTTCTTAAAACGTATTTTTATGACGCCTCCACATTGCACATAATTTCATAGCATACGGTTAACTGCAAGATTAAAGAGATTAACTTCAACATTAATAGGGTGGGCTTTGAACAGATTATGAGGTCAGACAGTAAGTAACGAATTTCGCAGTTCCAAAAACTGCAAAGATCACATAACCCCACACAAATCTACATTTTCAATTAACTCTATATATAGCCATTCTGATAGTGTTTATCTTTATTGCATATGAAACGCAAAGATCAGGTGATGCGAGTCCATGGCAACTCTTTCGTACATTCCTACAATGGCAATAAACGAAAAAGTACACGCAAACACGTTATTCTTCACCTACTTTTTGACAAAATGGCGGCTCACATAATACATACAAGGTATCTCTGCAATTGCCAGGTGAACATCGTATTGTTCCGGGTTGCTCTTGTTTTAAAACAATGTATTTTGTTTCTTGAGTGTATATCTTTGTTAAGTAGGACAGTCTTTTTCTTATATACAGTTTGCCCGGCATGCATAAACGAGCTAAAATACAATCAGCTGAGTTTAGAGGTTTGTAGAAAATATCAAACAATTAAGAACATGCGTGTTATTAGCGTGCGACAATGCAAAGCAAGACAAATCATTTGCCACGAACATTTCATGTGTTTCGATGGTTCCCCGACCGACGTACAATATACGTACGAAGAGAGGGCTACTGATAACCAGCTTAACATGCCAGCTCCACATTATCCAGCACAACTGCATGTGTAGCCAAACAATTTAAAGGGCGCGTTCCGGAAAAAGCCTCCACGAAGTAAACATGTTTGGAGAATATTTAATGATAATGCTTAATTGAAGAACGGGATTGAACTTTGTGCTGTTTCGTGTCGTTGTGTTCCGCCTCGCCAAAAATGCTTTAAGTTTAAACAAGAGCCGCAGATCATTTTGATGTTTCGCATCAACAGTGTTGCGTACGGTTATATGTTGGCAACTTATACCTATTATTTACTTCAAATTTACAAAACATATAACAACCGTCGATGACATTCCAAGACACCCACCCTTTGTCTCACACACAAACATGGATGACTATGTCACAAAAGCGAAATAAATGCGAATAATTATTCTTGCATGCACAAATTCGTTTAACCAATTTGGCGGCTTCCGTGCAAGGAGCCAAATGTTACCGAGCAAATAAACACAGAAGCATGTTTAAATTGATAATTTGTTTCTCTGCAGGACGGGTGAGAATATTATACAAGAGTCTTTTGAGAGATGTACTAAAGGGACCGGGAAGTCCACGAAAAGCACTGTGATATGGAAGTGCGAAGCTGCGGGGCATGCACTGTCGGTATGATGGTCTGCTGTGTTATGGTGCGAGGGGTAAAACATTCCCAAATTCCCTGCTGCTCGATGCAAGGAAATTGATGGGAGAGTGATACACTGTCAAAATCGACTCAGAGGCTGCAACCAACAATGGCTACGGCCGGCCTCAGTTAAGGAATCTATATGGGATGTGATACAGTGAGCCGGCTATCATGGGTTTGTGTGTAATTCCATAGTTTATAATTTTAGTGGTAGCTATAGGGACAACCCAATAGAAATCTCCTGGGAAAACCCACGCGCACGAGTATAGGACTGCAAACCCAATCCACATACACACCCAGGAATCGAACCCGGGACACCAGAGGTAAAAGGCGAGAACGGAACCACTATACACCAACTCGACCGCCCCAACAGAGAAAGTGTCACCCGCAATCCGTTATGAAGCCATCAGTGTCCTATTTTCGCGGCCATAACAAGAAACGTGTTTCTGACGTAATCAATGATTTAACCAATGAGCAGCCTTGGTCGTCAGCAAGGCAATCTGCTGATTGGGTAATGATGCCAAAAACATGTTGCTGCATGGTACGGTCAGCAAAACAGTCCCTCATGTGTATTAAAAAGTCTACCCCGGCCCTAATGTTGTTCTTCAAAATAATTAACACACGAATCTAACTTGTTTATATCAAAGCTCTATACTATTTGTAAACCATTTTACAGTTTGGTATCCCACAAACGTCAATTCGTGAATCACGGACGCGAACACAGAGCATTGTTTACAAACATTAATCCCGACTGTTGGCAGCTTAATGGCCAACCGGTTACTTGGACCAAATCGCCGTATGGTATAAGCTCTGGATTTACGGCTCCTGTTTGATTATCTAAAGTTCGTACCACACCGAAACTGTGATGTTGTCGTAAAAAGACAAACAGTGACACTTACTGGACACTTTAAAGGCACAGGCTCGTCAGCATTGCGCTCGCCAATTTCGCGACACGAAATACGCAACTCCGTGTAGCAAAGGCATGGAGCTGCGTATTTCGTGGCACGAATTTAGCGCGCGCGCATTGCGAAATACGATGAAAAAGCTATCCATGCTTTCAAAAGAATTGCGCGATAGCTACTCTTCTACACTGCACGGAAAACAGGGCCATAATACCACGATAGTCAGACACCTATTCTTGGGTTTCACTTTCTTGACAACCGGTTGCTATCCGCCATTAATGTGTCCATACTATGGCACGCCAAAGCGGAATTAAATCAACACTGATCAATTCTGCCATCAAACCTGAAGAACAAGTCTCAACATTTTTTTAAACTTGCCAACAAAAACACGGTATGCCAGTTTCAAACAGTCTAACTTGTGCAACATTTGCGAAAATATGCGTCAACGTTAAATTATCAGTGTTGAATTATTTTTGCTTTGGCGTGCCATAGTATGGACACAGTAATGGCGGATAGCAACCGGTTGTTAAGAAAGTGAAACCCAAGAATAGTTTTGTTCACACGTCATGATGATGCCCTTGTAAAAATGCGTGTGCATACGCATTTATATAAATTAATCTTCAAATATCGTTTTCTCAGAAGAAAAACATCTCCAAAATCAATCCATTGGACAGTTGGGACCACTTATCTTCCATCTTTGAGCATTGCAAATCCTTTTAAACGATGGTTCAGACAATAATTCACGTATACATGTATAGGTTCAAAAACGGTGTTTCATATCATAATACAATAATGTAGTTTCGCTTGTGGATGTTTGCAACACTATGCTTTAAAGAAATGTTAGAACTGTTTTTCGAGTTTCCGAGGTTGGACAGTGCTGTGCGCCGATATTTGTTATTTAAAAATACGTAACCGCGCTGAATCGAAATGAACTGCTTCGAAGTGAGACAACCCAAACTGTTACAAAGTTTAGCAATATACGACGGCTCAAATTTAGCATTTTATGTGCGTGCGTATATACAACATACCTTGCTTTCACGGCGCAATTCGCCGCACCATTGCAAAATTCCACTATACTATGGCGAAATTTCGCGTAAAAAACCAATGCAAAACGCCCACTAATGACCACCAAATTCCAACATTAATGTCTGCCCACTTCACGTAAGTACTCCTACTCTGAATTCAGAAAATGTCAAGAGATTATACATGCATGTTGCTTCAATTTACCCCAGCATGGTTCCGATCATAGATTCCCCGAGATCATTACTCCAAATCAATGTAATGCCTCGGGGCAGGCGAGGTGTATATAATAAGGGTCCCTTCGGGGGTCTATAGTTTGGCAATAATGGTTTGACATTTTGTCTGTTTACCCAAATCATTGTCCCATGGTCTGACTTTCATCAAAATTCTTCCATGTAGGCCTATTTTGGAGGCTCACGGCCTCACATGGGTTATGGAATCCCGAAGCTCGATATATTTCCCCTAAAGACTGTTTTTGTAATGTATCCGATTCATGGATGTTTCCTGTGATCGACACATGCCTATAGTGATGAGCTATTACATTCACCTGCTGCTTTAAATTATATTTCCATGGTTCGAATTCATTTTGCACACATTAGATGTTGCTAGTTATGACAAGCCCCGGACAAGCTTTGTGGTTGTCAAGAGCAACTTTTTAATTATTATTAAAGGCACAGGCTCGTCAATGCGCGCATGAGGCCTAATTCGTGGCACGAAATACGCTGCTCCATGCTTTTGCTATGGAGCTGCGTATTTCGTGGCACGAATTTGGCCTCACGCGCGCATTGACGAGCCTTGCCTTTAACCCCAAAACACTTCTCAATCATCCAAACCCATCAAAGGAAATCCTATATGTTTCGTGCATGTTCGAGTTGCTGTTTGCTTACGAGTCCTCGTTCATAAACGCATATTTACGAAGCTATACTCTATACTCGAATGTGCGTATACGTATGCGCGTAGGCCTATACCCCCTCCTACGAAATTTAGGAAAGGCGAAGTTCAACCATGTTTCCACAAGCGTGCGGCTGCCGGCTGCTACTGAAAAGTGAACGTTTTTCGTCGTTTTGTTTGACTTTTCAACCCCCTTGCTACAGGTTACTGTTAAAGGCACAGGCTCTTCAGCAATGCGCGCGCGCCAAATTCGTGCCACGAAATTCGCAGCTCCATAGCAAGGGCATGGAGATGCGTATTTCGTCGCACGAATTTGGCACGCGCGCATTGCTGACGAGCATCTGCCTTTAAAGGTGCTTTTCCAGAAAATGGATGTCATTCTAACCCAACAATCAAAAATGCCTCCCCAAAATACTATCCATGGGAAGAAAACAGTAAATTTGCAATCACTTCACTGTTTAATGTAACCCGATAGTTTACTTAACATCGGTGGTTTTTTTACGATTTAGTCATTGTAAATATTAATTGATTTTCGATGAAATGAGAAGGAATACAAATTAAGTTAACATTATTTTGAATTCATTGTGAATTGCTTTTTTAAGGTAAAGTTTGATATCTGACCTCGTAACAGCGCGAAATTTCAGAATGAAAAAGTATGACAAATTATGTGGTAACAAAATCTCAAAAAACCAAATCTTGTCTCGCTCCTTTAAAAAGAAAGTGAAAGTTTCTCGCCAGTTTGTTTTTGACTGTAAGGCCTATCAATCTTACTATAAAAGTTACTGTTAAACATGCATGCTCTAAAATTCGTCTGGAAAACGCGCCGTATCCACAGCACATATAACTAAGTTATACCATAGTAATAATTAAATGTATCTTTCTAAATTTGTCCCCGAACCTTGATTATTTTTTTACCCTCTCTCACCCTGCCCTATGGCCTAACCTTCACTGAAGACATCGCCAAATCGGCAAAGCTCCCCCTCCCCAACCCCTTCCCCAATCCTTGCATATCAGTCAACACGTCTTGTTCTGGTTAAAATTAAAACCGGTATCACCATGACCGTTCGTGAACCAACAAGTGAACTGCCCTAAATTGTCCAATTATTCCCCAGACGTGTCAGAGTATTTATAAACTAATATAAGCCTCAAGTTTTACGTAGTTTTGCGTATAGCCAATGGGGCACCGTGGACCTGGGAACTCTATTCGGTAATTTGCAAAGTCCATTCGGTTATTCAGCGGATTTTCCTCCATTTTATTTGTCATGATCTAATCATAAGTGATTAGGCTCAAAGACAAATTGCATGAATGGAAAACCTTTAAAAACAGGAACAACGGCATTACGTAATTAAAGAATAATTTCAGCCACATAGGCCTAACTTCAGAAATCCTGAAAAATCCATGTACGGTTTTTGTGTTTGGCAATTTCTTCCACGTACAATTTTACACGGGAAAACCAAGTGGTGTTTACCATTGCTATATAAACAATTTTGGTCGGGTTTGTCAAAGGTTTTGGCTAACTGCAAACGACGAAGGCCTACTGCATGGGGCTTTAAAGGCACAGGCTCGTCAGCAATGCGCGCCCGCCAAATTCGTGCTCGAAACACGCAGCTCCATGCCTTTGCTATGGAGCTGCGTATTGCGTGGATCATATAAAGACTGCCCATTTTACGTTGGCATTCAAGAGTTAATCGAAATATTTCGCCCAGACTATGTTTATAAACGTTCCCCGTGCACGTCCATACTAAAGATGCTAAGTTCTCGAAGCGGCAAGGTGTTGTTTCCCAAATGAAAGGGATTATATCTTGTGGAAAGAACCCAAAATATTTATATAATATTGGATGGCTTTGAGGGTGATATGAGAATATACCGCACGAGTCATGAAAATACTGAACGAGCCGAAGGCGAGTTCGGTATTTTCATGACTCGTGCGGTATATTCTCATACCACCCGAAAAGACATCCAATATTATTACTGTTATATAAAATGAAGCTTTGTTTTGAAAGATTTCCGCCAGATTTCATGGATTTTTGTCTGTTTGGTGTTGAAAACTGCATGTGCTTTTGTTATTGTTGTACAGTATTTTTTTTTAGTACTGCACACTTGCGCGCGTAGCACACGCGCGCGTACGCGTGTATATGCGTGCGCCCAGTGTGCACGCGCATCAGATTGAGGCTCTGTGCTGCATGCACAGTATCAGAAATGCACGGTGTCCGCAAAAGCTTCATTTTAGTATCTTGTTAAAACCCAACGGCATGGGGCGATCATTATATTCTTCCCCACAAAAGGGATCACTTCGAATTTTCTCTGCACGCATTATACATACCGTATCCTCAAATTTCGTGAGTGGAGGAGAAGCTGATAGGGGTGCGGACCGTGCGGTGCCCGCTGTAAAATATCGAGCAATTCTAAATGCAATTTTCAGTTTCTTTTTCCTCTTTAAATTCGGGAACACATTCCTGAAATCCTGTCACGGCAAGGTAATGAAATTGACCCCCTAGAGAGAATAATTTTATTTCTGACATGGACACATTTTAAAACTGCTCATAAAATGAACTTGTAGTATTCAATTCATTTTTAATGCTTGGCCTCACCCGACCTTGGCTATTTCGTAGACTTGTCGCAGGCTGGAGAATTTGGAATGAAACCCAGACACAACCAAGACTCAACACAGAAACGGTGGACGCAGTAGATAATCGGAACAAAAACTTGAACCGAGTCTAGGACTTTCGTGAATCATTTTCACTTTTAGACAAAGAAGAATTAGCCCAATATTTCATTAATTTTGCAGTGACCCATGCAGAATTTAACTTCTCAGTCGACAACAAAATCCCGATTAAAAGTGTTGATAGCAATGGTAACAAACACCACATGATTTTTTTCCGTGTAAATCTTTGTGGAAGAAATTGCCAACTAAAGGTGCACGCGATTTTCTTTTTACCATTCACTCAACACAAAACCATGCATGGATTTTTAAGATTTTCTGAAGTATTAGGCCTTCTGCATCTGTGGCTGAAATATCTACAAGGCAGTTTATGAACATTATTCTGTAATGCTGTCGTTTCATGGATGTTATACGTTTTGCTGTAACAACTGTTGGGTGGGGGTGGTGTAGTGGGGGTGCGTGCATGATGTGCGTCGTTTCTAATGACACAAACTTGGCCAAGCGAACTGGCAAAAACTTGACGCCCCAAACAATTCCTCTCTATAAATCGCAGCTGCCATTCCGACGAGGTATCTAATAAATGAAGTGTCCTCCAAACTGACGCGACTTCAATTAAGACACGGGGGCAAGAATTCGTAACTATTTCCGTCCGTTTGTGGGGTCGCATAGCATCTGTCGGCCAGTGCTGGGTTCAATGACGAACCAGTCAAGGTCTAAACATGAATTTGATGGTTCGGAAGTTTAATTCTCTCGAGAAATAAAAGGGGTTACACAACATGGCCCACGCTTGTTTTAGTCATGACTGTAAAAGATATACTCGTAATTTTAGAGGATTGTTTTCTGGCATCCATGGACGTAAGTGTTCAATGTTCTACTTTTATACATCTGCAGTCGTGAAAACTGTCAGTCCACAAATTAGCCTAGGCCTATATATACAAAATAAATCATCTGCAGACTTTTTACCGTTCATTCAACACAAAAACCATGCATGGATTTTTATGGTTTTCTGAAGTATTACTGCATCTACGTGGCTGAAAGTGAAATTTCAACGAGGCAGTTATCAACCGTGATGCCGTTGTTCCTCTTTATAAAAGTTTACACGTAATTTGTCTTTAAGCGAAATCCTTTTTACTTGGTAGAAGCATGGAGGATGGTAGAAGCGGGGTGGAGTGGACACCAAAACATTGTTTATCCTGGGCGAGTCTTAGATGTTTAGATGTTCAAGTAGTGGTTTTGCCAAGGGGCGGGTAGGGGAGCAACTAACGCAACCCAGTCACTAAACCAAAACAAATAAACATGAACTCGGAATACACTCCAGAATGAACGAACCCTTTCCTTGCTCTGTGTATCATGGAGGGGCCCCTTCCTCCAAGTGCGAATCAACTAAACCTTTGCAACCTCTCCAAAAAGGTCTTCATATAACTACTATTTTACTAAGTATACAAACTGTCATTGTTGCGAGCGAAATATGCAAAGGTTTAACCAAAAATGGCACCTCGTCAAAATTAAACAAAAAGTAAACAAAAAGGCCGATGGAATAAAATGAGGGTACTCACGAAAGGGCAACTCCGTAGGAAGTCCACCCGCTAATGAACCGCAGAGGTACGCTAGAAGTGGCAACAGAAATGTCACCGGTCCTCGTTTGGTGAGACTCATTCTCCACGCTATCATTGCTTCATGGAATCCACTGGATTTCACTTTTCAGCACCTTGTACACCCGACGACAATGAATGAAGATTTGTAGAAACAGCAACAAGTACCGGCGATTTATATAAGCTCGCTCCTCTCCATAAAGGCGAATATAATCGCGTGAACTCCGCCTACGGAGTATGGGCTCGCAAATACTTGCTTCAAGACCAAGATAAGTTTATCAGTAACACCACATATCGTTCGATTCAGAACACCCCCACAATCATGAACTAGTTCTTGTTTTGGAGGACCTCATTAACTTTTAGGCAGATTCAATTTATCAATGAATAGAGGTGTAGTTGAAGTAAAAGTGCGTCACATACAATATTGTGATTGGACAGAAATGCTGTGTCGTGCGACAGAGTTGAGGAAAATGCCAATCTCTAATGATTTTCGGCGAAATCGGAAGGCCACCTTTGCTTCTCATCAATTTTCGCGGCCTAGAAAAGTAGCGCGAGGTATACAGCGGCGGGCCGGGTGTAAATAATGCTGCGGTTTGTTTTTAGTAAATCACGTCGACCCCACATTTTAAAAGGTGAATCTTAGGCCACGAGTGTTCTCTGATGTGACGGCTGGCTGGAACTTTAAACACACGCAGTGTTCGGTGGGCTTGGGTCAGCTTAGTTACAGTGCCTGAAGTCAAATCCGCTCATTTAGTTTGTGGAAGTCTTGTGTTACTTCGAAACGTCAGGGGTAGGCGTACAACTTTAGTTCAATCGAAGCTTCTTCAGATGTTTAAAAAGGTTCCGTTTTTCAAGTGACGTGGAGTTTTTAAAATGTACAAGGCAGAAACTGTAAGGTTGTAAACTTTTTTCCATTTAACCAAAAAGAGGTATCATCACAAAGTTTTCCAGAAGTCACCGAACTGCAATAGACCATGGAGGCTTGTTTTCTTCCTCCATGAATAGACGCACAAACGAAGACATAAACATATATACAAGACAGAAGAAATCAAGATATTGGAGTGACCATGGAGGAAGGTCGCACAAGACACTGTGAATCCCAGCTCGACGAATTCCTGGCTAGACTGTGGTGATCTCAAGACACTGTCATCAGCAACATTTTGTGACTGTGTTTTTAGCCTTGCGCTTGCGTGACGGTGTCACGGGCCCACACGACCTATTTCCAAAGTACACCACTGCACCACGACTACGAGCCGCGCGGTGGGGCGGGGCTTGGGGAGAAAATTCGGACTTTTCCAGAGTGACACGTTGCGGAGATCAAGACATTCCGATCTTGAGTGATGACTGTGTAAACCCGCATAGAGAAGATGAGTAATGGTTGACAGGTGTAGGCTATACTAAACCTGTAGTCAACAATCGTCATGTGGCAGAAACAAATTACCCGTCGCACATAAACTGTTGATTTTCGCAAAGCCAAGTTGTGAAGTACCAGAATCTTTGACCGTCGATTTTCAGTGGCCCGCAAAGTTTTCACGAAACACAATACCCAATGTTCTCAACACTGAATTAAGCGAGTTGACTCTCCGAATACCTAGGGGATTCCGCGGGTCTTATCCTTGCGCAGCCCCCCTTGGACCAAGCCGTTGTGATAGGGTCACCACGTCCACGAGAGAGACGAAAAGCGAAATCCCAAATCCAAACAAACAACACTGGCGAAGCGAGAAAGCAACAAAATGATGACAGCGTCTCAGCAAATGCCGTGTTTATCCCCAATGGAAAGAGATCAGCGGACAGTCATTCCATAAACGGGGATAGCTAAACGATTCGTTCACGGACCGGTGAAATACCCCGAGCCCGTTGAGACAGTTTGATCCACTTTTAAAGCCGTTGTCTGATAGTGACAGTTGAGATCTTGGCGTGCGAAGTTCTGGCACCGTGAGTTGAAGTTGTCAAGTTTCGGTACAGCATGCACTGGGATCATCAGCGGGTGAACTTGAATGTCAACACGGCCCGAAAATGTCGAAGTTCTGGTGAACGTGTGGCCCTATTAAATCATACCAAAAGTACCCCGCGGACTCTACCCGTGCAGGCACACATATTCACGCCAGTGCTCGCCGCATTTGCTACTGAAGAAGTCAATAGTTCCCACTTCGGATCTCGTTCAGTCGGAAATCTTTTCTTACTAAACAGTTTTTTGTGCGAGTTGAAAGCGGTGGTGCGTGCCTCATGCCGAGTACAAAATAACGGCCCAATTTTTCTCTCTGTCTTTTTGGCTTTCGAGGTGAACAAACCATGGAGGAAGTTTTGAACAAACTAACAATAAATGCTGGCCATGTTATTCAGGACCACATTTTGTGTAGGATTTCGTATTATTGTGCAAATTGCTACATGGGGGAATAATAAGAGGATTAACGCGGTTGTGTGCACAGGTAATAAAGGGATTATTATCAAAAAGAGGCTTGTGTGAATAATACACTGATGTCTTTCGGCCTTGCCACTGGCTACTTTTATATTGAGGAATTTCAAATTGTCATTGATAACGATGGTCACCGTGCTTTCTTTTGTGATAAAATTTGCGAATGAAAAGACGCGTGACGTAATACAATAGCTCACAGCGTCTGAAATGAAGCTGCCGAAGCTAATTTAAAATTTGTCAATAGAACCATGGATGCAGAACCGAACCCCAGCGAAATATTAAGAAAAGAAGCATGTAAAGGATAGTTACAAAGGTTCTGCACCACTGACCTATGTACACTGGACTTAGCGTGCAACAGGAGGGAACCGACAGTAGATGGATATGCGAGGATTGAAGCCACGTGCCGGCCATATTAGTTCTCCCAATGCTTTGCCTAGACTGCTCCCCGATCCACTTAACACATATGCTCTAGTAGTGGATATATAGGCAAGGCATTTTCGGAGTACTAAGATGGTGGACGGTTATACCCAGCACGATCTGTGGCAAAGGGACTACCCCTAACGTCCCTATAACTCAACACAATCTTCCCCTTTGTTAACGCACCAGTCCACCAGTCCACCCCCCCCCCCCCCCCCCACCCCACCCCCCCCCCCCCACCCCACCCCACCCCCCCCCCCCCCCCCACCCCACCCCCCCCCCCCCCCCCCGAAAAACTAAAAGGAATTCCTTGGATGTTCGAGAGACAATGGGGGAACAATGGTAGGGGGATACCTATCGTGCTGCATAGCCATGTGGACGGTGGCTTCAAATTTAGAGAGCGTTACCGCATCAAGTGGTTAGATGTAAGCAATATTCTACACTGGCATCCACATTTCACTATTTAAAGGTCATTACGTCATTTGCAATGACCCAACATTTTACTTCGAGTTGAAAACAAAACAACGGAATCAAGTACAAGTGCACTGAAAAGTAAATATGCTGCCCACACGGGGTTCGAACCCCAGCCACATAGGTGGAAGGATTAATTACTTGCATGAGATGCCCGATTTTCCCCTTGCGAGCTGAGGAAGTGCGCATAATGCAGATTATTTTTCTTTTCTAAAGTTTAATGACTGACGAAATAAAGCGGAACACCCAGGCACTGATTCATTTCCCAGTGAGTAATGGCCCGTGGAATACATGTAGGTCTGTCAGAAATCGGGCTTGTAACGTTGTCATACTGCGAACACAAATTCAACAATTGTAATCAACATTTGACCGGAAAAACCCTTACTCGATTGGAAGATAGAAGTGGTATACTAACTGTGCAATGCAACGATGCCAATAAAAAGCTTCTTTTTATATAAAAAAAAAACGATAATCGAAGAGGGATTTCTATAAATGTGGGTGCACACGTATTTGTTTACAAGAACGCTCTCACGTGAACAAAACTATAGTTTCATTCACCCTGCATATACACCGTGTTTATTATAAACTCCTCAAAAAAAGTTCGGAAAGTCAAGTTTGACTGACGATTTCTCTCTTGTTACATTTCCCTTGAATTTGGTATCATTGGAAAGCCCTGTTATTCCTCTTTACAGCGATGTGTCATTTGTTATGATTAATCAATTGGGGGATGTGCAGTATAGCGGAATACAGGGGTGTGGTAGAAAGTGAAATGTCACAAAATTCACTGCTATTGTCATGCAGTGCATTCCCCTTTTGCTTGGAGGATGGGAATGTGTCAATGCACTATTTGACAATAGCAAAGCATTTTGTGACATTTCACTTTCCACCCACCCCACCGCTATACATGTACTGCACATCCCCCAATTGATTAATCATAACAAATGACACATCACTGTAAAGAGGAATAACAGGGCTTTCCAATGATACCAAATTCAAGGGAAATGATTTAGTTACAAGAGAGAAATCGTCAGTCAAACTTGACTTTCCGAACTTTTTTTGAGGAGTTTAGTTCCGTTTCATAGCCACATAATAGGACGGTGACTTCGGACAATTTCTTGAAAGCATGGACACAGTCTTTCATTGTTTTCACAGAACGTAGATCAGGCGGTACTGAGGCGACTTATACACAGGTTGTTTTTTATCATACACATCCTCAATCACACATGGAGATAACGCCGTTTACCAATCCTGTCACTGTGATCTATCTCCAAGTCCGGTGATCTATCTCAATGGCACTGATGGTGGAAACCGAATTAATGTTAAGAGGAAATCAGTTGATGAAGTGAAATTTGGCGTGCCTGTTATCTAATCCAATTTTTCAAACAGTAGCCTACAGACTGACCCAGTTTTAATTATGTTAATTTCTTGTTTTCAAACTAATGAACAGTATATACCGCAACTACTACCGCAAAAGGTATACATATAGATAGGTGTAAATATACACGTAAAAGGTATAGGACCTATAGTATCGGAGTTTCCGATTTGGAATTTTCAACCAATCAGATCGCGTCTACAGCAGCAGTTTTTCGCTGGATGGATCCTCATTGGACAGTCGGTAATCCTCTAGTTTGCTCGCTGGTTCTTTAGTATGCATAAAACAACGTCAGGTATTGGTCGCCATCTTGGAATTATTAATCAATCAGATCGCGTCTAAGCCGACAGTTTTCCACTGAATGAATCATTATTGGCCGTTAGTAATTCTCAATCAATCTTGAATAAAGGTATCAGGTTGTCATCTTTGATTTTTTTTACCAGTAGTTTTTCGGGATGAATCCTCATTTTGACCGTTTGCATTGACCCTGCACGGGAGGCCATGACAGGGGCAGTCACATTGTCACCGTGCGTCATGCACTTTGTGGATCTGTAATTGTCACACATTTAAATACGAAACTCTGCCCCCCTCATGGTAACGATATTTGTGATGGGATTGAGATAATTGAGGAAGTTAAAATAACAACAACCGAAACAACAATTGGCTTGATCGCATCATCAAAATTGAGAAAGAAAAATGCTCGATGATGATGCTCCGCGTGGCGGAAGGGGCGGAGGCAGCGGGGTTATTTGCCTAAAAACAGAAATATAATCTTCAGAAACTCCATAAAGGTGAGATATTTCAAGCCATTGTCAATACGACAATGACCATGCTTGCTTGTTAATGATGAGACGATGAAAGTCGACGCAGGTACAGCCTTGAGACGTGTCCTCGACCTGAACCAAGAGGGCGCGCACACTTGTTCACACGACCATGGATACTCTACGGAAACAAAGCTCTTTGGATTTCTGCGGTATAATCCGTTTCGATTAATTTCGTTGTTGAATATAGCGGAAATGAAAATATCTGCTTCTTATGTTCCCATAGGGTCAATGACCCTGATTTTCAAGGATACTTTCGAGGATTATCTTTCATGGAATCGATGTTTTATTCCTCCGTAAATCTGATGTTTTTAAAAGTAAAATGGGAGGACATGTTTTGAATTTTTTGATCCAATTCGGTGTCCGTATACCTATACCAACCAGGAAAATACACCTCCGGGGGCGGATCCAGGAATTTTTCCAGGAGGGGGTTTTGCCACCAGGGAGGGGTTTTGCCCATCAGATTTTTATGTCTGCTTGTTTCGGACAGGCGGACACGCAAAAAATGCATTACATTATATTTTTTGGTGTCGGAGCAGGGGGGAGTTTTGACCCCCAAAACTCCCCCTCTGGATCCGCGCCTGCTCCCGCAACAAAAACGCGCAAGAAAGTGGCGACAAATACCAAATGAATAACGAATATTTGATAATCCAGCAAAAAAGTTGATTTATTCCAGATCCACAGACAAAAGTGATGGTTGTATTTAAACAGCCAATCAAAATCAAAATCATTGAAAAAGAAATTCATTGAAGAAATTCGGTTACGTTTTGTCGGTTAGTAACATGCATGTATGGACACCTTTTGCGGCAAGGCTGACTGCCCCAGCCTCCGTGATGAGCCGCTTAGGCAGGGTGTGCCACTCTGCCTGAAGTGCCTCCCTGAGCTCCTGTACTTCTAGGGCTGTTTGAGAAACATGCAGATCCAGAGGTCGGGTCATTAATTCTACGCAGGTACAGGTTTAATCTGGTTGAGAATCCAACAAAATTGGTTTTCTGAGAAACCCTAACTGCAGGATTTTCCCAGTAACAGAAAATGTCACATTTCATTTCCTGTATAGGAATAACTTTGTTCAAACAGGTTCTCTTGGATCTGGAGGGAATCACTGATGAAGTGAAACAGTTTTGAGTGAGTGAGTGAGTGAGTTTTGGGTTTAGCCGTGCCGGCATCAGTGGCCATATTCACGGCGAGAATATGTAAATATATAAAACAATAGGTAGTAATCAACAATAATCATGTGAATTGTGGAGTAAGTAAAAACTTGGAGTCAGAAGAAACAATTATCACGTTGGAAAAAAATAAGAGACATTTCAAAAGGATTGAAGAACCATTGTATGGAAGTATTACGGTAGACTGATTCTGGGCAGTTTTCCAGGAGAATCCCATGGGAGGCGGGCTATGGAGGATCCCCCAGACACACGGCACCCTGTCTAAATGGGTCCCGCAAGGCCGGCCGTTTCCTTTGCAGTGAAACAGTTTTGAAAGCTATTCCAAAATGATTGGTCGATCAGTGCCTTGTTATCAATGAGTTTACTATATTCAACAAAGTTTTGTTATAACCAACAATCGATATTTGAAATTGCCATACTTTTTTAAACAGTATATTCTAGGGAAAGTGTTTGTCAACTTCCAATAGACTATAGGGCAGTTACTTTGTTCATTGAGGGCATGCATGGTTGCATGCCAAATGTTGCCCTAAAAGAGGGCAGCTACTCGATACAGTCCAATCCACTATCTACCCAAAATAAAATGTTAACTTGTAGTAACTGGCCGACTTGCAATCTAACCGGTATGTGACATCCGTGTTCAGTGTTGAATACATCCAGTAGTTTGTCTAAGTTCAAGGAAAACATCATTTTCTCCATCTGTTTTCTAGTTAGGTGATGATTTTTAAATCATATGTCGAAGCAGATGGTAGCATTTTTCTGTACAAGTCAGAAATTCCTAAACTAAATCTAACGATATATCAGTGTGACTAAAAACTTGAGATAAACAGCGGTTAGTATTTTGTATTGACACATCACATAGGGTTCACCACAGCGGAAGGTGAAAATATGTTTTCAATGAATTTCACGCCACAACTAGATGAAAAGCTTCCTCAATCCTGCTTCTGTGGCGATCTTTAATTGACTTTTAATGGTTTGAAGGAAACCGGAGTGGTGTCTAGACCGTAGTAGTATTTGTCTGACAAAGTGGAAGAGAAGTACAATCGAAACTCGGTAATAAGAGCACTGTTAATACAACATTCTGCTTATAACAAGGAAACGTTCAGGTCCTAATCATTTGTATTCATTTTTTTTTATATTCCTGATAGTACAAGGTTCTTGTTATAACCAAGGACCTCTTATTATCGAGGTTTTACTATACATGTACCCCTAGAACTATGGGGACACATATCCCCCATAGGTAGAAGCGTGATTTGTCAATATTGGCTTGCGCGATAACCCCTTGCCCAATCATTCATCTGATAGTTCTTGAGAACCCTACCTTGCATGTGTCAATGTATTTTGGGCAGAATTTGTCCATATACATTTAATTCTCAAAAATCCAACATCCAAAAGTCAAGAACAGCAGTTGCAACATGCATTTTTTTGCAGGAAATACCACTGTCATTGACTTCTAAACTTTGGATTTTCGATAATTAAATGGACAAATTTTGCCAAAATTTCACAGACACACGCAAGGTAAGGTTCTTAAGAACTATTAGATGAAGTTTGTTGGGAATTGGGCACCAGGTTATTGCGCTAGCCATGTTTTAATAGCCCCCTGTTAAAGTTGCTGCACGACCATGTTGCTAAATCACGCTTCTACCTATGGGGGATATGTATCCCCCATAGTTCAAGGGGTACTATACATGTATGACAATTTTGAACATCACAGTGAAAACCCTTTCAGGCACAATAAGATGTTTATCGCGTTTGGAATATCAAAAATAGGGAAAAGGGGTATTCGAGTCATATTGGAATATGCCAAAAAAAATGGCTCGATTGGCTTACATGAAGAGCAAAGTATTTTAAAAGTCAATCCATAGTGAAAGTACTTGGTGAAATCCCCGTCAAGTTTAACACACGTTTATTGTACAAAATCCAAGGGGCAAAAAAAAAAAAATTAAAAATAAAAAGGATCTTTTCACAATTAAGCGCAGAATTTGAGTCTTGTCTTCGGGGTATAAAAACATCAAAAGTGGCGGGAAAAAAATATCCGCGTTTAAGGTCCTTTTCGTGAGTCTGTGTACATGGATGATAGAGAGATTTCTCCATTGTAACTAAAAAAATATGCCTAACTTCAAATTGGTTTTAAAGGCACAGGCTCGTCAGCAATGCGCGCGCGCCAAATTCGTGCCATGAAATACGCAGCTCCTAGCAAAGGCATAGAGCTGCGTATTTCGTGGCACGAATTTGGCGCGCGCGCATTGCTGACAAGCCTGTGCCGTTAATTATTTTAGGGTTAGACTTAACAAGATTCCAGTTTTAAAATATATTCAAAGCAGTACAATAGATTTTAACTCGGGTCAATACAAAATCCAGGTCAATACATATAAAAGGTTCTGATTTACATAAATTTGCATCCATCTCATTATGTTATCACTCCCATGATTATTCATCTGGTATGGTGCCTGATCACCATTGAAATGAAACAACTAAACTTGGGATGAGAGTAAAATCGTAAGGGCCTTATCGGGATTAGAACCCGAGACCTCTGACTCACTTGGCAGACGCTCTATACCAGCTGAGCTTTATGGCACAGTTCGTATACTCCCTCAGGTTTTCCCTATGGACCCAATTTTTCTATCGGTGTTGCATGGTAGCGCAACTAGGCAAAGTAACGATTTTTCTCTCATCCCAAGTTTGATTGTTTCATTTCAATGGTGATCAGGCACCATACCAGATGTTGTGTTCGTTACTTTGCCTAGTTGCGCTACCATGCAACAACAAGAAAATAATTGGGTCCATAGGGAAAACCTGAGGGAGTACACCAACTGTGCCTTATAGCTCAGCTGGTAGAGCGTCTGCCTAGTGAGTCAAAGGTCTAGGGTTCAAATCCTGATAAGGCCCTTACGATTTTTCTCTCATCCCAAGTATGATTATTCATGCAACACTTAAATAGTGTTTAAAGGTGCTCAACGGTCTGTTTTGTTAAGCTGCTTTCAATACAAATATTGCTTACTAAATTCAACTGAATGTGTAGTTCCGAGATTGCCTAATTAACCCCGCCCACTTAGTTACTGTTGCTACGGCTCACAAAACATCGCAAAAAATACCACACAAGGTTGACAACAATGACGACACAACGCTTGGAGCTGTAAAGCTGTTGTAAAGCCATTGGTCTAGTGTGTTGTGTAACGCACTTAAAAGATCCCAGAGGATTCTTTCGTGAAGAGTAAGGGGATTCCCAGGTGTCTCTGGCCGTCGGCTGCCAATGGCGCCACCCACCTGTGTATCTCGATGTTTAGGTGGAACACACTTGTAAGCTTTATGGAATTCAGCCTACAGGCTGCAAATTGAAGTTTGTTAAACCCATTAAATAAATAAATTAAAGGAGTGTTGACATTCACAAGGAGTATTAAACACATTGTTTAATTACCTTCAGTCACCGAATGTTGCACTCCTCGCATGATCTTCTGCCACGGCCAAGCAATCTTTGACCTTATGTCGACCTTTGCCCTGTGTCCTCGCAAAGGTCACCCAGCCTTCGACCTTTGACCCCATTAGCTGCGAAACTGATTCCATCCACGTGTTGGCCTTCAATCCTAACATGTTCGAATTCTGGTTAACCGCAAACAAGAAATGAAATTATTGTTAAACTTTTAAACAACAAAACAAATTATCGTTCAAAAATATCAATTCTTGATCAGAACACAACTTAAATTTGTTGAATAAAATGAACAGAATCAGGATCCGAGGAAACATACCGTAGATTCTGAGGTTGCCAGGTTTGATATCGACATTTTTTGGAGGGGACACCCTGTATTACAGTTCATTTTAAGAAAAGCGATACATGTAGTGAACACCACTTGGTGGTTGCATACCTCAGGCACCATGCAAACAGCCGCCACGTTGTCCCTCCATCCCCCCACCAGCATTAGGGGAGTGTCTGGTAGTATCTTGGTCACTTCTTTACCAATCTCCAGCAAGGTCTGAGGAAATACATACAAAGTACAGTCATGATAATTATATATTGGATGGCTTTGAGGGTGATATGAGAATATACTGCATGAGTCATGAAAATACTGAACGAGCCGAAGGCGGGTTTGGAATTTTCATGACGAGTGCGGTATATTCTCATATCACCCTCAAAGACATCCAATATTATTATTGTTATATAAAATAAAAGGCGAGTTCAGTATGCGCTGTATATTCCCATATCACCCGAAAAGACATCCAATATTATTATTATTATATAAAAAGAAACTTATACCTTCTTTGTTTTGTAAGATTTCCGCAAAATTTTTGTCTATTTTGCAACTGCATGCACTTTTGTTACTGTTGTACAGTATTTTTTGTTACTGTACTCGCGCGCACATAGCACACACGCGCAATCCATTCACTCGATGTATGACACGCGTGCGCCCAGCATGTACGCACATCAGATTGGGGCTCTGTGCTGCACAGTATCAGAAATGCACGGTATCCGCAAAAGCTTAATTTTATATAATAATGAACGTTATCGGTCCCTTGCTTGCTGTACAGTGGTCGTCTGTCACACTGAACAAACAAAACATAATGTAAGGCTGTATTTTGAAATTGGAATTGTTTACGTTTATGTAAATTTGCAACACCGACTTGCGATCCAATTCAGACATTAAAGGAGCTTGTTCAGATTTTCCCAGAAAATTGATTTTGTTCCCGTTTAACAATCATATAAGATACCTCCCCAAAATACTATCCATGGGAGGAAAACAGGAAATTTGCAATCTCCAATTTGAATGTGGAAGCAAAACAAAATTGGTTTAATCACTGCACTGTTTATGTAAACCGAATAAATTAGTTTACAACAAAATTGATTTTTTGACGATATCCTTGAAAATATACGGATTGAGAGTGGGAAAAATCAGAATGACGACAAAAATATGACACATAATATGTGACCGACTCTGGCAAAACCGGACGCTTCTCGGCATTTCCCATTACGTGATATGGGCCCACAACCTTAAAAAATGGCCTCTGGGACCAACTTGAAAATTTGGCAGAATCAACATCAGGATACATTCAAGATTTGTTTTGTTGTTTGAACTGTCTCAAAATTCCTCATATTATTTACAAAAAAATAAATAATCAACTAGTTTGTCAAACTTTAAAGACCAATAGCTCCATTTCACTTTTTCTGATCTGTCATACTATGATACTTTAATTGGTCATAACTTCGCCAAAAATTATCAGAATTTCCTCAAACATGTTTTAAAAGATACCTTTTTGTATGCACACGAAGCTGATACCAAAACTTAAAGTGTTGGGTTTTGCTGGAGCCGGTCACATATGGTACCAAAATCTCAACACCAATAATATAAGGGGAAGGGGCTAGGGGTAACAAAGAGTTATTTGGTCAAGCACCTTTAACTCGTGAAAAATAACTTGATCACAACAATGCCTTATGGTACTACAATCACTTGGTATATTCTCTGAAGTTATGCACATTAAAATATTTTCACCCGAAAAAGCTGTTCACCCAAAATCCCTCGACCTCTGAAATTCCAGTACGAACACATGGTTTCTTCATTGTGTGTGCAAATCAAACAAATGAAATGACACTATAATTGGCTGAATGCCGAACACAAGTTGATGTAAATAAAATTTTCTAAATTCCTATTGGGTAGTTAGTTTTAATGGCATCTGGATTTGTCCATAAAGTTGGGTCACGTTTTGCGACATACATATCAAAAACTGTCTTATTCCAGGCCAGATATTTATTTCAGAACGAAAATCATATCCCACTACAGTGAAAGTACTTGCATTATGGTGTAACAAAATACAGACCCAGGCAAATGTCTTGACAGTGTTAATAAAGGGGAATTATTGTACATAATAGATATTGTACATAATTGTAATGCAAAGAACAAGTGATATTATTACCCACTGAAAAGCGGATACAAAATTCACATAGAATGGCAATTGCAGTGATGCCTCACAGTTTGGGTGCCGCCATTTTGTCCGAATACTGGGCAAAGAATGACATTTTTGCAGAAAACGTTTTTGATTATCAGCATAGGAATGCACAAGGACTTGTACGCAAAGACGACATTCTTTGCCCAGTACAATGTATTCACACAAAATGGCTGCACCCATAGTGCGACGCATCGCTAAAATTGCCATTCTTTGTGAAGTTTGTATTCACTTCTCAGTGGGTAATATTTCCTGTTCTTTGCATTAAAATAATTTATGAGTTGCACTTGGTCCTGTTTCTTGGGTATAATTTCTCTTTGAACATTAGTGGTGTCCATCAGGGGCGGATCCAGGATTTTGAAAAGGGGGGGCGTGAAATTTTTAAGCATGAAATGCTGATGACAATGAAATATGCGAGCGCGTAGCGCGAAGCCCTGACGGCTTCTAGATGGATTCTAGATGCTGTGGTGCGATCTGAGGCAATATTTAACCACTTTAAGCAGGAAAAGTTTGCACAAAAAAAGTTGTTGTTTTGTTTTTGTTTTTTTTTGGAAAAGGGGGCGCGTGCGCCCCCCACACCGCCCCCCTAGATCCGCCCCTGTCCATGTAGCATAGGTAAAACAAGAATCTCATAATCAGTGAAAGATTTCCAATGAAAACGTGAATGATATACTGTAGCAGGGCACTATACCATATACTGGAACAACGATTTCATTGTACACGTACAAGTAAATTTTCAAAGAGTAATTAATCCTAACTCCCTAGGGTGTATGTAAAATCATATTGATTTTGGAGGATTGAGGAGTGTAAGGGTTAATACAACTTATACTGATGCTACATTACATGAAAACTGCTTATTTCGTGCCCCAACTTAATGGGATGACTGTATTTGATAGTAGTACCTTTGAGTTGATTTCTCCAGGCACATTTCTGACGAGGAATTGATGTGTTGTTTTGCCCGTCGTCGTTTGGTCTGTAAAGTCGGTGCCAAGTTGTCTTGCAATCTAGAGACCGGAAATAAAATGTTCATAGTTTAACCCCGACGTTCTTGGAATTTTTGCAAAGGGTTATTTTAATGCTATCGCTGCATGGTACTGTAATGCAAAAATCATCTGCTTTTATCTATGGTATGCAAACAGTCGTGTAATATATAAAAAAAACAGTGATACACTTTCTCTTGCTGTCAGGTATCAAGGTCGGATTCTCTGAAATAATTTGACAACTATTTCATATATGTGACCCTCCAGCATAAAATCAGGCAGTAGTCTTAGGGCCATGTAGATATAGCCACCAATGCATTGTATAGGTCAACATTATGGAGATTCGGATGTTAGCAGTTAAACCTACATTTCAAATGTCAGCAATTTGAACAATTTGAAAAAGTTTGCCACGGGGCACCCGCAGACCCGCTTTAACACCGAAACCCTATTTAAACCCCAAATTTGAAGCTATGCATTCTAGAATTATGTAACAATACTGATCATCATTGGCTGAAACAATTGTACAAACTAAGCCTAAATTGTAAATGTTAGCATCTCTGTGACAGTTTAGCATTTAAAACGAAATTCCACCGTAAATTCCTCAAATTGCTTTTAAAGGGTGTAGTATTTTCCATGACAAAATCTCTCAGAAACATCCCAAACAGTCACGGATCCAGCCTCATTAAAATACAGGAATGCAAACGAAAAGCAAGGGCTACAGCCCCCTGAAATCCATTGTATTCCTGTATTTTAATGAGGCTGGATCCGCCACTGCAAAAATGTATCCCAAAAAATAAATTAAAAAATAAAATTAGTTTGAATTCAAATGTTTCCCTGTAATTTCCACTGGTGAATTTCTCAATTGACATGAAACAAACAGCGCCCTCCAACTTGTTGGAATAATACTCTTGCATATATTGCAAAAAAATTTGCATCAATTTACTATTTTAAGTAATTATCAAAGGTATCTGACCTGTTTAATTTTTATCCTTTCAAGCCTCCTTTCAGCTTTCTTGATTTTCTCTCTCATTGTTTCAACTTGTCGGATGAAGTTGATTTTCCTCCACAGTTCAACGCTGGTTGAGTCCAGTGATCGCATCAGGGATTCTAATGATTGCTTAACTTCTGCCATGCCTTCTAACGTTACGCTGCGAAGCGTGGATTCCAACTGCAAATATATTAAAGTGGTAAATATAGTGAAACCTCAACGAAAGAAGTTGAAAGTTGGAGCATTCTAATTCATAGTTTCAAAGGGAGTTCATTTTTTAAAATTAGAGTTAAACAGGGTTTTTGAATTATCGAAGTTTGACGACACGGTTTGAAGGAAAATAAGGCCCATTTACACTCGATTCGCTTAATCAAAGGCGATAAGTGTAAACGCAAAAGGTGAATTGAAAAAGGCGAATCAGATAGACTTGGGTCTGAGTCGCCTTTTCCAAGTCACCTTTTGGGTAGTGTTAAAAATATGTGGATTGAGGGCGTGAAATTTTAGAATGGTAATGCGAAGAATGGGGAAAAATAGGTAAAAAAATGTGATCCAGACACGCTCCTTAAATGAAAAAGCAGCATCCTCAGAATTGTACCTATTTTTTTTCCACTTTACCTGTACGCCAGTTTCGGCAATTCTCTGTTGCAATGTATTGCCAAGGTAGTCTGCAGCCTGCGCGTCATTGCCAGTAACAGCCGTAACTCTACGAACCCCGGCGCTAACTTGCCGCTGTGCAGTGATAATTAGTTTCTTGACATGACCAGTATTGCACACATGACTACAAAATAAAAAATAAAAAAAACAAGTAAAGATAATTACAGAGGGATCATTCCATGAGGTTGGGTATATAAAATAATGTTGCATTGGTACAAGTTCTTTTATTTAAAGGGTATATAAAATATTAAATTCAGGCTCATTCATTGCAATTTATCTGGTTACGTAGAGCAATGCAGTAATTACACCAACGTTTTTGCTTCCACATCCAAATTAGAGATTGCACACGTTCTGTTTTTCTTCCCATGGATAGTATTTTGGGGAGGTATTTTATATGATTATTATTAGGTTAAATCAAAATCCAATTCAAAATCTTGACTTACTTTCCAACACAAAGCTCCACAGGATACTGCATTGCAGCTGAGCCCTCCAACGCCTCTTCAACTGGGACACCGACGGAAACCACGGTCACATGATCACCGTAGGCCTCGTCGAACAGCGCCCTCACACCCGCTGTGGACTTGACGGCCTCTAATGAAGCCTGTCCTCTATAGACCTTTTGGCCCATGGCGATGAGGTCATTGGCAATTTTTGTGACTTCCTGTAACTGGGTTTGGTCCAGCGCATTCTGACAAGCAAAATTTGAAAATATATTCAAGCGTATTCAAAACCTTGGTCGGGGGCTGTCCAAAGTTGTCAACATTATCACGGTTCTACAAAGCGTAGGAAGGGGGAGAACAGCGTCGTAGCCGAGGCGAGTGTGGGGGAGAAGAGTTGTTTTTTACTGCATCCAGATTTCTCAAACTCACGGAGATTTGTCCACATTTGTATCCAATGACCAAATTATTATACAATACTAAATTAAGTACTTAAAGAGGAAGAATCCCCCTTGACGAAAATCCAGCATTTAGGCTTTTTTCGATAGTCCAAACATCCCCCTTGCCGACGTGGATTTTTATTATTTTTTAATTGTCGGTTTTAAGTGGATAAATTGCCAGCAAAAGTGCGCTTTTCGAAAATGAGATTTTCGCGATTTCTGAAACGCTTATTAGGTATTCATGATATGCGCTTGACCCCGTGACGCAATCCTGAGAAAGAGAAGTCAACACGATAGTTAGCTCCATACGTTTACACGCAAAAAAACTTGGAAAACCATCACTGTTAGATGGTGTTTTTTGAAGAATTTTGTTGTTCCAAAAAGCCAGAGATATGCCCAGTAGCTGCGTGGTTGTATGTTTTACCAGACACTATGAACAAAAAGAGCAGAAAGATTTTCTTTTCTATTACCAAGAGAGAGAAAAATGAGTCGCTCATTCTATAACTTGTACGGCCGATGTTCAAACACGTGGAAACTACGCCCGCAGGGGACCGTACACAGACCGCTGTGAATGCCGTTGGTTCCGTGACAAAACCACCCGTCGCAATGCACCAGTATTTACTTCAAAAGAGCTTCATTATGAGCCACAATTTCATCTTTTTTTCACAAAACAGGTTATAGTAGATTGTTGTCATATTACATGAAGTGTTTTTCACGTTTGTATTTTGAATTACAAGGACAAAATAGGCATGATAAACATTCACTTCGTGTGATTTCCATTAAATACTGCACAGACCGTTTTGTATGTTTCTCAGGATGACGTCAAAACCCTGTTGATAAACAAGCCAAGTGACCTCGAGCGTTTCAGAATCTCGGGTGAAGAGGGTGGGAACTGCTTTACGTTTTAAGCAAAAGTCTGTCGATTTTTTTGTGAAAAACAAGTTGTGATGGTGTTGTAGACACATACACCTCCATGATAAACAGAAAAACTAAAAAAATGTGGAAGGGGGGATTCTAGTCTGTTTCATTCCGTTCTCACCTTTGCTGTAAAGTCAAACCGCAGTCGATCTTGCGCAACCAGAGACCCACGTTGTTCGATTTCACCGATGACCTCGCGTAGTGCAAAATTCAGTATGTGGGTCGCTGTGTGATTGTGCATGATCTTTTGTCTTCGGACCTTAATGTCGTCAATAGGATGAAATAAAAAACAAAGATTTGTTTTACTTCACATTAATGAAAAATCAAACCAGTTAGAAGTCCAACCAGAAAATATTGGTCCAATTTTAAATATAGGGGTTTTTTTCGCTCGAATTGTGGAAGTACGTATTGAAGTGATTGTGATCAGGATTCAATTTCATTTAAAGACATTCACATTTATTCACTAAGACATCCAGAATAAAATTTGCGTCATTCAAATACAAAGCATTAAATCTTCATTCAATTTAGCACAAGCTCAGGGCTTGGGCGAATTTGAATGATTTTCGCTAGTATTTCAAAAGTTTTTTTTTAATTTGAGCGCGGAATTTTCCCGATTGCGTGCTCGAAAAACCAAATTGAATGCTCTCTTTCAATAATTGAAGGATGATCCCAAACTGCATTCAAATTTGCGCTAAAACGAATGCATCTGAAACGAACTTGGGAGGTACTTTGTTAAAACTGAACGAGAAAACCTATAAAAAAACAATCGTCAATAAATGTCATAAAGTACTTTATGACATTGTTACTTCTCAAAAGGTACAGTGTACACTGGTTCAAAATGCGGGTCCATGATTGTCAAATGTAATTGTCAAAAAAAAACTATTGTCTTGATTTATGACCTGCAAGATTTAGCATTCTGAAGATTTGTTTTTCTTACCTCATTGAGAAAGAGCATAAGATGATCTCCCGGTCTGATAGTCTCCACCGCAGTCCCAACATGGAGTACGTAGCCACCGTATGATTGCACATTCTCAACCTGAAACACTACTTCCTAGTTCAGATGATGAAAAAGTATTAGCCATTGTCAGCATTATAAGCAAAATCTACACTGCAGTACTGCAAATGGGAATTGAGAAGTGTGAACAAAATTTGGAAAGGTTCTTGAGAAGAAAAACATTTATAATTCACTAACTTAAAGCCCATTACATCATTTGCAGTGACCCAAAATTTTACTTCATGAGTTGACAAGAAAAACCCGACTAAAAGTGTTGATAGCAATGGTAACAAACACCACATGAATTTATTTCCGTCCAAAATGGTATTTCATGCTCGAAATTGACAACCGAAGGTGGTTTTCTAACACTTGTACACGAAATCCATATATAGATTTTTAAGGTTTTCTGAAGCATTGATGCATCTAAGTAGCTAAATTTTCTTCAGGCTAGTTTACCAACATTCTTCCTTAGATATGTTACACTCTTATCCCACGAATCTGTAAAAAGTTGTATCTTGCAAAAGATACATAGGGCCCCATTACATCATTTGCAGTGACTCAAGAGTTGACAAGAAAAAAACGACAAAGTGTTGATAAGATACCGTAAAGTGTTGTGGGGTACCATGGCCGAGTGGTTTAGGTCACTGACTCGCAATACTCGGGTGAAAATTTGGGGTTGCAGGTTCGATACCCGGCTGGGGTACCTGTGCCCTTGAGCAAGGCACTTAAACACAATTGCTCCATCCTTCGGAAGGGATGCAAAGCCGTTGGTCTGGTGTGTTGTGTAACGCACTTAAAAGATCCCAGGGCATTCTTTCGTGAAGAGTTAGGGGATTCCCCGGTGTCTCTGGCCGTCGGCTGCCACTTTATTAGAATGATACTTCCGACAGCAATGTAACGGCTGATCTCTGCAATAGCATATGAGCAGGGTCCCAGACTGTCGTTTCTCACCTCATTTTTCACCGAGTTAAGATGCCCCTCATCCCATTCCTGTCCCCCCTGCTCAGCATAGAAGTTGGTACAGTCCAGGATTACGCCACACTCCTCCCCGCTGGCAACCATGTTGGTGAATCCCCGCTCAGTTTTCAGGGCTAGTACCCTGGCTCGTATTGCTTGGAACACTGCACAAATAAACATAAAAATAGTCAGTCAATATAAAAATAGTCAGCTCAGATTTATCAATTTTTCTGGAAAAATCTGAACAAGTATATACTTACCATATTTGCCCGACTCAGTGTAGGCGTTTTCGTACTTGAAAGAATCGTCAGTGAGACCCATTTTCTTCTTCTCTAAGACACTAAGATCCGTCGCATCTAGACGGATCCTAGGTAGAGGGTTTACATTCTTGATCCCGCCTTGAGATGTTATCTTAGAAACCAAGAAATAATGTTACCTTTAATTCTTCAAAATGTTTGCTTTGAAAAAATGGACCGAGAATATTTCAAATATATGTGGCATTATTTAGGCCTTGATATTAACCGAGGCAACTTAGGCCAATGGCCTTATGCCCTGCTGAGTTGGCCTGATGAGCTAACTAGGCCAGCATGCCCCAATGGAACAAGATTTTATGGAAGATTTGGTGAAATAATTATCCTTAGAATATTGGAGTTTAATTTCAGACCAAAACAGAAAAATGAAATGGGATTTTCTTGTGATTCAGAAAATGAAGGTTCACAGCACTAATTAATTTAGTCAGTGAATGGTTGAACCAGTAACTATGTCAGAAACATGTTTCCGTTATGATTGCCAAAACAGGCCCCATACAAATGAATTAAATCCAGATTAGCCGGGCATTTTCCCGACAGTCGTTTTGTGGACGTAACCAAAGCGAGGCTTGCGGAAAACAATAGTTTGGTCCCGTGTTGAAAATGCTTATTGTGTGCATCACAATGACATGCGCGCAGCGCGATTAAGAAAACGCGCAGCGTAGACAGTGATTCTCTCAAAACAACAATGGAAGAGTGCAAGCGCTATCACGCGGTCGCGCAGATGCACTGATCGGGCCCGACACGTGCTATGGGGAACAAGATAAAGATGGACGCACCGTGATAAAGGTCTATACATGTAACTACAACCGTACAAGTGTCGTAATTTGATCGCTTTCCAGACTCATGTGTGCTCTAACTGCGGTTGTTAGAGGGCCCAATAGCTCCAACATTTCCTGTTCTGCATTCTGTAGGTGAAACATGCATGTTTAACAAGTGTTCCCCACCCTATGATATTTAACTCTTTGATTCTAGCATACATACTTCATGTGCCTTCAGTCTTGCCACCTCGTACCCCTCCATGTCCACCTTGACTCCATGCTCCTCAGCAACCATCGTTGTCAGGTCAAGAGGAAAGCCAAATCCATCGTACATCTTCCATGCTACATCACCTGGATGTGAACCAAAATAACCAAACATGGTCCTCAACGGGGTTCGAACCTGAGACCTATGACACTCTGGGCAGATGTTCTACCTCCTGAGCTATGAGGCACAGTGGTGCACTTTCTCGGGTTTTCCCTATGAACCCAATTTGCCCACCTATGGATATCGTAAACTTCATGCAATTTAGCTCACATTTAAGTTCCATAAATCTGGGTATTCGGCAAGGTACACAATCACCGTGGACATGAAATATCCACGTACAGGTTAAAACACAAATTATACAATCGTGTTTTGCCAGTACCTGGTAACATAGAACCCTTCGGTAATCTAGCAATGTGTTTCTGCAGGAATTTCTGCCCTCTCTTCAGAGTTTTCATAAACTGGTTTTCCTCTGCGTTTATGATGTCCATGATGTTCTCTGGATCGCGTCGAAGTTCGGGGTAAGCACTTCCCTGTAAGAAATGACGAAGATTTTTTTATTCGGTAAGAAAGAACTGAAATGGTTTGTATTTTACAGGCCATTATATTATTAGCTGATTTATTTATTTATCTTTTTTGATTTTACAAATTCTACAGCATTACATAACTAAAGAATAATATTAATAAACTAAAGAACAATTTTGATAAATTTCAATCACATACATGCAGCAATACGTCAGAAAACCTTAAAAATCCATGCATTGTTTTTGTGTTGAATAAATATTCAACATTGTTTTTTAAAAAACAAAATTGTTTTTTTTAAAACACCTTTAATTGGCACCTTCAGTTAGCACTTATAAAAATAATTTGAACTAATTAAACTTACCAAAGACTCAATGACCACTGGAACTAGACTGGCCAACAGTCCTGGAGGAGCATGCAGTTTTTCTGTTGCATAGCGCACAGCTCGACGAATCACTCGCTTCAACACATACCTAACCAACAAAATTTCATAAAAATGTCTGTGTGATCACAAATTTATTATGAACCAATCCAAGTGCCACTTTGATAAAACTGGGATATTTCAGCAACAGCTGAAAGTTGTGTATCTGTTGAAATACATGTTTCGTATTTTGTCAAAAATGGTGACAAAAAAAATGTTGTCGCATGAGCAAGTCAATAAACAATAATTTAAGAATGGAAATATGTTTTAAAAAATGTTACTGTGTCAAAAAGTCAAAATGCGGACAGCAGTAAAATTTAGCAATTTTTCATTTTACCATCGTCTCGGTAAAACCTCCAAAAAAACAAGTCCAATGCGGACACGGCTAAAGACAAGGCTTTTCCAGTGACAAGTCCGACCTGAAGGCCAGGCCAGGTCGTACCATGGCCGAGTGGTTTAGGTCGTTGATTCACAACAGGGGTGAAAACTTGGTGTTGAGAGTTCGATACCCGGCCGTGGTACCTGTGCCCTTGAGCAAGGCACTCAACCACAATTGCTCCATCCTTCGGAAGGGGTTGTGAAGCCGTTGGTCCAGATCCCAGAGCATTCTTTCGTAAATAATAAGGTGATTCTCCGGTGTCTCTGGCCGTCGGCTGCTAATGGCACCACCCACCTACATATCTCAATATGTAGGTGCCACTCAGCCTACGGGCTGCAAATTGAAGTTCGCATTAAACCCAGTAAATAAAAAAATAAAAACTAATAACTGACTTACCCACGTTTAAAGTAGTCCGGTTGACCACCATCGGCAATTGCTACCGTCAACATTCTAGCATGATCGGCCAGAGCCCTGTAAGCTGTGTCTACATAGTCTGGGTCATTTGCACCCATTAGTCCACGGTAAGGTCGGGCACCAGACCTCTGGTATTAAGAGAACAATGGCAATGTTCAGTTTATGGAAATTTAACAAGCAGTACCATATTATTACCAACAATTTAAAGTACCATCCACCAGAAAATGGCATGTACATCAAAAAATAGTATATTTAATTCAATACCAAACCAGAAAAAAAAAACTTTCTAAAAAGTGAAAAACAAGTTTTTTGTCTGTCCTTGTGATTTTTTACTTCATCTTCATACAATTAGTCAAGCCTAGGAATAGAACCCTCGTTCCAGCTAATTTAACTTTTTCAATTTAAATATAACAATTTAGCGCACACTTCATATGAACATGTTCATGCTTGCTGCACACTATAATGGGTTTACAGAACTTTATTTGCAGTCCATAGGTTGAGTTGCATGTAGCTTTACAAGTAAGCTTCCATCTAAACATCGAGATACATAGGTGGGTGGTGCCATTGGCAGCCGACGGTCAGAGATACTGGATAATCCCCTTACTCTTCATGAAAGAGTGCTCTGTGAGGTTTTAAGTGTACATCTTTCCAAGGGATTGAGCAATTGTGGTTAAGTGCCTTGCTCAAGGGCACAGGTACCACGACTGGGTGTCAAACTCGCAATGCCAAGTTTTGGCATTGCCGAGTTAATGACCCAATGCCGAGTTAATGACCCAAACCACTCGGCCATGGTTTTGAATTCAGTGCACTAAACAGCAGCCGATTTCACGAAAAATTTCGTAGCTTGCGCAACTTTTGAAAATGGCATAAGCCCCATAGGCTTGCCTGTAATAATCACAGGAATGTTGCGCAGCTTACGCAATAAAAAGTTGCGCAAGTGGGACGCAAATCTCTCATTGGTAACAAGTGGAACGATCAACAATGCTTCCGTATGTACCATTTCAATAGCTTTGATGAGCGGTTGAAACAAGTCCGTGTCATAATTAGAGTCAACTCCTTGTAAGATTGCCACAAGTCTCTCCAGCCCCATGCCCGCATCAACATGTTGTTGGGGTAACTGCTTGAGGCTTCCATCCGCTATCCTGTAAATATAAAAGCGGACAACTTTAAAGTTTGCGCATGCGTAGCAAAACTTGAAGAAGTTTGGGCTATAAACCTTTTCAAGTTTAATCTTTCAAGTATAGGGCTTGGGAATGTGATGTCATGCAACGTCACAATGCAGTGGTTTCCGCCATGTTTGTTGCCAGTAACATGCGCGATGTACGTTCAGATATAAGCAATGGCAGCTGCGTAGCACTATTAAACTGTTAAACTGTAGTGCAAAGACCCACAACCACCCTGACGAAGGCCTAGTTAGGCCAAACATTTGCACCTTCGTAAGTTGAGCACTATTTCTATTTTTTTGCACTTTGCACTACAGTTAAACGATACGTTCAGCTTGTTTTGTTCCCACACGTGCATGACGCGCGCGCAGCGCCGCGCCGAATTCAATTACTAGGTCGTTGTTTGCGTGATATGGAATCGCGGCTAAACTTGACGAGTCTGCACGCAGTTCGCATAGCAACCACTCACTACCTTGAAGTATGGCGGCCGAGAATGACGTCAATAATGGTGTCGTGACGTAGATTCCCAAGCCCTATTGCATATCGTACTCAATCTTGGCCATCCCTTTATACTTTAGTATTTCTGGCTGTGGTGAACTTTTCAACTGTCTGGTTGTACTGATGCCTTAATAATTTTTTTTTTTTTAACTAGCACTGTTTGCTGTATTTTTAAGCCATCAAACATCAACATCACCAGACGGCCGTTGTTCGAAAAATAGCATTTTTCCACCAATCAAAACTTGGCAAGAACCTCAATGGCAGAAACGTGAATAAAAAAAGCACCTTCAGTTGGCAATTTCTCCCACAAAGGTACCATTTTACACAAGAAAAGTAACAATCATGTGGTGTATGCTACCATTGCTATCAACACATTTAGTCCGGGTTTTTCTTGTCAGTTTATGACTTAAAATTCTAAGTCACTGCAAATGTAAAAGGCTTCAAAAAGATGCTCAGTATTAGACCCCGGTCCTGCAAAAAAAGAAAGTCCTGAAATCTGCCAAAATGAGTTGGGGATATGGTAAATTTTCATTTAGGATTATTTCTATAGGCATTTTCGGAAGAGTCAATTTTTTGTAAATTTTGTAAGGACCGGACCTGTCGGCGCCGATGACCCCGGTCCTGGAAAAAAAGAAAGTCCTGAAATCTGCCAAAATGAGTTGGGGATATGGTAAATTTTCATTTAGGATTATTTTTGGGACATTTTCGGAAGAGTCAATTTTTTGTAAATTTTGTAAGGACCGTACCTGTCGGCGCCGATGACCCCAGTCCTGGAAAAAAAGAAAGTCCTTAAATCTGCCAAAATGAGTTGGGGATATGGTAAATTTTCATTTAGGATTATTTTTGAGACATTTTCGGAAGAGTCGATTTTTTGTAAATTTTGTAAGGACCGTACCTGTTGGAGCCGATGACCCCGGTCCTGGAAAAAAATAAAGTCCTGAAATCTGCCAAAATGAGTTGTGGATATGCTAAATTTTCATTTAGGATTATTTCTAAGGCATTTTCGGAAGAGTCGATTTTTTGTAAATTTTGTAAGGACCGTACCTGTCGTCGCCGATGACCCCGGTCCTGGAAAAAAAGAAAGTCCTGAAATCTGCCAAAATGAGTTGGGGATATGGTAAATTTTCATTTAGGATTATTTCTAAGGCATTTTCGGAAGAGTCGATTTTTTGTAAATTTTGTAAGGACCGGACCTGTCGGCGCCGATGACTACGGTCCTGGAAAAAAAGAAAGTCCTGAAATCTGCCAAAATGAGTTGTGGATATGCTAAATTTTCATTTAGGATTATTTCTAAGGCATTTTCGGAAGAGTCAATTTTTTGTAAATTTTGTAAGGACCGTACCTGTCGGCGACGATGACCCCGGTCCTGGAAAAAAAGAAAGTCCTGAAATCTGCCAAAATGAGTTGTGGATATGCTAAATTTTCATTTAGGATTATTTCTAAGGCATTTTCGGAAGAGTCAATTTTTGGTAAATTTTGTAAGGACCGTACCTGTCGGCGCCGATGACCCCGGTCCTGGAAAAAAAGAAAGTCCTGAAATCTGCCAAAATGAGTTGTGGATATGCTAAATTTTCATTTAGGATTATTTCTAAGGCATTTTCGGAAGAGTAAATTTTTTGTAAATTTTGTAAGGACCGTACCTGTCGGCGCCGATGACCCCGGTCCTGCAAAAAAAGAAAGTCCTGAAATCTGCCAAAATGAGTTGTGGATATGCTAAATTTTCATTTAGGATTATTTCTAAGGCATTTTCGGAAGAGTAAATTTTTTTGTAAATTTTGTAAGGACCGTACCTGTCGGCGCCGATGACCCCGGTCCTGCAAAAAAAGAAAGTCCTGAAATCTGCCAAAATGAGTTGTGGATATGCTAAATTTTCATTTAGGATTATTTCTAAGGCATTTTCGGAAGAGTCAATTTTTTGTAAATTTTGTAAGGACCGTACCTGTCGGCGCCGATGACCCAGGTCCTGGAAAAAAAGAAAGTCCTGAAATCTGCCAAAATGAGTTGTGGATATGCTAAATTTTCATTTAGGATTATTTCTAAGGCATTTTCGGAAGAGTCAATTTTTTGTAAATTTTGTAAGGACCGTACCTGTCGGCGCCGATGACCCCGGTCCTGGAAAAAAAGAAAGTCCTGAAATCTGCCAAAATGAGTTGTGGATATGCTAAATTTTTATTTAGGATTATTTCTAAGGCATTTTCGGAAGAGTCGATTTTTTGTAAATTTTGTAAGGACCGTACCTGTCGGCGCCGATGACCCCGGTCCTGAAATCTGCCAAAATGAGTTGTGGATATGCTAAATTTTCATTTAGGATTATTTCTAAGGCATTTTCGGAAGAGTCAATTTTTTGTAAATTTTGTAAGGACCGTACCTGTCGGCGCCGATGACCCCGGTCCTGGAAAAAAAGAAAGTCCTGAAATCTGCCAAAATGAGTTGTGGATATGCTAAATTTTCATTTAGGATTATTTCTAAGGCATTTTCGGAAGAGTCGATTTTTTGTAAATTTTGTAAGGACCGTACCTGTCGGCGCCGATGACCCCGGTCCTGAAATCTGCCAAAATGAGTTGTGGATATGCTAAATTTTCATTTAGGATTATTTCTAAGGCATTTTCGGAAGAGTCGATTTTTTGTAAATTTTGTAAGGACCGTACCTGTCGGCGCCGATGACCACGGTCCTGGAAAAAAAGAAAGTCCTGAAATCTGCCAAAATGAGTTGTGGATATGCTAAATTTTAATTTAGGATTATTTCTAAGGCATTTTCGGAAGAGTCGATTTTTTGTAAATTTTGTAAGGACCGTACCTGTCGGCGCCGATGACCCCGGTCCTGGAAAAAAAGAAAGTCCTGAAATCTGCCAAAATGAGTTGTGGATATGCTAAATTTTCATTTAGGATTATTTCTAAGGCATTTTCGGAAGAGTCTATTTTTTGTAAATTTTGTAAGGACCGTACCTGTCGGCGCCGATGACCCCGGTCCTGCAAAAAAAGAAAGTCCTGAAATCTGCCAAAATGAGTTGTGGATATGCTAAATTTTAATTTAGGATTATTTCTAAGGCATTTTCGGAAGAGTCAATTTTTTGTAAATTTTGTAAGGACCGTACCTGTCGGCGCCGATGACCCCGGTCCTGGAAAAAAAGAAAGTCCTGAAATCTGCCAAAATGAGTTGTGGATATGCTAAATTTTCATTTAGGATTATTTCTAAGGCATTTTCGGAGGAGTCGATTTTTTGTAAATTTTGTAAGGACCGTACCTGTCGGCGCCGATGACCCCGGTCCTGGAAAAAAAGAAAGTCCTGAAATCTGCCAAAATGAGTTGTGGATATGCTAAATGTTCATTTAGGATTATTTCTAAGGCATTTTCGGAAGAGTCAATTTTTTGTAAATTTTGTAAGGACCGTACCTGTCGGCGCCGATGACCCTGGTCCTGCAAAAAAAGAAAGTCCTGAAATCTGCCAAAATGAGTTGTGGATATGCTAAATTTTCATTTAGGATTATTTCTAAGGCATTTTCGGAAGAGTCAATTTTTTGTAAATTTTGTAAGGACCGTACCTGTCGGCGCCGATGACCCAGGTCCTGGAAAAAAAGAAAGTCCTGAAATCTGCCAAAATGAGTTGTGGATATGCTAAATTTTCATTTAGGATTATTTCTAAGGCATTTTCGGAAGAGTCGATTTTTTGTAAATTTTGTAAGGACCGTACCTGTCGGCGCCGATGACCCCGGTCCTGGAAAAAAAGAAAGTCCTGAAATCTGCCAAAATGAGTTGTGGATATGCTAAATTTTCATTTAGGACTATTTCTAAGGCATTTTCGGAAGAGTCAATTTTTTGTAAATTTTGTAAGGACCGTACCTGTCGGCGCCGATGACCCCGGTCCTGAAATCTGCCAAAATGAGTTGTGGATATGCTAAATTTTCATTTAGGATTATTTCTAAGGCATTTTCGGAAGAGTCGATTTTTTGTAAATTTTGTAAGGACCGTACCTGTCGGCGCCGATGACCCCGGTCCTGGAAAAAAAGAAAGTCCTGAAATCTGCCAAAATGAGTTGTGGATATGCTAAATTTTCATTTAGGATTATTTCTAAGGCATTTTCGGAAGAGTCGATTTTTTGTAAATTTTGTAAGGACCGTACCTGTCGGCGCCGATGACCACGGTCCTGGAAAAAAAGAAAGTCCTGAAATCTGCCAAAATGAGTTGTGGATATGCTAAATTTTAATTTAGGATTATTTCTAAGGCATTTTCGGAAGAGTCGATTTTTTGTAAATTTTGTAAGGACCGTACCTGTCGGCGCCGATGACCCCGGTCCTGGAAAAAAAGAAAGTCCTGAAATCTGCCAAAATGAGTTGTGGATATGCTAAATTTTCATTTAGGATTATTTCTAAGGCATTTTCGGAAGAGTCGATTTTTAAAAATTTTTGTAAGGACCGTACCTGTCGGCGCCGAAAAAAAAAAAGTCCTGAAAGAAAGTCCTGAAATCTGCCAAAATGAGGTGGGGATATGCTAAATTTTCATTTAGGATTATTTCTAAGGCATTTTCGGAAGAGTCGATTTTTTAAAAATTTTGTAAGGACCGTACCTGTCGGCGCCGAAAAAAAAAAAAGTCCTGAAAGAAAGTCCTGAAATCTGCCAAAATGAGGTGGGGATATGCTAAATTTTCATTTAGGATTATTTCTAAGGCATTTTCGGAAGAGTCGATTTTAAAAAAAAATTGTAAGGACCGTACCTGTCGGCGCCGAAAAAAAAAACAGTCCTGAAAGAAAGTCCTGAAATCTGCCAAAATGAGGTGGGGATATGCTAAATTTTCATTTAGGATTATTTCTAAGGCATTTTCGGAAGAGTCGATTTTTAAAAAATTTTGTAAGGACCGTACCTGTCGGCGCCGAAAAAAAAGAAAGTCCTGAAAGAAAGTCCTGAAATCTGCCAAAATGAGGTGGGGATATGCTAAATTTTCATTTAGGATTATTTCTAAGGCATTTTCGGAAGAGTCGATTTTTAAAAAATTTTGTAAGGACCGTACCTGTCGGCGCCGAAAAAAAAAACAGTCCTGAAAGAAAGTCCTGAAATCTGCCAAAATGAGGTGGGGATATGCTAAATTTTCATTTAGGATTATTTCTAAGGCATTTTCGGAAGAGTCGATTTTTAAAAAAATTTGTAAGGACCGTACCTGTCGGCGCCGAAAAAAAAAACAGTCCTGAAAGAAAGTCCTGAAATCTGCCAAAATGAGGTGGGGATATGCTAAATTTTCATTTAGGATTATTTCTAAGGCATTTTCGGAAGAGTCGATTTTTTGTAAATTTTGTAAGGACCGTACCTGTCGTCGCCGATGACCCCGGTCCTGGAAAAAAAGAAAGTCCTGAAATCTGCCAAAATGAGTTGTGGATATGCTAAATTTTCATTTAGGATTATTTCTAAGGCATTTTCGGAAGAGTCGATTTTTTGTAAATTTTGTAAGGACCGTACCTGTCGTCGCCGATGACCCCGGTCCTGGAAAAAAAGAAAGTCCTGAAATCTGCCAAAATGAGTTGGGGATATGGTAAATTTTCATTTAGGATTATTTCTAAGGCATTTTCGGAAGAGTCGATTTTTTGTAAATTTTGTAAGGACCGGACCTGTCGGCGCCGATGACCCCGGTCCTGGAAAAAAAGAAAGTCCTGAAATCTGCCAAAATGAGTTGTGGATATGCTAAATTTTCATTTAGGATTATTTCTAAGGCATTTTCGGAAGAGTCAATTTTTGTTAAATTTTGTAAGGACCGTACCTGTCGGCGCCGATGACCCCGGTCCTGGAAAAAAAGAAAGTCCTGAAATCTGCCAAAATGAGTTGTGGATATGCTAAATTTTCATTTAGGATTATTTCTAAGGCATTTTCGGAAGAGTAAATTTTTTGTAAATTTTGTAAGGACCGTACCTGTCGGCGCCGATGACCCCGGTCCTGCAAAAAAAGAAAGTCCTGAAATCTGCCAAAATGAGTTGTGGATATGCTAAATTTTCATTTAGGATTATTTCTAAGGCATTTTCGGAAGAGTCAATTTTTTGTAAATTTTGTAAGGACCGTACCTGTCGGCGCCGATGACCCCGGTCCTGGAAAAAAAGAAAGTCCTGAAATCTGCCAAAATGAGTTGTGGATATGCTAAATTTTCATTTAGGATTATTTCTAAGGCATTTTCGGAAGAGTCGATTTTTTGTAAATTTTGTAAGGACCGTACCTGTCGGCGCCGATGACCCCGGTCCTGAAATCTGCCAAAATGAGTTGTGGATATGCTAAATTTTCATTTAGGATTATTTCTAAGGCATTTTCGGAAGAGTCAATTTTTTGTAAATTTTGTAAGGACCGTACCTGTCAGCGCCGATGACCCAGGTCCTGGAAAAAAAGAAAGTCCTGAAATCTGCCAAAATGAGTTGTGGATATGCTAAATTTTCATTTAGGATTATTTCTAAGGCATTTTCGGAAGAGTCGATTTTTTGTAAATTTTGTAAGGACCGTACCTGTCGGCGCCGATGACCCCGGTCCTGGAAAAAAAGAAAGTCCTGAAATCTGCCAAAATGAGTTGTGGATATGCTAAATTTTCATTTAGGATTATTTCTAAGGCATTTTCGGAAGAGTCGATTTTTTGTAAATTTTGTAAGGACCGTACCTGTCGGCGCCGATGACCCCGGTCCTGAAATCTGCCAAAATGAGTTGTGGATATGCTAAATTTTCATTTAGGATTATTTCTAAGGCATTTTCGGAAGAGTCGATTTTTTGTAAATTTTGTAAGGACCGTACCTGTCGGCGCCGATGACCCCGGTCCTGGAAAAAAAGAAAGTCCTGAAATCTGCCAAAATGAGTTGTGGATATGCTAAATTTTCATTTAGGATTATTTCTAAGGCATTTTCGGAAGAGTCCATTTTTTGTAAATTTTGTAAGGACCGTACCTGTCGGCGCCGATGACCCCGGTCCTGGAAAAAAAGAAAGTCCTGAAATCTGCCAAAATGAGTTGTGGATATGCTAAATTTTCATTTAGGATTATTTCTAAGGCATTTTCGGAAGAGTCGATTTTTTGTAAATTTTGTAAGGACCGTACCTGTCGGCGCCGATGACCACGGTCCTGGAAAAAAAGAAAGTCCTGAAATCTGCCAAAATGAGTTGTGGATATGCTAAATTTTAATTTAGGATTATTTCTAAGGCATTTTCGGAAGAGTCAATTTTTTGTAAATTTTGTAAGGACCGTACCTGTCGGCGCCGATGACCCCGGTCCTGGAAAAAAAGAAAGTCCTGAAATCTGCCAAAATGAGTTGTGGATATGCTAAATTTTCATTTAGGATTATTTCTAAGGCATTTTCGGAGGAGTCGATTTTTTGTAAATTTTGTAAGGACCGTACCTGTCGGCGCCGATGACCCCGGTCCTGGAAAAAAAGAAAGTCCTGAAATCTGCCAAAATGAGTTGTGGATATGCTAAATTTTCATTTAGGATTATTTCTAAGGCATTTTCGGAAGAGTCAATTTTTTGTAAATTTTGTAAGGACCGTACCTGTCGGCGCCGATGACCCTGGTCCTGCAAAAAAAGAAAGTCCTGAAATCTGCCAAAATGAGTTGTGGATATGCTAAATTTTCATTTAGGATTATTTCTAAGGCATTTTCGGAAGAGTCCATTTTTTGTAAATTTTGTAAGGACCGTACCTGTCGGCGCCGATGACCCAGGTCCTGGAAAAAAAGAAAGTCCTGAAATCTGCCAAAATGAGTTGTGGATATGCTAAATTTTCATTTAGGATTATTTCTAAGGCATTTTCGGAAGAGTCGATTTTTTGTAAATTTTGTAAGGACCGTACCTGTCGGCGCCGATGACCCCGGTCCTGGAAAAAAAGAAAGTCCTGAAATCTGCCAAAATGAGTTGTGGATATGCTAAATTTTCATTTAGGATTATTTCTAAGGCATTTTCGGAAGAGTCGATTTTTTGTAAATTTTGTAAGGACCGTACCTGTCGGCGCCGATGACCCCGGTCCTGAAATCTGCCAAAATGAGTTGTGGATATGCTAAATTTTCATTTAGGATTATTTCTAAGGCATTTTCGGAAGAGTCGATTTTTTGTAAATTTTGTAAGGACCGTACCTGTCGGCGCCGATGACCCCGGTCCTGGAAAAAAAGAAAGTCCTGAAATCTGCCAAAATGAGTTGTGGATATGCTAAATTTTCATTTAGGATTATTTCTAAGGCATTTTCGGAAGAGTCTATTTTTTGTAAATTTTGTAAGGACCGTACCTGTCGGCGCCGATGACCCCGGTCCTGCAAAAAAAGAAAGTCCTGAAATCTGCCAAAATGAGTTGTGGATATGCTAAATTTTCATTTAGGATTATTTCTAAGGCATTTTCGGAAGAGTCAATTTTTTGTAAATTTGGTAAGGACCGTACCTGTCGGCGCCGATGACCCTGGTCCTGGAAAAAAAGAAAGTCCTGAAATCTGCCAAAATGAGTTGTGGATATGCTAAATTTTCATTTAGGATTATTTCTAAGGCATTTTCGGAAGAGTCGATTTTTTGTAAATTTTGTAAGGACCCGTACCTGTCGGCGCCGATGACCACGGTCCTGGAAAAAAAGAAAGTCCTGAAATCTGCCAAAATGAGTTGTGGATATGCTAAATTTTAATTTAGGATTATTTCTAAGGCATTTTCGGAAGAGTCGATTTTTTGTAAATTTTGTAAGGACCGTACCTGTCGGCGCCGATGACCCCGGTCCTGGAAAAAAAGAAAGTCCTGAAATCTGCCAAAATGAGTTGTGGATATGCTAAATTTTCATTTAGGATTATTTCTAAGGCATTTTCGGAAGAGTCGATTTTAAAAAAATTTTGTAAGGACCGTACCTGTCGGCGCCGAAAAAAAAAAAGTCCTGAAAGAAAGTCCTGAAATCTGCCAAAATGAGGTGGGGATATGCTAAATTTTCATTTAGGATTATTTCTAAGGCATTTTCGGAAGAGTCGATTTTTAAAAAAATTTGTAAGGACCGTACCGTACCTGTCGGCGCCGAAAAAAAAAACAGTCCTGAAAGAAAGTCCTGAAATCTGCCAAAATGAGGTGGGGATATGCTAAATTTTCATTTAGGATTATTTCTAAGGCATTTTCGGAAGAGTCGATTTTTAAAAAATTTTGTAAGGACCGTACCTGTCGGCGCCGAAAAAAAAGAAAGTCCTGAAAGAAAGTCCTGAAATCTGCCAAAATGAGGTGGGGATATGCTAAATTTTCATTTAGGATTATTTCTAAGGCATTTTCGGAAGAGTCGATTTTTAAAAAATTTTGTAAGGACCGTACCTGTCGGCGCCGAAAAAAAAAAAGTCCTGAAAGAAAGTCCTGAAATCTGCCAAAATGAGGTGGGGATATGCTAAATTTTCATTTAGGATTATTTCTAAGGCATTTTCGGAAGAGTCGATTTTTTGTAAATTTTGTAAGGACCGTACCTGTCGGCGCCGATGACCCCGGTCCTGAAATCTGCCAAAATGAGTTGTGGATATGCTAAATTTTCATTTAGGATTATTTCTAAGGCATTTTCGGAAGAGTCAATTTTTTGTAAATTTTGTAAGGACCGTACCTGTCAGCGCCGATGACCCAGGTCCTGGAAAAAAAGAAAGTCCTGAAATCTGCCAAAATGAGTTGTGGATATGCTAAATTTTCATTTAGGATTATTTCTAAGGCATTTTCGGAAGAGTCGATTTTTTGTAAATTTTGTAAGGACCGTACCTGTCGGCGCCGATGACCCCGGTCCTGAAATCTGCCAAAATGAGTTGTGGATATGCTAAATTTTCATTTAGGATTATTTCTAAGGCATTTTCGGAAGAGTCGATTTTTTGTAAATTTTGTAAGGACCGTACCTGTCGGCGCCGATGACCCCGGTCCTGGAAAAAAAGAAAGTCCTGAAATCTGCCAAAATGAGTTGTGGATATGCTAAATTTTCATTTAGGATTATTTCTAAGGCATTTTCGGAAGAGTCCATTTTTTGTAAATTTTGTAAGGACCGTACCTGTCGGCGCCGATGACCCCGGTCCTGGAAAAAAAGAAAGTCCTGAAATCTGCCAAAATGAGTTGTGGATATGCTAAATTTTCATTTAGGATTATTTCTAAGGCATTTTCGGAGGAGTCGATTTTTTGTAAATTTTGTAAGGACCGTACCTGTCGGCGCCGATGACCCCGGTCCTGGAAAAAAAGAAAGTCCTGAAATCTGCCAAAATGAGTTGTGGATATGCTAAATTTTCATTTAGGATTATTTCTAAGGCATTTTCGGAAGAGTCAATTTTTTGTAAATTTGGTAAGGACCGTACCTGTCGGCGCCGATGACCCTGGTCCTGGAAAAAAAGAAAGTCCTGAAATCTGCCAAAATGAGTTGTGGATATGCTAAATTTTCATTTAGGATTATTTCTAAGGCATTTTCGGAAGAGTCGATTTTTTGTAAATTTTGTAAGGACCCGTACCTGTCGGCGCCGATGACCACGGTCCTGGAAAAAAAGAAAGTCCTGAAATCTGCCAAAATGAGTTGTGGATATGCTAAATTTTAATTTAGGATTATTTCTAAGGCATTTTCGGAAGAGTCGATTTTTTGTAAATTTTGTAAGGACCGTACCTGTCGGCGCCGATGACCCCGGTCCTGGAAAAAAAGAAAGTCCTGAAATCTGCCAAAATGAGTTGTGGATATGCTAAATTTTCATTTAGGATTATTTCTAAGGCATTTTCGGAAGAGTCGATTTTAAAAAAATTTTGTAAGGACCGTACCTGTCGGCGCCGAAAAAAAAAAAGTCCTGAAAGAAAGTCCTGAAATCTGCCAAAATGAGGTGGGGATATGCTAAATTTTCATTTAGGATTATTTCTAAGGCATTTTCGGAAGAGTCGATTTTTAAAAAAATTTGTAAGGACCGTACCGTACCTGTCGGCGCCGAAAAAAAAAACAGTCCTGAAAGAAAGTCCTGAAATCTGCCAAAATGAGGTGGGGATATGCTAAATTTTCATTTAGGATTATTTCTAAGGCATTTTCGGAAGAGTCGATTTTTAAAAAATTTTGTAAGGACCGTACCTGTCGGCGCCGAAAAAAAAGAAAGTCCTGAAAGAAAGTCCTGAAATCTGCCAAAATGAGGTGGGGATATGCTAAATTTTCATTTAGGATTATTTCTAAGGCATTTTCGGAAGAGTCGATTTTTAAAAAATTTTGTAAGGACCGTACCTGTCGGCGCCGAAAAAAAAAAAGTCCTGAAAGAAAGTCCTGAAATCTGCCAAAATGAGGTGGGGATATGCTAAATTTTCATTTAGGATTATTTCTAAGGCATTTTCGGAAGAGTCAATTTTTTGTAAATTTTGTAAGGACCGTACCTGTCGGCGCCGATGACCCCGGTCCTGCAAAAAAAGAAAGTCCTGAAATCTGCCAAAATGAGTTGTGGATATGCTAAATTTTCATTTAGGATTATTTCTAAGGCATTTTCGGAAGAGTCGATTTTTAAAAAATTTTGTAAGGACCGTACCTGTCGGCGCCGAAAAAAAAAAGTCCTGAAAGAAAGTCCTGAAATCTGCCAAAATGAGGTGGGGATATGCTAAATTTTCATTTAGGATTATTTCTAAGGCATTTTCGGAAGAGTCGATTTTTAAAAAATTTTGTAAGGACCGTACCTGTCGGCGCCGAAAAAAAAAAGTCCTGAAAGAAAGTCCTGAAATCTGCCAAAATGAGGTGGGGATATGCTAAATTTTCATTTAGGATTATTTCTAAGGCATTTTCGGAAGAGTCGATTTTTAAAAAATGTTGTAAGGACCGTACCTGTCGGCGCCGAAAAAAAAGAAAGTCCTGAAAGAAAGTCCTGAAATCTGCCAAAATGAGGTGGGGATATGCTAAATTTTCATTTAGGATTATTTCTAAGGCATTTTCGGAAGAGTCGATTTTTAAAAAATTTTGTAAGGACCGTACCTGTCGGCGCCGAAAAAAAAAAGTCCTGAAAGAAAGTCCTGAAATCTGCCAAAATGAGGTGGGGATATGCTAAATTTTCATTTAGGATTATTTCTAAGGCATTTTCGGAAGAGTCGATTTTTAAAAAATGTTGTAAGGACCGTACCTGTCGGCGCCGAAAAAAAAGAAAGTCCTGAAAGAAAGTCCTGAAATCTGCCAAAATGAGGTGGGGATATGCTAAATTTTCATTTAGGATTATTTCTAAGGCATTTTCGGAAGAGTCGATTTTTTAAAAATTTTGTAAGGACCGTACCTGTCGGCGCCGAAAAAAAAAAAAGTCCTGAAAGAAAGTCCTGAAATCTGCCAAAATGAGGTGGGGATATGCTAAATTTTCATTTAGGGTTATTTCTAAGGCATTTTCGGAAGAGTCGATTTTTAAAATTTTTTGTAAGGACCGTACCTGTCGGCGCCGAAAAAAAAGAAAGTCCTGAAAGAAAGTCCTGAAATCTGCCAAAATGAGGTGGGGATATGCTAAATTTTCATTTAGGATTATTTCTAAGGCATTTTCGGAAGAGTCGATTTTTTAAAATTTTTTGTAAGGACCGTACCTGTCGGCGCCGAAAAAAAAGAAAGTCCTGAAAGAAAGTCCTGAAATCTGCCAAAATGAGGTGGGGATATGCTAAATTTTCATTTAGGATTATTTCTAAGGCATTTTCGGAAGAGTCCTGAAAGAAAGTCCTGAAATCTGCCAAAATGAGGTGGGGATATGCTAAATTTTCATTTAGGATTATTTCTAAGGCATTTTCGGAAGAGTCGATTTTTAAAAAATTTGGTAAGGACCGTACCTGTCGGCGACGAAAAAAAAAAAGTCCTGAAAGAAAGTCCTGAAATCTGCCAAAATGAGGTGGGGATATGCTAAATTTTAATTTAGGATTATTTCTAAGGCATTTTCGGAAGAGTCGATTTTTAAAATTTTTTGTAAGGACCGTACCTGTCGGCGCCGAAAAAAAAGAAAGTCCTGAAAGAAAGTCCTGAAATCTGCCAAAATGAGGTGGGGATATGCTAAATTTTCATTTAGGATTATTTCTAAGGCATTTTCGGAAGAGTCGATTTTTTAAAAATTTTGTAAGGACCGTACCTGTCGGTGCCGAAAAAAAAAAAAGTCCTGAAAGAAAGTCCTGAAATCTGCCAAAATGAGGTGGGGATATGCTAAATTTTCATTTAGGATTATTTCTAAGGCATTTTCGGAAGAGTCGATTTTTTAAAATTTTTTGTAAGGACCGTACCTGTCGGCGCCGAAAAAAAAGAAAGTCCTGAAAGAAAGTCCTGAAATCTGCCAAAATGAGGTGGGGATATGCTAAATTTTCATTTAGGATTATTTCTAAGGCATTTTCGGAAGAGTCCTGAAAGAAAGTCCTGAAATCTGCCAAAATGAGGTGGGGATATGCTAAATTTTCATTTAGGATTATTTCTAAGGCATTTTCGGAAGAGTCGATTTTTAAAAAATTTTGTAAGGACCGTACCTGTCGGCGACGAAAAAAAAAAAGTCCTGAAAGAAAGTCCTGAAATCTGCCAAAATGAGGTGGGGATATGCTAAATTTTCATTTAGGATTATTTCTAAGGCATTTTCGGAAGAGTCGATTTTTAAAAAATTTTGTAAGGACCGTACCTGTCGGCGCCGAAAAAAAAAAAGTCCTGAAAGAAAGTCCTGAAATCTGCCAAAATGAGGTGGGGATATGCTAAATTTTCATTTAGGATTATTTCTAAGGCATTTTCGGAAGAGTCGATTTTTAAAAAATTTTGTAAGGACCGTACCTGTCGGCGACGAAAAAAAAAAAGTCCTGAAAGAAAGTCCTGAAATCTGCCAAAATGAGGTGGGGATATGCTAAATTTTAATTTAGGATTATTTCTAAGGCATTTTCGGAAGAGTCGATTTTTAAAATTTTTTGTAAGGACCGTACCTGTCGGCGCCGAAAAAAAAGAAAGTCCTGAAAGAAAGTCCTGAAATCTGCCAAAATGAGGTGGGGATATGCTAAATTTTCATTTAGGATTATTTCTAAGGCATTTTCGGAAGAGTCGATTTTTTAAAAATTTTGTAAGGACCGTACCTGTCGGTGCCGAAAAAAAAAAAAGTCCTGAAAGAAAGTCCTGAAATCTGCCAAAATGAGGTGGGGATATGCTAAATTTTCATTTAGGATTATTTCTAAGGCATTTTCGGAAGAGTCGATTTTTTAAATTTTTTTGTAAGGACCGTACCTGTCGGCGCCGAAAAAAAAGAAAGTCCTGAAAGAAAGTCCTGAAATCTGCCAAAATGAGGTGGGGATATGCTAAATTTTCATTTAGGATTAGTTCTAAGGCATTTTCGGAAGAGTCCTGAAAGAAAGTCCTGAAATCTGCCAAAATGAGGTGGGGATATGCAAAATTTTCATTTAGGATTATTTCTAAGGCATTTTCGGAAGAGTCGATTTTTAAAAAATTTTGTAAGGACCGTACCTGTCGGCGCCGAAAAAAAAAAGTCCTGAAAGAAAGTCCTGAAATCTGCCAAAATGAGGTTGGGGATATGCTAAATTTTCATTTAGGATTATTTCTAAGGCATTTTCGGAAGAGTCGATTTTTTAAAAATTTTGTAAGGACCGTACCTGTCGGCGCCGAAAAAAAAAAAAGTCCTGAAAGAAAGTCCTGAAATCTGCCAAAATGAGGTGGGGATATGCTAAATTTTCATTTAGGGTTATTTCTAAGGCATTTTCGGAAGAGTCGATTTTTAAAAAATTTTGTAAGGACCGTACCTGTCGGCGACGAAAAAAAAAAAGTCCTGAAAGAAAGTCCTGAAATCTGCCAAAATGAGGTGGGGATATGCTAAATTTTCATTTAGGATTATTTCTAAGGCATTTTCGGAAGAGTCGATTTTTAAAAAATTTTGTAAGGACCGTACCTGTCGGCGCCGAAAAAAAAAAAGTCCTGAAAGAAAGTCCTGAAATCTGCCAAAATGAGGTGGGGATATGCTAAATTTTCATTTAGGATTATTTCTAAGGCATTTTCGGAAGAGTCGATTTTTAAAAAATTTTGTAAGGACCGTACCTGTCGGCGCCGGAAAAAAAATAAAGTCCTGAAAGAAAGTCCTGAAATCTGCCAAAATGAGGTGGGGATATGCTAAATTTTCATTTAGGATTATTTCTAAGGCATTTTCGGAAGAGTCGATTTTTAAAAAATTTTGTAAGGACCGTACCTGTCGGCGCCGAAAAAAAAAAAAGTCCTGAAAGAAAGTCCTGAAATCTGCCAAAATGAGGTGGGGATATGCTAAATTTTCATTTAGGATTATTTCTAAGGCATTTTCGGAAGAGTCGATTTTTAAACAATTTTGTAAGGACCGTACCTGTCGGCGCCGAAAAAAAAAAAGTCCTGAAAGAAAGTCCTGAAATCTGCCAAAATGAGGTGGGGATATGCTAAATTTTCATTTAGGATTATTTCTAAGGCATTTTCGGAAGAGTCGATTTTTAAACAATTTTGTAAGGACAAAATGAGGTGGGGATATGCTAAATTTTCATTTAGGATTATTTCTAAGGCATTTTCGGAAGAGTCGATTTTTAAAAAATTTTGTAAGGACCGTACCTGTCGGCGCCGAAAAAAAAAAAGTCCTGAAAGAAAGTCCTGAAATCTGCCAAAATGAGGTGGGGATATGCTAAATTTTCATTTAGGATTATTTCTAAGGCATTTTCGGAAGAGTCGATTTTTAAAAAATTTTGTAAGGACCGTACCTGTCGGCGCCGAAAAAAAAAAGTCCTGAAAGAAAGTCCTGAAATCTGCCAAAATGAGGTGGGGATATGCTAAAGTTTCATTTAGGATTATTTCTAAGGCATTTTCGGAAGAGTCGATTTTTAAAAAATGTTGTAAGGACCGTACCTGTCGGCGCCGAAAAAAAAGAAAGTCCTGAAAGAAAGTCCTGAAATCTGCCAAAATGAGGTGGGGATATGCTAAATTTTCATTTAGGATTATTTCTAAGGCATTTTCGGAAGAGTCGATTTTTAAATTTTTTTGTAAGGACCGTACCTGTCGGCGCCGAAAAAAAAGAAAGTCCTGAAAGAAAGTCCTGAAATCTGCCAAAATGAGGTGGGGATATGCTAAATTTTCATTTAGGATTATTTCTAAGGCATTTTCGGAAGAGTCGATTTTTTAAAAATTTTGTAAGGACCGTACCTGTCGGTGCCGAAAAAAAAAAAAGTCCTGAAAGAAAGTCCTGAAATCTGCCAAAATGAGGTGGGGATATGCTAAATTTTCATTTAGGATTATTTCTAAGGCATTTTCGGAAGAGTCGATTTTTTAAAATTTTTTGTAAGGACCGTACCTGTCGGCGCCGAAAAAAAAGAAAGTCCTGAAAGAAAGTCCTGAAATCTGCCAAAATGAGGTGGGGATATGCTAAATTTTCATTTAGGATTATTTCTAAGGCATTTTCGGAAGAGTCCTGAAAGAAAGTCCTGAAATCTGCCAAAATGAGGTGGGGATATGCTAAATTTTCATTTAGGATTATTTCTAAGGCATTTTCGGAAGAGTCGATTTTTAAAAAATTTTGTAAGGACCGTACCTGTCGGCGACGAAAAAAAAAAAGTCCTGAAAGAAAGTCCTGAAATCTGCCAAAATGAGGTGGGGATATGCTAAATTTTCATTTAGGATTATTTCTAAGGCATTTTCGGAAGAGTCGATTTTTAAAAAATTTTGTAAGGACCGTACCTGTCGGCGCCGAAAAAAAAAAAAGTCCTGAAAGAAAGTCCTGAAATCTGCCAAAATGAGGTGGGGATATGCTAAATTTTCATTTAGGATTATTTCTAAGGCATTTTCGGAAGAGTCGATTTTTAAAAAATTTTGTAAGGACCGTACCTGTCGGCGCCGAAAAAAAAAAAGTCCTGAAAGAAAGTCCTGAAATCTGCCAAAATGAGGTGGGGATATGCTAAATTTTCATTTAGGATTATTTCTAAGGCATTTTCGGAAGAGTCGATTTTTAAAAAATTTTGTAAGGACAAAATGAGGTGGGGATATGCTAAATTTTCATTTAGGATTATTTCTAAGGCATTTTCGGAAGAGTCGATTTTTAAAAAATTTTGTAAGGACCGTACCTGTCGGCGCCGAAAAAAAAAAAGTCCTGAAAGAAAGTCCTGAAATCTGCCAAAATGAGGTGGGGATATGCTAAATTTTCATTTAGGATTATTTCTAAGGCATTTTCGGAAGAGTCGATTTTTAAAAAATTTTGTAAGGACCGTACCTGTCGGCGCCGAAAAAAAAAAGTCCTGAAAGAAAGTCCTGAAATCTGCCAAAATGAGGTGGGGATATGCTAAATTTTCATTTAGGATTATTTCTAAGGCATTTTCGGAAGAGTCGATTTTTAAAAAATTTTGTAAGGACCGTACCTGTCGGCGCCGAAAAAAAAAAAGTCCTGAAAGAAAGTCCTGAAATCTGCCAAAATGAGGTGGGGATATGCTAAATTTTCATTTAGGATTATTTCTAAGGCATTTTCGGAAGAGTCGATTTTTAAAAAATTTTGTAAGGACCGTACCTGTCGGCGCCGAAAAAAAAAAGTCCTGAAAGAAAGTCCTGAAATCTGCCAAAATGAGGTGGGGATATGCTAAATTTTCATTTAGGATTATTTCTAAGGCATTTTCGGAAGAGTCGATTTTTAAAAAATGTTGTAAGGACCGTACCTGTCGGCGCCGAAAAAAAAGAAAGTCCTGAAAGAAAGTCCTGAAATCTGCCAAAATGAGGTGGGGATATGCTAAATTTTCATTTAGGATTATTTCTAAGGCATTTTCGGAAGAGTCGATTTTTTAAAAATTTTGTAAGGACCGTACCTGTCGGCGCCGAAAAAAAAAAAAGTCCTGAAAGAAAGTCCTGAAATCTGCCAAAATGAGGTGGGGATATGCTAAATTTTCATTTAGGATTATTTCTAAGGCATTTTCGGAAGAGTCGATTTTTTAAAAATTTTTGTAAGGACCGTACCTGTCGGCGCCGAAAAAAAAGAAAGTCCTGAAAGAAAGTCCTGAAATCTGCCAAAATGAGGTGGGGATATGCTAAATTTTCATTTAGGATTATTTCTAAGGCATTTTCGGAAGAGTCCTGAAAGAAAGTCCTGAAATCTGCCAAAATGAGGTGGGGATATGCTAAATTTTCATTTAGGATTATTTCTAAGGCATTTTCGGAAGAGTCGATTTTTAAAAAATTTTGTAAGGACCGTACCTGTCGGCGACGAAAAAAAAAAAGTCCTGAAAGAAAGTCCTGAAATCTGCCAAAATGAGGTGGGGATATGCTAAATTTTCATTTAGGATTATTTCTAAGGCATTTTCGGAAGAGTCGATTTTTAAAAAATTTTGTAAGGACCGTACCTGTCGGCGCCGAAAAAAAAAAAGTCCTGAAAGAAAGTCCTGAAATCTGCCAAAATGAGGTGGGGATATGCTAAATTTTCATTTAGGATTATTTCTAAGGCATTTTCGGAAGAGTCGATTTTTAAAAAATTTTGTAAGGACCGTACCTGTCGGCGCCGAAAAAAAAAAAGTCCTGAAAGAAAGTCCTGAAATCTGCCAAAATGAGGTGGGGATATGCTAAATTTTCATTTAGGATTATTTCTAAGGCATTTTCGGAAGAGTCGATTTTTAAAAAATTTTGTAAGGACCGTACCTGTCGGCGCCGAAAAAAAAAAGTCCTGAAAGAAAGTCCTGAAATCTGCCAAAATGAGGTTGGGGATATGCTAAATTTTCATTTAGGATTATTTCTAAGGCATTTTCGGAAGAGTCGATTTTTTAAAAATTTTGTAAGGACCGTACCTGTCGGCGCCGAAAAAAAAAAAAGTCCTGAAAGAAAGTCCTGAAATCTGCCAAAATGAGGTGGGGATATGCTAAATTTTCATTTAGGGTTATTTCTAAGGCATTTTCGGAAGAGTCGATTTTTAAAAAATTTTGTAAGGACCGTACCTGTCGGCGCCGAAAAAAAAAAAAGTCCTGAAAGAAAGTCCTGAAATCTGCCAAAATGAGGTGGGGATATGCTAAATTTTCATTTAGGATTATTTCTAAGGCATTTTCGGAAGAGTCGATTTTTAAAAAATTTTGTAAGGACCGTACCTGTCGGCGCCGAAAAAAAAAAAGTCCTGAAAGAAAGTCCTGAAATCTGCCAAAATGAGGTGGGGATATGCTAAATTTTCATTTAGGATTATTTCTAAGGCATTTTCGGAAGAGTCGATTTTTAAAAAATTTTGTAAGGACCGTACCTGTCGGCGCCGAAAAAAAAAAAAGTCCTGAAAGAAAGTCCTGAAATCTGCCAAAATGAGGTGGGGATATGCTAAATTTTCATTTAGGATTATTTCTAAGGCATTTTCGGAAGAGTCCTGAAAGAAAGTCCTGAAATCTGCCAAAATGAGGTGGGGATATGCTAAATTTTCATTTAGAATTATTTCTAAGGCATTTTCGGAAGAGTCGATTTTTAAAAAATTTTGTAAGGACCGTACCTGTCGGCGACGAAAAAAAAAAAGTCCTGAAAGAAAGTCCTGAAATCTGCCAAAATGAGGTGGGGATATGCTAAATTTTCATTTAGGATTATTTCTAAGGCATTTTCGGAAGAGTCGATTTTTAAAAAATTTTGTAAGGACCGTACCTGTCGGCGCCGAAAAAAAAAAAGTCCTGAAAGAAAGTCCTGAAATCTGCCAAAATGAGGTGGGGATATGCTAAATTTTCATTTAGGATTATTTCTAAGGCATTTTCGGAAGAGTCGATTTTTAAAAAATTTTGTAAGGACCGTACCTGTCGGCGCCGGAAAAAAAATAAAGTCCTGAAAGAAAGTCCTGAAATCTGCCAAAATGAGGTGGGGATATGCTAAATTTTCATTTAGGATTATTTCTAAGGCATTTTCGGAAGAGTCGATTTTTAAAAAATTTTGTAAGGACCGTACCTGTCGGCGCCGAAAAAAAAAAAAAGTCCTGAAAGAAAGTCCTGAAATCTGCCAAAATGAGGTGGGGATATGCTAAATTTTCATTTAGGATTATTTCTAAGGCATTTTCGGAAGAGTCGATTTTTTAAAAATTTTGTAAGGACCGTACCTGTCGGTGCCGAAAAAAAAAAAAGTCCTGAAAGAAAGTCCTGAAATCTGCCAAAATGAGGTGGGGATATGCTAAATTTTCATTTAGGATTATTTCTAAGGCATTTTCGGAAGAGTCGATTTTTAAAATTTTTTGTAAGGACCGTACCTGTCGGCGCCGAAAAAAAAAAAGTCCTGAAAGAAAGTCCTGAAATCTGCCAAAATGAGGTGGGGATATGCTAAATTTTCATTTAGGATTATTTCTAAGGCATTTTCGGAAGAGTCGATTTTTAAAAAATTTGGTAAGGACCGTACCTGTCGGCGCCGAAAAAAAAAAAGTCCTCAAAGAAAGTCCTGAAATCTGCCAAAATGAGGTGGGGATATGCTAAATTTTCATTTAGGATTATTTCTAAGGCATTTTCGGAAGAGTGGATTTTTAAAAAATTTGGTAAGGACCGTACCTGTCGGCGCCGAAAAAAAAAAAGTCCTGAAAGAAAGTCCTGAAATCTGCCAAAATGAGGTGGGGATATGCTAAATTTTCATTTAGGATTATTTCTAAGGCATTTTCGGAAGAGTAAATTTTTTTGTAAATTTTGTAAGGACCGGACCTGTCGGGGCCGATGACCCCGGTCGTGGGAAAAAAAAAAGTCCTGAAATCTGCCAAAATGAGTTGGGGATATGGTAAATTTTTATTTAGGATTATTTCTAAGGCATTTTCGGAAGAGTCGATTTTTGTAAATTTTGTGAAGACCGGACCTGTCGGCGCCGATGACCCAGACCTTCATTTTTAAGGAGCGCGATCGCGCAGGCGCTCCTACCGCGCTCCTCGTAATTTTCGGGGAGCAGAAAAAAATAGCGCTCCTAAAAAAATAACGGGACCATCAATGACCAAGTGTCCAAACGCCAACGCTGTACGGTGCTACTAAAATGGTCGCATTGGCGCCTAAAAATGCTCACATGCGACCAGTGATTAAATTCTTATCGCCATTAGCAACCACAAAATTCGCACCTTAGTCGCCCAAGGTGGGCATCAGTGATGTTTACGGGCGGTACAATCCAGTGTTCTGCTCTTTTTAATATACTTGCGGCATGCAAACGACGATTGCGCATTGCATTTTTCCATTTCGCCACGTGCAACACACGGCCACAGCTTGGGTGCATTGTGTCCAACACAGCTTGTGTGCAATATACGTGCATAGACATACATACATCTGGTATCCGACTGCGGCCCCAGACTGGCTCGGCCCCAAACTCGGCCCCAGACCAACTCGGCCCCAAGGCGATATGCCTTGTGTACAAACTCGGCCCCAGACTGATTCGGCCCCAATTGCATGGTGTACAAACTCGTACCCAGACTGACTCGGCCCCAATTGCTTTGTGTACAAACTCGGCTCCAGACCAACTCGGCCCCCATTGCCTTGTGTACAAACTCGGCCCCAGACTGACTCGGCCCCAAACAGGCTAAACATTTTATTTTTACCCAAAAGTCCATATACAGTGTGTTTTCAAAGATTTTAAGGAACTTTTTTTTTTATTAGGAGAGCTATTAGCTCTCCCCAATTATCTCAGGAGAGCAATTTAGGGCTCTCCTGACTTTTTTTTAAATGAAGGACTGGTTACACTACTCACAATAAGTTAGGGATAGTGTGGGGTATATGCAGCCAATATTTTAATGAGGGCATGCATTCCGCTTGAATGATTATGTAGTATGAGTAGACAAATGTATCTGCATGACAGACACACCTTGTCACAGGAATAGGTTAAAACAATCATTTGAAGAAAAGTAGTGTGTGTATTACCTGATATATTCCATGAAGACAAGATTCCAGACCTCCAACACATCTGACCGCGGATCATTAACGAGGCTGGATGCATCTCGGTTACGATGGCGATCATAATGGATCTCGCTACATGGTCCACACGGACCCGAGCCTCCCATCTCCCAAAAGTTCTCTGAGATTCCAGCAGGCAAAATCCTCTCTGCAGAAACGCTGTGTGAAACCACACAAAATATTCATCAAAAGATGCATTGACTCTTGATCAGCGATTTGTTAAAAGTAGATCACATGACATGGGGATTTCTATGTAACAAAATCCAACCACTTGGTCTAAAGTCTAGAGTACATCGACCTTGCAACTGGCAGCAACTAGTGGCAACTGATCAATTGCTTAAAAAGGTTGAGATGTACCCGCATTTACAACTACTGGCAAGTGGAAAAATCCTAGTTGCTGCGAGTTGCTCATGTTCTACTTTCTGGCAACTAGTTGTATTGGTTAGTTTCGTCGATGTACGCATACTTGCAACTGGTTGGTGTCAGTTGAACGAGTGCATCTGATCACACGAGATGCACATCAACAGCAACTGATCAGACGAGTTTCTTCCAGTTCCAAAGTCGATGTACGCTAGTAGTAATACATGTAACAGATTACCAATTTCCAATATGTAGGTTATCTGAACTGACAAAAATGTTAGAGTTTGTCCGTCTTCGTTACATACATTGCATGGGAAATTAATTGAACAGGGAGATTTCGGCCAGACACGTTGTCAAACTTTTGTTGCCGTTCAGGATTTAAGCTTAGCAACATGAATCTATTTCTTTTATTTTGAGACAAGACAAAGGTATAAATTATATGAAAAGATGGTCTTGCCAAATGTACCCTTTTACTGCAAAAACAAAAGCCTAATTTGAAAAGAAATTTTCCTACCCAAGTTCCAGCCAAATGTCTCTGCACTCGGTGTCAGCAGGCAGGTTTAACGTTAGGTCTCCACCGAAGTATGTGATGTATAACTGGTCCTTTGGTAGACCATAGATTCTTGTGAGCAGATCCCATGCCATGGAACAAGCTTCTCTCTGCAGGAAAAACACACAAAGCAGGGTGAAAGAATCAGGGTGTTGCTTAGGAGATTGAAGTGATAATTTAAAACCGATTCATAAAAACAGGAGACAAATTTGTCAAAAAGGCTTCCAAGTCACTAAAATTGTTAAAAGAAATTCCCATGTAATTTCTGAATAGTGTAAAATATTTAAAATAATTCACAAACAGTTAGACACGTCTTAGTATCACAGTTTTAACAAATTTTTGTAAACATTGAACAGAGATTTAAAGCAAATTACCTCCTGGAATCAACATATAATTACATTTAAGAAACATCCCAATTGCACTTTTGTCACAAATGTTGCTTTTCTGTAGAAAAATCACATTTTCTCCTTCAAAAAATGCATTCAGTTTAATAGTGCACAAGATAATAATTCACTCGCGCGCGCAGCGCCCTCTGTTGTCGCGCTTATGCACAGACCACTCGCCACGTCATTTTGTGCATTACTTCATGCAGTAATTTTACCATTTATTTATCTCAGAAATGCAACATTTTTGCGACGGAAGTGTCAGTGGGAAGTATATCTTAGGGTATTTTTTTCGTATACATTGAACAGAGATCTTAATGAAATTACCTCCTGGAATCAACAGATAATGTGGAATTTCTTTTCGTTTTAGAACGACAGGTGCCAGTGTATACACACTGAACACAATAGAATTACATAACAACTGGCTATATAAACGCCACGTTTGCTTCAGTAGCTCACTCTCGGTCAACCGTGTCAACTTTGCAGTACAATGATTCTACACACGTCTTCACGCACCGCATCGAACATTTCCCTCGAACCGGGCGTCGGCGGTTTGGAGTCCGGTACCAGCAGTGATCAGATACTGAACGCTACCCAGGCCCTTTCTAAGTCATTAGACTTCAAGGTCGAATCGGCTTGCAAGAAGCAACGCTTATCAGACGTTCCGACGTTCAAACGCGACGGCATCAACAGCAGCACAAGCACTGCGAGAAGCTTCTTTCGCTTGTCGAGTCGGCCATTCAGAACATTGACAGCCTTGACATCGACTCGGCCAAGACCGACTGGAACGCCGCCGTGAAGTCCATCAAGGAACGTCAAAAGCTCATACGACTTGCTGACCGTTCTGATCTCGGCTGGGGAGTTGTGAAAGAGTACATCGCAGAAACGTCTAATTGAGGCGGCATAGACATTTGCGTCCACCCAGTCGTATGGTACTGAGTTTATAACACATTTTATTCGATCATTTGGTATCAAATTCGATTTGAGGGACAGCGGATTTTTTGTCCGTCCAATATTTGGCATCGAGCACATCGTTCAAAGTTTAATCTCACAACGCTTAATTGCGTCCACCCAGTCGTATGGTACTGAGTTTATAACACATTTTATTCGATCGTTTGGTATCGAATTCGATTTGAGGGACAGCGGATTTTTTGTCCGTCCAATATTTGGCATCGAGCACATCGTTCAAAGTTTAATCTCACAACGCTTAATTGTTGATCTTTCCACACCGGAACTGGCAATCGTAATTTGTTATTTAATACATTTTTACTTTTGTTGTTTTTTCCGCGTTCCGCGCGCACCGAAGGCCAATAAACGTCTATTTGAGGCGGCATAGACATTTGCGTATACCCAGTCGTATGGCACTGAGTTTTTAACACATTTTATTCGATCGTTTGGTATCGAATTCGATTTGAGGGACAGCGGATTTTTTGTCCGTCCAATATTTAGCATCGAGCACATCGTTCAAAGTTTAATCTCACAATGCTTAATTGTTGATCTTTCCACACCGGAACTGGCAATCGTAATTTGTTATTTAATACCTTTTTACCTTTGTTGTTTTTTGTTTCCCCTTTGCCCTTTCTTTTGCGACTTTCTATAGACTACAGCAAGGTTCACACAACGACCTAGCCACTGTTCACCATTGGAAACATTTGACCTGTTTTTGTCCTTTTCTTGTCTCACATGAGGTATAAATAGAAAAGAAATGAATTTTCTGACGGAAGTATGGAGGAAGAAAGTGGAATTTCTTTTCGTTTTAGAACGACAGGTGCCAGTGTATACACACTGAACACAATAGAATTACATAACAACTGGCTATATAAACGCCACGTTTGCTTCAGTAGCTCACTCTCGGTCAACCGTGTCAACTTTGCAGTACAATCCCGCCCACCCCATTTTCCCACTTCAATCAGAATTCGGACCTGGGGAGTGCACCCCTGTCGAGTGCCCTGGATGCACCCACGTTTCCTCCAATGGCTGGGGGTTTTTCGTGGCCACCGAGCGCCAGCACACATTGCTGGTCCGACACTCGACCCGAATTCAGTTTCAGTTCCGAGACACTTTATTGTCGAGACCTAGATACTGTGAACTTTCTTATTGTTTACAGCTCGCAATTCATACATCCAACTTGGTTCAGATGCTAGTTTGATAGCCTCTAAATCGCTAGGCCTTTAACACGGCTTACACCAGACGTGTATAATTATTGTTTTCAACCACATTTGAAGGACATTACATTTGTGCATATAATTTGATCCTAATCAAGCTGATTAGCGGAGTTTAAAATAAATCGAACAGCAAGGTTCACACAACGACCTAGCCACTGTTCACCATTGGAAACATTTGACCTGTTTTTGTCCTTTTCTTGTCTCACATGAGGTATAAATAGAAAAGAAATGAATTTTCTGACGGAAGTATGGAGGAAGAAAGTAATTTTAAGATATACTTCCCACTTGCACTTTTGTCGCAAATGTTGCTTTTCTGTAGAAAAATCACGTTTTCCTCTTCAAAAATTGCCTTCAGTTAGTGCACAAGATAACCATTCACACGCGCACGCAGCGCCCTCTGTTGTCGCGCTTACGCACAGACCGCTCGCCGCGTCATTTTGTGCATTACTTTATGCAGTAATTTTATCATCTATTTATCTCAGAAATGCAACATTTGCAATGGAAGTGTCAGTGGGAAGTATATCTTAGAATTGAATAAGCTATCGATTCCAATATATAAATTTACCCAAATCCGTGTTCAATGTATATAAAAAAAATACCTATCTTAGAATTGAATAAGCTATCGATTCCAATATATAAATTCACCGAAATCCGTGTTTAAAAAAAATCCCAAATTAAAAAAAAAGGCAAAAGTGATTGGCCAAAAGTTAAGACCAGGTCATCACGCACCACAAATACTGACTCTAAGTCATTTCTACATTAAGTTATATGAATCTCCTCACCAAAAGATCATACATTGAAACACTCTGAGTCACCTGCCCATGTGACTATACACGGCCAGAACTTGTTTACACGTCCTCCGGCGTCAAGTGGTTAATGAAAAATGAGAAAAACTGTTTAACGACGTAAGTGGGGCACCAAGGCATTTTTCAACTCTTACCATTTCAAGTCTTTTTGACCAGGCAACTGATGGTTTTACCAACCCTATAGAACATGTACTTTATCAATTCAAATTCAATTCACCTTGAAATAATCTCCAAATGACCAGTTTCCCAGCATCTCAAAGAAAGTGTGATGATGGCCATCCTTCCCAACATCGTCCAAATCGTTGTGTTTTCCCCCGGCTCGAATACACTTCTGGGAGTTGACGACACGGCGGTACTGGGCGAACTCTGTATGGGGGCCGACAGTGCCTAACAAGATGTCTTTGAACTGAAACAGAGAAATGCTGAAACAATCTTAAGGCGCCCTCCCATAGGTCCCTTTTTTCAACGTCTTGCATGCGTTTGGTTTGTGCTGCGCTTGTCTGTCTGTATCGATCTATGGAGCGATTCAGACGCAAACGCAACACACGCGCAAGACGGATGAAAAACGGACCTATGGCAGGCCGCTTTAAATCCCCATTACAACATTTGCAGTTATCCAAAATTTTACTTTGCAGGGTGACAAGAAAATGTTGTACAACTGTGAAAATGTTGACAACTATAGACCCCTTGCACGGCGGCCATGACAGAGGGCAGGTTTTCATATTTAAATTATGTGACAAAAATTTTACTTTGCAGGGTGACAAGAAAATTTTGTACAACTGTGTGCATGATGCAATGTGACAATGTGACTGCCCTCTGTCATGGTCGCCGTGCAAGGGGTCTATGGACGGCCACCTAACCTGATTCATTCCTGCATTAGTGAAGAGCAGTGTTGCATCTCGGTGGGGTATGACAGAGGCTGACGGCACAACGACATGCTCATGCTTGTCTCTGAAGTACTCGATAAAAGTGCTGCGAATCTCGTTAGCCGAGAACAAAGTCCTTTCCGCTCTCTTCCTTTGGTCAGTCTTTTCAAGACCAAGATGGTTTTCCGAGGTAGAGGTGGGATTTGTGGTGGAGGTGTTGCAAAGTGTTCTCTGATGTTGGAACAGTCGACGAATTTTACAAGTCCGTCTTTTGTAGCAGTGACAGAATTGCAGTATAGAGGGCAGTTTCCATGAACTTGTTGCCATAGAAACCATCATGACTGCATCTTTTTTTATAACTGATAAAAAGAAAATTAAAAAATTAACGAAGAGAATGGTAATGATAAAAATATGACATGATATGATATCAAAATCTCATGCGGTCGATGTGCGCGATGTTTAAGCACTAGCAAACCAAACCGCATGCTAACCTACCGATTTTTTGCTAATGCGACGCCATCTTTTTTCTTGGCCATACTCGGCAAAACTTGAGACACATTTTCCAACAGATAAACAACTTTCAGCTGTTGTTGAAATATCCCAGTCAGCGACAGGCAAGGGTCTTCAGTGGTAGTGATAATCATCCAAAGATGGAAACATTATCAATGATGGTACTTGAAAATGTTGACGTTGACACAAGTAAAGCAGACGACGAACGCATTTGAACAAAACAGACGACAGCGTTGTGCGCGCACTCTCTTTGGGCACTCAGAACAACCACCTTTATGAAATAGGCCCTTGCTTAAGTGTAATTTCGTGCTATGCTTAATCCAAGAGTTCTGCAAAGCGTAACATATTTCATGAAATTTGGCCCTGGTCAAACGGGTTTCGCGAGTTAGTCCAGAAGTGTTTTAACGTGTCTCTCTCTCTGCTCTATTCCCAAGTCGACCAAGTCAAACGGCCTTTGAGTCCCAAGTCTGAAGTCAATTTGGTATAAATACCGTACACCCCCGCGACTAATTCTTCCTAATCATGCTAGTAATAACAATATGACTTGATAATGCCTCAAAAAGTGTAAATTTGGTTAGGAAACATGATTTTAGCAATGACAAAATATCAAGTCATGCAAGTGTTTCTTTGAAAATGCTTAAATGTCATGCTCCATAGACTTAGTGAATGGAGTCTCAACTGGCGAGGGTGTATAGTAGTTTTTCCGTCAATTCAAACTGCCTTCGAGTTCGAGCCTCAAGTCAGCAAGTAAAGTGAAAATCGGGACTCGAGTACGAGTCGAGAGTCGAGCATGTCGAGTCCCGAAGGGCATGAAGGGAGGGCCGAGCGAGCGTCGAGTCAGCAGGTGACAGTCTTTACAATACTGACATTAGGGAAAAGTTTAATTAGCAATGCCATTACAACTAATTCGATTCCTGGCGGGTGATGCGAGGAAAAACAAAGCAAATTATTACACTGTACGCTGAAGTGGAACAGAGGCTCCCCGCGACAGAGAGATATGGCATGAAAGAAAAAGTCGAATGTCCGCCATTTATAATCCTTCTTCTAGACATGTGAGGGCGCTGTCGATGTAAACAAACGCACGTGCGTGCTCAATTAATTTCCACATACGTACGTCTGCACAGAGCTAGACGTAGAGTATTTTACTCCACGTCTCTGGTCTGCATGCGAACCCGGCCGGCGTCGAATACTACATTTTCGGGCCATTAAATCAAGATTGATCCCCAAAGGAGCGTGTCCAAATCACATTTTTGAACCCCTATTTTACCCACGGGTGGGATACCTTATCATGTCACATTTTTCTCATTACCATTCTGAAGTTTCGCGTTCTCAATTCGTATATTACTTTCAAGGATATCGTCAAAAACTACCGATGTTTTAAACTATCTATCTGGTTTCATAAAGCAGTGCAGTAAATACTCCAACTTTGAAATTGAAATTTGCGAATTTTCTGTTTTCTTCCCATTGGGTAGCATTTGGGGGAGAGGGTTAATTTATGTGATTCTCAGGTTAAAACAAAATCCATTTTCTGAAATATTTGAACACGTTCCTTGTATAGACTCCAATTAAAATGTTTCGACTTTGTGAGAGGAAGACTGTTACCGTAATAATTCGAAGCCACTCATTTTAACCTTTGCTAAAAGTGATTTCCTTTTAATTTTCTATATTATTAGGCATAATTAAAAATACAGCTCCACAATTTCATTGAAAAGAAACATACATACAAGGTGTTAAAATAAATTGTGATAAAATTTCATAATTTGGTACTTTCAAAAATAAGCATGATTTCAACAAGAAACATGCTTGAATAAAGGTTTGAATAAAAGTTTTAATAAACCTTTCACCAGAACAATCATTTCAGTTTACCCTGTGTGCATTATTATATAAAATTAATACTCTCAATTTTCACACAAGCTTTTTTATACAAATTTAAAACGTCATCGATGCCGTTTTTAAAATTAGCTCTTTTTTTGCTGTTGGTAAAATTACACATTTGGTACTAAATTTAAAATATGCAATTTTTGATAGTAAAAGTAAATTTATGCATTTGAATGTATCACTCTTATTATTATTCCTGTTAATTCTGCTCCTGTATCATACTGCTCGATTGACGAAGTCCTTGCTGGCATCCATTTTCATTGCATCTAAAAAGCCCACTTTTACAAAGGCAAATGAATTATGGGTGGACCGCCAATAATTCAAAATATTGACAGTAACTGTTCGATAACTAAACGTTGGTCGATTGTTTTCGTTGATGTCTCATTTAAAAGCTAATAACTTTTATGTTTCTTTAAAAATATCAATTTTGGGCCACACCCAAAACGCACGGACATCTTTTTCAGGCGGTGCTAAAATTATTCACAGAATCCATCCTTGTGTTTGTATCTGCTAGACACGGCTTGAACCTCAACTTGCAGTGGCCGTGTTCTGCTGTTGATAGACTGTTCGTACATCTGCCTGCCTCCATAGCGGCCCATTGATGTCAATGTGGCGTTGGTTCCTGGAAGTTGATGAGAAATAATACAGGTTGAACAAACAAAAAACACATGGGATTGAATATAACAAGAAAAAAATGCTAAATAACACCTGAACTCTTTTTGGTTTTGTGAAAATGAGTGAAAATTTGCCAAGTTGGCCTCTGCCTTATAGGTTTTTGTTTCAAAAGCCTGGGGAAGATTTCAATGAAGAAAGTTAAGCTGTCTTACTTCTTAAGACATCTTAAGACAGTTGTATTGCAATTTTCTTCAAACCTGAATTCATTGCTCCCGGTTTCCCCGAGTAATCCGGAACATCAAACTGGCTGGGGATAATGTAAACTCCTGATATGTGACCGTCGACGTTCGGCGGTTCAGTACGTGGATGAATGGTCTCGCGTCTCGTTACGGTGCACTCGTTAGGAAGCAAGCGTCGTCTGTCTGGGTTGTCCAATGGCGACATGAATTCCTGCCACTCTAGCCCCGTGGTGATCGGTGCGGCTAGCCGAGGGATCGTCTTGGTGCGGTCAAGACTGGCGTTCACATATGGGGCAATTTCCTAAAGGATTGAAAATAGATTACACGATTCGAAAACTGTTACAAATGGCATTGTCTCTGTGTGATTGAGGATGTGTATGATAAAACAGAACATGTATATAATATTAAGTCAGCTCAGTACCTCATCTTCGTTCCGAGAAAACATTAAAAAACTGCGTCCATGCTTTCAAGAAAATCTGTAAAGCCACTGTCCTAATTAGGCAGGTTCCCTGGGTATACTGTATGGAAAACAGAGTCATAATACCACAGAAGTCAGGGGCCTAGTTTCATTCACATGAGAGGGCATCCTTGTAAAACAAATCTGTGTGCGCAGACATTAAATAAATTGATCTTTAATTATTGTTTTCTTATAAAAGGATATCATCTCAGGTGGAATCTTTGCCTTTCAGTAGTGAGTGAGTTTGGAGTTTAACGCCATGCCGGCATCAGTGGCTATATTCATGGCGGGATTATGTTAATATATAAAATGCTTGGTTTTAATTAAAGATAATTAAATCATGTAAGTTGTGGAAAATATATGATCTTGGAATCAGTTGTATAGATATCAAGTGATATATTTCAATAAGATTGAAGAAACATTGTACAGTATATAAGTACTACATGGATTCTGGGCAGTTTTCCAAGGGAATCCCCAGGAGGCCGGTTATAGAGGATCCCCCAGACACACGGTACCGTGTCTAAATGGTCCCGCAAGGTCGGCCGTTTCCCTTGCAGTTTAAGGGCCCGGGCCCCGCCGGTATTTTTACAGGTCCGGCCTTTCAGTAACATGTATAACCACCTTTTGTGGCAATTGCTGACCGCATGCATGAGCCTTTGTAAGAGCCGCTGGGAGAGGGTGCGCCACTCTGCCTGAAATGCCTCTCTGAGCTCTTGCACTTGTAGGGCTGCATTATGTAGTGGTCAGCTCATTAGATCCAGGTTCAATCAGGTTGCCAATCCAACAAAACTGGTTTTCTGAGAGTCCTTAACTGCAGTATTCTCCCAGAAACAAAAAATATATTTCATACGGGAATCATGTTGTTCAAACAGGTCCTCTTCGACCTGGAGGAAATCATTGAAGCTGAACAGTCTTGAAAGCGATTTAACTGTAAAATGCTCAAACCTTCGCATTAAATTGAATTCACTTACCCTTCTGAAGTTTCTAAATTCATACAGATGCTTCGTGCACATCGTTTCCAAATGGGTGGCATCCAAAGCCTGCCGACCCCGACTTGCATTGCAGCAATCTCCCTTGAAGTCAATCAAGGCATACGCTATCTCTGACAGTTTGGTGATAAGATCTGTTGAATAAAACATGACTAAGGCCATTACTGATTGGCCAAGAAAAGCTGCATTTTAATAAGCCCATCTGTGATTGGTCAAGGAATGGGGAACCACAAACAATACCCATATTGTGCAAGTTAAACACACTATGTCTGATAATTTTCCTAAAGCAAAGAAAACCAAAGTGCCTCCCCCCCCCTCCCCCCAAAAAAAACCTAGGGAACTTTTAATGCAAGGGATAACGACAAAGGGTCATAAAAACTTTCAAAAACTGAAGAAAACAGAAGGGATATTTGTGCACAAAGCACAAACCAATGGAAAATTCCTTTGAGTGCCTAATACGTGACATCACAACTTTGATCATGAATATGGAAATTGAAATTAGCATAAAAACCAACAAATTTTAATGAGCGTGTCCCAGATCACATTTTTGAGACTTTGACCTCCTTTTTTCTCATGGGTGTTTAAGACTTTGATACCATATCATTTTTCATATTTTTCTCATTACCATTCTGAAATGTTGGGCTCTCAATCTGTATATTTTCAAGGATATCGCCAAAAAAACACAAATGTTTTGTAAAGTACAGTAATTTGTCTGGTTAAATAAAGCAGAACAGTGATTACACATGAACCAATCCTTTTACTTCTACATTCAAATTGGAGATTGCAAATTTCCTTGGAAAAATGTGAACACCTTTAATTATGATGACTGTAACTGAGAGGAACAGCATGGATTAAAAGTAGTTTTAAAAATGCTATTTCAGCACTTTAATTGAAAAGTCATTAAATTTCTTAATATTACATTTGTTTTCCGATTCATGGTCTGCTCTCCAGAAGTGATGGTGATAGTTGTCCCTAGTTTCCTCATACGACCTGTCTCGTGCAATCTCCTGAACATCCCGTCTCAGTGCAACCAACTCCTCTCTTAGATCATTCGTCTTGTAATACTGGCGAAAAAAGGAAAACCTTCAAAGACTAATTGATAAAAAAACCATCAATTCAGAAACAATTTCATACACTTCATTTATCTGTTTTTTTTTTAATCTGACAATCACTTGTGTGATTGTCAAATACACACACAAAAAGAAATGTTAAAATGAAGAAATAAGAGTCTTTTTTTAGAAAGAACCTAGATTCAGTGTCTGTCATTTGAGAACTTGTGCAAACAAAAATCTAGCATTTTAGTTTTTACGGCTTATCAAACATGTCAAAGACATCAGAAAGATGCCAAGATCAACTTGGTTAATAAAAGTAGCAAAAGAACACAAAATTGTTAACATCATCATGATGAGTGGCAGCTTGCTCCTACATTCTTCAGTTCTTTTATTCTTTTTTCCCAACTCAGTCATGTCAGTAAAAACTTTACGAATTTTTCATGTAGGCTAGATATTAAAACTGTAACAAGACTGGTAAAAAAGACAAATTAGTGTAGGGCTAGGTACGAAGACCCAGAGGGGACATTCAAGTATTTTCCTTTTTTATTTTTAATACGTACGTACGTGATAATAAGCCAGTTCGGAGTCTCGACTGCGCATGCGTCTTCCGACTTTGGTTTGAGATAAACAAAGCGGTATGCATTGTGTTTATCTCAAATGACCTGTGTTTATCTCAAATGACCTTGACACAATCCCATAGACGTTCATTGCGCGCGCGAGATTCCGAACTGGCTTATAGTACGTACGTACGTGATAATACTACGTACGTACGTGATAATAGTACGTTTGTTCGTGATAATTTAATACGTACGTACGTGATAATTTATCACGTACGTACGTGATAATTTAATACGTACGTACGTGATAATATTAAGTACGTACGTAGTATTATCACGTACGTACGTGATAATAATACGTACGTACGTATTATTATCACGTACGTACGTAGTATTATCACGTACGTACGTAATAAATTATCATGTACGTACGTAGTATTATCACGTACGTACGTATTAAAAATAAAAAAAAGCATAATACTTAAATGTCCCCTCTGGGTCTTCGTAGCTAGGCTACCAACTAAATTTAAAATTGACAAACATAAAACAATATTTTGAGTTCAACATTTTCACGTGATTTTTAATAGCAAAGCAGTTTTTGATAGCAAACTTTAATTTAAACCCAAGTTCTTTTACAAATTACCTGTGAATCTGCCAGAATTCCCGCAACATTCTGGCTTACAATTTCCAGAGCCGCGTGTATTGTTTCTGCAGCCGAAGCATGGTCTATCAAACTACCGCTGTTGTTGCTGTGGCTAACGCCCACCAGGCGAACCGGCTTGTCCACGGGGATGCGAACGGCGGGCAGCGCTGCAGTGTCCGTCTGCATTTTGAGGGACACTTTTGGTTGCGAACAATCTTGAAACGAAACCAAACTTTGGCTAGATAACTCGCAGTATCTATGTCCTGGCCGGCCACCGGGTACAATCACCTATGGCTCAGTACCTTTTTAATGTTGATTCAGTACAAATAAAGGTCGATTTTGGAAGTACAAGTTCCCGTTTTCTTGAAGGCAGAGACTAAAACTTGCAATGCACTGCACTGCATGCATAGGGCACCTGTTACAGTACCTGCACGTGTATGTATACTGTTGCTATGCCAACGACCTTTCAACTTTTTGATAAAATGCAGTCTTTGCACGGCCTCGTACTACTATATCCACGTACAGAAGATAGTGCGTTAACCAAACTAAAAACTTGTGAAATAGGTCATCGCACATGCATAGCAACGAATGTAAACAATCGACCGTCGTCGTCCGCTAGCGATAGCATACAATATAACAGCTCGCTCTCAGCATTTTATAGCTCTGTGTCTCAGTCTAGTCAACTAAAATTCTTTGCCCGATCTAAAGAGTAAAAATAACAACACACCAAAGTAAATCAAAACGCACATAATGACTTCGGCAAATCCTGCAAATCCACTGACGAGAGCGGAATTCAAGAACGCGTGCACGAGCGTGTTGCAGGGGCTGGACTGCCTGGCCAGACAGCGGGCCGTCATTGACGATCAACTGGCCGCGGTACTGCAGGAGCTCGGTCAAGTTGTCAGCACGTTGAGACCGGAGATTGACGAAAACAAGGAGTACTACGTGGATGGGCCTCTCGTTAGATGTAGGGCATAGATTTTCAAGTCATTAGCCGAATTTCATATTTCAGTTTATGGAACTTTCAAATCTCAGCCTTGCCCGACCTTGGCAAGAAGTGAAAGTAATTCACCAAGTTTCAATAGGGTGCTTTCACAGGGGTCAAAAGGTCACTATTGCTTGTCCTCCAGAACAATTATAGAGCCACGTGGGAAAACGCATGTGGCTGCTAGCGGAAAAGCATCGTTCTCTCCCGATGGAGGACAAGCAATAGTGACCCGTAACCTTTTGACCCCCTGTGAAAGGGCCCTATTCAAATGTATGAACTTTAAAGCCCCATTAGTACATCATTTGTAGTGACCAACAATTTTACTTCACGCGAGTTGACAAGACTATAAATTATTTAATGGTACCTTTGTGGGAGAAATTGCCCACGGTTTTAAATCTTTTGCAATGATTTTTTTACCATTCGTTCAACACAAAAACCTTGCATAGATTTTTAAGGTTTCTTTAAGTTTTACTACATCTAGCCTATGTGGCTGTCATTTCTACATTTCTACAAGGCATTTCATCAACATTACTCTTAAAATTGTTGTTTTTGTTTTTAAAGTTTTCCAATCATGTAACCCTGTTTTTAAGTCTAATATTGCAATTTGTTGTCTTATTTAAAAAGATTTGACAGCGCACATCTCCAAGGCCAAAGCAATTCTTCAGGAGCTGAAGCGGACTTGCAGTGAGGGCAGTGCAAACTACCATGGCTTGGATTACTGCAAAGAACACAGCGTACAGCATCTACAAGATATCAAGACAGTGCTTAATGTATGAAATAGAGCTTCTGCACTGGCGGCCATGACAGGGGGCAGGTTTTCTTATTTAAATGATGTATCAATAGAACCACAAAGCATCTACTCATGCATGACACACGGTGACAATGTGACTGCCCCCTGTCATGGCCGCCGTGCAAAGGCTCTATACCGACAAAGAATTTAGGACTTGGCCAATACTTAAAGGAGCGTGTCCAGATTACATTTTTGAACCCCCATTTTTCCAATGGGTGTTTTTTCTCATTACCATTCTGAAATTCCGCGTTCTCGATCCATATATTTTTAATACCCGGTATATCTGGTTCCATAAAGCAGTGCGGTGATTACACCAACCTTTTGCTTTCACATCCAAATTGGAGATTGCAGATTCCCCGTTTTCTTCCAATGAATGGTGTTTTGGGGAGGTATTTTATATGATTGTTAGGTTATAATAAAATCAATTTTCTGAAAAAATCTGAACACGCCCCTTTAAGGACAAAGACCCAATATGTATCATTTGAAACATCAAACATTTTGCGGATTCCTGGAATAATGACATTGCATATCTAAAGAAGAATGTTGGTAAACTGGCCTGCAGAAATGTTAGCTATATGGATGTGGCAATGCTTCATTTTGTCCTAAGTGAACGGTAACAAATTAGGGTGCAGACTCGTTTTTTTCAAAGCCAACTTCAGTTGGTAATTTCTTAAAGAAAGCATTTTTGACAGAAAAATGTCATCTGGTGTTTGCTGCCAATGGTAAGGTCCTTGTCAACTGCTGAAGTAAAATTTTGGGTCCTTGGCAAATGATACAATGGGCTTTTTAAAGACTTGGAATTTGAATTGAGATTTGACAGAAGGAACTTGTTTTATACAACTCTGCTGATTTTTGCCGAACTTGTGAGTTTGTAATTTTGAACATTGTGAGCTTCTGCTTTGACTCACTGGTATTGCTCAAGTAACAAACTGCTTGCACAGGCTTGAAACTGTGGCAACAATTTTGAACAATTTTGCAAAAGCTGTCATAGTCTCCAAAACGTACAGGCAACTCGAAAATATACCGAGCAACAAAAGAAACAAATATTTTCCACCTTTTGATTAAACAAAAGTAGTCAATCTGAGTGGGGATTTTCAGCACACACAAGCTTTATGCAGTCATACATAATGAAGCCGTTATGTGAAAATTTGCATTTTTGTTGTTGCTAGGGCCAAGTATTAATGCAAAGGGTAATCCTAATGACATATCTCTTCAGTAGAAAATGTTTGAAATGAAATGTACTTTGTGCCAATTTTTTGTTATAAACAGGCACTGAACGATTTCTACAGGCACACGGTTTCTCGCAAAGACACACAGTTCCTAGAAAGTGAAGTCGCAGCCAAGATGGCGCCCAAATCCATGCGCAGATCGGGAAGTTCAAGGGTAACTTTTGCCGACCAGACCATGCCGGAACGCGGACAGACCCCTCAGAATACGGCAGCTTCAACTTTATCATCGTCAGACAAACACACTGGGTTGGGATCGCCAACCTCAGACCAGCCTGTTCGGGTTCAGACGTGGGACAGTTCAGGAGATTCCACGGACCCCAGTACTCCTGGAGCCTTTGAGCACATGCGGGATGTGATGCGCAAGGACGTACATTTAGAGAACTGGCCCAAGGAACGGCAAGTCCCACCCAGTGTCATGGAGAGAACTAAACCTCCGCTTGGTAAGACCAGGGGCAAATTTCATAGTGGTGATCAAGTGTTAGCTGAAAATGCGTGCTTACTGTAGTAGAAAAATTTTGCTTAATATTACTGCTATTTCACGGCCATGAAGTAACCATGCACATGCTTAAAAACCGGCATTGTTGCATCGCCATCTTAAGCAAATTTTGCCTCAGAAGCTAGTGAACGCTTTGCTGTGCTTAAAGTTAGGGTTTCCGTAAAATAGCGGGAGTCTTCATTAGCATATTTAATTAATAAAAGTTCCAGTGACTATAGATAGAAATCCAATGACATTGTGCTTTCTGCCTTTTTATGCGGTCACTAGGCGTGGGCGCCTCCAGCATTTTCAGAGTCGACTCTGATTCCAAAAAAGAATCGCAATTTCATTATATATACTGAGCGTGTTTCAGTGTGTGAACATTGACGGTACTACATATTGTGATGAAGAAAACCTAATTATTGGCACAGATTGGCACTAAATGTCCATGAAACTCACACAAGAAATCAAGTGTTTTGTCTTCAGAATTGCTAGGTAATTTCTGGAATCGGCAAGCCATCACTTGGAATCAATTCCTACAAAATCTGGAATCGCAATTCCGATTCCCAAAGTGGAATTGATTCTACTCGACTCCAGCGTGGAATCGCCCAAGCCTAGTGCTCACCAGTAAACTGAGTGAGGAAAGCATATTGGTTGCACTTACCTCTGTAACTTTACCTGTTGTTGTTTTGCTGTTGGTTGTTGCAGCATGGCAGTTGCGGTAAGTAAGAATGTCTTTCTTGATGCTCCATTGCGAATCAAGTGAAAATGCTTATTTAAACACCAGCCAGTGGTCGAGTGGTTAAGACGTCTGCGATGTCTGCAGGAAGTTGTGGGTTTGAATCCCACACAAGCTGATTATAAAGTTTTTCTCACTGTGTCTTGGGAAAGTACCGAGTATACAGTGCTAATAAAGTTATGTCTGGAAAGGGTACGACAAACCCTAATTGACATTCAGTCTCACTGACACAAGATAAATCACCTTGCCAGCATGTATGAAGTATGCTTTGCAGTTTCTCTCACATGCCATATTATACTGAATTCTGTATCTCCACAGTTCACCCAGGGCTGCGAGATGTTCACAACTACCGCAACTTGCCGCAGTTTACTGGGGTAAATCTTCCCATCCAGCAGTTACCAGTGGGTGAACTGGCCCTGCCAACGCCCCACGTACCACACTGGGACTACCACAACAACTACAGGTACTGACGACCCAACTACAGCAACTTGCTGCAGTTTACTGGGGGTGAACTGGCCCTGCCAACACCACACTGGGACCACCACAACAGCTACATGGTTTAACAGGTCTCCCAGGCAACCATGGAACAACCACTAAGCTTTTCAACCCAGGATATTGAACTCAACCTCACTCCAGAACAGGGTTGAAAATTTGTGGCAAAATCCTCGATCCTGTTTAAAAAGGTACATTAAAGCCTAGGTCACATCACACTGTCACGACGTAAAAGTTCTTAGGGAATCGTAACCTTGCCCCAAGACTAAGATTGGTTCATTTTGTTGTCCCCCTACTTATTTGGACGTCACTCACGCTGAGGGGGACAACAAATCGCAGTCTAGGGGCAAGACTACGATTCACTAAGATTGTTTATGTCGTGACCAATCGTGGCAGTGTGACCTACAATCCTGGCCAAAACTCGCTGGGCCCCCACACCCCGGCCCCTGTTTAATGTTGTTTCTCATTGCGCGGTCTGTGTTCCACCTGCAGATTACAACATTGATCGGGGGAGCAGGGAGGCAGTGGGAGGTGTCCCAACAATTTTGGCCAGGATTGTAGGCTTATCATATTGGTTCCATTTTAAGGTTTTAAGCCTAGCGTACATCGACATTGCAACTGGAAGCAACTCAACTGATCAGTTGCTGTCGATGTGCGCGCAGCCTGCACAGCGACGGCAACTGGGAGCAACAAGTCAGTGCACATTTCCAGAGCGCGCACATCGACACAGCAACTCGGTAAAGCCTAGAGTACATTGACCTCGCAACTGGAAGTAACTGTTGCTTTCAGTTGCTGTCGATGTGCGCGCACGTGATCAGATTCACGCGGGCAACTGGCAGCAACTAGTTGCAAGTACGCGTACATCGACGCAACTGACCGCAACTGGGTACAACTAGTTGCCAGAAAGTAGAACATGAGCAACTCACGGCAACTGAGATTTGTTCAGTTGCCGGTAGTTGCAAGTGCGTGTACATCGTCCTTTTTAAGCAACTGATCAGTTGCTCCCAGTTGCCGGAAACACCAGTTGCCACTAGTTGCTTCCAGTTGCAAGGTCGATGTACGCTAGGCTTAAGAGTTTACTTTTTCTGCTTTTTGATTGATTTAAGCTTTGATTATAATTAATTAAAATCTGATGTTTAAACATATGTTCAGTTGTACTTATCTTCATAACCTAAATATATACCCAATACAAACTAAATTTTGTCAGTCAAGTTTGTCATCTTGCACACAGACGTACAAATGAAAATAAATCAGCAATACAATGCATTATCTGCGAATTGTACAATATAATTATTTATTTGCTCGTATTTTTTTATTTATAGCATGTTTATGCATAAAATTAATGTTACATCTGTGACAGTTCCAATATACATGTGCATATCTGTACGGAGATTCACACAACGTTTTCCCTTCACTGGTATTAATCAAAAATTAATATACTACTGGGAGAAAAATTAGCTTGGAATGTACACATTACAATTTTTCATTTAAATTTTGGCCACGAGGAGAAAATAAATCATTCGTACTGATTTTATTTTTAAGCCCAGCGCTTTCAAAATGTGATCATGATTTCTTCTTAAATATATTTAAGCGTGTCTTTATAAATTGATACAAGTGTGCAAATAATTGTTCATTTACATATTGACCTATTCAATTGTTGAATAATGGATAAAGAAAATTAGCTGCTCGTGCACACAATTTTCTGTGAGCTAAATTTGATCATAAAATATTCTGAAACTTGGACATTTAAAGTAAAAAAACGAGTGTGAAAACTAACAAAGTACTAAAATATTTAAAATTTATGTGATTGAAAAAAAGGGGTTGCATGCACTTGGGATGGAAAATATTGTCCATTTTTTGTATAGAAAGAATGAGATGCTTATTCAAAAAAATGTTGCCACCTCCAAAAAAATAAAGTTGTGTTTTGGCACACACCAACTCAATCCCATCTCAATTAACATAAAAAAACACCACGACTCGGTAAATTACCATTTTGACAAATTTGTCTTTGCATGTCAAAAATAAATGAAGTCGTCCATCCATACAAAACTCATCTTAGAGTAATCTTCTCGGCAAAGATATTTTAGTGGCAAGATTACCCCATTCGTTAAAATGTTCCACCAGAAGAAATGATCATCGTAGCTGAATTTTGTTTCCATAGCAAAATACAAATACTTTCCTCACAAATCTGCCTTGTATCTATAGTAAAGTACCACCGACATTCATCAAAATTTGTAGACTGACAGAAGATTTTTTGCAACATTCTTTGCAACCTTGATGATTTTTCTCAATTTTGATTTATAAATTCTCAATAGTACAAGTTCAGGAGCTAACAGTGAACTTGCAAATTAGTCACATCGTCACGTTGTAGTCACATCAGAACGATTCTTTTACTCTTAACAAAACTAAATCCATTCTACTTCGAGTAGTTACTGACTTTCATGCCTCAGTAATAAATATATTAAATCTGCAATTGCAGATTTCATTTTATATAAGAGTTCTTTTTTAAATTGATTGGAATAAGGCATGTCAGAAAGAAAGTCGATAAAAAGTTTCATAAGCCTTGACATCGAGGCAGGTCATTCTGGCCTTGATTTCGTCCGAATTTCAAAGGGCGCTGAGGCTAACTGGAGGGGCACCACGGCCAACTTTGTTCAAAATGTGTGCTGGTTAATAGTGTATACAAACCTCATGAAATTCAAGAGGATAGGCCAATAAAACTGAGAACAAATGTGGGAAAAAACAAGATTGCAGATTTCGAGAAAATAATCCTACTACATATATTTTTTTCTATAAAATGAACGTGCAGTGCACAGTTTGTGACATCGTGAATTGCACACATGTGTAAACAAAAGTGTAAATTTGTCTGTAGTTTCAGCATACAACTAGACTCCTGCCGGACTCGAAATTTTATTGTAAAAAAGCCTTGGTTACAAAACACTTAATTGTAATGTGTTAAATTTAGAGGAATTTGAAATGCTGTATTTAAAGGCCCATAATATCATTTGCAAGATAAAACTTTCTTTATGGAATCCTAGAAAAAGGGGCGTAACAAGCCTAAAGAAGAATGTTGGTAAACTAGTCTGCAGAAATTTCAGCTACACAGATGCATTAATGCCTCAGAAAACCTTCAAAATCCATGCATGGTTTTCGCATTAAGTAAATAGTAAAAAAAATGTGTGTGCACACACATTTTTTAAAAAGCCACCTTTGTGTTAATATTTTACAAAACGTACCATCTTTGATAGAAATAAACTTATGTTGTGTTTGTTACCATTGCTATCAACACTGAGTAAGGTTTTTCTTATCAACTCATGAAGTAAATTTTTGGGCCATTGCAAATGATATAATGGGCCCTGAATATGCTGTGCATTTTTTGTCATGGATGTACTCTTCGTAAAAAAAAATACGTTTGCATGGATTTCCACACAAGAATCGTTGGCACTTTGCTTGCTCACCTACACTCCGCAGTTTACCTTGATCAAGATTCATCTGTTGTTTCTTGGTGTGGGTCTATTGGGGGTGGTGCACTGGGGACCGACGTGGTAGTGCCTTGGGTTAGGTAGCCGGCAACACCTGGGCCTGAATGCAAATTGAAAACAAACAAGATAAATTAGACAGTTTACGCATCCTTAAATGGCCAGTCTTAGATTGGCTGAGAGCACGTCACATGGTCGGTCCTAAACGGACGACAAAGGCCGGGACGGTCTTCAACACTTTCTAGTTTTGCCTGCAGCCACGCCAGTTTCATTGGTATGGAACACGCACACAGAAACTGCTAGCGCCCGAAAGCAAATTAGATGCACTGTGTACCCAGTCATGTGTGTGTGCGTACAACACGCTTGCATTACACATAACGCAGCTCGGGCCATTATCAGCGTCCAGGCCTCTAGTCAAAGGCCATTCAAACCCACTTATATTCCCTAAGTAAAGCAAGCAACCACAAGCAAAAGGTCCTTCATGGTCATTTGCTCAGCACGTAGCTCGCTGTATGCGGCCAGTATCTGCTGCGTGTTCCACCTCGCAAGGCTGGGAGACAAATATATATGTGTGATTTTTTATGTCTTACAAATAACCCAACCTACCTGTAAGATAGCCTGAGATGTTGGTGTTGGACAGGAACAAATCGTGTTTCTGGTCCTTGTAAGACGACCATATCGACGACTTCTCTAATAATGCTGTCACCTGCAAATATAATCCAACATTTTTTTGTGAAGATAAATTTGTCAAGATAAATAATCATGGCCTTTGAGCGATTTGAACATTTGCGTTTATTAATTCACTGTACAGCCAGGTTTATCTTAAGTGAGTTGTCTAACTTACTCAAGCTAAACCAGTGCCTGGTACTAACTAAGTCTTAGTTAAAGCAGTAGTCAATTCTAACCTGTTCTCCATAGTCCAGTGAGTTGGCCATTGCCTTGAGTGATTTGACAATCTGTGCTTTGGTAGAGGCTGGGTTGTCTAATTAACTCAAGTTGTCCTGGCATTAACCAAGTTTATCTTAATTAAACCAGTGCCTGGTACTAACTAAATCTTAGTTAAAGCAGTAGTCAATTCTAACCTGTTCTCCATAGTCTAGTGAGGTGGCCATGGCCTTGAGTGATTTGACAATCTGTGCTTTGGTAGAGGCTGGGTTATCTAACTTGTTCAAGCTGTCCGAAAGTAGACCCAGTAAAAATGTCACAAGATCGCCGTCTAATGCCTGATGAAGATAACAGAAATATATGCAGAATTTGCACATGCACATGCACAAAATGTAACGAGAAATAAATATTAATCGCCGTTGCTCTGATGAAATGCACCCATTGCGGTGATTAAAGGAGCATATTCAGATTTTTCCAGAAAATGGATTTTGTTCTAACCTAACAATCATATAAAATACCTCTCCAAAATATTATCCATGGGAAGAAAATGAGAAATTTGCAATCTCCAATTTGGATGTTGAAGTAAAAAAGTTGGTGTAATCACTGCATAGCTTTATGGAACCGGACAAATTAGTTATCAGTGGTTTTTGACGATATCCTTGAAAATATACAGATTGAGAACACGAAATTTAAGATTGGTAATGAGAAAAATATGGCGAATGATATGGTATCAAAATCTCAACACCCATGGGGAAAAATGGGCGCTCAAAATTGTGATCTGGACACGCCCCTTTAAGTTGTTTGTAAAGCCGGCCGTACACCTTGTGTTTAGACTCCGTTGCGATTGCACAGAGACGCCAAATTTCGAGCATGCTCGAAATTCTGCGATTGCGTTGCGACGGACACGTACACAAAATCATGACCACATTGCCATCGGAACGCATCGCAAAACCCGTACACCTTGTGATGCGACTGCACAACATGCGCTATCGTGATCGGATCACGAATCTATCTTCCAACGCACCTGTTTAACAAGGTCCGCCTGGTCTTTCTGGAACATTCTGTGGAGGCTATCACACGCTACGGCCACCATGTCAGGCCTTGATTTCATTCCTGCTATCATGGGGCTAATGCAGTCAGTCTGTGCCATGCTTCGCACACAAATCTAAAATATAAACATGTATGGGCAATTCCATGGTTAGTTAACGTTACATTTTTAACAATTTACTGGAGTTCTTTCATCAACACGCAAGCCTGTCAGTTCTCCATTATGGTATCATCAATGCATCTTACCAATGACTATCAGACAGTAATAACTAAAATCATTTAGCCCCAGTCTTTTTAGGGGGGGAAGAGTGTGTTTATTCATGGGGGCGTCAGGGGAGTCCTTAGGCCCCATATCGTGCTGGGTATAAGCTAGGCCCATCGGCATCAAATTAGTTGGCGATTATTTTGAGACGAAGACATTGCGACAATTGGCATAAGGTGGTGCTAAACAAAATTTGTTTGTTTAAATTGCAAGAGTAGAACATGTTCAACTTTTGTGACGTGATGCTGATCGTCGCAGCCAACTTAGATGGAAGAATACAGGATGCACACGAGACGCAAGTCACATGCACATCCAGGTTTTCTTCAGCCAATGAGGAAACCCATGAAGAATTAGAAATTAGAAATGGCCAGAGACACCGGGGAATCCCATTGCTCTTCACGATAGAATGCTCTGGGATCTTTAGAGTGCGTTACTATTACCCAACACACTGGACCAATGGCTTTACATCCCTTCCAAAGGATGGAGCAAGTGTGGTTCAGTGCCTTGCTCAAGGGCACAGGTACCGCAGCCGGGGGAGGTTCAAACGTGCATCCTCAAGTTTTCACCTATGATTGCGAGTCAATGACCCAAATCACTCAGCCACGGTTCAACTAGAACGGAAATTACCAGTCGTTCGAGGGACTCTAGTCAACTATAGTCACTCACTCAAACTTGGTCACTGGTGTAGCGCCAAGATTTGGAGAGAATCTGCAACTATACCAGGGTTGTAGGCGAGTCCATCACAAGTCCATCACAAGTCTATCACAAGTCCAGAGCCAATAAAGTCCAGTAACAAGAAGCAAAGGATGAACACGCTTAAAAGAATGCCGTTGTTGGAGTTCATTTGAATAGCTTGTGACTTGAACTAAGACCCCAGGGACATGTGGTGGACTTGTGTAGACTCGTCTACAACCTTGAACTATACTCACGTCATCGTCTACAATGCTGTTGACAGTGATGATCGCAGAGCGCGGTATTGCTTCATTCTTAGACTTCATAGCGGTCAGTATGGTGGGTATGTGGCCTAGCTGTGGGAGTTGAGCAGCTAGCATGGTTTGGGCCTTGAAGAGGCTGACCACGGCTGAAGTCACTAACTCTAACTGATCGCTCTATCAACAGATGGAAGGAAATGGAAGGAAATGGAAGGGTTTGACGTACTGCAAGACGGTAGCCAGCTGGCAAATTTAAAACCTGTTGACGCCGGGATTATTTTTGGCGGGAAAAAATACAAATTTAAAAAAAAGGCAAATGTGATTGGCCGAAAGTTAAGACCAGTGGCCAATTTCATAAAACATGTTAGCACCCGATTTTTTTATTAAGCAGCCCTTGTGTTACATTTAAGGCCGTCCCGGTCCGGTTACGAGCATATATTGGAAATTTGTACACAGGGTTTTTAAAAAGACATGTTGTCACACTATTTGTAATCGTTTTTGGTCCTAAGTTATCTCTTCAGAACAACAAACTTATTTCTTTTATTTTGAGACCCGACAAAGGCATTTTCTGGAAAATATGGTCTGTGTTGCCAAAATGCTTACTTTACTGTGAAAAGAACCAAATACTTTACAATTACAAGTCAGACGATCACTTTAGTGAAATATTTATTTCATTGGTTACAATGGGATTCCACACTACACGCAAACTTACATTGGGCGATTTCTTCTGTATAAGGTCCGTGAATTTCTCCAAGAGCGCCACCATGAACTCGCGAGGTTTGCGTAGAACCCACGTGGGCTGCGCGATGAATAGCCGAAGGAACACGCCCCCTATGACTATCTCGCCCTCTGAATCGGCGTAGGCAACCGTGAACGTCTCCGGAAGTTTCCAGGATGTGTCGATGTCAGCATTCTGGCTCTTGTAAAATCTTGGAGGGAGGGAGAGGGTGGGGGAGAAAACAGGCAGTTATTATAAAGGGTGTTCAAGATGCTTACACCAAACTACACTGGGTTTAGTTCGGGGGAAGCCCCCAGTAGATGGAAAACGAATGCCGTAGGGTTTCACTTTGAATTCTGGGAACACAGGTCAAAGGTTGTTGCCAGGCGAGGCTTTTATAAACACCATTATCATGAAAAAAATTAAGCCGGCACCACACAAAATTAGTTGTCCTAAAGGTAGCGTCAATGCCCACAGACAACTGATTGAGGAAAATGCATATACACCCCCTTTCCATCCTATTTTTGTCATAAATCTGTGCTTTACTTCGAACTCAAGTCACGATTCCAAATTGTCCGCCAAGTTTTATTACTTGCAACTTCCGCACGGTTACTATGTGACGTTATTACACCGCACCTTACACCAGAGACCCTGCCGCGAGCTCGGGCAAAGGTGGCTGCCACCAGAGCAGACTCATGTATCACGTGTTGGCTAAAAGAACGCTCTGGTGTAAGTTGGTGTTACATGGGCAGTGCCTGCAGGGTACCGCCTAGAATTTTGGGTCACATATAGGGAGTTTATCATGTTACACTGCTCACAATAAGTTACGGATATTAGTATCTTGTCAATTGGTTTTTTTTCCAAATGACTGTTTTCACCTATTCCTGTGACAAGGTGTGTCTGTCATACAGATACAATTGTCTAATAACATTAAAAGATCCTTCAAGCAGAATGCATACCCTCAATAAAATATCTGTGTACACCCCACAATATCCCTAACTTATTGTAAGTAGTGTACTTACTCATCCTTCATCTTCTTAACGGTAGCTGAGACTTTTTCTCTGGCCTCGTCATTCCAAATCAACTCCGGGTTCTCGTGCACACCTGGGGTAGTTTAATAAACAAAAACACTTTGGCAACAAAAACTTTAGAAATATAATATCAAATACCAAGAGCTATATTAAGCATGAATTTGATACTGCTCCATCTTTTGATAATGATAATGATAGTATGGACTTTATACTGCGCACTTATCAGGGGAACGCCTACACTATCATTACCGCTGATCATAGGGCTCCATTAAATCAATCCATATACCATCTCAGCTCCCTGGGGAGTATACAGCCCCGGCTGCCTATTAGGCACTCAATGGCTAATCAAACACATCAACTTTTGCTATCCTCTCAGGTACCCATTTACTCCTGGGTAGAGAGAAGCAATGCGTGGCAAAGTACCTTGCTCAAGAGTACATATACCATGAATGGACCCGACGAGGATTCGAACCCACTACCTTTGGAGCTAACCCAGGTTTTGAAAACGATCCACTTTGGATGGGATGCAGGTAAAAGATCCCATTTGCAGAGAGATGAGAATTTTGTTCACAGGGCACCAAGCACGTGTCGAGGCAGCAAACGCGCGCATAGGCAACACGGGGAAGTCACTGCACCCAAGGGACGATGGGATGGATTACAATACGATGACGAGATTGTGTGTGCGTGTGACCCTACTTTATTAAAATACGATTACTATCCGATTGTAATAAGTTTGTCGCGTGACCCTGGTCCTTGTTAGAAATAAATGCATTACAATCATATCACAATCGTACCACGTTTGATCACGTTCAAATGACATCACTTCCTACAAATTGCCACGTGCATCATGATTTTGAGCATATTTTTTGTTTTTGTGACGCGCATCAGTTGCGCCGTATTTCGAACAAATTTCAAGCAACACGCGCGCGTGTTTGGAAGATTTTCCAGCGTGTGCGTGCGCGTAATTTATAGCGTTTAATACGCAGTAGCATTTTTTCCTACGAAGATGACGTCTGTGAACGTGATCAATCGAGAATTTTCCTGTGACCCCGGCCTTAGTGTCTACCTTCAAACATGTGTATGCTGGCCTCAGGGCTATCCCTCATAGCATCCATGAAGATCGGAGGCAAAAATTTGCAGAGTATAATTCTGATGCGTGGCCCCATCAACTTGTCAGACTGCATCTTGGCAAAGAGTTCGGCCGACTTCTCCCTGACGTTGGGATTGGGGGAGTTGCAGAAGAGGTCTAGGACGTAGATTAGACCACCTGGTGGGAGGACAAGGGGGGGGGGGGGGGGGGGGGTTGAGGGAGGGATGATAAAGAGGGTTGTTTAGGTCCAAGATAAATTGTGACAACAAATTTATGCAGGGTGCAGAACTTCCTAAACGACCAATCAAGTACCAAGTGGGGTGCACATAACCTGCACTTTCTCATCAGCATATTTCTTACGCAAAACGTGCTAACCTGCACACCAAAATAAAACCGGTCAAAACCAGTGTGTGTGCATGTGATGTATGCATAAATTGCTTGAATGTGCTTCCCTGACTTCTCAAAGTTAAAGGAACGTGACCAGATCGAATTTTTGACTCCCCATTTTTCCCATGGGTGTTGAGATTTTGACACCATATCATGTGTCATATTTTTGTCATATCATGTATCATATCATGTATCATATCATGTATCATATTTTTGTCATATCATGTGTCATATCATGTGTCAAATTTTTGACTCCCCCATTTTTCCCATGGGTGTTGAGATTTCGACTTTCTTATCACCATTCTGAAATTTGGTGCCCTCATATTTCCAGGGTTATCGTCAAAGATCCAGCAAAGTAACCTGAATTATTCGGTTACATAAAGCAGTGCAGTGATTATACCAACCTTTTCGCTTCCACATCCAAATTGGAGATTGCAAATTTCCCCTTTTTCTTCCCATGGATAGTATTTTAAGAAGGTATTTTATGGGATTGTTGGGTTAGAACAAAATCCATTTTCTAGAAAAATCTGAACAAGCTCCTTGAATTGGTCATTCACAAGGTTGAGATATATACTCTAAAATGCAGCAGGTTGTGGGTTAGAGTCCCCCAGAGCATATCTGGTCACGCTCCTTTAAAGGCACAGGCTCGTCAGCAATGCGCGCGCCCCAAATTCGTGCCACGAAATGCGCAGCTCCATAGCAAAGGCATGGAGCTGCGTATTTCGTGGCACGAATTTGACGAGCGCGCATTGCTGACGAGCCTGTACCTTTAAGTAAAATACTTTGCCAAACGGAACATTTGAATACCAAATATACTTAAGTATTTTACTGAAGAAAAAAACTTGGTCACGAATTGAATACCATTTTGCTACAGCCAAAAAACTAAGTAAAATTCTCACATATTTGGCTCGAGTATGAAATTGAATACCGCCCCAGGTCTGTACTCTTCACTCACCTTTTGCAACAATTTCTTTGATGATTTTTGTGTTGGAAGACAGAGCGTTTAGAGTTTCAATCACAGTCAGACAACCTAACAATAAATTATTAAAAGAACACATGGATATCGATCATTCAATAAAAATGAGAGCCAAAGTGAGACATATTTTTGTAAAAACGGCTTTTGCCGACTTGCCAAACTTTTGCCAACCCTACAGACCATGTACTTTGTAAATTCAAAATACTTTATGAGCACTAGTTTATTGAATCATTCTCGTCTTGTTTTGGGTGATATCAACAAATACACTGTTTACCATATTTCACAATGATAAATATTAAAATGGCAATTATTTTGTTAAATAACTGTTTTTAATTAATAGCTCATTCAAAAGATAATTAATTGGCAAACCAAGAAAATATGTTTTATTCAATTTTGTTAATGTAAAATTGAACTAGCACACAGATGGCTAATCTTTAAACTATTAAGTGAGGGAAATTCATGTTGACTAACCCGTCGGTAGTGAATGTAGCGTTAGAAGGAGATATGGAAGTACATCAGAATCCGCTATGTTGGATACACAATCCTTGTTGGTCGTCACACTTCGAACAACCTGAAACAAACAAATAAACAAAAATGAAGAAACATGTTCTTGAGAAAACTGAGAAGTGGTATACAAGTCTTCACGGGCTGGCTGTGGGTCACATGACCGAGTATGGGAGGTGCAGTAGCCTAGGCTGTGTTCGGGCCTGTACTTGTGTTAACACAAGTAGTACTCCTAAGCATACAAATGCTGAGAATAACACTTGGGAAAGTGAGAGTATGCTCTCGCTACTCCCCGACAAATGGGGAGTGTGCTCTTACTCCTGACGAGTTCCATGTGATTTGCACGAAGATTGCAGAACATGTAAGGAATGTAGGTGAATTAGCTCAATGTGTTAACTCGATATATGAAACAACAACAACTCAAAAGGTTTATTCCAGACAGCATCAAAGATCCCACAAAAGTTTTTAGATTTTTCAGTGATGTATGTCTGTATTCTCTTCAGTTTCTTTTGAGCATTATTTGCCTACCTGCCAACATTGCAGAGTGAACAAAATCTGACTGTAGTGAAACTTGCAACGGTCGAGTTGGTACAACGGTCAAGTTGACCTAGTACTGCACCATAGTTAGATATAGAAAACTAGAGTGCGCACTCCCAATACATGATGTGCCGATATGGACGCCGCCATTTTGGCTTAACGCTATGCGTGCTGTGTTGCCAACTTTGCACTCATAGCGTTAAGCAAACATGGCGCGCACGTGGCTTGAATAGCCAGTGCATACTCTATAGTTTTCTATATCTAACTTTATGTACTGCACCTGTTTTCATGTACACAACACATGCAGCGCGCGGGGAGTCAGGTCAAGTTGACCGTTTGCCAACTGTTCCGATTTTCAACATTTTTAACACTTACAAATCGGAACAAATATAATAAAATCGGACTAGTTGGCAGGTATGTATTTGTTGAGTGATGGCAAGAAATAGCCATTTCGGCTGATGGCCATTCATGCATGCTGACTGCAGGTTTGCCGGTCACGCAATGTGACTCGAGTGAACTGTACGCCCGAATGCAGCCAGGGCGTCACATGATGGTCAGGTACTATTCTTTCCATGGTTTTGTAATTTCACTTTAGCATCCCTGAACTAGAAGATTGAGTTAATTACCTCGAGAGCCAGCATTTGCAGTTTGGTTGCACCGTTGAGTTTAAGGAGTGAGAAGAGAAGTTTGTAGTGGCCATTGCACTGGATCTCAGTTCCTGATAAATGGCATCAAAAATACAAATTATAGCCCTAAAAAACCAAACTTGGGATGAGAGAAAAATCGTAAGGGCCTTATCGGGATTCGAACCAGCTGAGCTACAAGGCACAGTTGGTATACTCCCACAGTTGGTATACTCCCCAAGTTTGGTTGTTTCATTTCAATGGTGATCAGGCACCATACCAGATGTTGCGTTCAGCCCTAAAAAACCACAATGTTTGGTTTAGAGCCTAACCCGAGACCTCTGACACACCGGGCAGATGCTCTACCATCAAAGACTGAAATTTTTCTCTGTGTTGAATGGAAGCACAACTGAGTAAAGCAGCATAGTGCATTATCACCAAAAAAATGAAATAATCAAATATATGAGTGACTCTGTCAAAATAAGACGAAACTGTGCATAGTGCTGCAGTGAGAAAAATAAAAATAAAAATTTTTTTTTTTTAAATTTTCTTTTTACTGATTTTTGTCATCTTTACAATTTTTGGAATTCACATTGTAATGAGTTGAAATCATAAAATTAGAGTTTTCTTAAATATTGGCAGTAAAAAATCTAAATTTTTTACATTCTCATAAAATGCAAACTATGGGGGCCGTCCAAAGTTGTCAACATTTTCACGGTTCTACAGTGCACAGTATTTTCCAAGACCACCCCCCTCCCCCTAAATACTACTTTAATATCAACATTTTTTGTCACTACCGTGAAATGTCAAAAATATTGTATAGTGCATGTAAAGTCCTACGCGGTCTTCGACCCCCCTCCCCCTTCCTATGCTTTATAGTTCTGTGAAAATGTTGACAACCTAGGACAGCCCCTTAGAAAAAAAAAATTAAATGTAATGTCCAGGGCCCAATTTCATAAACCTGTTTAGCAAAAACATTTGCTTAATCAAAAATTTGTGTGCTTTATAAAACTGGGTTAATAGTCAAAATTGTATACCAACTTGTGTTATTAGCAAGAATAGCAGATATTCTTGTGAAGAACACAAATTGACCTGCAATTTTGACTATTAACACATTTTTATAAAGCACACAAATTTTTGATTAAGCAAATGTTTCTGCTAAACAGCTTTATGAAATTGGCCCCTGTTCTCCTTTATAATAAATTTACATTGAAAATCAAATTTCAACTTCTGCCCAGTTCCATCTCATTTTTACAAGAACACCTCGCACATTAGGTGAGAGAAAATACAAAACGTCATTTTAAAACTTGATATATTCACGGTGAACAAACCTGGGTTATTTTTGGCGACGTTGCCGAGTGACTCCAATGCCATCTCACAATCTCCCAGTCGCTTTGCCTGTGTGCTGTTTTTACTGGTGTCGACTGCTTGTGCTGTAATTGCCATCAGAGAGTGCAGGTACTATCCAAACAGAGAAAAATAAAAACAAACAATCCTTGAAATTTGCTGCAACAATCTCTTGTATTTTAATATTGACTGTACGTATTCACAAACAGTAATACATTTACATGACCTAACGTACAAACATAAGACCTTGGTTACTTCTATAGGTTGTGGGTTCGAATCCAGGCCTACCCACGTCCATGATAACGACACTTCCCGTGACCTCCTAGCCAAAATACCAAGAGGATGTTTTCAGGAGGAAATCCATGTGCCCCTAGGCAAAGCACTTTGCCACACGTTGCTTCTCTCTACCCAGGAGTAAATGGGTACCTGCGAGGGTAATCAATATGTTGTGTTTGGTAGCTCATAAGTGTGAAATAGTCAGCCGGGCACTGCATACTCCTCTCTGGGTGTGAGTTAAGAACCCCCAACAAATCTTTAAAAAATCTGAAATTGCGAGTGCGAAGCCCGAAGCCCTAACAGCGTGGGGTACTTCAGTTGGACTGGTTTATTGCAATGCTAAACCAGCGACTAAGCCGAGACTGGCTAAGTCGATTTTATTGGAATCCGCCCCAGATGCTTTACCAGCTGAGCTGTTTAAGGGTTATGTTTTTCGTCTCTTCCCGTTGCATGTATATGTGGGAATGTGGTCTTCTGCAGTTAACATTGCTACAGGTTTGTAGTACAGTGAAACCTGCTATTAAGGCCACCTTGATAAACAGGCCACCTGCATATAGTGGCCACCCACCTTTGGTCCCAAATGCCATGTGTATAATGCTTAAGAAACCTCTATAAAGAGGCCACCTCTTTATAGTGGCCAGTTTTTTACTGTCCCGAGGGTGGCCACTATAGACAAGTTTCACTGTACCATATGAAAATTATCTAGGGTATCAGAAATTAAGCCCTTGACAAATCCAAATTCAGGGCATTTCTAATACCACTCGATATCACTAGCTATGATGCCAAGCAGTAAAAATAACAGAGAAGTTGCTTTGACTGCAAGCTATGGGTATAAAACTGAACAATATTAATATTGCCTACCTGTGCCTGAGAACCCAGGTAATCTAGAAGGCTGACTGTGAATCCTTTGGCATCCTAACATGTCAAATAAAAGGAAAAAGACCAGATTTTGTTAAGACCTTTACATTTGTGTATTGTAGGATTTTGTTTTGGGTATTACAAAATTGATCACATATATAGACAGCAAGCAAAAGTTAAGAAACATTTCTATAGACCATGGTGAATAGCTGCCATCTTGTGGGTCAGTTTATTTTGTTCCTTGAGGACACGCATGGTTGCACATTTTGTGCTTACATTGTTGACCAATTTCAATGACAAAAGTTGTCCCAGACAGCAATTCGATACGGTCCATTTAGCAAATTTGTATATCTGCAACCCTTTAAAGAAATTACCAATGTTATTTTCCCAATAGAGCTTCTGCACCGGCGGCCATGACAGGGGGCAGGTTTTCTTATGTAAATGCTGTAATAAAAGAACCACAAAGCACCTACTTATGCATGACGCGCGGTGACAATGTGACTGCCCACTGTCATGGCCGCCGTGCAAAGGCTCTATACAGGCATTTTGCTTACTTCTAAAGGAAAGGTGGGCATGTCGTTGTAAACTCGAACAAACACGTCGCCAATGATCAACTCTTTGCCGTGTGCGCTGAAGATGAAGTCGGCACCAAATGCTTCGTCGCATTCTCCCTGCGATGGATGGAGTCAAAAGATTAATAAAGTTTACCCAAGAACAACATAGACAACAATGCATTTGGCATTTATACAGAATACATGCAACAGCAGAAACGTCTGCAGTCATCCTTCTAAGCTCATTATATCATTTGCAGATACTTTTTTTTTTAATTCCAAGAACAGCATTACATAACTAAAGAATAATGTAGATAAACTGCCTTGTAGAAATTTCAACCGCAATGCAGTAATACTTAAATAAACCTTGTGTTGAGTGATAAATGGCAAAAAAGAAAATTTCGCAAAAAAAAAAATTCCGACAAAGGTACCATTTTACATGGGAAAAAAAATCATGTGGTATTTGTTACCATTGCTATCAGGTCAGCAGACGGTTTCACGAAAAAAATTGCGTAGCTTGCGCAACTTTTGAAAATGGCATATGCTCCATATATATGTTTGGTGGGGCGTTTCAAATATTCGTTCTCAGTCAGTCGCGTACTCTATGACTCTGTGGCAGGTTTCCCTGTCAATTTGTTGATTAACGTTTGGGGTCATTCATTGTAAATGATACAGTGGGCCTCTAAGCTAGTTTTAGTGATGCAAATTACATATGAAGAAAAGAGAGAGGTTTCTTACGGTCTTGATTTTGCTCTCTTGCTGCCTGGCCGAGAATTCTGTGATCTCTGCCCTCGTTGAGTTATCCCATATCAAATATGGATTCTCTGTGTTACTGTTCATTATCTTCAACACCTGTTGACAAGAAAACAAAAAATAAATTGTAATTTATTGTTAGAACGTTTTTGAAAAGGGGGAGTGGGGTCTTAAAAGTCTGCATTTGCGGGTGGTCGGGTTGGCGTTGTGGTTCTTTCCTCGCCTTTCGCCTCTGGGATCCCGGGTTCGAATCTGGAGGCATGTATGTGGATTGGGTTTGCAGTCCCGACATGACCGTGTTGGTTTTCCCCCGGGGATTTTTCTGGGGGTTTTCCTCCCACTTCTAAAACCGCAACTCCTTCATCGTCATCTCAAGCTAAAACCGTATAGTTGATGGCATAAAGGGCCTTAGTCAAGATGCCATCAAATCAACAACAACAAGACAGCATTTTGTGCATGTACTTTAAAGGCCCATTGTATCATTTGCAATGACCCAATTTTGTTTTTCATGAGTTGACAAGAAAAACCTTACTCAAAGTGTTGATAGCAATGGTAACAAACACCACATGAATTTATTTCCGTCCAAAGTGGTATTTCATGCTGGAAATTGACAACCAAAGGTGGTTTTCTAATTTACCATCATTTTGTACACAAAATCCATATATAGATTTTCAAGGTTTTCTGAAGCATTGATGCATCTAAGTAGCTAAAATTTCTTCAGGTTAGTTTACCAACATTCTTCCTTAGATATCTTACACTCTTATTCCACGAATCTGTAAACAGTTTTATCTTGCAAATGATACATATGTACTTTAAGGATGGAGCATTGATATGATTGTGTATGGTCACACACAAATTAACTTGTCAATTGACTATTAACAAAATGGCTTAGCTATTAACACTGATATGATCATCTTACCTCATTAACTGCCACTGCAACCTAGCCACAGTAAGCATTAGAACGAGAGAAATAGGGGGTTGTTATGGAAACAAAATGACAAGACATGAATGCACTGTGAAAATGGTCACACTGTGAAATGTATTAAGACGGTGAAATGTAACAATGTTGAGGAAAAATGGCCTTATAAGGAGCTTGTCCAGATTTTTTTTTCACATGATATAGTATTAAAATCTCAACACCCATGCGAAAAATGGGGGTATGGGTCAAAAATGTGATCTGGACACGCTCTTTTAATGTTTGGAGCAAATTTCTGTATGAAACTGCCTTTTTGTGGTAGACAATCACAGATAATATAAATACGTACAATATCGGAAATGAGCAGTAAATCAGACATTTCACAACTCCCTCGCATGATTGGCTAATAGATTTTGAATCTACTCACCTGATTGGATGTTTGTAGTGACAGCTGTTTGGCAAGGTACGGAGTGAGGAGAGCGGACAGTGATTTCCGGATTGCAGGGTTTTCTGGTGTTTTGTCCTCTACTCCGTAACCACCGAGCCTTGTCAGTGCCAACAAACTCAGCCTTGCTAGGTTGTTGGTTACTTGCTGTGGAGGAAAAGAGATGAACACGAAGATTAGGGAAGACACACAAATAATTTTTTTTTAAGCGGTACAGCCTGCACGAAGGGAGAAACCACAATCTTTCTCTATTTGTGCAGCCAGTATCGCTAAAAAAAACCTGCCGGTACCGCTGTCGGTACCGGCGTCGGTACTGGCGGTTAGATTTGTGTGTCTTTCCTTACGGTTTCAATAGCTATGTGGTCCATACTCGAAAACATGTCTCCAATAAGCATATATACAGAGTTAATTCTAGAAGCTAGGAGCAGACTTCTATATGGGTCATTCAGTAAAAACAAGACATGTGTCCCATTTTATCTTGTGACACTTCAGGAGTTGACCTTTTTCTAAATACCGAGCTTAAGAGAATGATTAGCATATAAACAGAGAATGATCAGCATACAAACATTATAATGGCCTAGTGAATCGGACAACACCTTTACCTGTTGATATTACTCAAAACATGACAAGAACTATTCAATTAATTCTTGATAAGTGTGACATTTTGAAACTTTTACTGTATTATTGACATTTCACATAATTTCACATAATTTGAATTGATAAAGTACATGTTTTATGGTTAAAACCATAAGCTAACTTTTTCGGAAAGAACCTGGTCAAAAAGACTTAAAATGCTTGGTACCCTCGTACATTTTTTATTGAATGTTATTAAAAACAATGATACTAAGGCATGTTTAACTCTTTGTAAATTATTTTACTTTAGAATATTTTAACTGTTTATAAGTTGGAAACTGCGCGAGAATTTGTTTTCAAAAATGTAGTAACTTGGAAAAGCCATTTTTACAATTGCATCAAAATGTCACACTTTGGCATTGAAAACTCTGTTCTTGTATTTTGGCAACACGCGAACAGGGTTTCGAATACGCCCATAGACTGACCCACTAACCTGCTGGTTGGAGCTGGAGTCCACGTCAACTCCAGACGCATCTAAGGTGAAGTCATACTTGAAGAGAAACAGCAGTAGATGCCAGATGACGCCCGCTTGGTGCAGGTGGTCCTGTAGGTACTTATCTACTGCGAAGGCACTGACACACTTACATGCTTCGATACACAGTAATGACAGGTGCTGGAATAAGGTAAAAAGGTATAAAAAAGGGTATTACAAATAGTTTCATCCCCCTGTGTGATTGAAGATATGCATGATTAAAACCATCCTGAGTAAAAGTCAGCTCCGTACTTTGTCTAACTTTTGAGAAAACAGTCACTTCGCCCCAAAACCACTTGGGCATTTGGGCGAGGTAGTGTTTGGATGAAGTTGTTTTGGGGCAAAATGGCCTTTGGGTGAAGTGCTTTAAGGCAAAATGGTCCAGGGCGAGGTGGTTATGGGGCAAAATGAATTTACGTCTCGCGAGACGAAAAATAATTGTTTTGCTTATTTCTCAAAGACTATAGCACTTCAGACAAAACCATTTTAGGGGAAGTTTTCTACCGTCATCGTGTTTATATTGTGTAAATCTGTGAACATTTTTGATTCCTTGAGATACCAATCATGTATTCTAACTTTAAAAGAGCGTGTTCAGATTTTTCCGTAAAATGGATATCGTTTTAACCTAGAATCATACAAAATACCTCCCCAAAATACTATTAATGGGAAGAAAACAGGAAATTTCTAATCTGCAAATTAGATGTGGAAGCAAAAAGGTTGGTGTAATTACTGCACTGCTTTTTGGAACCAGATAAATTAGTTTACAAAACATCGGTGGTTTTTTGACGATATCCTTGAAAATATACGGATTGAGAACGCGAAATTTCAGAGACAAATAAGACAAATTATATGATATCAAAATCTCAACACCCATGGGGAAAAATGGGTGGGTCAAAAATGTGATATGGACACGCTCCTTTAATAGGTAGTTATGAATGACATTGAGAGACTGGGTACCAATTTTAACACATAGGTGGGGAGAGACAATCTGGAATAAAGTGTCTTGCCTGGGAACACAAACTTTGCAGTTCATTTCCTACCTTGAAGTAAAGTGTCCGACACAAGTCCTTGATAATTCCCGGTATCTCAGTAATACGATCTCGGCACATCTCAAACTGGGCTGCCACGGCGTAACACTTCATCACGTTGATGCAAACCTGAAAAGTCACATAGTAAAATTTTTACGAAACAAAACAATTTTTTGTACTTGGATTATTAATTGCTTCTTGATAAAAAAGTTGCAGTTGATTATCTGTTGCAGCTAATGTTTGCTTTGATAACAGGGGCCGTCCATAAAGTACACAACCTCTCCCCCCTGTACGCATGTCGTACGCAGTGGCTCCAACTCCCCCCTCCCCCCTCCTGTACGCATACGCATTCCATATATACTTAAGCGTTGATAATAAAGCATTGGTAGATGGTTAAGTACTACATGCATAGTGCTACATGTATATACTACGAGTAGTACGATTCGCATGTTGCCTCCAAAGTCTGAAATAAATAACAAAATAAATACATTTCTTTTGCTTTTTTTTTAAACTTAAAATGACACATTAATAATCAGTATATACAGATTTAAAGATAAAGAACCTACAGTGAGGAGTGAGAAAAATGTGTGGCCTAGTAATATGTTTTGTACAAGGTCTGAAGCCATGGTCCACTTTTCCCATCCTTTCCCGATTTACTAAAAGCAATTTTTCAGTTTGCATACATACACATTGGCTTGGACTCCCCCTCCCCCCTGTATGCATGGTGTGCGCAATGTCAACAACCCCCCCTCCGTGCGTACGTACTTAATGGACGGCCCCGTATACACTACTCACAATATTAAAGTTAGAGATATTGTGGGGAGTAAGCAGAAAATTTATTGAGGGTATGCATTCCACTTGAATGATTTTGTATATGATTAGACAATTGTATCTGCATGACAGACACACCCTTGTCACCGGAATAGGTGAAAACAGTCATTTAAAAAAACAAAAATCAAAATGGAACCACACCAATATTTCTAACTTATTGTGAGTAGTGTACTCTTCCAAAAAAAGAAAAAGGAGCTCACCTGGACAGCCAAATCTGCAGGTTTGCTGCTGTGGCTTAGTACGCTGACACAACGGACAAAGGCTTCTTGCAAAACCTGAAAGGCAATGCACAAATTTTATGACGAGTTAGATTTTTGTGGAGTGGAAAAAATACAAAATGCTAAGTAATCATCACATTCATGTTTCAGAATTGTCAAAACTGTGTGTCCCTTTTAACCTCGTTTAATTAATAACAGTAATAGTACAGTGAAACCTGCTATTAAGGCCACCTTGATAAACAGGCCACCTGCATATAGTGGCCACCCACCTTTGGTCCCAAATGCCATGTGTATAATGCTTAAGAAACCTCTATAAATAGGCCACCTCTTTATAGTGGCCAGTTTTCGTACTGTCCCGAGGGTGGCCACTATAGACAAGTTTAACTGTAGTAGTAATAATAATAGTCGGTTCTGATGATTTCTCTCAATTTTATATCATTGGAAAGCCCTGTTATTCCTCTTTACGATGATGTGTCATTTGTTATGATTAAGTAATTGGGGGATGTGCAGCACAGCTGAATACAGGGGCGGGTGTAAAGTGAAATGTCACAAAATGCATTGCTATTGTCAAAAAGTGCATTGACACATTCCCATCCTCCAAGCAAAAGGGGAATGCACTGCATGACAATAGCAGTGAATTTTGTGACATCTCACTTTCCACCCACCCCTGTATTTCGCTATACTGCACATCCCCCAATTGATTAATCATAACAAATGACACATCACTGTAAAGAGGAACAACAGGGCTTTCCAATGATACCAAATTCAAGGGAAATGATTTAGTAACAAGAGAGAAATCGTCAGTCAAACTTGACTTTCCGAACTTTTTGTTGAGGAGTTTAGATCATTCCATGTCCTTCTTACTGCATTTAATTAAGGTGCTTATTTACTTTTGGGTACAAGGATGCAATTTAAGGCAAAGTGCCTTGCCCAAGGGCACCATGGACAGGCCGGGATGGGATTAACCAAAGTCAGATTCAGTTCTGTACACCATTCGGCCAGGGTACACCCTAAAGCCCCTAATAATCAGAGGTAATGTTTCGATTGAACATCCAGAATTTTACTGGTAAATAGAAACACAAAGTTTCTATTGAATTGCTCTCGTTAAAAAATAGCCTTCCATCACGCTTCGTGAATTTACCGGATAGAGGTCATATATGCAGGGGACAAACACAGGAATTGGATCAGTCATTGTGTGGTCATGTGTTTCCGTTTTCTCCGCTGTATATGCACTTGGGGAAAACGGTGCATGTTTCTATAGACCTTATGCATGGCGGCCATGACAGAGGGCAGGTTTTCATATTCAAATGATGTGACAATAGACCCACAAAGTGCCTACTCGTGCATGACGCACTGTGACAATGAGACTGCCCTCTATCATGGCCGCCGTGCATAAGGTCTATTCGTGTTTACTGGATAAATTCACCAAAATTTTCCTTCCTCAAGAAGGAAAATTGAAGGGAATAAGCAGATATTTGTTTCTAATGAATGTGTCCCAATAGAAACATGCATAATGTGATAACAATTGGTGACATGCAAGCTATTTAAAAACATTTATATTTTTATAAATTTCAAGACCTCAATTCCGTTCTCGCGACAGAGTTCCTCGGCATTAAGCGCAGAGCAGTTGACGGTGTGGAACGCCAACTCGCTGGCTGCGATGAGCAACGGCGCGGCCTTGGAGAACAACGCGTCGTCGTGCGTCTCCATCCTGATTGTTGTAATTAGCATTGGGTAGCCAGCGTACTTGTAGGGCTCCAAAACTGCCAAAAAGAAATGGATATTTCCAGGGTAAGAGGGTACATTTGAAAAACAAGTAAAAAACCCATTCAGATGTCTTCCTTCGGAAGGGATGTAAAGCCGTTAGTCCGGTGTGTTAGGTAAGGTAACGCACTTTAAAGATCCCAGAGCATTTCTTCGTGAAGAGAAGGGGAGGGATTCCCCGGTGTCTCTGGCCATTTCTAATTCATCATGGGTTTCCTCACGCTTGCCACGTGAGCGACAGTGCAATGGGCGCTTTTGAGGAATCCTTGGTTTCAGTACCAGACAGAAATAATAATAATAATAATAATAAATCCCCAATACATCATTTGCAGACCACCCAAAATTTTACAAGTTGACAAAATTTCACACAAGTTGACAAAAAAAAAATCAGACTAAAAGTATTGATAGCAGTGGTAACAAATGCCACATGATTGTTTTCCCGCGTAAAATGGTACTTTTGTGGGAGAAATTGCCAACAGAAGGCGCTTTTTATTTTTAAAATTTCTGCAGACAAATTTTTTACCATTTATTCAACACAAAAACCATGAATTAATTGTTCAGGTTTTCTGAAGTATTATTGCATCTATGTGTCTGAAATTTCTACAAGGCAGTTTATCAACATTATTCTTTAGTTATGTAATGCAGTTGTTCCTCTTTTTAAAAGTTTTCCAATCATGTAATCTGTCTTTAATATGATAAAAGTAGGCCCTATTCATATGAGAAAAGCTGAGAACTCCTCAAAATGTTGTTTTTGACCAAGCGTGGTATTTTCTGAAGACTTACTGTCCTTGTATCTCTCAAAGAGAATGCTTTGCGATCGTAGAATGAGCACGATGTTGTCTGGATTTGGACCATCCATGTTCTTAGAAGACTTGCTGCACAGGAACTCATAGGCGCTGCTGACATTGTCAAATATATCCTGGGGGAATTCAATGGAAAACAAATACATTGGAGGGGCATATTTCAACATATTTCCATAAATTCAGACATACATTTCAGAGGTTTTTGAGGGTTTGTTAAATTTTTAAACACATGTTCTTCAAACATTCCTGGTAGAAGTGTAATTCCTTACTACAAATTTATTGTAATGTCAATAAAATTTTCGGTTTTAAATATTCATTGAGCACATTTTGAGCACAAAATTCATTGAGCATCTGCCTGATGAGTAAGATGTCTCGGGTTCGAATCCCAATAAGGCCATATGATTTCTCTCTCATCCCAAGTTTAGCAAAAGAACAGAAGACGTACCCTGCCCTCTGGGTTTTTGTCAGGATGGTATTTCTGAGCCAGCCGGAAATAGGCCTTGCGGATCGCTGCTTCGTCATGGCTGACAAAATAATAAAAAGACAGTCATGTTAAAAATGAAATTGTTTATACACAAAACAAAAAGGATCGTTTTCAAATTGTTCAAACTCCACAAGCTCCCCATTTAGACCGAGCCCAAAAAAAGAAAGAAAAAAAAAGTGCAGGCTTGACTCAGATTTTCCACGGCAAACCCAGACTGCCTGGAAGGCTCACATATGTTTGTTGAAAACAGCAGCTTGGTGCAACGCTGCATGAAAATTTAGACTCCCTCTGACACCCAAGTCTATCTTTTAGCCCAAGATGAAGGATTCTTACCCTCCAACAGACGTCTTAAGTTTCAAGACTTCGTAGGCCTCTTCGATGGACATGGATGGTGGCTTCTTCTCCACTTCTTTCTTCCATTCCTCCAAGATGTCCTTCAGCAGTTTTACCTGCATGGATGAGATTCAAACTGAATACTAAGATACATTACTTAATAATTCAGAGTCATTCAAAAGTATTGACGTCATCTTTCATTTTGTCTATCAGTGAGACGCCAAACCTGGGTTTCTTTGGTTTTTTTTCTTCAAATAACTTTTTTGGACTACCCCCTAAATAATATGTGGCCCACCACTGCAAAACCAGACTGAGGTTGGCAAATACCATTTCGAGATATGGCACTTACAACATGGAATTTTTTTTCTTTTCACAAACTTCTAATTCTATTAAACAGTATGTTTTAAGAAATAAAGAAAAAAAAATGTACATTTTAATAAATCAGTATCTGTGTTTATATTTAGGACTGGTGTTATTTCAAGGAACACGTATTATCCCGTCACAAAAAAATTATAATGTATTGACTCAGTTTTTACGTGAGTGTAGACCTCCTTAAAGGCAGAGGCTCGTCAGCAATATGCGTGCGCCAAATTCGTGCCACGAAATACGCAGCTCCATGCCTTTGCTATGGAGCTACGTATTTCGTCGCACGAATTTGGCGCGCGCGCATTGCTGACAAGCCTGTGCCTTTAACAGCTGTGCATAAGTAAACAAGTCTGCATGAAGAATAAGTAGGCGGTTGATCACGTGATTTTGATTCTGTATGTGAATTAATGTTAAAATTAAGCTCAAATTTTAAAGTCCATAACATTCTACGGGAGTTCCTGAACTTTAAAAAGTTGTATCTCAAAAAATATACCACCAATACGAGTCAAAATGCCAGCTATCCAGTTGTGTAAAAATCTTTTGTATCAAAATTTTATTTTTTAAATCGCCTGATTTTTTGGTGTTTCACTCACAGGTTCTCTGATTGGCCAATCAGGAAATCGCTCTTTATCACACAGGTGTCTCAAGTAGTAGATGTTGACAAACAATTCTCCATCCAGTTGGGGGTAGTTAATGAGAGGGATGGGGCAGTATTGATACATGGAGCGGGTATTGCTCTGAAGACGCGGTGTAAAGTCTGCTATGTGAGCGGCGATCTTCTCTATCATCATACGCCTACAAACAAAACAATAATGGATAGGCTATGGTAATAACATTCATGTCAACTTTTTTATATTAAAGCCCCAATACATCATTTGCAGTTAGCCAAAATTTTACTACACGAGTTGACAAGAAAAACCTGACTAAAAGTGTTGATAGCAATGGTAACAAACACCACATTATTTTTTTTCTGTGTAAAATTGTACCTCTGTGGGAGAAATTGCCCACTTAAAGTGCTTTCTATAAATAACAAAAAAACCTGCAGACAATTTTTTACCATTCATTCAACACAAAAACCATGCATGAATTTTTGAGGTTTTCGGAAGTATTGTTGCATCTATGTGGCTGAAATTTCTACAAGGCAATTTTTTACCATTCATTCAACACAAAAACCATGCATGAATTTTTGAGGTTTTCGGAAGTATTGTTGCATCTATGTGGCTGAAATTTCTACAAGGCAGTTTATCAACATTATTCTTTAGTTATGTAATACTGCTGTTCCTGTTTTAAAAAGTTTTCCAATCGTGTAATCCTTAGCAGAGACGCCAACATTGCAATTTGAAAAAGTGTAATTAACCACGGGGCACCCGCTTTGGATACAACATTGTATAACTTACACCCAAGCCCTATTTAAACCACACATTTGAAGCTATGCATTCTAGAATTATGTCACAATACTGATCGTCATTGGCTGAAACAATTGTACAAACTATGCCTAAATTGTAAATGTTGGCATCTCAGCCTTAGCAAATGAACTTTGACCCCTTACCTCATCTCGGCACTCCAGATGGCTTCCGGCGTGTCAAACTCTCCCAGGAATGTTTCAGCAAACTTCTCGGCGCTGTGGTTCTCCAGATAATGTACCATGGCCTCTGGAAGGATGTGGCCTAGGATACTGCGATGCATGGTGCCTGACTGCTTGTTCTAAATACACAAGTGAAAATGCAGAGAGATTGTGATTGCTGTGGTCCATAAACCGCGCAATAAAACAATTCAGTTTAAAAAATGGGGGACAATTTGAAAAACAAGTTAATAGTTATGTTCACATGTCTTAAGTTTCTGATTTTTCTTAAATTGTTTAGATAAAATAAAGACATTTCAAGTGAACTAGACGTTCTTATCTTGTATCTCACTGAAATGCACCCTGTTACTCTGGAAAGTCCCATATGGGTCTTTCAATAAATCTTGTTTTTGTAAATTCAGGACATATTCTTTAAATACTTTCCATCTCAAAGAGTGAGTACATAAAGTACAATTCATACAAAATGCTTTAAAAGCCATTTTCATGATTTTTGTACGAAAAATAACACATATCAGGTGTAACGGGGGCCACTAAATGTCACACTTTTGGACCCCTAATTTATAGAAAGACCCATATACAGGTCCTTGGGACTTTAGAAATTCCCTTGTTATAACAATCTTGTACTATCAGGAAGCCAAATTAAGAGAAACAAAGACTTGGCACATGTAATTGTCCTTGTTATAAGCAGTACCACATTAAAAAAATTATGCTCTTATTATTTGGTGTTCCACTGTGTTTAAACACACAACTTCTAAATTCTAATCTGCTTAGACATGGGAAAATGCTTACCTCATCTGCTCTGAAAGCCTGCCTCATGTGGGTGTACTTTAAAAACCTGTAAAACAAATTCAGAAAATAAATCAGATTTGTACGCACTTGTTAACCTTTTAATATCATAGGGGATGCAAGCAGTTGTGAGTGTCACAATGTTTAGACCTTTAGACAAATTGTCTTGGATGTCAAAGATTAATCCTAAAACAAACGAATGGGGCTTGGCTAGAGGCCCAGTTTTCCCAGGGTTGGCCCACTGGTGTCTTACCATGCAAGGGGCAGTACGTTGGAGCCAGTGTACATCATAATGAAGAAAAACACGCCAGTCAGATACAGTCTACCAAGTCCGGGGTTGTCTTGGATGATGTCAAAGATTAACATCGAGACCTTCTCCACGAGGATGGGGTCAAAGGTCAAGAGAAGCTGCAGCAAGGAAAGGTCAAATGTTAAGCTGTCACTCATCAAATATGAAGTTAAAGTTTAAAGGCAATACACATGATTGATTTTTGCCATCATTTTCAGAAATTTATAGATTGATTTGGCGGTTACAGCTAATGCTATTAAACTCAGCATCTCGTTTGGTGAATTTGTGCACAATTTAAGAACTTATTATTTTTGAAGATTAAACAGCTAATACAACAATGTCTAAAATTCAGTTTTCTCCTCTAAACTGAGAGTACTAGGTAATTACCACAAGTAGACAGTGTTGTTGACGAGTCACCAATATCGAGTCCGAATCACGAGTCACTTTCCCCGAGTCCGAGTCATGAGTCACTTGTTCGGCAAATTAATAAAACTAAATTTGCTATATTTCGTTCACACAATATGTGAAATTATGATGTACTCATGCGCTCCTTGCGGCCTGGTTGGGCAGTGTACATATTCACGCATCGGACTGTTTTTTTCCCCTATGAACCCTGCATTAAGCGGGCAAATATATATGTTTTCTTTTTTAAAAATATGTGACTCGTGAATCACGAGTCACCATGTTCGAGTCCGAGTCATCATGGTCGAGTCCAAGTCATTTTCAAATGTGACCCGAGTCGAGTCCGAGTCACCAAAATTGTGACTCGAGTCGGACTCGAATTCGAGTACCACAACACTGCAAGTAGACTACATTTAAATTGACCTTGTACACAAACAAAATAGTGCCCCTACCTGGATGATGTGTGGTTGACAGGTGGCCTCTGAAAGGAGTCTCTTTGGGCTTGGTAACGGGCGAATAATGGCTCCATCTAAGTCTCTGTGATCAGGACAAGTGAATGATAAACTTTCAAAGAACTCAAATTCCTAAACCCTATGGTGAGGCTAAAACATTATTGATCGTTTAATACTTTGTGATAACATAATGCACAGTTCTGACCTGTCGACCAAGCCGAGCCCGCATTACCATATGGGTAATTCTCTAAATTAGGGGTCCAAAAGTGTGACATGCTTTTTAAGATTTCAAATGTTTTTAGTGATTGAAAGTGGTTTCCCAGTAGAAAATAATTATTTTTATTTTAACAAATGCCACTCAAATTTAATGTTTATTTATTTATTTATTTATTTATTTATTCACCATATCCAACAGCGGAGAACCGCCAATTACAGGAAATGGGAGCAAGTGTGGGTGAGTGCCTTGCTCAAGGGCACAGGTGCCACAACCCGTCGCGGCCCGGATTCGAACCTACATTCTAGTACTAGCACAGGAACTTAAGTTCGACGCACTAGACCGCTCGGCCATAACACCGTGTGTAGGTATGGCACCAAGATTAATGCAAACTTATTCTACAGCCAATTTTCATAGGCGTATGTAACCTGGGACACCAAACTCCTATTCAATACCATGGAACAAATTATAAGCCTTTATGGTCTTTTGTTTTCAATATTTTTCAGGAATCAGGGAACAAAATATTGATAAAAAGGATGCTGCCCCCTATAATCACAGGCCACAGTCCATTACTGAGAATTTGTGATCATGAGTGGTGATTTTTGAGGCAGACAGTGTCGTACGTAACTGGGACACCAAAAGTTTTGGACCCCTAATTTTGGGAATTACCCATATATGACCAATCACAACAGAGCTACGCAGACAACGCATTAGCATATCGCTCACAGACGCACATGCTTTTAAGTGCTTTTCTCTGCCGTACCATGCATATTGCTTGTATGCAGTCGCCCCCAAGTGAATTTTTGTTTCAATGTCGGGCGGTTCGCTGGTCAAAGGTAGGAAAGCGCAATTTTTACGAATATATGACATCCCTGTATTAAAGGGCCCAATTTCATGGAACCCGTTGGCACAAAAACTTGTTTAGCACAGAATTTCTTTGCTTTATTTTACAAAACTGGGTTGCCAGCCAAAATGGTATGTGATGTGTATTTACTGATATTTTGCTCCCGTTCATAAAAATACAATTTGACATACAATTTTGGCTGGTAACTCATTTTACAGAGCAAAGAAATTCTGTGCTAAACAAATTTTTGTGCTAACGGGTTCCATGAAATTGGGCCCTGGTCCTTTACTCAGTGTGTGCTAAGATAACTCTCGACCCTAAAACATAAAAACCTTTGAGTTTTCTCCAATGCATCTGTGCTTTTCATGCCAGTCCTCATTGCTTCGTGCATTGTGTCTCACCATTTTTGCGATGGCTTGTGAGGCATAGCAACAGTAACTAAGTGGGCGGGGTTAACAGGGCTTGAATTTCATGAAAAAATGTGCTAGACCACAGGGTTAGTAGCTTAAACCATTTACTGGACAGACGTTATTTTTACAAGACCAAAGCTACAAGGAACGTGGATTTACTGTTCGTTAGTTTAAAAATGCACTGGACCACTGGTCTAGTACGGTGGAGAAAGCACTAGACCGAGGCTTACATTACTGGCCTCGGTCCCCCGGTCCAGTGGGTATTTCGAGCCCTGGTTAATTGGGCAATCTCAGAACTATGCACTGGTCTTTCTTAAAAATAAATAAATAACAAATGTTCTTGCAAGGAAAGCCAACCTACTTGCTTGGGTAATAGCTGCATACCCTGATGAGCATATTGAGAATCAGTGTGGCTAGATCACTCTCGTTGAGAACAGCGTTACCCGTCGCAAGCAGGATCCATTTCAGCTGGGGGATTTGGTGTAGGGGCTTCCAACCCTCTAGGCCTTGGGACCAGCAACGCGTCTTTGCATTGATTGCACCATCTTTCCATAGATCCTTCATCTGTGATACAATTAATTGGCCCATTTTAAGACATTGACCCAATTGATGACATTGACCCAATTGATGACATTGACCCAATTGATGACATTGACCCAATTGATGACATTGACCCAATTGATGACATTGACCTAATTGATGACATTGACCCAATTTATGACATTGTCCCAACGCATAGTTCCGACCTGTCAATCAAGCCGAACCCGTCGACCAATAACAGAGCTAGCAGACATCGCCCACATAGGTCAAAGTGCATTGCCTCACAACAACACAACAACATACAGTTTGTACAGTGTTGTATGCGGTGATCCAGGTGAATTTTTGGTTTCAAGGCCGGGCGATTCGCTGTTCAAAGGTAAGAAAGCAGGTATATCATGATATATGACATCCCTGTATTACTGGCCCTTTACTCAGTGTGTTCTATGATAACTGTCGACCCTGAAACATGAATACCTTTGAGTTTTCTCCAATGAATCTGTGCTTTCCGTTGAAAGTCTTATTGGTTTGTGCAGTGTGTGTCGCCATTTTGATGATGATAGCGTGTGAAGCGTAGCAACAATATCCAAGGGGAGCGGGTTAATTGGGCAATCTCGGAACTATGCATTGATGACAGTGTCGCAATTGATGATATTGTCCCAACGTAATTATTAACACTGTATAATCAGTGCTTACCCGAGACACTATAACAAACTTCATAGCATGCTCAGGTGGGACTTGAACCCATGACCTCCTGCAAACAAGGCAGACGTCCTAACCACTCGACCACTGAGCTAGCCGGTTGTGAAATGATTCAAACCGGCCATTCAACACCGGCTAGCTCAGTGGTCGAGTGGTTAAGACGTCTCTGCCTGCAGGAGGTCGTGGGTTCAAGTCCCACCCGAGCACACTATGAAGTTTTTCATAGTGTCTTGGGAAAGCACCGAGTATACAGTGTTAATAATTACGTCGGGTAAGGGCAAAATAAACACTAATTAACATTCAAGAAATAACCTCCGCAAAGCTGAATGGCCCAAGTCGCTCTCTCTCCACATTGCCATAGTACCACTCCTTCTCCGTGCTCGTCTTCATGTCTGGCGAAGCCTCAATCACTTTGGTCTGAAAAAAGAAAAGAAAACAAAGATATATATCACCAATACAAATAAGACAAAATACTTGTACAGATGGGACATTTTGATAAAATTCATGAAGCTGATGGCTACGTACTTTAAAGATATATGGTCTGTGCGTTTTGGGTGTGGCACATGAAACAGTTTTTGAATTGACAATTTTCTAAAAACAAAAGTTATTCACTTTCAAATAAGACATAAACGGAAAAAAAACAAAAAAAAACAAACAATCGACCAACGTTTAGTTATCAAACAATTACTGTCAATAATTCAAGGCATAGACTTGCCCAAGTTTTACCTCCCGTGCTCGGTCTGCAACGCGCAGCGCACAGTGCACCCTTCGGACCGGTGGCGTGTCTAATCTGTTTTTTTCCGTTTCCTCCGTCTCAGAAAGTCTTTCGAGACAGAAGAAAAGAGATTTGACAGGCCACCAGTCCAGAGGGCCCGCTGCACGCACCGCACCACAGACCAAACACGGGAGGTCAGACTTGGGCAAGTCTAGGCAAGGCGCAAAAACAGCATTATGAAAAAAGCATTTTTCACAGGGTTGCCGATGTCTAAAATACAAAGTATGATGTTTTGTCGTTATAAAGCTTTCAAAATTCGCTCGGAGAAACAAATTTGCTGAGAACAACGGACTGTACATCTTTAAGATTGGATGCAATTTAATTTTTGTATCAATTTTTTGGCAAAAAATCAGTGCAATTTAGAAACACAGGTCTCCAAAATGCAACAAAATTCATTGTTACAGTTATGAATAGGAAAAACAGACACCCGACAACTTTTCTGAAATTTGAGGGAATTAAAACCACCTCAATCCATTTCAGCCAAATGCATGACTGAAACCAAGTTACCTGTGTGGGGACCGTTGCCCTGGTCGTATGCAAATGAGCCAGGGTCAAGATATCTACGAGTATTCGGATTCCGTTGGCGTTGATAAGTTCCTTGACGTTCCGCCGGATGTACAGTAGTTTGTCGATAAACAGGACTATCCGGTCTCTCTCCTGCCTGTCTGTACACTGCTCGGAATAAAAATATATTGATATGTATAATATATCTTATAATATACATAGAAGCAATTTTTGACCATGTCCCCCGAATCAGTTCTACGAAATGTATATTGCTGAATTGAAGGTTGCCACACTACATACGCGCTCCGAGTACAGATTTCCATTATAAGCTAGATAGGCATCGAGGGTGTTTTTGAATGGCACATCACCGTATGGACTGGGTCAGTTTGGTTCCCGTGCGCATGTAGCGTGTTTTGTGTTGAACATAATAGACTTTTATCACGGTGCGTCCATCTTTGTCTTGTTCCCCATAATACGTGTCGGGTACGATCAGTGCGTCGGCGCGACAGCATGATAGCGCATGTAATTTACTGTTGAGAATCACTGTCCACGCTGCGCGCTCTCTTGATCGCGCAATGCCTGTGCCATTGTGATGCACACAATTAACAATTTCAAAACAGGACCAAACTATTTTTTTCTATTCTGCAAGCCTTGCTTTGGTTACGTCATTTTAATAGAAGAAAAGGGAAGATGGCCGCACCGTGATAAAGGTCTATATGCGCGATCATTACAAACATTTAGAAAGTGCGCATGTACAAGGTTTTACTTTAAATTCAATGGAAATTTTTTTAAAACATGCAAATGAGGTGACCCAAAACTATGCTAATAAGGCGCAGTTATGCGTGAATTCAATTCTAGCTTTTAATTGAGTTCTGTGGCTACAAGCCTTCTTGATTTTGCATCTTCCCAATCAACAGGTTGTATTTTACAAAACTGATTTGGAGAACACGGCATGTGTTTTGTGAAATGGCTGTTTGCTTCCTTGGGCAGACGCATGGCGGTTCTTGCCTTGCTCAGCACAATGGGGTGTATATGGCCGAGCGGTTTAGTGCGTCGAACTTAAGTTTCTGTGCTAGTACTAGAATGTAGGTTCGATTCCTGGCCGTGACGGGTTGTGGCACCTGTGCCCTTGAGCAAGGCACTCAACCACACTTGCTCCCATTCCTGTAATTGGCGGTCCCTCCGCTGTTGGATGTGGTATATAAATAAAATAAATAAATGAACTGCTGTTTGTTGTACTGTTTCATGCAATCTGTATTATCAAGCAAGTGCTGCCCTGTTGGGTTTCAGCAGACCACCGCACACGTGTGCAGACATACATTTTGGGAGTCAAAATTAAGGCATCTCATTGGTGTTTTCCTGTACGTCCTTGGTTTGAAAGATTTTATGCTTTTTGTGTTTGTAGTGTGGGTTTATTCATACAATCGGTGCCTTACCCTCTCCAACATTTGTACGATGTATCGAGTATCGTTGAAGTGACCAATCTCCTCATTGCAACGACTGTAGACGATGGCGAGGGCATGTAAACACATGCACTTCATGCTCATCTTGTTGGTCAGTAAGAACCGATGGTACAGATCGTTGAAGAATTCATACCTGGATAAAAAAAACAACCAAATATGGTTCTTGTCAGGATTCGAACCAGAGACATATGGCACACCGGGCAGTAAGAACCGACTGACTACCATGGAATTATGGCTGTGTTTTCTGTGAAGTGTAGCCAGGGAACCAGCCTAAATAGGACGGTGGGTTCGCATAATTTCTTGAAAGCATGGACACAGTTTTTCATTGTTTTTTCAGAACGTAGATGAGGTACTGAGCTGACTTATACACAGGTTGGTTTTTGTCAGACACATCCTCAATTACACATGGAGATAATGCCCTTTGTAACAGTTTTCCAATCCTGTAACCTATCTCTATTAGAGAGGTTTTGTAAGCCGACAGATACCCGTGCGAGTACGTTTAACTCTCCGTAACCGTTGGTGGCATTTCTGTGGTTTCACAACTCCAAAACTACAGCATGTTAGCTAAAATTAGTCTATTTCCGACAGCAGGAAAACTATCCGGCACAACACGGCTTTCATACTTAGTTTACTATGAATCCAAAGCTTTAAAAAGCACAAACAATTCATGGACATTCATAATTCATACTCTTTTCAACCTGTCTAAGTCAACGCAACGAAAAATGGGGACAAATACAAGAAATCCGACATTTCACTATATGTTTAGTGCTCACGCATAGGGAGCTTGATATCCGTGCTGTGCTAATGCGTAGTGGATAGCGAGCCGCGTGTGACGTCACAAAACCACAGAAACCTGTGACGTATCTGTCGCGCTATCCGTATCCGTGCACTTGCGAAACCTCTCTATTAATTAAAAGAAATAATCTTACGATCTCTTGATGGCGCTGATCTCTTCATTACTATCATCAGCCTCCAGGAGCAACCTCAGATAATAGTCGCCGATCTTTATCTCGTCGGCAAGACACTCATATTGGACCTCAAACTCCGCATGGTTCCAGGAGATCGTATGTCCGCTGCTCAGGTCGCAGTCGGTGCGGAAGGCACGCATTTCGTTCTCTAAGGCTTGCCGCAGTTCTTCCCTAGTCTGGAGGAAGAAGGGTTTATCTTAGGGACTGGCAGGGTTGTAACGAGTCTCCCTTTGCTTGAATCCCAAGTCAAGTCAAACTGCCTTTGAGTCCATAGTCAAGTCTTGTCAAACTGCCTTCGAGTCCCAAGTCAAATCAAATTGCCTTCGCGTCCCAAGTCAAACTGCCTTCGAGTCCCAAGTCAAATCAATCTGCCTTCGAGTCCCAAGTCAAGTCAAACTGCCTTCAAGTCCCAAGTCAAGTCAAATCACCTTCGAGTCCCAAGTCAAACTGCCTTTGAGTCCCAAGTCAAGTCAAATCAAATTGCCTCCGAGTTTCACGTCAAGTCGCCTTCTAGTTTCAAGTCAAGTCAAGTCATTTAACACAAATGCCAATTCAAGTCAAATCAAGTCAAGTCAGGCATGTTGGTCAAGTCAGGAAAAGTAGTCACGACAGTAATTTTATTCAAGTTAATTTCGAAATGAATCTAAACACTGAAACTGTCTCTAGTACTGTAGACAGACTCTCTTTTAATAGTTGCACTCATTGGTGAAAAATGAGAGAGAAAAAAGTAAGTGATAAATGGGTCTTCCTATAAATTAGGGGTCCAACTTTGGTGTCCCCCATTACATTTTACATCTTGTTTTTGTAAATTCAGGACACATTCTTTAAATACTTTCCATCTCAAAGAGTGAGTACATAAAGTACAATTCATACAAAATGGTTTAAAAGCCATTTTAATGATTTTGGTACGAAAAATAACACATATCAGGTGTAACGGGGGACACTAAATGTCACACTTTTGGACCCCTAATTTATAAAAAGGCCCAAATGCCAGTGATGTACATAAACAATTTTTTTTTAAATGTTTTTACCTTATAATTCCATATAAGATTAGGCAGAGCATGATCCTTGTTGAACCTGGAAGAAGAAACAATTCATAGATGAAGACTTGCACGGCAAACATTTAATCATAATTTTGGGCTCTTCAGTTTTCAGTTTTTCATTTAGGAGTCTTTAGAATTTACATTTCAGAAACTTTGAGGGCTTGTAATACTTCACTATTTCAAGTTGTTTGATTTTAAGTGTATGTTCTTCAAGCATCCTCGACGGAAGTGTAATTCCCCAAAAACCTGGTTGTAATACCATTCTAAAGCATGGGAGGAGAAAAAAAAAACGGTTTCGAACATACTCATTGAGCACCGACTACGTCCGAAACTGAAGGGTTTCGGGACATACGTATAATGAGAATGCTATTACAATAAAAAATTTCCCCCAAAGATGCCAAACAACTTAAATATGTGAAGCAATACAAGCCCTCAAAGTCTAAATATAAAATCTCTGAATTGCCCTCCTACCAAAATTTCCTGAAACTATAAACTACCTGGTCATAAAAGTAATACAGCTGACATAATTTTGTTTTTGTATCAAGCAGTTTTAGGTTACAAAAATTCTTAAAATTTTAAGACTAAATTTAAACATTAGCAAACGGTTAGGTCTTAAAAAATTAATTGGAGGTTTCTGAATTTCTGATTTTTAAAGAGGAAATTTTGAAGTTTGTGGAAGCAGTTTCTTACTTGTAGTAGAAGAAGTCCCAGTTGTCCTCACTTTTTATCCTTTGTCGTCGCTTTCTCAACACGATCGGTTTCTACAATAACAAAAAAAATTAAAGGCTTGACTGCAAAATACTAGAATTCAATAGAATTCTCCTAAAATATATTGAGCACCAACTATATTCTTCAAAAAAACAATTTTCTTAAATATCGACTCTTGATCAGAACAGAGGTTTGTTCAATAAGGCACTTTCACAGGGGGTCAAAAGGTCATGGGTCACTATTGCTTGTTTTCCAGAACAGGAGAGAACAATAGAGCCACGTGGGGAAAGTACTTGGCTGATAGCAGAAAAGCATGTGGCTCCATTGTTCTCTCCCATTCTGGAAGACAAGCAATAGTGACCTGTGACCTTTTGACCCCCTGTGAAATACCCTATACAGTGAACTTGTGGATAACTACGCACTGATTGACCAATCACTTTGGAATCGTTTTCAAGACTGTTCCACTTCAATGATTTCCTGGCCTGCAATTTAATGAGCTATTTCAACAACAGCTGAATTTTGGTTTCTGTCGGAATATGTCTCACAAAGAGTATGGCAACAAAAAAAGATGGCGTTGCATTAGCACAAAAACAGTAGGTTAGCATGCGGTTTGGTTTGCTTAGTGCTAATGTTTTTTTTTTGTGAAATGGAAAGAGCACTGCTTAAGCAGAAAAAAAGGGATGCTTACAAGCTTTCTAAAAAAGGCCCAAGTAGTTTTCACTTTTGTACTTGTATGAAATATGAAACAGCAATATACTGGACTTACCAATTCGACCTATATGAAGCACCATGATGGGAAAAGCATGTATGGATGGATATAAAGTTGAGGCAATGGAGAAAAAATAGGAGAAAAGGAAGAAAAATGAGATTTTTAAAAAATATGTCACTGCAGAAAAAAATGTTAGGTTTGAGCAAATTTTTTTCCCCACAAAATTATTAGGTTTGACCAATTATGAAAGTCATGCAGCAAGTTTACTAAATTTGCAGAGACGTTTGGGACATGCTTTGTTAGATGCTTTATAATGCGGTGTCAGCAGCATGGATGAACTAGCTAAAATAAACTGCTTTTGTAAACTGCATTCATATAGCTTCACACGCTTTTCGTCAATAAACCTTTTCACGGTTATCGACGCTATGTTGTTCACGGGGGCAGTTCAAACAACACGCGTTGCTGTGTACGTGCGCGGATCGTATACGAATGCATTGTTAGGTCACTGTGCATTAGCTACGATCCGCGCACGCACATGGCAACGCGTGTTCGGAGTGCCCCGTGAACAAGATGGGGTCGATAACCGTGAAAGGGTTTATTACGCTTCCAGTTGGCACCGAAGGAACGATTTAGTTTTCGAAAATATTTGGTTTCCAAATTGGTGATATTGGATAATAACAAATAAAAATAAATAAATGGTTTTAAGTCCTAATCTTACGTGATATGTGTGTCTGATTTGAAAAATCCATTCATACTGACTGAATGCAGAACAATCATTCACTGCAGACTGCTTTCCTATGTGCACTGCATAAACTTCACTTTTTGTGTTGCGGCTAAACTATTTCAAACAAGTTTTGCACTTTGTAAGATTGCACAAAAGGTATGAGGCTGAATGTAATTGAAACCAAGATGATTTCAGCAGTTTGAGGTTGAATGGTTGCGAATAAGCTTGGGCGATTCCACACCGGAATCGAGTACCATCGATTCCACTTTGAGAATCGGAATTGCGATTCCAGATTTTTGGGGAATCGATTCCCAGTAGGATTCGATTCCCTTTTAACAAGATTCAATCCCTAGTGATAAATTGCCAATTCCAGAAATTACCTAGCAATTTTGCAAACAAAACACTCGAATTCTGCAAGAGTATTCAGACTATGATAATTTCCACATGTAAGCATGTGTGTGTGTGGCACAGGCAGGCGTCATTTTATGGACGTTTAAGTGCTCGCTGCTCGGTGCCAAAAATTAGGTCGTTGTTTGCACGATATGTAGAATCGTCAATGTATATGCAGACAAACGCTTCAAATGTCATTAATGTTTTCCTGTGAAAAGTGAAATCGATTCCGAATGGAATGGCGATTTTGTTTTGAATTTAAGTCGAGTCGCCCAAGCAACTAGCTAGTTGCGAAGAGGATGGTTTAGGCATTCAGCGTTTTTGGACTTACATCTTGTTTCCTAGTATCACTGACAAGGCGTTGCTTCCAATGTAGGAGCGTACTCTCAATCTGATGCCATTGGAGATTGCGGCCCCCCTTGCCGGATTGGTCCTAAAGATTGGTAGGGAAAAAAAATTCTTTCAAAATTAAGAAAAACTCTGCTTTAAATAATGTTATTAATGCAAGTCATATTTCGTCATATTTCTTGTTTTTTTGTTTAACAATTTTATACATGGCCAATTGCTCTACCAACTGAGCTATCTGGGCATCTCGCCGGAGCACCACAACAATCTCGTGTTTGCCTCTCTTTTTCCAACAATGCAGTGGGGCAAATCCATGGCAACCAATTGGCTACACTGATGGCCTATGCATAGTTCCGACCTGTCAATCAAGCTGAACCAGCCGACCAATCACAACAGAGCTAGCAGACAGCGCCCACATAGGTCAAAGTGCATTGCCTCACAAACAATCACGCGATTTTCTGCCCATACAGTTTGTACATGTTGTATGCAGTGATCCGGGTGAATTTTGGTTTAAACGTCGGGCGATTCGCTGTTCAAAGGTAGGAAAGCGCATTTTTATGAATATAGGGCATCCCTGCATTACTAGCCCTTTGCTCAGTGTGTGCACGGTACCTGTCGACCCTAAAACATAAATACCTTTGAGTTTTCTCCAATGAATCTGTGCTTTCCATGCCGAGTCCCGTTGCTTTGTACGTTGTGCGTCGTCATCTTTTGGGATAGCTTGTGAGCACATAGCAACAGTATCTAAGGGGCGGGGTTAACTGGGCAATCTCGGAACTATGCATTGTGACCTCTATAGTGAATGGTTGGCACGGATTTGCCCCACTGCATTGTTGGAAAAAGAGAGGCAAACACGCGATTGTTGTGGTGCTCCGGCGGGATGCCCAGATAGCATTTATTGTAAGCTTGTGAAGCCTGTGCACGCGAAGGGGGCGCATTGTGCGCTGTTTGATTTAACAACACAGAGTGCCCAGTTCATGGCAGTGGATGGCCCCCAATAATGGCGGATGGGCAGGGAAAGAGTCCCCAGCAACCGGATTCGTCTATAATTCCCCTCTAAATTGACCAGAATATGAACCAAGAGAATCATCAAATACCTGAGCCATCTTGAGGTTGTCTCTAAGGTGAATCAAGTCCCTCTCTTTCTCTGGAATTTTGTCCTCCGAGTCCAAGTACCCCAACAGGCCTGCTGGCTGTCAATGTGAAATAAACAGATAAGATTGAAATATAGTCCTCAATTCTCAGCATCGTGGTAAACATGGGGGACAAAAATGAAATAGTCTTTTGATTGCACAGATGCTTTTGTGTTTAAATGAACAATGATGTTTTCATGGAATTGTACCAAAAAACAAAATTGGATAATATATAAACTCCTCAAAAAAAGTTCGGAAAGTCAAGTTTGACTGACGATTTCTCTCTTGTTACTAAATCATTTTTCTTGAATTTGGTATCATTGGAAAGCCCTGTTATTCCTCTTTACAGTGATGTGTCATTTGTTATGATTAACGAATTGGGGGATGTGCAGTATAGCGAAATAAAGGGATTGGATGGAAAGTGAAATGTCACAAAACTCACTGCTATTGTCATGCAGTGCATTCCCCTTTTGCTTAGAGGATGGGAATGTGTCAATGCACTTTTTGACATTAGCAATGCATTTTGTGACATTTCACTTTACACCCGCCCCCGTATTCAGCTGTGCTACACATCCCCCAATTGCTTTTTAGTAACAAAAATATATTTAGTAACAAGAGAGAAATCGTCAGTCAAACTTGACTTTCCGAGCTTTTTTTTATGAATTTAGAAATTCTAATTTAACAAATGGAATCCAGCAAAAAATAAAAGACAATTTGGGAGTATGATAAAAGCACATTACAGAGGGGCCAGTAAAAGTCTGCAACATTAGCAGTGTACATTATTATCCCTATAACTGTCAATTGAAAAATTATCACAGAACAGACAAAGCAACCATATCATGCAAAATCATTAGGCCAAACAAAATAAATGGTGTGTTTACGGTAACCCGACATATCTGGAATTGTTGAAGCCAAATTGCCGACCTCAATCTTTTTATTGCCAATTTTCAAGTTGATAATTTTAAATGAGCACTATTTGCAATAATTCCAACAAACATAACATTTTCTACACTTGTACATAAACATGTTTAATAGTGTTAATAGTGAGTTTCAAACATTGCAAAACAACACGCAAATGCATAAACTGAAATGTAAAAAAAACCGACAAAATGAAATTATTTTCCTACCTACCTACCTGGATTTTGTTTAGGCCGTTACCGTAAATGCAACATTTATTTTGTTTGGCCTTATATAGATACTTGCTATTCAGTTATTGGTCATTTTGTGGAAATGAAGAAATGTCACACTGTGTCATATCTTAATGGAATGACCCACATGGGTGAATTTGGGTGATAAAAAGTGCCCCAGGATCAATTCTTACCAAGGTACGTTTCAGAAGTGCCAGTGCCGTTGGGTTGCCGGTTACCCACAATGCAACAAGATGACGACTCAATTGCCTGTCGAAATTCAAAATAACAAATTATGTAATGTATTGCTTTGGGCCTTACCTTCATACGGGATGCTTTTCCTCTAGTTACACTAGCGAGAGTAATCCAGATGACATTTTCGAACACACTATTTTTCCCATGGGTGTTGAGATTTTGGATACTATCATTTTTCATATTTTTCTCATTACCATTGTGCAATTTCATGTTCTCAATCCATATAACATAAAAAATCCACCAATGTTTTGTAAACTAAAATTTATCTGGTCCCATAAAGCAATGCAGTGATTACACCAACCTTTTGGCTTCCACATCCAAATTGGAGATTGCAAATTTCCTGTTTTCTTCCCATGGATAGTATTTTGGCGAGGTATTTTATATTATTTCTAGGTTAGAAAGAAATCCATTTTCTGGAAAAATCTGGACAACTCCTTTAATGTCTGATAATTGACAAACTGACCTGTTTGTGAGCATTCGCGTATCGGTGCTCGCCGTGAACATGGCGACGTGGAGATGTCTGGGAAGGGCGCCCTCGGCTAATGCAAGTTCCTGCATCCTGGCCGCAATTTCAGCATCTCCTTCCTGTGTAAAACATTTTTTGTTTGCCTTTATTCACAAATGGGTCTTTCCACAATAAAGGGGGCATTTTGGCAACATAGACCATATTTTCGAGGAAATACATTTGTCTGGTCTCAAAATAAAAGAAATAAGTTTAAGTTGTTCTGAAGAGATAACACTTAGGCCCCAAAAGGGTTACAAATAGTGTGACAACATGCCTTTTTAAAAACCCTGTGTACAAATTTCCAATATACGCTCGTAACCGACACTTGTCCAGTCATTTATTTTACAATAAAAAATTAAAGTTATCAAAGTGAGAACATCTGTTCATTCATTTTGTATGTACTTTATGGAAACGCAGTTTCAAGTATTTTTTACAAATTTGCAGTTAAGATACTTGAAACGTATTGCAAGCCTCGAAAGTCTCTGTAATGTACGTTTGAATTACTGAAATTACCCAATATTTGCTTGTTATTTTATGGTCCAACATCATTCTGCCCACTCCAATGAACCGAATGAGAGATGACGTCAACAATGTTACCAAGACCACGTCTCGCAGGGTTTCATGAGATTGTTTGGAGTACTCTAATGAAATGGCTTATGCGGTTTTGTGTTGGTCTGTGAATTCAACGTGTTATGCGCTTTGCTAACATAAACAATTGCTACCAATAAAACTTCAGAGACGTTTCAGATGTAGCTCTAGTGTCAGGGGCCAACTGCATCCTAATCAGTTGAACAGCACAGTTTAATGCTTCATGCAGAGATATATTGTACGTCATCTCGCTTGCGGGTTATATTAAGTAACAAATTGTAGAACTTACTTCAATAATTGCTTTCATGACAAGCCCAGCTCCTTTCACTACAGTCATGGACGGATGCTGTGAAATGGAAAACAATACAATTCTCCGTAATTGATTAAGCTTGCGTCGGGAAGAATGAATGTTAATTAGGGTTTGTTTTTGCCCTTACCCGACGTATATTAGCACTGTATACTCGGTGCTTTCCCGAGACACTATGAAAACTTCATAGCGTGGTCGAGTGGGAGTCGAACTCACGACCTCCTGCAAACAAGGCAGACGTCTTAAGTACTCGACCACCGAGTTAGCCGGTGTTGAATGGCCGGTTCGAATCAGTTAGCAACGGGGATCACAATTAGTCAGTAACTGATTTAGCTTGCGTCGGGGAGAATGAATGTTAATTAGGGTTTGCCCTTACCCGACGTATATTAGCACTGTATACTTAGTGCTTTCCCGAGACACTATGAAAAACTTCTCATGAAACACTTCATTCCAAATACTAATATAAAATGTTTATGGCAAGCAATAAACAAAAACAGAAGAATTCTCTATTTCTTTGAAGCACATGAACATTCAAGTTAGAATCTTCCAAATTTAGATTACAAATCATAGTTTAGATCAAGATGTGTGTTCATATCAAATTCAACAAGGGCACTTTCAGGGTAGGGTTGGAGTGAAATAAGGTAAATTGGCATGGCGTCCCTGTCACATCAGTGACCATCATCAAATAATTCAAAATTACCAAATTCTATCAGGACTTGAGACTCAAAAAATTATCACAGAACAGGCAAGGCAACCATATCGTGCAACATCATATTAATGACGACATGCTGCTCACAAAGTGAGCAGCATGTGAAAATGAAATGTCACACTTTGTGACCCAACTTCGTGGAAGGACCCCACTCTACCTAATAGGGTTGGAGTGAAATAAGGTAAATTGGCATGGCGTCCCTGTCACATCAGTGACCATCATCAAATAATTCAAAATTACCAAATTCTATCAGGACTTGAGACTCAAAAAATTATCACAGAACAGGCAAGGCAACCATATCGTGCAACATCATATTAATGACGACATGCTGCTCACAAAGTGAGCAGCATGTGAAAATGAAATGTCACACTTTGTGACCCAACTTCGTGGAAGGACCCCACTCTACCTAATGAGAAAATATTGTGTCGCACCTGAAACAACCTGAAGAGTACTCTGCCTTGCTCAGCCACCAGCTCAAGGAGCGAGTCAAAGAGGTTACCATCCGTGGTCTCGCTGTACGGAGCACAGAGAGCAAAGGTTAGGAAGTCTAGTAGGGATGTGATGACGAGAGCACCGGTTCCACGATTCTGGAAGAGAAAAATCATTATTATTTGTTAATTTTAGAACAGAAAAAAAGTTATTGAAATGCACAGTATGGTAACCGGTTCATTGAATTGCACTATACATCCATACATGAAAATATTAATTAAAAACGGGGACAAATAATTTTATGTATAAAAACTGGAATTTCAATGTAGTAATATAGTTATATATAAAAAATAAAAGGGTAAAATGGAACACGACGAGGTAATACATTTTATACACAGGTCCAAAAGTTGGGAATCAAAATCGTGAATCTGTCTTTTGGAAGAATCAATTCCTTTCCCTCTGCAAACAAATGCTCTGAGATCTTTTACCTGCATTACACAACACACTGGAAATATGACTTTACATCCCATCCGAAGGATGGAGCAACTGGGAGTTAAAACACCTTGAAGAGCTTTGAATGGACTTGAACCCACAACCTTAGATTGTTCTTCTAAACCAAAAGGAGGACTTGGCCTTAGGTACTGAAATTCATATTTTTTTGTATTTCTTGAGGCCAGTACTCGAATAATTTAATTCACAAGGTTTTCTTCACTTGCTTTTTCATTTTATTGGTAAAGGACGTCCGAGAACTTACCACATGCAAGCTGAATAGTTCAAGAAGGCTGCTGAGGAATTTCTTGGAGGAGAGGAGGGAGGATTTGTTGAGTTGTTCTTGTCTCAGGTCAAAATCTTCATGCATCGGCTTGAGAAAAAAAAACCATCTCAATTATATTTTCAATTTAGTGCAAAAGGTATCAATACTAAAGTTGAATTTTTGTATACCAGTTTTTTAAAGATAATTAATGCACAAACTGTAGCAAACTGCTCACTAACCAGCAAGAAATGTAGTAAAATATCACTGTAAAATTAATGGCCATACGTTCTGACCCTCGGCAAAAAGGCCTTTGAAAAAAACTTTGCTTACTTTTTCTTTTAATCCTTTGGTGCTGGCGACCGCCCAGAAAAATACAGTAACAAAATAATCTGTGCACCAAGGGGTTAAATCTTCGCAAACATTTGTGGTTAGATATACAAGAAAAGGTTGGCAACATCGATAACATAGCAATGTTTTTTGTCAATGACTGCCATACAACCCGGAATTAACCTTTTTCGTGTAACATTTGCATAATGGCTAGCGCCCCCAATTCTTCACTTCAAATGGAGGTCCAGTTTAGAAAGTCACATACTACGCTATTGTTGTTACGTGGTGCACACCATTGCATGGCAACCAACAGTCTGGTTGCTTTATGATACTCTCTCTTATGGTGAACACGGTATTGATTCTGTACTTCACACCTGCTGTGTGCACCACATAGCAACAAAAATTTAGTCTAGTCAAGTGGATACTAAGTGTACATGTGAAAGGAGTATGTCAGTACACCAGACGCTATTCATGTGAAACATGCAAAAGGCTAATTGAGTCACTTTGTATTTCTTCAAATGGCCAATTAAACCAAATTTCCAAATTTTAAGGTATGGTCACTACAACCAAGTTGAAAAAAAAAACCTACATCTGTTGTAAGCACACTTGTTACCTGCATTAATGCACACAGCATGTCAACAGCTGCATGAATCACAAAATCATCCTGCCTCTTCAAGACTTTGATGACCTTGAGACCAACTCTCTCCCGGAATCTGTACAGAAAGGCAAGAACAATCCAGTTTCAGGGATACTTGTTGTACTTGCAATACATGTTCTTTTAGTCAAGAAAATTTTGGGGTGAAAGCAGCAGCAGTTGGTTATTCTTCCACTTTGAATACTGTTTTTGTTTTCCTTAAAGGAGCGGGTCTAGATCCAAGGATATCGTCAAAAAAACACTGATGTTTTGTAAACTAATTTATCTGGTTCCATAAAGCAGTGCAGGGATTACACAAACACTTTTGATTCCACATCAAAATTGGAGATTGCAAATTTCCTGGTTTTTTTTCTATGGATAGTATTTTGGGGAGGTATTTTATATGATTGTTAGGTTAGAATAAAATCCATTTTGTGGAAAAATCTGAAAAGACAAGCTCCTTTAACTCTTTTATGTTAAATTCTTCATTCAGGAAGTATACAATATTGGCTTTATTGCTGTAATTTTCCGAAATGGACAGATGTAGGGATTAAATCCCATGCTGATGCACTAAAAACTGTACAAGTCAGTAATCAAAAATGGGCTTTAGTTCTTACTTAGGCAGGGATGTGAATGCCATGAATCCTGCTTTGGCAGCGACGAGTCTCCGTAAGGCTTGGAATACCCCTTCTAATTCCACCGCTGACATTGCAAGTGGGTCATCTGAAAACACAAACAACAATTTACCATCACATTTCAACAAGTGAACTACACATCAGTAATTGGTGAACTACAGTGATTTTTAATACCAACTTAGAGGGAGGTATCGAATGAAAACTGCAAGTTCAAAGTAACAAAGTCACGCGGGCCCCAATATTGCACGGAACATAAGAATTGTGCTTACCATCCCTCGCCAAAATGGCAGTGATAGCGCCTCTGATTAGCTTCTCTTTGTTCTCAGCAAAGAAACTCTGAAATACATCATAAATTAAATAGAGAACATCAAGTCAGGTACGGATACGAAAACAATTCGGGCATTTTATAATACAGGCACCAACTAATTCTTTTCTTCGCAAACATTTGTAACCATGTTTAAATAATTTAGGCTTCCTAAATAAACTTCAACCTCTGAATCAGGTATTTGTTTTCAAATCAAATCTGAATTGTTTGTGCAATAAATGAATACACTGATGTCGACCGCTCTGTCAGAACATGCCCTCTCCGACAGAAATGCATGCTTCCCAGGAAGCTAAGGTAAAAATGGAATGATTAGTGCTCAAAGGCTGCAACCCTTGCAGGTACCCATTTACTCCTGGGTGGAGAGAGGCAACTTATGGCAAAGTGCCTTGTCCAAGGGCACACACATCATGACGCGACCGGGAATTAAACCCTTGACCGTAGAATTAGGCACGGTCTCGAGTTCAATGCACCAAACCGCTCGGCCATGGTACATAACACTATTTAATCCTCAACACTATTATTCATTATTCTTCTACTTACATCTTGTGTGACAGCATGAAGCAATCCACTGTAAGACACATTGTTATTAAACCTCATCACAGCTGTGTTGAAGTCATTGTCTGCAATGAGGTGAAAAAAATTATAAAATTTGATAATGCTACAATAACCTAATGTATGCAAGTTTTATTTTGTCATTCACACTAAATATATTTCTCAACACTGGATAATTTTTTACTTGTATTGAGCTCGTGCCAATGACGTCATTTTGGGAGTCAAATAATGCCACGTCATTGTGGAAGCAATGTGCGTGCGCGTTGTGTCTATAGCGTGTGTAACGCGCAATGCTAAGGCTCCCATTGGTGAATTAAACCGCGTTACGCCCACCACAGACACACACAGCGCGCACGCACATCGCTTCCACAATGACTCAGCATTATTTGACTCCCAAAATGGCGTATTTGCACGTGTTCGAAGGGGGTCAATACAAATAAACAAATTTTTGCAAATGGCAAATTTTCAACAAGAAGGACTGAAGCCATCTTTGTAGGAAAAATACAACTGCGTATTAACTGCCATGTGTGTTGCTCAATATTTGTTCGAAATACGGCGCAGCTGATGCGCATCACTAATATTTACGCTCAAGCTCCTGATGCACGTGGCATTCTGTAGGCAGTGACGTCATTTCAGAGAGGACCATACCAAAAAATATCAGTTATATTGTCAGCAATACAAAAGCAAGACAGCCCCTATAACACTTTCTAGATTTCTGGGAAAATTCCATCAAATTAAATGTCAAAAAGAAATACATTTCCAAAACAAAATTCCCAAATTGGCCCTCGCTTTCCACTGCCGTGACCCTGGTTTGAATCGCGTCCAGGTCAGTATATGGATCGAGTTCTCAGTCCCTGCTTGATTCCGAGGGTTTCTCCAACACATGTGAGGTTTTCCTCCCACTTCTAAAACTGAGAATTTCCTCCTGTTCTCTCGCACTTCATGGCCGAGCTGAAGAACCTCCTAGGTGGCTACAGGGCAATGAGTCAGCTAATCTCAGCAACCAGATTTATTCAGGGGATCATATGTAAGAAGCAGCTCAACTTACTTGGAGGTTGCATGAGAAATCGCAGGCAATGGGCCTCGACTTCCTCTTCTACAGGGACAAAGAGCGGGTTTTGTCGCTGGCCTCGGTCGGTCATAACCAACTTGACGCAGACATCTCGATTACCGCTGGCTCGGACACCGTCTAACATACTGGCTATCAAGTTGTCCCTGAAAAATAGCAAATGCGAAATAAGCCGTGTCTGCATTGGACTAACTTTGGTAAAACTTACGGAGATTGTCGTAAATTTTACCAAATTTAGTCCAATGCAGACAGCCAGAAAACAGTGTTGACTGTCGATTGTACTTTTTACAGGGTGAGCTTGGTCACTGAAGAATTTTATTGCAAGTTTTATAACGATAGAACACATGTTGTGGCCATGTAACTTCTGTGTGTACCTGAATTATGAGGTTTTACGTGGTGAAGGACATTCTATGGGACGAAAATAAATCCAAGTGCGGATACAGGTAAGACTTACCACAATGTAATGTTTACAGTATTAACTCGCGGAAACATTTTACAAAAATTAGTCAATGCGGACACGGCTGTAGAGATAGAGGTTTCAGCTAAATTCCACTATCTGGCATAGTGAATTGTGATTACAGGCACAGCGCTGCTTGCATTGCGCATGCCACGTTGCGAGTCTGTGTACTCGGACTTTTTGATGTTTCTCCCATTTTCTGTTTCGGGACAAGTTGGTCAGTATGCTCAAAATGTTTTATACCTCTTTTCAGTTTTTGTGAAAATGAGTGAAAAAGTTGACAAGTTAAGACCAGGTCAAGAAGCACAAATACTGACTCTCAAGTCATTTCTACATTCATTGTGTGAATCTTCTCACCAAAAGATCATACTTTGCAACACTCCGAGTCAACCGCCCCCGTGACTATACCAAAACGTCCTCCGGCGTCAAGTGGTTAAAAGAAGATTGCTCACCTGTCTGTGGATGTGTACTTGGTGACTGTGCCCTTGACCGATTCTAGATGGAACACCTGAGGATTTTCCATGCTCCGTACAATTGCAAATATCTGCCAAAAAAACGTACAAACTACTACTTTAAAAGAAAAATTGTTAAAAGTCTAACCACATTCTAACTTTCCACCCAGCAAAGGGGCCAGTGGATAGGAATTATTTTCTTACTTACGTTGGCAAGCGGTTTCACAGTTATGACGCTGTAACTCGCAGGGTCGCGCTCGACGATGCACGTTTCCGTCAGACACAGTACGCGCTTTGCTGGCTCCATGTGGCGGTCCGACCACTTCTGAACGTTGAACTCGGCTAACGACGTAAGGCTCTCGTCATTGCTAAAAAAAAAGATTTTTTTAAAATTAACAAGAATGCGAGTGAAAGTATACAAATAAAACATGGTTTGAGGGGAAATAGCAAAAACTAGTGACCCCAAGGTGTTGGATGATTGGGACTAACTCCCGAGGTGCAGCCGAGGGATCATTACGGGATCATTAGTTTTCACTACTTCTCGTCAAACATAAGTTGTATTTGTTTCACTATACCTCATAAATATTCATCAGGCAACTGTGGTATTTTACTGATTGTGCAGTATTTGTATAATGTGAAACTTGTTTGATCAATTTAAGGAGACACACAATAGAAAGTTAATGTTGTGTCATTCAATAACTTTGAGATTTGCCGCATATTTTAGTAATCCAAAGCGGATCGTCTACATCAATTTATTCCCCAGACTTGGTGGCATATAAGTGGCATATTATTCAGTTCTCTTGGTTCAGCTGGGGCCATTATCCGCATCCATGTCCCTAATGGGCTTAAACACAGTTTAAAACCAGCCAACCAACCATACATGTAAGCACTTTGCTCAAAAAGGCATGTGGACTGTTGTTTTCTTTTTCCCAAAAGCTGCAAGTTCTCTAAATAGGGAGGTTTAGATGCACGTAAAACGCAAACGTAAACCCGAAATGCTTTGAGCACTTGGTCATTATTTTCAGACGATCTTAAAACAAATGGAAACAAAAAAAACCCACATGTGACTTTCCCGATGAGATCAAGATTTGAACCTGGGTTCCAAGATCTATGATATAACCAGCGCTGAAACAGTAATTTCATGTTCACGTTTCCATTTAACGTGCATCTAAACCTCCCTATTCCGCTTAGCCATGTCAAAAATGATGGCATAACACACAAACATGTATTCGTCTAATATAACCAAGGTCACCTGTATTTTCCCATCTTGTTAATGATGCTGTTGTCAAAGGTAATGGCTTCTTTGCGTTTCCTCATCGTAACACCCACGTAGGTGAATGAGTAGCCTATGGCTTTCTTGATCAGTTCATCGCGTCGATCGCAGGCAAATATGTGCTGCATGGGATAAATGAGACAACTTTTAGAAGGCATGTCGGTATGAATTAAAGCTCAGTACATCATTTACAATTACCCAAAATTTTACTTCACAAATTGACAAGAAAAACCCGAGTAAAAGTGTAGATTCCAATGGTAACAAACACCAACTAAAGGTGCTTTTAAAAAAATTGTTTTCAAATAATTTTGTTTACCATTCATTAAACACAAAACCATGTAGGATTTTTAAGGTTTTCTGAAGTAATACTGCATCTATGTGGCTGAAATTTCTAAAAGGCGGTTTACCAAAATTATTCTTCATTTATGTAATGCTGTTGTTTCTGGAATTTGTAAAACAATATTGCAAATGAAATAATGGGCCTTTAATCGATATTCAGATGCCGAAATATCAATTTTGATAAAAATAATTTTGATAAAAATAGTGCATGCTGCACTCAGGTCAAGAAGGACTAGAGCAGTTTCTCCCCCTTCATCCATTGCACACAAGACAAGGTTTTGCAAGAGCAAGAGTGCAGATTCAACACTTATGTGTTTTATATGCACAGTGGAAATTGTTAGAAAGCCACTTATATTCAACGTACCAATCTGCTGAAACCTCCGTAGATAATGGCAAAACCTCCAGGGTAGCCAGAAATCTGTAAGATGATTGAGAATAGAAAAAGGTATGAGAATTACATATAAAAAAATATCATCTCAATGGACAGTTGGAACCACTTTTATCTTCCTTTTGCGTAACGTTTTTCGATCAGATGGTTGATAAAAATGTTGGGACATTGCAAATTCTGTACATAGGCTTTAATCAGCCAAACATTGCAAAATTTTTACTCTTCTTTTGCCAAAATCTTCAATATAATAGTTTAGATGGGCCTCAAAGTGCATGTATACTGTGTTGGTTTTGAAACTGTGCTGTGGCAGAGGGGTCTGGTGGATTGTATTCAAAACCTGGGTTAAATCCAAAGGTAGTGGGTTCGAATCCTGGTCCAGTGCATCCATAGTGCGTGTACCCTTGAGCAAGATACTCTGCCACACATTGCTTCTCTCCACCCAGGAGCTTGAGAAGGTAGCGAATGTTAACCCTAACACTCCTCAATCCTCAAATCAATATGATTTTACATACACCCTAGGGGGTTAGGCTTAATGTTTGATTAGCCATTGATCGCCTAATAGGCAGCCGGGGCTGTATACTCCCCAGGGAGCTGAGATGGTATATGGAGTGATTTAATGGAGCCCTGTGATCGGGGGTAATGATAGTGTAGGCACCTTGATCGGGTTTCCTCGGATCAGTGCATGGTATAAATCCATATTATCATGATTATCATATGTTCATTTTGCCGTGACTCACCTCCGTAAAGCCTTCAATATCTCTGTAATAGTAGGAGCAAAGCACTTGGTTATTTGTAGGGTTGATTTGGTCTATGCTACATGCGTTAACTTCGAGGACAACTTGCTTGCGGGAATCTGACCAGTGCTGCTTGTAGGCATTGAAACGCTGTGCATTAAAATAAAATAAATGTTTGTAAACATTCAAAATCGAACATTTTGCTCCGAAACATCCTTCACTACTTTTCAGAGATAAATGCCATATTTCGTATGGTGCCTAATCATCATTGAAATGAAACAACCAAACTTGGGATGAAAGAAAAATGGTAAGGGCCTTATCTGGACACAAACACGAGATCTCTGACACACCAGGCAGATGCTCTACCAGCTGAGCTATAAGGAACAGTGGTTTTCCCTATGAACCCAATCTTTCTCTCGGTATTGCATGGTGGCGCAACTGGGCAAAGTAACGCACACAATATCTGGTATGGTGCCTGATCACCATTGAAATAAAACAACCAAACTCGGGATAAGAGAAAAATTCATGTGCACCTGAATAAGCCAGAGTCAATTCGAATAATTTAGTATTCGAATATTCGATTTTTAAAATATTCGATTTTTAAATTATTCGAATATTCGAATATTCGATCGTGTATTTGTTCCCAAAAGAAAAGGCTCCAATACCATTCTTTGACATAATTATGTGACTTCCGAGTTTGAAATTTGAGATGTTTGCTTTGATTTTGAGGGTATCCGGATACCCAACCATTACGGTTACTGTGAATATGGTTCTCTTCAAACCCAAATTATCATACAACTTCTTATCTCCCATTTTTGTTCGAATATTCTAATTCGAAAAAAAATATTTGAATATTCGATTTTCGATCGAATATTCGAATATTCAAATATTTGGCACAGGCTTACGCCTGAAAAACACTTTGCCATTGTCAAAGATCTCTTAAAAACTGCTGGTTTTAGAGCAACTCACAAAAAGACTTGACAATTTCTCATAACTCGTTGGCACCCAAGCCACATACAATAAAAACAACTTACAGGTTCATCGTACTTGTTTCCACCAGCAAAATCTTTGCGGAATTTCTGCAGAGAAAGATAAAAGATCGATTTTAAATCAATCAACATGTTTGTCTTACCACAAATATAAACAATGTACAAAATCAAATACCATTTGCAATGGCCCAAAATTTGACTTCATCAGTTGATAAGAAAAAAAGACAACTTAAAGTGTTGATAGCAATGGTAACAAACAGCTTAATGAAATTTGCCCTCAGCATTCCTCTTTGGATAGATAATGCCACTGTTCAAGGAATTAATGAAACATTTTCATCTGCAAATTACAAAAATCGGCCCTGAAATGCATGTGAACTTTACGGTATGTACAGCCCCTAATGCTACACATGTATATTACATAGTTCCTGCATAAAGAGCATCACGTCTTACCAATGCTTCCGTGAGAACGTCAGGGCGATGCTCTGTGGAGAACCTCATAGATTCCGTTTTCTTCCCTTTTCTGATGTTAATGACAAACTCGTTGATGGTCTGGGATTTCATGTTTGGCGCGATGCCAAATAAGTCGGCATATGACCACTGTAAAGGTTAAATTTGAAATGTCTGTTTATAGTGACTCAAGTCTTAGCCATGTTTTTGTTTGTTTTTTAAGTCAATAAAATCAAAAAAATCAAAGCTAAAATCAAGTTGATGTCTGTGGCTGAAGTATTTACAATAATGCTTTTCTCAGTATCATAATCAAGTTGGCTACATAGGGAAAACCTGAGGGAGTGTACCACTGTGCCTCATAACTCAGCTGGTAGAGCATCTGCCTGGTGTGTCAGAGGCCTTGGAGGAAAACCTGAGGGAGTGTACCACTGTGCCTCATAGCTCAGTTGGTAGAGCATCTGCCTGGTGTGTCAGAGGCCTTGGAGGAAAACCTGAGGGAGTGTACCACTGTGCCTCATAACTCAGCTGGTAGAGCATCTGCCTGGTGTGTCAGAGGCCTTGGAGGAAAACCTGAGGGAGTGTACCACTGTGCCTCATAACTCAGCTGGTAGAGCCTCTGCCTGGTGTGTCGGAGGCCTTGGAGAAAAACCTGAGGGAGTGTACCACTGTGCCTCATAGCTCAGTTGGTAGAGCATTTGCCTGGTGTGTCAGAGGCCTTGGAGGAAAACCTGAGGGAGTGTACCACTGTGCCTCATAGCTCAGCTGGTAGAGCATCTGCCTGGTATTTCAGAGGTCTCGGGGAAAATCTGGGGGAAAACCTCGGGGAAAAGGATGGTGTAATTGTAACTGAGACGGCCTAAAATGTAACAAGTGTCCGTCCCGGTAATACGCGCGTATATTGGACATTTTTACACAGGGTTTTTAGAAAGGCATGTTTTTGCACTACATGTATTTGTAACCCTTTTTGGGCCTAAGTTATCTCTTCAGAACAACTGAAATATATTTCCTTTATTTTGAGACTAGACAAAGGTATTCTCTGAAAAATATGGTCTGTGTTGCCAAAATTCCCCCTTTACTGTGGAAAGACTCATCTACAATGTATTCTAGTTTCTTGTACTACGGTAGGGAAGTACATTTGGAGTGGACTTGACTAAAGGTACATTACAACTAATAATCTCACCTGGTTTGTTACTTCCAGAGTGTTTGGGTTGTACGTTGTAATCCCTTTGTCTCCCACGGAGAACACTCGCTTGTACCTTGTGCAAATTTAGTTAGGAAAGAAAGGTTAGTACCCGAGAATTACATCATGGGTCGGAAAGAACTGAATAGTTGATCATGGCTTCAGACCCTGTGTGCAAAACATGAGATTGGCTATATTTTTTGTAGTGTTTTCTAAAAAAAAAAAATCTTTGATTTTTCTCACTGTTAAATTTGAGTTTTTTTCATCAAATCTGCGCTTAAGATAGTAGGATCACGGTAGATTAGGGTTAACAGAATTAAAGTGCTAAATGTGTGTCGCAAATATTGCAACCGAAAATGTCTTGACTTACTTTCCTCTCCATGAATGCTTAGTTGTGTGGTAGCTTGCCACGTCTTTGTTTTCTCTCATCACTGTTGATGACGTCATGGTGGAATTACTACAGCAACAGACAAAAAGCAAAAACATCTCAATCTTGTGGATGCCTTTGGTACCAGTCATTCATCCACAAAACGTGAACAGCCAGGTTACCTTAGCCTTTTCCCCCAGTGCTTCACACAAAAGTCCTTCCCAAAAACAGAAAGAATATCATACCCGGCCACTGCCTGGAACCCCATGTAGGGACTTGGAAATCCGTGACGTCATCGGCCGCGCAGTCGTGACACTTATTATTGGTCAAATCTGTAACCGAAGTTCGCAAGCTTAATGGACCGCTACGTCAAATTGCACTGTAAATCATGCCGCCTTTTGTTTCTGTAATTTAATGTCAGGCTGATTTCTTTTTGATGCAGGTCCATTTGGGGCTGGTTTTCTATATATTTGTGCCAACTATCAAGCAAATCCACCTGTGCTGTGGTGAGATTTTCCGCGTTTTTCCGCCCCACAATATCACGAAAATTGGCAGTTGGCGGGCGCCGTCAACTACCTAGTCTTGATTCAAGACACCAATACGGACATGACCATGGGCATAACAAAGCCCGTGCCAATAGTGCCCTCATGCTGTGCTTGGCACCAAAAGGTTTTTTTGTCAAAGCGACCCGCATCGCAACTTTACGAGTTTAAAGTCATTTACTTAGAGGAAAAGCCGTTTGAGTGAATCCTCCCTTCACTGACCGCACAGTGGCGCGCTAAAACAAATCCCCCTCGTCCCAAAATGGTACGTGCCGTGTCGCAAAACGGGTAGTCTGGTGCTGGACTCTTATACGCATACCAATGCGCATTGGTTACCAGACTTGACCTTAACGTCTGGACGTTAAGGTCAAGTCTGGTAACCAATGCGCATTGGTATTCCTTTGTACACAGACTAGACACTTGGTTGTTTTTGAACAAGACAAAAACGGCTAGGCTGTGATGAGCATACCGGTTTGTTTTGCTGGAATTGTTGGCAAAATAATCATCGTGGCTGGTTATTTCCCTCAAGGACCTGCGTAGTGGTTATGCCTGGCAAGGTTTGGGTGAGTTTTAGGGGGAATTAGTGTGTCACGGTGAGAAAATGACACATTTGTTTTGTCCTGTTTTTGCGATGGCGGGTTCATGTTCATAACTTCTCTCAGCTCTACACGTGAAAAGACCACATCCCAATGAAAAATGATAAAAAAGAGCTGAGATTATCTTAGCTATGTTTGCATTTGCTTTCACGTGAAGTATGAACTGGGCTTAACTTTCAAACACTTTTACATGGTTTATATATCATAAGAAATCCACCTTCGATCGAGTTGGTTCGAGCTCAAGTCGAGTTGGCAAACGGTCGAGTTGACCTGCGCCTGCACCCTTCCGAAACTCAACAAAATCAAACTGACAAGCATTGTTAAACACGGCACATGCATTGACATATTTTAAGGTAACGGAAGGCAGACGACTTACCTCTCTCAAAATACTCTTCAAGCTTATACAAATTACAAAGAGTTTGTTACGGCCCCGAAAGTCAAAAATCTCGTGACCGTGGACAAACACAGCGAGCGTACACGGTCTCCGCCATCTTGCTCTAGACGTGAATGAATGCGCAAACTCCGGATTTAGCCATGACCTTCGACCCCTGAAAGAGCTATTTCTCCAGTCACAACTCACACAAAAAAGTTTCTTATTATATCAGAAATTCTTTCCCTTTCCTTAAACTGTTACTCTGATAAAACTTAACAAATCTACAAATTACCACGCAAATATCAGACTTTGCACTGCAGCAAAATGTGGTTCTGTTTCGAGCGAATAAAGTGAACGGTCCTCGAAACACGTCTAATACAATTTCCACAAACCCGCCCCTTTACCATGTTTACAATGTTTTGGAGTTCAGCTTTCGTCTAAAGATACCTGCAAAAAAATGTGCAAAACGCCGGAAGAACTATAAACGGACACTTTTAACGATTTACCGACCTCAAGTTTCATGCCAAGTGGGTTCTGATTCATTCTATGCCGAGTTGGGACTTGTGTCCATGAGCTAGGTATTTCGCCACACTTCCTTCCCCAAATATGGGGACCGGACGGTTACATCCGGTTACATCCGGTTATCATATTAACAGTGCACTAGTGTAACCCGTTCCAGACCTATTCGAATCGTAAAGACAGTTGCGATGATGTAAACAAAAAATCGTTGTGGGGCACTGGAAGTCCACAAAAAGGTATGTCTAAACAAAATAAAATAAATCGACTCTACTGATAAACATTATTTTTGGAGGTATATTTATATGATTGTTAGGTTAGAACGAGATCCATTTTCTGGAAAAATCTTAACAAGTTCTTTTATGGGGTCTAGTCGCCAGTTTTTTCGGCGACAGTCGCCAGTGGGAAGAGAGAGAGAAAAATGGGCTTTATCGGGATCCGAACCTAAGACCTCTGACTCACCGGGCAGATGCTCTACCATGCAGTATAAGGCACAGTTGGTATACTCCCTCAGGTTTTCCCTATGGACACAATTTTTCTCTCGATGTTGCATGGTAGCGTAACTGGGCAAATGCTACAGAGAAATTTCAAATTGTCATCAAAAACGAGGGTCCAAGTGCTTTCTTTTGTAATAAAATTTGCAAATAACAACACTACTGGAATCACAGCTGAAGAAAGTGGATAATCAAGTATGCTCATCTGCAATGAACCGGCAAGTGGCGACCGAAAGCTTTCGTGAGCACCGGAACAAGAACATCCGGTTTTTAACACGGGTGATACAGTTCGACGTTGCCATATCAAGCGGAGGAATCACGACTTTGATTGGCCAATAGTATAATTATGCAATTGGTTGGCTTGTTTTGAGCCCTATGGTTGGTTAAGCGGGCCCCCCACTGTGCGATTTTTGCCACGAATTAGCTACGATTGGGTACGATTGTGTGTAGAGTCTATAGGCAGTCTCCGATAATCGTACCAATTCGTAGGAAATTCGTGGCAAAAATCGCACAGTGGGAGCTAGGCCCGCTTTAGAAGAATGCAGGTTGCAAGTAATAATGTATTTCCGGTAAAACAGATAAACAAGTAAATTTTCACGTTATTGAAATTGCACAAAGTGCATTTAAAGACGGAGCTGCGTATTTCGTAGCACAAATTTGGCGCGCGCGCATTGCTGACGAGCCTGTGCCTTTAATGAGAATTTATACGAACAACCCTGGCGCATAACCCTGATGCCTCAGAAAAAAAGGAAAATTCCATAAAATTATCAATTTCATTAAGCTTTCAGAGCACAAAGCAAACGTAATCAATTTAACAAAAAGAACAAAATAATTTCTGATCATAAGAGGAAATTTTCCTCGCCGACAGTTTAGCCGACTAAACTGTTCTTTTTAGTTCACTATTTAAGGATGCACTTACAGACTGATTTTAATTTTTTTAAACAAAACAAATTAAGCCAAAACACACAAAAGGATACACGTTCTAATGTTTATTCAATTCAAAAATACATTTTTTTCAAGGTTCTGGGAACAAATGTATCAGCCAAATCCATGTTAAAGGTAGAATACATCATTTGCAGTGACCCATTTATTTTCTTCATGAGTTGACAAGAAAAACCTTACTATAAGTTAATAACAATGGTACCAAACACCACATGAATTTATTTCTGTCCAAAATGGTATTTTGTGTGAGAATTAACAACTGAAGGTGGTTTTCTAATAAAGTCTTTTGCAGAAGACTTTTTACCATTCAACTCAACACAAAAGCCATGAATGGATTTTTCAAATTTTCAGAACAACGAATGTATCACATGCACCAGGGAGTGCATATTCATCGCACTTTCAACAATACACTTTCTTTGTTATACCATAAGAAAATTAATTGGTTTTTTTATTATTATTTTAAATCCCAGATTTCTTTGGAACAAATGCAAATGAAATAGGGAAAAATAAGCTTTCACTCCTACCCTGTTCTTTTCGTTTTTAAATATAATTTCAGAATCTTTTAAAAAGGAAAAACTGTCCCAAACTGAATACATTTAAAAGTATTGTCCATACTCGGGGAGATTTCAGGGTGAAAATTTAAAATGGTAATTTACTCTATTAGCACAGGTTATCTGGCCCCTGATATGATGCACTGTCAATTTTCAGCCAATGAGCATCTTTCGATGTCGATAACGGAAGCTAGTCATTGGTCGAGTCAGTGATTACGTCGAAGCAACACAAAAATGGAAAATACGGAATATGATAATTTTGGCAAACTGTGAAAATGATTCACATTTTTCTTTTAACTTTGAAGGTAAAACCGACCCAGGGCACACAAATCTTTAAAGTGGCAAAAAAAGAAATAATACAGTCAGACCCTGTTAATAAGACGTCCTTGTGACATTACAGACTACCTTGTTATAACAGGAACCTTGTATTATCAGAAATAACAATAATAATAATAATCTCCAATTCATTAATAGCGCATTTCATAAACAGTCTCAATGCGCTTAACATTATTACCCCTGGTCGTTGGGCTCAGTATAAACATTAAATAATCCTTCTCAGCTCCCTGGGAAGTATGCAGTCCCGTACAGCTTACGCGCACAGGGACTAATCAAACACATCAGCTTTCACTACCCTCACAAATAACCATTCCTCCTGGGCGGAGAGAGGAAATTCATGGCAAAGTGCTTTGCCCGAGAGCACACGCACCATGGACGAGCTGGGATGGGATTCGAACCCACGACCTGTGGATTTACCGTAGTCTTGGATTCAGCACGCTAAACCACTTGGCCATGGTCGAATTAAAACAAAGTTTTCTGAAAATTTTCTTCTTATAAGCAGAATTTTGTAATAACAGTATTCTTAATACGTGTATAGTTTTGTCTGCACTTATCAATAACAATACACTCTCCAACTTACAAAGCCTACCATTGTAAAGTACATATTTCAATTGCAAAAGTCTACCCTGTTTTAGCGAGCCAAAAATATATTTCAGACTAGTAAATAAAGCATTGTCACACATACAATGCAAACATTTATGAGGGGACAGATTTAAACATGTCAATTCCTGATCTGTACAAAATATTAATCTTATTTAGTACTGTGCACAATATACCCAATGCAATTTCAATGGTTTTGGGGGGTCGAATTTTACATGGTTAGCATAATTTTTAGGGTATAAATGTATTAAAATGTGGTTAAAATTTCAGTCCATGTTAAATATTATATCTTTTAACATTTAATTTTTTTGACACATTTTACTGTATGACAACAGCAGTGAATTTAGTGACATTTCACTTTACACCCATCCCCATATTCAGCTGTGCTGCACATCCCCAAATTGCTTAATCATAACAAATGACACATCATTGTAAATTCAAGGAAAATGATTTGGCAACAAGAGAGAATTAGTCAGTCAAACTTGAGTTTCCGAACTTTTGTTGAGGAGTTTAGTAACAATACCTAACACAAATGCAACAAAATGCAACACTACAGCCCTGTACAATACTTTATCACTTTTGTAACATTGCACTTTTAGTGTAATAATACTGCACCTTAATCCAGTTCTAAAGCTTGGTATAACTGCATAACACTGTGCCTGTTTGTAACACTACATATCACCTGCTTGTGATGAGCTGACCTATCAGCCCTAGAAGTGCGGGTTCTCAGGGAGGCACTTCAGGCAGAGTGGCACACCCTGCCTCAGTGGCTCTTATTGAGGCTGGTGCAGTCAGCCTTGCTACAAGAGGTTGTCATACACACGTTACTAGCCGATAAAACAAGCTATCAACCTTCACAATTTATCGGTCAGACTATAATTACCCTTTCATTTTTGTGCTAAGCATATTTTTCCACTAAGCATAGTTTTGCAATGAACTATTTGTTGTGCTAAGCAGATTTGTGCCGAGTAGATTTCTGCACTAAATTTGTTTGTGCTTAGCACAAATCTGTGCTAATTCTGTGCTGATTAGATTTCTGCACTGAGTTGATTTTTTGGTGCTAAGCACATTTCTGTCCTAAGTAGATTTATCTGCTTAAGGGACTACCTCATCGTTGGGTCTTTAAATTGACCTGCCGTGGTTTCTTGAAGTGGAATAATGTTGTCGCATCTAGTTTGCCAACGTGGCCCAATGCTTCGGCTAAGAGCTTCACAACCTAGTCAAATAAACAAAGAAAAAGGATGCTTAAAAATGTGTTGTCGGTGCATTTTGGGTGTGGCACCTTGAAAGTTTTTTTGAATTTATATTTATCTAGAAACAAAAAAGTTTTTCGCTTTCAAATGAGACATCACCGAAAAAAATCGAACAATTACTGTCAATATTTCGTTGGTCTAGTGTGATGTGTAACGTCCTTCAAAGATCCCAGAGCATTCTTTCGTGAAGAGTAAGGGGATTCCCCGTGTCTCTGGCCGCCGGCTGCCAATGGCACCACCCACCTATGTATCTCAATGTTTACGTGGAACACACTTAGCTTCATAAAACCCCTTATAATGCGCATGTAAACATAACCATACGGAATGGGCGCTAACTTACTTCAAAGTTTGTCAGTAGAGGCACGCCTGCATCAATGGCACAGCGTCGAATCAAGTAGTTATCTTGTACATAGCGAGTGTTGTTGTTGGGAAGGTTGATAACCAGGTCAATGTCTTTACTCTGTATTAACCTGTTGAGAGGAGCAACATACAAGCAAATGTGTAAATGCTCGGGATTATCTTTAGCCCTCTACTGTAAGGTATTTTGGGGCACTTTGACCGAGTTTGGGCGGTCTGTTCTTAACACGGGTTAACTCGTACTCGCACAACGGGAACATGACTTGACCAACGGGAACATGACCTGAATAAACTGCACTCGGAACAGGATCACGCACCACCTATCCATCGAGAACAAGTTACTCGCGTCAAGAACAGTCCGCCCGAACTCGCCCGTAAAGGCTAAGCGGTTCAAACTACTCACAATAAGCTAGGAATATTGGTATGGTTAAATTTTGGATTTCTTTTCAAATGACTGTTTTCACCTATTCCTGTGACAAGATGTGTCCGTCAATTGTGTAATCATATACAAAATTATTCAAGCGGAATGCACACCCTCAATAAAATATCTGTGTACACTCCACAATATCCCGAACTTATTGTGAGTAGTGTATAACACTGCCCTTGATTCTGTGAGTAACGTACTTGGTTGCTGAAGGAGCATCTATCTTTTCATGCTGGTCGGCTAACGGCCAGGCCACTACATTTGCCGGTATGTTGTGTTCGTTGAGATACTCAGCTGTCTTCTCTGTGGCGTATAACTAAAGAAAAGATCAAAAATAAGAAACATAATTTTTTATATTTGTTCTCTTGTTACCAAATCATTTTAATTGAATTTGGTATCACTGGACAGCAATACAATGTGTCATTTGTTATGATTAAGCAATTGATCACGTTTAAATGACGTCACTGCATCATGATTTTGAGCGTATTTTTTTGTGACGCACATCGGTCGGCCGTATTTCGAACAAATTTCGAGCAACATGCGCGCATGTTTGGAACATGTTCCAGCGTGTGCGTGCGCGTACTTTAAAGCGTTTAATACGCAGTAGCATTTTTTCCTACGAAGATGGCGTCTGTGAACGTGATCAATTGGGGGATGTGCAGCACAGCCAAATATAGGGGTGGGTGTAAAGTAAAATGTCACAAAATGCATTGCTATTGTCAAAATGTGTATTGACACATTCCCATCCTCCAAGCAAAAGGGGAATGCACTGTATGATAACAGCAATGCATCTTGTTAATTTCACTTTACACCCACCCCCATATACAGCTGTGCTGCATATCAGATTGTCTGGTTGTGGCTACATACAGCTATAACAATTCAGCAGCCCTACAGATTAAGTGGCTACCTTGTATCCCATCTGATGTAGTTTGTGAGCCGTTGGCATAAAGACCGGTTCAAACTTCTTCTGAATTCCGATGAGGATGTTCTGCTTAGGAATCTTGAAGCCTGTTGAGAGCAGAGCTTTCAGAAATGCTGCGTGGATGTTGGGTCCAAAACATGCAACCTGTGTTTACAGAAAAGCGAAAACCATCCAACTAAACCATTAAACTTGGATTGATTTCAGGACTCGATTTTACCCATCAAGATTTTGGAAGGAAAAAAAGTAAATCAAAATACTCAAAGTTAGTGCAGGCGGTCTGTTCTTGACATGAGTAACTTGTTCTCGTGAATGGCTGGAACTCAACACGAGAAAACTGCACTTGGAACAGGATCACACACCTCCTATCCATGGGGTTTACACAAACACTCAAAAAAGGAACAAAACCTGGAATGCAACTTCCACAAATTTTGAACAAGATGTCTGGTGCAATGTGAAATTTTGGTCATCGGTATGTTTTCTGAAATCTACACGGATTTTGTTTTCCTCAGAAATATCTACCTATTTGCGTTTGCCTGGCATCATGCTGGATTTGGTGGAGCACTTCAAAACCGTGAACTATTGGACTATTTCTATAGAACAGACTATTTCATGGATTTAAAAAAAAACATTTCTTTATAAACACAACCACCCAACCAAATACATCCAATAGTGTTAATGACAGATTACATGATTGGAAAACTTTTTAAAATAGGAACAATTTATGTTGATAAACTTTCAGCCACATAAACATTTCAGCCACACAGATGCAGTAATATTTCAGAAAACCATAACAATCCATGCATGGTTTTTGTGTTGAATGAATGGTAAACAAATAATTTCAGTTAGCAATTTCTCTCACAAAGGTACCATTTTACAAGGGGATCAGGTGGTGTTCGTTACCATTGCTATCAACAATTTTTAGTCGGGTTTTTCTTGTAAAATTTTGGGTCACTGCAAATGATGTATTGGGGCTTTAAAACAATACAATTGGCTTTTCGTTCATGCATACCATGATTTAGTTCACTTGGAAAGTCTATATTTAGAGAGTGAATTTGGGCTTTTCTTTCACACACACAAGGGAGAACTGAACAGTCTACTGGCAAATCAAATGAAGGGCCTATTAAACTAAATTGATGGTGGAGTTTGGCTTTTTCATTTCAGGTATTCAATTTGTTTTGTCTAAATTTTGCCATGCATGAAGCTTTCTCACCTCACCAGTGGAAGCCATTTCGCACCTCAACAGTGGGTCAGCATCGCGAAGTCGCGGCCATGAGAACATGGGTGCCTTAATGCCGACGTAGTCCTGCGGTATGAACGGGTTATCGAGCGAGGGCAGTATACTGGGGTCCAAGGGCTCCCTCAACATGACACGGGTTGCGATGTCGATGAAATCGCAGTTGATCGTCTTGGAGACGAAGGGGAATGAGCGGGAGGCTCGCAGGTTGCACTCGATGACCTGGGGGTAAGGATGGACATTACAGAAAGGAATCAATTTGCAAACCCTAAAACAGTGGTTGGATTGGAGTTAAAGGCCCTATGTATCATTTGCAAGAAAAAACTTTTTACAGATTCGTGGAATAAAAGTGTAACATATCTAAGGAAGAATGTTAGTAAACTAGCCTGAAGAAATTTTAGCTACTTAGATGCATCAATGCTTCAGAAAACCTTGAAAATCTATATATGGATTTTGTGTACAAATAAATAGTAATTAGAAAACCACCTTCGGTTGTCAATTTCCAGCATGAAATACCATTTTGGACGGAAATAAATTCATGTGGTGTTTGTTACCATTGCTATCAACACTTTGAGTAAGGTTTTTTTCAACTCATAAAAAACAAAATTGGGTCATTGCAAATGATACAATGGGCCTTTAAAGACAGATTACATGATTGGAAAACTTTTAAAAACAGGAACAACAGCATTACATAACTAAAGAATAATGTTGATAAACTGCCTTGTAGAAATTTCAGCCACATAGATGCAGTAATACTTCAGAAAACCTTAAAAATCCATGCATGGTTTTTGTGTTAAATGAATGGTAAAAAATTGTCTGCGTATGTGCTTTATGGGTAGCCCCCTTATAGCTAAGTTTCACATAAAAATGCCGGAAAATCTTAATTTTATGTATAGAAATTCCCCAGTTGAATGTTGTCTCCAAAGAAAGAAACATGACTGAAGAGTTGATCAGACATTGTTAAATGTGATGTGTTATCAATAAATATCCCAACAAATTCACGGTTCAGCAATAAAAGAAAATGAAGGATTTCAACCTACCATGATGTTGTTATCCTTTGCTAAGAACTGGATGTTAAACGGTCCTGAGATCTCAAACTTCTTTGCTATTTTGGCCGTAGCTTCATTGATCTGAGAAACAAAACGAGCACATAAATTATTCATCTTTTACTGCTGTCAAGATATTATTGAAGGTGATATTTTGTTATTAAGAGAGATGTACACTTAAAGATAGTATACATGATTGGTAAACTGTTACAAATAGTTTTATCCCCCTGTGTGATTGAAGATATGCATGATTAAAACCAACCTGAGCAAAAACCAGCTCCGTACTTCGTCTAACTTTTGAGAAAACAGTCAAAAAAGGGTTTGCAGTCATTTCGCCCCAAAACCACTTCGCCCTGAACTATTTCGCCCTGAACCACGGCCTGTGCATGAAGTGGTTTTGGGGCAAAGTGGCATTTGGGCGATGTAATGTTTGGACGAAGTAATTTGGGGCGAAATGGCACTCGGACGAAGTGGTTTGGGGCGAAATGGTACTTGGGCGAAGTGGTTTTGGGGCGAATTGAATTTTCATCTCATGAGACGAAAACTAATTGTTTTACTCATTTCTCAAAGACTATAGCACTTCAAACAAAACCATTTCAGGGGAAGTTTTCTATGGTCATCATGTTTATATTGTGTAAGTTAGGCGTAAATCTGTGAACATGTCTGATTTTCGAGATTACCAATGATGTATACTGCCTTTAAACAAAAGACAATGTGTTAAACAAGTGCAACCCGTATATTTTTATGAAGAAAAAAAAATTGCTGAAGGAATGCTTGCCTCTTTGTTAAACATGTTACGATTTATGTCATCATGTTGTTTCATTGCAGTTCCAATGGTTATAATGGGCTTAATTAAAAATTAAATCAATTAATCTGTGTTTTATGTTCCAAATTATTTTAAAAAAATAACTTTTGAGCAGAACAGGCAATAACACTGTATTAAACTATGGACTGTGTGTACACATCAGTAACGCAACATTTTGCGGACAGACCTTGTTGATAATTTCCGGGCTGATTGTTTGCGGTGGTAGAATGAGCGTTGCGTCACCGGAGTGAACGCCGGCATTCTCAACATGCTCAGTAACAGCATGAGCTACAACCTGAGAAAAAAATAAAATTGGAAGCGTTACTGAGCCAGTCACTTGTGCATAATTTCAAGCTGTAGCCAAATATACTGACCATCAAGAGAAACTTATCAAGATATTTTTCTTTTCCTTTTTGTATGCATCTATGTTAAAACGCTTATGACCGATGACAACTATTCCCATCTCGCAATGTGAATTTCACGTAATGGTAGCCCGAAATTGAGCACGACATGCTTGAGTGTCTCTCTATTTGTGAACTGCCCAAAAATAGAAAGAAAATATCTTGTTAAGTTTTTTTGACTTTCGGTATAATTGGGATAAAGCTTTACCTTTCCATCCTGTGCTACAGCGTCCATTTCTATCTCTCTGGCGTCCTCTACAAATTTAGTGATGACGACAGGGTGTTGCTGGGAAACCCTGGCTGCCGCGGCGAGAAAGTTCTTCAATTCGTCTGGTCCGTATGCAACATTCATAGCAGAACCACTGACAACAAATATGATAATCACCAATGACAATCACTAAAGAACTATATTTTCTGAAACACTCATTTTTAATGAACATAATATTTGCATGGTGCCTTTGATTTTGTCCACATTTGTATCGAAGATTACATATCAAATAGGGATGGTGAGAAAAATTGTAAAAAAAAAGGTTCTCATCAGGATTTTAACCCAAGACATATGCCACACCAGGGGGAAGATAAAAGCATATCAATTGCCAAAATGGTCTCTAGACTGGGAAAAGATCTATATGTAAACTGGGTATGTAGTTCTTAAAACTAACCTACCTCAGGACAAACGAAGGTCGGAGCAGACATGGGTAGCCAACACTGGCAGCAAAGTCAAGGGCTTGATCCTGAAATTGAACACAAATTTAAAAAAAATAAAAATAAAAATGTATCAACTGCTCAGCTGAAAAGGCTGGTAAATCGCTCAAGGCATGAGCCCAGTAGAGGGGAAAATCATCAAAAATTAATTTTGTGACTGTTGGTTTATGGGTCATTTATGGGGTCCAATTTTTATGTCCCCGTTACATCTGACATCTTGTAAAATGTTGTAGTTTGTAAATTTAGGACATATTCTTTAAATGCTCTCTATTTCAAAGAGTGATTACTTAAAGTACAATTCATAAAAACATGTTTTGAAGGCATTTTTAATGATACTTGTATGGCAAATAGCAGTATGTCAGGTGTAACGGGGACAGAAAAATGTCACATGTTGGACCCCAAATTTATAGAAGACCCATATACCAACTTTTCTGGAACTAGCCATGTATAGTTACTGCTATGGAACACTAAAGTGCAACATCAGTTTGCCAGGTTAACTGGATCAAAACATTTACTGGTAATCTAAAAATGTCCATTGCTAAAGCACAGGAAAACAGTTCACTAGTTTTAGTGTAGACCTAGTTATACCTTGGCAACACACAAAGGGCGACGTTTTCATTTTAGTGCATCCACTTATTAGCAATAAAACACAACACAATTTGCATGACAAGAAGTCTAGAGTCACGACTCTACACAGTGATAACTTACCAACGATGACAGTGCTCTCCACGGGGCCTGACTCACGTTGATGTCATCCAAGATGGCCGAAAAAAGAGACCTGACACCAAAAATAAAAGCAAGTCTTATTGTGAATTTGTACTACACAAAACAGCCAATCAGTCATTTTTACCTTGCAAAGAAATGATCAGATTTTTGTTTGCAAGTTCAATCCAACGGTCCAATCTGAAGTCCAATGTCACAAAGTTTATTTTGCCATTTGCAACTTGCATTTTGAGCTCTAAAATATGGACTTAGGATATACACTTCATGTTTTCTGCACAGTAATGCATGTATGGTTTTGCGTGTGTTTTAAAATGACGACACAACTCTGTAATAAAAAAAATTAAAAAGTGGGTTATCAGCTGTTTAAAGTGATCAATCTATAGAAATCTAGAAATGTCTTCACGTGACAACTGACATCTTGAGGAGACCAACCTTTCTTCAGCTTTGTTGATTTGCTCCGGGCTCGTTCCTAGTATAGTGACTCCATCATTCCACAGAGGAAGGGCCAAGTTATTGGGAATCTGACCTCCCACCGAAACGATCACACCGCTGCTTTTCTTGGAACAAAAGTAAAAATTGGAGATGGCGGGAGTTACCAAGGGTCACTAGGTTTGAGCACGATCTGACAAGGATTGACTCGGATTAACTACGAAGTTTAAATGTAGCGCCATCTGTAACGGCACCTTTTATGCACCGTACTTTTATGTATACACTGACTTACACGTTTACTTTATTAACGTATAGTTCGTGACTGGACTTTGTCTGCAGAGACACAATACGAACTGTTATACAAATATTGAGCCCAGGAGCATGCTGGGATAGGGTCAAGGGTGATTCTTGTTAAGATGGCCGATGCTCCCCAAACACGTTAAGATTTCGTTCTGCTAATAAATAATCGTTAATTGTTGTTTGATGAATCAATCCCCGGAGTCACCTAACTTCTTACTCAGCATTCGAACATTAAAGTAACAGGGAAACCGTTACACAACGGGACGCAAAACCAGGAATGTATGACTATAGCCCAAGGAGGCTGTGTTTCGCAGGATTCCACCAACCTCTTGATTGTATATATCAAGAACTCTCTCCCTGGAAAGTTCCTCAAAGTACAACCGATCGCACTCGTCAAAATCCGTGCTGACCGTTTCGGGATTGTGGTTGACTACGACCGTTTTGTGGCCCATCTCGCGCAGTGAGCGGATGCAAGATACAGCGCACCAATCAAACTCCACACTACTGCCTGTGGTAAACAAACAGCGGGAAATGGGTTAGTGTAGTAGATCATTTTCCTACAAGGTCATCATCAACAACTTGGTTGTGGGTGGGTGTGGAGTGGGAGTGTGGGTGGGTGAGGAGGTGAGGTTTTCTAATGGCCGCTTGATAAGAAAATACTGGATGAGAGAAAAAATCATATGGTCCTCATTGGGATTCGAACCAAAGACCCATGACACACTGAGCAAATACTCTACCAGATGAGCTGTGAGGTCGAGTGGTGCTCTCTTTCAGAAGTCTTGGGTTCGATTCCTGATGAAAACCATATATTTAATATGTTTGTTTTCTGTGGTGATTAGGCACCACACTGCATTCATATCTGTTAAAGTAAAATTAACCAAATCTAACCTATGTGATATGGACCACACCCGAGCACCATCGTGCCATGATCATTAAAGGTGATGTCATGCTCCTAAAATTAAAGGAAAACAATTGTGTGAATTAGTATTATGGTTCATTTTATAGCGCTCAAATGGCATTAGATGTGGGAGTCTAATGCAGTACAATTATCACAAACTATCAAACAGCCTATCTCATTGCAGTCAATATTTGTATTATTACCATGCCATTGTAGGTACAGTACAAGTAGTTAGTCTTGGCCGGATACTCGGCTGCCATCGTGTCAATCTGGAGTAGAAGCAAAAACCAAGAACAAAAATCAATGCGTCATGAGTTATGGTCAGCACGTATTGAAACACGCACAACATTTTGAGGACTCAGGTAGCCAAAATGGAGATCTACTTTTTGGCTACCTGAACCCGAGGCTGTGATTGGTCAATTCCAAAATGGGCGGAGCTTACTGGATCGGTCTATTACATGCACAATTGAGACATCTTTATAATACAATAATATACAGTGGTGTGCAAAATTATTTAAACACTTAGCATGTTTTGGGTACATTAGTTGTTTGCGATGAAAAGTTTGATAAAAAAGATGGTAAGGACTGGCAGATACTAATGTGAGCTACTCTATAGACCCTTTGCACCGGTAGCCATGACTAGGGGGTGGGTTTTCATATTTAAATGTGACAATAGATGAATAAAGTGTGACAATGTGACTGCCCCCTGTCATGGCCGCCCGTGCAAAGGGTCTATACAGGTAAAAATGTAAACTAGGCATTGTAAGGGTTTAAATATCAATTTCCTCAAATGTGCAAGCACTTGACAGAACAGGGTTGTCCCAATTTGTTTTGGTCAAAAATTCAAGATCGCAGTGGTGAAAATCAGGCACCACCATCATGACATGTGACCCCTAACTGACCTGTTTGACCCAGGGGTTGATACTGTGCTTCTGCCTGAAATCTCGGACCTCCCCCTCCTCCATATTCAGTCTGTTTCCGATTTGTAGATCCGAGAATCCTGCCGCCTTGGCGTTCAAGAGGATGTCAGATGAAAGGGAATTTCTACAAGGTAATTAAATTAGGGAATAAAAGTGTATTTTGCCAGTCTTGTGTTTTTGGATTTTCTTTTTTCAAATGACTATTTTCACCTATTCCTGTGACAAGGTGTGTCTGTCATGCAGATACAATTGTCTAATCATATACAAAATCATTCAAGCGGAATGCATACCCTCAAAAAAAATTCTGCGTACAGCCCACAATATCCCTAACTTATTGTGAGTAGTGTACATGACCTAAACTGAATATCAGTTATATAAACTCCTCAAAAAAGGTTCGGAAAGTCAAGTTTGACTGACGATTTCTCTCTTGTTGCAAAATAATTTTCCTTGAATTTTATATAATTGGAAAGCCTGTTATTCCTCTTTACGATAATGTGTCATTTGTTATGCTTAAGCAATTGGGGGATGTGCAGCACAGCTGAATACAGGGGCGGGTGTAAAGTGAAATGTCACAAAATGCATTGCTATTGTCAAAAAGTGCATTGACACATTCCCATCCTCCAAGCAAAAGGGGAATGCACTGCATGACAATAGCAGTGAATTTTGTGACATTTCACTTTCCACCCACCCCTGTATTCTGCTATACTGCATATCCCCTAATTGATTAATCATAAGAAATGACACATCACTGTAAAGAGAAATAACAGGGCTTTCCAATGATACCAAATTCAAGGGAAATTAAATTAGTAACAAGAGAGAAATCATCAGTCAAACTTGACTTTCCGAACTTTTTTAAGGAATTTATATTATCAAATATAATTTTCAAGATGAAAATTCCTTTTCTCTCACCGGTCATATTTGGAGAGATTTTCCCCAACTTCAGTCACCCTCTTTAGTTTGTGCAGAAACCACTTATCAATAGATGTTAGGTCGTGAATCTGGTCAACAGTGTAGCCATCATGGAGTGCCTAAAGGATAAAATTATACACTGCGTCAGAACAATTTCTGTCTAGGCCCTTGCTTGTGACTTCAGACTTTGTTAATTTATGACTTGTGAATGAAACTAGACTCGACTTCCATAGTATAGTGGCTGTTTTCTGTGTAGTATAGCAAGAGCACCAGCCTAAATAGGACAGTGGCTCTGCACAATTTCTTGAAAACATGGACTCAGTTTTTCATTGTTTTCTCGGAACATACACTGAACAAAATTATAAACGCCCCATGTGACACTTTGAAACTTTTACTAGCCTTAGGGGTTGCAAAATATATTAAATCATACAAAATTCATTGTTGTTCAATATGCTACAGATTACTGTCCATTAGAATATCCAATTTGTACAATTATAAGACAATATCGGGTCATTTAGGGTCGCCCATTTCATGTTACATAAATAATTTACATAGGGCGTTTATATTTTTGTTCAGTGTAGATGAGGTACCGAGCTGACTTATACACAGGTTGGTTTTTATCATAAACATCCTCAATCACACATGGAGATAACGCCGTTTGTAACAGTCTTCTAATATTGTAATCTATCTTTATGGTTGCCGAGGTACCATTTAAGAGAGAAAAAATTGTTTTGATGGACACCTCAACATTTATGTCATATCCAGAATATTAACCCTCAGGGAGGGGGTTCAAGGGCCGCGTACGACTTTACATGCACTGTAAAATGTTGACATTTCACAGTAGCGACAACAAAATGTTCATAAGTAGTATTTCGGGAGGAGGGAGGGCCGGGGGCGGTCTTGAAAAATACTACGTTCTGTAGAACCGTAAAAATATTAACAAGTTTGGACGGCCCCTAAAGACTGAATGAAATAAAGCATTATTTTCTGTGTGGAAAACTGCAAAAACATTTTTAAATATTTGGTTACCTTGGCGATGATGTGTACTCTGTGACTTGATGGAACTCTCATTTCTTCCTCCAAGTTTGTAGGGAAGGATTTTCCCATTGGCATCTTGGGTGAGAAGCCGTCAATTGATGGATGCGTCATGCGCAATGCCTTCTGAAAACTCTCCTCGAAAGTACGGCCGATTGCCATCACCTGTGCGTATCAAATTATTAAAGGAGCGTGTTCAGAAAAATGGATTTCATTTTAACCCAACAATCATATAAAATACCTCCCCAAAATACTATCCATGGGAAGAAAACGAAAAATTTGCAATAATCTCCAATTTGGATGTGGAAGCAAAAATGTTGGTGTGATTACTGCACTGCGTTATGGAACAGATAACTTATTTTACAAAACGTTGGTGGTTTTTGGAAGATATCGTGGAAAACATACAAATTGAGAATACGAAAATTCAAAATGGTCGTGAGAAAATTATTAGGGCAATTGACACATGGGAAAAATGGGTGGGTCAAAAATGTGATCTGGAGACGCTCCTTTAAGAACAGGTATGTATAGAAAACACCATCAGCACATCTATTTTAAAGGTTTGTCATGTGTTACTGCACGTAAATTTGACGCGCGTCACCTCAAGAAAATGCAACTTTGGTGAAAGAATTTAGTCTCAATCAACACAATGAAAATCACAGATTTACAAAAAAACGCTTGCCTCCCAAATTGATTCTGTGTTTTTCAGTGCGTCTTTTGCACCAATAAACTCCCTCCGTGCCACATTTTCTCGAGGCGACGCAGGTCAAATTTACAATACTTACAAGGGTCATAATCCCTGGGTCATAATCCCTAAAATAATCACTTAATCGTACTCACAATAAGTTTGGGATATTGGTATGTTGTCAATTTTGGATTTTTTTCCTCTTTTTTCTTTAAATGACTGTTTTCACCTATTCCTGTGACAAGGTGTGTCTATCATGCAGATACAATTGTCTAATCATATTGACCCCTTTCAAACACGTGCGAATACGCCATTTTAGGAGTCAAATAATGCTGAGTCGTTGTGGAAGCGATGTGCGTTGTGTGTGTTTCTGGTGAGCGTCACACGGTTTAATTCACCAATGGGAGCCTTAGTGTTGCGTGTTACGCGTGCTATGGACACACACAACGCGCACGCACATTGCTTCCACAATGACGTGGCATTATTTGACTCCCAAAATGACGTCATTGGCACAAGCTCAATACAAACGGAATGCATACCCTCAATAAAATATCTGCATACACCCCACAATATCCCTAACTTATTGTGCGTAGTGTACATGCATTGATTTTCTCACCTCCCCAACACTTTTCATGCCACTACCGATAACATTTGACGTTTCGTGGAAGCGATCGAGATCCCATCGTGGAATCTTAGTCACGATGTAATCCAGGCTGGGCTCGAAGCAGGCCGTCGTGGACTGCGTGGTGGCATTAGGGATCTCTGGTAGCGGTATGCCGAGGGCTAGTTTGGCTGCTATGAATGCTAAGGGGTACCTGTGGGACCAGGAAAAAGGGATATAAGGGTCAGAAAGGGGAAAGTGCTAGTAACATAATTTGTGGCTCATTGCAGAAAGACATAATCACGGTAGTCGAATAAACAATTGAAAAACTTGACACATTTTCGCCACTAAGGGCATCGCTTATTGGTTGTCTGCCTTGTACAAATGCATAAGCAATGCCGCGAATGGGAACCATCTGTGGATGTGACGTGATTGGAAGGACATTACTGTGTGTGACAGTGTAGCTGTTCTAGCTGGTTACAAATAACTACTGTGTGTACAAATAATGTACTATACATTATCACGCAAACTACACCATATTGCATAGTTCCAACTTGTCAATCAGGCCGAACCCGCGTGACCATCTGTGACCAATCACAGCAGAGCTACACACACACAGGCATTAGCATATCGCTCACAAATAGTATGCACGAGGTTCTCTGCTGAATCATGTGTATTGCTTTTATGCAGTCGCCCCAAGTGAATTTTGGTTTCGATGTCGGGTTATTCGCTGTTCAAAGGTAAGAAAACGCATATTTTATGAATATATGACATCCCTGTATTACTAGTCCTTTACTCGGTGTGTGCTACGATAACTGTCGACCTTAAAGCCGGCCGTACACCTTATGCGATTGCATTGCGACGGACACGTTCACAAAATTGTGACCACATCACCATCAGAACACATCGCAAAACCTGTACACCTTGTGATGCGACTGCACAACATGCGCTATCGTGATCGGATCACGGACGAAACGCATGGTGTATGACCGGCTTTAAACATAAATACCTTTGAGTTTTCTCCAATGAATCTGTGCTTTCCATGCCGAGTCCCGTTGCTTTGTACGTTTTATGTCGCCATTTTTTGCGATGGTTTGTGAGCACATAGCAACAGTATTTAAGGGGCGGGGTTAACAGGGCAATCTCGGAACTATGCATTCAACAAAGCATGCAGTGGGGTTAATTGGGCAATCTCGGAACAATGTATTTGTGAAAGACCAAAAATATCAACCGGTGCCTACCCTGTTGCCTTTGATGCTAATGCAGAGCTGCGCGATAACCGAGCGTTGACCTCTATAATGCAATACTCTATGGACGTCGGGTGAAGCGCATACTGAATGTTACATTCTCCTACAATGCCGAGGTGACGAACAACTTTCAGTGCGGTCTCACGCAGCATGTGGTACTCATGGTTAGATAACGTCTGGCTAGGGGCGACCACGATGGAATCACCTGTAGGATTTGCAAATATGTAAATTTGCAAATATGTAAATTTGCAAATATGTAAATTTGCAAATATGTAAATTTGCAAATATGTAAATTTGCAAATATGTAAATTTGAGAATATGTAAATTTAAGAATATGTAAATTTGAGAATATGTCAATTTGAGAATATGTCAATTTTAATTAGCATAAAAGTCAAAAACCTTGATTTTAATCCCATAAACAACTTCCAAGTAGGGTTTTTATAACTGTATATGAATGGAGTAGTTGCATATAGCATAGAATTCATTGATAAAAATACCATTTCAGGGGCTCTTTCAGGGGCTCTTTCAGCCCCGAGTTCACCCTGGTGAAAAAAGGTAATAAATGGAAGCATAATACCTGTGTGAACACCAAGCGGATCAAAGTTCTCCATGTTACAGACTGTTATGCAGTTATTGGCTGCGTCTCTCACGACCTCGTACTCGACCTCTTTCCAGCCCAGTAGCGATTTCTCGATCAGTAGCTGATTGGACAATGCCAGGGCCTGCGGCAAATCATGATTGGTTACTTCACTAAAACTGGTTGCTCTGCACATTTAACTTTTAGTTTGTTTCAGTCCAGCATGTTCTTTTAAAGACAGATTACTTAATTAGAAAACTTTTAAAAACAGGAACAGCATTACATAACTAAAAAATAATGTTGATAAACTGTCTTGTAGAAATTTCAGCCGCACAGACGCAGTAATACTTCAGAAAACCTTAAAAATTCATGCATGGTTTTGGTATTGAATAAATGTTTAAAAAAATTGTTTGCAAATTATGTTTTTTTAAAGCACCTTCAGTTGGCAATTTCTCCCACAAAGGTATAATTTAACAGACAAACAAAATCATGTGGTGTTTGTTACCATTGCTATCAGCACTTTTAGTAAACATTTTCTTGTCAACTCATGAAGTAAAATTTTGTTCGAATACAAAACTTACTTTGCGCGCGCGCAAACCAAAACTGACCCAAACTGTGCCATTCAATGACAGACTTGATGCTTATCTAGCTTTTAATTGACATCCGTGTATTGACCCCCTTCGAACACGTGCAAATACGCCATTTTGGGAGTCAAATAATGCCGAGTCATTGTGGAAGCGATGTGCGTGCGCGCTGTGTGTGTCTCTGGTGGGCGTAACGCGGTTTAATTCACCAATGAGAGCCTTAGCATCGCGCGTTACGCACGCTATGGACACACACAACGCGCACGCACATTGCTTCCACAACGACACGGCATTGTTTGACTCCCAAAATGACGTCAGTGGCACGAGCTCAATAAAGACCACTTGGGTTCATAGGGAAAACCTGAGGGAGTTTACCACTGTGCCTTATAGCTCAGCTAGTAGGGCATCTGCTGTGTGAGTCAGAGGTCTCAGGTTCAAATCCCAATAAGGCCCTTACAGTTTTTGTCTCATCCCAAGTTTGGTTGTTTCGTTACAATGGTGATTATGCACCATACAGATACTGCGTTCTTCACTTGATACACCATCGTCCTCCAGAATCAATAAGTAAATGTTTCTGGATTGTTCTATTGTATTAAATTTGCAAAAACTCAAACGAAATAATTTCTACCCTAGTCGCAATTTCTCGTAGCTTCTCTTTATCGTCAGCAACCCCTGAGCCCAAACCTCCCAGGGCATACGCAGCCCGCACCATAACAGGGTAGCCAATCTTGTCAGCTGCCTCAAACGCCGCCTCTACCTGTCAAAGACAGATTACATGATTGGAAAACTTTTAAAAACAGGAACAACAGCATTACATAACTAAAGAATAACATTGGTAAACTGTCTTGTAGAAATTTCAGCCACATAGATGCAGTAATACAGTACCTCAGAAAGCCTGGAAAATACATGCATGGTTTTTGTGTATGGATGAATGGTAAAAAGTTGTCTGGAGACGTTTTGCTTTTTTTCTATTTTTTTAACCTTAAGTTGGCAATTTCTGTTACAAAGGTACCGTTTTACAAGGGAAAAAATTATAAGGAGTTTGTTGCCATTGCTATTGACACTTGTCAGCTCGAGTCGAAGGCAAATTCAGTATTTTTATGACGAGTGCGGTAAATTCTCATATCACCAGAAATGACAAACAATATTATTATTGCTATATAAAATGAAGCTTATACCTTCTTTTTCTGTACGATTTCCACAGATTTTTGTCTGTTTGGTGCTGAAAGCTTTAGTTCATTTGCAACGTTTACAACTGCATGCGCTTGTGTTACTGTTGTACAGTATTTTTTGTTACCGTACTGACACGTACGTTGCATGCACGCACAATGCATTTACTTGATGCATGATGCATGCGTACGTGTGTACCTTGGTGCGCCTAGCATGGACGCACATTAGATTGGGGTTCTGTGCTGCACAGTATCAGAAACGCACGGTATCCGCAAAAGCTTCATTTTATATAATAATAAGGCATACTGGAGCATAACTTACCGACTCCACAGCAAAGCTGTGAGCGCTTTTCTCTCCGATTTCTTTCAGTTTATCATTAAATGTCTGTCTGTCCTCAGTGGCCATGATGGACTCAATGGAAGTACCAAGGACCTACATGAAGGGAAATTGGGGAGTGAATGTTAAACGAGCGTGTTCAGATTTTTCCAGAAAATGGATTTTGTTCATATAAAATACCTCTCCATAATACTGTCCATGGGAAGAAAACAGGAAAATTTGCTATCTCCAATTTGGATGTGGAAGCAAAAAGGTTGGTGTGATAACTGCAGAGCTTTATGGAACCAGATAAATTAGTTCACAAAACATTGGTGGCTTCTTGACGATATCCTTGAAAATATACGGATTGAGAACGCGAAGTTTCAAAATGGTAATGAGAAAAATATGGCAAATGATATGGTATCAAAATCTCAACACCCATGGGAAAAATAGGGGGTTAAAAAATGTGATCTTGACACGCTGCTTTAAAAAATGCACAATTTAAAAAAGAAAAATCCAGCCTAATATATGAGTGGCACCAACCTTAACGCCATGTTCCTTAAATATTCCCTTCTTGTAAAGCTCTACTCCGCAGTTCAAGGCGGTCTGACCGCCCATAGACAGGAGTATGCCGTCGGGTTTCTCGCGTTTGATGACGTCGATGACATACTCCGGCGTGATTGGAACGAAGTAGACGTTATCGGCCTGTTTCTCCCCATACTCGTTGGTTTGGACGGACGCGATGTTAGGGTTCATCAGAACCGTTTTGATGTTTTCTTCCTGTTGGAGACAAGAAAATGTTTTTCACAAGAGACTTGTCGAAACAGACTTTCAAAACATTCGGTGTTTCCACGTTAGACAATTTTTTGTAAAAAGTTATCACCAGTCAAGAAGCATGTTCAGAAGAAGATGCGTGTTGAAGAAGCGTGTTCAGAAAAACAGATTTTGTTTTAACCTAACAATTATATAGAATACCTCCCCGAAATACTATCAATGGGAAGAAAAGAGGAAATTTGCAATCTCGAATCTGGATGTGGAAGCAAAAAGGTTGGTGTAATCACTGCACTGCTTTATGTAACCGGATAAATTAGTTTACTAAACGTCAGTGGATTTCTGACGATATCCTTGGGAATAAAGGGATTGAGAGCGCAACATTTCAAAATGGTAATGAGAAAAATATGACACATATGGTATCAAAATCTCAAGGTCAAAAATGTGATCTGTTCAAATTCCAACTGGTTATGTGGAGAGGACAGTGTTGTAGTCGAGTCTCCAATATCGAGTCCAAGTCACTTTCCTCGAGTCCGAGTCACTTGTTCGCCAAAATGAGCTTAATTTGCTATCACACAATGTGAATTGATGACGTGTTCGTGCGCCTCTTGCCGGCCTGGTGGGGCAGTGTACATATTTACGCGTTGTACTGTTTTTCCCTAAGAATCCTACATTAAGCGAACGAATATATCTTTTTCTTTTTTTGAAATATGTGACTTGTTAGCCACGAGTTACCATGTTCGAGTCCGAGTTACCATGTTCGAGTCCGAGTCCGAGTTATTTTCAAATGTGACTCGAGTTGGACTCGAGTCCGAGTCTTACAACTGATTTCACGAAATAGTGCGTAGCTTGCGCAACTTTTGAAAATGTAATTATCGCAGAAATGTTACGCAATAAAAAGTTGCGCAAGTGGGCTTACATAGTGCGTAAGGTTTCGTGAAATCGGCTGCTGGACTCGAGTCCTACAAGCCTGGGGAGAGGAGTAGCATATAGTCAACTACTCGGGTTGAAACTCTATCATACCTTCAATGCTTTGACAGCCTGGGAGCCAGCGTAGTCAAACTCACCAGCTTGGCCAATAGACAGACCCCCTGATCCTAAAACAAGCACCTTGCTTAACTTTAAAGAAGAAGCAAGAAAAGATGCGTTACCGAGAAACATGCTATTAAGGCCACCTCGATAAAGAGGACAACTGTTTATAGTGGCCACCTGTTTATGGTGGCCACCTGTCTTTTGTCCCAAATGTCATGTGCACAATGCTAATGCAACTTTTATAAAGAGGCCACCTGTTTATAGTGGCCACCTGTCTTTGGTCCCAAATGCCATGGGTATACCTCTACCTGTTTATAGTGGCCATTTTTTGTACGGTCCAAAGAGTTGCAAACAACTCCTACAGCAAGAGTCAATACACGTTTGGACAATAGCCATGCATTTTGTAACATTTCACTTTACACCCATCCCCATCCCCATATGTGCTGCACATCCCCCAATTGCTTAATCATAACAAGTGACACATCATTGTAAAGAGGAAGTACAGGGCTTTCCAATGATAGAAAATCCAAGAAAAATGATTCGGTAACGAGAGAAATCATCAGTCAAACTTGAGTTTCCAAATTGTTTTGAGGAGTTTATTCTGAAGACTTACGTTGAGCCTTTCTGGAATTGGGAGTTCAGGGCTTATGGCTGTCGTGATGTCGCTTTGGCCGGTTCGGACAAGCTCCATAAATGTATCAAACATGAACTGCAAAGAAAAGAAAAAACAGCCTGCCCATTCTAGTCAGTTACTCAAAACGAATGAACATGGGGGGAGGGGGAGGGGGGAGGGGGGGGGGGGGGGGGGGGGGGGGGGGGGGGGGGGGGGGGGAGGGGGAGGGGGGAGGGGGGGGGGGGGGGGGGGGGGGGGCACAGAGTATTTCGACTGCATGCATCGGCATCAAAGGGGAATTATACCCAAGAAATAAAAGACCAGTACAACTTGTACATTATTGAAATGCAAAGAACAAGAAATATTACCTACTGAAGAGCGGATACAAACTTAACAAACAATAGGAATAGACTGTATCGAATAGCCGCCATTTTGTGGGGCACCTTTTGTTACTTAAACCGTTTAACAATGGAAGCAACAATATGTGCAACCATGCATGTCCTCAAGGAACAGAGAAACTGCACCACGAAATGGCAGCTATTCGATACGGTCTATTGCAGCGATGCCTTGCAGTAAGGGGCCCTGCCATTTTGGGCAAAAATTGACGTTATTGCGTACAACTTTTAAGGTATTGTCATAGGAATGGACGAAGGACTTGTACGCAAAGACGCAGTCTTTGCCAAGAATTCCGACAGACAAAATGGCGGTGCCCATAGTGCAATACATCGCTAAAATTACCATTCTTTGTGAAGTTTGTATCCGTTTTTCAGTAGGTAATATTCTTTGGATCACTATAATGTACAAGTTGGACTTGTAGAAAACAGTGTTGAATACGACGCGCCAGACCACTCGGACACAATATTTGAAAAAGCCAAATTTGCAATAAATACGTAAATTTAGCAATTCTGAGAGTGAAATGTTTACATGTCTTATGAGCTGAGTTATGATGCAACGTACCTCTGTGTCTGTTGGCCCTCCTTTGTGCTCAGGGTGGAACTGCGCTGTGAAAATTGGCTTGGACACATGCATTATACCCTGCAGATGTTTGAAATATTATGAATGTAAAATTAAAAAAGATTTAGGATGACTTTAGATTTTAACATCTAGCCTAACCCGTTTCCATTACTTGACAATCCATGGGATAACCTGGGCCAAATTCGTAGAGCTGTTAAAGGAGTGTGTTCAGATTTTCCAAAAAAATGATTTTGTTCTAACCTAAAAATCATACAAACGGAAAACATACGGATTGAGGGCGCGAAATTTTAGAATGGTAATGAGAAAAATATGACAGAATATGATATCAAAATCTCAACACCCATGGGAAAAATGGGGGCACTGAAAAATGTTATCTGGAAACATCATTGTTAGTCTCGAAAATTAGAAATGTTCACAGATTAACGCCTAACTTACACAATATAAACATGATGATTTTCAAGAAATAGTTGAAAATGCATGTAAAAAATTGTAGTTTTTGTCAATTTTATTGATTGTCCGTCCCTCACGTATAAAAACAACCTCTGCATAAAACTGAAAAGTCAATTACAACATGTGATAAACTGGGTGTGTGTATTAACGTCAGTAGAAGGTAAACAAACAGGTTCATCACTTTAGTTTTCATTTGTTGTATTGACTAAGGAAAAGCATTTGTCTCTTGATTTCCATCCCTCTTAGGTTTGACTTTTGTCTTTTGAGATTTTACCGTAATATTCATAAGCCAATTTCTGGTAAACCATCTACAAATGATACCAAATCATTTTTAATCACAATCTCTGAGGTTTTCATGGCGTTTCAATCAGAACCAACCTCATTGCTGTGATCGTTTGCATTAACAAAGATCGGTTTCCATTCTTTAGGCAGTGTAGTCTCGTCAATAGCGTAGCCGTGATTCTGTGAGGTGATGAATGCTCGGCCATTCAGCAAGTTCAGCACTGGCTGATTGTGACCTCTGATATAAAAATGAATAGGCGATTTATTTTTAAATAGGGGTAATGACCCATGGACCGCCAGGGTGAATTAATTTGATATAGAAATGTGGACCTATGTCCATGAGTTCGGGAAATCTGGATGCAGTGAAAAGCAACTTGGCTCCACCGGGATTCGAACCGCGGACCTTCTGCTTAATGTGCAGATGCCCTACCAATTGAGCTATGAAGCCTTAATGATTGGAACTGGCTATCATGTGAGCTTAACAAGCCCAACAGAGGGATAAACCCCTGACAAACAGTCCAGCTTCCATTTTAGAAATGTTCCATACGCTACAGCGCAAAATAGGGCCACTTTGACGAGCTAGATTGTCCAAAATACTTACAGTTGAAAGAAAAAATACCCCATCACAAGATGATGGGCATTTCTACACTAGACAACACTCGTAAAGCTCTCAACTATATAGACAAAAAATTTAGGGGATACAAAATATTCAAGAGCTCACGCATCAATTTCTGCCTATTTAGTAGGGTGCACCCTTTAGGCATACACAAGCGACTACACAGGCAAGCTTACCTGTTACCAAGAGCAAGTTTGTATGACTTGGCTCCTGCCGCTAATGCTGTGATCTGATTCCCCATGCAGATCCCAAATACAGGCTTTGGTTTGTCTTGCTCGATTACCTGTAAGAATTTAAACAGAACTCCACATCAAATTCCAGATAGCAAATGAATGTTGTAGGCAGACGATAAACGTGTTTGAACCAAACAGACGACAGCGTTGGGCATGCACTCTCTTCGCGTGCTTAGAACAAGGAGTTTTATAAAATTTGACCTTGCTCGAGTGAATTTTCGTGCTTTGCTTAATCCAAGATTTCTGATTAAAGGGACACACCGGCCTACTGTTTACATGATTTAGTGATGTAGCAGCATTGACAATATTTTTTTGATGGTCGTTGTAAACAAAATTCATCAAAATATCCCGTAATTTACTAAAGAAGTGCAAAATTAACAAAAACAGTCGAAAGGCGGGTTATACGCTTTACCAGCCGCTGCAGTTATGCGCGAGCTTCACGACTTTGTCACAAACGATTCGCTCTTTTCCTACTCGGGATATCTCCAATCTTCGGATCACGATTTCACTGGGCAGCCCGGACGACCGATTATGAATTTCCGTTTTCCCCGGAGAAGTTAGCATCATGTTTTTTCTTCACGAACGTACATGTACACGTACCAACCAACCCGGCGATGTGTGCGTACTCGGGATATTTGCCGTGCTGCGCAGGGCAAATACACTCCACCGCAGAGCTAGTACTAGCACGCGCTCGCTGAGTCCCACTCTCCGGATTCTCGAAACAAACATTTATGTTCGAATTTTCATACTTTTTTTTCGAATTTTCATACCTGTATAAATAGTCCCTCTTTTGTCAATTACTTATAAATATTGTGGAAAAATCAGAGTTGAATTTGGTGCAGTTCTGCAGTAAGAAACTTTCATGCGACTGGACATGCGACTGGACACAAAACTAACTCACAAGACCATGTGACTTTTCGGAACCAGAATCTGGTTCTGAAAAGTCACGTGACCTCTGTTTTTTGAAAATTGCTAAAAAACAGCAAAATTCTGTGGTTTCTTTTCAGGATATGTTCAGTTTATTTCCGAAGCCTACCTTTTTGAGATTTTCAATGGCCGCTGTTGCTAGGGCAGGATTTCCAGGTCCATTGGACAGAAAAAGACCATCATACGTGTCTTGTGATATATCATAATCCCACGGCACTAGGTGGACTTCAGCTCCTCGCTAAACATTGACAACAATTAAAGGTTTATTAAATTGAATAAAAGGTGGCATTTTTCAACTTTGAAAATTTCTTTACAGAAACTCACAGAAAGAGGGCGCTGTTTGGGGCATGTCACTTTAGGAACACACGGCAGAAAAGCAAAGAAAAAACATAAGACTTTAAACTGGAATTGTGGTAAATTGTTGCAGTTTCTAGCCTTAGTTTTTTCATGGCTTACAACAGGCAACGTGTAAAACAAACCCAAACAACCACAGGTTACAAACGTTTCAGGAAGTTGAAGAAAAAACTGAAATCTTTCGTGTGCTCACAGTTGAATGAGATTTTCCTGTGTTTGCCTATTGTGACATCACAATCTTGCTGATGAATATGTAAATTTTTATGAGCATAATAATCAAAAACCTTGATTTTAACCACTAAAACAACTTCCAAGTAAGGACTTATATTACTGTATATGAATGGAGTAGTTGCATAGCATAGATTTCATCGATAAAAATACCATTTCAGGGGCCCTTTAACTTGACACTTTTTCCCTTTGGCAATGAAAGTCTTCTAGTCCATGTTTTAACAAACCTTGACCAGGCTACGTATGATGTTGTTCTTGATTCCGTAGTCTACGGCGATGATCTTGTAAGGATTCCCCTCGCCAAAGATTTGAGTTTCCGCGGTCGAGACTTCGCTTATCAGATTCCTGGCATTGTGGTCAATGAAATCTATGGGCTGGTTGTCAAATTCTATCTTGCCGAGAATAGTTCCCTGAGTTAACAAGACAAGTCAAGATTGAAGTTTGATTATATTATTTGCAGATGGAACTTCTTTCTAATTCCGCCTTAGCACACCGTTCTCGATCTAAATAATCGTAATTTGTAATCTAAATTTGGAAGATTCAAACTTGAATTTTCATGAGGTTCAAAGAAATCTGTTGGAAAAAAACAACGTCACACCAGCATTTGCACAAAATTCCAGATTAAAAGTTGACTGATGCTCCTTTATTTTGTGACAAATAATGGAGTTTTTAATTTATCTTATTGAACCACTGTTAATTATGAGTACTAATGACTAATGAAATTCGTAAGTCCAAAAATATACAGTAAAAAGGTCTCCGATGTAACAGGGACACTAGAGAATGCGATTTGGTTTGCATCGGGGAGAATAATAATAATGCTGGAATATTGTATAGCGCACCCTACATGGTACTCCTGGCACCATTGCCATTATTACCGCTGCCATCAGGAAATTACCAGAACCATTTTGCTTCAACTAGGTGGCTTCCTGGCCAAGGCACACAACCCTATCAGCACTTAGTGGCATTCTCCCTATAACAGCTCCCCAAATATTGCTCGGGTGGACAAGGCAATTGAGATTAAGTGTCTTGCCCACGGACACGAACACGTCGGCACAAGTGGGGCTCGAACCCATAACCCCTCAAACAGGAGCACGGCTGTGTACCAACTAGACCACATGGGTTGACTGATGCTCCTTTTATTTTGTTTTGCTCTACCTGACGTACCTTGATTAGCAGGGGACTCTGTCGCCAAACTTCATGGAATGACCCTTGTGTGGAAATTGTGTAAAAATGATCATGTTATAAAATCAACTCACAGTATCCCTAATCTTTTTGGTCAGCATCCTGGTATCGATGCCGTACAGCGCAGGCACGCCTTCCTCCTTCAGCCAATCAGAGAGTGATTGGACCGACGCCCAGTGGCTTGGCCTCTTGGAATAGTCCTGCACTAGAAGACCTGTAATCTGTTTTAGGAAAAAAAGATTACAATCTTTACTAGACTTCTTATTTGATAAGGGAAAATGCATACTTTACGCAAGTTAAAAAGTATGCACAAATCTCTGGCCATAAAATTCGAAAGAAATTGACATTAATTCACGTTTTGGGCAAGATTATTAATGTGTGATATCAAAATCAGGGGTGGATCCAGGATTTTGAAAGGGGGGGGGGCATGAAATTTTTAAGCATGAAATGCTGATGACAATGAAATAGCAAGCGCGTAGCGCGAAGCCCTAACGGCTTCTAGAGGGATTCTAGATGCTCTGTGGTGCGATCTGAGGCAATATTTAAGCAGAAAAAGTGTGCACAAAAAGTGGATCCGCCCCTGAAATTTGCATTCATGTTTGTTTCTTGTGTTAGGTACATGTACATGTACGCATATGATCCAGTGTTTTAAATAAATTTTTGAGCACTTGGAATTGTGCCAAATACTTGAACATTTTGATACTGGATCAATAATAATTTTTTTTTGAATCGATGAAATATTTGAATGACTAATAAAAAGAAAATAATATCGGCACAACTGCAGTTGATGAAAAAAAAAAGATTTTTATTAAAAATATTTTTTTATTTTTATTTTTTATGACAGATGTGTGTTCTGTATGTTGCTAAAGAGACAGTACGTAGACATTTAAAGTTAATGTCCGTGCGTTTTGGGTGTGGCACCTCAAAAAATAAAAATGTTTTTTGAATTGATAATTTTCTAGAAACATAAAAGTTATTCACTTTCAAATGAGACCATTAACGAAATAAATCACTGTACTTAAATTTGTCTTATGTACTGGCCCGTCTGTTTGCAATTAATTTTCACACCTGTATTTTCTCGGACTCTGCATGATACCTGAGTCCGTTTTCGTCCTCTATGTGGGTGTCCGGCACCCCGTAGTTGCCAACCAGCGGATAGGTCAAGGTCAAGATTTGACCTCTGTAGCTGGGGTCAGTCATGGACTCTGGGTACCTAGAAAAAAAAAGAAATGGTGTCAGAGAACTGCCAGATTAAAGACAGATTACATGATCGGGAAAACTTAAAAACAGAAACATTACATATAATTAAAGAATTATGTTGATAAACTGCCTTGTAGAAGTTTCAGCCACAGATGCGGTAATAGAGCTTCTGCACCGGCGGCCATGACAGGGGGGAGGTTTTCTTATTCAAATGATGTAACAATAAAACTACAAAGCACCTACTTATGCATGATACATGGTAACAATGTGACTGCCCCCTGTCATGGCCGCCGTGCAAAGGCTCTATACATGTACTTCAGAAACCTGAAAAATCCACGTATGGTTTTTGTGTATGAATTAATGGTAAAATGTTGTCTGCAGACAACTTTAAAAAAAAAAAACAACCTTCAGTTGGCAATTTCTGCCACAAAGATACCAATTTACATTTACATGTGGTGTTTGTCATCTTTGACTTTGAATGAAAAATGCTTTGAATGAAAAAAGACAGGACAACTTGTAATACATTGGGTAATTATAGACATTTTGACAAATATTATTTTTATCTGTGCAATTCTATTAGCCTGCGTTTATGTGATTTTTCACATTACTATTAAACTGGACCTCGTAAAACATACTAAAATATTGACCACTTTATTATCTAGAGTCTGTACCGACCAAAGAATGCCGAGATAAAATTAATCGGGGTAATTAAGCTTTTAAGTGGGCTGCCAAGTATAGTGAGTGCCACAGGGGCAGCATAATGGGGTTCTTATACCCGGGATAAGTTTGACACCAGGGTGGTTACACAAGTTGGCTGTACGGGGCGGGGACCCTTCTAAGTCCCCAATTTTTGTGGTGGATCCGGAGTGGGGGCCCGGTATGTACCCCAGGTTCGGTGGGACTGATCATCCCAATGGTGTGTGTGAGCCAGTTTGCCCAAAAGATTTCAGCAATGAAAGACTGGTATCTGGCCGTCTATATGTTGGTGGGGCGGCGAAACGAAGAACAATTATTTCTCTTTTATCAGTTTGGCATTTGACAATAAACACATTCAGACTGCGGCAAATCCAACATATGGTGTACTTTGAATAATTATTCATTTTGTGTCTATGTGTAAATCACGATTATTTTTCTAATCCTTAAAAATAAAATACACCCACTAAAAATAAAATTCTTTTAAAAGGCAGGCATTTTATTTTTAAAGGAAAAAAAGCCAGACTACATGTACATGCAAGTTGAAATTTTTCTAAGGTACAAGCTCATTACGTATTCCTCATTTTGACAAACGACAACGCACACCACGATAAACTGCCTGAACATAATGAAAGCTGAGGGGAGACACTCTCAGGTTTCACTCCTTGCAATAAAAAACCTGAACCCTAGCATTAAACACGGAGCAATAAGCAAGGAAAAAACAGCAATGAGGTGGATAATCGAAATCATACCCGACCAGTCCCGTGTTGAACACCATTTCTCCCGTAACGGAAGTCTCGTGCCCAAAGGAATAGCCTTTGAATTTGCTTCCGTCGTCCAAAACCAAATAAGCCTGTCTTGGCTGTGGAAAAAAAAACACAAATTGTGGTTAAAGACAGGTTACACGATTGGAAAACTTTTTAAAAAACAGGAACAGCATCACACAACGAAAAAATATCATGTTGATAAACTGCCTTGCAGAAATTTCAGCCACATAGATGTAGTAATACTTTTTTTTTTAAACATAAAAATATCAAAATCTCAGGTTGACTGCATTTTTCAATCAAAAAGTGGGAACAAAAATTCGTTTATTTTTGCTCAATATAGACCGTATCGAATAGCCGCCATTTCGTGGGGCAGTTTCTTTGTTCCTTGAGGACATGCATGGTTGCACATATTGTGCTTCCATTGTTGAACAGTTTAAGTAACAAAAGGTGCCCCACGAAATGGCGGCTATTCGATACAGTCTATACATGGTAGGTACCGGTAACTTAAAATTCATGGTTGGCATGAATTTAAATTGTGATTCTGGAGTTGGACGGAAATTAGAAATAAAGGTGATTTCTACTTGAGTTTTGGTTTTTCCGTAATTAGTATACAGTAGTTCAGCAATGAACCCTAACTCCCTTGGGTGCCTACACACATGCCTGCCAGTACAAAACATCTATGTTCAATTTACCTTGTCTAAGTTGGCCCATACTGATGTGCTCGTTGAAAGCGACCGCAGTTTCCAACTGCCAAGAAAAGGCCCCAGGTTCTGTCGAAGTGTTGAGCTAATTCGTGCCAACTGGGCCATTATTGGTGATTAGTGGCTAAACGTGCAGATAGTGTAGCATCCTCTTGCAGTGTAGGTCTAAGCTAAATCTGAGAGGAAGAGAGAATATTTACAAGAATTTAGGACACAATATGTTATTAATTACTGGATATATAATAATATTACTTAATGCAGCAAAGGGGCGACCCACCGGTAAGACTTTGCAGGCGACCACCGAAATTTCGGCTAAAAGACATCGATTGGACACCAAATTTCTGTAACCCAAAGGTTCCAAAAATGGTTCCACACCTAATAAAAATGGTTCTAGACCTAATAAAAATGGTTCTCGATTTTAAAAAGATGGTCTTTGACCTAAAAAAATGTTTTTTGACTTCCAAAATATTGGGGCTATGCCAAATTGTCGCCCTAACCAACCGCGTCGCCCTTATAGGACTCTCTACACAAAAAGTGTCGCTCCATTGGATAAAATAGAGAAATATTCATATGCACTGAACATTATAATAGCTTTTATGAAGCTACATGTAGTGTCTTCCACCTAAACGAGATACATCGAGATACATCGAGATACATCCCGGTAGGCTATTTATGACAAGCACCGTTTTAATCGATAAAAAGAACATGTTTCTCCTAGCATGTAGGAGAAACATAGAGAAGGAAAAAAATCCGCATGAATTTGTGAGAATGCATAAATAGCAAAGCACTCTCCGTTCTGCTAATACACGGAGACAGGAAATGCCTGAAACCATGGGTAAAGCGAAAGCAATAACACGCGTGCTCAGGTTTGTACCTAGTAGCTGGCTATTAAATTTCAAGTGCCAGCTGCATTTTGCTTTAACATACAAATTGAAAATTGCAAATTTTCTGTTTTCTTTCCATGGATAGTAATTCGGGGAGGTATTCTATATGATTGTTAGGTTAATTAGAAAGAAATTCATTTTCTGTATCCACTCAACCCCAACCATATGTTTAACAATGGGCTGGATTGTGAAAGAAAAAACCTTTTATAAATAAAACAATATTGTGCTTTGTTCAGGCATGAAGGAAGGGAAAAAACACGTCTTTTACACTTACACACTCACCATCGGCATTAGAGGAAAAAATCTGCCTAGTCCGCAGTCTGGAGAAAAATGGATTCCGTCTCATGTAAGGTGACAGCAGCCCCAGGCATATTAAATATTCAATTTCCATATGTTTTGATTACAGCTGGTGTTAGATTTTTTCTATGTTGTATGAGCATGCCCTGGCAGTAGTGATTGCATCACCATTTAACAGTACTTACACACGCCACGTGAGCACATAATGGCTCTAGAATCACTGATGCTTTACTTCACGAGTTGACAAGAGAAACAAACCGACTAAAAGTGTTGATAGCAATGTTAACAAACACCACATGATTTGTTCTGTCTAAATTGGTACCTTTGTGGGAGAAATAATTGCCAACGAAGTTGTTGTTGTTGTTTTTTAAAAGTTGTCTGCAGACAACTTTTTTACCATTCATTCACACACACAAAAACATACATGGATTTTTAAGGTTTTCTGAAGTGTTACTGCTTCTATGTGGCTTAAATTTATACAAGGCAGTTTCTCAACACTAATCTTTATGCATTGCTCATTTCCATTCATGTAATCCGTCTTTAACACTAGGCCAGGCTCGTACATAGGTTGGTTGTGAGATGGGGGAAGGGGGGAGTTAGTTTGCCCAAAATTGGACCAATTTCTCATTGCAATCTAACAAATGACATCATGACAAGAAGCTAGGTCAGATGTCATGGAGAGAAGCAATTAAATCATGTAGAGAAGCAATTAAATCATGAAGAGCAAAACTGGGCTCGAGATTAAAAGAACATGTCCAGATCACATTTTAAATAAACCCTCCATTTTTCCCAAGGGTGTTGAGATTTTGCTACATATCATTTGTCGTATTTTTCTCTTGACCACTGAAATTTTGCACCCTCAGTCGTATATATGTCTAATGATATCATCAAAAATCCACCAATGTTTTGTAAACAAATTTATCCGTTCCATAAATCAGTGCAGTGATTACACCAACCTTTTTGCTTCCATAAGGTTTTACATTTTATACTGAAGACTTTGTCTAAGACTAATGGTCTGTCAGACAAAAATCCGATATTACTAAAAATTTCATAAAAACAAATGAATTTACCATAATTTTAGGAGTATTAGCCGCGACGCTCCGAAATCTTCAAAATTCTGCAGTGTCATATCGATGTATGGGTCACCAACGAACTGAGATCGGTACTGGGAAATTTGCACACCTTTTCGTGCGCGTGCGACGATCTTTAACATCATTTGTAGACAATAAAAAATTCCCATAAACAATTTATAGAATTATTTCAGGAACCACGATACATAATGTATATGAGCATATAATGATTTTTATCTTTAGAGCTTAGCGTATAAAGCCGCAGGGACCTTTTTTTTTGTGGCAAAATCAAAGTATAAGCCACGGCTTATATTCCGAAAATTACGGTAATCAAATTGATTTTAAAAACAAAATCTACCAAATACAGCCCTGCCATAATTGAATGTGGTTCATACAGAATCACACGAACGGAAACCTTTTTTACAGTTCCTTACAAAAGTGCGTCAGCACGATCAATACATCCTTATTGCGCCCGAGGGTTAATTTCTGCAGATCACTAAGCAAAAGGTCGAACGAGGGACACACATCTTGACCATCCCTTAAAGGTCAATTATTTGATTTTTAAAATTAATTCCAAGAACAATTCGTCTCAATTGTGATTAGGCACCATACCATACCATATGTTGTGTTCAAGAACAATTCAGAAATTCTTAACATTTAGAAAACCTTAAAATCCATGCATGGTTTTTGTGTTGAATTAATGAATGGTAAAAAAACATCTGCAAACGATTAAAAAAAAAAATAATAATAAACTTCAGTTGGCAAATGAGCAAAACTGTTTGCTATCTCAGTAGGCCTATCTGGAAATGTGTCACTGTCAGCTCCGCAATTTCCTGCCATAAAACTCTACTAGGACTAGTACTACTTGTACTAGTACTATTACTAGGTAGTCCATTTCCACATCAAAATGTCATCTTGGTGATTAAAACTGCACCTCATCCATCGGCATCGGTCCATGATTCCAATGGAAGAATGGAGAACCGATCGATGAGGTGCAGTCTAGTCATGGCATCCCAGACTGTGTCAAAGCATGGAGCTATAAAAGGAAAGTGGATTTTGGGCACAACTATAGAATACAGGGCCCACTATACTTCAATCTCAACGTCTCCGGAGACGGAGTCACCGTCACGCACTGACGCACATTCATATATTGCGCCCTCTCTAGAATGAAATCAAAACATTCACAGACGTCTCCCGTCTCCGCGTCTCCGCGTCTCCAGAGACACTCTTGCCAAGAAAAATGGCGGCACGAGAGGGATGTTTTAAAAAAGGTAAAATAAAGACCGGAAACAGTGACGTTTTTATTCAAAGTAGGCCTACTTCGGTGTCCAGAGAGGGCGCTTTTCTTTTAATTACCGACGGGATACCCCCCTCGAATTCAAAACATTCACAGCCGTCTCCCGTCTCCGCGTCTCCGCGTCTCCAGAGACACTCTTGCCAAGAAAAATGGCGGCACGAGAGGGATGTTTTTAAAAAGGTAAATAAAGACAGGAAACAGTGACGTTTTTATTCAAAGTACTTTGGTGTCCAGAGAGGGCGCTTTTCTTTTAATTACTGACGGGATACCCCCCTCGAATTTAAAACATTCACAGCCGTCTCCCGTCTCCGCGTCTCCGCGTCTCCAGAGACACTCTTGCCAAGAAAAATGGCGGCACGAGAGGGATGTTTTTAAAAAGGTAAATAAAGACAGGAAACAGTGACGATTTTATTCAAAGTACTTTGGTGTCCAGAGAGGGCGCTTTTCTTTTAATTACCGACGGGATACCCCCCTTGAATTCAAAACATTCACAGCCGTCTCCCGTCTCCGCGTCTCCGCGTCTCCAGAGACAATCTTGCCAAGAAAAATGGCGGCACGAGAGGGATGTTTTAAAAAAGGTAAAATAAAGACCGGAAACAGTGACGTTTTTATTCAAAGTAGGCCTACTTCGGTGTCCAGAGAGGGCGCTTTTCTTTTAATTACTGACGGGATACCCCCCTCGAATTTAAAACATTCACAGCCGTCTCCCGTCTCCGCGTCTCCGCGTCTCCAGAGACACTCTTGCCAAGAAAAATGGCGGCACGAGAGGGATGTTTTAAAAAAGGTAAATAAAGACAGGAAACAGTGACGTTTTTATTCAAAGTACTTTGGTGTCCAGAGAGGGCGCTTTTCTTTTAATTACCGACGGGATACCCCCCTTGAATTCAAAACATTCACAGCCGTCTCCCGTCTCCGCGTCTCCAGAGACAATCTTGCCAAGAAAAATGGCGGCACGAGAGGGATGTTTTAAAAAAGGTAAAATAAAGACCGGAAACAGTGACGTTTTTATTCAAAGTAGGCCTACTTCGGTGTCCAGAGAGGGCGCTTTTCTTTTAATTACCGACGGGATACCCCCCTTGAATTCAAAACATTCACAGCCGTCTCCCGTCTCCGCGTCTCCGCGTCTCCAGAGACACTCTTGCCAAGAAAAATGGCGGCACGAGAGGGATATGTTTTAAAAAAGGTAAATAAAGACCGGAAACAGTGACGTTTTTATTCAAAGTACTTTGGTGTCCAGAGAGGGCGCTTTTCTTTTAATTATCGACCGGATACCCCATCCAATTCAAAACATTCACAGCCGTCTTCAGAGTGTCCCTTCTCGGACACTTTGTACTTCGGAGATTTATTATAAAATTAGAATAAAGCCCGATAACAATTCCGGTAACGAATTCACGGCACATTGGTGCTTTCGACCACCAGAGGGCGCTCATCTCCCGTCTCTCGTATCGCCGTCTCTGCTAGATGTTCGATCACATCGTCTACGACGTCTCCATTCAACTTTGAAAAGGTGCTGTCGCGTGGGCCCTGTATTCTATAGTTACTCCGGATTTTGTTTTGATTTTTTTTTAACTTACCAGACGGCAGTCAGTCTCGGCACGCGGCTTCGAAGCGAAGCTGAACTACATTAGTTAATCAAACTATAAGTTGAATCAAATGAGTGAAACTACAAAACACCGCAAACGTAAACAAAGAAATTTGGTTGGGGCAGTCAAAATTTGATCGCAAAATTCACGTCCTAATCGAATCCAGCGTGTTACGTGTTACTACATGTACTAGTACACTGATGTTGTTGGACCCACAAATTACATACCTGACATCAACAGAACAGCGAGGGCCGTGTCTTTCGCGCCACTAGCACTGCATGCATGATACATGCATGGCCTGCCACATGTACACGTACGTACGTACGTGTATTTGTCTGCATATCGCCGAGCGCGTGCTGCGCTGACAGCACGGACGTATACAAATTACGTCCGTGGCTGACAGGCGCACTCCACTAATGGGTGAGTGCGCCCTCTGTTGATCTTTCTTTCTTTCTAGCCTGTTTCCCTTATGCTGGAGGTCTAGGAAGGCGCTCAGGCTAGGCTCATCAGCACCCTTTCGGTTCAAAGAGGGAGTCACTTGCAGCAGATGTCGGGCGCGGCGGTGCTTCTCCCATCTGCCGATCTCTTAGTATAAGGCAGGCGCCACGCCCTGAGGTGGCCGGACCTACTCACCGAGAAGAGATTTCACCGGGGGTTTCCTCCTAAAACTGTATCTTCTTCTTTGTCATCTTGAATTGATATAAAGTAACAAATTAAGCTATTAAATACCGTATAGTTAATGGCTTTAGGGGCCTTAGTTGCCGAATAATGATTACGATAATGATGACATCTTATATAGCGCTCATATCTATCCTGTGGGATACTCATGGCGCTTTACAATATCATTGGTCATTGAGCACAACTCCCTGGGAAGTATGCAGCCCCAGCAGCCTGACACAAGCACTCAAAGGCTACATCCTTTGTGGACGATCTTTACACGTGTTCTGCTTGAGCCAATTTGAATCATCACCATGTGGTAAACGCAGTATCTGGTATGGTGCCTAATCTCCGAACCCAAGACCTCTGACGCACTAGGCAGATGCTCTACCGGCTGAGCTATGAGGCACAGTGGTGAACTCCCAAAAGCCCAACTTTTCTTTCGCTGTTGCATGGGTGCACAACGACACTTAAAGTTGCATTGCCCGTGTTTCGGTGAAAGGATTAAAAAAATTAATTTACACAAGCGAACGAATTTAGAAAGCTTACGTGTCTCTGTAACGAAAAATATCAAAAACTTAAATTTCCGACGTCGGGAATTGGAGATACAAGCCTTTTTCTTGAAACGTGCTTCACATGTTGTACATGTGCGCGTACGCTCATATGTACATAGTATGTGTACAATGTACACATGTACGCGCACATGTACATTTACGTCATAACCCTGTCGATTAATTGACCTGCCAGCCTTTTAATCATTTCTTGTTTTTAATCAACTGGCATTAATCCTTGACGGATTTTTACGTTCTTGGTACCAAATGAAAGCTGATAACTTTTTCTATTCTAGAAAAATACCTATTTAACCTAAAAAACAAATTTGACGCCCAAATCGGCCCAAACACGGGCAGTGCAACTTTAACCTTTTTAAAGTATGGCGCGGACACAGGGCGCATTTTTATTTGGGTATTCATGTAATGCATTCATGAAGCAAATGACTTCAAAATAATTGCATTTTTCACTTTGCACTTATTTATTTTATTTAGAATTCTGTCTCTGTAAACATAATTACAATAGGTAAATCGCGTTTTTAGAAAGGAATAAATTTTCACCCAAAAAATACATGCCCAAATAAAATAGCGCCCTCTGCTTTTGTTCCGCCATACTTCAAGATGTCACGGCTAAAGTGATGTTTACTGAAAAGCAGAATTTATTTAAGACATTTAATACACCTTGGTGATAACAATGCAAACATGCAAAAATGAAAAAAAGGCTATATTTCATTTTCAAAGTCCACCCAGAAACGTGTTACTTTGACAGATATGTCATCATATTAGGGTATAACAAGGGCATTGTGATAAATTACACCTCGTAGTCTGTCAACAAAATCAGCAATTTATAAACCTGGACTCTGATCCGTCATAAGGTCAAATCCCAAAACCAGTTTTATCTCACACAAGAAAATCGATATCATTTATCATGAACTCAGTGTGTGTGGCAGCAGTAGGGCTATATAACACATACAACTTCAGTTTTAGCACATTATTTTGATCACAGTTAAGATCTGTTTATTGGTTGCCGCTCGTGAATACAGCACGCCCTCCACAACCGTTCAAATTTCACGGCGAACAAAAACTCGTCCGAACCAATCAAGTAAGTTATCCCTCAGCGTAACAACACCGGACTGCTTTTTCCTATTTCTCAGATTTTTTTCCGCATAAAGACCGCGCTATCCTGTTTCTGGTCGGTCATGCAGAGCAGAGGAAATCAATATACCGCGAATTATTGGGGCCTTTGTGGCCAGAGCCTGCGTGGAAAGCGTGCAAGCGGAAATTAAACTGCTAGCTGTGTCTTGACCGGAATAAGAGGTATCCGCTCACTGCTCTGACAAGATTGTACTAAAATATCATTTGGATGGAGTGAAACATGTACATGAAATAGCCGCATAAAATGAGCCATGAAATGCCACGGGTTCGACGGTAAAACCATCATAGCCAGTCTGATCATAGCAGTGATTGAACTCAACTCGCACGCGCAGTGAAAAGGTGACTTCTGTCGGACAAAACGACTTCGTTAGTAGATTTGATGATGTTGAGAAGCGTGGTAGCATAGCTTTCAGAAAAAGCTGCTCAGACTTCGGGGCGTGAATATGTGGCGAACCTGCAGTATTGCTTAGAATTGACGCCAAACTGAGAAAGGTAAGGATGCTGCAAAAGCGGGAGAAAACTCGTTTAGTGTTTCCCTACAGACTTAAATGAGCTTGTCCAGATTTCTCCAGAATATGGATTTCATTCTAACCTAACAATCATTTAAAATACCTCCCCAAAATACTATCCATGGGAAGAAGACAGGAAATTTGTAATCTCCAATTTGGATGTGGAAGCAAAAAGGTTGGTGTAATCACTGCACTGTTTTAATTTATGGGTATAGGTACATTAGTTGTTTGACAATTTCCCTGAAAATATACGGACTTAGAGCGCGAAATTTCATAATGATAATGAGAAAAATATGACAAATGATACGATATCAAAATCTCAACACCCATGGGAAAAAAAGGGGCGTTCAACAATGTGGTAAGAGGACTATTTGGGTTTGGGTCATCCAGAGACAAAATTCCAGGGACAAAATTCCCGATGAGGCCAACTCATTCTGATTTATTTGAAACAAAGACGGCGCATTTTCTTTTAAAGGAGCGGGACCAGATCACATTTTTGACCACCCCATGCATCATGAGATTTTGATACCATATCAATAATATTGTCACATTTTTCTCAAACCATTCTGAAATTTCACGCTCTTAATCCGTAGGTTATATTTCCAGGTATATCGTTAAAAAAACCGATGTTATGTAAACAAATTGATCTGTTCCATAAGCAGTGCAGTAATCACACCAACCTTTTTGCTTCCACATCCAAATTGAGATTGCAAATTTCCTGTTTTCTTTACGTGAATAGTATTTCGGGGAGGTAATTTATATGATTTTTAGGTTAAAACGAACTCCATTTTCTGGAATAATCTGGACACGCTCCTTTAATTTTCTTTTAAAAAAGAGAAAAATTCTCAGCACATCTTCCTCTCCGTCTCCTCTAATTAAATATGTCTTTCTTCAATGTCTTGTTTGTAGCAAAATAACATCGAATCAGCGTCGTGACATTTTCAACCACTCACGGATGATATAAAATACGTGTGCATCATTTGTCATTTGTTCGTGGTTTTTGTGTCTGTATACGTGACCATTTATTAGCGAACGCGCTCTATATGTATTCCAGGCTCTAAGTGGTTGCTGTTTTTGTTAGTGACGATGGTTGATAAATGTTTTTTCGCTAAGAGCAGTCGTGGATAGTGGTTATGCGTACGGACGTCCATGGTAAAAAAAATAATAACTTTCTGTTTCGAATCTCGATCTTGATAACCATACAGTTTTTCTCCTTCCCATGTTTGTTTATAACAAATTACATTTTGTAGCGCGGAATTAGCCTTTTGCGTGTTTGGCATGAATACGTCTGGTGTACTGACGTACATCCTTTCACATGCACACTTAGTATCCACTTGACCAGACTATTTTTTATTGCTATGTGGTGCACGCGGCAGGTGTGAAGTGGCATAAGGGGCATACAGAATCACCATAGGGGAGAATGGCATAAAGCAACCAGAATGTTTGCTAGGCAACGGTGTGCTCCACGTAGCAACAACAGCGTAGTATGTGACTTTCTAAACTGCACCTCCATTTGAAAGTGAAGAATTCAGGGCGCCAGTCATTGTGCAAATGTTACACCCCGAGTTCTTCGCTTTCGAATGGAGATGCAGTTTAGAAAGTCACATACTGCGCTTTTGTTGTTGCGTAGTGCAGGCCACTGCCTAGAAAGAAACAGTCCGGTTGCCTTATGCTATACTCCTATGGTGAACACGGTATTATGTACACCTACATACTGCGTGCACCACATATCAACACAAATTTAGTCTGGTCAAGTGGATACTAAGTGTGCATGTGAATGAAAGTACGTCAGTACTAAGCCAGACGCTATTCATGTGAAACGTGCAAAAGGCTAATTGAAGCCATTCGCCAACCGCCATGGTACTCCCAAGACGATGCTCTGCCTCCCCGGTCCATACAACGATCGCTTGCTTTCCACTTATAGTGAAGATAGTATGCAGTCTAGGCAAGTACACGTACTCAAAACAATAGTCTTTGGGAGTACTATAAGATGGCAGAGGGCGGCTTCGACTTCAAGGGGCGTTTCCGAACCCAGTGATTAGATATCGAGCAAGTTCGGGTGCTAACCATTAGTAAATTTGTTTTCACCCGAACGCATCGTCAGGCAAATATTCATGCATGGCCAAAATCGTCTGTACTGGCTGCCGTCAACGGTTTACAAAAGATACTTACAAGCACCTGTTGGCAACTTTTTCCCTCATGTTTGCCCACTACTAAAGACATTTTAACTCGTTCACCAAAAGCTACCATAGAATTAATTATTAATTCATCTTTAATTATTTTTTTTAGCGAAATTCTGTTTTTTCTCAATCGCGTTAACAATTCTGCCATCTTTAAAAGTGACGTGATTACAACTGACTAGAGATAAACCTACCCCCGGGGCTTGGTTCCTCTAGTCAGACTAGCTAGTCAAACCACGCAGCGTTCGGTGACATCTAGATCGACTACGGTTAGTTTAGTTAACGGTAGTCGCCCGCCCGAACTTGCTCATAATCATATGCTCTAGACGGGACAATGAGAGACTTTTGAGACGCTTGGTGGCAGCAAACAGACAGGTCCTTTTTTTGGTTGTCTGCGTCACATCGAGCATGCGCACTTTAGCTCAAACGTGTTTGCTGCCACCAAGTGTCTCAAAAGTTTCCCATTCGTATAGCTCAATATGATAGCGCACACGTAAGCAAAGGTGGCGTAAGTGAGAGATACTTCAGTGACTATATATATATGTATATACATATATAAATATAAAAAATATATAAAAAACCTGGTGCAGCTGCAGTTGACGTTATGGGCGAGTCTTGCGATAACTCGTGGTTGCGCATTGTAGATTAGAATCTTAATCATGGTTTCCATGGAAATGGGCGAGCATCATCGGGCACTTAAATTATACTCGGATTAAGTTGTTTTCGTATATACACCCGACTCTATAAATAATCAGAGGTTGTTTTTGTTCGACCGGAAATAGAGGCGCATGTTTGTTATTCTTTAATTATAGTCCATGGGCCAGACCAGATATTGGTACCACCCAAGGTGGCAAAACATTAAGGGTGCCAAATCCTTTGTAGGACCGACCTAAGTACAAAACCATGTGATAGCATCTCCAAATGAGCAGCTTAGTCTCTGTTTTTCCTAGTTTTGTGTTTTGCCATTATGTTACATGATAATTCCATTATATGTACATCCTTTGGCATATGGGTTGGCATAATATTAATTACGCTGTTACTGCAGGTGGTTATGGCAATAAAATACAGACAGGCAGTTGGTGAACAATGAATCCTATGCCAGTATGTTCATTGTTACTATAAATTTGTAAGGGGGGATGGGGGTGGGGGGCGGGGGGGGGGGGGGGGGGGGGGGGTGAAGGCTCTTACCCATTCAGTGACACAGGCGTTCTGATTGACTTGTTTTGATTATTTTAAATAAAATGTTAAATTATTTTATTCAAAATTTGTATTTTGTCCATTGTACCATTTTTACTGGGTTAATTGTACATTGGTGGTATGGGAGAGTTTCCCTGGTTTTTGGTTGTGCGAGCAAAGGAACGTTTTTCAGTTGCTTTAGGTTTAGCAAGAGCTAGCTTTCTGGGCTTCCGTCTGCCCTTCATCAGTTGCGGGTTGATTCAAAATGAATCGGATTACCTCGCATTTGGGTAAATCTTGAGAGCGATAGAACCAGCTTTTGTTATTTTGTTTAGTTAGAGCAGGATTGTTTAGTGTTCAGTGACTGATCCATTTGTAGTTGGTTTGCTTTTTTCAAAGTTTGGTGATCTCTTAGTTTCTTTGAGTTTTGTTTAGCCTTGACATTTTTTAGGCGTTTCGGTATGAATATAACGATATGCTGCTATTTATGTTATATTCTGTAGTGTTGGGTAATTTTTGTCAAGGCGTTTATCTCTTGTTTTGAGTTTAGAGATCTATTTATGGCGCTTTTTTTGCGCAATTTCTGCTTTTAGTTGGTAAGTTATGGTAGGGACTGTCAAAGTTTGGTGTTGTGTCTGTTGTACGGTTAAGTTGAGACACATTTGCTGGCTTGACATGCCTGGTGTGTTTCGACCACGTCATTGTTGCAGTTATAGTTGGTTTGGTGTGGGTTTCCCCAGCTCTTTATGCGTCGTGGATGCATTATGCTCTGCGTGACCTCCCATTGTTTGGTTCTGTTGTCCAATGAGCGTTCGTGTTCAGCAGAGAGGAAAATCCTGATATATGCGTGTGATCCGTAGGTGGAAATTTATTGCTACGTTTATGCTACGTTTACACCATGTCCCCAGCAGTCCCGGCGCCCCGGTAGAGGATCACCGTGGAGGCACCGGGATTGACGTCGGGGAGCGTAGGGGACCGGGGTGGCGAAACGTGAATGACCGTAGCTCACCCTTGCCACCGGCCGGTGACCGGCCAGTGAGCAGCTCTGTCAAAAAATTTGCCCCGGCAGTCCCGGCACTAATGAGGATCGTCCTGGGCCGCAGTGGGACGGGGCTTCCGTCACAGGGCGTGACGGACCGCAGTGTGCCTTGAGTCACCGGGGTGTGGCACCGTGGGGTGCCGGGGACCTCTGATCGCCTCACGCTCCGCCACGTTTGGAAGCCCGGCACCCCACGGTCTATCAGGGCCAGTCACGGTAGTGGCCACTAGCATGGTGTGAATGCGGCCCGGTCAGCTGCGGTGCGCCAAGGTGTGTGACGGTTGTTGCTCAGGGCCTGTTACGCCTTACCGCGTCGCGCTCCAGGACAAAGTGAAAATGAAGGTGTGGAGCGCACTATTTATACCCTCCGAGGCTCACCGGGAGACCACCGGGTGACCACCGGGGCGTGAAACGTGATAGCTGCCACGTTCAGTCGCAGGGCGCCGCAGCAGACCCTCGCACATCGTTCGGAACGTATTGGGCCGAGACAACAAACGTGACACGAACGGGACGCGGACGTGAGGCACCGCATCAGAACTTAGCAGGCCGGCCTGGGACGTGGACCCATCCGTAGTGGAACGGCGCTTGAAACGTAGCGCGCCGTCTCGGTTCCGGGGCGCGCCGTCCGCCTCGCGTCCCGGAACCGGCACGGCGCGCCACGCTTTCGTACCGGGACGTAACGCACCGTGGTAGAACGCAACACACCGGCTCAACTAGGGCCGAGTCGAGCCAAAGTAATAAAAAGACAATAAAAGTTCCACGGCACGCCACGTTTTGGCCAAACCGGGGCGCCGGGACTGCCGGGGACATGGTGTAAACGTAGCATAACACCATGTCCCCGGCAGTCCCGGCGCCCCGGTTTGGCCAAAACGTGGCGTGCCGTGAAACTTTTATTGTCTTTTTATTACTTTGGCTCGACTCGGCCTTAGTTGGGCCGGTGTGTTGCGTTCTATCACGGTGCGTTACGTCCGGCCCGGTACGGAAAGCGTGGCGCGCCGTCCACTGCGGCCCAGGACGATTCTCATTAGTGCCGGGACTGCCGGGCCAAAATTTTGGCTACGGTCATTCACGTTTCGCCACCCCGGTCCCCTACGCTCCCCGAAGTCCATCCCGGTGCCTCCATGGTGCTCCTCTACCGGGGCACCGGGACTGCCGGGGACATGGTGTAAACGTAGCATATCATCGGATTGTGTTTCTATTTTGTGGAAAAGGACCTTTTTTCGGGTATTTGCAATAAAAATCTAGTTAATTGCAATGTGTTGTAGTCCTTTATAGTTGAAGTTTTACCGATGTGTTGTGTTATTTTGTTTATTTTTTATTTCCACAGTTTATATTTTAGGGATTTTGTGTCATTCGTACACGTTACATTTAAGAATCCGTTGGGTGGGATAGCTATTTTTGAGGTATAGTTTTTGTTTTGGTAATTTCAATAGTTACTCTCGAGTCTGGGTTTTTTGTAAATTACCTGATTTTTGTTGTATGGGCTATCCCGATTAATTGTGTGTTTTGGATAATTTTTGATAACGAATTGGTATTTTTTTCTTTCCGAGTTTATAGGATCAGTAACGTGTTCCACCAAAGTTAAATGCAAATTTCCGTTATTCAAGTGTATTTGGTGGAGATGGATTTTCCAAATATTTTGTTGGATTAGGGAGTTGGTTACTCCGTGTGTAAAGGACAAGAATGGTCAAGTCGGTTTTGAGATACCGGAGGTATCTCGGATCTGAGAACGGTGTAACCTGAAGATTCTGGTATCTCCCGTGATAGGCACTTGGAATTCTGGGGCAGATTGAGGTTGCCATCGACTCACGCTGTTCCCTAACACAATGTAGTTAACCCTGCAGCTAAACAAATTGGCTGTTGCCAGCTTTCTATCTGTTTTTAATAGTAACCCTACATTGTAGCTGTCACTTTTCATATACAATTTGCCTTACAATGCAGCTGGCAAGATGCACCACTGAAGAGCAGGTTATTTGTAACTATTTATGTGCACAGGATATTGTATGATCATACAAGTTGCTCTTATTTAAATAATCATCCAAGTATAGCGCCCTCTATAGATAGTCGCCATGGCGATAAATTTGTCATGTGAATGTCATCATCACGTGGAGTATGGTTACTTAATTTGTGATATCTTTGGAAGCACATTTGAGACATAGGTGATAACAACATACATGTACACATGACCCTAATATAAATACTACAATGTACATGTATGATGTATAGACAATACTGTTACTCAGACAGGTGCTATACTGGCAATTTTTTTTAAATGTTACCGTCTAAATAGTTAAAACATACCTAAACCAACACTTTTAAACCATTAATTAAGTTTGGTTTGTTTCACATGGGACACGAACAAAAGATTAATGTTTAAAATGCTGTTTAGCATCTAAACACAATTGTGTAATATATGAACACATTATATACGTCTATGAACAGCACCCTCTAGAGAACAAAAATATATTTTTACGTGACGTCATTTTGAAAAGCTATAGCTAAACAACAATTTAACCAAGTTTCATCATCATACACCAAAGCATAATGGTGTAATTGCGAATTGTCCAACCATATCCTAACCCAAGTGCTAAGGATTTATGAAGAAGCTTCATTCTGACTAGGCTTAAAAAGTGGGAATTTTCTACCACTAAGCTGCCACCCTGGGATTGCTATCACATCAATTTATCATCCCTAGACATAGACCTTTCAAAAAAATGCATTTAGATTTTGCCACCTCAGGTGGTACCAATAAGTGAAATTTTGGCCTCTGGCCCATGGACTATTAGTTGACGGAAGCTCGGTAAAATTATTTGCATTTCAATGATTGTTTTTGTTTGTTACACGTATATTAGTGTATACATTAACCACGATTTTGCTATGAAATATCTTCAGTTTTATTTTGGTATTAAGGTTTGAACTTTGATATATCGAAAAATTTTGCCGGAACAACAACCCGTAGGAGTCCTAATTAATTGACCCTTGAATGTCCAATCTGACTTAATAACACAAACATACAGCTCGCGCACAAATAAGCAAAAGACACTGACCATGAATATATATTATGTATTCAATTATTTATAAGCAAACAGTCAAAGAAACACGAAGATATTTTTTTCAAAACTTGAAAGAGAGTATGGATTACGTTTTTAACTACACCTCTGCTGCAGTTAAAGGCACAGGCTAGTCAGCAATGCGCGCGCCAAATTCGTGCCACGAAATACGCAGCTCCGTGTACAGAGGCATGGGGCTGCGTATTTCGTGGCACAAAATTGGCGCGCGCGCATTGCTGACGAGCCTGTGCCTTTATTTGCTAATTTCACGGGCACCTTTACCTGTTTTGGAAGCTATTTTGCATCACCTAGCGAAATGTGAGAGGTTTGATTACACGAAACGCCGAAGGCAAATGTTGGTCAGATCGTTTTCGATGGCTGCGCATAGTGATTGGAGCACGGTGCCGTTTGCCAGTAAGATACAGTTTCGCCTGTGTATGTGTATACTGCCTCCAAGGTACCAAAGCCTATGTACAAGATTTGCAATGTCACAACATTTTAATCAACCATTTGACCGGAAAAGCCTTACTCAAATGGAAGATAGAAGTGGTTCCAACTTATACAAAAATGAAAATTGAAGATGAATTTATATAATGTGTGCACAAACATTTTTTTACAAGGGCCCTCTTGTGAAAGAAACTGGGCCCCTGACTACTGTGGTACTATGGTTCTGTTGTCCGTACAGTATAGTCACGGAACCATACTAAATATGACGGCAGCTTCGCACAATTTCTTGAAAGCATGGACACAGTTTTTCATTGTTTTCTCCGTGAGGTGCTGAGCTGATTTACACACAGGTTGGTTTTTATCATGCACACTCTCAAATCCCAATCACACGTGGAGATAACGCGGAGTAAACATTTTCCAATCATGTAATCTCACTGTCTTTTTAAAGATAGTATACATCAACCTGGTATACATGATTGGTAAACTGTTACAAATAGTTTTATCCCCCTGTGTGATTGAAGATATAATGCATGATTAAAACCAACCTGAGCAAAAACCAGCTCCGTACTTCGTCTAACCTTTGAGAAAAAAGGGTTTGCAGTCATTTCGCCCCAAAACCACATCGCCCTGAACCATTTCGCCCTGAACCTCTGCCTGTGCACGAAGTGGTTTTTGGGCGAAGTAGCATTTGGGCGATAGTGTTTGGACGAAGTGATTTGGGGCGAAATAGCACTCGGGCGAAGTGGTTTAGGCCGGGGGCGAAATGGCACGTGGGCGAAATGGTTTTGGGGCGAGTTGAATTTTCGTCTTATGAGACGAAAAATAATTGTTTTACTAATTTAAACAACGCTGAATGCCGCAATGGGGCGACATTTCGGCAAGACTCTCACCGGAGACCACCGAAATTTCGGCAAGAGTCACTCAAAATGACACCTTATTTTTTTACCCAAAGCTTCCAGAGATGGTCACAGACCGAAGAGAAACAACTCCAGTCCCGATAAAAATGGATCTCGACCTAAAAAAAAAAGGTTTTTGACCTAAAGAAATTAATTTTAAACTCAAAAATATTAGGGCGACACCAAAATGTCGCCCTATTGAGCAGGTCGCCCTAATATACCTTTTTTACACACGATTTGTCGCCCTATTCTAGCATTGATAGTAATTTCTCAAAGACTACTAGTATAGCACTTCAGACAAAACCATTTCAGGGGAAGTTTTCTGCGGTCATCATGTTTATATTGTGTATAAGTTATAGGCGTAAATCTGTGAACAAACGATTTTTTACGATTTGTTTGGAACAACGACACAACTATCTAAAGAACAATGTTGCATGGTAAACTGAAGAAATTTAAGTCACATTTTCGTATGCGTTTCAACGATGTGATACAGACACGCCTTCTAAATTTAAACAGAAAACATTTGAATGAAGACGCTGTTTTTTGCGCGCTGCTCTACCAGGAAAATCGTGCTTGCGGGGTTTCCGATTGTCATACATAGTTATCAGGTTATATACATATTTGACATTTCCCTTGTCAAAAAAGCTACCAAATTTCATACGCATACATGTTTGGGACACACGGGGGAGAAAATTACAAAACCTCCCACTCTGCACACATCAGCCCCTGCACAGGACGTCTCCGTTGGCATAGAAACTAGACATTTCCTCAACGCCAGTGAATGGCTTTCTTATAGGATATGTTTTTTAATAGCCAAATGACGTCCGTTTGCTTTGTGTAGTATATATAGATGCAAGTGAAATAGGATTGTATGTTCGTATTCACACGAGATTCCATATGTGTATTGTTTTACCACAAAGGCTTCATTGTTAGCAGCTAAAAGACGTATGTACATGCGTAGTAAGCAATATTGACGATTGTGAAACACATGAGAGAATCGCGGCTTTGAGCTTTTTACAGTTGGAAAGAAACACCGCTGGGGGAAGAAGTCTTTGAGGAATAGAAAGATTTCTTGCAATTAAAAAAAAGCAAAACTACCGAATTATAGGTTTTATTGCTCAATTTACCACCCAATTGTGTTTTAGATACATTCATTTTGGGAGAAATTTGAATGCAGTTTGAGATCATCTTTCAATTCTTCAAAAGAGCTTTAGTTACCGGAATACATTGAGGATGTGTTTTTACTATGCAATAATAATAATGGTTGATACTTATACAGCGCACATGTCCGCCCTTGCAGGGGTGCTCCTGGCGGTGTTTTCAACAGGAAATCACCAGAACCGTTTCGCTTCAACTAGGTGGCTACCTGGCCAAAACCCTATCAGCAGTTAGATTGTGGCATTTCCCCCTAAACAGCTCCCCATATATCGCTTGGGTTGACGAGGCAATTGAGATTAAGTGTCTTGCCCACGGACACAAACACGTTGGCACAAGTGGGGCTCGAACCCATAACCACTCGATCACGAGCACAACTGTATACCCACAGCTCTGTGTACACTGCAGGGGTTTATGGGGCTCTTGCATTTTTGTCCTATTTTCCCTTTTCTTTAGAATTCCTCTGTGGGGTACCACTGTTCCTTTTGAATTTCTTTATGGGGTACCATTGTTCCATTGTGTTTGGTACCCCACAAGTGTGTCCGTGTTAGACCACTATACCACACGTGTATCTTTCCTCAATATAATCACACATGAATGAGACGTTTTTAACAGTTTTCCAAATCAGGTAATCGATTTTTAAAATTACCACCCACCACATGACAAATCGCAAAGTAATTTTCCCCTTTTCACAATTTACGAAAAAACACCAAAATGCCTGCAAAAGATGGACATACGATATACCCAGCACGATATATGGCAAAGGGACTCCCCCCCCCCCCCTATACCTCAACACACTCTTCCCTTTTGTTAACCCACCCCCCCCCCCCCCCCCCCCCCCCCCCCCCCCCCCCCCCACCCCCCCCCCCCCCCCCCCCCCCCCACACCCCCCCCCCCCCCCCCCACCCCCCCCCCCCCACCCCCCCCCCCCCCCCACCCCCCCCCCCCTAAAAATTGAAAGGAATTCCTTGGAAATTCATTGGATGTTTAAGACACAATGGGGGAACAATGGTAGGGGGATATCTCTGCCACATATGACATACGAAGGCTAAATCGTGATTAATTAGGAAGACTTGACGTAGCCGAAAACGAAAATTGACAAACGTAACCATGGATATACTAAATCGGGGAAAACACGAAAACACGAAAACACAAAAATCGAGTTGTGAGTACGAAACGCGCAAGGCCGCAATCGCCTAATGAGATTTTGTAATTGGACGCGTGGGTTTCATTTCGAGTCGTTGCCCTCCGGTAGTTGTTTTTAAGGAGCGTGTCCAGATCACATTTTTGAACACCCAATTTTTCCAAGGGGTGTTGAAATTTTGATACAATATCATTTGTCATATTTTTCTCATTACCATTCTGAAATTTCGCGTTCTCAATCCGTGTGAAGGACATCGTAAAAAAACACCGATGTTTGGTAAACTATACATGTAATTTATCTGGTTCCATAAAGCAGCGCAGTAATTACACCAACCTTTTAACTTCCACATCCAAATCGGAGATTGCAAATTTCCTATTTTCTTTCCATTTTGGGGAGGTATTTTATATGCTTCTTTCTTGAAAACGCTCCTTTAAAGAGAGATTACTTGATTGGAAAAGTCTTTAAAACAGCGTCTTTAAAAACCAAATTGTGTCATAAGCCCGGTTCATACTTCACGCGAAAGCAAACGCGAACGCGAATCTCACGTCAATGTGACGTCAAACATTTCGCGGCGAACATTCGCGCAAGTTGAAACTATAGTTCAACTTTTTGCGAATTCGCTGCGCGAAACAATCGTTGTGACGTCAATTCGCATTCGCGTTCGCGTTCGCATGAAGTATGAACCGGGCTTAAGTCAGCTCAGTATACCTTTAATGTCTACCTTATCCCGAGAAAAATAATGAAAAACTATGGTTTCAAGAAATTGTGCAAAACCACCGTCCTATTTAGGCTGGTTCCGTGTTATACTGCACGGACAACGGAGGGGTTAAGTTTCACTCACATGAGGGCGCGCTTCTTATAAAATTGCGCATGCACACACATTTATGTAAATTCGTCGTTAATTATCGTTTTCTTGTAAGAGATATCTCTGGTGATCTGGTCGAACCATTGCATTGGACAGTTGGAACCACCTTTTTCTTCCATTTTGGGTTTTCCCGGTCAAATGTAATATATGACTAAACATTTGTTTATGAGTTTTCTTGTGTGGAACTGTGACCTTTGGGTAAAACAAAATCACGGTTATGTGAAATAATTACGAAACGAAAAAAAGAGTGTTAAATGTGTTTTTAAAAAATGAGACAATTGGACTTATGGTACAGGACCATTATTGTAGGCCCAAATCTCACGCGTGCAAACCAATGTCACGAAATTAGAACCACCCGTGAATTGTCCCGGTGTGTTGTCAGGACTTTTAAGGTGCAGTTTTCCTGGCCGACTACGAATAAATTTACGAATATAATTTTGCTTTTTTATTATAAAAAAATATATCCCGGCGCTCCACCGACATAGCCCAAGAAACATATATAGCATTTCATCATTGATATAACTGAATATCAGTTTTACTAATATCTTATAACGAAACAAATTTCCGATCAGTTCAAAATAAGGAACCCAGCCCCCGTCCAATTTACAATGTTAATGTAAATTTCTAGGTCGGAAAATTTGTCCAGCATCCGAGCACAAAAGAAACGAGCTTTCCTCCTGAAATGTATTCAATTATATTATTTTTATATTCGGTGGGATTCGATAATCGTGTCCCTACAACGTGCGTGGTCTTTATCGTTCAAGTTGTAACAATCGAACCAGGCGCGCAAGTGCTAAAAATGATAAAAGTATTCTCCCCTCGCCTGCCGAGGGAAAGTTTGTCGAATCGATTCACACTTTTCCGCGTCATCACTTTGCAAACAGATGTGGAAAGCTCTGCTGTTAAATTGAATTACTTGCATGAGTTGGCTGTCCGTTACATCCGCGCCTGTCAAATTAGCGAAGGGTTAATGTTTGCAGTCGGCGTCTGCCATTAAATGTTCACGGTTCGGCAAGTGGTTTGTGGTAACATTATATAACATTGAATATGAACAGCAGGGTCTTATACATTATGGTTAAAGCCCCATTTTATCATTCGCAATGACCAAAAATTTACTTCAATACACATCACTTACGATTTTTGCAAAATAAAGCAAACAAATCCTGTGCTAAGCAAATTGTTGTGCTTAGCAGCGCCATGAAATTGGCCCCAGGATATCATTTTGTAGATCTTGTAAATGATATGCATGTATTTGGGCCTTTAAAGGAGCGTACCATATTTTCCCCCAAAATGAATTTCGTTCTAACCTCAATCAAAAATACCTCCCCAAAATACTATCGATATTGGAAGAAAACGGGAAATTTGCAATCTCCAATTTGGATGTGGAAGCAAAAGGGATGGTTTAAACACTGACTGCTTTATGTAACCATGCAGATAAATTAGTTTACAAAACATCAGTGGTTTTGTTTTTACGATATCCTTAAAAATACGGATTGAGGGCGCGGAACTTCAGAATGGTAATGAGAAAAATATGACAAATGGTATCAAATGGTATCAAAATCTCAACACCTATGGGAAAAGGGGGCGGGGTGGGTGGCAAAAATGTGATCTGGAGTCGACATCCTCTATCCGTTGTAGGGTTTGATGTGATGTGGCGCTTGCGTTGTTTGGTTTTTAAAGCGCCAAAAGTACCGTAACCTTTAATTGACGCAATGCCTGCGTAATTATTGTGTATTTGACTAGTCTTGCTGCCTATTTATTGTCATTACGAGCAAATTAATGTTATGATTGTCTCGATGTGTTTGCGGAAAAAAACACGCCGTGCAAACTGTGACTAAACCACTCGGCACGAGTTTTTATCATCGATCGTCATAACTGCGCGCCAAATGCTTACAACATTCACGACGCTCGCATCGGGTTTGAAAAATACCCTTTAGTGGCAATTTGTGAGTATGCATGGCTTTTAATTCATTTAGGAGGGTATTTTAGAGGTTGTAAACGCAGGTTCGTGTTGTTGATAATAGTGAGGCTATTTGTAGGCACCGTGAATGCAAAATAAATCGCGTTAATACTTCATGTCAGTCGAGAGGGGGAAAAAAGCGACAAAGAAAAACATGACCGAAAATTAACTGCTTATATTCTAACATGCACTTTTCATAATAAAGGACAATGATCACTGCAACTCAACTGCCAGAACATAACGAAACTTCAGGTTTTTTTATAGAGTGGTTTACGTAAAAGCCGGATTAGTTGTTTGAGAACCCTCGTGGTATGAGATGTGCATTTGAAATAGTTGACATCACACCAAAGTCGAATGCCCTCGGCAATGGGCGCTTTCCAAACGACTGGCTGTGGCTTCGGCTATTTTTTCCCCTATACTGTTCCTCCTTATTTTCTGAACGGACACACTATATAGTTTTAGCAAAACCGTTTCGTATCCAGCGTAGTGTAGTAAACAATGTTTGTACGACATGGTTGACCGAATGTAACCACCGTGCGGTTTTTGGTCAGTTGCGCTGGTTACTGATAGCCCTCTCTTCATAGCAAAGTACATAATTCAGCGGGAAACCAATTTATCATGCACTGACGTGACAATCGCACATAGACATATACATGTACTACTAAACATTTGTTAGGGATCTCTGGTATTTTCATATGTACTTTAACAATATTATAAGTAAAAATATTTAAGGCAAATATAAGTTTATTGATCCTTTTATGTTCAAAAACAGTTTGGAAAACACAAACCTTGCATATTTTCCACCATTCAAAAAATACATACATGTAAAAGTAAATGATTTTTAAGAAATGTTGAGTAGTAGGCCTATATATTAGAGTATAATGTGTATGGTACGACATGGGATAGGATATCGGTCCATTGATCTCTTCTTGTTTATATTATAGCGTGGCTCAATGATCGACCAGTGATTGATCAATTATTGATCAATTATCGAACAGTGGTCGATCAATGATCAAACAGTACCCGTTGCCCCAACGTGCACTTTTTTGCCTTGTCCCAAAGTACTTTTTTGCGCGTGATTTGTGATGTTTTATGTTCCATTGATTTTTCCACGCCTATATTTGATAAGACTGGCTTCATGAATAAAGCGAGATAATTGAGTTTTTATTCGGCAAATAAATTGGCGCGCAGACAAGCTTACAGAGCGTGCGTGTTGGGGCGCGCTCCTTCGCCGCGAAAAGGGTCCGTGGATTTACACTGAGCCTTTTCGCGAGTAAATTTGAAGCGCATCGCTTGAGAAAAAGCGGTGTGGAGAGAATTTGGAGTGAAACGCTGGCGTGATTCAACGCTGGCGTGATTCAACGCTGGCGGGATTCAACGCTGGCGTGATTCAACGCTGGCATTAACGCTGGCGTGATTCAACGCCGATTTTTTTTTTAGAAGCAGTGTATACGTTTATATACAGAAAACTTCCATTCGATTTTTATTTCATGTCAGAATTATTTATTTTCTTTTAACAACTGAGGGAAATCCGTTTCCCACAATAAACTTGTAATGGGTCTGCTTATGTTAATTAGTGTTATGCATGCATTACACTAATCTGGAAACGTCATTTGGGAAGAAAAACAATCGCAGCACGCCTTCAAGGATCTTGCCCCTTGAGTGCCAATTTCACCGAGGCTTTAAGGTCTTGACAATTAACTCGAGTTCTCATGTCTGACATTTCGCACACGTGCACTAAATCCATGACGTACAAGTGAGGAAATTGTACTATTTGTTGATGAAATAAAATTTCCCTGTTTCCTGTGTTAGGTCTATACGTTCAGGCATGTTATTTTCTTGTAATTGAGAAATTGTCCTTCATGAAAATACGGAACGAGCCGAAGGCGAGTTCGGTTTTTTTCATGACGAGTGCGGTATATTCTCATATCACCCGATAAGACATCCAATATTATTATTGTTACATAAAATGAAGCTTACATTTGTTTTGTAAAAGATTTTTGTCTGTTTGGTGTTGAAAACTTCAGTAGCCGATTTCACGAAACTTTACGCAAGTCCACTTACGCAAGTCCACTTACGCCATTACTTGCGCAACAATTTATGGCGTAAGTGGACTTGCGCAATTGCGTAAAGTTTCGTGAAATCGGCTGCAGTTCTTTTACGACTGCTTGCGCTGTTGTTACTGTTGTACAGGTTTTTTTTTTTACTGTACTCACGCGCGCGTTGCGCGCACACGCACAGTGCATTCACTCGATGCTTGACGCGCGCATAAGCGTGTGCTTTGGTGCGCCCAGCGAGGACGCACATCGGATTGGGGCTGCACAGTATCAGAAACGCACGGTATCCGCAAAAGCTTTATATATAATAGGCCTAATTATAATTATTGCAGTTAGTATAGCAGTGTATTATATTCAAAACATGTTTCTAAAGCGGGCCTCCCGCATGCGATTTTGGCCACGAATTAGGTACGATTAGCTACGATTTGGTACTCTACACACATTCGTACCAAATAGTAGCTAATCGTACCAAATTCGTGGCAAAAATCGCACAGTGGGAGGCCCGCTTTATAATACCACGTAAAAAGGAGCCTATACACATCAATGGACCAATATCCTATCCCATGTCCTACCATACACCGTGTTTACACTCGAACCGGCAAAGGTGGATACAGACCCAGCATTTTTATTGCGACCACAAAACTGAACATTTGCCGCGTTTACACTACACCTCGATCCGGCTTCAACTCGCCTTCAGAAACCGCAGAAGTCACCACTAATTGTAACTGCAGCGCATGCGTGAGTTGTTAGGTGTTGCGAACTGGTGCCAGATTGGTCAATTAAATCTACTACACTGCGGGCACCGCCCCAAGGACGCTCAAATTGCCGAATCTGTATTCATTTCGGGTAGCGTTTACACTGCAAGCGACCATGACAATTGCGGGGTTGAATCCCGCAATTGCGGGGTTCAACCCTACCCCAACGGTGACTTGAAAAAGGCGAATCAGACCCGGGTCTGATCCGCCTTTTTCAATTCACCTTTTGCGTTTACACTTAGCGCCTACCCGGCTTCAACTAGCCTTTTTGGAAATTGCGGAGTTCGATTCGGCAAAGGCGAATCGAGTGATATACGCATAGGTGCGAACGTCACTAGATGTCATACAGTGATAAACTGGTTTCCCGCTGATCTCTGCACTGTGTTATGAATGGAGGGCTATCGGTAACCAGCGCGAATGGGCCAAAAGTGGTTACATTCGGTCGACCAAGCTGAACAAACACGATTGTTTACTGCACTACGTTGGGCACAAAACAGTCCGTTACATAATTTGCAGATAAAACATTTTAACGAACTCCTGGAACAATTTATATATCTGAAAAAATGTAAATAATAAACTACCCTGTAGAAAGTTCAGCATGAATGCAATGATACTTCAGAAAACCTGTTTTTTTTGTGTTGAGTGAACGGTAAAAAATGGGTGTAGGCCTACGGACAATTTGTTTTTAAGAAACCACATTCAGTTGGAAATTTCTCCCGCAAAGGTAGGCCTACCATTTTACATAGAAATAAAATCACGTCGTGTTTGTTAACCTCTGCTATATGAATACTTTTCGTCGGGTGTTTCTTGTCAACTTATGAAGTAAAATTTTGGATCACTGCAAATGATGTATAACTGGTCTTTAAAATGAATGTATTTCTTGATCGTTTTGTCAATTTCACACTGCTCAAAACATTGTTTTCCCTATATGTAAATCAAATGTATTTAATACAATTACCAAACTCCTCCCAATGACGTCATAGTGTCGTGCGCATTTGTTGCCTTTTCGCACGTCCATGGCCGGCTAGGCTGCATGTATATGTAGGCCTACATTGTATAAAGCGATTGGCCATCGGTACAAACCAACATTGTCCAAGACGTCGGGCCAGTGACTAATTATCGTCTGCAGGCGAAAGCGGTTCGTGCGACCGGAGAATTTCCTCACAGACCGGGGAGAGTTTTGGGTTATTGTGCGCTGGCCGAAAGACATGGAAACTCCATTTCGTTATACATGTATCCGTTTCGTCGTATGTGGTGATTTATTGGTTATAGGTGAGTAAAAATGGCCGATAATATTACCCGTAAACGCATACTTTATTTTTTCTCCAGACGGACAAAAAAAGCCATTTTGACGGTTTTGGCACCGCGATTCACAAATCGGTGTGCAATTATACTATAGCGGTTCTATGTTGATAAACTGCCTTGTAGAAATTGCAGGAAATTTGCTCAGCCACATATAAAATGTAGTAATATACTTCACAAAACCTTAAAAACCCATGCATAGTTTTTGTATTGATTGAATGGTAAAACAATCGTAAATTGCAAACATTTTTTTCTAGCACCTATATAGTTGGCAATTTTTCCAACATAGCCTAGGTATTATTTTTCTCGGAAAAAAAGTCATGTGGTGTTTGTTACCATTGCTATCAATACACTTTAGTCGGGTTTTTCTTTTCGTCATCTCATGAGAGATAGGTAAACAAAAAAAAGGTTTCGAAACAGCAGCGAATTCTATAACGTTCGAATTGAGAGAGCGAGAGAAAGAGACAACGATTAAAATAACTTATTTCCGGCATACGGCGACAATAAATCTTTTATTTCTTAATGCACTTCCAATTCACAAAGCAGAAACTAACAGAAAACAGCACGAGCCAACTCGCTTGAAAAGACAAGCTTTTATAGCAATGAATTTATAGACGTTCAAGCCAATGTTCTGTATAGTGTCTCCATCGCAAATGTTTCAAAAGGCGCGCGTCCTGGCCTTGGAACCTCTTTGATCCTTTTCACGCCGCAGAAAAGAAGATAATTTTCCTTTGTCGTTTCCCCGCGCTTATACAATTTTCGACAATAGGAGTTTCCATGCACTTTGTTATGGCGCACAATGTCGCGCTACTTTCATTAATTGAGGAATAAATCACAGAGGAAATAATTGACAATCGCGCAAATTATGGAATTTTTCAGAATTTGTCAGATATCACCTTTTACATAGTTATTTTTTATCATGTTCTATGCATGCACACTTCTCGTACATGTCGTCTTTCTCGTTATAAAAGGACAAATATGATGATTTTTTAAAAAATCATAATATTTAAATGATGGATTTAAATGAAGAAAGTAATACTTTAACGTCCTCACAAATCATTTTCAGACAAACCTTTGCCTAGGAATGCTAATGCATGACGCCGCAACTCTGCTACTCACGGTCCAATCTTCATGATTTTTGTTTTAAATTATAGATTGCAGTTGTTTCAAAGATCGATGCAAATTTTTGTGTAACATAACTTAATACAATGTCTGAAAATTTAGAAACATATCTGTCCAAAAACTAAAGATGCAGGAGCATTGCCAGTGCATCAAAATGTTGACTTTACATGTAATGTGTGGCCACATGCTTGAAATACTTTATCCAATTTTATACCTCGGGTGGCCATTTTTGATAACAAAATCATGAGAAAATAGGTCATGTGGTCTATTCTAATGTTGTTTGACCTATTAATTAATATCACATTTGAGCACAATAATATCACATTATTATCACATTGAAATCATGTGGTGTTTGTTACCGACCACAGCAAAAACATTCGCGACAATGACAATGGCAGAAACTATAATGATGACGTCAACGACAATGGCGGCAGTGCCATAAGTGGTAAAACATATACATTGTACACTAACATGCAGACGACCACTTCAATACACAGTTGACTAAAATATTACATGCGCATGTACTGTGGCATTATTAACATACAGCATGCACTTCGTCTATCTAGCGAGGACATTTTAATCGCACTATACCCTATTTTTTTCCACGCAGCAGGAAGTTGATATAAATAAGAATAATTTCGAAGAAGGCACATGCAGCTTCATTGTAAGAGGCAATTATTATAATGTCTCAGTTTGTATCATAAATAAACCTCTCGAGATTCACAACAGCGTGTTTACTGCGCTATGGTTGTTTGGCGATGTATAAGTCAAAGTAAAGTCCGCAGACTTTCCCAAAAGCAGACGCTTGATTTACAAAAACACTTCAACAGCTTTCCGTCTAAATGTTTGAGGAAATCCTGAGTAAACACAGTATCAGCCAGCGACGGCACTTGAGTGGCACTGTCTCAATAACCAAATATTTGTTTTTCTCTCATTTCAGTCTTTTCTCGAAGAGGGGGTGCCGCACGGGAATGCTTGTCTCACACTTTGCATAATGCACATGAAGAGTCGGCACACATCCGCTAATACATCCGATTCGACATCAGACAACAAGCCTAGGTGGTTCGAGGACGCGATCAACACCCACAAGCACCAGGCTAAGTACCTCGGAAAGATCCTGACCATGAAAGAATCGCTCGCTCGACAGGAAGAACATCAGCAGCAGCAGAGCGCGGGGCCGTTCGGCAAGTCTAGAACTGGTGTCGGCGGTGGGATAAGGGATTCAGGCGCTACGGCCTCTGGCTCATCGCGTTCCCACAATCATCCCCAATCATCGTCAGCAAATCCTGGATTTCTTAATAAAGGGGTAAAAACAAAATCCCGCGAAATTGGGAAGGGGCGGTCCCCGCCAGATATGTATCCCATTGATGTGGTACAAGGACGAGCGGTGTTCGATAAGGGTTCCAGTCAGACTTCAAAGGACAAACAGGCTAAGTGGTGGAGGTCCGGAAGCTTAGAAGAGAGGCATCTCATCAAGAGGAGCTCCAAGGACATGCCCAAGATTCTTCCACCGATGGCTACCATACCAGCGGTAGACCGACGCTCCGGATACTGTGAAAAGCTAAAGAGTTACTCAGCAACGTGCACAGGGTCCAAGGTCATACGGGAAGAGTCCGAGAGGGACAAAATGATTGATCTCAAGATGACGGTGAAGAAGTCAGGCAAGACCATGAGTCACATCAAGGGAGCCGAGAAGAGCAAAGGGAAGCTTTGTAAGACTAGGCCTCCGGATAGGCCGCTGAGGCGATCGCAGTCGCTCGATTTTAGATGCGAACTTGCACCGGTTCGCCAAGCACTCATGGATACGGATTCACACAGGGACGTGCTAGGGCAAGGCCGCTACAGGAGCATTACCTACGATTACCCGGGACACGTGGACACGATGGTCAAGCAAAATTCGCTCAGTGAGTTGATGGACAAAATGGACGTGCTCGAAGGCGCTGTCGGTGGCCCAGCTGACGTCATGGAGTGTTCTGACGTCAGCTACGCGATAGTTACCGACGAACCCATGCCGGAAGATGCGCCAAACGACGTGCTTACGTCAGACGCGGACGGAAGAGGGCGCCAAGGCCTCAACCGGTCTGTTACCGACAGAGCGACTGCAAGGTCCTTCCTTGACGTCTCCGATCCGTGTGTCCTAGATTCTGCGTCATTAGACCACCAAGGGACTCTCCAGCGAAGACACTCCCTGCCCATCATCAACCTTCGGCCCCCAACTCCGAGGCTCAACGACCGGGAAGAGAAGACGTTGGACGTGCATATCGGACGGATTCTCCGGAAGGTCGTTTGCCAGTCGGTGATCAGGAAGCGGGAGCTGAACCGGCTGTGTGAGGACATCGAAGAGTTTAACGAGATCAACTCAGCTTTGGCCAACACCATCTAGAGATGATTACAAGCCTGGTACCGAGCGACTATGGCCATCTCTAACAGCTAGCAAGCTGCATAATATCACGTTGAATATGGATATGGCTAGAAACTAGCACGTCGGGTTTGGATATCCTGCTACAGCTGTGGCTAACCTTATCAGCTAGCACGTGTTTGAGTATCCGGCTACGGTTTTGGTTATTCCTAGCAGCTATGACGCCATGTTGCGTAACTAGCTACCGCTGTGGCGATCTTTAGCATGCATGCCAGGAGCCAATTTTATAGAGCTGTTTAGCATGCAGCCAATGTTGCGCTAACAGGGGCTCTGGCTATAGAGTACTCCGAGCAACATTTAGTGAGCCCACGTCTATTGTGACGTCATATAAACGCGTTGGAGATACACCGCAGTTTTTGTTCGTCGGGTTAGTGTATAGACCGTATAATTGATATACACTCGGCAAAAGAAGTTCTTGGACACTTGTAAAAGTTCGAATAATTTTTAAAAATAATTCATAAAAAGCACATTATTGTATATCAATATGACCACACAATAGTTCTCTACCAGCATGATATGGAGTTAACGCGTGAGCAATCATGCATGGCTGGTTACACGCATTAAACAATAGCAAGTACAGTAACAGAAAATTGCAAGAAATGGAGCATTCAGTTATTCAATTGTGAAACAGTTTATGTGGCATAATCCGATAGTTGGTGCAGTGACAAATCGCCTTCTCAGTGCAAGCATCATAATCCTCCTGTCTTCTGCAGGGGTGGTGACCCTAGGTCGACCAGTCCTAGGGCGGTCGCTAACATCATCAGTAGCCAAATAGCGCTGGTTCAAATTTGAAATTGTTGATGGTGCAACTTGACAAAAACGAGCCACTTGTCTAAATGACTGTCCAGATTGCAACATTCCTATTGCTCTTGCCCGCTCTTGGTTGGAAAGCTTCATCTTGAAAGTGTATGTCCAAATGATGCATCTCATGATGCATCTGTAAGCATTTAATTCCAATCATAAACACCTGTTGCAATTGTGGAATGTATGCCTGCAGGATGGACATGATTATTAGCATTTGAATGCTCCATTTCTTGCAATTTTCTGTTACTGTACTTGCTATTGTTTAATGCGTGTAACCAGCCATGCATGATTGCTCACGCGTTAACTCCATATCATGCTGGTAGAGAACTATTGTGTGGTCATATTGATATACAATAATGTGCTTTTTATGAATTATTTGTAAAAATTATTTGAACTTTTACAAGTGTCCAAGAACTTCTTTTGCCGAGTGTATATATATACACTGGATATAACAACGACGTCTAAAATTGAAGCCACCGTTCGCCATTGGACCCCACCAAATACAATGCCTTGCCTAGACAGGTCATACTGTCTTCACTAGTCTACATCATGGTCTACATGTGTTAAGTGGAATGCAAGCGATCACATGGACCGGGGAGCAGTTTAGGCCAAGCATTGTTCGTGGTGTACAATGGCGGCCGGCGCATGGCTTTAATTCTCGTATAGCCAACTGCTATTGCATACTTCATCCAGTGTATATATATATCGATGGACCGTATCAAATAGGCGCCATTTCGTGGGGCAGTCCTTTAGGTCATATTGACCACTCTCACAGACGCCATCTTTGTAGGAAAAAATGCTACTGCGTATTACACGCCATAAAGTACGCGCACGCACACGCTGGAACATGTTCCAAACACACGCGCGTGTTGCTCAAAATTTGTTCGAAATACGGCGCAACCGATGCGCGTCACAAAAAAATACGCTCAAAATCATGATGAACGTGGCAATTTGTAGGAAGTGACGTTATTTGAACGTGATCAATTGTGACAATAAATGTCTTCGGTTCCGAAAACGTATATGCAACACCAACATGTATGAAGGCAGTTTCACAATAATTTTGTTAAACAAAATGACAAGTCTGTGGTATGCATTTATATCACAAAAACTTCAGCATTAAAGGCACAGGCTCGTCAGCAATGCGTGCGCGCCAAATTCGTGCCACGAAATACGCAGCTCCATGCCTTTGCTATGGAGCTGCGTATTTCGTGGCACGAAATTGGCGAGCGCGCATTGCTGACGAGCCTTGCCTTTAATTGTTTGCAATCATGTATTTTATGAAGTATATTTTATTAATTTTAATATCTCTTTTGTTGATTTATTTTTCTTATAAAGTTTATCTAAATTATTCCGATTGAGTTGAGTTTATTTTTTTCCCTGAATAATTTGAACAAAATTTGAAATATATGATATGACTAAATATTCATCAAACGCAACATTCATGTATTTGTAATTATTTTATGAACAGTTTTATGCGCGAGGTAAAATGATATGTGCTATTTAATGAGTGCAATATAGAATATATACCCAATATAACATGGGGGAGACGTACAATATAATTATATCCAATATATATCAAAAGTATATAGCTTGTGTGCTGCCTTTTTTTCCCCCAAGATATTTTATGCCTGTCAGTTGCCTTCGAAAATGGATTTTAAAAATACGCAATACGTCTTTTGAAAGACAAGGGGAACATTTCATAAAGGTGTTTTACATAAACATTTGCTTAACGAATTTTAAAACATTTACTCTATTTTAACGACGAAACATCATACTTTTTATTTTAGACATCGGCAACCCTGTGAAAACGCCGTTTTTATGAGGCCGTTTTTGCGCCTTTAATTGCCTAGACTTGCCCAGGTCTGACTTTCCGTGTTTGGTCTGTGGTGCGGTGCTTGTAGCGCGCTCTCTGGACTGGTGGCCTGTCAAATCTCTTTTCTTCGGTCTTGAAAGACTTTCTGAGACACAGGAAACGTAATATAACAGATTGGACAGGCCAGCGGTCCGGAGGACGCACTGTGCGTTGCGCTTAACAGACCAAGCCCGGGAGGTCAGACTTGGGCAAGTCTACGCCTTGAATATTGGCGGACGACAATATTTCGAAATACCGACAGTATTTGTTCGATAACTAAACATTGGTTGATTGTTTTCGTTGATGTCTCATTTGAAAGCGAATAACTTTGTTTCTAGAAGATTATCAATTTAAAAAAAACGTTTTATTTTTCGAGGTGCCACACCCAAAACGTATATCTTTAATCCATAATGTATTTGCTTTGTATATACAAATGGGTTAATAGTCAAAATTGTATGTCAACACCAGTTAATTGTAATACACATCATATATGATTTAGACTAAACAGCTTTACGAAAACCTAAAAAGTCTACGAAAAATCAACAAAATACTATTAAGACGTCAACATAATGATTAAGACGTATAGTAGTACATATCCGGTAATCACGATCTTGTGACTTGAAATGTCCGTTCATGACCTCCATACTTTATAGAGACCTTATTATTATAGACAAATATGGAAAATTGGTACGAGGCAAATCGAACAAAATTTTACTCCCGGAGCTGCACTTTATATTGTTCAAATAAGTCATTTTGTCAATATCGACTTTTATGGTTACGCACGTACAATGTACGTAGGTCTAGGTTTAATCACACTGCACCATTTGTTCTCGTTACAAAAATTACGAAAAGAACTTGTCCCTTGTCAATTCTTCCGTCCGCATTTTTGGTAAAGTGAGAGAGTTTACGTATAGATGGCGAATTTGTATGTTGAGTAATGCACAGTGATGTAAAGTATTTATATTAAATGTGCGTTTTTAAAGATCTATACCTGTGATTTGAAACCAAAAGGCCGATTAAGAGAGAGGAAAAACTTGTTTGGAAAATCGACTCGAATTCAATAAAATGAAATTATTATTATTTTTTTAATTATTTTTATTATTTTTATTATTACATTTATATAGCGCATAATCCATATGAATATGTTCACATGCACTTCACATTATAATGGGTTTTTACGAAGCTAAATACTCCACCTAAACATTGAAATACATGGGTGGGTGGCGCCATTGGCAGCCGACGGCCAGAGACACCGGGGAATTCCCTTACTCTTCATGAAAGAGTGCCTCTGGGATCTTTTAAGTGCGTTACACAACACACAGGACATCCCTTCCGAAGGATGGAGCAAGTGTGTTTAATTGCTTTGCTCAAAAGCACAGGTACTACGAGCGGGTATCGAACCTGCAACCCCAAGTTTTCACCTGAGTGTTGCAAGTCAGTGGCCCAATCCACTCGGCCACAGTACCCCACAAAATGGCACGAGTGAATATTGTTCATGCACGATGTTTAAAGACTTTTCCCCCTCAAAACACAGAAACTTAAAGAGGAAGAATCCCCCTTGACGAAAATCCAGCATTTAGGCTTTTTTCGATAGTCCAAACATCCCTCTTGCCGACGTGGATTTTTATTATTTTTTAATTGTCGGTTTTAAGTGGATAAATTGCAAGCGAAAATGAGATTTTCGCGATTTCTGAAACGCTCATTAGGTATTCATGATATGCGCGTGACCCCGTGACGCAATCCTGAGAAGGAGAAGTCAACACGATTGTTAGCTCCATACGTTTACACGCAAAAAACTTGGAAAACCGTCTCTGTTAGATGGTGTTTTTTGAGGAATTTTGTTGGTCCAAAAAGCCAGAGATATGCCCAGTAGCTGCGTGATTGTATGTTTTACCAGACACTATGAAAAACAAAGAGCAGAAAGATTTTCTTTTCTATTACCAAGCGAGAGAAAAATGAGTCGCTCATTCTATAACTTGTACGGCCGATGTTCAAACACGTGGGGTCTACGCCCGCACCATGCTGTATACAAACCCGCTGTGAATGCCGTTCGTTCCGATCCGTGACAAAACCTCCCGTCGCAATGCACCAGTATTTACTTCAAAAGAGCTTCACCGAGAGCCACAATTTCAAAGTTTTTTTCACAAAACAGGTAATAGTAGATTGTTGTCATATTACATGAAGTGTTTTTCACGTTTGTATTTTGAATTACAAGGACAAAACAGGCATGATAAACATTCACTTCGTGTATTTTCCATTCAATACTGCACAGACCGTTTTGTATGTTTCTCAGGATGACGTCAAAACCCTGTTGATAAACAAGCCGAATGACCTCGAGCATTTCAGAATTTGGGTGAAGAGGGTCGGAACTGCTTTACGTTTTAAGCAAAATCCTGTCGATTTTTTTGTGAAAAACAAGTTGTGACGGTGTTGTAGACACATACACCTCCATGATAAACAGAAAAACAAAAAAAAATGTGGAAGGGGGGATTCTAGCTGTTTAAGATATTATGTCAGATCGTAAGACAAGCGAGGAATTTTTAGTTAAACATAATGTTTACGGTCTTTGTACGTATATAAGATGCAATTATTTATATAAAGATGCACATATATTTTGTTGTTTCAGACCTTTGTATATAAAACATGTAAAAAATCGATAGAGCACATTGGAACAATATGTTTACTAATTGTGTGCGCTTGTTTAGATGTCTACACTTTCAGTTGCCACAAACGTGTTCAGAACTGAGCGTTCGTTGCCGAGTTGTATTTTTGTCACCCTAATATTAAAGTGAATAATGATCTTTCTTATTTCAAATGTTTAAGTGTACATGTACTCTATCCTATATTTTATTGGTTAATAAAGTGGCAACATTAAAGGCGCATACACACCAATTACTGGTACAGTATATATGTTTTTATTTTGTTAGCCACAATCGTGCAACAGACCTATAAGACAATGTCGTCACATTTTGTTAAAAATGCGATTTTCTTTAAGAGCCAGTTGGGAACAAGTTCCACTGAGCTCCTACAGGAAATCGTACATGTAAACACAGCCTGGTGTCATTGTGTTTTAGGTCTATTGATGTACAGCCTTGTAGTAATAAAGCGGGCATTCTATTGTGCGATTTTTGCCACAAATTTCCAACGATTACCAGAGACTGTCTATAGACTCTATGGGTAATTCCAAAAATTAGGGGTCCAAAAGTGTGACATGCTTTTAAATATTTGTGTTTAGTGATTGAAAGTGGTTTTCCAGTAAACAAAAATTTATTTTTATTTCCATAAATGCCACTTAAATTTAATGTTTGTGTCTGGATAAGGCACGAAAGTTAATGCAGCTAATTTTCATTGGCATAGGTAACTCGGGACACCAAATTCCTATTTAATATAATGGAACAAATTATGAGCCTTTATGGTGACGTCTTTTGTTTCAAATATTTGTCAGTAATCACAGAACAAAATATTCAAGAAATTGGTGCTGTACCCTGTTATCACAGCCAGGCCACAGTCTTATAAGTCTTATACTGATAATCTGTGATCACGGTGGCGATTTTTGATGCATAAGGTGTCGTACATAACTGGGACACCAAACATTTTGGACCCCTATATATACACAATCGTACCAAATCGTACCTAATCGCTGGAAATTCGTGGCAAAAATCGCACAGTGGGAGGCCCGCTTAATACTTCAGAAAACCTTAAAATCCATGCATGGTTTTTATGTTGAATGGATGGTAAAAAATGTTTGCAAATGATTTAAAAAAGCAAATTCCGTTGACAATTTCTCTCACTTATCCCTGCATATCTGAATATTTGTCGATTCTTTGATATTTGATTTACCGATATTTTGTTGCATAGCCCACACACTTGTATATGCTCTATTTGGTTTTTTTTTTCAACAATACCACAGGCAAACATCTGTGAGATCGGATTTGCATTTCACGAGACCGGTTTAACAAACAAAAAAGGTGTAATTTCGAAGAGGCTGTCTTGTGACATTTGGATGCATGACGAAAAACAGGTTTTCTTTCCTCGCAAGAAAAACTTATATTAATATTTAAATTTAAGAATCGTGATGTTGTCTTGCCATATGTTTTTCCTCTTTCCCAAATCCTCCCAGCAAATCTTTCTAATTTGTCCCACAGATTGGCACATGTTTATGCTCTAATTCGGATCCAAGAACGGGGGAAAGTACCACCTCCCCCCGCCCTCCACGGGAAAGGGTCTCTGGTCAGTTGCAAATTGCAGATGGAGTCTGCTCAGAAACAGTTGACACCACCTTGAAATTATTGTAATCCCGAGGAGATGCGAAAAAAATAAAACCCAATGCCTGAACAGGCACAAATTACAAATTGCTGGGCTGAGATATAGAGCTTTTGACACATGTGACCGGACGTCTAAATTGGTGCACGAACCGCGCATAATTCACTAACGCATGGGTATCGTGTCCTGCCCGCGCACCGTAAAAACAAATCGCAATTTATTAAAACATAACCCATATGGGACGGATTGTTAAAAAGCCGACCTTGACATTTTTATTGTCCGACAGATCCATTAAGAAGAGAGGAAAATCGTCTCTTAATAATTAGGTTCTTGCCGTTTTGTGACGGATTGAGAAATGTGGAGGCTATTCTGTCGTTTCCTTCCTTCCTGCTCTGTGAGAACCGTTAAAAGGAAATCGCAGCACTGTATCTCAGGCTTAGGGTGGATTCACCCCGGGATTCACCCAGCCTTTTCAGGCGTAATTTCTACGCGCGTCGCTTTCAGAAAAAGCGATGTGGAGTAAAATTGGAGTAAAAAAACGCACTAAAAACGACAGAATCATGACAAATACTTTCTGTCCAAGTTATGAGGTTTTCAGTACGCTCCAAATTGAGTCCCCCCACGCCGCTTTTTCTCTCGCGAAAATGCTGTGTGAATCTACCCAAGCATGGCAACATCCTGTGTACTCAGTACTCAATTTGCAAAGGATATTTTCATAATTTTATTAAAAGTAACAATTAAGAATTCTCGAGGCTAATTTATGTTTAATAATTCTTTATGTAAGAAAACCGATCACAATGTATTAAATTCTTGCTTAATTTTCAGCATTCAGAAAAGAATCTATCAAAACTTAGCCCAGGTTGGACGTCGTCTTCATTGCATCACATATGACTCAACATTTGCTGCGCTGAGGATCGCCTGAAGTACAGTTTTGATTAGCACAGGTTGGACTCCGTACCGCTTTTGTCAATTGTTTTCATATTGGGAACATGGATGAGATTCAAACCCAGCCTTATTGACAAAATTATGTCTTTGCCACTAACAAATGTTGTTTGGGCCTTATCATTCTTATAACCTGCATTACATAATAATTACACTAACATTTCTGTTTTGCATTTCTAAAGTGTGTCAGTATACATATGTTCGTCTATGTCCAATTTATATAAGTTTGGCACACTATTGTTTTTCGTTCGGCCAAACTATGGATTTGACCAGGGGCCAATTTCATAGTGTTTAAGCACAAATATTTGCTCAAGCACAAAAACTCGTGCTTAGTAGGGAACTTTACCAGTAAAATCCTCATATAAGTAGTGTATGACCAGTGTTAGAGGACAGTTTCATTACTATGACAATCTCATGAAATGTTTGCTGGTAACCTAATTTTATCAAGTTTTTCATGCTTAAGCAGCTCTATGAAATTTGCCCCAGCAAATGATCAAATCTGTCAGCACATCAAATTTCATTTGTTGGAAGAATTTGGCAAAGAAAAAACTAACTACAAACTGTGCTGTCAACATTATAACTGCTTTATTCTCTTTAGTATTCCGAAAACAAGACTATATTTATTTCACTATAACCATTTTTACAACATGAATATGGGTAATTCCCAGAATTAGGGGTCCAAAAGTGTGACATGCTTTTTAAGATTTCCAAGTGTTTTTAATGATTGAAAGTGGTTTCCCAGTAGAAAATAATTATTTTTATTTGTACAAATGCCACTCAAATTTAATGTTTGTGTGTAGGTATGGCACCAAGGTTAATGCAAACTCATTCAACAGCCAATTTTCATTGGCGTAGGTAACCCGGGACACCAAACTCCTATTCAATACCATGGAACAAATTATAGGTCATAAGTGGTGATTTTTGAAGCAGAGAGTGTCGTACGTAACTGGGACACCAAACATTTTGGACCCCTAATTTTGGGAATTACCCATGTGTAAACCGAGGATGACTCGTTTTGCTTAGTAAAAAAAGGTAGGCTGACAATGGCTGGCCATTCAGAGACGCACACAGGTTTGAATTTTACTTATGGCCTATTTAACTTGCAGCTCTGAGAGGAAACCTAGACCTACCAACCATCCCGGATTTTGCAACAGATTCTTCGGAAAATGACTCATTTTGTGAGTCCTGACATGGATAAAAACCCTCCTGGATTGTCAATTAACAACCTTGGGGATTTTTAGATTTGTTTGGAGTCACTGAATAAACCCGTTTTCCCAGATGTCTTCCCCAAAATCTGTGAGGGTTGTCGGCTCTGGAAACCCCACACACAAGCACACAAGCACACAACGCAACATCTTGTATGGTGCTAATCACTATTGAAATGAAACAATTAAACTTGGTAAGAGAAAAATCATAAGGGCTTTATAGAGATTCGAACCCGAGACCTCTGACTCACTAGGCAGATGCTCTACCAGCTGAGCTGTAAGGCACAGTTGGTATACTCCCTCAGGTTTTCCCTATGGACCCAATTCTTCTCTCGGTGTTGCATGGGAGCGCAACTGGGCAAAGTAACGAACGCAACATCTGGTATGGTGCCTGATCACCATTGAAATGAAACACTTGGTATGAGAGAAAAATCGTAAGGGCCCTATCGGGATTTGAACCCGAGACCTCTGACTCAACAGGCAGATGCTCTACAAGCACACAACCTTACAGATAACAGATGGGTACTTATGGGGCACCTCCTTTGCTCCCTCCTTCACGCCTCAATTATTTTCTTTTGTTCTCACAAAACTCCATTGTATTCACAAACTCCATAGACTTAATGCACGTTTTACCCTGTGGGGAAACTAAGTGGACAAAACAGACACGTGGGGTACCATTGTCCCCTTTGTCTAACCCTCTCTTTTTGTACCCATTAAGTACCTACATGTATGTACTTAAGGGGAGGGGGTTGGAGAACCCATGGGATGAAGCAGGGACTGAGAACCTAATCCATGTACTGACCCAGATGGGATTCGAACACCCGGCCAGGCCAGGTAGAAGGCTACACCAAACCAATTTCTCTAATGAATAAAGCAAACTCCAGGCTGTTTCAGAAAAATTTGAGGACTGTCGGGTCATGAAACAAATACCAAAATGGCTTCAAATGAACCCATTCATGGATATGTACCTAAATGGAAAAACACATTCAATAATAAATAAATTATGATTGTGTGTCACGTACAGTGCATGTCACAGCGTGTGTCACAGCACATGTCACAGTGCGTGTCACAGCGCATGTCTGTGCGTGTCGCAGCACATGTCACAGAGCATGTCATAGCTCGTGTCACAGCATATCACATGTGTCACAGTGTGCATATCACAGTATCCATGTCACCTTGCATTTGAGGAATCATCATCTTCATGCGTCTTGTTCCTGAGGTGCTCATTTATGGCCGAGAATGGGTTGGATTTAAAAGCTGAATGTTGCAAGACTTGCTTGAATCGTGTGGATTCCTCCAAGCTGAAGAAATAATATTACAGCAGGTGCTTGTTCAGTTTGTGCAAATCCTGATCCAAAATGGCAACAAACATTGCAAAGATTTTCCTGAGAGTAAATCGTGTCATTTACATTCTTTAGACAAGCAAAAGCATGAGTGAATCATGATATGAACCAGAGGACACTGGTTTAATATGATGGAGCCCTTAACAACTCGGCATTAAAAGGTCAATTATACTATATTGCAGATGAACTTATTTTGACAAATTTCAGAAGTGTTGATAAACTGCCTTGTAGAAATTTCAGCCACATAGATGCAGTAATACTTCAGAAAACTTGAAAAATCCATGCATGGTTTTTGTGTTGAATGAATGGTAAAAAAAATATCTGATTTTTTTTCCTTAAAAGCAATTGTAATTTCTTCCACAAACTGGTGACTTTTACATGGGGGAAAATCATGTGGTGTTTGTAACCATTGCTATCAAAGTTTTAGTCGGGTTTTTCTTGTCAACTCATGAAGTAAAATTTTGGGTCACTGCAAATGATGTAATGGGCTTTAAACTTTAAACTTGTGACCTTGAATAAAGAAAAAAATATCCTTCAAACTAATGCACCTATCAATTGTTTCCCCCACACCTCCCCCCGCGCTACCCCACCCCCTAGGTGGGGGTTTGGTCACATTTTTCATGCCCCAGGGTGGGGCATTTGGCCCATTATCTGTGCATTTTTGTGCATTTTTGCGCATGTTTTGCACCCGAGGGTGGGGATTTTTGTCACGCAAAAAGTGACAATCCCCACCTCTTAGGTGGGGTAGCCCGGGGGGGAGGGGTGGGGGAAACAATTGATAGGCGCATAATTCAAAGTTGATTTTGTGGAGTTCCTAAGCAGTCTTTGCAAACAGCTTATAATAATTTACTATTCAAAGATTTTTGGATTTTTTAATTGAATATTTGACAAGAAAAAAAATGACAAAAATGTATGCCGTAAATTACGTGCCCATTTAGTTTTTGCAAAAATTAATCTCGGCTCAAACTATAGACTATGTTCTAACTTGCATTTTTTTGAAAATTATCGTCTGCTCTAACCATAGACCTTGTGTTCAATATGTTTTATCTTGTACACTGGACTCGTAGTTGGATTCAAATGTGACATCAAAGCGGCCTTTTCGGCGACAGAAAAAGGATTTTAAAACTAAATGACATAGTTTGTTTTGGAGTGGAAAAGCATATAACAAATATTCGATTCGGTAAAATGCTATTCGAATATTCGATTTGTTAGGCACAGCCTTACTTCCAAACACTTATGGCAATGTTTCAGCCCTGTTTGCCATTTCGGAAATTACAATTAATGAAATCTCAAGAAAATCTCAACTGTACATATAAAAACCAGACAATTATTATGTGACAATTATGCAGCCAATCCTTGAAGGGATTACTTGAATGCCTGTCTTGCAGGCATCTGACAAAATTAAATTAGTAAGGGAGAAAATTTAATTTGTTGAAAGGGCTTTTTTTGATCGAATAGGATGCAAAGCATGGACGGTTCTATCCAAGGCTTTTGTTACACATGTATTATGTAAATTCTCTCTAGAGATACTTGGACAGAACGAAATGCACATAGGAGAATGTGCATTTCGTATGAAATAGACCGTGTAAGTTGACCTCGAGAACGTGCGGGACTCCACCAGACTCGTCTAGTTCCTGAGACCTCGTATAGCAGCTTAACCATGGGCAGCGACCGTTTTTTCGGTACCATTTTGACACCACGTCAAAATTAGCATTTTGACCTACCGATTTGTGGTCCACTGTAAAAATTCTCAAAATCCCATTTATTACTTGTGCGAAAAGTTAATAGAGCAAAAAATTCCTAAAATTGTATATCTGACCTTTTATTTCCATCTCTGAGATAAACTGGTAACCCTACACGCAATATAAAACCACACAGCCATGACAGCGCGTCGCTGGTAGTCCGCATATGGCGCGAACATTTTGGCGCAGTGTAGTTGGCGCGAATACGGTGCATTATGGCCGCTTTCAAAAGTTCTTGATGCGGCTTCAGACGGTCTTTGCGATTTCCGTTCTGACCATGTGTACTTTATTTGTTTTTAGTTTTTGGTGGTGGTTTTATCTACTCTTAACAGAAGTGATTGTTTAAGTTGTCGTTCAAACCAGGTATTTGTTTAGCCATGTTAATATTTCTGAGATGCACCAAGCCTGAGCTTGCCTTTCGTAAAGGTACTTGCAAACCGTTAACAAAATGTCAAACCTTTTTTTTTGTGACAAACTCAGACAACATTTTCTTCATTTTATTTAATGAATTGATAGATTTTACAGTGCCTTTTCCATTTATTGGTGTTTGGGCGCTTACAAACACGGTACAGTAAGGTGGTAATTCAAAGAAGATCGCCACAACGTTAAAACCCCGTTGTCATTCCTTGACTGGTCTCCGGAAGTGTGACCCGAAACGAGACTTACACGGTCTATAGTTAATATATTAACAAAGTTCTTGCGTACTTACAGTAATTGTTGTCTTTCTCGAGCTGTCATTGTGCTTTTGTTCTGCTTTTTCTCCTGTGCTTTCCTAAAGCAGAAAATGTCAAAACAAGCAGTGGCTGAAAGACATGCTTTGTGTTTATTCAAGTTACTCAACCAATTCATAGAGACTCTACGATAAAAAAGTTTTTTTTTTTTTTATTCAACTGTGCAATTTCCTGAGAAATTAGCGTGTTTGTCTCTGTTGGGAAAAATTTTGTAATTAAAGGAAATAACCAAACCCTATCAATTTATGAACAGTTTCCCCGAGGCTGAAAAGAATTTTTTTCTTTTTGTCAGATGATTTTGATTTCTATCAATTGAGGAAAGTTATTATCTCGGTCTGTATGATGAAAAACCTCGGTGAATTTTTTCTTGAGTATAAGAAAATTTTTCGTCACAATATAAAAGGTCTCGGCAAGACTATAAAAAGGAACAACACAACATCGGCTGGGATGGATGACGGAGGAGCTACAGATGACGTTATGTAATTATCGAATGCTCCAGGCTACTCAACCATTTTTCAAGTGACAAAATTCCTACCCCTGGGGGAAAAATTTAAGTGGCAAAATCTCCACCTAAAAATGCCCGTTCCCAGGTGCACTGAAAATTTGATTTTTGTGTGTCACTTGATAGGTTGTTGTTATTGTTAATTTATGGCATCTTCGGAAACTAAGGCCTTTTATGCCATCAACTATACAGTATTAGCTTTAACTATACCTGACTACTTCATTATCAACTTGAGGTGACGAAGAAGGAGATGCAGTTTTAGAAGTGGGAGGGAAAACCCAGGGAAATATCATGGGGGAAAACCACTCGGTCAGGCAAGGACTGCAATCAAACCCGGGCTGCCAGAGGTGAAAGGCATGGAATGAGCCACTACGCCAACCCGACTGCCCCAACTGATAGGTGCAATTACACTCCAAACACTGACAAGTTCAAATGTTTTTAGTCATGGTCACAATGGATGCTCGAAAAAGCAAGACAAACATTTTGTGTCTGATGAAACTAGCTATCCATCGAGGACAAACTAGCTTGAACTGGTTCAGTGATCATGTATTCGACGGGAAACAACATAGGAAGATAGGGCATGCTGATCAAATTGGTCTCAGAAACTGTATATCGTGAATGGACATCAAGGGTGCACCCAACTAAACTGAGGTTTCATAGGAAACAATGCTAAATGCCCAATATTAAAAAATCATTTAGAAATACTTAGAACTCTCAGAGCATCTCGGGACAAAAAGCAAGACACTCATCTTTCTGATTCCGTTTAATTTTGTAGGGAAGTCCGTCACTTTTATTCACTAATTTCCACTTGAAATAAAACTACCCCTGCAAGAGTGAAAATTGCCAAACAGACCAGCGTCCATTTTCGAAAAACTCCCATATGCTACTGGGCAAAAAAGGGCCACTTTTACGAGCTTGATTTTTAAAATTACTAACAGTTGAAGAAAGAAAAAATACCACACATCATGATGACGGGCACTTTCTACACTAGACCACACTCGTTCAGCTCGCAACTCTCTCTAATAAAGTAGAATTTGAGGGTATACAAAATATTCATGAGCTCTGTGCAGGGATCTCTGCCTGTTTAGTGGGGTGCACCCATCAGGGTCAACTTAGCAGAGTATCAAGCTATAGACCGTATCGAATAGCTGCCATCTTGTAGAGCAACTTTTGTTGTTGAAATAAGTCAACAATGTAAGCACAAAATGCGCAACCATGCTTGTCCTCAACGAACAAAGAAACTTCCCTACAAGATGGCAGCTATTCGACACGGTCTATATCTTACCGTGCTTCTTGTGTCTTTCTGTGACTAAGAGCGATTATTTCAGACAGCTCTGGCAGGGCCTGAGTCAGCGGGTTTAAATCTCCGATGATGGGTCTCTCGGATCGTTTCTTTGCATCTTTTGTCCTCTTCTTGGCAGTTTGAATTGTGTCAATTTCTTGAAAAAGAAAGTAACCAGGAAAATGTAGACTTTAAAATTTAAGTAAGTTGAAATCTGCTCACTCAAATACATCATTAAAGTCCATTGTATCGAAATTTGCAGATTGAACTTTAGTAATTTCAGCATTAATAACAGCATTGCATATCTAAAAAAAAATAGCCATCAAATTATGTGTTCAAAGCCAGGGCATGGCAATAATTGCCTTGCTTTTTTCGAAATTTGAAGGGCATTACATTAATCATTTCAAATTATAAAGGGCACCACGTTAATTATGTCATTATGGCCAAAATGCCAATTCCAACGGACAATGCGCGATGCTGCTACCACAGGATTTTCTCCCCTGTGCCACTTTCTCAACAAAATTTGCTATGCTGCCAATATTTTGGAGAATTAAGCAACCTTCTGTGAGCGTTTTCTCTGCCTTTAAGTACGTGTCAAGTTTAATATCCCAAAATGTTGTCACTTAATTGCAAATTAAGTCCAACATAGGACTGGACTCTCCAATTGTGTATGGTGGGGCAGCACAAGGCAGAGTAGAATAATAGTGCTCTTCAAGGGACCAAAATGATGCTTTACGTGCAATAGACCGATCCAGAAACGTTTAAGCCCCGCTTCCACCAACCAATCATTCTGAAGGACAATGGTGATCCACGTGGTCTTTTGGTGAGCCAAACAATCTAATGATTGTGCGCACTTTTGAAGTTGCTAGACACATTTCTACATGGGCAGGGCTTACTTGATTGGTCTATTAAGCGCCTTTGACAGATTTTGCGCTATATAAGCCTAGACTGGCCCCCTGTCCAAATATTTACTTCCCCACGCGTCGTATATGAGTGAGAGCAGCGTAGCGCACATAGACAGGGGACCAGTCTAGGCTTAACATAGTGTAAACAAAATCCATCCGCGTTGGTGGGACTACTTTCCTTTTGACGCGATAGTAGCGAGGTCAAGTCCCCCGTCTGTTCCAGATTTGTCGATTTTACTCCAAATTTTGCTCCCTTTTATCCTTTTTTGATGTTGATGAGTCATCATGGAAAAAGAACGACAAGGGTACAGAAGTCTTGAGATTACAAGGACCTCCATGGTGTGCTTTTAAATGTCTGATTTGGAATGTACGGTAAGATTTTTGACACAGGTTTTTGGACTATTAAGGGCGTGCAGGAATGTTCCAGACGGCGAATGGGGTTAAAATGTTAAAGGGCTAAAAGTGTTATATAAAAAATGTCCCAATATAAACGTCAAATAAACACTTTTAGCCTTCTAAAAGTAGGGCGTAACAGGTTCATTACTCTCAAGCCATCGATCATGTCTCTCTTTCCTCTTCTCTTTCTTGGTGATGGAGCCTCTTCCACTCTTGATACTTTTTTTGGAGATGAAACTTTGTCTGTCATCTTCCTCATCCTCGTTTCGTCTACCAGTTAAAGGATGCTGTTCTTGTCCGATTTCTGCTGGTAGAGCACCCTGACTAAACAACCCACGAGTTGAGAACTCTGCACCTGGTGGCACCAGCGATACCTAAAATAAACAGAAATTTGCACCTCTGTATGAAATGTTGTATTTCTGAGATTAGATAAGTGACAAAATGACTACAGAGTGCACCATGAATGGTTATCTTTAATGAAATTTATTAAAACCCGGAGGTCGGAGGTGGTCGGAGGTACCCAAAGGTAGATTTTTTTGCTAACAAGTAATTGGTGCGTTGACGGTGGCCCGGAGCTACGCGGTATTAAAATAACAAGCCGGAGGTAGGTTGTAGCATGTACTACACGGTCACAACAAATTCTACCTCCGGGTTACCTCCAACCTCCAACCCTATCTTTAGCACTAACTGAATGCAATTTTTGAAGGAGAAAATGTGATACTGATACTGATAGGATGAGCGCCCTCGCGGGACAACTAGTGACGATTTAATATAGATATTACCAGCGCCGCAATAGCATTGCTGATATACCTGTGCCTTTACGATTCTTTCATTTTTAATTGTTTTGCCGACAGCACCATTCATGAAGTTGCCGGCCTACGATGAATTTGCAGAAAAAAATATATATTGGGGGGGTGGTTGGAGGTGTCACACCCCCCGACACACCCCCCTAGCTACGCCGCTGCTCTCTAGTAACTGAGGATCAATACAATACCTTTTTATTCTCATGAAAAATGGAGAAATAAACTCCGATTCCCCCTTAAAACTCAATAAAATAACATAGAAACTTGCAAAGCGCCCTCTTGCGCCTGTCTAACATAACTTCTGGCTGGTTCGTTTCGCAAAATAAAATTATATTTTCCCCGTAAATTTTCAACGTTTATTTCGTTACCTTTTGGCATGACAAACCCGTTATTGTCACGTCTGCGTCTTCTTCTTTCCTTACAGACGGTGCTGAGGGGTGTAACCTTTGTCTTTTTGTCTTAATTTTGCCCATTTTGAGACGGGAAAGTTCCCGAACTTCGCTGGAGTTTGCGTACCTCGTGCCTGCAAGCACGCACGAGGTTTAATGAACGACGGCTGTTTTATGTTTAGAATTCTGCCAACCTCGAAATTCTTGCCGAAACCACATTATTTTGAGGGGGGAAATGTGTTGTGCATGCTCAAAACTTTGATCAGGGTCTGCAAAGATGCAAAATGCAGACTTTTTTGTACCCCAACTTAAGGAATACAAAGAATATTTGTACATAAAACAGCCGTTCGTATCAACAGGTCAAAGGTTACAGATAAAATGTAAACAAGTCACGGTGTTCACGAAACGTGTTTGTGCATCAAAATGCCAAGAAAGCAAGCATCGAGGCCCGAGAAATCGAAAACTTTGTCGACTCAGCATGCCCAGTCGACTTCTAAACTAACCAAAGCTCAAACCGGGAACGAAAATGACCAGTTTACGATTAGGCAGACTTTCAGTAAAGGCGGTTCGTTCTCGACACGTCCCGAGAAACCCGGAAGTAAACAGAACAATTGGCGGGTTGGCGCAATAATGATCGTCTGTTTGCCGATTTCTCTTCTAATTTTCTGGAAGATCACCTTGCCAGTCCTGTGGTGGATGCTAAATTCCCTCATAGGGTCCGATTCGCTGAAGAAAATGGGTTTCTTCAAGCAAGGTAAGAGAGTCTAATTCATTATGTGAAATCACTAGATTTGACAAGCTCAGTTTGAGATTTTCTGACTTCTTTCTGGGTGCAGTTTAAAGGTATAATCTTACAATTTTTAAGGAAAAAACTAACAAACTTCTTAGTTCTTACCATTTTCTCCCCAGATATTATCTCTTTAATCATGTCCGAGTGCCCGGTGTGGATTCCAGCCGAAGAACGTGCCTTTCTCGATGACCGATCACATGACCAAATTCTGAGAGTCAGTGATATTTCTGTCGAAGACTTTGAAGAAATCGTCAGACGTGGAGAACCAGTGATTGTCACAGATGCACTTCGAGGTATACATTTTTTTACGAATTCATCAAATTAAAATGCATTTTAAATGTCACATTTTTAGACTTTTAATTTCAGGAATTACTTCAAAAGCAATGCAATGCGAGGGCATACCAACTTGGGTTCCATAACATTAACTGTACTTCATTTCGTTTTTCTCCTTACATTTCTTAAACAGATTGGGAGGCATTTGGTCTCTATGACTGTAGTTACGTCATGAGGAAATTTCCCAAAGCTGAATATTTTGACTGGCAGGTTTGTGAAATAAAATTGTTCAAAAATGTTTTACAATGTGTTATTTTGAAAAGATTACCATGCACGGACATTCACTGGGACCCCATACACTAAACCAATGGGACAACTCTTAACAAGTTTTTCCTTGTGACAAATTTCCCTGAATAAAACACTTCTGTAACATAATTTTGTCTTCAAATCTTGTACGATTGCACCAATTACTTTGTAGGATCAACAGAGAATCACTTTGGGCAACATCACCAAGCGATCGGGCTACACAGGCCTGCAGTGTGCCAGCGGGTACATGGAGACTGAATGGGAAGTTAATCAGAAATATGCCAAGGTACTGTATACGTCAATAAATTGAAAATGCATTTTTAACATCTATAGGCATGTTTAAAGATAGATTACAAGATTGGGAAATCTGCAGTTCCCCAAAATTCGAATCAACTATTCGATTATAATCGACTCCAGAGAGTTGTTGTCAGTACATTCTTGGAAAATGTTAAAAACAGGAACAACTTCTTTACATAACTAAAGAGTAATGTTGATAAACTGCCTTGTAGAAATTTCAGCTATAGATGTAGTAAAGCCTCATCTACACTGGCAAACATTTCACATAAAACATGACCAAACTTTAATTTCAAAAGGTCATTTTTTTCAGAAACGTTTGCAGGTGTGGATAGCACATAAAACATTAGCAAACGGCAAACTTCGCCAAACCATGTTTGCCGGTGTTTGGACATGCAGCTATTGGCAAACATCTGTAAAATTTGAATCGGTGCAAATGATGTATTGGGGCTTTAAATTACAGGAATGGATCAAACGAATGCCGCCGCCATATTTTCTTTCTGAGAATGCCTACATATATCATCCACACGTTGCCAACAAGGAACCGTCTGTAACTGGTTTCCTGGGTGTGCCTGGAACCGGTGTAGCGCCTCACCTGGACGAGACGTGTGATACCATCATGACAGCACAGGTATGATGAAACTAAAAAACCATACCGGAGTACCGTGGCTGAGCGGTGTCGTTCAAAGTGTCATAGTAATGGGGGAAATTCTGTAGTTATGGGCTCTCAAAAAACCATTTTGTTCGGTTATCAACCCGATTAGTCCTACCTTAGGATGAGAGAAAAATTTGGAAGGGCCTTATCGGGATTCAAACCCAAGACCTCCGACTCACCGGGCAGATGCTCTACCAGCTGAGCTATAAGAAACAGTGGTAACTCCCTCTGGTCTTCCTTATCAACCAAAATCTTTCTCAGTGTCGCATGGGAACGCATTATCTGGTATGGTGCCTGATCACCATTGAAATGAAACAACCAAACTTAGGATGAGAGAAAAATTTATTAATCCTGCGTGGGATGAGCTGACCACTGCATCCGCATTTCTCCCAAATAACCCTAGAAGTGCAGGAGCTCAGAGAAGCACTTCTGACAGAGTGTGGCGCAGCCTGCCTCAGCTGCTCTTACAGAGACTGGTGCAGTCGGCCCTGCTACAAGTTCATACATGTTACTGATAGATGAAATATGTTACATATCTCTGCCTCCTCTTTTGGTCAGAGTATAGTTTGCGTGGTGTTTTTTTGCCATGTATATATTCGTACAAACTATGATTATTTTTCATTTTGAATGGCAGCTCTCTGGAGTTAAGAACTGGAGTGTCTCTTGGCCAGTGAAAGACGGCGAAAAACTAAAATGGCGGAAACCATTGGTGTTCACGCTTTATCCAGGTAGAGTTTTCTTCTTTTTTGATGTAGATTGGAGTTTCATTGTTAAAAGGAGCATGTTCAGATTTTTCCAGAAAATGGATTTCGTTTTAACCTAACAATCATTTAAAAAAATACCTTCTCAAAATACTATCCATGGGAAGAAAACAGGAAATTTTGCAATCTCCAATTTGGATGTGGAAGCAAAAAGGTTGGTGTAATTACTGCACAGCTTTATGGAACCAGATAAATTAGTTTACAAAACATCGGTGATTTTTTACGATATCCTTGAAAATGTACGGATTGAGAATGCAAAATTTCAGAATGGTAATGAGAAAAATATAACAAAAGATATGGTATCAAAATCTCAATACCCACAGGGGGAAAAATGGGGCGCTCAAAAATGTGATCTAGACATGCTCCTTTTATGTTAAAAAGTTACAGCGAAAAATGACAAACAATTCCTAATTATATTCTCTAAATACTTTTCTGTCTAAAGGTGAAGCAATGTTCTGGTACGTCGCAATGCGTCACCACACCGAGGTCATCGAAGACTGCTCGTTAAGTTTTAGCTTTCTTATAAGTGCGCCAGCTCCCAGCGACTACTTTAACCAACTGGTTCGAGATCTGTCCTCAGTTTCCAAAGCGGAGCGAGATGCACTATTCAAAGAAACAGAAGCTTCGCAACTGGATTATATTGATTCTTGTGGCATTGCCAAAGATGATGGTGGAAAGATATTCATTACGTGAAATGCAAGACGACATTCGGACATTTGCTAAAAACACTGGTTGAAGTCGTTTTTGCAACATGGTGTATCAGGCTTTTTGTTTATCCATTTCGCCCCAAACAATGCCAAGGGCCACTTGCAGTAGGGGCTACTCGGGAAAGGTAGAGAGGAGTAAAACAAATTACCTTGTAGATATACATTTACATTGTTTTTGAAAATGGACAGGTTAGAAGAGGAAGGAAAACATGTATGAGGCAAAGAATTCCAAAGAGAAACAGTACGCGGGAAGAAACTGCCTGCGTAGGTCTGTGTTTTATGAGTAGTGACAGCAAGAGTATATGGATGAGAGCGTGCAGAAAATTGGGTACTGCGCTTGGTTGGGGAGAGGAGGGGTGTTCGTTCAAACGTCCAGTTTTACAAATTGCAGCAGACCAGTTTTACCTCGCTGTTAAAGTGGAAATGTAAACTATCCGAGGGTGGGTTTAGTGCCAAGCAAATTTTCGTATGATGTAAAAACAGTTTTATTTTCTGTTTAACCCAGCCTATTCCAATCAAATGTCCACATAAAATGAAATTTGCCAACAGATCCACTAACCGAATAAACTTTTGTCAAGGTGCGACTCAAATGTCGACTTCTAAACCAAGGGGAAAATGACACCTGTGCGTTTTTGGGAGTAGACTAGTACTGTACCATTAAAGATAATATACATGATTGGTAAACTGTTACAAATAGTTTTATCCCCCTGTGTGGTTGAAGATATGCATGATTAAAACCAACCTGAGCAAAAACCAGCTCCGTACTTCGTCTAACATTTGAGAAAACAGTCAAAAAAGGGTTTGCAGTCATTTCGCCCCAAAACCACTTCGCCCTGAACCATTTCGCCCTGAACCACCGCCTGTGCACGAATTGGTTTTGGGGCGAAGTGGCATTTGAGCGATGTAGTGTTTGGACGAAGTAATTTGGGGGCGAAATGGCACTTGGGCGAAATGGTTTTGGGGCGAATTGAATTTTCGTCTCATATGAGACGAAAACTAATTGTTTTACTCATTTCTCAAAGACTATAGCACTTCAGACAAAACCATTTCAGGGGAAGTTTTCTACGGTCATCTTGTTTATATTGTGTAAGTTAGGCGTAAATCTGTGAACATTTCTGATTTTCGAGATTACCAATGATGTATACTGCCTTTTTAAGAGTTATATGCTGCACGAGACCGAGTGAACACCACCTCAACACTTCCTTTTTGTTGACGCACGACTCCCCTAAAACCGGACAGGAAATTCCTTGGATGTTGGACACACAATGGGGGAACAATGGAAAGGGTGGTTGACTTGGTTTTATATCGTGCACCAAATGTTAAGAGTAGGTCAAGTGTGGACATCAAGGGTTAGTTTTTTTAATGTATGGGTTGGTAACCAGCTTCGTGGTCTGATTTGAAGGAATCTCGCCTTTAGGCAGAATGTCCATGATTTTCTTCGTGTCAAAATTTCAGATCATGTAAAGAAGGCTTGCCAAATTTTATTGAGCAACTTCCAACAGCTTTGTCCAAGAGGGCGAGATTTAAAAGCCTTACGAAAAAAAAACCTAATTTTAAAAATCTGTCACTTTCGACTTTTCCAATGTCGATACATCACTTGAGACGGTGGAGAAAAAAACTCTGGCTGCAGCCGAAAGCTTCTAAAGGAATGCATGTCTGATCACTCTTAATGTCATTGCACAGCTCCTTGATTATTTTTGTGCCACCCAACCAGAAATGCAAGGAGACCTCTGGCATCGACAATTTCGTTGACATTGGAGGACGCCAGTCGAAAGTGGCCGATTCTGAATTTTATTTTATCTCACTCTCTCAATCAAAGCTGATGCAAGTCGCTTGAATTTTGTCGGGCCTTGTTTACATGAGCTAAAATTTTGGTTCAAATCCGTTGGCAAATGACAGTTATTCAAGATCAAAAGTAGGACATATTTTTTTATAGTAGATAATGTTGGGGATTTTAACAAATTTTTATCCGTTCTCCCTTTAGTAAGAGTGGAGTTTTGAACATTTATCAAAATACCACTCAATGAGGACTCTGTACACTCTCAGAAATAATGGTTCAAATCTGCACCCCAGGGGTGCTTATCTTTGATACAATAGCAGCACCCCTATGGGAGCAAATGTGCACCATGTGAACATGATTTGCACCTTGTAGTGAGCCAGTCTGCACTTTAGGGGTGACACATGTTCACATGGTGCAAATTTGCTCCCATAGGGATTGTATCAAGATAAGCACCCCAGTTTGCACCCTAATTTCTTAGTGTGTAGCCTATATATTCCGATTGATAAATTGCAGTGTACCCGAAAATACAGTTGTAGTCAGAGGTTTACATACAACTATGTTAAAACTGGTGTGCTTAAACTTGCGTTGTCACCATCAGTCTTTACTAAAGTCGTGATTTTGTGGAATTCCTCACGTGCTTGCAGTACTTAAAACATAGCTTGCACGCCTTGCAATGGTTCAGGTAGTCCTGTTTACCATTTTGGGCGATGATGTAAACTTCCTACTTCAACTGTATTGTATAACGGCTGTAAGGGCAGCCGCCAGTTAAGGAGGATTTTGCAAAATGAGTACTAATAAATCTGTATGACTATACTATTTAAGAAACGGCAAAGTATTGTGAACAAGGCACAACTATAATATAGGAAGTACTCACGTTTGACCAGGCAGAACACTGTACTCTTCCAAAATACTAAACATGGAGGTAGCACAAACTAGTACATACTGCATACCACCGTGTCCTGTTCGCAAGTCCACATACCCAGCCGTCGTTGTTTCATAGCATCTTTGGAAACTAAGGCCTTCATGTCATCAATTATACGGTTTTAACTTTAACTATATTTTATTATCAACTTGAGATGACGAAGAAGGAGATGCAGTTTTAGAAGTGGGAGGAAAAACCCCAGAGAAATATCCTGGGGGAAATCCAATCAACATACACGCCTGCCTATACCCAGCACGATATGTGGCAGAGGGACTCCCCCTAACGCCCCAGGCCTATACCTCAACACACTCTTCCCCCTAAAAACTGAAAGGAATTCCTTGGAAATTCCTTGGATGTTTGAGACACAATATAGGGGAACAATGATAGGGAGAGTCCGTTTGCCACATATCGTGCTGCATATGCTACTGCCATATAGAATCCACACCCCAGCAAGACTGCAGGCAGCTTTTATACTTGCTGGTCAATCAAGTATAAAGGAATTTGCACCATGGGCTAAAATAATTTCAAGAACTAGACGCTAAGTGTGCCTTTAGAAAATAATATCACTAGCTGCGTTGAGCCCTGGAACAATGGGTAAGTATAGGTAGGCCTAAGTCGTTTCAAAATACCTCTCCTCGGTTTATGTTTATACGTTATTTGAAGGTTATAGTAATTTCGGTCGGAAAACCAAGAAAAATTTTCTTTTTCATTTAACTTTATTTTCAAGACAAAATACATTATCTTTAAAGATAGTCTACATGATTGTTAAGCCGCTACAAATAGTTTCATCTCCCTGTGTGATTGAAGATGTATGATTAAAACCAACCTGCTGCAGCAGCCGATTTCACGAAAAATTGCGTAGCTTGTGCAAATTTTGAAAATGGCATAAGCCCCGTAGGCTTGCGTGTAATTGTCACTGGAATGTTGCGCAGCTTACGCAATAGAAAGTTGCGCAAGCGGGCTTACGCAGTGCGTAAAGATTCGTGAAATCGGCTGCAGGTTCCTCAAGGTACGCCTGTACAGGACCGTTTGTACCACTCCTGTAATCTAGAAAAACCTAGTATAGTATTGTAAGTCACATTTTGGTGAAAATTGAGTTAGACCCATATTTGGACTTACTAGGGTTTTCCCCTTCAGTTAAAAATGTTAAACTCAATTTTTACCAATACTTGACTTACTAGGTTTTTCCAGATTACAGGAGCACTGTGTCCGCAGATTAATTTTTTTCAGACACAATGGGTTCTGGACACAACTGTTCAAGCCGACACAATGGTCCTAATGGTGCACCAGTTTCCTGTAATTTGTCATTTTATATCGCGTTCTGTGAAGGTTGTTCAATTCCGGTACGTCACGGCTATGCTCACCCACCCGTGCCTAGATTTTACGAACATGTGGCCGAGATTTAGACTTCTTAATGGGTATCATCGGCATGCGGGTCGGACTGCCTTCGTTCGCCATTTGCAGATCGGGAGTCTCCATCCAAGAAGCTGCATCCGGGACATCATCAGACTGAGGCACCTCTATTCCTCCGTTGTCAATCTTCTGTTTGCCGAGTAGTTTCTTCAGCCATCCGGGGGCCCAGCGGTCCCACAGGCTCGTCTCGGGGGTGGGCGTAGGCGCGACGCTGTTGCAAATCTTAGGTAGGTCGAAGATGGACACGTTCTTGATTCCCGGGGTTATGTCGAAGAAGCGAGTGGTGAAGCCTATGGACGTGGTGTCGTTTTTTAAGGTGAAGATCTCAAAGACGGGCCAGCACCCATTCACAGTGAAGCCGCCGATCCAAGACTCCCCTGGAAACAAAGCAATACCATGTCTGTTTTTAGTTTTAAAAATAAGGCGAGGTGTTCACCAGAGGTATGTCGTTATGGGCATTTTTTTGCGACCAGAAGCAAGTTCCTGACTTAATACTGATTCAACATCGGGGTCAAAACTTGGTGTTGCGGGCTCGATACCTGGTCGTGGTACATATGCCCTATAGCTGGCTCGAATAATTATTTTCTTTAAATGGTTTGGGACCGTCGGTCAACAGGCCACATCTAGCAGTATATACCCGTGGCCGTATTGGACTTGTTTTTTCAGCAGGTTTTACCGAGACGATGGTAAAATGAAAAACTGCTAATTACTGCTGTCCGCATTTTGACTTTTTGACAAGGGAAATTTTTACCGAGACCGTAGGAGAGCATGTGCATATACAGTGTCCCTTCGCCATTCGCAGTTTTACCTTCGCGGCCTGGACGTATATACGCTTCTACCGACTCGATGTGTCCGCATTGGACTTATTGTTTTTTGGGAAAAGTTACCTGGTCAATTTTCCTGAACAGCAGTTGACCAGGAAAAGTAACCGATGGACTCGGGAAAAGTTAATACTGAGAGGAAAACATCCTAGGCTGTTCGCATTGGACTTAAAATAGGAAAAGTACCTATCGTCTCGGTTCGTTTTCTCAAAAAAGTTTAATGCGGACAGGCAGTTAGTCTGTCGATCAAGCAGAAAGCTTGTCGATCGGTCAATCGATCGCAGGTTGTTATCACTTTTCGCTAATATCACGTACTTGTTCTTGCTGGCTGTCTGTCAGACCATTCGCTAACGTTCAAGCCGCCTTTGGGGCCTCCCACAATGTAGTTGTCCTCGAACAGGGCCGTGGGTGGGACGCTGTAGTTCCGCCAGATACCCATGGGACGTTTGGTGCACATGTTGTATTTCTCGTCAATCATGTACTCCACTTTCTCGTTGTAGAATATCAGGAATTTGAAGAGTCTGCCCACAATGAGAGGAAAACAAATTAACGTACGCGACCTTAAAAAAGTATGTTCAGATATTTTATTTTATTTTTTTAATTATTATTCTGGTTTATTAGAAAATTCTTGCATCAGGCAGCCATAAGGCTGACATTGTACAATTACAAGTTAAAAATATTTTTAACTTTGCAGAAAATGGATCCCATTCTATACTAACAACACTATCAATGAGGAGAAAACAGAAAATTTGCAATCTCCAATTTGGGTGTGAAAGCAAAAATTATTGGTACAATAGGGCACTTCTTTATGTAACTAGATGAATTAGTTTACAAAACATCGGTAGTTTTTTTACGATATTTTTGAAAATATACGGATTGAGAACTAGAACGCGAAATTTCAGAATGGTAATGAGAAAATATGACAAATGATATGGGCTCAAAAATGTGATCCAGACACGCTCTTTTAAATTAAAGGCAGGGGCTCGTCAGCAATGCGCGCGCGCCAAATTCGTGCCACGAAATACGCAGCTCCATGCCTCTGCTATGGAGCTTCGTACTTCGTGGCACGAATTTGGCGCGCGCGCATTGCTGACGAGCCTCTGCCTTTAATTCGAAGAGCTAGTAAAAACCCACCTCCGCCCAGGTCGCATTGACTTCTGTTCCTCCTCTAAGTACTTGCGTTTCTGCGCCCCATCAAAGCTGACGAGATACCGGTTATTGGTGGACTTGATGTGATCCCACTCGCTAAAACGGCCCTCCCATTGGGCGGGTGTGGTGCACGGGACAGGGGCCTGGAGAGGCCTGGCGATGTTATCCCCGGCCCCCAAGACGTCAGTCTTCGGAATCGGGCCCACGGCCGGCGTTGCGTTTGAGTAGCACAGAAAGACCGCAAAGGCGACGAGCAGATGCAGTGTACTCATCATATTGAAGACTTAGTTTAAAATAGTTGATGACAAATTCAGTTTTAGCAGGGCAAGCGCAATAACTCACCATGAACGGCACTAAACTGAAATGGTCGTCTAAATGTTTGGTGCGTAGTTTCAAGTGACGATGATACTGATAGTTATGCAAAACTAACACCAAGCCTGGGTTAAATGTGGCTATCACTGGAGCCTGTAAATTTAAGGATGCATAAACCTAACCAAGGCTGACAAAGGCTAGAATAACCACTATACAGTATTTCGCAATCTTTGAAGCCACTTGAACAATAACACAATGTCATTTAATCCCTGAAGTGTGAACTCTGGTAAACCATGGAGGAAGAAACAATCTGACCTCGTTTCCTGAATCCATTGTTTAAAAGCGGAACAATGGAGGTTAAGTTATATAGTTTCACTCTCGAACAAAGGATGTATTTGACACTCGCATGTCATTAAGGAAATTTGTGAAAGGAACTTGGTGCTGTAAGAAACTGACAAAATCTAAACATACGATGGTGGTTTCAGTTATTCATTAAAGCTGCAGTACATCATTTGCAGTTACCCAAAATTTTACTTCACGAATTGACTGATAGCAAATTATTACATGCACTGCATCCGCTGAAATTTCTACAAGGCAGTTGATCAACATTATTCTATGCATGGTTACTTATGTAATGCTATTGTTCCTGTTTTTAAAAGTTTTCCAATGTCTTTAAGTCAACACAATCATGCTAAATACAATACTATGCTCATTTGATCCATACGCTCAATTAAAGCGGGCCTCCCACTGTGCGATTTTTGCCACGAAATTCCAACGATTAGGTACGATTTGGTGAGATTACCAGAGACTGTCTATAGATTCTATACACAATCGTACCGAATCGTTTAAGAAAAACGATCAATTTTTATGCTTACCGTATACGCAATCCGCGAAAATCAAAACACAATCATCCTGTGACTTCATTTAATGTTTCAAACACGCAAACAAGATACTTTTTATTGAACATTTCTCCAATAGAATCAGACATGCTTTGTACACATTTACAAAATAAACAGTGAGGTATTCACGCCAGGTCACGTGATTGTTAATTTACGACATTACATTTATCCTTCAGCGATAATTAAAATATGAAATCAAAATTGGAATGGAATATAGCCAAAGTTCTATTGCACACATACTTAACAATACACACCGGTTAGTGTGGTGTATATATACTGATGTAATTTTTAGGACAGAAAATTGTGTAATATCCAGAAGTATTTTAACTACATGGATATATTTGTGTCTATCAACGGAATAATTTTCAAGCTGAATTTGGGGATTACCACAGACATACTTTTTCAAAAGAATGCATGATGCATGAAAGATGCGTTGTTTTTCGAGCCAAAAATCAGTTATATACGACACACATTTTGGTGAGTTTTAAACACAGTATGAGTCTAAATAGCAAAATCTGGTTATCATGCATGCGCACAATACTTTCCCAGACTAAGCGTTTTGGATCTATTCCATTAATACTGATTAATGACTTTTAAATAATTTTCTCTCAAAAGTGAAGAAGTACACTGAACCTGTTTCCATATACATTTACCCACTGAAAAATAATCAATTATCCGCGTGAAAATTATCATAAAAAACAAAAAAAAACCCGAAATATTTATATTTAAAGGCCCAATGTATCATTTGCAGATGTTTTTAAATCATGCAGTTCCCAGAACAACTGTCTTAGATACGCAAAGAGGAGCCACGGTATAAAATGATTACCAATTTCAGCTCCATAGATGCAGTACAACTGTGAACATTCATGCAAGTACCAATGTACTGTCAAAGTACATAAACATATTACAAAAAAAAAGAGCGTGCACACTCATTTATAAAAAAAACAATCTTCAATTACCGTTTTGTTTATAAAGGTGCCACCTTAGGTGGAATAACTTTATATGGTATTTATTGCCATTGTTCTAATCACATGGAGTATGATTCTCATTTTTCTGTAATAATTTCTGCAAATGATACAGTGGCCTTTAAGCGGAATTTCTGTAAACTGATGTCTGTCCCCAACGGACAGTTTAGAGCAGATATTTCATAACCTTCATTTCAAATGAATCAATATTTTACAGTGTAGTGTTTTAAGTACTTACAATTTAAAGAAGTAATTTATCGGACAATTTAAAGGAAATATTTTACAACGCAAAATAAATCAAAGACCGGCTTTGAAATTAAAAGTAACTTTATAGCCTAAGAAAAATCAAATTAATAAATTTTAATACGACAACTAACTGAATTTATTTCCGAAAGATTTGCCGCAAAAATTAAATTAAAAAACAAAAATATTATTGGCAAATAAAAATACACTTGGAATAATTAAGAATACCTCATGGAAAATTTCATAAAATTAGCACTTCGGACAAAACCCCATATTTATCATCTGAAAACGAAAGTTCTGTGTCCTTGAAGAAATATTTGAATATCTCAGCATCGCAGTATTTATATATCTGTACAGCCATTAATATAGACATGTTAAACTAATCCGTACTTTTCCTCCTTAAAACTAATTTAAAATACAGAAAGAGAAAGACCTCTGTTCCAGAGAGAGAAAAACAAAATCAAGTCAGATTGGTATATGAATCCATCATAATGTGATTAAAAAATAAGCGACTGCTTTTTAAAAAATTATAAACTGAAAGACGTTTATTGTAAACTCTGAGAGAATACATGTAGTTCAAATATCATTTCAGTATTGTAAAGTTCTTTGGACAAATAAAAAGGTTTTATATGTCCGACAAAATAATGTACTAAATCTTTGAAAGCATTGCGCTAATATAAAATGCAGTTGCTGACATTAGGAAAATGCAAGATTTAAGATTTCCCCCAAACAATATGCTAATCTAGCTCCACCCCTGCTCCGCCCCAAAATTTGTGAATGGCCAATAGCTGCTCTGGAACTGACCACTATGCAAATGAGATTACCTTATTGTATATTCATGAGCATGCCTATTTGAATGTTGCTAAGGTCCTGGCAAGTGGGCTGAGCTTACTGAATAAGGGTTCCTTTATCGAGAGAGTTACGACATGAGCGGTTTCAAAGATGCCATTTTGTTTCCAAAGTAGTTGCCAGTGTAAATTGACTGCTTCATTTTTGTCCAAAACAAAGTTTAATTTCAAATGGAATAGCAACTGTGACGTGTTTTCCTGACATTATCCTTGTTAAATATGTGCATCTTGATTCCATGTTGTGCATTGTTAAGTAAACAAAATGGCATCCCCATAACTGCAGATTGATGTAACTCTGCATAAAGGGACTCGATATTGAACTAGTCACAGTCTGTTTCGACCATCACATAATTCCTTCAAAATGATTTTGGTTTTTGACATGATCGTGTTAAATTTCCTGTGCATTATCGACCTCCGACAGTGTTTGTCAGAAATACACACAAAGAGCAAATGTAGAAGTTATAATAGCTCTATGCTATAACTATACATTTATGTATAACTTTACAATCACAAGCAAAACAGAAGTGGTCCTTTATACATTTGTAAAGACAACAAACACCCATTCTCAATGTCAATACTTATTGTAAAACCTGAGATGAATCAAACTGCTTGCAACACAAATGCTTGCAGTGAATTTTTTTCAGAAAATAGAATACGTAATGACAAAGACATGTTAAAACCTTTTTTTGACGTGCACTCATCAGAGCATTAACAAAGATGGCAGCAGACGGCAGAAAAATTGCTTCGTTCAATGAAGAATCAACAAAGAGATTTCCTAATTTGAGCACACAGTTCTTCGTTTGACAAAGATTACAATAGGGATTAAGATTACGCAAAAGTGAACGCAAAATGGCTTGAGCATATCTTTAGAAGGTCTACCAGGTTCGAAATTTGGTCTCGGCAAAAGAGTTTTCGTACCACGAAAGTCATATTTGTAAATTTATGTTTTCGTCTGTTCTAAGATTTCCTCAAAGTAACGACCAAGTGCTGAAAGCATTTCGCGTTCACGTTTTACGTGCATCTAAATCTCCCCAATAACTTCATTTGTGGGAGCAAAATTTATTTATTCAACGAAGCAAATTTGTAATGTGTGCGATTCATAATGTGCGTCGAGCATGAAGCATCCGTTTAAGTGTCGTTTTGCGCACTGCACATGTGTGAATGGCATATTTGAAAACCACACATGTTGTGAATGGTACCGAATGAAGCACACTTCATTACGGAATAATAATTAACTAATCTTCGTTGAACAAAACAATTTCCCCGATATAAACATGGTCCGTCCTTTTGCTTTCCACCTTACATAATGCTCTAGAGAGTGTACGTCGAAGAAAAAAAATGCTGTAATAGCATTTGTCATTACTTCATGTTATTTTCTGATTTTTACAGTACTAAAAATTTGTTCACGGTTCAGATTTTGCTATATTTGTCCCTCTGTTTTGGGACTGACTGACATAAGTTTAACTTTTTCACAAAGACATTTCATCAAAAAAATTTGTTTTTTTATACAAAACGGCTCATGTATTTTAAACGCCGACTTCATTTCTGTACAAGCCATCTGACAAGGATCCATGATAAAGATTCTAAGTATTTATCTAAAAATAACAGATTTTTGTTACGGGTACAACGCTACAATAATAACTTTCTATTTTTATGTAACAGTATATACATCTCGAAAATTGACTATACAATATAAGACATACGATCTGCAGTGAGATACATTTGTAGGAGAATTCTTCTGACAGATACCAAGATTTTGGAGAAAAAAAAAAAACTCTGGACGATCAGTGATGGTTATAAATAGAAGTTAGCCAACAAGATATTTAAGGTTGCTTTTCATGGACTAATTACATCCTTTAGATAAAAATATACGGCAGTAATTCACTTTTTAAAAAATCATTGGTTAGTCTATCGTAAGTTGACGCATTTTACAGTAATTTGAAGTACTGTGGGCAAATGCTTTAGTTAATTGAGCGACTGGAGTGGCTTCCTAGGGTTACTGGTTCAAATCCCAGCTGTGGTGTATGTACTTGCACTCCCAGGCAAAGCACTTAACCACACATGCTCCATCCTACAGATGGGATGTAAAACTGTTTTACCTAACGTGTGATACTTTTCAGTGTATCACTGCTACAAACCATTATTTCTTGTTAAATGTTTATTTCAAAACAGATACAGCAATACAGTATAAGAATTTCAACGAGAATTGCATGGTTATTCAAAATTATTTTTTTCATGGCAGTGTTTTATATTGAAGGAGAAATCACTTGCTGCTGGTGGTATATAAAAAACCTGGGACTTAATCACCTACGATTATTAGTAACTAATCAGTATACAATCTTGCCTAAGCAAGGTACATTTTCACTTGTTAAATACCACAAATAACCAGCTAAAATACCGTGTATATTGCAATTACAAGTGGTTGGTACTCCGTAAATGTTGGCTACACAGATGCCACAGAAATTGCTATGAGAAGGTTTCAGCTCGTTCAAATTGATTACGTTTATATAAGAAATTGATTTAAAGAAATATTTTATCAAGGCATTATAAATGTAACCACAGAGAAATTATGTTCACTCTGATAGGGAGTCGCATGTAAACAAACCGTGACGTCATTACATGTATGTTTCAGGTCCATTGATCCACAAAGTGGCCTACTCAAACAAGACACACTGTGACTGCCCCCAAAATGGTCACCGTGCAAAGGATAAATAAGGGGCACTAGCTATGTCTACTGTCATTCACCATAGCAAATTCCATGGTAAGCATCTCTTATCAGATTAGCCTTCTTTAACATGATTCTGGATCTGATTCTGAACCACAGGCAAATTTCCTTAACAGAAAATGCTGCTTAGCACAGACAATTTTGGCCCTCAATAATAGACCCTTTGCACTGCCGGCCATGACAGGGGGCAGTTTTTCTTGTTTAAATGCGATAGATCCACAAAATTCCTCATGCACGAGACAGGGTAACAATGTGATTGTGCCCCATGCAAAAGGTCTATAACCATCAAACATTTTTCTGGTAATTACTTGTTAAGGCCCATCTACACATCTTGTTGGATGATGTTGGGCGTCCACATCATCCAACTTTCGGTTGGCCGACATCGTCAGACAGATGTCGGACCTTGTTGGCCAGGCTCGTGTAGACGGGCCTTTACATTTCATCAAATATTCCTGGAATGACTTCTGTCTGTTAACACACAGGAGACCATACAGGCAACATACCAAAGACTCTTGACAAACACAGCTTGTTACTGTGTGCGCTCAATACTATTACCGCTTACCAAGACATTCTCAATTTATTTTTTTAACATTATTAAAAATTAACCACCATTTCTGCATTAACTTTAAGCAGCATTTCCAAACTGATCACAGCGTAACTTTCATCCCAAGGTTTTGACTTGAATACGACTGGTCTAGGTTTTTACACATCAGGGTCATGTTTTTTTTGTCGCAGATCCGAATCCAGATCCCGAGAAGCGTCACCGCGCAGAAACAAACGAAACTGCTCCCAACGAGGATCTCAAGTCACGTGAATAGCAATTTATTTACTGAATTTGTGAATAAAATTCGCCCATGACATTTAATGTAAATAAATAAACAGCCTAAATATATATTGTGTGTTGTCACTGAGGCAACACACATGTAAATGACACGGTTTACTCACATGAAAATCTTTGCAGTATTCACGTTGCAATTTGTGATCTTGCACCTCTCGAGAAGGATCCCTGGGATCACAGATCCTGATCAGGATTTGCGCAGATCTGGATTTGGATCCGTCCATAACAAACAATTTTCATGAAAGCGGAACTCCAACTCCTGGCATTTGAGCGAGGGAGCGTGCGCATAAAGCCCACAACCCCCCTAAAGCTGAGGTCTCCAAGTTGGGTGATCGATCTGCGGTTGGGGCTAAACATTAGTGGAGATTTGTTTGTGAATGAATTACCTTTTGGGAAAACATTCACCTGGCACCCAGAAGCAAGGTTACAATGGAGTCCTTCGGTATCCACTCTTGTTTCGTGACTCATCCATCGCATCCTTCAAAATGGCGTCTGCCCTGGGGGTTACGTTCGGCCATGGCCAGTCGCAGTAAGAGGGCACACTTTATCCATGACCATTACCAAGAGCCTTTGGGGTCAAGGGTCATCCTGGAATGCCCCTGGGCCCCTTTTGGCAGGTTTTCCCCATCGCTGCAATCGGATGAATCGGTGTCTGATCCGTGGTCCTCTGACTGTGATGTTGAAAAAAATTAGAAAAAGGATTTAAAAATGTGAAAAATGCATTTAAAAAAATGATGAACCCGTCTCACAATACTATTACAATACTCTGAATCTAACTTTAATCTTTCCAAATTCACTAGCTGGGTCTTTCTATAAATTAGGGGTCCAAAAGTGTGACATTTAGTGTCCCCCGTCACACCTGATATGTGTTATTTTTCATACAAAAATCATTAAAATGGCTTTTAAACCATTTCGTATGAATTGTACTTTATGTACTCACTCTTTGAGATGGAAAGTATTTTTAAATGTGTCCTGAATTCACAAAAACAAGATGTAAAATGTAACGGGGGACACCAACATTGGACCCCTAATTTATAGAAAGACCCACCTGTTAAGGTTTATCTTTCTTAAAATCACAACATTGCTGTCAATGGAGGATTTTGACATTTATTTTCACTCAAACGAGGCACCTACTGTACAGGAAAAATAGTTTGGTCCCGTGTTAAAATTGTTCTTTGTGTGCATCACAATGATACACACGTAGCGCGATTAAGAAAACGCGCAGTGCAGTTTATAATGATTTTCTTAAAACAACAACGCTAGATTATAGGGGATATTAAATGCGTCGTCGCGCAGATGCACTGATCGTCCTGGCTAATTAATTACACGTTTTTGAGAGCCTGGGAGAAAAACAAAAGCATAAAACAACATGATCAGGTTGGGTTCTCTATATGGAGTTCACAGCCAGAGCATTACTAGCTTCCACCATTCTGAGAAAATGATGCGATCACATGCTCATCTGCAGTTTCGCATTAGTGTTAAATTGTCAACCCAAGAATGCCGTTTTCGAGTCACTCGGGTATACCCCCGTCACACCGGAGGCGCGGTGCCACTACGGTGCTTGTACGGCATAAACGGCAGTGGCACCGCCATGATCGCCGTGGTTCCGCAGTGGTTCCGCCATTGATCGCCGTAGCACCGCGGAAAACTGTCAAAACCGCGGACCTTCGCGGTGGCACGGCGGAAACTTTTAACATGTTCAAAACTTCTGCAGTGCCACCGCAGTGGGATCGACGCGGCACCGCCATGACCGCCATGGGACCGTACAAGGACCGCAGTAGCACCTCCATCACCGCCGTGCCTCCGCAGTACAACCGCCGTGCAATCGCCGAAAAAGTAGACTGGCGACCCTATACGGCGATCCCGTGGCGGTTCTACTGCGGATATGGCGGTGCTACCACGGTGCTACCACGGGAGCACTGCGGGTATTGGGGTGCCACTGCGGAGCCAGGGAGGAATTTTAGAAAATTTGGCGATCTTACTGCGGTGCCACTGCGGTGCCACTGCGTTCCTACGGCGGTGCCGGCGGTGTTATTGAGGCGCTTGTACGGCAATGGCGTTTCCACCGAGGTTGCACTGAGGTGCTTGCACGGTGCTACTGTGGGCATATTTTGCAGTATAAAAGCTTTGGTTTTCTGCTTCAATTTCAGTGTTCTAAAAGTCTTCAAACAGTTCAAGCACCGCGAAGAAAAACACATGTGTGACGGGTAGGGGAAAACTATGAAAAACTACTGGCGGTGTCACTACGTTGATGGCGGTTTTGACCAAAAACCGTAGTGGCACCGCCAATCCGGTCTGACGGGGGTATTACAGGGAACTTTCGAATGTATCTCACCTCAAACATCATCTCCCTGGAAATCTGCTTCATAACCTTCTTGACCTCTCGCTCTTTGTCCGAGAGTCCGTCTGACACCACGGTGACCTCTGGCGGGATACTCATGACCTCGCTGGTCGTGGACCTGCGAACAGCGCTCCCGTTGTGCGGCAGTGTGTGGTGACGAGACAGCTCGCTGGTGTTACCGTCGTCGGAGAAGTTGGGGTCTGAGCTGCAGGCTAGGTAGGACTGCCGGCTGCTCATGTGGTTCCTGTGGGGAACACCAAACATGTTAAAGATAGTATACATGATCGGTAAACTGTTACAAATAGTTTTATCCCCCTGTGTGATTGAAGATATGCATGATTAAAACCAACCTGAGCAAAAACCAGCTCCGTACTTCATCTAACTTTTGAGAAAACAGTAAAAAAAGGGTTTGCAGTCATTTCGCCCAAAAACACCTTCGCCCTGAACCATTTCGCCCTAAACCACGGCCTGTGCACGAAGTGGTTTTGGGGCGAAGTAGCATTTGGGTGACGAAGTGTTTGGACGAAGTGATTTGGGGCGAAAACTGCACTCGGGCGAAGTAGTTTGGGGGCGAAATGGTTTTGGGGCGAATTGAATTTTCGTCTCATGAGCCGAAAACTAATTGTTTTACTCATTGTCAAAGACTATAGCACTTCAGACAAAATCATTTCAGGGGAATTTTTTTACGGTCATCATGTTTATATTGTAAATCTGTGAACATTTCTAATTTTCGAGATACCAATCATGTATACTGCCTTTAAAGCAGCGTGTTCAGATCACATTTTTGAGCTCCTTTTTCCCCATGGGTGCTGAGATTTTGATACCATATCATCTGTCATATTTTTCTCATCACCATTCTGAAATTTCACGTTCTCAATCCACATATTTACAAGGATATCAACAAAAAAACCATCGACGTTTTGTAAACTCATTTATCCGTTCCATAAAGCAGTGCAGTGATTACACCAACCTCTTTGCTTCCATATCAAAATTGGAGATTGCAAATTTCCAGTTTCTCACATGCATAGTATGTTGGGGAAGTATTTTATATGATTGTTAAGTTAAAATGAAATCCTTTTTCTGGAAAAATCTGAACACACTTCTTTAATTTATGCCTCATACATATTCTTTCCCAGTTCAGAGTCACAGACAGCAGAATAAAAAATGAGTAAAAATTTGCATGTGCTGCAAGGAATTTTCCGAGGAAAAATATTTAAAATTTGTGTTACCTGTCAGACTGTGTGCGATCCTCATCCGAAGAATGACTCACAGTAATATGCTCATCACTTGAGTAGCCACGAGATCCCTAAAAATACAAAAAAAACAAACCAAGAAAATGTTTTTGTTATTACTGGTGGTAAATCGATGTTACATCTGCAACAATTACATTCTTGACCTCTCGCCTCTAGGGAAAACCTGAGGGGGTATACCAACTGTGCCTTATAGCTCAGCTGGTAGAGCATCTGCCTAGTGAGTCAGAGGTCTCGGGTTCAAATCCCGATAAGGCCCTTACAATTATGCCTGTTAATTGTGGCAGACTTGCGAATTTAGCATGACTATTCTACACACATTGGTAGAATGTCACTTTAGGAAAAACTAGAAGCCCTACCTTGGTTATATCAATGATGACGTCTCCATTGGTCCTCGACTTTGACTCGGTTCTTAACTGCGGGGATGTGCTCCTAACAGCTCCCCCTGGTGATTTCCTCATGGGACTGGTGTCTTGCGCAAGCCTCTCTCCGACGTAACTACTTGGAAGAACATTATCATCTTGAGCGTCTACGACAAGGGACAGCTCACAGTTTGCCGTGGTGGGTGACGTGTTACTGTTCACTTCGTCACTGTCGCTACCGTGCGAAGTCGACGTCACTCCGGGGACGTACTGACAAGCCCTGCCGGGCCGATTTCGTAATGACCGATTCGGGCATTTCCCCTTACATACGCAAGAGGTGCAAGTCTTGCCCTTACATGAGCACGAGCACGTGTTCCTGCTTCGCGTGCTAGATGTTAATTCCGGTTGCCTGATGGGGGCGTACGGTCCAAAGTATTTGAAGTTCTCGTTGTTTATTCTCTCCGCGTCTGATAGTCTATCCAAGTCCGAGTGTTGTTGATACAGGTCCTTTTCGGTCTGTCTTAGCTCATTTGGTGACATCACGCCTGCGCCGGATACGTGCAAGTCTGACAGGGGTACTTCTTTTCCCGGGCTGACCCCGCCTTTCCCGAAACTCCCCTTGGGACTGACGCCACCTTTACCGAAGCTGCCGCGCCCGTGACTGTTGTTGCGCCGATGCCGCGTCTTGCGTTGGACACGCATTCTGTTTGGTGAGGTTTTGGAAGATGTGGGCGGAGTTCTGGGCAAGAGGCTTGGGGATGATGGGTTCGTCTCGGGCGTGGTGGTTGATTCTGTGGGTGGGCTTATTGTCCTGTGTGTCAAAAATTGACAGCTTAATAAATTGTATTTAGAAAAATACCACCATAAATGACATTACATGTGTTAGGTACATGTGCAAGTCAAGCCTGGTTCATATTTCATGCCTGGTTCATATTTCGTGCCGCAAATTTGTAGAAAGTTAAACTAAGTTTTAAATTGGACGAATATTAGCTGCTAAATCAAATTTACATCAGACTCACATTTGCTTCTGCGTGAAGTATAAACCAGCCTTGAATCATTTTTATTGGTGGGAAAGATATTTTAATCTTGCTTGTTTTTACCAGTTAATTACTATACTTGTATTTTTACACGTAAGACATGTATCTTGAGAATGAAATAATAAACATGCTGAAGCACATTTCGGCTTGGACTCAAATATGGCGGAACATGCCAACTTGACACCCACATCAGGCTGAAATGCCTTTAATTGATGTCATTCAAATGACGTCGCTTCTTACAGATTGTCACATGCATCAGGATCTTGAGCGTACATTTTTGTGACACTCATCGGCTGCGCCATATTTCTAACAAATTTTGAGCAACACACGTGCATGTTTGAAACATTTTCCAGGATGTGCATACGTGTGGTTGATGGTGTCTAATACACAGTTGTATTTTTCCTACAAAGATCGCGTCTGTAAAGGTGGCTAACATAGTTGTCAACCAGCGCCCATCGCCATACTTGTGTAATTCTCTGTTAAGTGCAAATCCAAGTTTTTGAAATATTTTTATTTTTAATTTTATTTATTTACCACATCAAACTTTATTTATCACATTAAACAGCATTGTCAATGCCAAATACAGATTGGTATCTGAATTGTTTTTAATGGGTTTAATGAACTTTAAATCACAGCCGTAGGCTGAATTACATGAAGCTTACAAGTGTCTTCCACCTAAACATCGAGATACATAGGCCAGAGACACTGGTTAATTTCCTTACTCTTCACAAAAGAATGCTCTGGGATCTTCTAAGTGCATTAAACGACACACTGGACCAACGGGTTCACTTCCCTTTCAAAGGATGGAGGAATTGTGGTCGAGTGCCTTGCTCAAGGGCATAGGTACCTATAATTACAAATACTACACATAATTTCTCCCACAAGCATGTGGGAGAAACCCATGGGATCAGGCAGGGACTGAACCCTAATCCACATATTGACCCAGACAGGATATAAATTCGGGCCACAGAAAACTGACCCAGTTTTGGCTGTTACAAATAGCTCACCTATTGAGTGTGGAGGTAGAGTTACTGTGTTGACTGCTAGCCAGTGACTTCTTGAAGAGTTTCTCCATGGCTTGTGTCTGGGCCTTGAGGATCGGTTTGATCGTCCGCTGCTGCTGCTGTTTCTTCTTAGTGATACTGGTCACTGTAGCTAGCTGTTGCTCTTTCCTGCAAGATTGAAGATTGACAAATTTCAAATTAGCACGGGCAGCCACATTTCAGACAGAGCTGTCAACTTTCCTAGATTTTGGAGAAGGCATCTGCACAATAGGTTGATATCCCGACTTCAAACATATCTAAACAGGTTGTTAGTTGACAATCCAGGAAGGTTTTTATTTGTGTCGGGAGTTGCAAGATCAATTAATTGTTGCAAAAACGGAAAGGTTGGCAGCTCTGTTCGGATGCTGAGCCATTTCACATGCCTTTTCATTTGCAAAATTTATTACAAAAAAAAGCACTGAGACCCTCGACAATTTGAAATTACTCTATATGGAGTGTTTACAAATAACATGACATTTTAAATTCATACCCTTTAACAGGCTGCTCAGCAATAACTGTCCGTAATTTCATTTGTTTCATGAAATGTCTTGCGTGTTGGACATTACTAAGATTATGTGGACCCACAAATTTCATTCCGGAATAGTTACTTTTATGTGTACAACACGTAATGTGAAGAGTGTCCCATGTGCAACACCACTGATGAGGCCACTAAATTGTACACTAAATTTTACTACAGGTCCTGCCGGTTGGCAAGCAGTTTGCAACTGTTGTCTATTAATTATCTTCACAAATTTCTAAAACATACCACAATGCACATCTATTGAAGAAAATAGCTAAAAGTGAAGTGCATCAAAGGGTTCCTCTTTAACCCTGCACGGTCGCTAGCGACCACCCAAAACAATAGAGTTCCAAAACAATCTGTGCATCAAAGGGTAACAATATTGAAATTTGCTCAGCCACTGGCCGCATTAGACAGGGGTCCCAATATCAAGGTTCTACCTCCATTTGATTATGGACAAACTGATTTGGGCACTGAACAAATGTGGCCACTTTAAGCAAGTGGCCTCTTTATAAAGGTGGCCTTAATAGCAGGTTTGACTGTACCTATTGAGCTCTTTCTCCCTCTGTTCAAGCTGTAATAGGCAGGTGCTCAGCTCCATGTACAGATTGTTGGCTCTCTCAAGTTTCTTCTCGTAGTGTTCTCGGATGTCCTGGGCATGTCTGTAGAGAAAGACACAAATTAAATTTGTTGTTGAAGTGTGGCATCGAATGGGATGAACTCCAATGGCATGTGTCCACACAAAGGTGCACTGCAACGCGCGATTTAGACCGACAGCTTCCAATTGAAATTCCACACATATTACACATAAGTACATGTGCTGATAGTGTTGTGCACCTTGGCCAAGCAGCCACACAGTTGAAATGGTTCCGGTGATTGCCTGATGGCAGTGATAATGATGGCAACAGTGCCAGGAATATCTTGCAGGGTAGACATGCGCTATACAAAAATCTACCATTATTATTTTGAAACATTTGAAGCCCAACTGACCTGAGTTCTGCCTGGCGCCGTTTGATCAACTCTTCATCCATACGGTGAATCTGGGAGCCTTCACTCTTCATTTTCTCAAATTGCAACTTGATTTCTTCTCTCCAGTCAACCTGGCAAACGAAAAAGAGACAGGTGGCTTTAAAAACGGGGGGAAAAAGATACTACTAAGATACTATTTTATGCCAACAACGGCAACAATGCTTAAAGGCCCTATGTATCATTCGCAAGATAAAACTTTTTGCAGATTCGTGGAATAAGAGTGTAAAATATCTAAGGAAGGATGTTGGTAAGCTAGCCTGAAGAAATTTTAGCTACATAAATGCATCAATGCTTCAGAAAACCTTCAAAATCTATATGGATTTTGTGTACAAGTGAATGGTAAAAAGGTCCCGTGCACAGGACTTTTTTAGAAACCCACCTTGAAATACCATTTTTGACGGAAATAAATTAATGTGGTGTTGGTTACCATTGCTATCAACACTTTGAGTAAGGTTTTTGCTTGTCAACTCATGAAAAACAAAATTGGGTCATTGCAAATGATAAAATGGGCCTTGTTACATTTTAGGCCGTCCCGGTTACGAGCCTATATCGGAAATTTGTACACAGGGTTTTTAGAAAGGCATGTTGTCACACTATTTGTAACCCTTTTTTGGCCTAAGTTATCTCTTTAGAACAATTTAAACTTATTTATTTTATCTTGAGACCAGGCAAAGGTATTTTCTGGAAAATATTGTCTGTGTTGCCAAAATGCCCCCTTTACCATTGAAAGACTCAAATGTGACATGCCACTGATCTGTTAGAGTCATGCCGCATACAGTAGGTGCTCTAACTAGGTGTTTCTCTCTCGTGCCGTTTTCCCAATGTAATTTAATCCATTAAAGCATCAACATGTAGGCGGCTTTGTGACGCCGACCGGTGTGCGCAACGTAAACCTAGATCTCGTTGGTTTGAAGTAGTGTGTGTCAAAACGGTATGTTTGAATTCAGAACAATCCCAAAACGACATGTACGTGTAGAGTCATGTCAAACGTGGTTTAATAATATGGCAATTGTTTTCGTCTTTACCCGTTTTATTTAAATTTTAATCAAAACTAGTTATTTTATGTTATATTTTATGCCAGTAGTTTTTTTTTTGTGCTTATTGTGCCATTATACAAATTTAGTGTACATGTAATAATGTGTTTTTTTTGCGTTACTATTTCTCCTACTCATTTCTCTTTTAAAACTCATTTATTCCAAGTACCTATTTTACTAATAATTATAATTTGTGCTACGTACATGTATGCCTTTAATTTTTGTTTTATAACATTTCCTGTATATTTCAAATTATCTTGTTAGTGGTCATTTGTTACTTTAATTGCACATGCCCTACGGTATGCATTTATTTATTTATCAACTTTAAATTTATTTATTGTCAATTTTAATGTTTTACATTTTTTAGCAAAATAATAAGCTTTTTGTTTATTTTACACAGGGCCGCAAGCATAGCAGTTTTATTGTGAGTGACCGTTGCAAATACATCGACTACTGAACACCTACACGTATGTATACATCTAATGTCAAGAAGTGCATTACCAGGAAAGTATACAAACATTAACATGCCCTTCCATCAAATTCTGAGTAACTGACCTGGAAAGCGGTAAACTACGGTGCTTGTTAAACAGTTTTTAAAAAATGTGCGGAATTCACTGAGTAAATAGAATTAGTTATTTATTGACTACTTATAGAGGGGCGGGTGTTGGTCTATGTTTGTCTTCATTGCACAATGCGTCACATGCCTTGCTTTTCACGTCACATGCCTTGCTTTTCACGAAAAGTAACTCTATACTACTGATTCACATGCATAGTGGAGTCCATTGTGCAACTGATCAATAGGAAAATGCATTCACTGAAAGGTCAGCGAGAGAAATTAGAAGAAAACAAATAATAATTTCAATATTATTCACTTTGTTACCTCTACAGGATAGCTACTACACGTACTGACAGAGTGTGGTTCTTTTTGTCAAAATACTGATTTAAAAAACGAGTATTTTTGGAAACTTAATTGTATCAATGAGGAATCATTGTTCAATTATTTACTGCAATAGATATCCGAGTTGACTTGTAAATAGTTAGAGGGTAAATGTAGTTCATTGATATTATCAGACTGGACTTTGGCTTCAGTATTTATTCAACGCCCACACATTAATTCACCGATAGTGTGTTAAAAATGTTCTTATCAAATAAAGGCTTGATGAGTTTAACATCCTGACACTGTTTTTCATAAAAATTCAGTTTCTGTGAAAACCTTTATTTGATTTTCTATTAACCGATTTTGTGTCAACAAACACCTTACATTTGAAACCGGAGCAAAATGTGAATAAGTGATCAAAAGGACTTTGGATGAAACTCTACAACGCCTATTACTTGAAAAGAGTGAACGTGAACTTGAAATACTGACTCAGTAAAATGAGTCATGCGTGGAAAATCTCTTGGGGCAAAACAAGCTACAGAACGCATCGCACTTCTTTCCTCGTGTCAACAATTATTACATACACTTCACTTCAACAACCCTTATCACACAGGGTGAAGAGAAAAAAATGGACCAGTTTGCGAAAATATTACACAAAGCTTATTTACAGTCATTGGTCCTGGCACCACCAATACTGATTATAAAGCGCCGCTATTAAAATAGTCTCTTGATAATAGTGACTGCGAGAGTATTTTGGAGTAGCTTTGAATGGGAATGACAATAGGGTTTGAAAACAAGTTTTGTTGTTCAAGTGGGAAGGCTAGAGGGCTCAACTATGCCAGGAATGTGAAAGAAAGAATATAAGAAAAAGTGTAATGGAATGCTAGAGCATGTAATAAACAGGTGGATTATGGCAGGTGGACTCTGCATGTTTGATTAGACAAAAAAGGGGACTGGGTCTGTTATAATGTCAGAAATCATACAAATGTCAACAAAAAAGACGTTACAAATCACGTTGGAATGTTTGCCAACGTGTAAAAATAGAGTGTAAATAAAGAAAAATACTGTAAAGCATTCTTTACAAGAAGCACCCTAAATGACCTACGAGTTCCAATGGTCAAAGTTCTAGGTACACAATTTATGTTGGACTAAAAAGTCCTTCTCACCTAAAAAAAAAAACCAACACAGGCACGCCTTTTCAACTTGGTTTTAACAGAGCAATTTCCAGTTGTTGCCCCAATTTTTCTCTCATCCTTAGTTCAATTATGTAAAGTATGCTAAGGCCACAGTTAAATTCAGCAGTTAAATTTTAAACAATTTTAAAGACATACACTCTATAAATGAATTTCGACTTTATTTCATTTATGAGTCTTTCCACGGGACGGCCTAAAATGTAACACAAGTGTCCGTCCTGTTTACAAGTTATATTGGAAATTTGTACACAGGGTTTTTAGAAAGGCATGTTGTCACACTATTTGTAACCCTTTTTGGGCCTAACAAAAGTATTTCCTCGAAAATATGGTCTGTGTTGCCAAAATGCCCTCTTTACCGTGGAAAGACCCTTATTTACTTTTACAATGAAAATCTTCATTACTATAATTGCTTACCTGTTTGTCGAAGTAGGCTTCCTGAGGCGTAGACAGAAAATCAGCAGCTGCGATGTCAATGTGCATGAGAATCTGACGGAAGGAGGGTCTGTTCTTGGGCTTAGCACTCCTGCAGAAACAAATATAACTTCATAATCTCATAAACTCATAATCACAAAACTTCAATTCATACTTTGCAACTTCAACCACAAAAGTTCTGTTGACACAGAATTATTGAATAGGATGTCCCAGGGTTTTAACAAAAGTTGCCAAAATTATCATTTATCTGTGTTCACGGTAGAATCCCTATGGAAGTAATAATCTTAAAATTACTTCTTTATCTGAAGTCAATATGAAATTGTACACAGTTTGAATAGTAACATTTAATAATAAAAAAGCTACTGTACTTATAGATGGACACTATGCTTCTTTCCAATAGTGGGACGTCAGTTTCTAGGGTAACTTGAGGAAACTGGTTCAAAACAGTTGCTGGTAATCCGAAATGTCCATTGCTAAAGTGTAGGGAAACAGTTTATCTTGGTGTCTCTAGAAGTACCCCATAATTAGGAATATTAATTGGATGCAAACATTATAAAATGCCAAGAATTTGGCAAAGTTTTGTATCAGATATTTTCCTAATTTGCGTGCCAAATTTTGTTTTGAAGGTGAATCGAATCCAAATAGATTCGCGATTTTATTGAAAAAAGATTCCAAAAATTCAAAATCAATTCCAACCATAGTGTTGGTTTACTTACCAACACTGCATCATGAGCAGTTTGAACCCTTCTGGGCAAGTTGACGGGATCGGAAGCTGCAAACTGTTGCTGCCAACGCCCCAGATGATGGCGGAGGAATCAACATCCTGTTGAAGAAACAATGTTATTCAGTAACTCCTTTAAATTTTGTCTTCATTGCCATGATACGCCATGATCCGATGGAGCTTAGTTTTATGCATCCTGAGATATCAGGGAATTTCCACTATGCAAAGCGACGTAACAATACCCTGAGGAAACACACGCAGTTCTGTGGAGTGAGCCGGCTGTTGTCTTGAGCCAACTCACGCCCGAGTCATTTTGATGTAATTTAATCAATTCGGTCATGTTATGCCGAAAAGAAACGATTTCTATACTTTCCAGAAATTGTATTGGGTTCCGTTCCTAATGACTGTACCATTCCTACCAAACTTTCAAACGACGATCTTAATTTACTGCGCAGTTTTTCAAATTAATAACAGGGATGCATGCTGACGAATGTAATGGAACGGATTCCCAGTATGCTTTAAATAGCAGCCAATCGTCGACGCGTACAACGGCCAGCATTACCGAGTACATGTATCACATGCATACACGGTGTTTACAATCTGCGCGCGTTACATTTGAATGCCTGCAATCATGCTGCAATGCACTACCAAGCGTCCTGATTGGTCCAGCAGAGGCGACAGGATTTCTGTCGCTAGTCCCACCGCCAAATGGGGCCTTTTTCAACAGGGCCACTGTACGCAGGAGTTAGGGAGTGCATTAAAGGGGCACTGTTGCAAGAGGATGAGTTTTATGGGAATTTTAAAGAGACGAGTTTATTTATACTGCTCACAAAAAATAGGACTTTTCCCTATAATTTCAGTGTTTTTAATAACTTTCTGTTATAAATTAATGCAACATCAGATGAAAAAGTCAATTTCTAAACCAGTGCTTCTAATTCTGTGAAACACCCCATGCAAATTTTCCATATGTTGTCTTTAAAGAGGCCCGTTTCTAACCTTGTACGGCATTTCCCCTGTCAGGAGCTCCCAGAGCACCACGCCAAATGACCAGACATCGACCTTCTCCGAACACGGCTCGTTGCGGATGACCTCGGGAGCCATCCAGGCCACGGTGCCAGCAAACGACATCTTAGTGCTTTTCTCGTTCCATTCCCGACTCGTGCCGAAGTCGGAAATTTTCAGGACGTCGTTGAATGAGACCAGTACACTAAAAAGTAAACAATAGACAGTAATGTTTTAAAAATGGCACTACCATCAAGTAAAGATAGGTGAATATATTTGGGGTCAACATTATAAGGCAGTGACAGTGACAGTGCTTACTAGCCGGTTTTGTGCCAACGGAGGCTCCGGCTATTTCATGGAGACCGCAACCTGAAGCACTGCAAAATGTTTGCTAGCTTCAGATACAAAATTGAAAGTAGCCTCAGGTGTTACCAAGGGTCAATTTCATGACAGGGCTTAACAGCCGATTTTGTGCCAACGGAGGCTCCGGCTATTTCATGGAGACCACAACTGTAAGCACTGCAAAACGTTGGCTACCTTCAGAGGCAAAATTTGCTAAAGACAGTTACGCAACAATGCTCTTTTCTAAGCACACGCTTGCTTAAGCACGTCATGGCCTTGAAATAGCGGTAACATTAGCACTTTCTGCTACAGTAAGCACATGTTTTATTAAAGCTAACACTTAATCACCGCCAGGGAATTGGCCCGGACCTTTTGGGGCTAGTATCTTACTTTGGTGACTTGAGATCTCTGTGTATGATCTTGTGCATGTGCAGGTAGTTCATCCCTTGTGCAATCTGCTTGCTCCAATCCACCATGAGCTTAGGGGGAATCTCACGACCCTCACGCAATACCTCATACAGCTGACCACATGGACAGTACTCCATTAGGATACAGAATAATGGAGCTTGCAAGCACACGCCCCTTGAAGGAAAATATAATACACTTGGTTAAAATGTCAAATAAACCTTAGTGTCTCCCGTTATGACCATTCTGCAGTTTCTATTTTAGTTATGCACCCAGTTATGTACTTCAAAAAGACAGGGGAACCATTGTTCGACAAGCTAATTGTACAAATTAATCAAAATGTCACAGTTTGCATCTTGTTTTCATTGAATGACCCACATAAAACAAAAGACCAAGCCGAATATTAACTACACGTACATAGGTAATATTCCGCTATGATGTAGTAAAAGGGAACCTTTTTGGGGACAAAAGTACCAAAAGGCAACAATGTATAATTTCATTATGCCCTTTTATTTTACATGTATATATTCATTCTTTATATACTGAGAAATAGAAAAATTGTTTTACTTCATAAATGTGACACAAATAACGCAAAAACTGTCTCGCATACATTACAAAGTTTTAGTTAAGGTATACATTCAGTATTTATGAGATCTTCGCTATACATGTAACAATCTTTCTCACTGTGATACCAATCTCACCAAACAGACAAAACCACAAACAAACCAACTCACTTGACAGAGACAATGTGAGGGTGGTTGAGTTTGCGTAGATGTTTGATGTCCACATCTTTCTCATCTCGGACTTTCTTGACGGCGACATCATTTCCTTGTAGACTGCCCAGGAAGACTGCTCCTTGCGCTCCGCTGCCAAGCCACTGGAGATTGCGAATGTCTTCAAAGGGGACCTCCCAGTTATCTGAAGGAACAACAGTTACGGTTTAACCACTTGATGCCAACAAAAATTCTGCTACAAATTGGTAAAATTCCGAAAAAATCTCACACCTGATTTGCCTTTTTAAAAAAATTGTATTTTGGGCAAAAACAATGCAAATTGGGGATTGCAAATTTACTGTTTTGTTCCCATGGATAGCATTTTTGGGAGGTACGGTATTTTATATGATTGTTAGGGTTAAAGCGAAATCCATTTTTCTGAACATGCTCCTTTAAGTTCCAATTTGTAGATGGATCAAATAGTACGAACCCGTCGCTTGTTTTTCGGCCACTGCAGCTTTGCCAATAATGGTCCAAACCGGCCTCAGACACCCCAGAAACCCCTCCAGCAAGCTCCGTCTCTGACCACCAGTGAAGGCCACTTGGTTTTCCCGGTTGACATTGAGGTTGTTTGTTGTCTTGTTTGTTGTCTTGTTTGTTGTCGTGGTCGTTGTCGTGGCATTGTTGCTGTTGTTATTACTCAAGGTGTCGTGTTTCTTCCCTGGTAGGCCGTTACGCGGTGATGTCAGATCGATCTCCTCGCAGTCTTCCAGTTGTAAAACGCTTTATAGCAATAACACAAATTTTAAATGCTGAAAATCATTTATTAAAAAAATAAAATAAAATAAAAAACAGGTTAAGGGACTCCGATCCCTAGTGTCTGTTAATTTTAATTCATTTTCGTAAAAGTCCATAAAATATGTTTGAAAGACCCAACAAGGTCACAAGCCTAGACAATTGGTGCAAATGAAATTTACAATGCTTCACATGAATGGAATGAATTTTCATTGCTCCATGGTGCCTGATTTGCAAAATATTGGCAGTTGCAAAAATGTGGTTTTTTTTAGTTGAGTATATTTCAATGTTAAGATTTAACGCACGGGGATCGCCGCTAATTTTATCAAATTTAGTCCAATGCAGATGGCTGGAAAACACTCAATATTGTGAAAGTGTTGACTGTCGATTGTAAGTTTTACGGCCCATCACTGTAAGTTTTACAGGATAAGCTTGGTGACAAAAAAATACATTGTCATTTTTACATTGTTAGAAAGTCCTGTGCGGACGGGAATTGTAAATATCACAGTAACACAGATGTTGTAGTCACGTAACTTTCGAGTCAAACTGAATGATGAGGTGACACATTAAGTTTTACAAAGGTTTTACATGCCAAAGGACATTCTACGGGCTGAAAATCCAACAGCGGACAGAAGAATTACCACGATGGAATGTTAACAGTTTACTTGCAGAAACGTTTTTTTTACAAAAATTAGTTTAATGAAGAGACAGCCTTTAGCCGTGTCCGCATTGGACTAATTTTTGTAAAACGTTTCCACGAGTTACTGTAAACATTCCATCATGGTAATTTTTCTGCGTGTCTGCACTTTTGGCCCATAGAATGGCATTCACCACGTAAAACTTGGATAAAATGTGTCACCTCATCATTGAGGTCCACACAGAAGTTACAAGACCACAACGCATGTTCTATCGTGGTTTTACATTACATTGCGCCCGCACGCACGACACTTCCCAGTGATGTAAAACTGGCAATGTAATTCTTCCGCGACCCAGCTCTCCCAATAAAAAATTACAGCAACTGGGCGTAAAAATTACAACTGACACTTTTGATACTTTATAATTTCAGGCCCTCCGCATTGGACTAAATTTGGTAAAATTTATGACGATCTCCGTAAGCTTTTGTTAGACTTACCAATTACTGAATTCCCTGTTCCTCTCCATGTTGTTGACAATATTGACTTTGGCCGGACTGTGGCGACTGGTCATGGGTCGATCCTTGGCCATGTGACCCCCACACTCGGTCACGGACAGGGTGGCCATGCCGTGGGCAATGCCAGGCATAGAGGGCGCTTTTCAATCAAGGTTACGATGAGAGTAGAATTAAGAACACTTTGGGTGAGAGAGACAATAGGCAGACCTGGAGACATGATTAAAAGAGAATGGAAGTTTGGTGTAATTTTTAATTCATAAATGAGAGGAATTTCCTTACAAAAGTAACTTGTTTTGGTTAAAAAATAAACTGGAATATATTTTGAAAGAATGTGGTTTACATGAAAAAGCTGCGGAATACATGTACATACATGAAACAGATTGAAAGCTACCGGTACATAAATAAATTTATGCAGAATTTGATGAATTAATCAAGACTTGTTGGATAAACAAATAGCCACACCCATCAATCCCACACCAAACAAACACGGCCACACAATCTCCTTTTATTTTAAATGTACCGTACATACAATAGACAAAAAAGTCGCGAGAACGGAAAATTTAGTGACTGGGTATCAACCCCTACATGTACCTGGACACTTTTAATAAGCAATGAAAAAACAGATTGTGCAAAACTGTACGAAAAATCCAATGAAGTATTTGTACATTACCATGGAAATGGTAGAAAAAAATTACACATGATCCATTGTTCGGTAAATGTATAATGTACACACTGGTACATGTATGTATGTTTTTGTATACATTTACTGTACAGTATGGAAAAATACTGAAAGAGAAGTAATAAAATTAGATGCACATGACATTGTTTTCAAAATTGTTTACATGTACATGTACCGGTACACATACAATGTACATGTACATAGTACTCATCTTGTCCGCTCTCCCAGAAAGATTGCACGAACAGCAACGGTACATAAAAAGAATGCATGGCAAATGTCAAGATTATTTTTATTCCATCAAAATGCAGAGAAGCTGCAAGTCCATTCCCCAATGTATTTTTTATATCCTAAGGAAATGTATACATGTACATGTACAAATGTATGTATGACCTTAACCATGCCTCAATATTGCACATTGCACACTTCATCAAATATTCACAGAATTGTACATTACTCCATATACAACGTACAATGCATTAACACACGAACATGTACATGTACATGTTAATTGCACATCAATGGAAATATTTCACTTGTGAAATATCCATTAAGGCCCTGCGTGCGTAAGATGAACCCCCACGCACGTCACAATGCAGAGAATTATTCCATAACCCCAAGCAACCATGCACGACCATCTGCCGGCCGCACAATATCATATGTTCCGCGGCAAATCTCGAATGATTAAGGGCAATTATCATCGGCCGTAGAAACTGGGGGATCGTGGCTTCTCCTGCGCTGACCCAAGGGCCATCGGATCATGTTCATAAACATACTAAAGTTACATGTATGCAGGGCTTTTTTACTTCATCAAAATCTACATAAAATGACAATAACGGCAGTGTCTATGTTTTAAATATATTTGTATCACACTAAACTCAATAGCCATAAATTCACACATTTAATGATTTACATACGTACATGTATGAGCGTACAGTTATATACTGTCTGTATTTAGATCTCCGGTACATCAATTGCAGTAATCCAAAATTTTACTTCACGAGTTGCAGGAAAAACCTGACTAAAAGTGTTGATAGCAATGGTACCAAACACATCATTTTGTTTTCGTGTAAAGTGGGAGAAATTGCCATCTTGAGGTGTTTTTTAATCATAAATTTGCAAACAATTTTTTACTATTCATTTAACACAAAAACTATGCATGGATTTTAAAGGTTTTCTGAAGTATTATGTGCATCTCTGTGGCTGAACGTTCGACAAGGCAGTTTATCAACATTATTCTTTAGTTATGTGTAATGCTGTTCCTGTTTTTAAAAGTTTTCTAATAATGTAACCTGTCTTTAAGACTACGTGTACATACATATGTACATGCGCATATGGTATTAAGTACATTGTATGGTACGGTGCAAATACTGAACTATTTAAGCTGATTTCCAATTTGGAATGAACTTTGAACCCTTCATATCATCATGAAGACAAATATTGAAATTGCAAAAGAATTTAGTAAAAAATAAACATAACATGTACATTATGTAGATAGCTTACATGTAGGCCGATACAATTGCAGCTTCAACAAAAGTTCCGACATGCAAGAAAAACAAGCACACAGAGTAAATGTAATCCCAAGCAGCTTCTATAAGATTCCCTAGGTATTACATCTCTAGACATCTTGGCATTGAATGGAAGGAAGAAAAACAGGATCAGCGCTTCTGCCCGCTTCCGAAGAGGGGTGAAAAGTGCGTGTTTGGCACCAGGACCTGCCTGCGCCAAGTCCTTTGGTGAATAGCAATCATCATAGAATCAGACACTGCGGCACCGACCGACAGGCTTAGGTTATGGCGCACAGGCTTACAGCGGTACATGTACATGTAGGTTAGAATTCAAGCACAATAATATTAAAGGGGTTTGCTTCATGATGATAAAGTACACACTGGTCTAGTCCAGTACCGTATGTACAAATGTATTTGTACATGTACATAAGGTGCTACACCAAAATTTGCAATAAGTAACTGAACTCGCTCCAGTGAACCAGTGGTTATTTTGAGCTCTGTAATTAAAGGATACATTTAACATGTCTCGCTCGTCCTGGTGTAAAATGGCAAGAAAATACGTACGGTGCGTGTTTACAGGCATACCAGTACACACATTATGTGAATACTGCAAATCAACCTACCGGTTGGTCATGTTATGCATTCATAACATGACCATGATGCAATGAAAAATAATCATTTATGCAAATGCATAAATTGACATGTGAAGGCTACTCTTAAGCGGGCCTCCCACTGTGCGATTTTTGCCACGAAATTTCCAACGATTAGGTACGATTTGGTACGATTTGGTACGATTGTGTATAGAGTCTATAGACAGTCTCTTAAAATCATACCAAATCGTACCTAATCGTTGGAATTTTTTGGAAATTCGTGGCAAAAATCGCAGTGAGAGGCCTGCTTCACTGGATCCGTTATGATACCATGGCAACAACTAAAAACCAATGCAAAACTGTATACCGGTAGGCCTACGGTATACATGTACATGGTATAATGTAAGGCAAATTTCCAACACATACATTGTATTTTTATCATTAAAATGCAGTCACATGCATACTGCACATATAAAATGAAGATACATGTGTTATTTGTCAACTGGATTTATCCATTACAATGGGGTACAATTTTGTTACAGTTCACATTTTTGTTGTGCCAAAGTTCCATACACATGCATGTACAATGTAATACCCAAAGGTTACCTGCATGTTGTTACTTGTGGTACAACCAAACTTGGGATGAGAGAAAAAATATAAATATGCCTTATCAGGATTTGAACCAGAGACCTACATGTACATGTATGGCTCACTGCCCAAGCAGATAGTCTACCAGCTGAGCTACGGTATAAGGCACGGTGGTTTTCCCTATAAACCCAATTTTTGTTTCGGTGTTGCATGGGAATGCAACTGAGCAAAGTAACGAACGCAATACATGTATTTGCTATGGTGCCTTGTGGTTACTTGTGGGGTACATAAAATATATTATGTACATATAACTTTATGGTTAATTTGTTCAGACTTGTTGATCAGTTCAAGAGATCAATCAACCAATGGAGTAAAATGCCAAATTAGCCTCATGTGGTCGAGCACTGAAGATGTACATTTTAAGTTTCTTAAAATTTACTGTAAATGAAGTGTTAAGACAACAGGAGGCAAGATGCTTGAAAACTGCTTCCTCCGGCAAGCTGAAGACTGATTTTCCAGATGAATGGCACATCACACACTGTCGTCTGAACTCAAGATTGCACAAATGCATTTTGCCTGCAAAGGACATGCTAATGCAGATGCTCTCTACATGTACATATGCCTACGTTTCAACCAGAGGAATTTTTAGTCATATTAAGTTAAACGTAGGGCTACATGTACCAAAATGGAAATTTGAATATTTCAAAAAATTTTCTATTTAAAATTTCCAATAAAATCTTACTGAGCCGCAAAAGAAATAATATGCAAAGATTTTCTCCATGTTTTGATTTAAAGAGCAGTTAATCTGAGAGCAGGAATTTTCAGCACACAGAAGCTTTGTGCAGTCATGCATAATGAAGCTTTTATGTGAACATTTTGATATCAACTCAATTACAAAAGAAATTTTCCAATTTTGATTAAACTGAAAATTTGCACTTCTTTTGCTGCTCAGTATATTTCTTGAGACTGACTTGGTCCAAATTTGGCCGTTGTTGCGTACTGTACATTATTTCTAAACCAAACAATGTACCGGTATTTTATTCTAGAATTAAGGAATTTGTTCTTCTTCACATCTTCTGCACATGTTTGGGCAGAATGTCTTTTCTGTACCTGGTAGCTACAGAGCATATATGTCTTGCATAGAATACTAATTACGGTATCTCTGCAATTCATAAAAATGAATCAAATATTTCTGAATATACATGTATTTGAATAAATTGATGAATATTCCATTAATTTTGAATAAATTACATTTAAATATTTTATTATCAAAGATTCTTACACCGGTACTTGAATGGTGGGTAAAGCTCTAGGTCCCTTATATTTGCCGATTAAAACAAAAGAAACCCCTTTAAAACATGCCGTAATGTCAATTGTAAATGTACACGTACAGTACGAGGAGTCTTTAAAAAATATCAAACTAATAAATTAGAACCTCGATGTTAAGCAGCCTAGATGAAAAATGTGTTATTTAAACTTGGCCAAACCTTTTAAAATACAAAGAAAAAGAAAAACATCTGCAGGTCTGCGAACCCGGTCAATCGTTGTGGCTTTAAGCCTCCTACACGACACTGGAGACGCAACGGCACCGGCGACACTAATCGTAATTCACCTCGGGGCACAAGGCACCAGCAAAACGTGCTGAGTGCGCTTGTGTGTCCCGTTTTCTGCTCAAAATTAAATATGGTTTTCCTTCGTCCCGGAGGGCTGTGCAATTGGAAATAAACAGTACAAATTCAGGGCAGGATTTTTTGCCTATGATACTTGTTTTGAAATTGGCTGTGTTCTTATTAATGTTTATAAGAATAATATTGGTTGATACAGGCTCTGACATGTCTTCAGTACATTTTATGCGTGTGTACATGCACATATGAAAAATGGAATAAATCAACATTTACTGGTAATAATGGGAAGTACATGTATACTTACATGTGTGTACATGTCAACATTCTGCAAATGTACCCCTGTACATGTAGATACCGGTACATGTACGGTACATGAACATACATCATGTAGGCCTAAATATTATTTTATGTTAAGGTAACGAAGGTCATTCCCACTTAAAATCTATCATCTCATGAAAATGGTTACACAATCATGTAACCATTGCAATTATTACAATTACATATGGTATACATGTGTGAACACGTTCACGCAAGTACTTACCGTACTTGTACATACCGTACATGTACATGTATGTACATGTAGGCCTACTTACAAAAGATTTTCTCCCTCTAATTGTTTAGCGCAAATGATCCCTTATGAGCACATGGTGTATGAACTCTAGTGGAACTGATATGGTTTAATTGTGTTCTGTTGACAACTCAGTAACCAATAACACACAGTGATTTCTGTTCATAATCTACAAGTACATACATGTACCATTTTAAAAATTTAAAATCCGATCCTTCAATTATGTTGAGTAGTGTACATGTACATGTAAATGAACAATGAACAAGTCATGTACATGTAGTGGTCACACTCGTATACATTCTTAGTAGTAATGTTCGTCTGATAAGAAGCTACATGTACATGTACACTCCATTATACGCACACATACCCAGTACTAACAACACAATCAGACATACACAGAGGAAAATGATACATTTCATCGCTCGCCTTACTCGCCTCATCCCCACGCTATATCTCCCCCATGTCTTGTGTAAATCCTGCCCGCTAATGCTGACGTATTGGATGACATCTCCAGGCTTGCAGAGCGAGCACTGGCTCATCCATGCGAGACAGCTCATCTCAACGCTACTGACTAATTTATGAGAGGAGTTGAGTAAAAGATCAAATAGACTTGTGAAAGTCTACATGTACATGTACAAACGTACTGTTCAGGGTTTAGGCAGTCCTACATGTATACTTTATATGCACATGATCTGAGCAAGGAATTTTCACACCAAGTCCTGAACATCGAGTTGACTGAGTGACCTGTTTATACTATTGCCAGTATTTCGTCATCCTCATAACCTAATTGCCTAAAGTCATATTTACTAGTTTTAAGAAAAATTTGGGGGAAAAAAGAAAACGATCTGCCTAAGTCACATGTCTGAATTTTGACTAGGCAAAACCACTTTAGTGTGATAACTGGCAATGGTGGGTCAGTAGACGCCTCTCATGAAGAGCAGATTTTGCCAAAAATCTAAATTGGCCAAATGTATGACTTGCAATTTGGGTACGAGGGTGACAATTTCAACACATGCTTAAATTTAACCCTGCCCAAAATGTGGGTAAAATTCAAAATATGTGTCAAAAATTTAAATTTATGACACATGTAAAATTGTGAAAACTCTGGGATTAATTTTCAACCCATGTTACAAATAGACTCATTACTGCTGTTTCATGCAATTCACAGTGGAGCTTTTCTACCTATGACTGAAGTGGTATACATTGTACACATAGAACAATAGATATTAACATGTTTTAAAACTGACACATGTTGAAAACCCATTGAATAGTGTGAACGCAGAACAAAATTGAACTGTGTTGATATTATTACACAAGTCTGTGACCTCTCATATAACCTGTGGCTCAAAACCAACATGGAAAAATAAGATCCAAAGAATTTCTAACATACACATGAACAAATGAGGGAGCCTAATATGTAAATTTTCCCTTTTTCTAGATTATACACTCCCAATTTCACATTTAAATGTCGCCTCACAAAAAGCATGCCTACGGACCAATCTGCCACAATGCAACCACACGATCTCAAGACTGTAACTACATTGTAGCAAGTCACTTCAGAGATGGCCCGTATCCCCAAGGAAAGATGGTTGGAATTTCTCAACAGGCAATGATTAATTTATTAAGCGCAGAGTGAAGGAATCCAATAGACTTGCCAAAGTCTTGTGTCACAGAATAGACTTTCACGTCCAGTCATCCACACATACGTTTTGAATGCGTCACTTCTGAATATCACCAGCAACTGAATAACAGTACAACTGTATTTTTGGATTACGTACTTCTACTCTCAGAATTTCCGTTGATTAAGATGCGTGTGTGGGAATTGTTACTTTGCCAGTATCCTTTCACCAGTGGACATCGTGACGTCACATGATCAAGGTCACCAGACAGTACATGTAACTATGGTTATTGGTTCACATTAATCACGTCGCATCCATTGTGTTTGTGTACTGTGCATTCTATTAACGAAAATATTTTTTTTAAAATGGGAACAACGATGACTTTCACTGGTACCGGTATGTTAATACAATGATCTACGTTGTTGGTCTACGTTGGTCTACGTTGTAGTTACAGATATGGCAACATTTGAATTCAGTTATTTCTTTGCAAATCTGAAACAAAAGAGCAGTTGACTCCAAACTGTATTGAAGTTACATACATACATACATGTACATGTACAGTGTAGTGTCCAGTGATTTCAATATCAGATTTTCATACTGTGCATGTGCATATTCCATGCACACTTTCAAAAACTGCCCTTAACGACCACAAAGCTTGCCCAGGCTTGTTCTACCGGTACCAAGCAACAACTAATTCACATGTACATGTAAGGGTACAGGTACTAGGCAAAATCACAAAGAAAATATGTAATATTTCCTCAACATTGGCATCAATGGTGGGGAATAAAATCATCTGTCATTAGTTACACTTGATCCTTCAACGATATGACAACATCAGACTGCCTGGTCCAGATTTACATGTACCTGTACCTGTACCAAGCTGTGTGTGTTCTCCTGCAGACCTAGTTGTCATTACTTCAAGGTACATCTATTGTACCAACCTCATAATGCATTGCATAATAAGTGTGCAATTCTGTGGTTTGGCTTACAAATTATGAAAATAATTTTAAAGATACACAATGTACAGTTGAACATCAATAACAAAAGCACCGCTATTGCAACATTCTGCTACATGTACGTATACAATTTTAGATATCAATTAATTGTTCCTCATTGTTTCTATTCCTGATAATACAATGTTCCTCTTATAACAAGGTAATCTTAAAGTCCCTCTTGAGGAGTTTTTAAGGCTGTCTGCATTGGACTTTTATTGGGAAAATGTACCAAGACGATGGGTACTTTTCCCATTTTAAGTCGAAAGCTGACAGTGTAGGATGTTTTTCTCCCAGTAACTTTTCTTGATTTCAGCAGTTACCTTTCATGGCCAACTTCTTCCCAGGAATATTGACCAGGGAACTTTTCCAAAGACAAAAAGTCCAATGCGGACACAGCGAGTCGGTAAAAGTGCTCTGGAAGCGTACGACCGGGCCGTGAAGGTCAAACTGCGAAGGGACACTGCGCATGCTCTCCCACTGTCTCGGTAAAATTTTACTGTGTCAAAAAGTCCAAATGCGGACAGCAGTAAAATTTAGCCATTTTTAAATTTCACCATTGTCTTGGTATAACCATAGCTCCATGGTATAACCTCCCAAAAAACAAGTCCAATGCGGACACGACTTCATTGATGAAAAAGACTAATTTTGACAGAAACATTTACAGAAGAAACAAGAAAAAAACACTTCTGCGACAAATATATTTTTTTATAGCATTGCACTGAATTATAACCATAAATTACACGATGCTGGGTAAAGATTTGTGTGGTCTGGGGTCGATTTCACAAAAAGTACCAAATCCATCTCAACTCGCCGAACCCGTGGCAAACATACAAAGGGTTCGGTGAGTTGCGATGAATTTGGTACTTACGAAGCGTCACAAGTCTTTGTGAAATCGACCCCTGATCACATAAAAACTATATTTACCTCAAAACCGACTCTGCAGCCAAACAGACACCTCTTTCATTCGCTGAATGCAAAGTTAAAGTGCAAGTGAGTGCATAAATCCATGGACAAGCATACATGTATCAACTTCATCCAAGTAGTGAGGTCCAAAGGTTTTTAAAGTTGCACTGTACGAATAGTACCGTATTATGATGTACAAGTATGTACATGATTGGCCAATAGAGGCCCATGTGTCAGGCACAAGTTAGCACTTGTGATGACATCATCTTTGGGTGTTGCATTGCAACAACAAAGTTGTTTGAAAGACTGTCAATGGTGATTGGCTGATCTCATTCCAGAAGGATTTAGCTAATGCTATTCCAATTCCAGATGAAGCGTAATGGCACACCTGCAGCCAGTTTGCCAATTTTCTAGACATGCAGTGATAAAAAGGTCAACGTTTCATCTGTAGTGAAAAAAGTAATTTTTTCTGCCTGCAGTAAAATCCTACATTTTTAAATCAAGGTCACACTCTCTGGTATCCTTTCTGGTTTTCTAAGGAAGTTTAATTTGTTTATGGCCTGCATAAATCTGCTTTTAACTTTGTCACAAAAGCCAGGAAGCCTGTTCCTTTTAATCTCCATTGTGTAGTTTCTGTTTGAATTATACCAGTCATTAGCTCTGGTGAAATTTCAATAGAAGCTGTGCTTCTATTGTTGTTGTCCCAGACATTCAATTACCCATTCCCCTGAAGATATTTGAACAACAAAGTTTTATTACATCAAGCAGGAACAAACAAGAGACTCAACAAACAAAACTGTCAATCAAGGGTCCTACAGGAGACAGCAACCTAAAATATCCTAACCTTTTTATGAAAGGAGATGACATCATACTGATGAGGTAATGGCAGGTTATTCCCTTTTCTTTGTGATTGGTGTTTGCACAAGTTGGCACAGGCTGGCTATTGGCTAATCCGTTGCTATTTTGGCAGTGTTTTGGAGTGGGGCCAATCTAGGGTGGGAACTTTGTCTGGATTTAGTAAAATTATCTTTCAGCCTTTTGTTCTCACAAGCGAACTCAACAGCCAAAGTGGAAGTGTGTTAGAGTTGGGGCCAAGAGGGCAGGTTGGTAGTAGGGCGATGCAAACCCTTCACAGGCAACATAATGATTGATACCCGGTAGGCAGAATAATAGGGCCAGAGGGGGACAAAAACAGGATGTTTTGTCGAAAGTTAAGATGTGGGATTGGTAATTTTTAGAGGTGATGGTGTGCATAACCCACAAGGTCTTGTTTTGGATGGTAATTAATCAATCAAGTAGGTATCAAGTTACGGAAATGATGTTACAGTAGTAAACATATTGCACAATGTCAACTGGTTTGACAGGAAGGAAAGCTTGATGATTGTCAAATTTTTAAAACAACAAATTGGCTTTTGCAAATAATAAAGACTGTTTGGAAAATTCATATGGCAATCGGTAAAAAACAACAAAAAAAAACCCACTGAACACTGTCTTTGCATATAAACAAAACACAGATAATTATCTTGATAGATTTTTAAAGCTACATTAATTTGGGTTTACAAGTACAGTACTTGGATCCTAATATCCTGACCATTGACGATTTTTAAACTGTCATCAAAAACTGTCATCTCAGCACTTTCTTTTGTGATAAAATTTGCAAATAAAAAGATACATAATACGTAATACAATGGCTCAGCATCTAATTCTAAAACGAGGCTGTCAGTGCTAATTTGAAATTTGTCAATAATTGGTTTAAAAGCCCAAGCATAATGAAAATACTCCATATAAATTTACACCTCAATCAGACTGAACGGGCCCAAGCCAACTCAAATTTCAGTCGGTTGCAGAGGGGTAGTTTCAACCTTTTCATAAACCGATCAAAAAGAAAAACTGTACTATGTAAACGATGAAGCTGATTATTTTCAGGCTGCATCTTTTCTGCGCATGCCCACTATATTGATGTATTCTTTTGCGCATGTCACACAGCTGTTTAAATGCATTGACACAAGTACATACATAAACTCTAGACCGTATTACATGTAGATCACATCCCATGTAAACAGTTGACTCAAAATGTTCAATCGGAATGATTTCAATCGGAATGATTTTAATCAATATAAAACAAATTGTGCATGTAACCCCAGCTATTGATAGAAAAAAATCATCATCGGGAAAATATTGGAAGCAAAGAAGACTTGATAGAATGAAAAAATATATATATTTGTGTGCCTTTTAAAACAGATATTGCCACCTTTGTTGTACATGTATGTTCACCTTGTGTAAATATTACAATATACATACATACATACGTACATGTACACACTATCGAAGAAGAGTACACACTTATGTACTGTACATGGCACATACATGTACATGTACCTGCATATCTACATGTACATACCAGTATTAAAGCTACATATGTACTATACATGTACATGTAGGAGTATTGATGATGTGTCTTTCGATGTCACAGCAAACCAAAACACGCCCGGCGTTATGCGTACACATCGTATTTTGCATAGACTTGTTTCGGACTGTGTGAACTTTGGCATAATTACCAAACCACATTTATGCAAAACTACATGCGTGTGCATATTAAACAATGACCAATTTTTAACAGAGGGCAGTTTACTGGTAGATGTTAACAAAGAGAACATGGTCTATACATGAACATACTCAAGACAATTTTTTTTTACATTGATGTAACAAACTCATCAAAAAATACGCTAGAACTAAAAAACCAATTCACTACTCCACCCAGATTGCAATCAATAGCAATTCCACATCAATGAGAGCAGGTGTCAACATCGTCATGGCAACTAACGATAATTCATTCAAGTGAGCTGTGCCTGATGGGACAATCAATCCCTAGCTTGGCAGCTGTATGCCGGGCTGCTTTCGAGCGCGGCACCAGGTGCTCCATGGTGCTCCATGTGCTCGCCCGAAAGCGTGTGTAAGCATGTGTGTGACGTAACGTTTCCACCACATGGGAGCACCAGGGACGAGCGCTCGAAAGCAGCCCCGGTTGGAATGCATATCACATGACATGCATTGTTTGTACAGCCAGTAGAACAATACTTGAGATTGGGGAAGGGGGTGGTTCTTTTAAATGTACACATGTATTTAGGCATGATTTTTGGCAGTTAAAGAGCTTTAACCGATGCAAAAATTCCTTACTTCATTAAAGGAGCTTGTTCAGGTTTTTCCAGAAAATGAATTTTGTTTTAAACTAACGATCAGTAACAATCATATAAAATACATGTACCTTCCTAAAATACTATCTGTGGGAAGAAAACAGGGAATTTGCAATCTCCAATTTGTTTGTGGAAGCAAAATATTTGGTGTAAAATTTCAGAATGGTAATGAGATAATTACAACACATGATATGGTATCAAAATCTCGATCATCACTCATTATGTAAACTGGGGAGGGGGAAGTGGCTCGAACAATGAAATGCAATTTATTAAAGCCCAGTACATCATTTGCAGTTACCCACAATTTTACTTCACAATTTGACAAGAATAACATAACTAAAAGTGTTGATAGCAATGGTAACAAAGACCATACATGTGCATGATTTTCCCCCTTGAAGAGCGCTATAATGAGAGTTTACTGTACAACATGTACATTTTGTAGAAAATTGTATACATACATCAAATGATATCATTTTTTGTTCAGTTTCATTTTAAATAAATTGTGTTTTGCACTTGTAAGAAATACAAAGATGTTTTGCACAAGATGTTTTGTACAGGGTGATCACTTGACACACTCCACCATACTGTTTGTAGAAAAGGTGAACAAAAGGGTCAACAGTTCCTCCATTCATGACAAACCTTCATAAGCATACAATGGATCAAGCATAATACAGGCGGGAAAATGTTGTGGCCAATCACAAATCCAGAACTGCATGCTACTGTTGCATATGTACATACTAAACTCCAGAACCCTTCAGGAGCCAATAGGGCTCACTGAATCAAGTGGTTTACTTTATCCTGCATAGAGCCAAGATGTTCTGATATTGACTTGCCAATCCAATTGGCCTAATATGTTTATTGCTGAGTTGGAGCCATAAGTCTGAGGCCCCGGGCAAGGTATATCCACTGAACAAATGGTGGGCAGAAGACTGCCAGGCTGTCTCAGAAATTAAAGCACATTAGGGACAGAGATCTGACCTGAAATTTGCATGGCCCCGAGCATTTAAGGTTCTAATTGTGAAGTCTTGTTTCATTGCAATGTCTATTGCTCCACACACACTTGATGCAAAATACATTTAATTTTGAGCTCCAATTTCGAGTTTAAATTTCACAACAATGAATAACTTTCATATTTTCAAAGCTACATGTATTATAGAGAATGACATGACATGTATTGTGTGTACATATAAAATGTCAACAGTTTAAAACAAAAATTACTTTACTGTTTTTTAGGTTTTATTTTGTACAAAATTATTTTTAAAAATTGGGTTCTGAATTTAATGATCTTATTTAGCATATAATGAAATTTTTGATGTGTGTACCCCGGTACATGTACAGGTAAATATCGTTTTTTAATGTGTGAAACCTAACCAGCCAGAACCCTTTTCATATTGCATTTATAAATACAGTTGAACTACAATAACCTTCTGTTTATAACAAGGCAAATTTTAGGTCAACATTTCGTGTCCTTCATTGTTTTGATTCCTGATAATACAAGATTCCTGTTATAACAAAGTAATCTGCAAAGTCCAAAGGACCTATTATTAACGAGGTTCTATTACATGCAAGAAGCAAAGATAGAGAAACAGAAATGTCATCAAGTCGACATTTGAAACTCTTTCTAGAGAACTGGGATTCTCTGGCATGGTCTCCGTTTCTCATCAATTAAACCTGTTTTTCCTGTGTGGCCAGATCTTGAGAAACCAATTCCCTGGCAACTGGCTAGCTCTTCAGCAAACAATAAGTAACATTGGTTTTGCATTAATCTTGAAGAGAGTTCAAAGTTCTGATGATATCAGTTAGGAATGGTTCAGATGACCTACATGTACATGTAGGCCATTTACATGTACGTACGTAATGCATATTTGGCAACAAGACCATGTTTTCAATTTCAAACAAATGTCTTCATCTTTTCTCAAAATAAACTAAATAAGCTTAAGATGTTCTTAGAAGATAGCTTATGCCACAAAAGGTTAAAAAATAAAAATACAAAGTGTGACAACATACATGTAGGCTTATCTTTAACCTACTTCCCATATAACCTACATGTACATGTATGCCAGAACAGACAAAAATGCAACACATTGTATCTGTGAATCTGTTTTTGTTACTTGTACATGTAGGTCACAGAAAATTTGCCCCTGAGATTTTAGAACTATGTTGTCACACTATTTGGTAACCTTTTGAAAAAGTTTACGTTATCTCCATAGAACAACAAACTTACTTCTTTTATTTTTGAGACAATGATATTTGTATGAAAATGTGTTCTTGGTTGCCAAATATACCCCTTTACTGTGGAAAGACTCGACTGTTACAGTATGTGTACATCTACACTTTTACATCATTGCATTGAATATGGTGTATTTCACAATTTGTAATGAACTTGGCTGTTTCTGGAAAAGACATTAACTTTTTACCTTGTCAACTACACACCGAGCCAGCTGACACATTCATCATGATCATGTTTCATACTGTTGCTGTTAACTTGCCTTATGACCTTCGATCTGCTTGCAGATTTAGGGTGATATTTCAAGAAACAGATTGTACTTGATATTGTAGTTGTCCACGCTTCACGTGAAATCAAATTACCCAGATTTGCAATTTGTTTTCCTGTCTTTCATTCCATATCACAGTTCAATCTGGAAACTTTACTGTGTGATTTTAGTTCTCTAAATCTGGCCAGTGCATGCATTCTTGGTTCAGAAACTTAAAGGAACACGTTGCCTTCAGATTTCACGAAATCTCACGTTTGAGGGTGTTCCTTATACTTATTAAGAGTTGTTCTTGCAATAAAACACATTTAATGTGTTATAATTAGTGAATGGTAATTAAAAAAAACAAACACTGACCTCTGACCCCCACTACATGTCCCGCGAAATGTATACGTATTTCAAGCCGTCAATACGATTGTCCGGGTAGTGGGCAAAATGCAGCGACGAACAGGAGTTAGGCTGGCGCCGTAGCCAGTGGGCAGGTAAACCTATCAGATGAACGCAAGGTACCATACCATTCTCCGCCTCCCGAGACATGTGTGAAATGTAAACACTTAGACACACACATACCGACTGGCTGTCAAAAATGGATCGTCAAGAGAAACAGCAGACGCGTCAAAAAAGAAAAAAACGAAAACCTCGCCATTCAGGGTAAGAATATTGTCATGGGACAAACCGATAGAAAGGACTTGGATGATTTATACCCAATGGTTATTGTAGACACGAATTAAAAAAACTGATGATAATACGAAATTTTTTAATGAAATAATTGTTCAGAAGTATTTCAACAGCTGCGACTGGAAATAAGACTAATATAATTTCTCCGCCATTTATGGGAGTCAAGATTTTGACTCCCATAAATGGCGGAGCGTGCTGCTTCGAGAAATTACGCAAAATTGAAGCATTTCTAAGGCACGTTTGTGTGGATCATTATATTCTACTTTTTAAACATCTTTCAGATCGTGCTCATTATACTTCAAACGCTTGTAATAGCCCAAAAACGCCCAATAAAGCGCAACCCGAAGGCAACGTGTTCCTTTAATACAAAAGACTTAAGCCGTGTCCGCATTGGACTTGTTTTTCGGCAGGTTTCACCGAGACGATTGTAAAATGAAAAATGGCTGCTGTCCGCATTTGGAATTTTTCAATTTTGACACGGAAAAATTTTACCGAGGATGACCCTCATCGAGTCGGTAAAAGCTCTCCTAGAGAGCTTTTACCGACTCGATGTGTCCGCATTGGACTTATCGTCTCGGGAAAAGTTACCTGGTCAAATTTTCTGGGCAGCCGTTGGCCAGGAAAAGTAACCGCTGGACTCGAAAAAAAGTTACTGAGAGGAAAACTTCCTAGGCTGTCCACACTGGATTAAAAATGGAAAAGTACCCATCGTCTCGGTAAGTTTTCCCCAAAAAAGGCCAATGCAGACAGGCCTTTAGCAACAATGTTTGTTTTATTAAAGGAGCGTGTCCAGATCATGGTTTTGAACCCCCTTTTTCCCATGGGTGTTGAGATTTTGATAGATCATTTTACATATTTTTCTCATTACCATTCTGAAATTTCACGCTCTCAATCCGTATAATTTTTTTTAAAAGGATATCAACAAAAAACCACTGATGTTTTGTAAACTAATTTATCTGGTTTCATAAAGCAGTGCAGTGATCACACAAACCTGTTTGCTTCAACCTCCAATTGCAATTTTTCTGTTTTCTTCTCATGGATATTTTATGATTGTTAGGTCAGTACAAAATCCATTTTCTGGAAAAAATGTGAACAAGCTCCATTAACGCTAACCCTTTAACTTTAATTTTTTTATTTTGCTATACATAGATTCAGTAGAAAGTCCATGTCTACCTATATAAACAGGTACCAGAGTTCACAGAGTGGACAATTAGAAGCCTGCCCAAATTTACACCATATCTTATGCAAAAACCCTGCCTCAGATAAACGATGCTTTGGCAGTCTTTGGCCGCTAAACATACTATACACCATCGCCCTGTTTTGTTTGCCAAGTCCAATTTTCTCCAGCCCGCGGTTGCAGTTGGCAGCACTTTGTTATTGAAGATTGCTCTCAGCATGAGTGTCTGTGTGTAAAAAAAAATTTCCCTCAAAGAGAACCAATTTAGAACGAACACGGTTTACTGAGTTTGAAATTAAATTCGGAAGGCTTAATTCCGTTCCTGAAGGAAGGGTTCACGAGCGATGTGGCAACTGATTTTAAGGCAGTTGAAATTCACGCCAAGCAACTGAGTGTGCAGATCATAATCTGAACACTGTATATACAGTGGAGCAAACAGTAAATAGTACCATATATGTTTATATTAAAATCCAGAGGTTCTCTCTTTATGGATGCTCACTGATTTCCCTGAGCAGTAAATTATGTATATGTGCATTAATACAACTATTTTCTGCTCCTCCAGGTACATTTTGCAAGAACACATTAGAGATGTTGCTGTGTTTCCCTAAATGTGCAAAACAAACTGAATTTTCCAGAGATATTATTATTATCGTGTCCACAAAACAGCAGTTACAGTACACATGGCTATACATGTATGTAGTTCAGCCAAAGCTGAGCACATTGCTGACCCTTCCAGAGATTTAAAAAAAGTATTGTAGTATACTGGTATCAGTATAATATCCTACCAGTACACCATGAATGCTGTACACAGTTTAACACGTTGTACGTAAACAAAAATTAAAAAATTAAATTAAAAATGTGTTAACTGACTTGAAATGATTTGAACTAAATTTAGTGATACAAAATCATACAAGTAATAGTGTTTTCAAAGCTTTTTCCTTTAGGGGCTGTCCAAAGTTGTAAACATTTTCACAGTTCTAAAGAGAGTAGTATTTTTCAAGACCACTACACACCCCCTCCCCCCTCCCGATCCAGTGTTTCCGATCCATCTGGCCAAATGGTCAAATGTAGATTTCAAGAGGCTGTGAATTTAGCACACGGCAATTTACTTGCCAGGAGCCTGACAATTCTTCAGTGTCAATCTATTTTGGGCTTGGGCTCTGGTAAGAATAAATCTGTGAAACATGTACTGCACGGGTCCGGGTACATGTATACCATGTACATTATGGTATACTGTGAACACTGTTAATATTTTTATAACAAAACAACTTGCATGGATTTTCAAGGTTTTCTGAAGTATTACTGCATCTAATTCTTTAGTTATGCAATGCTGTTCCTGTTTTTTAAAAGATTGCACTTCAGAATCAGATATGCCTACATGTACAGTGTATCACATGAATGATGAAAGCAGGCTTGCCATCCATGAAATTCGAGGGGCTTAATCAAGCTCAAGTACAGTGTCTCGCTGGTCAGGCACCCGATGAGAATCAATATTCCCTGCTGGCATTTTGGCTGCCAAGATTTTATTTGCATTTGTTGGGACATTTATTAATCAATGAATAGATCATGATGAACCCATTTTTTTGAAATTTACACAAAGTGTCTCCTAGATGTAATATACACATAAAAAAGTTGTTCGAAAATATATTTGCAAATATTTGCGATGTTGCACTTTTTTCACAAATACATGTTTCTAAAGTTTGTAAATATTTATGATGTCGTACGCTACATTTCTGTGCAAATATGTTTGTACATTTTGTCACTTTGTTGCATACTTGGCATGCCTAAGCGGGGCATTTTTGGTAAAAACCTAGAGGGTCTACCTACATGTAACGTGTGTCACCAGGAAAAGATGGGAAACTGGCTTTGAAGCCCTCTAGTTTCCATGATTTACGCTATCCGATTTTTGTCTATTTTATTTATTTACCACATCCAACAGCGGAGAGACCGCCAATTACAGGAATGGGAGCAAGTGTGGTTGAGTGCCTTGCTCAAGGGCACAGGTGCCACAACCCGGAATCGGACCTACATTCTAGTACTAGCACAGGAACTTAAGTTCGACGCACTAGACCGCTCGGCCATAACACCCCACAGACATGATCTGGGGCCAATTTCATAAAGCTGTTTAGCAGAAAACTGTGCTTAATCAATAATTTGTTTGCTATATAAAAATGGGTTAATACTCAATAGCCAAAATTGTATGTCAACTTGTGTTCTTAGCAAGAATATCAGATATTCTTGTGAAAAACACAAGATGACATGCATTTTCGACCATTAACCGATTTTTTTAAAGCAAACAAATTTTTGATTAACCAATTTTTTCTTCTGCTAAACAGCTTTATGAAATTCGCCCTTTTGTGTCTGTCAGTGTGGACTGGGTGTCAGACACTGTCTAGTGTCAGACATGATCAAACTTGTCTGTCAAAAGAGTGAATTTTAAGCACATTAATTCAGACAAAATTCTGAAGTCTGGACAGTCAGCAGCTAATCAATGGACAGTTTAATAACATGTCACCTTTGATTGGCCACATGATTGAACAAAATCATCAATCATCGTCAGACTTGTCCGACAGTGTGGACGAAGTCTTCAGTCTTTAGACAAAGTCAAACAACATCAAACAATTGTCTGTCGAACAAAAATCTGACAATATCTGATACTCATAGGTTATTAAACATGTAAAATTCAGTTTCTGAATGTGAGACATATTTTTAATAAACTAAAATTTAAAATATTTAAAGACAGGATAGGGGCCTATATGAATAATGAAATAGGCCTAACTGGGCATGACTGGTAATTTTAATGAAAAGTAAATTTCGGCCTGGGCTAGAAAAAAAGTTTAAAATAAACCAGTAGGCCCTAGTACTATTTACCGGAAAACACACTAAATACCGGAAAACACACTAATTTCCGGTAGGGCCTAGGTCCTATTTTAGTATTTAGTATGTTTTCCGGTGTGTTTTCCGGTAAATAGTAACACCCAAATAAACAAACAAAACATAGGCTACACACCTGCACACACAGACAATTTATTGCTGTTCTATCCAGCATAAAAATATAAAATCTGATTTTACTTTTTAAGTTTTTATTCCAATGAATTTGTGATGTTTGTGACCAACTGCGCCGCACTACATTGTAGCACTGTGGATAAAATGCACTGACGAACACCGCACTGTTAATGTTGTGTGGGCAGCATCGCCATCTGACACGACAGCCGGCAGCTTGCTGTCAAACATTTTTTACCATTTTGTATCACAAATTTAAGAACACAAAAACATTATTCTGTGAATTAAATCGATTAAACAGATCATTCTGGATAAAACTTACCGACTGGCATCACATTCTATGAGGGAAAGTCCAGCGTAAAATAGGAAATAAACATCCCAAATCCTCGAAGAGCGGACATTTTTTCGACAGGCAAATGAGCTCGAGCGCAGAGTTCACCATTGCTTTTGATAAAAATCTATTTACCGGCGCATACTCAGTACTTCTAGTTCTGACACTCCCTCTGGAAAATTTACATATTTCAACATTTTTGCTTCCAGTGTCTAACAATAACCGTTTAGGTCACTTTAAGATTACTCAGTATTGAACATGTATATGAATGTTTATTTTGGAATTGTATTTTCATGCTATGTTTGTGATAAAACTGTCATTTTGTCCTAAATGTTTGTATATAACAGACGGAGGGAGCGCTGATACTGAAAGACCAATATGCAGCACCTATCACGTGACACTTCTAAATATAGCCCATGACACTTTACACTAATTTTACCTTTACCAAGCTTTACCGAGAACTGCAGAGGCTGCGTCTAAATTATAATGCTATGGCTTGAATTTACTACGAATCGACAGTAGATAGTGGTTACGGCTTGAACACTTTCCGTAGACTCGTTATTTAAAGACGTAGCCAAATATGGATACGACTACGCACGAGCTTGCACTGTACTAGATAGAGGGCGGTCTTTCACTGCCACACGCTCTAAAGCAAACGAGCATTTGCAAGATACAAACATTTTCATAATATATTTTAACAATTATCTGAAGAAGAACATTGGTAAACTAGACTGCAGAAACTTCAGCTACATAGGCGCAAAATGCATGCATGTTTTTGTAAGTGACAAATTGCTAAAAAAAAAGGTGTGTGCACACACATTTGTTTCCAACAATTTCTTTAACTGTCTTGACTTGGGATGTCGTGTTTGTTATTGCTATCAACAGTTTGAGTAAGTTTTTTTATCAATATAAACCCAGGGAGTAAAATGTTGGGTCATTGCAAACGATGATGAAACAATGGCTTTTCAACACCTTCCATTTCCTTTTATAGACCCTTAATGACGTTCAACTCTTTTACATTTTCAAGTACAGCAAAAGTTTACATTTTAATACATCGACAGTTAATTTTCGCTCGGAATTTGCGATGCAACTCTTCCGTTCTGAATACAAAGGATTGACACAAGGCACAACGTTTGAGTACGAAAGCGTTTTATTTAAATGTTTGAAAGACTCAAATCAACGGAATGAATACAAAAATAGATATCGAGATCAAGTTGTCATTTACATACTAGTCTATTTGTTTTTTAAAGGCGACTGTAAAGATCTTCTACAAACCAAACTGGAAATCGCTTCGAATTCGACGAAGATTCCGTTTTAAAATCGTAACAGGGCGCGTACACACAAACGTCAGCCGCCGGAACAAAGCTGAACAAAGCCTTTGCCGACTATTTTTGCGTCTTGTGGTAATCCCCGTTTGCAATGTTTGTTACGATATGGAAACCTTTTCGTCGACGGGCGGAGACGATTTCCCTGAACATGATTTTAGAGATTTAGACAATATAAAAATAAAGAATACATTGGTTCCAGTTTCTAAAAAATACATTACCGAAAGGTACATTACTATAAAATCTGCAGTATGTAGAAAACAGTCGTCCGATGTTTTACTCATATGCCTAAAGGTAACAAAAACTATATATATAAAGTACTAAACTATAACTAACTAATATAACTAAACTTATACTTCTCAAAGAAACACAATGAACGACAAAGTTGCAGTGAAGCGAACATCCACAAGATGTGTTATTTTTCAGGATCACATATTATTGGGTTGGGGAACAAAATTGGTATAGCATTCTCTGAATTAATGCTTGTCGGTGCAGCAAATCTTTCTATTTTACAAACAAAAATGCTGGGGAAAAATTGTCCACTAATCAGTACAAGATTTGAGATGTGGCAAATGTTTATTCGGATCTGAACAAATTTTGCGTGCATTAAAAGAAATGCAATTTTGTTTTCAGCGAACACGTTTAATCAAAATTTGAAAATGTCTTTTTCTGTTTAAGTTGACATCGAATTTAAGCAAAATACAGGTGAAATGTTCTTCAAACACTGCCCCTCGGTATGGCATAGTCTTTTGTTGCCATATGAGCAAAGCAAATAAACCTAATGCTAAATTATCAGTGTATAGTATGCATGTGGAGCCATTTGTCTTTTGTTGCTCGGATATGCTCGCCGAGAAAATGGGGTTATGATATACCACTATATGTTTCACAGCTCATCTGGTAGAGCATCTGCCCACAGTGTGCCAGAGGTCTGGGGTTCAAATCTATATGAGAACCATATCGTGTTTTGGTTACTTCTGTATTAGTGTTTTCCTTATATAGGCCTAACCAGCCCACTAGAAATTATTTGGAGCGATTCTTCATATGTTGTAAAAATATTTAAAATAACTGATTAATGCTAAAGCATAAAAAGAGGTTAAATGGTTTTGAAGCTGGTTTTAAAGGGCAAAACATTTGCAAAGGACAAGAAAATTAAAAGTGGTGCATTCACAAAAAATAAGTAGACAAATTATTTCAAAACTTAAAAAATGCAATTAAACTATCGCTCAAGTCGAAAATGTTGCTAATGACTAATTACCTTAATCAAAAAAATTACAAATGAACAACTAAAAAAGCAATTTGGTGTGAAAATATCAAAACTCATCATGAGCATATTTTGGTCCTTGGAATTCATCAAAAGTTATAATGTCATCTAGATCTTTGTCCTGATATTTAAATAGTTGATCAACAGCTTCTTCAGCTTCATCTTTCGATGCATAGCCCAGTTCACCAATGTAATCCTTCACCTGAGATACACGAAGAGAATTACAATGGACAATGAAAATGATACGAAGAGTTAATAGTAACATGGCAGAAGGATGCCAGTTAAACAAGGGAAAAATAATTTAATACAGGGAAGATGAATTATTTTTAAACGAAGCAAGAAATAGTCAATATTATAGAAACCGAGTGAACAAAATGGGAAAATAAAGTGAAGACAGGAAACGGAGAGATAACAAAACAGAAAATGATTAATAGTGTTTATATTGCAAGAAATTTACAACGGTTTCACGTGGACAAAAAATGGCAAGCAAGTGATCAAATGAATATAATAAAATAAACAGTTTTAAAACGAATATAACAGTTTAAACATTATTTTAAAACATTATTTCAAAATATTATTTGGCATTCAATTTACATGAGTCACGAATAAAGATTTTTAATCAGAAGCTGTCATACAAGTTTCTAATTTGAAAACACATTTACCTGTAAAGTTAATGGCTTCCAAAAGAGCCTATAAAGTTTGTCCAGTAAATTTTGTAATTTCCAACTTTTTTTTTTCGTTTGTTGTCTATTTTTAAAACCATTCCCACCCTTTAAATGACTTCAAAATCATTCATTAAGAAATATCCTGCATCCATTTAAAAAAACGTGACACCAAAACATATCTTAAACATACACGTTTCTGTAAGTATAGAAAACAAAATCCATTTTGGTCCTTCAATAGTGTTAGAAATGCAGCTAAACTGGCTCAGTCTGCATTTGTTTTTTAGCAAAAGTAAAAATGTTAATTCATGTGTAAAAGTCTGAAGGTAGTTGGCAGAAATCTAGTGGTTTCTTTTTGTGTCATGAGGTGGTTGACGTGGAGGAGTATAGAATGGGACAGGGTCACACTATTATTACAGATGAATACATCATTCAAGTTGTGCAAGGTTGCTTAGTGGGGTCATCTGAATGGTTGAATGCTCCTGAACTGAAGCGGGCTTGCATTTTGCACTAAGCATGGCGGAAGTTTTTTATAAGTCCTCCATGAACCAGGTGATTCACAAATACATTGCATTACGGCATACAGGCACTATGATTCACTCTTTTCCTTCAACAAAATTCTCATAGTGGTAACAATTTGCAGAATGAAACACTATGGAAGTGAAATTGGGTTTTGAACTAAAACAGTTTGATTCTGAAGGAAATAGTTTGTAAATGTTTACTTCTGTGTCTAATCAAAAACCCCAGAAGGACAGTTAAAAAAAGACCCATTATTTTATTGAATGCTAATTTAAATTTTAATCCCACTTTCACATTTCCAGTGGACCTGTGTTAAATGCTCACATTTTGGAATATTGACATCATTCAAAAATAACAAACTAGGCCTATTTTACAACTTTGGAACTTTTTTTCTGATAATCCCCTTAATAGACTAGTATCAAGTTATATTACTTCATGGCTACTTGTCTCAAGTTGTGGGTTTACATATAAGGGAGAAATAGTCTAACACTATAAACTCTTGCCATCAATAATTTGAGTGCAATTTGGGTATAGTAATTTGCATGAATTCTTTCAAGTGTGACAACCATAAAAGTTGAAGATGATTGTGTTAAATGCTCACCTCTTCTCTGCTCAAATTTTGGTCGCCATTTGCGTCCATCCTAGCAAACATGTTGACAGGCTCCCCATCTAAGATTGCTGTAACAGTTACTTCATATATAGCTTCTCTATCCATTTTTGGTTGTTTCAATCCTAAAATTTTTTAACAAAGAAATCTTGAAGTAAAACAAAGCATCTGTCAAATTAAATATCTTACGTCACACTTCAATGGAAAATGGCTACAAATTTTGGGTTTGACAGAGTTTTGAGGGTAACATGTTTTAAAGCCTATCAACCACCAGAAGGTGAAATTCTGATAAGAAAGAAATTTTAAATTTCCTAGCAAGAGCTTTGAATTTTTTTTAGACCAGGTCCCTCATGTTTGTGCACAGGGTCAAAAGTGCAAATATATATCAAAGTAAATTATTGAATTTTTCTTATTTGCGTTTGATCACTAACAATTTTTTTTTTTAAACATCAAGCATCAGTAAGTGCAGATTTGAATAAAAAACCACATTTTAGGAGTGGAAAAAAAAAATTAGCCAGTCTCATATGTTTTGTAAGGGTCTGAACTCACGATCAAATACTAAATTCTTTATTTAACTTGTCAGACATTCCTGATATAAAATTATTTCCAGAATTACAAATCATGTAGTGATATTACAGCATTTACAAACCGCATTTAGGGTCTACTTTCATCAGAGGTGATTCTGCTTGGATGGTGATCTCCCGTTTCTCGCCAACGCAGATTTTTCGAAGGCCTTCAGACAATCCAGGAAGTTTGTTCCTGTCGTCAACTTGTATAGATAGTTGTTTGTGTCTTGATTCACTGAAAATCAAACAAATTAAACAAAACAGACAAATAGAAAAAATAAGAATGTCACACTTTATCCATCATCCGAGAGAACTTGTGTAGGCCTACATAATGTTTATGGCAAGTTTTCAGGTTTTTTTAAAATGTCCATTTAAACACAGTTTTCTTTCGACAAATTAATTAAAAAAATCAAGACATTACAATTTGTTTGTATAAAAAAGAAAAATGCAAAGAACCCAAAAGAAAAAAAACAACCCTTTTTTACATTAGAAAAATTCAGACTTTTACAGAAAAAATATCAACATGTACACTTTACAAAATGAAGTGCATACAACTAATGACAAGATTTCTTTTCTGTTTGTTTCTAGTTTCTTAGTTTTGCTCTATTCTCTTGGATTGTTTTTAGAGTTAGTTTTTAAAACATTTAAGACTGCACTTACGTGGAATCAAATTCTTCATAAGCATCTCCATCATCATTCAACTGCTTTGCAACAAAGTTTAGTTGTAGCCAATTGCCTTCTGCAGCTTTCCTAATACACGTATCGAGACGGCTTATCACCTTAACCGTCACGCCCTCCTGGAATTCGGGAAGTTCCCCGTGCTCCTCGCCGGCCGGCCCGGTGTCCGAAGCGACCGGTACTTGGTCTTTGGATGCGCCATCGTTATTCTCTTCAACTTCAGGTTCGGCAAACGACGCAGCTGCAATCAATAGCAAAACCGCGATTTCGACTAGGAAACTACGTAGCTTAAGCGTCATTTTTAATAGAAGGATAAGGCAAGAAGGCTTGGAGAGACTCTTGGGAAATATAAACGCAAAGATGGAATGGAACACCGTGACGCTCGCCACTGAACTTTGTCAACGTGTACGTACGTATACGTACATGTATGTGTAGGGTGTGCAGGTTGACCGAACTGTGACAAAAAGTTATATAAATTAGGAATGTGCGGTTGATTCAATATGTCCTTGAATTAATGAAAGGCACAGGCATGCGCGCTCGCCAAATTCGTGCCACGCAATACGCAGCTCTATGCCTTTGCTATGGAGCTGCGTATTTCGTGGCACGAATTTGGTGCGCGCGCATTGCTGACGAGCCTGTGCCTTGAACACTTAGAAAAATAGGGATGTATAAAATGGCGATGTTTTGCCGACCATTCGTGCTTCAGACACCAGTTTACAAAACAACCCGTTTAATTCACAAAAACATTTCTTCACGGCGTTCTTCATTGTCTAAAGTTTGTGAAATGCTAAAAGAAATAGACAGCCGAAGTGTGACGTGCATTGCCATGGCAATTGGATCTAAACTATCATGGCCGTCGGGAAAAGTACCATTGGAAAAGCACTGAGACACGGTTGAGTGATTTTTAGTTTAGATCCAATTGCCTAGGCAACCAACAAAAGGTGACGTACTCACTTCGGCAGTCTATACCCCAACCACTCTAGTCTGGTACCCGGACCAACATTTTTTTTTTTTTGGTCGTTGTATGTGGAATATGTGGAGCGGAAACCAGTCTATCCGTACCCCTCTTGTGAAAACCTAAATATGGCTGGATCCGAATTAGTGGCTTGGCTGTGGCTGTGGCTGTTGCTATGCTGTTTCTAAGGACTTTTATTGTCCGCACATAGCAATAACATAGCAACAGCCGTAGCCACAGCCAAAGCCACTAATTCGGATCCAGCATAACTAGCGATCGAATTGTTAGACTGGTTCCCGCTCCACATATTCCACATACAACGACTGAATATGAGGACCGGCTACTGTCGTGTTTAAAATACACTTTAAGCATTACGTCATGCATTTATTTTTAGGAGCACACTTTTCAAAGCGCGCTGCGCGCTATATGGCATGAGTGTACAACAAAGTTATTTGAAAGGGGTTATTCCATATTTGACCAATACAAATTTAATATATTAACCTTAAAATATTAAGTATGCCCATTTTAATATACATGTAGGCTAGCATCAAAAAGAAAATTCAAACATTGTCTGCATCACCCAGTGTTTTTAATCTGCTGTTGCAATCCCGTAACTATAGCCATTCATCATACGGTTACCGTAACTATATCCACCGAGTAGTTTTAAATCCGTGGCATCACCATATAAACACACAGCGGCACGAAACAATGACGAATTGTACTCGACGATTGAAGCCCAATTCATACTCGCTCGGCGACCTACGTGCGGAACGGAAATTTTGTCCGCCGAGTAGGGTCAAACGAGTTCAACAGTGCGCGGTCAGTATTAACTCTGCAGCGACTACACTCGACGAAAGTGCGGCGAGTATGCGGCGAGTGAGTTCGGCGGAGAAGTATGAACCTAGCTTAACGGTAACGTCCGGACGACCGGACGTACATTCGGGTAACTTCGGGAACCTTCGGAAAAAGGAGGAATTCCTCCTGTTTCAAAATGGCGGAATTGGCGGCTGCCGGACCTTAAATTCAGTCTAGTCAAATAATTTTTGGTCCGGGTACCAGACTATCGAATTGCTTGGTCCGGGAACCAGACTAGTGGAAACCGTGGAGCCCGGGTTGTTTCATTATTAACTAAGATCCCCATCTAAGATTCCTGCAACAGTTACTTCATATATAGCTGCTCTATCCGTTTTTGGTTGTTTCAATCCTAAACAAAGAAATTTATAAACAAAGAAATCGTGCAGTAAAACAAAGCATCTGTCAAATTAAATATTTCCATCATGTCACATCTCAATAGAAAATGGCCACAAATTTTGGATTATATGCAGAGTTTGAGGGTAACATGTTAATTACTTTAACACCTGCACTTAGGCCTATAAAGCTTATCAACCACCAAAACGTGAAATTCTGATATGAAATTTTTGCATAGAAAAGTTTAAACAAAATCCTTTAGCAAGAACTTTCATTTTCTTTGGCAAGATCTCTTAGATTTGCAAATTAAAAAATAAAAATACTCCTACCCCGCCCCCCGGATGTACCCCACTGATGTACCTGTACCCCTCTTGTAAAAACCTACACTCCTTTAGCAGTGCTTTGCGCGTATGGGGCGCCGTTCGTCAACTAATTATTTAGGCGAATTATAGCATGTTTTTTCCATGGTTTATCTTAATTCTGTGTAAATAATGCATTTGTGTCAAAGGCCGTTTATGGTTTACAAACAACTCGATTCTTTACAAAACAGGAAATATACTTGTAGCTGTGCAAATTCATTATTTACAAATAATGAAAATTACCTCGGCGTTCCATACTTTATTAATGAAACCGACCAGTGTACATTTCAATGGTTTACAAACAAGAGAATTGTATCGTTCATAGACAATTCCATGGTTTATAAATAATGAATACTGCACATTGCTGCACGTTTTTCTGGTTTACAAATAATACAAAACTATCCAGTGCGCAATTACATGGTTTATAAACCAAGAAACTTGCACCGGGGTCTGATTTTCTATGGTTTATAAATAATGAAAATTGGTTAGTGGACGTACAATTCCATGGTTTATAAACAATCTAAACTGCGCCGTTCTAATCAATTTTGTGGATTCTGTGGTTTGTAAACAATTACAAATAGTCAATAGGCGTGCATTTTGATGGTTTGTAAATAATTGAAAGTGATCGTTGGCTCACAATTTCATGGTTTATAAATAATGAAAATGAACTAGTTAGTGTGTCGCAAAATTTCATGGTTTACAAACAGAAAAAAATAAAGCTTTATACACTTGTCTGTCGTTTGTAAAGGTTGACTATCGATAAAATAAGAAGTATTATGCACTCGGTACATCTCAAAATACGATCATTGACGAAAAATTTAAGGGTTTGTAAATAATGAAAATGGACTAGTTAGTGTGTCGCAAAATTTCATGGTTTACAAACAGAGAAAATTAAAGCTTTATACACGTTTCTGTCGTTTGTAAAGGTTGACTATCGATAAAATAAGAAGTATTATGCACTCGGTACATCTCAAAATACGATCATTGACGAAAAATTGAAGGGTTTGTAAACCATGAAAAACACGCTTCATAAACGTTTATTATAATCCAGTAACGTTGCGAGAGCAATGGGTGCGTTCAATTAGCTATCATCGAGTCATAGGGTGCTCGTTCATAGTGTGAACAGTCCGGCAGACCATGGCAACAAAGGTATTTATGTGTACAGCTCATCGAACGCCACGGCACAGCCTTCAGCGCGCGCGCGGGAAATTCCAGGTTCATTAGCTGACTAAACCTAGCCGCGTATTGGGCCCGAAATCCAGCAGCGGTCTCAGCAGCGGTTTCAGCCGCGGTCTTAAAATCTGAAACGGATGTAGTAAAAGGTGATAAAATAATAATAATAATAACACATGCATTTGTAAAGCGCCATCTATCTATGTAAACATATTCTTATTTTTTATTACACGAGTTCTGAGACTCTGGCAAAGAAATTGTTAAAATTCTCAAAGAAATGTATTTCGTTTCACGGTGTTACCTAACTTAGTCATCTACCGGGCTGATTAAATTTTAAATGGTAATTTTAATTAATTAATTTTTAATTAATTTTAATTAATGAGGAGTGTCAATTTTTTACCCCAAATTAGCATTTGTATTACATACTAGTAATCCATTTAATCCGTTCATGGGGCAGATCAAATTTTGGAGGAAGCCAAATCGGTACACTAATTAGTGCTTAATTAAAGGGATAATAAGGAGTCTGGTTTCCACTAAAAAAGTGCCGAAAACTTAATACTGCTGACAAAATGGTCCCTTTAAAATAAAATGTACACCACATAGTTTGAAAAATTTGCATTTTTATTACATAATCCGTTTGAAACTATGTAGTGTACATTTTCTTTTAAAGGGACCATTTTGTCAGCAGTATTCAGTTTTCGGCACTTTTGGGGTGGAAAATGGAGACTTCTCATTAGCCCTTTAATTAAGCACTAATTTGTGGACCGATTTGGCTTCCTCCAAAATTTGATCTGCCCCATGGACGGAACAAACGGAATATGTAATAAAAATGCAAATTTTTCAAACTGACCGCCGTCGGCTGCCGTCGGCTGGGAAGCGACCGGTCGGCATCGGCACACCGACCAAAAACCACCGGCGGTTCGCCGGTGGCTTGCAAGTGGCACGCAAACAGCGTTTTACAGCTCCCGAGCTACTAGCGAACCACTAGCGGTATCCAGTGGCAAACCACCAGTGCCACTGCCGCTCCTCAATCGCCAACGGAGCACTAGCGGTCCGCGGGTGGCTGCCACCAGCGGCCCGCTAGCGGTGCCGCTAGCGGGCCGCTGACGGCCCGACCGCGGCTTGCGCACTGGGCGTGGTGTACATTTACTTTTAAAGGGACATTTTGTCAGCAGTATTAAGTTTTCGACACTTTTATAGTGGAAACCAGACTCCTTATTAGCCATTTAATTAAGCACTAATTTGTGGACCGATTTGGCTTCATCCAAAATTTGATGTGCCCCATTGACGGATCAAACAGATTATGTAATAAAAATGCTAATTTTTGAAACTATGTGGTGTACATTTTCTTTTAAAGGGACCATTTTGTCGGCAGTATTAAGTTTTCGGCACTTTTGGGGTGGAAAATGGAGACTCCTCATTAATTAAAATTAATTAAAAATTAATAAATTAAAATTACCATTTAAAATTTAATCAGCCCGGTAGATGACTGAGTTAGGTAACACCGTGAAAAGAAATACATTTCTATGAGAATTTTAACAATTTCATTGCCAGAGTCTTCGTTCAATGAATAGTGTGTTACTGACTCCGGGAAATGTTAAATGTAAAGTTTCATTAGGCGATTGTGCTTTTCAGACCGCTGCCCCTAAACTATGGTCCAAACTTCCAGGTCACATCAGAAATCTTAGGAGTCTTGAGAAGTTTAAAACTGAAGTTAAAACATATCTTTTTAAACTTGCCTTTGATTTATGATTTTTAATCTTAATTAAGTAACGATGATGTGATTAGTTTCGTTTTTAAAATGTGCAGCGCACATGAACATATTTATATGGAATGCGCGCTATATAAATGTAAAAACTATGAATTGTAGGATAGGGCGACAAATCGTGTGTAAAAAAGGTATATTAGGGCGACGTGCTCAATAGGGCGACATTTTGGTGTCGCCCTAATACTTTTGAGTTTAAAATTATTTTTTTTAGGTCAAAAACCATTTTTTTTAAATCGAGAACCATTTTTATTGGGTCTGGAACTGTCTCTCTTAGGTCTGTGACCATCAGTGGAAGCTTCGGGTAAAAAAATAAGGTGTCATTTTGAGTGATTCTTGCCGAAATTTCGGTGGTCTCCGGCGAGAGTCTTGCCGAAATGTCGCCCTATTGCGTCATTCAGCGTTCTTTAAATTATTATTATTATTATTTAACTCGTGTAATAAAAAATAAGATTTTATCACCTTTTACTACATCCGTTTGAGATTTTAAGACCGCGGCTGGATTTTGGGCCCAATACGCGGCTAGGTTTAGTCGGGTAATGAACCTGGAATTTCCCGCGCGCGCGCTGAAGGCTGTGCCGTGGCGTTCGATGAGCTGTACACATAAATACCTTTGTTGCCATGGTCTGCGGACTGTTCACACTATGAACGAGCACCCTATGACTCGATGATAGCTAATTGAACGCACCCATTGCTCTCGCAACGTTACTGGATTATAATAAACGTTTATGAAGCGTGTTTTTCATGGTTTACAAACCCTTCAATTTTTCGTCAATGATCGTATTTTGAGATGTACCGAGTGCATAATACTTCTTATTTTATCGATAGTCAACCTTTACAAACGACAGAAACGTGTATAAAGCTTTAATTTTCTCTGTTTGTAAACCATGAAATTTTGCGACACACTAACTAGTCCATTTTCATTATTTACAAACCCTTAAATTTTTCGTCAATGATCGTATTTTGAGATGTACCGAGTGCATAATACTTCTTATTTTATCGATAGTCAACCTTTACAAACGACAGACAAGTGTATAAAGCTTTATTTTTTTCTGTTTGTAAACCATGAAATTTTGCGACACACTAACTAGTTCATTTTCATTATTTATAAACCATGAAATTGTGAGCCAACGATCACTTTCAATTATTTACAAACCATCAAAATGCACGCCTATTGACTATTTGTAATTGTTTACAAACCACAGAATCCACAAAATTGATTAGAACGGCGCAGTTTAGATTGTTTATAAACCATGGAATTGTACGTCCACTAACCAATTTTCATTATTTATAAACCATAGAAAATCAGACCCCGGTGCAAGTTTCTTGGTTTATAAACCATGTAATTGCGCACTGGATAGTTTTGTATTATTTGTAAACCAGAAAAACGTGCAGCAATGTGCAGTATTCATTATTTATAAACCATGGAATTGTCTATGAACGATACAATTCTCTTGTTTGTAAACCATTGAAATGTACACTGGTCGGTTTCATTAATAAAGTATGGAACGCCGAGGTAATTTTCATTATTTGTAAATAATGAATTTGCACAGCTACAAGTATATTTCCTGTTTTGTAAAGAATCGAGTTGTTTGTAAACCATAAACGGCCTTTGACACAAATGCATTATTTACACAGAATTAAGATAAACCATGGAAAAAACATGCTATAATTCGCCTAAATAATTAGTTGACGAACGGCGCCCCATATTTATGGTGCGCGCGCCACTTTAGTTTGGAGCGGGCAAACTAAAGTGGCCGCGCAAAGCACTGCTAAAGGAGTGTAGTAAAAACCGTGGAGTCCGGGTTGTTTCAATATTAACTAAGGGGCGTTTTATTTCAATACCATTTTCTTTGAAGGTATTTTTTTTACTAGGAAAATTAATTCCTTTAATAAATTTCAACAAAATAGTGCAGAGTAAAATACATTTTTTCCCCACAGATTTTGAATTTTTGAAGCCCACCCCCTAAAATTAAGTCGACAACGTCTGAACACATCTACACGTTTAAATTTAAAACATGTCAAACACCAAATGCATGTTTTTAATGCATATAGGATCACATGTAGTCACCGTATGGTAACGAGTGGACGTGGGTGATGATTTCTGTTCGGCTGACATGGCTGAAAATTGTGTACCATAATTCTATAGAAAACGGTTATGGTTATATCTAGAATGGCATGATTGGTGGTGTCTATAAGACATCAAGCGGTTGTGTGGACATCGACAATGGCTGAAATCCAAGGGGTGCTTTTCAAATGGACAAACTATTTAGCCGGTTCGTCATGTTCGTTTTCTTGTCAAATTTTGTGTTGCTTGGAATTATGGGAGTTGGAGTGTTTTAATAGAGGAAAGAAACAAAGTCATCTAAAATGATCGAGGAGCAAGTTCGATTCACGACCAGACGACTAGAGTCAACCACTGGTCTAGCCCCGCGAGCAGTGCTTCGGGAAAACCCTCAGCCCTGTTGCCTAATCTACCCCAAATCTGTGGCAAACTCACGCAAATGAAATTTGTCCCATGGCTCTGTTATTCATGATATTTGCTCAATAGGTGCACTCACCCCAGTTTGCAAATATTCCGAAGAGTACGCATCGATCCGATGTCTAGTTTCGGTGAAATCGTGGGGAAAGTTTGAGACCTTCCGTGCGATGAAATACCGAATCTGACCAAAAATAAAATATGCGCATGCGCGAGAGCGGAGAGGTCAACACAATCTAGACTGTTCGCTGTCCTCATATTTACTTCCCTTTATCTTACGACGAAGGGAAGTAAATTGAGGATGTGGAACCAGTCTAGTGTCGACCTCTCCGCTCTCGCGCATGCGCATATTTGATTTTTGGTCAAACTTTCCCCACGATTTCACCGAAACTAGACATCGGATCGATGCGTACTCTTCGGAATATTTGCAAACTGGGGTGAGTGCACCTATTGAGCAAATATCAGAGCAATGGGACAAATTTCATTTGCGTGAGTTTGCCACAGATTTGGGGTAGATTAGGCAACAGGGCTGAGGGTTTTCCTGAAGCACTGCTCGCGGGGCTACCACTGGTCGAACATCATCCTGGCAACACACATGCGCATTAACGTACAAGTCCGAACGACTTTCATTAGTTAGTTGGTTCCGCTCAAAACGGGTGATACTATTTACCGGAAAACACACTAAATACCGAAAAACAACCGGAAAACACTGGGGAAAACACCAGAAAAACACCGGGTTGTTTTTCGCCTATATTTTCGGGTGTTTCTGGGTATGTTTTGGGGAGTTATTTGGGTGTTTTCCGGGATTTACCTTTATTTGCCTTTAGAACATTAAGCGGAAAGAATTGGAAAGCTGATCATGGCTTCAGACCTTGAGTGCAAAACATAATCTTAAATTTTTCCCACTCGAAATTTTGTTTTTCCCCCAATCAAATCTGCACATTCCAATGCTAGATGAGTCATTTTAAAGAAAATCATTTCTGATCAACTTCCCAACTCTTACCAACTTAGTATATAGAGTCTGAACTGGCGAACGTGTATATTTTTTTCGAAAACCCTACAATCTACAATTTACACTTGAATTAGTAGTACTAATTAGTATAGGCCTACTAATAATAGGGCAATTTTATGTAAAAGTACTAGGCCTACATTGTTTCGTATACAATACATTTTTGGTGATTAGACATTGATATTTCTACGTGTGGTTTTTCTACTGTAGGTTGGCAGTTAAGATGGTTTGTTTTAGACAAGGGAATCCTGGCATATTACAAATCCCAAGACGAGGTTCATCTCGGCTCTAAAGGATCCATTAAGATTGCCTGTGCTGAAATCATTGGTAAGTTTTTGTAGCTTTGTACAAATCTTTTTCACAACAGTGGGTATAAATAATGATTTCAGAATTCAGGAAGGTTGCCAGTTCAAAATTGATGAATAAGTGTTTGGTACTGCAAAATCAGAAAATAGTATTAAGTAACGACAAATTCATGCTAAAGCACTTTTCGACTTGCACTCATCAGAGCAAATCGCAAGAATGGCGTGGTGACGCTAACGAACAATAGTATAAGGCTAAAGCCGGGAATTAGCTCTCAGCATTCTGCACACGTCATTCCCGCCTTTAGCCTTATGCTAGGGCGGCACAACCCCCCGCGAAGCCCCGCCCCCATTTTTCTGTTACCTGGATTTAGTTTTATCCTTATAATTATTATTCTATTGAACGCGGGATGCACATCAATAAGGGATAATAAAGGACGTGTTTCTGTCGTCACAGATCCGAATTTAGATCACAAACTGTCACTATTCGTTTTTTCCTCAACGTTTTTTGTTTTTGTTTTTTAAAAATAATTGTCCCACCACTTACACGTTCACTTCCACCTCAAAAATTTCCTTTTTAAATTCATGACGATGTCTCTTCCGGCCAGTTGAACAAAAAAAGGATTTAAAAAACCGCAAACGCAAGTGACGCGCGACGGGCATTCACCTTCTTTTATGTCTTTTTGTTTTGATCGGTACCGAGTGGGGCACCTGTACTCCCTACACGAAAAGCCGTACTAACTGCGCGTAAACAAAGTACCCGACTATGTTAGACGGATTTAGTCAACAGAGGGCGACATCAGTTCGTTTTTCTTGGGAGCGGCCCGTCTAGTGGTACATGTACATACATGATGTAAATACATGAAAGGTATCGTGAAAATTTGTGCAGTGCGGCATATTTTGTTTGCTAGGGCGGTCGTGATTTTGCGCGGGCGGTCAAGATTTTGCGCGGGTGGCACAAAAATTAGGTAGGGCGGCCCGCCCTAGCAAAACCCCTCGTGGAGAACCCTGACCATTGTTCGTTAGTGTCACCACGTCATTCTTGCGTTTTGCTCTGATAAGTGCAAGTCGAAAAGTGCTTTAGCATGAATTTGTCGTTACTTAAAAAACTAATTTTGGTTACAAAGAAATTCATTTTTTGGAAAAATCCGAACAAGCTCCTTTAAGGCATTTTTAGAGTTAAGAATTTTCTTTATTGTAATCCACCCTAAATCTTCTTTGCCCATCCAGTCCATCCATCAGACATGTGCCGATTGGACCTGATTATCCCGGGAGAGCAGCATTTCTACGTACGTGGGACATCACCAGCCGAGAGACAGCAGTGGCTTGTGGCCTTAGGATCGGCTAAGGCTTGCCTAACAGATGGCAAACAACAACAGAAAGGTAAAACTGTCGATATAAATGTGGACAAATATCCATGAGTTTGGGAAATCTGGATGCAGTGAAAAGCAACTTGGCTCCACCGGGATTTGAACCGCGGACCTTCTGCTTAATGTGCAGACGCCCTACCAATTGAGCTATGAAGCCAACTGGTGGTTTCAAATCACGGTATTGCACTTGTTCCTCACTGATTGGGATTGGCTATCCTGTGAGCTTAATGAGCCCTACAGAGGGATAGACCCTCAATGAGATGACCACCCCCTCCCAGAGGGGGTCCCTGTGTCATTATCCCTAAAGTTACTCATAGGTAAAACTGTCCTGTAGTTTCATCGCCAAATTAAGCTGCATTTCCAAGTGTGTTGGGGGGAGGGGGGGGGAGGGGGGGGGGGGGGGGGGGGGGGGGGAATTTTCCTAAGATTCCAGACTTTTTCAGCCTTTAACTTTTTGTCTTCTGTAATTGATACAATAAGGCAATTATGATAAATTGATTCATATGGCTTGTTATGTTATTTACTGTAGAACACACGAAGAAAATAATCGGGAAATTGTAGGAAAATTCAATTTGAGTCTTATTTTTTCGTGAGCAGTGTAGATTGGTTGCATCATTTCTATGGTAATAAGCAGCCTCACAAACCATTGTTTTTAGTATAGATCTAACAATTGCCAGAATACACTCGTCTGTTCTAATCGATGCCCCTACACTTCTAATTAGTATGATGTTTTTTCCTCAACAGATCGTAGCGAGGAGCTTCTCAAAGCCAAAATGTCAGAGTTACGGTTGTACTGCGACAGTCTCATGCAGAGTGTAGCTAATGTTAAAATGGCCGCAACTAGGGGAGACACTCCAGACATTGATGTATGTATTACATTGATAAAACTATACGGTGTTGTAGTCGAGTCTACCATATCTGACTCTGGCCAAGCCAAACCAACTATCAGATTTTTGTCTGACAGACAATGTCTGTCATATCGGTCAGACAAATATCTGATGGTGTAGACTGCCCATCAAACACCATTAGACACTGTCAGACATAATCAAACTTGTCTGCCAAAAGATTGAACATGCAGCTAAATTCAGACAAAGTCTTAAGTCTGGACAGACAATAGCCAATCAGTGGACGGTTTGATGACATGTACATGTGACCATTGAGTGGCCACATGATTGAACAAAATCATCAAACATCATCTGATAGTGTGGACGAAGTCTTTAGACAAAGTCAAACAACATCGAACAATTGCTTGTCAGACAAAAATCTAATAGTTTACACAGGCCATACCTCATCCTGAGAAAACCATGAAAAACTGTCCATATGCTTTCAAGAAATTGTGCGAAGCCACCTTCCTATTTAGATACATTACAAGATTAGAAACTTAAAAACAGCGTTATCTCCATGTGTGATTGAGGATCCATGATAAAAACCAACCTGTGTATAAGTCAGCTCAGTACCTCATCTACATTCCAATAAAACGGCGAACAACTGTCTATGCTTTCAAGAAATTGTGCGAAGCCACTTGTGTTTTTAGCAAGAATAACAGAACACCAGTCAGTTGTAATACACATCACATATTAAGATTTTGAATGCCAACCCATTTGTACAAAGCAAACAAATTTTGCATTAAGCAAATTTTTCTGCTAAACAGCTTTGTAAAATTGGCCCCCGGTCACTTAAGGCAGCGCTTGCTTTGTAGTTACGCATATTGCACACATTTCAATAGTTAGCTGGTACCCATGTCATGTACATTTGTTATCTTTTTATTCCCTGGTTTCCAACCTCAGAAGCTCAACGAATCCACAACTCTGTTATCGGAAACCTGTGATACATTCATAACGACTATGCAGAACTGCATGAGGCTGGCTAACAGTGCGTATAGCGCCCCATACACCAACAGTACACTAACGGAGACGGTGGTTCCGCCTTCCCTGCAACAACAGGTGATGGGTTGTGAAGTATAGGGGAGGGGATGGGGGGAAGGGTTAGGATGGAAGGTTAAAGCACAAATGCATTATGTCCAATTACCCCAAATTTTACATCACGAGTTGACCAAAAATTCGACTAAACGCACATGATTTTATCCCATGTAAAATGGTCCCTTTCTTGGAAGAAAATGCCAACTAAAAGGTGCGTTTTGTTTTTTGAAATGTCTGCCGAATTTGTTTTTACCATTCATTTAACACAATCCCTGCATGAAATTTTAGGTTTCCTGAAGTATTACTGCATATGTGTGGCTGAAATTTCTACAAGGCAGTTTATCAACATTATTCTTTTAAAAGTATGTAATGCTGTTGTTCCTTTTTATAAAAGTTTTCCAATTAATCATGTAATCTGCCTTTAAACAGACTGTTTTTGCATTTATTTGCAGCCTAAAAAGTCGGCATCAAGGTCACATTCCGTTGAAGACAGGTAAATTGTTTTGTGTTTTTGTTTATTTATGAATAAATTCAAGGGACTTGGGTCGGGTTTTACTAATTTTCTTAAAAGCATGACAATTCTACCTGCAAATTTGTCCAACTTTTGTCCAACTTCATCACCTTTTTGCCCTGTTATTTTAGTCCTTTTTTAAGTGCATATAAATAAACTGCCAAGCTTTTCTGGCAACCCCACTGGGCTACATTCGTAATTTTTTCCCCACTAATCTTTCCCCCCCGTTCCGTATGTTGACCAGGTACAACCCCCCACAGAGCAAATCTGGACACCAAACAAAGTACAAAAACCTTGAAGACATAGCAGCTCGGTCAAAGTCGCATCGGCCGCGGGTCTCGCAAAGCCAGTCGTTGTCCCCTCCCGCAACACCGACGTCAAATACGATCCCAGCGTCACTGAGCAAATCAGAGGATTTCCACATGGCGGTTTCCGGAGATGGTAACAATCGATCGCCTAAACCTTTGATCAGAGAAGAAGATGAAAAGACATTAACAGTCGCCTTGCAGCATCCATCCATGCAGGCCAAGACTAAACCTGAGACATTCTTCTCCAAAATAAAGCCGAAGTAAGGATTTTTTAAATTTTTGTTTTATTTATTAAATGGCTGACATTGTATTCACCTTGGCTTCACGAATTTCAGCTTAAAATTGTCATCTTATATTTCAAGCAAATAAAGATACTGACCTAACCAGTGTAAATTCGGCATTTGACAATACATAGCGCCACCAAGCGTTTCTGTCGGAGAGGGCATTTTCTGACAGAGCGGTCAACATTGGTATATTCATTTATTGCACTCACAATCCAGATTTGATTTGAAAACGAAAACCCGATTTAGAGGTTCAAGTTTATTTAGGAAGTCTAAATTATTTAAACACGGTTAACGGTGTTTGCAAAGAAAAAAGTTAAATTAGTGCTTTTTTCTCGAGAATAGACAACTTAATAATATGCTTTTTCACACGTCTGGCAATACATGTATATGTGTCAATTTTTTTTTCTCCCACGATGCGCGTGTCAACGCACAGCAAATGTAGCCTTTCTGCATCACACTTTCTGCATCACACTTTCTTTTTGCAAACTCTGTTAACCGTGTTTTAATAATCGTCTTTTTATAAAATGGACTTAAACTTGAGAATCGGGTATTTCTTTTTAAATCAAATTTGAATTGTTTGTACAATAAGTGAATGCATCATTGTTGTCCGCACATGTCAAAAAATGCCTTCTTCAACGAAAATTCTTGGTGGTGGTATGTGGTGTGAAACGCCCAAATTCAATGTAAAATATTGTCCATAGCAGCACTGTTTTTCAGTGTGTTGTGTGTGCATAAAGCCGGCCGTACACCTTGCGTTCCGTCCGTGATCCAATCACGGTAGCACATGTTGTGCAGTTGCATCACAAGGTGTACGGGTTTTGCGATTCATTCTGATGGCGATGTGGTAACGATTTTGTGTACGTGTCCGTCTAAACTGCATTCGCAGAATTTCGAGCATGCTCGAAATTTGGCGTGTCTGTGCAATTGCAACGGAGTCCGACACAAGGTGTACGGCCGGCTTAATAGGCATACATATAGTCTGTGTGTAGTTTAAAGACAGAATACGGTACACGTCTGGTAAACTGTTTCAAAACGGCGTGTGATTAAGGATGTGTTTAATAAAAACCAACCTATGTGTAAGTCGGCTCAGTACCTCTACATTTGATTAAAACAGTGAAAAACTCTGTCTATGCTTTCATGAAATTGTGCGAAGCCACCGTCTTGTACTGCATAGACATAATAGAACCATAATACCGTGGTGGTAAACTAAAGGGCCAAGCTTCTTCCACGAGGGAGCCCTTGTAAAACAAATGTGTGTGCACACACATTTATATATATTAGTCTTAAATTATTGTTTTCTTATAAAAATATTTCACCTCGGGCAGAATCGTTGCAATGGACTTGGAACCATTTCTATTTCCATTTAAGGATTGTCTTTTCTGGTCAAATGGTTGAATAAACTTATGGGACTTTGCAAATTTGTTATTTGTGCTTTAACTATGGATGTCAACATGTGCAGCACGATATGTAACAAAGGGTACTCCCCTTCCATTGTTCACCCATTGTGTATCGAACATCCAAGGAATTTCATAAGAAATTCCTTTAAAGTTTTAGGGAGGGTTGGTGCGTTAGCAAAATGGAAGAGTGTGTCGAGTTATATGGGCAGGGAGGTGGGAGTCCCCTTGTCATATCGTGTTGGGTATGTCAACTACAGAATGCGATACAATACTACGGGTAAAAAACTAAACTTGAAAAATAGAATAAATGACAAAGACTAATGAAAGCATTCATGTTAATTAAGGTTTGTTTCGCCCTTACCCGACGTAATTATTAACACTGAATACTTTCCCGAGGCACAATGAAAAACTTCATAGCGTGCTCGGGTGGGACTTGAACCCACGACCTCCTGCAAACAAGGCAGATGTTGACTCACATTCATTGAAGCTTGAAAAACAAGGGCCAATTTTAATAAATATGTTCAGTGCTAAGCAGACTTGTGTAATTTTTGTCCAGGTTCGATGAGGTACCAAATGCACATGATAACAGTTTGAGTACCAAGACCTTCTTAGATGCCTGTGCACAACTTGTGGAGATTTTTGGTCAGTATTATTCCATTTGTACATTCACTGTCCTATTTTGTTGTTTGTACTTGCATGTAGCTGTGATCCTAAACAGGTACAGGCCTCAAAATTTAACATATTTAATGGAGAATGTGTATACTACAAATTTGCTAAATATTACCTACTAATATGGATGTTTTTTATTTATTTATTTAGAATGCTGGAAGTTACATTTATATAGTGCACATTTTATATGAACATTTTCATGTGTGCTGCTCATTGCACAGTATTATGGATTTAACGAAGCTTATCAGGGTTCACCTATCTAATTTATTAAGATACATACAGTACCAGCCAAAAGTTTGAGTACACCTGTTAAAAACTATGTTTAGTAACATTTTACAGCATTTTATGCCTAGTACAAAAACCACATTATGCAACCAATATATTCAATGCATGTCATAGAAATGTCCTTGAAACTTCAGAAATGTCTCTTTATCTTTCATTCCTCAAAATAGCCACCTCTGGCTTCATATAAAAAAGGGCCACACAAGTTTTAAAGAAGTATACAATAAATACAATATTATATTATGTAACAGATTGTGTAATAGGTTCTTTTGCATATGTTCTGACTGTTCTCTGATTTCCTAAGGTCCCTGGAGCGTGTCCAAAATCACTTTGTACTAGCTGAATGCACAGTATTGGCACTGTATCTAGTCTATATTTGCCTTTCTTGCATACACAACTGTTGTAAAATGGCAAAAGGCCCCAGTTGAGTAAAAAAAAGGGCAAGCTGTGATTACTCTACGAAATGAGGTTCAATCTTACAGACAAATTGCAAATTATACATAGTTTTCAACAAGTGTACTCAAACTTTTGGCCAGTACTGTAGGTGCTTGGCAACTGACGGCCAGAGACACCAAGTAATCCCTTATTCAAGAAAGAGTGCTCTGGGATATTTTGTGTGTTACACAAAACTGGAATAACATATATTTTAATTTACTCAACGAATGAAATTGATACATTTTTTCAGATTTGATTGGGCCTACTGCTTTTGCACCAGTCAAAGGGGACATGAATGGCAACATTAGGGTAAGGACATTTTAGGTTCGCTTCATGGCTAGCAAAAAATTACAATTTAAAAAAAATATTTTGGCATGTGTTAATAACAATGGTAACCAAACACTACTTTTCTGTGTGAATCAAGCTGCCTTTCCTTGGTTAGGTCTGTTGCGTTTGCGCTGCGCTTGTCTATGGGTCTATGGGGCGATTCAGACACAAATGAATTAAAAATGGACCTAAGGAAAGGCGGCTTTTGCCGTTTCTATAACACTTGCTTAATGGCTGGTGCTCCGAATTCTTTACTTTCAAATGGAAGTGCAGTTTAGAAAGTTGCATACTATGCTATTATTGCTACGTGGTGCACACCATTGCCTAGCAATCAACTGTCTGGTTGCTTTATGCCATTCTATTTTACAGTGAACACTATTTGTGACAGGCTCTAGGAAAATGAGTCACAAGTCGCGCTGGCTAGTATTCCATAAAAAGAAATCCGCGGCAAATCCACGCTCAATAAAATACTAAAACACATGAAAATTCCTGGCGGTGCCCAGATACCGCCTGGAATGTCTGTGTTCCCCCTGGAATTTCTTTTGTGTTTAGGTATTTTAATGAGCGTAGAAATGCCACAGATTTATTTTTATGGTCGCAAAAAAAAGAATACTAGCCAGCGCGACTTGTGACTCATTTTCCTAGAGCCCGTCACATTTATTCTGTACTTTATTCCCACCTGTCGTGTGCACCACATAGCAACAACAATTTCGTCTGGTCAAGTGGATACTAAGTGTACGTGTGAAAGGAAGTGTTTTAGTACACCAGACGCTATTCATGTGAAACATGCTGAAGTTTAACAACTGATGGTGGTTTTTGCATCTGTGCATGGATTTTAAAGGTTTTCTGAAAAACTACTGTAGACATCTATTTTAGCTAAAAATTCTACAGGCTGGTTTACCAACATTCTTTATGTATGTAAAGCTGCTGTTCCAGGATTTATGAAGAGTTTCATCTCCAAATGTAACAATGGCCTTTAATGTACATAATGGGAAAAGAAATGGAGAAGCATAATGAAGAAACATTTTCAAGAATAAAAATGCCAAAATAATACAAGGAAAAATTGTTTTCTGTCTTGTTTGAACCACATGTATGGTGCCTAAATGAGAGATAAATTAGAGACCCTATTCACGCGTTTGAACCGTTCAATGCATAGTTCCGACCTGTCAATCAAGCCGAACCTGCCTACCAATCACAACAGAACTAGCAGACGGCGCCCACGTAGGTCAAAGTGATGCAATCATCACACAATCACGCGATTTTCTGCCCATACAGTTTGTATGCGCCAGTGACCGGGTGAATTTTGGTTTCAATGTCAGGCGATTTGCTGTTCAAAGGTAGGAAAGCGCATTTTTTATGAATATATGTCATCCCTGCATTACTAGACCTTCGGTCAGTGTGTGCTACGGTAACTGTAGACCCTAAAACATAAATACCTTTTTCAGTTTTCTCCAATGAATCTGTGCTTTCCATGCAGAGTCCTGTTGCTTTGTACGTTGTGTCGCCATTTTTTTGCGATGGCTTGTGAGCACATAGCAACAATATCTAAGGGGCGGGGTTAACTGGGCAATCTCGGAATTATGCATTGTGTCCCCTGACTCAGTTCTGTAGAATGCCAACTGCGGATTGGAAAGGTGCCAGATTACTTATGCATTCCAAGCCTCGTTTTCAGATCGATGTTTGAAACGCATACTGGCACCTTTCCAATTGACAGCTTGCATTCTACAGAACTGATTTAGGGGACACGATTGAACCGTTCAGACATGTGAATATGGTCTGTATTTGGTTCTTAAGTGTTTAATGCCACTGTGTTCATAGAGCATCTTGCCTGGTGAGTCGGAGGTATCGGGTTCAATTCCTGGTGTCCATTTTAAGGTGCTGTTAAGTACACAATTTCCTCGGCACAAACATTGCTTTGCAAAAATGACCTACCGGCAAAAAAATTGTATGTCAACTTGCATTTTCAGCAAAAGTAGCAGAATACCAGTCAACCTTAGTACACTTTACATACGATTTTGGGTGGTAACCCATTTTTGCAAAGCAAATAAATATGGTGATAATTAACAGCTCTATGAAATTGGCTTCTGATAAAAGATTTTTCACTCACCCCATTTTTGTGTCCTTGTTTAGAAATTACAGCAGAAGTATTCAACAGATCCTCAAGGTTTCGCGACGCTTCAAGCAATTGTTCAGCAGGAAAAGAGAAGTAACACACACAAACTCAAAAATTCTGCCACAGACGCCCTTATGTGGCTACGGAGGTTAGAAATGCATGCCCCTTCGCAAAAACGTTTTTACGCGACTTTAAAGCAAAATTTTAAATTGTAATTTTAATTCATGTTTAATTCATTTCTTATTGAGCAAAGGAATTTTGTCCAAATTGGGATCCGAACCTGCGTCTTATGTTCAATGCACAAGCGTTCTACTAATTGAGCCTTGTGTTGGTAATTGTCTGTCCGCGTGCAACATAAACAGGTCACACAATGGACAAAGAATGACTGAATCCAGTGGCACTGCCAAAGGGGGTCCTGGGGGTGCATGTACTGTAAAAAAGTATCCCTGCTTTTGCCCCCTTCCACAAATGAGATTTTAAGGTTTGAAAAAAATGCATATGTGAGTTGCTTCCCCTTCCAAAATGGATTTTGTTCTAACCTAACAATCATATAAAATACCTCCCAATAATACTATGCATGGGAAGAAAAAAGGAAATTTGCAATCTCCAAATTGGAAGTGGAAGCAAAAAGGTTGGAAGCAAAAAGGTATATAATCAATGCACTGCTTTATAAATTAGTTCAGAAAACGTTGATGTTTTTTGTGATATCCTTGAAAATATACGGATTAAGAGTGCAAAATATGACAAATGATATGGTATCAAAATCTCAATACCTATGGGAAAAAGGGTGGTTCAAAAATGTGATCTGGACACGCTCCTTTAAAGGAATGCCTGTGTGAGTCATCCTATTCTACTTTAAGACCATCTTTTCATCATATGTTGCATCAGATTCCAGAATGCCTTTTTAAGCCATCAAAATCACAGAATATACCTTTAAGCCCACCGCACACCTTTGCGATTTACCAGCCAATCAACCCATTGGCCCACGTACCGGAAAATTGTGCGCTGAAACATCGGGCCGGTCTGACCATACACTAAACGACCGGGGCCGAGTGGTTAGGGCCATTGACCCGCAATCATGGGTGAAGGCTTGGGGTTGCGGGTTCGAATCCGGCCGCGGTACCTGTGCCCTTGGGCAAGGCACTCAACCACACTTGCTCCATCCTTCGGAAGGGATGAAAAGCCGTTGGTCCAGTGTGTTAGGTAATGGTAACGCACTCTAAAGATCCCAGAGCATTCTTTCGTAAAGAGCAAGGGGATATTCCCCGGTGTCTCTGGTCATTTCTAATTCGAATTCTTCATGGGTTTCCTCACGCTTGCGAGTGACAGTGCAATGAGCACTATTGAGGAATCCTTGGTATGAATACCAGAAAGAAATAATAATAATAATAATAATAATAATAAACATGTTTGATTTTTCCGCATCCGATAGTCCTGTATCCGGTTTGCCAGTTAATCGCAAAGGTGTGCGGCGGGTTTTGCTGGCTTGCAGAGGTCAGTTCGTGTCATCTTTAAGTTTTTTTGCAGAGCACTTGAGTTTATCAAAGAGTTTCTAGTGGAGATTCACAGCGGAGAACATGACCTCCCTACTGCAGCTACAACGGCTTACAAGAAGTCTCTACAGAGGTACCATGGATGGGTCGTTCAGGGAATATTTTCGGTGAGAATTCTATGATTGGAAAACTTTTAAAAACAGGAACAACAGCATTACTTGAAGAATTATGTTGATAAACTGCCTTGTAGAAATGTTCATATGCTGCACGATATGAGACCGAGTTAACACCCTACTACCTCGATCAACCCTTTTGTTAACACACGACGACTCCTAAAACTTAAAAGCCACATAGATACAGTAATACTTCAGAATACCTGAAAAATCCATGCATGGTTTTTGTGTATGTATGAATGAATGGTAAAATAAAAACACCTTCATTTGGAAATTTTTCCCACAAAGGTACCATTTTACACGAACAAAAAAAAGTTGTTTGTTACCACTGCTATCAACACTTTCAGTCAGGTTTTCCTTGTCAACTCATGAAGTAAAATGTTGGGTAACTGCAAAATGATGTATTTGGGCTCTAAATGTGCATAAAAGACCTAATGTATCATTTGCAAGATGAAACTCTTTACAGATGTCTGGAAAAAGGGCATTACATACCTAAACAAGAATGTTGGTCAACTAGCCTGCAGAAATTATGGCTGCATATTGGTGATACAGCACATTAGAAGGGGAGAGAGGCACACAAAAGCAGCTTACGCATGCAGTTTTCCAAAGTCAAATCTCAAATAATTTATTACATTTATGCATCACATATAAAGCCGAATAAGAAATCATGCATCAGTAGTATGGAAAAGGACATCAACATTCGTACATCTACCTAGGTGGTCCACCTTGTTTTCCACTTACTATAAAAGGGGATTTCCCTGCACCCACAGTGTCATGACCTCATGACATGCTCGACCTCAAACCCCACTATGGTCCTAAATGGGGAATTCCCTTTTAAGGCCCCATATTTGCAGTTACCAAAAATTTTACTCAAGTGTTGATAGCAATGGTAACAAACACCACATGATTTTTCCCATGTAAAATGGCTTTCTGTAAGATGGTGCAATTGTGATCGAGTGCCTTGCTCAAGAGCACACTGGCCGGGTATTGAACCCGCAACATCAAGTTTTCACCCCTGTTGCAACAACCTAAACCACTCGGCCACGGTACCCCACAAAATGTTACTTGAACAAAAATTACTTTGCCGCGGCTTATATTCCGGGCGGCTTATATTACGAAAATTACGATAACTCTGCTTTATAAGATGTGAAATGCCATATACATTTTTATTATTATTTTTGTCACTTTAAAAGCTTGCTGTCCGTGCCTCTCCATACTATGATGACTTCATCCGACTTCTACTGATGACCCAAGGTGAATTAGAACAGGAGGGGGAACAAATTGTACTTGACGATATGGCCATTGTCATCCGACATATGACACCGGTCGTCGATCAACTTCGGCAGTATTATCTCGCTGAGAATTTGGAGAACCAAAAACAGGTCTAGACCAAAAGCTAATACAAGGTCAGATTTCACACTACTCGCTTATAACCTAGGTAATTTTAACTAGGTTAAATTTAACCCGGTGTTTCATTTCACACTTAAAATGTTAACCTTGGAGAAATACTTACCCAGGTCTTCTCTCATTTCCACAAGTGCATAATTCTTTTGTACTTTTCCCATTTCCCCCTCGTGTTGTATCTAGGTAAAAAGGGTTTTTGAAAATTTCTTTTCAAAAGATATTCGAACCTGCATTTCAGCACCAAGAAGCTTGGTGGTTGAAGAGATAAGGTGTCTGCTTATAGTATGCAGGAGGTCATGGGTTAGAATCCCACCCGGCTGGGCACACTGAGGTTTTTAGAGGAACGTAGTGTATAATGTATGGGCAAATATAACTATATTTAATTTAGTGTCGTATGGACCAATGCAATAATTACCTAACCTTATTTTAATATTTTTTTTAGTTTTAAACCCGCTCATTTTGTAAGTCTGTGGAAATGATACGAGGTTGATTTAAATACGTCACAATACCAAAAAAGTAACTCAAGATTTACTTGTATATAACTTTTAAATAGTTTTTATTTTCGGTTAATACGTTTTGAAGAAACCTTTTACAGTACATTGGTATGTAGTTTTGTGTCTTTTATACATGGGTTTTGTTGTTCCTATTTTCTTATGCATTTGAAGTATATACCAAGAGCACTAAGTCTGTAATTCGGGCTTTTCACAATAAGAGAACCACTAAGTGTTTCTGTCGGAGAGGGCATTTCAGTGACAGAGCGGTCGACATCGGTGTATTCGTTTACTGCACAAACATATCGGATTTGATTTGAAAACAAAAGGTACCCGATTTAGAGTTTGAAGTTTATTTAGGAAGCCTAGATTATTCAAACAGCAGGCATGCAACTTTATACTGTAGCTGATCAGCTGATTTCCTCTTTTTTGTTTCCTCATCTGTCCCTTGTTCGGGCGGTCACGTGATAAACAGTGGCCAGGAGTAGTCACACCATGGCCCATAATCTCTATTGTTCAGCGAACGTGGGCCGGGTTGAACATTGCCAATTATCTATCGTCTGGCCAGACAAGTTGAATTGTTTGCTTGTTCACTGAAAACCGTGCAACGGTGTATTGTTTATGTACCGTTTCTATTTTGACCTCGTGCCTTATAGTGTAAGTTTGTCGTCTGCTGTGCGTATGTTGTTGCGTTGCGTTGTGATTGCATATTACACGGGTTGTGTGTCCGCTGCGCTTTTCAGACGAGTACTCGACGCATGCACATTATGAATTTGTTAGAATATGCAGGGCCTTGTGAAACCATTAACAATATTTTCCGCAGCTTTGCTATTTTCTCTTTATATTGGTTAATTTATTAATCCCATTCTCACCATCAATTCAAAGATACAATGAAAAGTTGTTTATAAATATAAATGTTATCAGCGCTCTGAGCGGTGGATATGTGCGCTATATAAGACTCCAGCACTATTATGTGAGAGATATTTATATACATTCCAATCCATGTATATTTACAAAATACTTTTTAAATTTTGAATTGTGCATAATCTGTCATTACAGAGGTAATGTAAAATTTGCCCCATTAAATTGCTATTGCTCCATAAATTGGTATTGGTCGATTATTTTGTGCTATGTTTCAAGAAAGTTGAGAGCTGAATGACCAAACTTGCTTTCTCCCTTTTTTTGGCAGCAAATTTTTGCCGCAGCAAATTTTTGCCTCGGCGACTCAACTATACTACAGTATATACGTTGCACACCAGTCAATGATACAGTTGTTATTACTGAGATCATTGCATATAGTCAAACAGGATCAAAGATCAAATGTTAATGGGACTTATATACTCTTGAGAGTGCAGTTACCAAGAAAGTGAAATGGTATCAAACAGCTGTATCAACACATGTTGCATACAGAAATGTATTTTGGAGCATGTATGGTTTTGACATTAAGGTTTTAGAAACAACAAATATATCCAGTGTGTCCCAAATGTCCAGGGGCCAATTTCATAAAGCTGTTTAGCAAAAATATTTGCTTAATAACAAATTTGTTTGTTTTATAAAAATGGGTCAATAGTCAAAATTGCATGTCAATTTGTGTTTTTTACAAGAATATCTGCTATTCTTGCTATGAACACAAGTTGACATACAATTTTGACAATTAACCCATTTTTATAAAGCAAACAAATGTTTGATTAAGCACATTGCTGAACAGCTTTATGAAATTGGCCCCAGTTCAAACCAGGCAACTGTTTTTGCCAGGATCCTGATAGGGAATCTTCTTACAAAATCAGTCAAGCGAATCAAAAGTTATGTCGTTTCAGGGGCGGATCCAGGAATTTTTCCAGGAGGGGGTTTTGCCACCAGGGAGGGGTTTTGCCCATCAGATTTTTATGTCTGCTTGTTTCGGACAGGCAGACACGCAAAAAATGCATTACATTATATTTTTTTGTGTCGGAGCAGGGGGGGGGGGGGGGGGGGGTTTGACCCCTAAAACCCCCCCTCTGGATCCGCGCCTGCGTTTTTGGGCAGCAAAGTCACACCTTAATTCATCAACCAAGATCTGATTATTTGACAACAAGAACTGCCAAAATGCCCCCTTTACCGTGGAAAGACTCATCTACGAGTTGGGCTTTCTTTCAGACGCTAGACGACGTGGCACTGCACATATCTTAAAATCGTGCGGCGAGTAGTTGATCCCGGGGTGCCCGGTCATGTCGGGTCGTTCTTCGTGTTCAGGAAACTTCAACGAGAATTCCCTGAGAATGGCCGTAGTGAACAGAAATATCATGGAACGAGTCCAATTTTTACCGGGACACGATCGTGGACCTGTGTATAAATGAAAAAACAAGGACTTCTTTTGGCAGAAAAAAAAGCTTATGGTATCCATTAGAAGAAAACAGGAAATTTGCAATCTTCAACTTGGATGTGAAGCAAAAAGGTTGGTGTAATCACTGCACTGCTTTATGAAACAGATAAATTAGTTTACAAAACATCTGTGCTTTTTTCAACGATATCCTTGAAAATATACGGATTGAGAGCATAACATTTTAGAATGGTAATGAGAAAAATATGACACTATGAAAATCTCAACACCCATGGGGAAAATGGAGAGTTCAAATATGTGATCTGGTCACGCTCCTTTAAATGTCCAATGACATCACAAACGACAGTTGGAAATTCGTGACAAACCAGCCTTTAGTCAAGGCGTCCTGGTGAGGTTTATTTTGTGAACGGTTTTGCTATAGCGCTTGAAGAAAGACTAGCACTCGCACTGCAGACTGTCTGCCACATTTGGTGCAAGATATGAGACCGAGTGTCTTCCCTACGAAGAAACAGAGGGGACATTTAAGTATTGTGATTTTTTTTTTTTTAATACGCCTTGACTAAAGGCTAGTGACGAACACTCTCATATAGGCTCAGTTTGTACAAAACGGGTACTTTCGGGTTTGAATTTCGTAAAAAAGGTTCCTTTCGTCGGAGCAAGGGCAAAACACAACCCACCGCCCCTTCTTCCAACCCTTTTCTCCGTTAACTATACACGTATATACCTGCTGAAAAGGTGATCATTGACTGCGGCATGCAACTTGAAAATCTGCCGTCTGCGTCTAAAAAACGACCGGGGTTGAACGTGTCTGGATCCCGCCATAATTTGCAGTCGTTGTTCGCTGCGTAGATGTTGGCCATTACTATGCTGCCTTCGGGAATGAAATACCCCCGCAGGAACGTGTCCCGTGTCACACGGTGAGGAGCTCCCAGTGCCGAGGTGGGGCGAAAACGGTAAACTTCAGTAATGGTTGCCATGGTAATGTGAAGTTTGGTCTTGTGCGATACAGAAGGTGTTTCGTCTGCACCGAAAAAGGATGAAATAGTCAGAACCCAAGTTTAAATTTTGGTCATGGCAAAAGATCATCTTGCATGCCCTATAAATCACATTTGTGGATTTTGTTTTCGTATCTGTTCACTTTCACGTTTAACGTGCCCCTATTATATTTTTCACCGTCTAAATTCTATTCACAGAATTTTGCAGACTTATGATTAGGTATAGTGTTAAGGAATCCCCGGTGTCAAAACAGCAAGGATATGTCACTGGGCTGTGACAGCTCGCGACTAGTTGGAGACACAAAATTGCGAGAAATTACGCGAATTAGCGACAAGTTTCACTTGGAATCACATTGAAGTGGTACTACACGTTTGCGTATGTCGCACGAATATGTCACGAATGTCGCACGAACACCGGGAGTTCGCATACGTGTCGCGCGACATTCGCGCGACAGAATTGTTAGCACTTGCTACTGTCGCGCGCCCGGAATGTCAGATTTTTATTTTTGTCTCCAATTAGTCACAATTTAGTTTCATAGGTCGCCGCTTTCCCGTCCCCATATCCTTGTGGAGACATGGCTTTGTTCTCGTGCACAAACTCCGAACAATGGCTGGAATTTGGTTAAAATTCGTCAAAACACTCCTATTTCAACCATAATGTTTTTTTGGAGCTCAAATTTCGACCGAATTCTCCTTGTTTCATACACTAGAGGATATAGCGAGCAGAATATTTTAAAGATCCCTCATTTTTGAGAACATTCCATGTTTCTATTTAGTGCCATCCTTGTGGAGACCTTTATAATTGCCTTGTGGAGACCTTTACACTATTTTGTTGCCTTTAGAACCCATGTCTCCACAAGGTACTAAATTTGAGTCGCCAACCCCTCACAAAGTTGTCTCACATTTCTCGCACTTTCTGACTCACGGAAACTAAATTGAGAAGGGTTCCAGACGGGTTCGAGACACCCGCGACGACTCTGTGACTATTTTGAGAGAAAATTTGTTGAACATGTTCAAAATTCGAGCAACACGAGAGCGAGGCCCTGCGACTTACGCGAGGAAATTAAGAGCCCCCGCGAACGTTTTGAGACATTTTGGAAACTTCTGTTGCGAATGCCGTTCGCAATTTGTCGCCAACAGTCGCAGCCCAGTGAGATAGGGGCTTTACCTGGTCCAACCACTCGATCGATTTCATCCTGTATTTTGCTTTGCCACTCTGGGTGAAACGTCAGCATTTGCAATACCCAAAGCAGACCCACGAAGGACGTTTCAGCCCCGACCATGAAAAAGTCAAATAATAGTTGACTGTAATGAGCGTCCGGAGCCAAAACAGCAGCGGCTCGTGACGTCATGTTGTTATGGTTACCGTCGACACGATGTGAACCCTCATTGGCGATGAAGCTGCGCTGGATGGCAAGTATCCCGTCTACGAAAGACTCCCACTCCGTAGTAGGTGCTGACGAGGGATCGTTTTCAAACTGTTGGCGCCTCTTTTGAAGAAGATTTAAAAACTGTTCCGTCAGCTGCGCCTTGTCCGGCATGAGGCGGTTGACGAGACAACTTGGCAGGACCTTGGAGGCCAGAATGAAAGCCGGGTTCTGGTGAAACACCTCCGAAGGAGAAGCCCGGAGGCGGAGGAATGAGTGAATCTCTTCGCATTCCGTTCCAAACAGGAAACTGAGTCAAAAACGAACAAAAAAAAGGAAGAAAAAATCTTCTGAGAAATTTGATACTCTTTGAGGATTAAATAAATTATTGCGTTGTACTATAGACCGTATCGAATAGCCGCCATTTCGTGGGGCACCTTTTGTTACTTAAACTGTAACTTTCAACAATGGAAGCACAATATGTGCAACCATGCATGTCCTCAAGGAACAAAGAAACTGCCCCACGAAATGGCGGCTATTTGATACGGTCTATACTCAATACGTCTTTTGCTCATCTGAGGAAAATGAATCTTCGAAACCGTTTACGGCATGGTACAGTATTTCTGTATATGCAAGTTTTCACTTTGAAAATCCATCATTTGCAGTTAAAACGATTTTATCAATTCCCGCAGGACCAACAGCATTACATAACTATAAAGAATAATGTTGATAAACTACCTTGTCGAAATTTTAGCCACATAGATGCAATATAATATTTCGGAAAACCTTTAAAAAAAAATCCATGCATGGTTTTTGTGTTGAATGAATGGTTAAAAAAAAATCGTTCGCAAACCATTTTTAAAGCACTTTAGTTGGCAAGGTACCATTTCACACGGGAAAAATCATGTGGTGTTTGTTACAATTGCTATCAACACTTTAAGGTTGTTCTTATCAAGTAAAATTTTAGGCCACTGCAAACGATGTACTGTGGCTTTAAATCTACCACTGTAGAGACTACTTTGATGAACGCGTACGTTGCGAATGTACAAAGGACGTGGCTGGAAATAGTTGTCTTGGCGTCTATCGGTCGTTGGTTGCTCAGCCCAAGTTCCTTGCAGAGTTCCGTGATGCCCTTTCGGAAAAACACCTCGCCTTTAGGGTCACTGATGCCCAGTGTGCGTAGTATTTCGGCCACTAAGGCACGTTGATGTCGATGGAATGGGCCGCTTTCCAACGTAACAATTCCTGAAATTTAAAGTCGGAATAAAGGCACATTATCATTTGCTGAAGTTTATTCAATATGGTTGTCATGTTTCAAAATAACATGAAACATGTGTCAATCAGAGTTTCAAAAAGTGATGACCTGAAATATCCCATACAGATTTTGAACCAGTGAAACGTACAGAATTAACTTGGGGAAAGTGTTTTTGTGATTCTGTGTTTTTCTGTGCGTTGTTTCACTCCAAATTCTTTCCACACCGCTTTTGTTCTCAAAGCGACGCGCGTCAAAATAAAAATTTCGTCACCGTCATCACGAAGAGACACAAGTGGCCAAATATCGCGTTTTCATCGATTTTAAGATTTTGGCCGAAAACGACTTAGTACTGCACAGCCTACAACCTGGTGAGGTCCATTTGTCGAAAATATAACGAGAAGTCTAATTACTGTAACTAGCTGGCCACGTAGAAAAAAATTCACAAAAGTCCCATTTTCCGTTTTCACGAAGAGAAAAAGATCACGTTGCCTGTCAGAAGATGGAATTAACAAGGGCGCACTGGGGCAAAAACAGCGTTTCGCGTTTTCACAAAGAGACAAATCACAAAAGTTCCGTTTTCACGAAGAGAGAAAAATTATTTTGCCTGTCTGTCAAGATGGAATTAACACAGGCGCGCTGGGACAAAAACAGCGTTTCGCGTTTCATACAGATCACATACTGAATGCGCAAAATTTGTGTTTCAAAAAATGACCAACTTCAAACTCGATTTTCTCAAAAACACTTTCTGACGCTCAGCGGGCACATCGTGTCACTTCGTGATTACGGTGACGATTTATTCGCAAAAATGTTCATAATATGAATCCACCCTTACCTGTATTTTTTCCCGCTCCGCTCATAACTCCGAGAAACGAAGGTCGGTCGTTGAAAACGGCTGCGTTGGTCACGAACGCCTCCCGAATAATGTCGACCTCGCTCAGAACAAATATCCGAACCATTCCGAGCTGTTTTCGGAAACAGGCACATTTATTAAAACATTTCTTGAAATATAAACGTGAAGTGGGCGTTATTCGTAATATTTTTAGCGTTACGAGACTTTTGCTTGAAAAAAATGAAATGGCTATCGTTTTTGAATGTGTGAACGAAAGTTTGGGCGACTGTGTAAAATCACGGAGGAAGGAAAACAACAATAGGACTATGTTGTGTCTGGTGCCTGTCGGTAACGCAGATGACAAATTGTTGTTGTTGTTAATTTATGGCATCGTCGGCATCTAAGGCCCATCAACTATATATATATACATTTTTAGATTTAACTATAATTTATTATCAGCTTGAGATGACGAAGAAGGAGTTGCAGTTTTAGAAGTGGGAGAAAAACCCCGCGGTCAAGTAAGGACTGCAAACCCAATCCACATACACGCCCTGGATTCGAACCCGAGACGTCAGAAGTGAAAGTCGAGGAAAGAACCACTACGCCAACCCGACCGCTCCGGTGACAACGAATTACTCCGCGCATCAATCGCAGAGTGATTCCCAACTTAATTTCGTTATACATGCATGCATTGTAGGCCTAATTCGCCAACGAAATTACATAACTTCACACGCATCGCAATTTATGATCCGAGAACATTTTAAATGCTCAAAGGCATCAATATAGCGACACGCTTGAGCGAACACAACCTTGTTTGACACTTGGACCTCCCAGGGCCCTTTACCTGTACCTATAAAACATTTTCAAGACGTCATTTTGCGAGTCTCAGGTACGGTTTCTTAGGCCATGGGAAAGCACGCATGGAAACAAATCTACCGAGCCGGGGATTGGTTTCATGGAAAGTTCGGCCTCGGGTTCTTGCAGTCCGAGAATGTTCCCGTCAACATGATCGTCCTTGATTGCAATGCGATTAGAATGAATTCAAAGAACAACAGTGCAGTGGAAATACGGTAAACATAACCCTACAGACTGCTAAAGTGTGACGTCAGTTGCTAAATAATTTAGGTCTACACATTTGCTGCTGGTGATCTAAAAAAAAAAACATTGTTATTAAAAGGCTAAGCGCAAGGAAACGATTTAAAGAGTATAGCAATTACATAAAGGGCGAAGTTTTCAATTTAGTATACTCGGTTCAATGATATTCATCGTGGTGGGAAATTGGTCACGGCATGCAGATGATGAATGAGCTTTATATCATAAATGACACGGCGAAAAACCCACACACACAAAGGTTTTTGAACTTGGCTACACACACCCGGACCCACACACAAACTTGAAAGGTTTTTTAACTTGGCTACACTCACCCCCACACACAAACTTGAAAGATTTTTGAACTTAGCACACCAGTTCAAGGAATTAGGCAGGACGATAATAATGAATTGAATTGTGATAAGAAAGTGAAGACTGCGAGAAGACTAGACCGATCCAGTAAGCTCCGCCCATTTTGGAATTGACCAATCACAGCCTCAGGTTCAGGTAGCCAAAAAGTAGATCGCCATTTTGGCTACCCGAGTCCTCAAAATTGTGTGCACAGAGCTAGCTACGGCGAAATGCAGCACGAGTGACGCAAAAACACCATAAACATTTTTATCAGCGCAGAGGACCCTTGACGGTTTAAAACGGATTGTATCCAAACCTACTTTTAATCCCTTCATAAATGTGTTTTTGTGTAAACGGGAAAAACTCACCAAAATTAGCTTGTCGTTTTGCTATGTTGTGCATTCACTGCGTTCTAGATGTGTGTCAAGACGTTTTTGTTCGATCGCGCACGTTACGCGTATTGCAGGCGTGGTTGTTGTACGTGCACATTTTGCTTTCGAGCGTGCAGTTTCTGTGTGCGTGTGCGTGTTTCAATACGCGCTGACGTATGACCAGGGCGCGTACGCTGACGCACGGCGCGGCCACGGCGACTCTACTGCACACGTGCCTAACATGTGGCATGTTGCTACGCAATTTTTAAATAGGCCGTATTCCTGAACGTGGAGGGCGCTGTCAAGTGGTCCGCGCCAGTCCGCGCCCATCGTGCGTTATGTTCGAACACAAAACGCGCTACGCGCACACGCCTTCCAAACGTTTATTTTGAATGGAAATCTGTGCGCGCGACACAGGTCTGCGCGCTCCGCGTACGCGACTTTTCCCCACGTACGTATGCACGTACCCCCACTTTTCTACTGTCGTCTATGGACATTTTCCCCCAAATCACCTTGTTCGAGCGCCCTCACGCGTTCAGGAATACGGTCTATTGGCGAAGCTTACTGAATCGGTCTAAATCTTTCGCGGGCACTTTGACAGCGCGATACACATGAAGAGTTCATTTGCAAAAACAGATAGGTGCCATTCAAATTTTCTCATGTAGGCCTGTATACCTCAAGAAAACACCCAGAAAATGCAGATCAGTTAAACTATGTTTAACACCTTTCTTTCACATTTTGCTTGATATTTTCTGAAATGCCCTGCAAAAAGTCATGAGGTACATACAAAATAATAAATGGCGCTTATCTGTTATTGCAAATGAAAACTTGTATTTAAAAAAATTAATGTATGTACCTTTATGGTGAAAATCCCTCCATACTTTGTTGCCATTTGGCGTAATCTCTCCAGAATATTTCCTCGTAGCTGTAGGAGCGAACCAATGAATGGGAGCCCCCTCGGTCCGGGCGGGAGCCTTCGATTTCGAGAAACATAGCGATTATAAGTCAACCAGACTAACAGCAAAATGATGCAGTAAACAGCCGCACTGGGCGTGTGCGTAGAAAAAAATGCACGGGGAAAAGCGAGAAAATCCCCGGCACTATTCGGGACGCCGTCCGGTGGCGAGATGGAGTCCCGAGGTCCGCAATCATCACCCTGCGTGCCTTGTTCAGAGCATGGATGTGACATCGTGTGCCTTGACAACTGACGCTCGATATTAATGCTCCCGGCAAGAATTAGCAAAGAGTCGGTGCATTGTGTGGGCTTTTATGTGCTGCGCTATCTCTGCAGCTGCCATGCGGGATTGTTGATCCACCGTCAATGCATTCAGTGTATAGGCTACACCAAACCGAAGAAGAGTTTTATTATCAACTCCGAGAAGTGGACCACGCTCGTTCGCACGCGAACTTTCTATAGTGCAAGAACGGCCGGCCTTGTCCTTTTAAAACCACCCTTTTAAAACCACCCGACGCGTGGGGAATTCCCCATTCCACAGTTCGATGTTGGGGGGGGGGGGGGGGGGGGGGGGGGTTGGGGGGGGGGGGGGGGGGGGGGGGGGGGGGTGGGGGGAGATTCAACCCTAACAAAATATAATGATATATATCTCCCTTTGACTTATGTGTGCTATGGTGCTATACGTTAGTTATAATTAGCATCTCAGTTTCGTTTTTTTAGAACCACCTTGTGACATTTGCAATCTTTGGACGTACAAGCAAAATGTCCATGTAATCATGCACTGCTTTACATCGGTTTATACCGGACAAAATTACAAAACATCGGTGTTTTTTTTTGACAATATCCTTGAAAATATACGGATCGAGAGCGCGAAAATTTAGAATGGTAACGAGAAAAATATGACACATGGTATCAAAACCTCAACACCCCTGGGGAAAATGGGGGCGTCGAAAATGTGATCTGGACACGCTCCTTTAAATGAAAAGAAAAGCACATTGCTTGGGACGGGGAAAATGCTTTAGTGTGTCATCAATATAGGTGCGCTGCAGCCTCCCACACAGTTGTTATTGTTCAGCGAGAATAATAAGTTTTCTTGCGCTTTCAATTTCATGACAAACAGAATACACAATACAGGAGGTAGTATAATTATATGCCTCATACCACCCACCCACGTTTCCCCAAAAGAATTTTAATTTGTTTGATGCCGCAACTCATACAAAAGAATAACGCAAGCGTACTGATGTGACTATTAGGCTACAATGATTTGTGCATGTCATGGAAAGGACCAATTATTGGGTTTCACTTTCTTGACAACCGGTTGCTATCCGCCATTACTGTGTCCATACTATGGCACACCGAAGCAAACATATTTTAACACTGATAATTTAATGTTGAGGCATATTTTCGCAACTGTTGCGAAAAAAAAATGTTGATAGCCTGTTTGAAACTGGAATACCGTGCTTTTGTTGGCAAGTTTTTAAAAAATGTTAAGACTTGTTTTTCAGGGTTGATGGCAGAATTATCAGTGTTGAATTATTTTCGCTTTGGCGTGCCATAGTATGGACACAGCAATGGCGGATAGCAAGTTGTTGTCATTGTTGTCAAGAAAGTAAAACCCAAGAATACGATAGGCACTCGGGCCGGCCGGCCGGCCATTCACAGGGTTCGTTTCCCTCGCTCGGCATTCAAGCATTCGCGGATTCGCCTCGGAACTATAGTTTGTCAACTATTACGGAAGCTAATAATACACAACTATTAACTGCTCAATGAGGGCGATGGTGTTAACTAAAATGATCTTGAGACGATAGGCCTGCTGTTTCCCCGAGGCAGCAGGCCGAGGGAAATTAGCAGGCCTGCCGTCTCAAGATCATTTTTCCCACAGTCAAGACGGAACTGAATTTTACCAAAAGCAAAAGTACACTCGCCATAAAGGCGCCTTTCCATAATGGTCCGTTTTTCATCTGTCGCGCGTGCGTTGCGTTTGCGCTCGTCTGTATCAGTATATGGAGCAAAGGCATGGAGCTGCGTATTTCGTGGCACGAATTTGGCGCGCGCGCGCATTGCTGACGAGCCTGTGCCTTTGGGCGTGTTTGTTTTATGACAGATCCGAATCCAGATCCCAAGGTGTTTTACCGCGCAGAAACAAATGAAACTGCTCTCAACTCGGATCTCAAATCACGTGAATTGCAATTTATTTACAAATTTAATTTTTAAAATTTCTGTTCTAAATTTCTCCTACGACATTCGTCGTAAATAAACAAGCAGCCAAAATTTGTTTGCATCGTGTGTTGCATCTGAAAATTGAAACGACACGGTTTTACTCAAAAAAATCTTCGCGATGTTTACGTCGCCATTTTGGATCTAGCGCTGAACCATCTCTCGAGAAGGATTCCACAGATCTCGATCAGGATGTGCGCGAAGTGAACGAGTTCCCCTTGATCTGAATCTGGATCCGTCCGAAACAAACACGCCCTTTAATAAGGCTGGATCCGAAATAGTGGCTTTGGCTGTTGCTATGGGAGGACAGTCCTTAGAAACAGCATAGCAACAGCCACGACCAAAGCCACTAATTCGGATCCAGTCACGGTGGATTCACACTGAACATTTTCGTGCGTATAAATTTACTGTATTTTACACGCACGCTGTAAATATTTACACACACTGTATATTATTTTGCTGTAGTGAAAATTCAAGTGAATCTACAATATACACCCACACAAAATCGATATCACTAGCAAGAATAGAACTCACATGACTACTTGATAATAAATAGCCTTCAAATGTTTTTCCGTGCCATGAAAAAAAGGAAGACTACTTCAAATAATTGGAGATAACATAGTCCTTGCCAAAATCTTGATTTATGCGAATTTGAGACTCAGAATTATATATAAAAAAACTAGTAGGCCTTATATGAAGTTTACTTCGGGTACAGAGCTTAACCGAAGTGCACATTACCAGTTATAACAGTGTTTTACTAAAACGAAAAATAATATCTCAAAATAGGTACAGACCCGAGACAACAAGATGAGAAAAAAAACCCCACCTTTTATCATTTTTTCTCTGATTATTTATCCATGATTGTGGATCTTGCTTCATATTGCCATTCTCATGATTTGCAATATAGGGCATATATAGATAAAAATATTTCACAAACATTATCAAAACTACTATACCAAGACATGTCTAACTGATTGTAAGTTGTTTTAAATATTCTAGGATATTGAGAAATTGCACAGAAATTTCTTTAAAAAATTCCAGTAACTTGAAAAAGAATTTTACAAATGCATATAAATTTCGCACTTTGGGTCCCATTTTTACAGAAACAAAAAGGTACTTCCACAAACAAACGTGTATTACCCTTTACAGAAGGTTGACAAGTTTCGCAATTTCGTCCTGCAAAAGGTGACTGTGTTTATCACATAGAGTGCGCACTCCCAATACACGATGTGCCGATATGGACGCAGTCATTTTGGCTTAACGCTATGGGTGCACGGTGGGCAAAGGGGAACGGTGTTGGTGTTGCCCACTTTTCACTCATAGCGTTAAGCAAACATGGTGCCGCCCACATCGGCACAGTCCACACATGTGACTTCAATAGCCAGTGCACACTTTAGTTTTCTATTCCCGATCCTATCGTTTATTGCGAAAATATAAGGATCGGTAAAGGGCGGACATGACGGGCAGAAATCTGCCTGTGGTCACATGGTTATTATTATTTAATTTTTTTAGTAAGTGCGTATATCTTGCATTGACATTTGTAACCCGGCCGTGCGTGTCAAACATATCCAAATGTAAATAAACATTGCCTTAAGCAAAGGGCTTCGCCAATTTTTAAATATAAAGCACACAATGCGCACGTGCAAAGACGACTAATCACAGATCAATATGAAGCGCCCTTTACCTGTCCTTATATTCTCCTATGTGGAAAGGAACCAGTCTACAGCAGTGAGTCACCCTAACCCTAACCACAAACTGAAACGGTGGGAAAACTGAAGGGCAAGGACGGTCGAATGATGCTCCCATGAACTTCAACCCTATAATGTTTGCCAACACTGTAATCTATCCAGTACCAACTGCGCTAGGCAACTTTCGGTTTTGTCTCTTCAGGGAGAAGTTACATGTACCTTGTTTGTCATTGGAGTGGTTTAACCTACACAAAACAACAAACGGAGGGGAAAAAATGGGTGTTTGGTTTGATTTTACTTGAATTAAAAAAGCTTGTGGGAAAAATTGTAGATATTTTATTAAAGGAGCGTGACCAGATTGTTCCAAAATGGTTTTCGCTCTAACCCAACAATTATACCTTCCCAAAATACTATCCATGGAAAGAAAACGGGAAATGTGCAATCCCCAATTTGGATGTGGAAGCAAAAGTGTTGGTGTAATGACTGCACTGCTTTATGTAATTGAATAAATTAGTTTACTAAACTTCAGTGGATTTTTGACGATGTCCTTGGAAATATTATACGAATTGAGATTGTGAATTTTCAGAATGGTAATGAGAAAAATATGATACATGATATGGTAACAAAATTGCAATGCCGATGAAAAAAATTGGGCATCAAAAATGTAATCTAGCCACGCTCCTTTAAGTAGGAAAAATATTGTAGCACTTAAAGGCCCCACTTTTTATGAATTTCTGGAATATTAAAGGGCATAGTACCTAAAAAAGAATGTTGGTAAACTAGTCTTCAGAAATTTCAACTACAAAGAGGCAGCAATGCTTCAGAAACTAACTTTTAAAATCTATGCATGGTTTTTGTGTTATTTTAAAAGAATGGTAAAAAAGTGTAGTGGACGCCAAATTTTGTTGTTTTAAATCCACCTTTAGTTGTAAATTTTTTTACATGTAATTTCATCTTTACGGATTATTTTCTGGTAAAATTATATCAGCTCGGGCGGAAACATTTCATTGGATAGTTGCTACCAATTCAATCTTAATTTTGAGGGAACATTTTCCATGTAAACTCGTCAATTACCTTTTGGGGTCGTTGCAAATGATATAGTGGGCCTTTAAAAGACCAACTTGGGGTAAAATTGTTATATGTTGTATAATCACTGGCAACACATGTAGACCTCTGGAATGCACCTTTAAATTCAACTTTAAGTTGATTTCAACTTCATTGCCCACACAAAGGTTGAGTTTATTTACTGAAGATACATCAACATGTATTGCCAGTGGCATTTTTAGGTTAGTGAAAATACATGAATGGACCAACTGTGTTCCATTGTATTAATTGGAATGAACCTGAACCAGAATGTATGTCACTGCGTTTGGTGCATATTACAGAAAGTAATTTTCACATTTGTAATTTGAATTATAAGGACAAAGCAGGCATGATAAACATTTTCCATTCAATACTACACAGGCCGTTTTGTGTTCTTCTCAGGATGAGGTCACAACCCTGTTTGTAAACAAACCAAGTGACCTTGAGCGTTTCAGAATTTCGGGTGACTAATGGCCGGTCAAATCTCTTTTCTTCTGTCTCGGAAGACTTTCTAAGACAGATTGGACAGGCCAACTGTCTGGAGAGCACACTGTACGCTGCGTGTTGTAGACCGAGCACAGAAGGTCAGTCTATTATTGGGCAAGTCGATTATTGTGCTTTAACAATGAAGAGTAGTGTATCACGCGACAATGCGTGGGCTGATAAACTTGAGCACAAAAATGCAGTGCCCAGGGGACGTATTGTCCCACTTCTAAAAATTGTGCACGGAAAAAGGAAAATACACTTCTGCAAAGTTTTATTTTTTAGCACTGTAACATAAATACAGTAAATTGTCACATGACGAATCTCAGAGGATTAAAGGCCCTATGTATCATTGCAAGATAACACTTTTTACAGATTCGTGGAATAAGAGTTGGAAAGGCGGGCTGTGGTGTCTTGTGTAATCGACTTGCCCAATAATAAGTAAAATTGTGCAGATGATGTATTGGGGCTTAAAGGGGAATGTAATATTTATGACTTACCTCCTTCAGATATATATCAACTGAAGCTTGCAGAAATTCCTCTTTTGTCATCATCTGTCTCCGCTCAGTCTGACTAGCAACATACATCTGGTAAAAAAAAAACACCATTAAATAAAAGAAACACCCAAAGAATTCATGGACGTTTCTTTTGACATTGCCAAGTGATGAGCTATTTAATTTATCTGCTACTTTAAATTTGATTTTTGTGGTTGGAATTCACTTTGCATACATTAGTTGTTGCTAGGTAGGACAAGGCCCCTCCCCCCCCCAGCACCCCTCCAGACAAGCTTTGTGGTCATTAAGAGCAACCTTTTGTTATTATGCATGCATTTTGTATGCATGCAATTTGTCACATTACGAACCACTCAATTGCGTGACCACTCAATTGTTTTTTAAAGATCAGCATCCAAATTTTTCAAGCCTATGTAAAATCATTACACAACCTTGTGTAAACTTAATAAAATAAAGGCAAAGCTGATGAACAGGGTACTAAGTAGTATAGTATAAGTGGCTGTTAGTATAAATTAGACTGGTTCCCGGATTTCATATTCCACATACGAACACGAATATGTGTCGTTTGTGGAATATGTGTCGTTTGTGGAATATGTGGTCCAGAAACCAGTCGATTACCATATAAAAATCAAATAAAAATCAAACAACTGTCTAAAGGCCCCAACGTATTAAGAAAACAATTTCAAAATTCTATATGAAATTGAATTTCTTTCAAGATATTTTTTTTTTTCAGGAAAAAAAAAGAAGTTTTTAAGATGGGTCTTGAATTTCTTTTCAAGCTGTGGCAAAAGATCATAAGCAGCTAAAAATGTGCAAGTTTGAATTGTTATACCTCCAGTAAGGTCTCTGTGATTCCTTCATTTGTCAGTCTTGATCCTGCTGTCAGAATTCTGTCATAAAGATGTTAAATTATTTTTGTTTTAAATTTAGCTTCACAAGATAGCTTCCACATAAAAGTGGTGAACACACATTTATTTAAATCTATATTCAATTATTGTTTTCTTATAAAAAGGCAACATCTAGGGCTGAACCTTGTTTGAACCACTTTTATCTTCCATTTGAGTAAGTTTTTATCTGGTCAAATGGTTGATTAAAATTTTGGGACGTTGCAAATCCTGAATACAGCTTTTATGTACAGACCGTGTAACATTTGTTTACATCTAATGCGTCCTCTGTTGAAATCTTGCCTGCCATTGTGCGCATGCATTATGCTTTGCATAAATATATATATTTAAATTTATTTATTTGTTTACATTTGTTTACATATGTTTAATGAACTTCAATTTGCAGCCCGTAGACTGAATTGCATGAAGCTTACAAGTGACTTCCATCAAAATATCGAGATACATAGATGGGTGGCGCCATTGGCAGCTTTTGGCGACTGCTCTAATTTGTTTTCGGCAAAAAAGACAAAATCTGCTTTTCACAAATTCTGCATCCTGTTTTAATTTGGGCTTAATGATGCAGTGCCATTGACCTTGCTTGTGTAGATTCTGTGGAAACAAAAGCAATTGTTTGTGATTTTCCCAAACAAATTTTTGACTAAACAGAAAATACTTAGCTCTACGTGTAATTGTAAGAACTCTGGATGCAGCAAAGGGGGGACACCAAAATGTCGCCCTATTGAGCGTGTCGCCCTAATATACCTTTTTTACACACAAATTGTCGCCCTATCCTAGCATCCTTAGTTTTTGGACTACTTACGAGACTGGATTGGACATTTTCACTGCAAGTGCATCTTGTAGTTCCTGCAGCAACGTGCTGGCTAATTCATGATCCACAAAGTCCCTATCGGGATGACTCTTCAAGAGTTCAAAAAGCTCCTCTGACTGCTTCAAAAACTCTGTCAAACAAAATTATAAATACGAAAGATAAAAAAAAATCCAGGAACTACTTGCTGGCGAGGTTAATTAGAACTAAGAAATAGTACAGCAGAGGATTCAAAAGTGTGGAGATTTTTAAATCTAATAAGTGAAGTTGATTTCTGCGTGTAAGCAAGACGGATTCTTGCTAAACTTTTTTCACATGTTAAAAGCGCAGATTTGATGCACATCGCTTTTGACTTAAACAACGCACTTAAAACCACTGATTTTTTTTGTGATTCTATGATTTTCAGTGCATCAGTTAACACCAAATTTCCTCCATGCTGCTTTTTCTCAAAGAGACACGTTTGAAATTTATGCGCACGTGAAAAAGGTTCAGTATAAATCTACCTTTAGAACTTTATTCCAAATTGTATCCAACATTTTAAACTAAAATGATGAAAGAAAACATGTTGTACATGTTGCATTTAATAATGGAATGAGTTTTGAAGTGTACTTTGCCTTTTATAGCTTTTTTTAAAAATCCCGGCATCTTCATGAGTTTACTTGGACACTTTAAAAATAAAGCCGGGAGGATACGTCGACACAGTTTGTCAATTTAGAAATTGTGATTTGGGATCCCCAGTTTTGCACCAAATCTTTCAAGTTCCTTCATGACCCTGACACAACTTTTCCTTCTAACATTATTCCTTAAAAGTCTCCAAATAAACCCGTAAAAACGCCAGGATTGCCTAGCTACTCACCAATTAGTACAAATGCCGACACGACTCCAGAGTGAAAAATGCTGGGATAAATCACCTCTATATCACGTGGCCCGATCTTGCGGAAAAGTTGCTCATGGAACGGAGTCGGAATGCCTCTGTTGATGGAGAAAAACTTGAAGTGAAAATTAATAAGCCCCTTGTGTGTAACCTTTGCACTTTGGTCCTAATTCTTCACCTTCAAATGGAGGTGCAGTTTGGAAAGTCACATACTATGCCTTTGTTGCTACGTGGCGCACACTAATGCCTAATTTGGTTGCTTTATGCCATTCTCTCATACGGTAAACACGGTATTGATTCTATACCTCAAACTGCTGTGTGCACCACATAGCAACAACAATTTAGTCTGGTCATCTGGATACTAAGTGTACATGTAAAAAGAAGTATGTCAGTACATCAGACGCTATTCATGCAAAACACGCAAAAGGCTAATTTTTGTCACTTGAAATTGCAGCTATAAATTAACATAAGGCACACAAAAACAAACGCCAATATGACATAATTCTGACGCTAAACATTGCACAAATTGAAATTAGTTAAACTTTCCGTGAATTTGTGGCATGAAAACTTTGCTGTGACATTAAAATCACATTCATGCGAAAAATGTACTGGGCTGATGACTGTCGCAAAGCATACATATGTAATACTCTTCAAGCAGAAGCATTTCTTACCTGCATATAAGGTTCAGCACATCTCTGTGCACACTTCCTGTTAATCCAGATGTTGCCTTGGACCCTTAGTGAAGAAAAAACACAGACCAAGAGAAAACATAAGTTATTATGGCTTTGGATGTACATTTTAAATTACCCACTGTACAAAAATTACCATTTGTATACAATTATCTGCTAGGGATTCACACTTAAAGTGACAAGACCTCCAACTCTGGGATAAATATCAGGTGTAAAAACACTGGAAGGGGGGAGGATGGGGGGGATGGGGGGGGGGGGGGGATGGGGATGGGATGGGGGGAGGGGGGGGGGATGGGGATGGGATGGGGGGGAGGGGGGGGGGGGAGGGGCGGATAGGGATGGGATAGGGATGGGATAGGGGGGGGGGGGGAGCTCTCTGCATTTGCGGCACTCTCTGCATTGTTTCGATGATATGGAAACCAGGCCTTACCGGATGGCGTACTTAAGATTTCATATGCTGTGGCGACGTTGTTGGCAAACGTGGGCTGGTGATGGTCGGTCAGCATTAAACACTGGTATGCCCTGTTCAGTCTATTGCTCTTCTCTCCCAATGTACTGAAACTATTAAAAAACAACGTGGGAACAGGAACTTTATACAAAGTTAAAGGTGCATTCATGAAATGCATCAAATTTTTGCAAGATGTAATTTGCAAGATGCTCATAGTTGGTGTAAATTTAAAGGAGCGTGTCCAGGAGCGTGTCCTGCCCCTCTCCCCCATTTTTCCCATTTTGATACCGTATCATTTGTCATGTTTTCTCATTACCAGTCTGAAATTTCGCAATCCATATATTTTCAAGAATATTGTAAAAAAACTACCACTAATTTATTTTGTTACATAAAGCAGTACAGTGATTATACCAACCTTTTTGCTTCCACATCCAAATTGAAAATTGCAAATTTCCTGTTTTTTCCCATGGATAGTATTTAGTATTTTATGTGATTGTTAGGTTAGAATGAAATCCATTTTCTTGAAAATTCTGGACAGCTCCTTTAAGTAGAAATGTTAAAAACAAGAAATGTGATCTCTAACAGATTTATATGATATGCTTGATAAAACACACAGCCACTATTTGATTTTCTAGAAAAAAGGCACAACAATGATACAAATATTTTCATTTGTTGAAATACAAAATGTTTCGACTTCACGGTTCACCTCGTTTTAGGGAACATTCAGTCTTTTATTAACTCATGCAAATACATCGGAAAGAACCGAGTAGTTCAGACCTTAAATTATTATATGAAAATGCAATACAGCTACTAATACTTATTTTTACAACTATTTTTACTTGTGTATGTACGTAAGCAACTTCGTGTGGGGTACAGTGGTCGAGTGGTTTAGGTCGTTGACAGGGGTGAAAACTTGATGTCGCGGGTTCGATACCCAGCCGTGGTACTCGTGTCCTTGAGCAAGGCACTCAACCACAATTGCTCCATCTTTCGGAAGGGATGTAAACCCGTTGGTCCAGTGTGTTGTGTAAGGCACTTAAAATAATCCGAGAGCATTCTGTTGTGGGATTATCCGGTGTCTCTGGCCATCGGCTGCCAATGGTGCCACCCACTTATGTATCTTGATGTTTAGGTGGAAGATACTTGTAGTTGTAAGCTTCATGCAATAGACTACTAAAGTGTGACTTCAGTTGCCATGGTAATTGGGTCTAAACATTCGCTGGTAATCTGAAACGTCCATTGGTATAGCGCAGGGAAACAGTTCACTGGTTTTAGTGTCGACCCAAAAACCATGGCAACACACAGAGGGTGACGTTTTTACTTTAGTCGTCTATTGAGCCTATGGGCTGCGATTTGAAGTTCATTAAAAGCCCATAAACAAATTTAAAAATCTTACTACTGCGCCAGAAAGCCCACTGCATCATCAGGTCTGTTGGCAAGAATCTTGGACATGACATCTCGCATCCAGTTGCTGACACCGCTTTTCTCTAGTGAACAAATATATAAATACAAATTAAAAACAAATAAACAAAAAAGACAGAGAAAAGCCAGCGATTTCATCCACCCAGACTAGAGAATTTGGCTATGGACATAGTGACCCAACATCGCATACATGTGAATCCAGCCCTAGCCGTCGATTGTCAGTCTCAGAAAAGCATGAAAAAAGGCAGCCGAATGTTTGAAGGTAAAAAGCGCAGAAATCTTTTACACAGCACTAAACTGCATAATCCGGATGAAAATGACACCTAAAAACTGTTAGGTGCATTAAACTAGTGTAAACAGCTGAGCGTGGAGCCGGACTTTGGTGTAGTGTAGCATTAGCTAAGATAATCTCAGCTCTTTTTTTATCATTTTTCATTGGGATGTGGTCTTTCACGTGAAAGACCACATCCCAATGAAAAATGATAAAAAAAGAGCTGAGATTATCTTAGCTAGTGTAGCATATGTATTATGTAGTGAGCAATTTGTTTTCTGCTGTTGCTAATGCACCTATCAATTGTTCCCCCCCCCCTCCCCCCTGCGCTGCCTCACCCCCTAGGTGGGGGTTTGGTCACATTTTTCATGCCCCAGGGTGGGGAATTTGGCCCATTTTCTGTGCATTTTTGTGGGGATTTTTGTCACCTAAATGTTGCCCCAGGGGTGGGGATTTTGTCACGCAAAAAATGACAATCCCCACCTCTTAGGTGGGGTAGCCCGGGGGGAGGGGGGCGGGGGGAGGGGTGGGGGAAACAATTGATAGGTGCACAAGCCTATTATTAGGCTTTTTTATAAGAAGTGGAAAACAAAACATCATCTTATTCTTTATGTTTTGCTTCTAAACCGTAAACGCAGCTTATTTTCTTTGTGGTAATTCAATCGAAAGAAAAAGTTTTAATTATTCTAGTGCATCATCAATACCAAGAAAATCACGTCTGGTGTCATATTCATCGAGGTTTCCTGATCCTGTATCGCTCTTGCTGTTTGGTGCTCTTCGCTTATCCGACATATTCATTGGCCGAAACTCGACAAAAGAGGGCGCCCTAAAATAAACACAGTCAGGGCCGGGCATAGACTGGTTCCCTTGTCCACATATTTACTTCCCCTCCGTCGTATATGAGGACAGGTACACGGCCGTATTCCTGAACGTGGAGGGCGCTGTCAAGTGGTCCGCGCCCATCGTGCGTTATGTTCGAACACAAAACGCGCTACGCGCACACGCCTTCCAAACGTTTATTTTGAATGGAAATCTGTGCGCGCGACACAGGTCTGCGCGCTCCGCGTACGCGACTTTTCCCCACGTACGTACGTATGCACGTACCCCCACTTTTCTACTGTCGTCTATGGATATTTTCCCCCAAATCACCTTGTTCGAGCGCCCTCACGCGTTCAGGAATACGGTCTATTCCTGGATGTTCATGCAAATTCAAAGGACTGTGTCACGGTTTGCGCAAGCGCCAAGCAGGCGCCCAGAATACAGCGTGTTGCGCGCCTTCGTTCGATTTGGCATCGCGCGCGCTACGCAATCAATGTCTGGGAAAATTACAGCGGCGGCAGCAGCGGTATTTTTGCATCGACAGAAGAAGATATGCCTGTAAAATTGCTGTCAGAACCAAATAAACATCCTGGTTTCGGTGGGAATCAAGGTTGAACAAATAGCTCTATATGTCCAACCTTGTCATTCGTATCATTCGATGGGGTTTCTGTCATGTTTTGTCGAGTTTTTTTTATAGCGAGAGCAGCGTAGTGCACATGGACAGGGGACCAGTCTAGGCCGGGCATAGCGCATATTGTGCCATATTGTGGTTTGATCACTGCATACACTGTGCTGTGGGTCCTTTTCCTACCTCCATGGTTTGATGAGCAGATTTATAATGTTAGTGAGGAAATTTGGAAATAGAATATAGGCCTATAGTGGCTTTAATGCAGGATTAAAAAATAGCTTAATGCATTTTTGTTTGTGTAGGCTTCTGATCAGATGAATTCCTAAGCTTGCTCAAAATTGACTGTTTTGCCTGCTGGCATTCTCTGGCTCTGCCGTACCCCTAGAACTATGGGGGACTGTATCCCCCATAGGTTATGTTGTTTTTTTCCAATATGGCGGCGCCTGAACTTTAAGATCGGACCGATACGGTTTAAGCTAGCGCAATAATCCGCTCCCCAATCGCCACCAAACTCCGTCTGATAGTTCTTGAGACACTCACCTTGCGTGTGTCTATGGAATTTCGGTACCATTTGTCCATTAAATTCTCCGAAAATAATGTTGGAAAATGAACGGGAACATGTGCGATGCATCCACATGCATCGCACCGAATGCCTCGATCATGCATCCACATGCATCGCACATGTTCCCGTTCATTTTCCAACATTATTTTCGGAGAATTTAATGGACAAATGGTACCGAAATTCCGTAGACACACGCAAGGCGAGTGTCTCAAGAACTATCAGACGGAGTTTGGTGGCGATTGGGGAGCGGATTATTGCGCTAGCTTAAACCGTATCGGTCCGATCTTAAAGTTCAGGCGCCGCCATATTGGAAAAAAACAACATAACCTATGGGGGATACAGTCCCCCATAGTTCTAGGGGTAGCTCTGCCGTAAAAACCACTCATTGCCTTGACATGCTTGACTGGTTCCCGTGCACATATTCCACATAGGCCTACACTACAGACTACATGTACATGACATAAGAGAATATAAGAACAGGTAAAGGGCGCTTCATCTTAATCTGTGATTGGTCGTCTTTGCGCATGCGCATTGTGTGTTTTATATTTTAAAATTGGCGAAGCCCTTTGCATTAGGCAATGTAGTGTGACGTGAGACGCAGACCGCAGAAGAGGCCGCACAGCTCATGAATATTCATTTTAGATGATTCAACCAGGGACAATCCTTTTTTCCAGAATAAATTACAATTATTAGATTTCTCATAAAACGAAACACTTGAGGTAAAGTTATCCGGCAAAAATGATTGTCCCTGGTTGAATCATCTAAAATGAATATTCATGACTGTGCGGCCTCTTCTGCGGTCTGCGTCTCACGTCCCACTACTTTATTTACATTTAGATAAGTTTGACACGCACGGCTGGGTTACAAATGTCAATGCAAAATATACGCACTTAAAAAAAATAATAATAACCATGTGACCACGGGCAGATTTCTGCCCGTCATGGCCGTCCTTTACCTATCCTTATATTTTCGCAATAAGCGATAGGTTCGGGAACTAAATCTACTCATTGGCCAGCCACAACCAATTTCCCGATCCCCCAAAATCAAAGCCCTGCTCCCCACAAATTTAACCTCAAAATTTATGTTAGGAAAATTAATATAAATAGGGCCTATAATAATAATCTTTCATGGTAAGTTAATCAAAAGATATGTGCTATTTGCCATACAAGTATTATTAAAACATGTTAAACGGCCTTCAAACCATTTTGTTTATGAATTGTACTTTATGTAATCACTCTTTGAGAAGGCATTTGAAGAATGTGTCCTGAATTTACAAAAAACAAGATGTTAGATCATGATGTAGCAGGGGACACAAAAAGTATGGACCCCTAATTTACGGAAAGACCCAGGAATAATTAAACGGCATCTTGAAAATAACTAATTATGTTAATGCTCGTAAATGAGGGAAATTTTGAAATTACATGTGTACATTTTTGTCTTTCCTCTAGCTGAAATGATTTCAAGCGCCAGAATCACCGTCGTCTGCTATTTCATTCTACTTTCTGCACTGACAACCCTCTGCGACCAAATCAAGGATCATGATTTATCATCGGACAGTGCAGCAGAGACCAGAAGTGTTGACATATTCCGTTCCCCTGGGGTAAAATTTCCCCTAGGCTACCACCGCGAGCCTAGTGTGTTTCTCGATGAGTTGTCCGAAGTACCGGGACCGGTGGAATTCTACCGTCGATACGTCAGTCAATATCAGCCAGTAGTTTTTCGAGGAGCCGGGAAAAAATCCAGAGCGTATCATTATTGGACGGAAAAGTATCTCACTGAAAAATATGGCAACTTAACAGTACGATTGGAAGCTAGGTAAGTACATGTGCAATGCCAATCTCAATTTGTAATAGGCCTAGGTTAAAAAACCCACAGTTTCGGACACACTCGTTGTGTACAGTTGCCATTTTTGTTTGGCAAGTCTATAGATACATACATGTTTTAGTCTGTGAAACAATTTTTACAGAATTGTACGCAAATTCTTTCTTCTCTTCCAGACATGAGGGCAACTCCCGCATACCTGCAGGAGTTGGAGGTTTAGGGCGTGACACAATCTCACATTTCCTGAAGAATTACCAGTCCCAAGATGCTTACATTGTTTCTCAGATTCCCTCGCCAATGGAACCTGAAATCGCAATCCCACCTTGCTTGACTTGTGGGTCATTCTCGCGCTCTATACAGGTAAATTTTGCCTTATCTTGTAATAAATCGGCTATAATTTTAACCAATGAGAGACCATGAATTTCTATATGTGCATATTTTCGGTTCAAAAAACAGAAATGCAAATTATACCGAAAGATCGAGGAGGATGACGGAACTTAACATGAGAGAAGTAAATTCTTTTCACTTTTGCCTTTCTTAGGATTTCCTTTTACAATTTTTCCTATTACTTTTCTCCTATTTTGTGAAAATCTAAAATAGGACAAATTCCCCATTTATGCAATTTTTGTGTTTTGATTTCATATGGTGCGAAAACATTTTCCACCCGCGCAAAAACATTTCCCGTTTGCATGCCAACATTTTTACAAAACAAACACACCCCCAGAAACATTAATTTAAATTTACAATTAGAGGTGTTATATATAGAAAGAATATCCTTTTCTTTCAGGAAGTGAACCTGTTTCTCAGTTCCAAGGGAGGCAAAACTCTACTGCATCGTGATCCCTATAGCTCAGTGCACTGCGTATTCAATGGAACTAAACAGTGGCTTGTCATCGACCCTAAACAGGTAAGGCAAAAGACGCATTCACAAAACCCCTGCAAGCAGTGCTTTATTGGATGTTTTGAATTTGCCTTTTATCTGTGAAAAATTACACGATTGGAAAACTTTTGAAAACAGAACCACAGCATTTTATATGAGAACAATGTTGATAAACTGCCTTGTAGACATTTCAGCCACATAGATGCAGTAATACTTCAGAAAACCTGAAAAATTCATGCATGTTTTTTGTGTAAGAATGAAAGGTAATAAAGTTGTCTGCAGACAACTTTTAAAAATAAGTTGTTACAGTTGGCAATTTGTCCTACAATGGTATCATTTTTACACGGGAAAATTCATGTGGTGTTTGTTACCATTAACACTTTGTCGTTTTTTTTCCCTGTCAACTCGTGAAGTAAAATTTTGGGTCACTGCAAATGATGTATTTGGGCTTTAATTAAATTAGGATTTTGTCACACACATGCACAGAGCTCCAATTACCCACTAGACTTTCTGTGCTGCACTAAACCAACGATCCAGTGCTTTTTGTTTTTGCTGTAATCTCGTAAAAATATTTTTAGTCTATTAAAACGTTTGAGTCACTAGCCAGAATTTGAGCCTTGCATTTTTACATCTCTGCACCAAAGATCAGTTATACATGTACACCCCATCTTTGCTCTTGTGAGAGACAAGTATTATTCTGTAGTAGCTTTAATTCATTAGTCCAAAATGAAAGTTATGCTGTTAAATAAAATAGAAGTTTAAGTAAACAAGAGGCCTTTTTCCACAAGAACAACCATCCCTATGGTGAACTTGCCTCGGGAGCAGTTCGCCCAGGGTGACTCACCCCCGAGTTCAACCTGAGTTGATTTACACTGTTCCTGGAGATCAGCACCTCATCCCTCACTTGAACAAGTGAGAACACACCCCTGCCCCTTTTCACACTACCTTTCTCGCCCTGGGGCCAACAGAGTCCTGAGAGTAATCTCGGTGGTGGCGCAGGGATGAGAATTACAAGTGGAAATCTGGCTTATTTTAACCCCCGTGTCGTCCCAGAGCCACCCCCAAGACTTGGACTGGTGGGAGAAGGCCTATAGTGTTCATGGTACAGTCTATTTTTTTAAACCAGGTTCTTAAACTTGAAATGTTTTCGATGCATCACAGACAGTGACATTGTCGAAAATTTAATTCACAGAAACCCATTCTGTATCTGTCACCGCAATCAACCTATGAATTTGGTGGCTATTCAACAGTCGACGTGGATAATGCAAACTTGAAAGACTACCCTCTTTTGGAGAATATGGAATATGCACGCGTCATATTGAACAAAGGGGACTGTATCTACATGCCCAGCGGTAAGCTACACGTACTCAGAAATTGTTGCTTAACTCTTTCATTGCCAGAATTCACGTGTTTTTCATAATCCTTTGAAATTCTTTGGAAATTGATACAATCAAGATCGTACGATATTGGCACTGAAAGAGTTAATTATACAGTTAGCGGAGCATGACCAGATTTTTCCAGAAAATGGATTTCGTTCTAACCTAACAATCATATAAAATACCTCCCCATAATATTATCTATGAGAAGAAAACAGGAAATATATAATCCCCAATTTGGATGTGGAGGCAAATAGGTTGTTCTAATCATTGTACTTCTTTATGTAACCGGATAAATTAGTTTATTAAATTTCGGTGGATTTTTGACGATATCCCTGGAAATATATACCAATTGAGAGCGCGAAAATTCAGAATAATGAGAAAAAATATGACACATAATATGGCATCAAATTCTTACGAACCTAGATTCTTAGGTTGGGACACCCTGTATAAATATTTCTACATGTATTAATATTTTCTTCTCGTGCCTTGTCGTAGGCTACATGCATCAAGTGCGTTCCAACGGCTACATGAATGCAGCCGTCTCCATCTGGTTCTCGCACTACTATGAGTTTGATGACGAGGGTTGCCGTGGTGACCACGGTCCAGCTGACTTCCGACCAATGAATGAGGTCGATGTATTGTGGAGGTTCAGCGGGTCGGGAGACCTTTCACAAGGCATGATAGATATTCACATGCTCAGGTATTAGGTCTTGTTTTTTAAAATCACTGAGAGCGGCTCTACGCTGCGCGTTACAGACCAAACACGGGAAGTCAGACTTGGGCAAGTCTAGGTAAGGTGCAAAAACGGCCGTATAAAAACAGCGTTTTTTCACAGGTTTGCCGATGTCTAAAATACAAAGTATGACGTTTGTTTTTTTAAAATAAAGTAAATGCTTTAAAAATTCATTCAGAGAAAATAATTGAAGTTTGGAAGAAATATCACTGCCGCAAATTTGACAAAAATTCGATAAAAAAACAAAAACAATAATTTCCAAACATTAACAACCTTGGCTGAAATGTCTTTGCAAAAGATTTGGCAACTGCAACTTTGCAACTGCGCTGCACAGTCTGGCAAGCTTTGGTTGAGCAATCAAGTTGTCCTGCGAATATGCATATATCTGTGGTCCGGTCCTATCAAAATCGACCAAAAATTGACTTTTATGAAAGTGTCTTATAAATGATCCTAAATGAAAATTTAGCATTTCCCCGACTCATTTTGGCAGTTTTTACAGGACCGAGTCTGGTCCTGTCAAAATTGACCAAAAAATAGACTTTTCTGAAAACGTCTCAGAAATGATCCTGAATGAAAATTCAACATTTCCCCAACTCATTTAAGCAGTCATCGGTGCCGACAGGTCTGGTCCTGTCAAAATTGCCCAAAAACTGACTTTTCTGAAAATTTGCTATGTCGTGAAATTACACGACATACCATCTACCTAATGTCTGCCATTGACTTGTGCATAATTTCAAGATGTAGCTACAGCTATTTGGCTATGTTGATTGCTATTTTGGGTAAATCCATAAATGGGTACGAGAGCATCTCATAAAGTGACCAACTGAGAATGTGTAACAATAATTTACGTTCCATTCTAGATTCAGTCAGTTTTTCTTTGCTCACTCAACTTAGCAAGATCTCAATGTTTTTCATTCTGTGTTTGTTTGGGTTTGTTTTTGTATTTTTATTTTAAAATTTATTTTTAGAACCGTCTTGCAAACTGTGGCTGACGAGGATGGCAAAATCTGGATTAATGACTTTGTGTCAAACTTTATCAATGTAAGTATCCTTCAAGGAAAGGGGCTGTAAAGTCCTACGCGGCCCTCGACCCTCTTCCTAAGCTTTGTATAATCTCGAAAATGTCTCCAAAACTGATGCAAGATGATAGATGCGAGATGCAAGATGATCGATGCTTTGTGATGAGGTCTCAACACTTTTCCTTCAAACTATTTGACAACAGACATTGCAACCTTTCCATTCTGTTTCTCTCTTTGTCAGGGTGACGACAGTTACAAAGAGCAGTACATGAAACAGCAAGATTCTGTAAGTTAAGATTTGTTTTGGCGCGAAATGTTTTTAAGCCTCACTGGGAAAGGGATATCTAAAAAATAGATTACTGTTACAAACGGCATTATCTCCCTGTTTGATTGAGGATATGAATGATAAAAACCAACCTGTGTATAAGTCAGCTCATCAGTACCTCATCTATGTTCTGAGAAAACAATGAAAAGCTATGTCCATGCTTTCAAGAAAATGTTTGAACCCACCGCCCTATTTAGGCAGTTCTCTGGTTATACTGCACAGAAATTGGAGCCCTAATAGCCCTAAATATGTGCTCCCACATTTAAATCCATTTTTAATTATTGTTTTTCCTATAAAAAAGATACCACCTCAGGTGCAATATCATTGAATTAGACAGTTGAAACCACTTTTTAATCTCGTAATTTTTCTTTAAACATGCCTAGAGATGTTAAAAATGCCTTCTTGATACATTAACAGTGCCAATTCTTTATACAGGGTTTAACGTTAATGCACCTATCAATTGTTTCCCCAACTTTTGTCACGCAAAAAGGGGATGGGGGGGGGGGGGGAGAAATTGATAGGTGCATAATGCCACATTATTAAGCATGACAAATTTCAAGAAAAATTTGGAAAAGTCCCTGTTGTGCAAAGTGACATACATACATGTAGACTGCCAAAGTGAATACGTCATCTTCTGTTAGTTGCCTATGCAATGGCTCTGCACTAAAAATCACTGAACCATGTCCCTGTGTTTTTGCTGTGTTTTTCCGACGGCCAATTACCATGGCAACCCACGTCACACTTTGGCTGTCTATTGGACAACCACGGCCAACAAAACTTTAAATTTTTTTTTTTTCCCTTGATCTCCAGTTCAGGGCAGAAATTGATCCAGATAACAGAGGCTTCATTACATTGCAAGAAGTGAACAACTATTCAATTACACGACTCAAAGACATTGTCTGGTCGTTACATGTTGTGGATCCGTCGGATAGTGACCAGTTTGAGTATAGCCATATTGAAGCTGATGACATCGGGTAATAACTATTGAATATTGAAGGCCCGTTGTATCATTTACTTGATGAGTTGACAAGAACAAATTACACAAAGTGTTGATAGCAATGGTAACAAACACGACATAAATTTATTTCTATCAAAGATGGTACTTGCTGTCAGAAATTGAACTAACCGAAGGTGGTTTTTAGAAAAATTGTGTGCATGCGAACACATTTTTTTAACCATTCACTAAACACAAAAAAAACATGCATGGATTTTCAAGGTTTGCTGAAGCATTGATGCATCTTGTGTACCTGAAATTTCTTAAGGCTAGTTTACCAACATTCTTCTTTAGATATGCTATGCTCCTAATTATTCCAGGAATCCAAAAAATGTCATCTTGCAAATAATGGTACATCGGGGTAGCAACTGCTAGTTGCATTTTTTCACCAAAGGGCAAAAATTTACAACATTTTTGTTGCAATTTGTGGGAACAGATATTAGCACTGCATAAAAAGTATCTGGCTGGAAATTTTTTGGGCGGTAGCTAAAATTTTGCCAGCTGGAAACCTGAGCCCAATGCTGAAGTGTAATCATAAGTTAAGTGCAGTCATATTTCACAATGCGTGATGGATCGTCTGCCTTGAGTCTCTGTGAAAATTTTTAAAAATCATCATCGGTAATGCATGCCTTTTGGTTTGGATATCAATTATTGCCTAGTTTCATGGTTTTAAAGCAGAAAACAGGTTTTATGAAATGTTGCCTTTTAGCACAGTGACTTCACCTGATAAACATCTTCAGGAATAATAATAATAATAATAATAATAATAATGATTAGATTTGTATAGCTCACATATCCACCCTGCAGGGTGCTCAAGGCGCTGTTACCATTATTACCGCTGCCATCAGGGAATCACCAGAACCATTTCGCTTCAACTAGGTGGCTGCTGGTCAGGCGCACAACCCTATCAGCAGTTAGATTGTGGCATTCCCCTTAACAGCTTCCCATATATCGCTTGGGTTGACGAGGCAACTGGGATTAAGTGCCTTGCCCAGGGACACAGACACATTGGTCGAAGTGGGGCTCGAACCCCCAACCTCTGATTGGGAGTCCCGCTTCATACCCACTTCATACCCCCAGAAGGCTTAGTTAAAAAAAACAAATCCACTTTTTTTTTACTTCTCACATTTCAGACATCTATTTCAGTACTTGCTCGAGGAAAGTAGTGATCAGACATTCACAAGAAATAAGTTCATTGAACTGTACGTTGAGGAGCTTGGAGGCACAAGCGCAATCGCTCATGAGGTAAAGTCGCCATTATGAAAATGTTTCCAACCAAATATGGAGTGTAAAATTCAAATATTGATCGGTATACACCAATGGCAGTTTTCATTGTCGTCTCTTCATATTTTCAGATTTTGGATGGATTCGGGGAAGGTTTGGACACGATCACAGCAGACATGGTGGACAGATTAGCCGATGAATCCATCGCAAAATTCCACACTGCTCCTGAGTTTGACCCAACGGTGGAACACATTTGGTACAAGTACCTCGTTAAGCAGGGAATCGTCCAGAAATTCAAGGTTGTTCACGATGAGCTCTGAATCAGGTTTTGTATGTATCTTAATGATAGGACCTCTAAACTTCTTCAAAAGAATTTTTATGCAGATGAAATTTATAACATTTCATCTGCAAATAGTATATCCAGCAACAAAAGATTTTCTCCACTTTTTGATAAAAAAGGCAGTCAATCGGAGAGTGGGAATTTTCAGCACACAGAAGCTTCATGCAGTCAACCAGACCGATGGGTCATCTATACCCTAGGTCCTCTCCCCACGACAGCCACTGGCACAATGACATGCACCAATGAGCACACCACAGGATCAGGATCCTAGCATACCCACTGTCACAAAACTAGCTGACTGTCAATTTCTTGTGTGTTGGTTTATTGTTAGAAGTGAACAAAAGAACGAACTTACAGGTGTAACTATTTTGGGAATGTGGGTTATGCAGGGTAAGCGAAGCGTGCAAGCAGACTGCGGGTTATAAAAGGGCCTATTCGATGGGTGCACGGTAGAGTACCGCCTGTCATCGTGGTGTGTGCGAGGTTTGCACATGGACGGCATTCACTACGCTGAGGACTGCAGCAAGACGTCTTGCAATCTTGTGATGGCTTTGAGACGGCTGATGAACTCGCTATACGTTGAATTGGGGTCGTCGCAACTTCTGCAGCACCACTGTGACAGTATGCCCTCCGTGTCACCTGTCGTGAAATTGGAGTCGGTCTGAGGCCTGTTTTAGCCAGCGGAAGTACGGCTTGGTACTCTCACTTCTGTCTGTGAGTGTTATTGTTTCATTTAAATACCCCTACATGATTTTATTTGAAAGGGATACGGATGATTTATTTCCCTTTGTTTTGCATGTGCTTGTTTGCAGGGCTTTTGGAGCCAGGGGTTTCCGTTTTTGCCGCTATGACTGATGCCGTGCATGCTAGCTTCGCTTTCCCCTACTAATTTGCATGTTTAAGTTTGAATGAAATGCATGTAGTTACTTATACAGTTCGCATGCATATTGATAATATTTTTGCTTTATTGCTTGGACTTTGTTGCTATTAATTTGCCAGAGATTGCTTTAATTGAGTTGCAAGTTGCTTATGCCAGTTTGGCTATTAATTTTGCTTTGTTTATACGGTACTGCCGTTTTGCCGTATAAAAGGTTGCTTAGTCGTAATTTAATTGGTTATTGATTTGCCCAATATTGTTTATGCCAGTTTGGCTATTTTTAAATAAAATATTGGTGATGGTATAAATTGATTGCGTTATGGTTCCTTTCGACTCTTGACCGTTGGCATTTTTAACGGGGGTCCCGGGATTTGTGACACCCACACCTCCACAACCCAAGCCATTCCATTTTTATGAATATATGGCATCCCTGCATTACTAGCCCTTCGCTCAGTGTGCTACGGTAACTGTCGACCCTAAAACATAAATACCTTTGAGTTTTCTCCAATGAATCTGTGCTTTCCATGCTGAGTCCCGTTGGTTTGTACGTTGTGTCGCCATTTTTTTGCGATGGCTTGTGAGCACATAGCAACAATATCTAAGGGGCGGGGTTAACTGGGCAATCTCGGAACTATGCAGTCTAAACTTGTGACCTTGTTGGGTCCACCAGACATGCGTCTCCTAAAATTTAAGATGACAGTAAGTGTGCATTTTTGTTGTTGTGTATTCAATTGTAGTCTTGGGGACTCTTGACATGGCCGGGTTCTTAAATTTTGACAGCGAGAAAAATTAATATGTGACGGGCTCTAGGAAAATGAGTCACAAGTCGCGCTGGCTAGTATTCTTTTGGCGACCATAAAAGGAAATCCGCGGCAAATCCACGCTCAATAAAATACCAAAACACAATGGAAATTCCTGGCGGTGCCCAGATACCGCCTGGAATTTCTTTTGAGGTATTTTAATGAGCGTAGAAATGCCACAGATTTCTTTTTATGGTCGCAAAAAGAATACTAGCCAGCGCGACTTGTGACTCATTTTCCTAGAGCCCGTCACATATATGTTCATATAGCTACTAATGTCTCTACTAGCTTAGGCCAAAAAAAAAACCCTATGTTTTAATAGCGTAAGTTAAAGTCTCCCAGAATGATGCGTTGACAGGGCTTTTTTTTTGTAAGTGGATTCAAAGCAATAAAGTCAAGTTGATATAAAGCCAACAGTATTTACTGCCAATAATCCTGGGGCATTGTGGCCAAAAGTACCGGGAAAAGACGGCAACGTTGATGTCGTCGTGAAGTTCGAGACTAGACTGCTGTCAACAGCAGCTTGACATGCACAAACGGTGCGTGTCTAAGTGCATTTTGAAACAAAAACCTTTGACACGCAGGGTTCAAAGTGACACACGCGCTAAACATAGCTTTTTTTGGCCTTGGCTACTAGAGGCAATTGCTCTAGTATTCAGAATAATTCTAATGATCAAAACCTTTTAAAAATTGTCTCCGAGTACATCATATTTTATTTTGTTACTCCTGACAGGTTTGACCTATAATACATCAGGTAACTTTTAAACAAAAGAAAATAAAGCTCATACGAAAATTTCTTGACTATATTTACCCACATTCAACACCATTGTTTCAAGGCATATTTTACATGGATGATTATAAAATTGTAACTTTAGCAAATCATGCCAAATTGCTCTCTCAAATACTGTAAATGTTGGAGCCTGGCGATATTTCTCAATTTTACGCCAAAATGTGTTAACTATTAACCATGCTCTCACAGAAAAATAGATATTGCCCATTGGTTCTACGAATATTAATTAAAGGTACAATGTTAAAATTGAAAATATTAGCAGGTAAACAGGGCCACATATGCTGTGGAGATATTGAAATATTTCTTACGTTACAAGGCCATCCACTACCAGAAAAAATGAGGGTCTTATCTGGAGTATTAATTTTGTCAAAGGCAAAGAAAATAAAGCACTAATTCAATGCTAAATACACCAATCTTGCCACCGCATTCCGAAGATTCCAAATTTAAACTCGGACTACAAAATTGTCAGGGCTACTTTTAACTTTCCCTTATTGGTTGCAGTTCCCCTGCAAAATGATTCAAACTGGCCATTTAACATTGGCCAGTTCAGTAGTCAAGACGTCTGCCTAGTATGCAGGAGGTTGTGGGCTCGAGTCCCACCCGAGTACACATTGTTAAACAAGTCACGTCGGATATAAAGGGCAAAACAATTTCTAATTAACATAATTAACCAATTGAAATCCATATATTAGGTAGGGTTGTAGCAGAGTTCATCACGGTCTATCACAAGTCCAGTGCTGATACAATCACAGTCCAGTAAGAAGCAAAGGATGCCTTTGTTGGAGTTCTTTTGAATAGCTTGTGATGGACTCGACTACAACTCCGATATTAGGCACATAAAACAAATAACAGCAGTAATCTCAAAGCCATAACTTGTGCCTTTTGAAAGCAGTGTCATGTCTTCGAAATTGCCTTAATGCAGTGATGTGCAATGTTACTGCAGCATAATGATAATAGTTTCTTCTTTAACATGTACAAAATTCACAGAGGGTACATCTACACGTACTCTACGAGCTATACTATTGTCGGTTGGTTTTTATTCTACAGGAATGTCAACACCACTCTGAATAATGTATACAAAATAGCTGTTATTTATAAGAGAGAAAGTGGAATGTTGACAGTACAAAAGATTATTTGTCGATCCTTTTGTTACCAATTGATCACGTTCAAATGTCACTTCCTACAAATTGCCACGTGCATCATGATTTTGAGCGTATTTTTTTGGAGACGTGCATCGGTTGCGCCGTATTTCGAACAGATGTTTGAAACATGTTCCAGCGTGCGCGCGCCTACTTTATGGCGTTTAACACGAAGATGGCATCTGTGAACGTGATCAATAGGCGACTTCAGTTGACATGTGCTTTGTTTAGGTAAAGAAAAAGTTCATGAACTATCAAAAATGTTATTCTTTTAAAAGTATGCGAGTCACTTCCGAGAGTTGATATGGAAATCTCAAAAACAGATCACCTGCAAATTTTCACATTTCTGTTCTTAAAAATTCTTTAAAATACGACAATCATTTACGGGATATTTGTCTCTTCGAGATTTAAAAAATTATTCTAAAATTGCCCCTAAAAGGTTTACATTGTCTGTGGCTATATAAAGTTTATTTCACTGCACTTGATTTGTCCTTCAAACTACTGACACAAATGTATATACTGCTCGACAAAAACATGCATACTTTCTACTTTTTTGGCATTCACAAGTTAACTAATTAAACTAATAAAATTAAAAAACAGACAAGGTATTTTTAATAAGCGGAAAAACGAATCCATCAATGATTGCAGAAAATGAATAGTGTGTATATTATCAAAATGATTGCAAATAAAAAAGGAAAGAAGGTAAAATTACATACTTGTTTTAGGTGCTACTTTAAAAATGGACGATGTTCTACCTTTAAAATGTGGGTTGGTGTGGGGGGAGGGGGTGGGGTGAATCATGAGAACATGTGAGATCTGGGGAAGGGGAATTTATGGGGATATAAACATTGTACGATACTGTGATGAATTTATTAAAACTACTCAAGTGGGTTAAAATCAAAAAATTGATAATATAAAACTACTACATACATTTAATATACTCCTAAAATGCATTCTAATATTTTGGGTTAAAGGGAGAATGTACTAACAAATTAAGTATTCTTTGTCGATAGTCATCATTTGTGGATAAAAAGGAACCTTGGGTTCTTAAATATACAGTTTATCCTTGAAATAATAACTTTGCCATGATGAGGCAAGCTTGGAATGGCAGTCGCTAAGTCTTGACCAGGAGATCTCCTACTTAGCGTGGACGCAGGAAGCTCCTGGCATCGACGACGGCCCCGATTTGGCGATACATGTCGATCAGCTCCTTCCATTTGTCGTGGGTTTGGAGAAGGTACTGGTTGCCTACGGTATGGAGAAGATTGGGTTAGGACATTTCAATACTTGGGTATTATTGCCTATCTGCCACATTTAATATATTTTAATTTTTATCTATGCAATTTCCAAAAAGGTGAATTGATGCCAGGTAGATGCCAAGCATAAATGCAAAAGGTGAATTGAAAAAGACAAATCAGACTCGGGTCTAATTAGCCTTTTTCAAGTCACCTTTTGGGGAGGGTTGAACCCCGCAATTGCAGAGTTTGATTCGGGCAAAGGGGAATCGAGTGTAAATGGACCTTTAGGAAAAAAAATAAAGGGCGCTTGCAGTGTCGCTTGTAGTGTAAACGCTACCCGAATACAGATGCGGCATTTTGAGTGTCCTTGGGGTGGTCCCTGCCGCGTGTGGTAGATTTAATAGTCTCGGCGAGACTTTTTAAGACTTTTTCCCCCAACAAAATTGGTCATAAAGATTACATAAAACAATGATATAGTGCTAATGATAAGTCCAATCCAAGCCTGGGCAAAAGCATTAATTACGAGATTACAAATCTGATTTAATTTTTTTCCTGTCATCACTAAATTATTCCGATTTATTTTAAATGTATGAATATGTGAAATTGTTTAGGGGGCAAGCCAGGTAGGGGTTTGGGTCGCATCTTAAGTGATCTCTAGGAGGGGTGGTTATCTCATTGAACGGGTTATCCTATATTTGTCTTTAAAAGCATAAATTCCTTGGCCCCGCAGTATATGGCAAGTCTATTTACACCTTACGTGCAAACTCGAGAAACTTGTCAATCTGCTGAAAATACACTGAAAATTCCCTTTGCACGAAAGGGGTCTTACGCCTCGAGTTTTGCTGTAACTGGCGCCGCAATTTGGAACAGCCTTAGTGCACACCTTAGAATAGTGTCACGTGCATATATAATACTTACTTGTGATGTTGTTCTTCTGTAACCATTAGTTTTTTTATGTTGTAGTTGTTGTACAAATGTATCTTATTCTAGTTTGTTTGTGATCGTGAAGTTGTTCAATTTAGTATATTTGTTCTATGTGTGTTTGCAGGGCCCCAATGGAAACCAGTTTTTGTAAACTGTTTGGGTAAATAAATAAATCACTCTGTAGGGCTTGTTATTGAGGTCATGTGATAGCCAATCCCAATCACTGAGGAACAACTGCAACAGCTTAATTGGTAGGACATCTGGATGTTAAGCAGAAGGTCCGCGGTTCGAGTCAAGTTGTTTTTTACTGCATCCAGACTTCCTAAATTCATGGACATTTGTCCACATCTGTATCAAATTATTTAAAATGTTTCAGAAAGGTCTTAACTGCATCCCTCCTCACGGACTTCCAACCCTCACTTACCAACAATGATAAGCCCTCTCCTGGCCCGTGAGATGGCAACATTCATCTGATTTTCGTCGATGATAAAACCAAGATTCTTCTGTTTCCATCCCATGCTGGCTTTCTCTTCGATCTCAATCCGTGGCAGGGAGCGAACGGTGGACATAATGACATAGTCCCACTCGCTTCCTGTTTTACACGAAAATAAACAAAACATGTGGTAGAGTTGCAGCCCCAATCATGTGTGCACGTACAAAACTTACTTGCACGTGGGACTTGATTCTAAATATCAGCATGCACAAAACTGGAAATGACAAGCGTGAGATTGCGTGCTGATTTGGCGTGAATGAAATTCAGCCTGTCCATTCTATAAATAGGTACATCTTTTCCAAATAAAATAATTACCGCAGGAAAAACAAAATGAGATATACGAAAAGGTGTTTGGTACTACAAAATTGGAAAATTTTTGCCAACTTTCCTGACATCCGGTAGTAATGACATGCTTGTGTAGAGTCGGTTACAAACCGATATTCCGCCCTCTGTGGAAACAAGCCGTGTCAGCGTCAGCCCGGTATTTTATTCCGGGTTAGACAATTTCGGGTTTAGTGGATTGTTCTGTGGAAACACGCCAAAAGTCACACCCAAGTTCATGAACCAGATCTGATTATTTGACAAGAATTATTGGCAACCTAGTTTAAGATACGTCAATAGTCCGTCTCTCATACAGTGCTTGACAAATTGGTTGCCCGGGCGCCCGGGACAACCCAAAATAAAAGCTGGGCTATCAGAAATCTGTCTGTTGAAAATCTGGCAAAGCTACTGTACTAATTTTAATCGGGGCTACCAAGTTGACATCGTGGGCATCCATTTTGCAATTTGTCGAGCACAGTTCTAGTTGAGGGCCGACCTTGCTGCATCAAAAATGACATAAGATTTAATTCGCTTGACTGATTTTGATGCAATAAAGACTATTTTTCACGTACGAAGGATCCAGGGTGACAGATTCTGAGGTGGCCAGGTTTAACCTTGTATTTCTAAAGGGACTTTAGACTTGCACTAACCTTGGCTGGTGATGACAGTCCTGACAGCTATACTCTTAAGTCCTTGCTTCTTGAGTGCATCTTCAATTTCAGCACACTGGAGGCGGTACTGCGAGAGGATGACAATGTTGTCTGCACGGATACCATAATGTCGCACCAATGTACTGGCAATCCGAACCTCGATAGTGAATAAAAACAGAATCAATACATCAAACCAGCCGTCCTGCTTCGAACCTCATTTCAGAGTTTCTTTCCTCATTAGAAACAGATTAAAAATGATGAAATTCAGTCCGTAGATCTGGAGCTGTGCATCTCAAAAACAATGCAAGAAGTATCTCAAGGAAGCCTTTTAGGCAGAGTGGCGCACACTACCTCGACGGCTCTTACGGAGGCTGGTGCAGTCGGCCTTGCCACAAGAGGTGGACACACATTACTGACCAATAAAATTACATCTCTCCTCCTCTTAAATTTTTTGGCCAGAGTATAATGGCCATTTTTTTTAACCGTTATATATGTGACTCGCTTCAGGAAAAGGTGATATACAATGCAAAAATAAATAATTTGATATAAGATTGTTTATTATTTGTTATGCAAGTCGCCATTTACAAGGCCGACTGGCCACTCGAGGGCTACCGAAATCAATAGACCGATCCAGTAAGCTCCGCCCAATTTGGAATTGACCAATCACAACCTCAGGTTGAGGTAACCAAAAAGTGGATCTCCATTTTGGTTACCCGAGTCCTCCCTTCATAAATGTGTTTTTGTGTAAACGGGAAAAACTCACCAAAATTAGCTTGTCGTTTTGCTATGTTGTGCATTCACTGCGTTCTAGATGTGTGTCGAGATTTTTTTGTTCGATCGCGCGCGTTACACGTAATGCAGGCGTGTTGTACGTGCACGCACATGACCGGATACTTAAGTGCACATTTTGCTTTCGAGCGTGCAGTTTCTGTGTGCGTGTGCGTGTTTCAATACGCGCTGACCAGGGCACGGACGCACGAAAGACTCACATGAGTATTTACGACAATCATATGTATAAGGCGCACCCCCGTGGTGAAAAAGGTGCGCCTTTTACACAGTTTTGTTTACGGTATACCTTTTTGCTCTGTACTTACCACGTGCTTGACCTCCTGCAGGTTTGCCTTTGACCGTTCGTTACCCTCTGCCGTTTTGACCGTCAACGTTTCCTCTTTGCCGTACAGATGACAGAACACCAACGGGTACGCACTGCCGCCGGGCCAGATGTTCTGCAAGGTCGTGTTGGGTTGTCTCTGTTTGACGATATCGGCAGTTTCAAGTTTACAGTCATAGAAGGCTTGCGAGGGGAAGGCACAAATGGATTCGTGCTGGAAGGAAAGGGAAAAAAAACAAATTTTAAAATGTCAAGTAACAAACAAAGAACATGCTCTTTGCCACTGCATGCAATGGCAAAATAAGACCTGCTCAAAGAAACTTTTTGTCGATACTCGCAACTGATGGTATTTTTGCAGTATAAATAACTCATATTAATGCCATTTAGTGCGGCACATCATTTCAACTGCTGCATCTGCGGTAAAGTGTTTAAAGCTCGCATACAGGATTCGCAATGTCCAAAATCTTAATGACTGTATAATAAACTACTGTAAAGTAATGCGTGATTCTCTGCATGCGCTTCCTCCCTCACTCGCACGTGTGTGCGTCAAGTTTGCTTGAAGATAAACATGTTATCCCACTTGTGCTCATAGAATATGGCATAATGTAGTGCGTCTGCATCCCACATACCACTTGGCTTTCAACCTCGTGGTATATGCGACGCAGACGCACTACATTATGCTGTATGCCACTCGCGCTCGTGGGATAACTAATATTGTACGAGATATAGCCAAGGTCAAAGACAGGGTCAGTGTGGTAAGTAATTAATGGAACTCACCATCCTATACTGCATGGTCAACATATGGGCTTTCCTTTCGTATTTCTCCAGGAGTGATATTTCCATGCCAAGGAGTTGGGCTGTTTTCTCTTGAATGATTGGCCTAAAATTAAAGAAACAAATTGCACAAGTTAGAGATTATTTCAGGTCCTTTCGTCTGAATTCACATTCACTAAATTTCTTCACTTTTTTTCTGACTGAGCAGTTTCAAGAGATTATTCACAGAGATTATTGAAAGAGTTGCCATTATATAAACGCCCAAGTAGATCTCTGTCATTTGATTCGACGATTCAATGCTACGTCACCAACACCTCGTTGAATAAAACATTCCATCGTACCATAGAACTCATAAACATTCATTATTTGTATAATATTCCCAGAATTTGGGGAAGAAACAAAAATACAAGTTGATCTTCCAACTTCAGACACATCTAGTTATGTAAAGGAGCATGTTCAGATTTTTCTAGAAAATAGATTTCGTTCTATTTTCGAGTATTTTATCTGCGAGACTCACCTGAGTTGCTTGTGGTCGCCGATTAGCACCACCTGACATGGGTTAGTGTTGACTAGAGGAATGAGTGTTTCTGGCTCGTTGCACATGCCGGCCTCGTCAATAATGCACTGGACGATGTTCGTGTATTCTCTGATTCGCTTACTTCCCGATGCATTGCACGTACACAGAATTATATGGTATTTCTTCAACTCTTCTTCCTGCAAATACAATTTTTCAAAATATTTCTCTGAACTGCTTTTAAAGCTCATATAGACCGTATCGAATAGCTGCCATTTCATGGGGCAGTTTCTTCGTTCCTTGAGGACATGCATGGTTGCACATATTGTGCTTCCATTGTTGAACGGTTTAAGTAACAAAAGGTGCCCCACGAAATGGCGGCTATTCAATACGGTCTATAAAGGATTTGCAATATCCCAAAATGTTCTCCGACCATTCAACCAGAAAAACCTTACTCAAATGGAAGATAGAAGTAGTTCCAACAGTCCACACGAGATATCTTTTTTAAAAGGTTATATAAATGTGTGCGGACACACTTTTTTTGTGAAAGAAACTAGGCCCCCGACTACCATGGTATTATAGCTCTGTTGTCCATGCCGTATAACCATGGAACCAGCCTAAATACAACGGCGGCTTTGCACAATTTCACTTTTTCATTGTTTTTTTGGAACGTATATGAGGTACTGAGCTGACTTACACACCGGTTGGTTTCAGCACTTGAATTGACCAATGACCAAATCCATTGTGAAATTTGTGTGTTCCACTTGTTGTGGGATGAAATTTAAGTCAACTGGCCACTGGGTTGGATTGCTGACACTGAAATTTCATTAAAGTCCCAGTACATCATTTGCAGTTATCCAGAATTTTACTTCACAAGTTGACAAGAAAAATCAGACTAAAAGTGTTGATTGCAATGGTAACAAACACAACACAACTTTTTTCCTGTGTAAAATGGTACCTTTGTGTGAGAAATTACCAACTGAAGTGTTTTTAAAAAAATTGTCTGCAGACATTTTTTACCATTCAATCAACACAAAAACCATGCATGGATTTTTCAGGTTTTCTGGAGTATTACTGCATCTAATGTTTTATCAACATTATTCTTTATTTATGTAAGACTGTTCCCATTTTAAAAAGTTTTCCAATCATGTAATGTCTTTAAACAAGGATTGTTAAATTTGGGCGTTTCACAATAAGAGCGCTACCAAGCTTTTCTGTCAGAGAGGGCATTTTGACAGAGCGGTGTATTCGTTTACTGCACTTACAGTTCAGATTTGATTTGAAAATGAATACCTGATTTAGAATAGACGGCATAATAATACACTATCACATTAGCAATGCTCGTGTTGACCTTTTTCCCTATGCATGACGCACACACGCACACACATTGGATGTAGCCTTTCAGCGTCAAACTCATGGTGGCGTCTGAATGGTGAAACGCCTTCAATTAGCAATATCTACTAAATCCTCCCACCTCTGCTTTGGAGATGATCTGTCTGTAATCCTTGATGTGCGCTGTCGTTATTTTGCTCCCTTCGGTGTTGAAATAATTCCCCATCTTCAGAATGCTGCTACTAAAGCTGTTACTGGGATGCCTTATGAGACGGTGCAGTGAGATTTCCTCTAGGTACGGGTCAGTCTTGGCCTCTCTGGAGCTGCCGGCCTTGCGAGTTGATCCAGGCTCGCCCGGGATGGGGTAGTTGTCGCGTTCGATGGTCTCGCTGTACACGCGCACCATGCTGGCTTTCAGCTTCTTCAGGTAGGCTGAAAATTTTAATTCATAATTTATTAATTTAAGGGGAATTATACCCAATAAATGTCCTGGCCGTGTGTACTTTATTTGTTTGGGTTTTTGTTGGTGGTTTTATCTACTCTCAACAGAAGTGAACGTTCAAGTTGACGTTCAAACCAGATATTTGTTTAGCCACGTTAATATTTCTGAGATGCACCAAGCCCGAGCCTGTAATTCGTAAAGGTACTTGCAAACCGGAAACTAAGGTCAAACATTTTTATTTGTTTGTGACAAGCTCAGACAACATTTTTTGTATTTTATTTATTGAATCAGTAGAATTTAAGGTGCCTTTTTGCATTTATTGGCGTTTGGGCGCTCACAAACGCGGTACGGTAAAGTGACAATTCAAAGAATATTGTCACAAGGTTAAAACCCCATTGCCATTCCCTGACTGGTCCCCAGAAGTGTGACCCGCAGCGAGACTAACACGGTCTATTCTGAGGACCTCACACTACAAATGGTCTCGGGTTCAAATCCCGATAAGGCCCTTTTTCTCTCATCCCGAGTTTGGTTGATTCATTTCAATGGCGATTAGGCACCATACCAGATGTTACGTTTGTTACAAATACATAGAGAACTCACTCGCAATGACATCAACAGATTTGTTGGAGGGTCCACAGTAAAGGACCTGAGGTGGTCCCTTGCCTGATGGAGGCAGTCCCCTGTTCATCCAAGTGAAGAAGAAGGCGAGGTGGGCACCAGTGATGGTCTTTCCAGTGCCTAGGGTTGATAAGAACATTAGGTATGATGGTAAAATTGTTAAAGACAGAATGCATGTTCAGAAAACTCTTAAAAACAGGAACAACAGCATTACAGAACTAAAGAATAATGTTGATAATCTGCCTTGTAAAAATTTCAGCCACATACACTATGAGCAACTAACAATGTAAATTGGGCACACACCATTGTTAATAACAATGGTTTGTGCCCAATTTCCATTGTTAGTTGCTTATAGTGATATGTGCAGTAATACTTCAGAAAACCTGAAAAATTCGTGCATGGTTTTTGTGTATGAGTGAATAGTATTAAAAAAAATTGTCTGCAGACGACTTTTTTTAAAAGCACCTTCATTTGGCAGTTTTATCCCACAAAGGTTCCATTTAACACAGGAAAAAAAATCATGTGGTGATTGTTACCATTGCTATCAACTTTGAGTCGGATTATTCTTTGTCAACTCGTGAAGTAAAATTTCAGGTAACTGCAAATGATGTATTGGGGCTTTAAACAAACCTATAGACTGCCACTCTGGTTTTTTTTACTGGACTAGCTCAAGATTACCTGGGGGACCCTGGATGACAGTGAAGGGTTGAGCTAAGGCTTGACGTAGGGCTTTACTCTGGGAGGCATTAGGCACATCAAACGGAGAGCCCTGGATCTCAAACGATCTGATCTTCTGGGCAAGAGACGGCAACAACTTGCTGTAGGAATCTGTCATTGTGGGTTGAAAAGGAAGGCAGTTTGTAAAAGAATGATTTTGGAGGATAAATCTGGAGGAGTTGTGAGGATTAAAACTGAATGGATTGAGGTTGGGGACCTAAGAGAGTTGAATCCATTTGAAAACATAATTTGTAAGTATTCAGAGAAAATAACGGCTGTAGGATGTTATGGTTCAACCAACACTATGGAGCGAGGGACGGAAATCAGGTGACAAATGCCTTTCCTTAGTCAATACAACAAATGAAAACTAAAGTGAACCTGTATGTTTACCTTCTACTGATGTTAATACACACACCCAGTTTATCACATGTTGAAATTGACTTTACAGTTTTATGCAGAGGTTGTTTTTATGCGTGAGGGACGGACAATCAATAAAATTTACAAAAACTACAATTTTTTGACATGCATTTTTAACTATTTCTTGAAAATGTGATGGCACAGTGTTAATTTTTGTAATATGATTTTAAAATATGGACATTTCTTTACTGTTCGAGGTATTATTTTGATTAATTTAGGAAATTTCGAAATTTTCATCCAGTGTTTACCAGTTTTGGTCACACTATGCCAAATGTACACTTCCTCTTTCGAGACATTTTTAATATTGTGTTGTGTAATGATTTTAATAAACTATGGAAATGAATCCATAGTTACTGGATTCAGCTATAGACCTGCAGCCTATTTCACGAATCCTTATGCACTGCGTAAGCCCGCTTGCACAACGTTTTATTGTGTAAGCTGCGCAACTTTCCTGTGATAATTACACGCAAGCCTATGGGGCTTATGCCATTTTCAAAAGTTGCGCAAGCTGCGCAATATTATTGTTGAAATCGGCTGCCGAGCCTGAAATACAAAAATAGGTCTCCAAATATTTGGACAGCAGAAAACATACCATCTGGATTTGTTCTTGGCTTTTGCAGGAGACAAATGTCTCGCATTAGTGGAGACACTCGCTCATTACCCAGCTTCCGAACTGCAGACTCCAACCGCCTGTTAAAGGTAAAACAAAATATTTCAAGATAAAAAGTTTCAAGATCAAAATAATAATAATAATAATATCTCTTAATGCTATAAAGGGGCGACCCGCCGGAAAGACTTTGCCAAACTACCACCGAAATTTCGGCTAAAAGACATCGATTGGACACCAAATTTCTGTAAACCAGAGGTTCCAAAGATGTTTCCACACCTAATAAAAATGCTTCTAGACCTAATAAAAATGGTTCTCGATTTGAAAAAGATGGATTTTGACCTAAAAAAAAAATTGATTTTGACTTCCAAAATATTGGCCTGGGGCTACCCCAAATTGTAGCCCTAATAGAGTGGGTCACCCTAATAGGGCTCTCTACACACAAAGTGTCGCCCCATTGGATAAAATAGAGAAATAATCTTCACTAGTGCTGCAATAGAGCGACACTATGGGAAGCGTTTATTAAAGGACCACCGAACTCTCGGTAAAAACCTCTCTAGGAACACTGATTTTCTCTATAAAAAAAAACTTCCAAAAGATGGTTTTCGACCTAAACAAAAATGGTTCTCGACCTAAAAAGATTGGTTAAGAACCTAATAAAAATGGTTTTTAAAATAATGTATAATAGGGCGACAGTTGTGTGTCACCCTATTCACCACCGTGCGTAAAAACGGTCTATTAGGGCGACAGAGTGTCGCCCTATTATAGCAGTTAGTAATAATAATCACTTCCCTACTGCATTTTGGAACACAATTTCTTATGAAACTAGAACCTCCTGTCATGTTCACACTGCTTTGGAGCTGCTTTGGTAACTAAAGGGTGATATACCATTCAATTCACTTCACTTCCATATGGTATAATTAATTATTTAAACAATAAATACAGTTGAAGTCAGAAGTATAAATACATGTACACCACTACCATCATCACCCAAAATGGTAAACAGGACTACCCGAACAATTGCAAGGCGTACAAGCTATGTTTTAAGTACTGCATGGCGATGCACGTGAGGAATTCCACAAAATCAAGAATTTAGTAAAGACTGTTACAAAAAATGGTGTAAGCACACCAGTTTTAACACTTGGTTGCATACAGATGTATTTATATTACTGACTTAACTGTTTGTAACAAATTTGTCTGTACATTTATGGAGGAAACCCACAAGAAGCATAGCGTGTCTAGTGTGGATATCCCTATAATAATTATACATTAGTTTTCAATAGGAAATAATAAAGTGAATTGCTGTAATTGTGAATATACATGTAAAACCAAACCATCAAATCAAATAGTAACTTTTAAAAAAAATGAAGAAAAAAAATAAACAAATTAGAAATAAAAAACAAAGCAAAATTCGAAGATTTTAAAATAAATTACACAAACACTAACCTGTCTGGTTCTGTTTTGGGGATTAGTTCCACGGTGCAAGTTGGCACACGATCCGACAGCAAGACATCTGGGAATGGTGAAGAAAACTGGATAGCGGTCAACTGCACTATTACCGTCCCTTTGTCCTTGGTCGCATCGACAGTGGCTGCATGCACCACAAAGGTCATCTTGCCGGGATGTACGTTGGCAGTCGGACGCATTACGCGAGGTTTGCAGTCAATCTCTCGAAGCTGAAGTTGAGTCTGGTGGCTGAGGCTAACATTACTATAGCGGATGCACAGATAGTCTAGGTGAGGTTCAGGATCGTCTGCGTTGACATCCGGTTTCTCATTTTTTCCTGGCTTGTGCAGGAAGTTAAACCTGAAGTGATGGTCATCGCAGAAGTCTTCTGGGATGGTGAAGTACCCCAAATAATCGTAGGTGTTTGTCTCTTGATTGTGCGAGCGATCCCAGTTGATTTTGATTCCGTGGATGATTACGGTGTCGTCACTTTGGACAGCATTGTGAGCCGTTAACATCTCGATGATTGGCAGCCAGACTTTCTTGTATGCAGTGACAGTCTTTAATCCTACGGGCCGGTGGGCAGCAACCTCGGCAAAACTGTCGATTGCGTCTTTGCGGTGCTCGGTGCAGAAACTCAGTTTTGGTGTGAGACTGAATAACTGGACACTGGGAGTTAATACACCCATGAAGGGGACTGCATGCAGTTGGACCTGTATGACATCGCCCTGGTTGAAGCACTGCTTGAAGTTGACGAACAGGGAGGGCTTTTTTGGATCTGTACTTTCACATGTCACTTCCTCTACCGAGAGAGTGTTACTAGGATCTTGTTTTTGTCTTCGCCTTGCTTCCATGTCCTGATCTCTACGCTGCTGGTCATCCGACGTGATGTTAACAGCATTCCTGATCTGATGGATGTCTTCCGTTTTGATCCCAGTGAGGATCTCCTGCCACTGTCTCGAAGGGACTTGGAAAACAAATCTCTCCTTATCAATTACGAGTGCTGAATTGGCATGCAGAGGCACTTTGCTCGGTGTATGGATGAGATCGTATATCCGATGCTTCCACACGAGTTCCATGCCAGACTCATCCTCGGTCACTGGTTTCTTTATCGGTTTCAGGAGACGCAATGGAATGTTCCGAGACTTTGATGGAATGAAGCGACGGTACGGAAACAACAGCCCAAGGGACGTGTCAGAGACATTGTCCACGAATGCTTTGATTGGTTGAGGTGCCTCCTTCAGTTTCAAGGCAAGCAGGAAGGCTTGTGTTTTCCTGTCAAAATCCTTACAGCTTATGGCTTGGTTTGTGCAGTGATGACAAATTTCAGCCAGTTCGACATAGGTGTAAGGTGCTTCTGATTGGACATTGCCACGCTCAATATCATCCAAGGCAACTGTGAGTAAGCGATGCACCACCAAGTCAATGTAACGTCGAATCGGCGATGAAAAATGGGTGTAGGACGGCATGCCCAATGTGTGGTGTCTTCTGGCAAGCTGGTCTGGATGGTCCCTTGAACTGATGTAGATTGCTTTCTCCTGAATGCGGAAGAAGTTAGCTTGAGCCACAGCCAAGTGCGGATGATTCTGATCAGAACAAACGATGTCTGTAATCCTTGTAATGTCGCCTTGCTCATCATCGTACACGACACCTTTCAGTTTGTTCCATTCATCTCTCAGAACATGCACATCACTTTCAGCCTCATCCTCCATGTCTCTTTGGAGTGGTCGTGAGTACAAGTCCACGCTGTTGGGGACATCTCTACCATGTTTGTCCAACCATTTTCTGATCTCTTCCTCGCTGGGTGGTAGCTGTCTTCTTAGAGGGGAACACTCTGGGTACCTCATCATAAGGAAGCGTGCAACAGCTTCATTGGCAAGCAACATCATTTCTTCCACGAGGGAGTGAGCAAAAGGATGCTGTGCCTCTTCTTCTTCATCATCATGGGAATATGCAAATCGGCCGTCTCCGAGACGAATCCTCCTGCGTTCCTTAGCCAGCCGACTCAAAGTCATGATCCTGTCTTGGTAGGTCAAGTTGCTGTTCTCCCTCTCTTCACTGGTCATCCTGATCAGCCTTTCAGCATTGTCGTACGTCAGCTGGATTCGCGATCGGATGACAGATCGTACAATCTTGACATCGCCGACAACTGTGCCATTCTCATCCAAGGTGACAAAGACGGAGATGGTCAGTCTATCCTGCTCTGGAAGCAAACTGCACATCTTGTTGCCGAGTTGAGGCGGCAGCATGTTGATGGGTTTGGCAAAAGAAGGATAGAATGAAGTTGCTCTCTCCTTTGCTTCGTTATCCAAAGTTGTGCCCTTCTTGACGAAGTAGCCAACATCAGCAATGTGTATGCCGATGAAGTAGTTCCCATCCACCATGTCGACACTTAGAGCATCGTCAAGATCTTGGGAATCTGGTGGATCAATGGTGAAGACCACCCTGCTCCGTGCATCATATCGGGATTTGATTTCCTCATCTGGAATTTTCCAGCCGTCTGGGAACTCTTCGGTGATTTCCTCTATGACGGCCGGTTTCCACTTTTCCCGGATGCCATGAACAAGCTTGAGAATGCGAAGCCCCTTCTCCTTGGTGTCCCCGGAGGGCAACTCCTCAGTCACGATGCCCACGGGAAACGGATTCTTGGCATGCCACTTCAGATATTGCACTATGAACAGCTTGTTTTGCCGATCCTTGCGGGACACTTCAACATTCCTCTGGAACTGAAAGCCCTGGTTAGATGACCTGCATATGTTGAAGATAGAGACTATTGCGAACTCTGAGGCTTGGTACTTCTTGGACTTTGGTTTTGGATTTTGCTCCCCACTTTTACGAGTGATGGTGAAGATCTTGGGGAAGGTACGATCAATGGGTACCATCAGATTGTCTGTGAACTTGTCGATAGTGCATACAACCTTCTTAAGGTAGGGATTAGCTCCTCTCTTCAAGATGCATACAACCTTCCCATAAGTCTTCTTTTCTTCAACAGCTTCTTGTGCGACATTCTCCAACTCATCCATGTCTTCAAGAATTTCCACGATGACCTCGTCCAGATTCAGTGCTTTGCCTCGTTTCCTCTTGCTCGTAATATAAATCTTTGATGAAGAATCTCCGTCCTTTGGAACAGCAAAGGTGTGCCCACTCAGATCAAAATGGAAGGAGCATACTTTGAACCTGTCTGGGTCATTATCTACGAGCTCCAAATTTTCCTGCAGTACATTGTCATCAACTGTGTCCTCTTCTAGGTCCTCATCAGAGTCATACTCTTCAAATGTGTCTGCTCCTACAAGGCGAGACCTGTCGTAATTATCTTCAATGAGGAGCATGTGGCCCTTTTGATGCACCATGCGGACGTTGTGCATTTTTCTTGTGGTATGCATTTTATCGGCCAGGTTGTTAGCCTTTGCGACAGTCGGGGTTAGGTGATTCCCAATGTCATTTTCTCGCTGTTGTATACCCAGCTGCTCCAATGTTGTTGTCACAGACGGGACCTCAAATGCCATGTCTTGATCAATTTCATTCTCAGACAACACGCCAACCTCAGGATCTGAGCCGACATACTGGTCCTCCACCTCCAACTCTCCACGATCTTCAAGCACCTGTCGCTGCAACTCCCGCAAGATTGCATCTTCCAAATTAACGTCCACTTCATCATCATCACCTGACCACGTATCATCTTCTGATTGGTCAAAAGTGTCACCTGACACATCCTGGTTGGCACTGCTTGGTCTCAGTGCAGGGAATTCATCACTAATCTGCCTCACGATGCCAGAGGCCGAGGTTCCGGGATGGAGCGTCGCATTTGGCACCTTTGGCGGTATCTTCCACCGGTTTTGCCCCTTTGGCATCTGAATGAGGCCCGGTTTCTGCTGACTCCTGTTAAGCTTCCCTGGCCCTGGTTCATCTCGAGGTGGTGAGGTTTGGGTCTTGGTTGGTAGGAAAGGGGTTGCATATGGATTAAGGCGCTGTTTGGCTACTTCTACTTCTTGCCTGACTTCGTCCACAGTGGTACCCTGTAGAGAAGAAAAACAAGGATCAAAACTACGAACTCAAAACCTTGGTCAATTCTGCAGGTCATGGGTTCGAATCTGGGTCTTCCCGCATACGTGGTGCGTGTGCTCTTGGGTAAGGTACTTTGCCATGATTTGAATTATTTCCCTTAAGGCCTTCCGAATTTGTCAACATTTTCACAATTCCACAGAGAGTAATATTTTTTAAGACTCTCTCCCTCCCCCGAAATACTACTTATCAATATTTGTTGTCACTACATTTTACAGTGCATGTAAAGTTTGAAGCGGCCCTCGTACCCCTTTCACCCTTCCTACGTTTTGTAGAACTTTGGATGGCCCTTACCTGCAAACTTTTGTTCTTCTCACACTCCTTGAGGTACGCCTTCCAAGTCGTGGCACACTGCCCCTCAGAGCACAGAGCAATTGGGTCTCCAGCCACGATAACGAGCGACTGAGCACGGGTCAGTGCCGTATTGAGGAGCTTGTGATCCGACAAGAACCCGTAGTAGAACTCTTCGTCCTGTTGGCCGGATGAGCCAGCCTGGGAGGCTACTGTTAGATGGGATTTCTTCAAGGTGTTCAGAGTGCGAACGGTGCTGATGAGAAGGGCACGGAACTGTTTTCCTGGTTGGCGAGAGAAAAGTGAAAAAATGGTAACTAATGTATCTAGGCTTATTGCAACTCCAGTATTTTAGAAATAATTTTGATTCCACTCAAAAAGTAACAATTATCGTCTGGCCACAATTATCGATTTTGGCTGGCAACCCATTTTTGCAATATAAAGCAAATATATTCTGTGCTACTAAAGCGAAACAGCACCATGGAATTGGCACCTGGTTTAAACAGGATTTGAACCCAGGCTACAGAGGATAAGGATTAAAGTTTACCTTGCACCTTCTCCACTGTTTCGACGGCAATGTCTCCCAAACCCCGGCGGCGCATTTCTGCGCGAATCTGACGAACCTGCAAAGACAAGCACAATAACATATGAAGTTGCATTTGAGAAAGATCTTCGTTTGCATTGTTCACCAACAGCTGGTAACCAGCTTTACATAAACTAGTGCACGAAAGCATTGTAACCAGTGGCAAACATTAGCAACATCCAAGTAAGAGGAAAACAGCTGCTGCAAGGTTGTAATTTTCCAAACAGTTTGTGTATTATCAGTAAACAAACCTCAAAATGTTTGATATATTTAAATATATGGGTCTTTCTATAAATTAGGGGTCCAAAAGTGTGACATTTAGTGTCCCCCGTTACACCTGATATGTGTTATTTTTCGTACAAAAATCATTAAAATGGCTTATTAACCATTTTGTATGAATTGTACTTTATGTACTCGCTCTTTGAGATGGAAAGTATTTAAAGAATGTGTCCTGAATTTACAAAAACAAGATGTAAAATGTAACGGGGGACACAAACATTGGACCCCTAATTTATAGAAAGACCCATATCTTACAAAGTACAATTCAAGTACCAAAGAAATTCAGACACAAGATTAATTGTGGATAAAAAAGTGGTCGACTGGCAGGACGGTTAAAGGTATACTGTCACTGAAATAGGCCGATTTTCCTTTAGAAATAGTGAAATCTCTCTTGCTATTGTCGATCCTCAAGGAAATGGATGAAAAGTTTGAGTTTAGGCTGGTTTCCACTTCACACAAAAGTGAACACTAACACAAACTCGATGTCACAACAAAGCGTTTTCAAGCAGTAAATCTGCAGAACGTTGAACTAGTTTCAATTTGAACGAGTGTTTGCAACAAAAAGTATGATGTAAGATTTTTGTAAGATTCATATTTGCTTTTCCATAAGGTATAAACCAAGCTAGCAGAATTTTCCCTTTTCGCATTCATATCTTGAGTACATTCAACTTGCTTGGGGCTACTTTTGTTGTCGTTGAGATGATTTTCCAAAGTTTCAAATTATGATTTTAATAAAATGTTCTTCTTAATTCTTCTTATTTGAAAGTGTTTCTCTATTGATGTAAAATCTTGAGTGACTACGTACGTGGGTCTTTCCACAGTAAAGGGGGCATTTTGGCAACACAGACCATATTTTCAAGGAAATACCTTTGTCTGGTCTCACAATATCTTCCAATATACGCTCGTAACCGGGACGGACACTTGTGTTACATTTTAGGCCGTCCCGGTTACGAGCGTATATTGAAAATTTGTACACAGGGTCTTTAGAAAGGCATGTTGTCACACCATTTGTAACCCTTTTTGGTCCTAAGTTATCTCTTCAGAACAACTGAAACTTATTTCTTTTATTTTGAGATCAGACTTAGGTATTTTCTGGAAAATATGGTCTGTGTTGCCAAAATGCCCCATTTACCGTGGAAGGACTCGCGTGTCAGTTACAAACCTGCATGGTATAGGGGGCGATAATGCCAATGCTATTCTTGTTCATGACTCCCCAGTTCTTGGGCCACTTTCGACATAACTCCTCTGCTCTGAACACGATTTCAAGAACCTGGAAAGTAAAAAAAAAATGACATCTGCATTTATGTACACGAAAGGGGCTTATTTGGCAACTTTTTTGGGGAAAAAGTTTTTATAAAGCTGCTAAAGTTGATTTTGGTGATTTGATTTTGATTTTGGTGATTTGAGCAATTGTATTTTATTGCTTAAACACTACAACACTGTAAAATTACACTTAGCGAACTTGTACATGCGTTTTGAAATCTAGCCGTCTTTAAAGGAGTGTAACAAGATTTTTCAAAAAAATGAATTTCATTCTAACTTAATTATGAAAATACCTCTCTAAAGCATTTTAGGGAGGTAATTTTATCCATGGGATGAAAAAAGAAAATTTGCAATCCCAGTTTAGTTTACTAAACTTCGGTGGATTTTTGACGATATCCCTGGAAATATACGGAATGAGAGCATGAAATTTCATAATGGCAATGAGATATGGTAGCAAAATCTTAACACCCATAGGAAAAATGGAGGGCATCAAAAATGTGATCTGGTTTTTCTCCTTGAATTCAATACCTCATGGTTGTTTATATACGACATTCCAACTTGTTGGTCCTCTCCCTTGACGGCACAGAACATGAGTGGGTAGTACTCAGGGTGCAGAGGGTGTTGGCCGTGTGACGAAAGATGCCCCTGGTAGTACGTCTCCGAGATGAAACTCACAATTGCTCCGCATGTGCGGTAGTTGTAGGTCAGGAAGGCTTGGGTCACGTCTCTGGTGAACAGTCGCTCTAGCAAGGACTTGTTGAACTTAGCAGAACGGGCAGTTTCGGAGAAAACCTAGATGGACAAGTAATGAGGTCATGTATTATTAAATAAGATTGGAAAATAGAATTTAAAAATGACAAAGACATGCTTAAGGTCCCAAGTCATTTGTAGTTACCCAAAATTTTACTTCACGAGTTGACAAGAAAAAAAAAGTGTTGATAGCAACGGTAACAAACACCACATGATTTTTTTTTTCAGTGTAAAATGGTACCCTTATGGGAGAAATTGCAGTTGACTGCACACAACGTTTTTACCATTCATTCATACTAAAAAAATACATTTTTCAGGTTTTCTGAAGTATTACTGCTGAAATTTCTACAAGGCAGTTTATCAACTTTATTCTTTAGTTATGTGATGTTGTTGTTTTTAAAAGTTTTCTAATCATGTAATCTGTTTTTAAATGGAAAAATTAAATTAAAAAACGACAAACACATGCTTAAGCACTTTTCGACTTGCACTCATCAGACCAGAATGGCATCAGATACTAATTGACAATACTACCTGAAGGCAGGAATCACATGGTCAAAATACTGAGCGCTAATTGAACTGCAGCAAGTATAGATTAATCGGACTGTCAATTGAGGGTACCTGCTCGCTCATCAACAAAATTCTATGGTGATAGATCATTTGTTTTTTCAGCGGCACACCTCTGGAATGGTCTTCCCAACAGCATGCGTCAAATTCATTCCATTAGTAATTTCAAGTCCCAGCTTAAGACATCTTTAATCTTTTTTATCTATGTACATGTATATATGTATGTTATCGCTTTGGTTTATACTGTAAAGCGCCTAGAGGCCCTGGCATTTGGCGCTATATAAGATTGCTATAATTATTATTATTATAATAGAAAGTCCGAAAAACAAGCATTTTACCTTGGGACTCATCTGTATGTGATCCCCAGCAAGAACCACGCACGTCTTGCCGGTTGCCAGAGTCAACGGCTGCAGTGCTTCCGTCTCCAAGGCCTGCCCCGCTTCATCAATCAGTATATGAGTGAAGTGGCCCTGCAAATCGGCTAGGCCAAGCTGGCTGGACATTGCCACGGTCGTAATGACGATGTGGTACTTCCGAATCGTGGCAGTGTCCGGAATGCGTATCCGGTTGTTGTCGTCAGTGAGCACGTACGGCAGGACCGTGGTATCGATGGTGTTCTGGTTGCGATACGTCGCGTAGATGCGGATCATGCGTAGTTTCAACCGGTCCCACGTCTGCTCTACGTATTTGTGGAGATGCTCTGTGATGTACCAGTCGGCCGCACTAAAACAGCAAAGAAAAATCCACCAAATGGAGATTAAAGGAGCTTGTTCAATTTTTCCAGAAAATGGACTTTGTTCTAACCTAGCCGTCCTGGGCTTCGGTCCTGTAGGGATAACATGCTACTATCTGAACCACGATCCAGAAACAACATCACTGATAAATCCTTCACCATCGCCGCACCCAAAATCTGGAACACTCTACCATTTGACATTAGGACACAGGTCACTGCCTCTTCGTTCAAGAAACATTTAAAATCTCAACTATTTCCCACTGCTTGAGTTTGTTGCCACAGCGCCATGATCTATATGGAATGGCGCTATATAAGAACCTGTTATTATTATTATTATTATTATTATATGGCCGAGCGGTCTAGTGCGTCGAACTTAAGTTCCTGTGCTAGTACTAGAATGTAGGTTCGATTCCTGGCTGTGACGGGTTGTGGCACCTGTGCCCTTGAGCAAGGCACTCAACCACACTTGCTCCCATTCCTGTAATTGGCGGTCCCTCCGATGTTGGATGTGGTATTTAAATAAATAAATAAAATAGCTCCCCAAAATATTGTCCTTGTGAAGAAAACGGGAAATTTGCAATCTCCAATTTCATAATATTGAAAAAAATATGACAATTTATATGGTATAAAAATGGTGGAAAAATGGGTGGGTCAAAATGTGATCTTGACATGCTTCTTCAAAATACTGCTGAATTTACCTGTTGGATTGCGTGCATATTAGAATCCTACTCTTGGGACGTGTAGCAACAGTTCGCTTGACTGCAGTGGCTATGGTGTAGGTTTTCCCGGTACCAAAGGGTCCGTACACCAATATGGGGCCTAATCCTTGCATAGGAATTGCATCGCTGCCTCCATGTTTGCAGATGAAGCTGGCGGCACGCTCTTGTCGAAAGTTGGTTTCTTGAAGGTTATTTGCATCGATGAAGGGGAACCTGAAGGATTAGAAGTAAAACAAAATTAATACCTTTATACATGATTTACAATGTCCAATTTTTTTTAAATTTAATCAATTGACCGAAAAAAACCATACTCAAATGGAAGATAGAAGTGGTTTTAACTGTCCAATGCAGTTATTTCGCCTGGGATATCTTTTTATAAGAAACCGCTACAGGTTTCTTTTTTTATTTATTTATTTATTTTTTTTTAAAGGGTGTCCTCATGGTACCGATATTATGGCTCCATTGTTTGTAGAGTATAACCACGGAACCAGCCTAAACTTACATACGTTGGTTGTTATCATACATTATTAATCATGCATGGAGATAATGTGTTTTTAGCAGTTTTATTAGAATCCGTCTTTAATGTGTTGTTTTCTTTGTTACTTTCCGCTAACCCTTCCCCAACCCCCTTGCTGACCTCTAGCAACTTTTAAAAAAACTATAAAAAACTATAAAAAAATACAACAAAAAAAGGTTTTTACCTCTGACTTTTTGATGGCGGAAACACCATATCCATATTGTGCAACTGATCCACTGCATTGTGCTGGTGGCAGAACGGCAGTCGGTCCAGCTGAAACTGAACCTGAATCGTTCGTTTGTTGCCATTCGACAGGTTGTGATCGCTGACGCAAGCCCGGCTGAGTTTCAGGCTGACTGTTTCTCGGTTCTGACTGCCAAAATCCTGCTCCTGAAGAATGACAGCTTCGTACACCTGGGGAGAGTGTACAGTGGGTTAAATGGTCAGTCCTTTTCACACGGGTACAATTTTTTTCAGGTAGCTTTAAAGCCGCTCTCGGGTCGACCTTGGCTGCTTTCGAGCGCTCGTCCCTGGTGCTCCCAGGCGTTGGAAACGTTATGTCACACACATGCGTACATACGATCACACTCAAAGGCGTTATCTGGATCCCTGGTGCACCATGATCATTAGAAATTACATCCCCACTAATAAAATCTTGGTCTTTTACAAAATAAATCACAGATATCTGATGAAAATAAATCATGACAATATTTACAACATTTAGTTTCGATGTGGAAGCTTGAAAATTCAAAATATCAACCCAAATTTGCAGAATTATTCAACCAAGCGCCAGCCATTTTTGCTGAGTCATGCGTTAGTACGCGCAACTGCGCATGTCTCCTAGTTGTCCCGACGACGCGGTGGTCGGGAGCAGTTGGTGCCACCATCTGGTGCACCAAGGCACTTTCGAAAGCATACCAGGGAACACCGGGGATACCTGGTGCCGCGCTCGAAAGCAGCCACTTGCAACCACACAAAACAGTTGGCGACTGGCTTTATATGACCAAGCTGCGCCCGAGCTCTCTCGCCGGCATCAAATTAGTCGGTGATATTTTTGAGACCTGTGTATAGCTCAGACGCCATTACAACAATCGACATCAGGCGGCGCTAAACAAAATCAACAATGCCAATAGTAGAACATGTTAAACTTTTGCGACGTGACGCCGATCGTCACAGCCACGTTCTATGGAAGAAAACAAGATGCGCACGTGATGCACGTGCATCCAGTTTTTCTTCAGACAATCAGCGTGCGGAAGAATCACGCCATCGTGCATGACATAAGCGATTGTTTTGCGTTGAGTTTCCGCTTGTTTAGCGATACTCACACGATTTGTTTGCGGCACAAGGTCGACCTGATGAAGGAGGCTTAAATAACCCAGGCTAAATTTAACTCTTTCGCTACGGCGCGCCACTTACAGTGGCTTGATCGTCCTGTGCATCAAAGGATAAATTAGTTATGCTTATTATGCAAATTACCCAACTTGCAACTTTGGGCAACCAAGCCAAATTTTCTGCTCCGACATGTAGATTGAAAAAAAAAAACTGCTTTCAAAATAAACAGTTTGTGAGAAATGGCATTCAGAACTATTTTTGAAGTTGTCTGCAAACAAACGACTGCAACTCAGCAAGAAAAGCACAAGCACCTTCTGCAGAAGTCAAGGATAAATACACACAAATGAATGGCAATACTGCAGGTCGCTTCTGATCCAACACGGGCCCACAGCAGGGCCTATACAGCACATCTACTTGGAGTACCTTGTTTGTCTTGTCAAACTTGAGCAGCATCTTCTGCACGCTTCGGAGGATGATTTGGCTGGCCTCAGAGTCATCCATTAAGGCTTGTTTCAGGTTGATAGTGGCAAACAAGTGACCATCAACAGCAAAGTGATGACCGTGTCCGGCCACCTCAATTTGGGATGCGACATTCAATGTGGTCTCAATCGAAAACCTGGGGATTTCAAGGTATAAGGGGTTTGTAAAACAGATTTTCAAAAAAAAGAATGGTTTTCAAAAGAACTGATATAGCCAGTGTTTTCCACTGGTCAACAACTTGTCCAGGCGTGCTGAGCAGCGCCCTCATGCGGCGAACACTGACCAACCCCCTGTTGCCGCGTGAGGGTGCTGTTCAAAACAGATGCATGCAACTGTCACGGCCATTATCGGCCGCGGATTGAGTTGCCGATACAATAGATATGGGTGTTAAAGGCCCAGTGGATCATTTGCAATGACCCCAAGAAGTAATCGACGAGTTTACAGGGGAAAAGTTCTGAAAGTAAAGATTGAATTAATAGCAACTATCCATTGAAAGGTTTTCGCTCAAAATGATATAATTTTACCAGAAAATAATCCGTAAAGATGAAATTATTTAGATCGTTTGCAAACGATTTACTTATTTTTGGTTCGCATCTACGCGGTCCAAAATGCATGGGCGCTGTGTACTCCGTGTGCGTGTTCCAACGCGATGCATTTTTATGGATCGCGCGCACACGCAGTATGTGCGCCACAGAGTGCATGACGCAAGCCACATAGTACCCGATCAACTGAGAACGAATATTTGAAACACCCAGCCAAGACCAGGAAAATGCATATGGATTTTCATGGGTTTTTTTAAACGTGGTACATTTGACAAAGCTGAAATTTCTTCAGATGAGTTTGTTGATGTCTTTCTTTTGATTTATAATGGTTTTATTCGCAGAATCGCTCAAAAACAGATCATCTACAGGGCCTTTAAGTGAACGACAGTGACACCAGAGCCCAGCAAATCATGTCTGGTGACTTTAAACCTAATTTTGGAATGACTCGGCCGTACTTCGGAAGTGTTTTTTAGAGGGGAAAATGGATTATGTTTGTCTGGACAGCTGATTTGTTTTGTCCAGGTGGCATATTTTTGTCCAAGCACTATAGGTACCTCTGATGATTTTGTCCGGGCAGCGTGCCCAGACAAAACAGCTAGTGGAGAAGCCAGATGGCAAAGAGAAGTTACACCAAATTGACTTCTCATGCTACTTGATTCTGTTTTGCATCTTCCGTTTTTGTGCACAATTTAGATTTGTTTACAAAACTAGCCCCTGTTCACTCGGACATGACATGCTGAACATGATCAAGATTTTTATAAATGCATGAAATTAAAATCCATAAGTACCTTTTCATATTCTGAGAATTGCTTTGTTAAATGCAACATTCCATATTTCAACATATTTGAACTCGTGAGCATTCATTATTTTTACACCATATAACACTTTATAAAATGCCCAAATAAATTCCCGTCATCTGATTGGTGCATTGTCAGTCATATTTTTCGGTATAACCCACGGACTGTGCGTGACGCAGGCCGCACGCACCGTTGTATATCCACGACGCATCGTGGAATATCCACGACGCATCGTGGAATATCCACGACGCATCGTGGAATATCCACTCGACACGTTGCGTGTAAATAAAGCGTGCACACTCATCACAAGCTAGCCAGCTGCTCGGCCAGCTGCTCACCAGACACAGCGGTGGGCGATTCAATGCTACTTTGCAAGTTCAGATGACCGGAATTTATTCTGGTGTTTTACAATGAATGTTTAAAATTTGTGCAATAGAACGAACAATTTCATTCAGTAACAGATTCAATGTTCTATTCCACTCGGCTTCGCCTCTTGGAACAGAATATTGAATCTGTCACCGAATAAAATTATTCGTAACATTCTTTTTTTGTATAGTACCACCCACCTCGCAATCCTCTTAGTTCGTTCCCTCTCCTCCAGATAAAGCATCTTGTGCATGTGCAGCTTGTAGTTGTCCCTGTCCAGTCGATTAAGCTCGATATCGTCGATACTGAGCGAAGCCGGCGGCTTGTAAGTAGCCAGGAGTCTCTCCTCAAGTACCGTCTGTTCATCGTGGACTGGAGATCCATCTTGGAATTTGACAATCTCGCTGTTGCTGCTGTCCCATGTCTGGATCTGTTTCTTCTGCTGGTTTGTTTTGAAGGTCTCAAAGTGTTCCTGGGAACCCACATGGGCCTGATGAAAAGAAAAATAGCATTTAAGTAGAAATGTTTATATTTTTCTGAATAAAGTTTGGTTCATGCTTCATGTGGATCGCAAAAGCGAAGCCAATTTAACTTCACACGACAATATATACAGTATCAAATAGCCGTCATCTTGTGGGGCAGTTTCTTTGTTCCTTGAGTACATGCATGGTTGCACATATTGTGCTTCCATTGTTGAACAGTTTAAGTAACAAAATGTGCCACACAAGATGGCAGCTATTCGATACGGTCTATTCGCACTGCAAATTGTTTATTATTAAACAGGCATTTAACTGTGTCTTTACAACAACAAAAAGGGGAAATGCAAAAAAAATCGCCAACTTTGTGCAGTGCTTTTTTTAATGTTCAATGGGACATATGAGGAAACAAAAAAGAGGAAATCAGCTGAAAAGTTGCACACCTTCGCAGAAAGCTAAACTAGTTTCAACTTGCATGAATGTTCGCTGCAAAATGCATGACTTCAGATTTATGTAAGATTGTGTTTGCTTTCGCGTGAAGTATGAACTGGGCTTAAAACCGCTTCCGCAAAAATGTGGCTGTACCATTAACCCTTGAGGTTTAAAAGCCATTTTAATGATTTTTGTATGAAAAATAACACATCAGGTGTAATGGGGGACACTAAATGTCACACTTTTGGAACCCTAATTAATAGAAAGACCCACATGTACACAGCAGTCCATACTTTAATATATAATGCATTCCACTTTTGCTAAATTTCCAATTATTTTTTTTCACCATCACCTATCATCACATTTCAGTAATAATTTGAATATCATTAAAGAAATAAAATATATCAAAGTGCTTATGACAGTTCGTATAGATCTCCAATTTTGTAAGGATGGCACACTGGACAACTGATCCATGATAACTGAATGAGACCTTTGCAAGGAGCTGCATGACATAAAGAGGCATGCGATGTCTTCAGGCAACTGGATCAGAAATAATGGATAAAGTCGCATTTTGTTGACAATAAATAATCTGGGATCTTACATAGCACAACATACTGAACTTGCAGCTTTACATCCCGTCTGAAGGATGAAGCGTGATTAAGCGTGATTAAGCGTGATTAAGAGCGATTAAGCGTGATGAAGCGTGATGAAGCGTGATGAAGCGTGATGAAGCGTGATGAAGCGTGATGAAGCGTGATGAAGCGTGATGAAGCGTGATGAAGCATGATTAAGCACTTTTCTCAATAGTGTAAGTTCCAAAAGGAATCTTTAACCAATAACTTTTAATCAGCTCGTTTGTGAGCCAGTTTAAGATAAACTACCCGACCACGAAGGCACTTCTTTTGGAATGAGGCCGTTCTATTAAGGACCTCTGCAAAGCCAACAACAAAAATCATGAAAGCGCCATTAATCTAGCCACAGGTAAAGATGAACACGCACAGAAGAATGCTACTGTTGCAGTAAATTAGCATTTATTAGGTACTTCTTGTTCCACTTCTGACGGAATGAAATTAACTCAAGCATTTTAACCTCAACTTTCAACACGAGCAAATTTTTCAACATTACAGTCGTCGAGAGATGCACATGGGTCTTCTGATGGAAAGGGTACATTTTTCACACGAAACTATATTTTTCATACATTTATCGTGTCTCAAAGTAAAAGAAATATCTTTATGTGTTTGGTAATATTAATACAAAATCTGAAAATAGAATTAAGTAACGACAAAGACATGCTAAAGCACTATTCGACTTGCACTCATCAGAGCAATTCTTGCACAATTTATCAGCCATTCTTGCATTTTGCTCTGATGAGTGCAAGTCGAAAAGTATTTCAGCATGTCTTTGTCAATACTTAATTATATTTTCCAAATAGCTTTGTTCTTAATAGCGTTGTACTAAGGAGATAGTCCAAACGGAGGATAAGAGAGTGACACAACATGCCTGTCTAAAACCTCCCCACACAAATTTCCTATGCAACAACGTAACAATTTGTGTCTGTACAAGTTACATTATATAAGAAATTTGCTTGAAAATATGGTCATTTACCACAGAAAGACCCATATCACCATTATTTAGTGTCCAAAGAAATAAATGAAACATCTTCAGAAACATTTTACATGCAGGCAAAAGTTAATGATCCACTGAGAAATTATATTATTTTAAGATAGTTTGAGGTAACCTGACTCAAAAACTCTTCTCTCAAATAAAAGTATACTTTCTATTTCCAATGAAACTTTTCCTAACAATGCACTGCAAAACTGGCCTTTGTATTAAAAATGAAACCTTGGTAAATCTGAAAACTATTTTAATTTCAACCATGTTGTTAACTTAAGTTTCCGAGATTACAGTGCATATATCGGAATAAAAAAAATCCAAAAACAAGATCACAAAATAGCTTTTATTTCCTTCCATTTCTGTTTTTTGAAACATTTATTTTCGGTAATATGAAAGTTGATGAACAGGGGCCAATTTCATGGCCCTGCTTAAGCGCTAGCTGAAACTTTAAGGCTATTTCACGGCCGCGCCATGCTTAAGCATGCGCGTACTTGGAAACGGCCATTGTTGCGTCACTAGTGTTTAGCAAATTTGCCTCTGAAGCTAGCAAACGTTTGGCAGTGCTAAGGTTATGGTCTCCATGAAATAGCCGGGGCCTCCGTTAGCACAAAATCGGCTGCTAACAGCTCCATGAAATTGGCCCCAGATTTCATAAATTTGTGAACAAATTTATGGAATAAGATAAATTTTAGCAACATAAATGCATCAACGCTTCAGAAAATAAAACCATGTGGTTTTTGTGATAAAGGAGCTTGTCCAGAAAGTGGACTTCCCTCTAACCTAACTCTCTAACCTGTTGTCTTTAATCACAAAAATACCCTCCCAAAATACTATCTATGGGAAGGAAACAGAAGATTGGCAATCTCCAATTTGGATGTGGAAGCAAAATACAACTTTATAGTCTGAATTTTTCAAAGTAGAGACATTTTGCCTAAATTTAGTGTCGGTTGGTTTTAATACGGAGCTTGTCCAAATTCTTCCAGAAAATGGATTTCGTTCTAACCTAACAATCACAAAAAACCTCCCCAAAATACAATCCATGGGAAGAAAACAAGTCAATTCTCAAGTCGCAACTAAATTCATTTCAAGATAATGAGAATACAACAAAGTCACTAAAAAAAGGTTCAATGAAACTATACTGCTTATTTCATGCTTAAGCAACAGTCTCTTTGCTACACACATGCATGGTGCCACAAGCCTTTTCAATTCATTGAGGTGGTGAGTGGAAAAAACGAGTGGCTGAAATGTCCTTTAAATAAGGGGCCGTCCAAAGTTGTCAACATTTCCAAGGTTCTACAAAGCGTAGGAAGAGGTAAGGGGGAGGGGTAAGGGAGGGGAGGGGAGGGGCGAGGGGTGGGGTGAGGGGTGAGGGGTGGGAAGGGGCCACATACAACTTTACATGCACTTTAAAATGTAGACATTTCATGGTAGTGAATGAAAAATGTTATTTATCGGTGGGAGGGAGGGGTGTAGAACTGTAAAAGTGTTGGCAACTTTGGATGGCCCCATTCATTTAGTGGTGTTATATTATCACAATATGGATTAGCTCTAAGGTCACTAGTGCAAGACTATGTGCCCAGAAGGACTGAGTGATGACCACAAGATGGTCACTCATAGGTTTAAGGGGGAATAGACATACACAAGTGACCGAATTTTGCCAGTCTGTGTGTTTCATAACACGCCTCAGTCCAAAATATAAAATAAGATTCAGATTTTTAAACTGTTTTACTTCAACAGTTACATGTAACTCATAAGCAAGTCAAAAGGAGTATTGTGATCCGTGCCAAATGTCACAATTTTTCATTTTATGAGCCTTGGCAACTTTCAGATAGTGCTGTAAAAGGTCCAGAAAATGTTGCCTGATCAGGCAATATATTTAAGAAATCATGCATGTGTGATGTCTTGACGTAAGTCTATGTTGATGCAAATTTCTTACACTAGGCTATATTAGTGAACCCCATGTGACCAGGAAGGTGTGTTATGAGGTGCATATTGCTATCATGCCATGACAAAAAGAGAACTTTATGTTTAAGTCCAGTGGCGGATCCAGGCTCATTAAAATACAGGAATAGAGCGCTTTCACAGGGGGTCAATAGGTCATGGGTCACTATTGCTCGTCTTCCAGAACAGAAGAGAACAATGGAGCCACATGCTTTTCTGCCAGCAGCCACATGCGTTTCCCCACATGGCTCTATTTTTCTTTCCTGTTCTAGAAGCCAAGCAATAGTGACCTGTGACCTTTTGACCCCCTGTGAAAGCGCCCTATACAATAGAAAACCCTGGCGTAACCTGGCATATTCCTTTGTATTTCTGTATTTTAATCAGCCTAGATCCGCCACCGAAGTCATCTTCCACCTTGTTCACATGAAGAAAATTACTTTGTTTGATGAAGATTAATTAGCCATTGTTAATTAATGGAAAGTGCATTCACATCTCGCTTAAAGGAGCTTGTTCAGATTGTTTTTCTCCAGAAAATAAATTTCGTTTTAACCTAACAATTATATAAAATACCTCCCCAAAACACTATCCATGGGAAGAAAAACAAGAAATTTGCAATCTCCAATTTGGATGTGGAAGCAAAAAGGTTGGTGTGATTACTGCACTGCTTTATGGAGCCGGATAAATTAGTTTACAAAACATCAGTGTTTTTTTGATGATATCCTTGAAAATATATGGATTGAGAGTGCAAAATTTCAGAATGGTAATGAGAAAAATATGACAAATGATATGGTATCAGAATCTCATCACCCATGGGGAAAGAGGGGTGGTCAAAATGTGATCTGGACACGCTCCTTTAACAAAGATTGAACAAAGAGCGGTATTGTTCACATTAGGCAACCGCTAACAAAGATCGAATGCAACTGTGCTATGTGACTTCATCTTGTTTTAAGCCAAATCGCTTCAAATTTAGTGATCTTTTTGTCAAATGAAGCAATTTTTCTTCATTGAATAAAGAGTTGTGCAATTAAATTAGGAAATTGATTTGCCGAATCATTGTAGAATCTTCACAGGAAGTGATTTCCTTGACGTGAACAGGATCTTCCTTAAATCAAGGTGCAAAGTGATTTCTTTCAAGCATGAAGCCAAAAAAAAAGGCAAGCTGAGGCAAAATAAAAAATAAAAACGTCCACGAGTTTGGGAAATCTTAAGCAATCTCTAGGAGGGGGGTTATCTCATTGAAAGGGTCTACCCCTCTGTTGGGCTTGTTAAGCTCATGTGATAGCCAATCCCAATTAGTGTTAACTGCAATGCCGTGATTCGATACCATACATTGGCTTTACAGCTCAATTGGTAGGGCATCTGCACGTTAAGCAGGTCTGCGGTTTGAATCCCGGTGGAGCCAAGTTGTTTTTCACTGCATCGAGATTTCCCAAACTCATGGACATTTGTCCACATTTGTATGAAATAAATTTGGTGGTCCCAGGGTTATTATATTATATATTCATGCAAAATAAAAAAAAGCAAGCTACACGTAATTCAATAAGACTGCAAGCAGCTGACCTCCAACTTGCGAACCAAGACCGGATAGCTTCCGAAGTCAAAGAGCACCCATTGGTTGAAACTGCCGAGCATCCTGGAGTGGAACAAGACGTCGATGCGATACGTTTCCCCGTCTCCTGTCGTGACCTGGTTACCGGGACACACTTGGGGCTTGTCCTCGTCTTTGGGATTCGATAAGTAGAAATGCAGACGGTGCTCGTCGTACAGGAGACCGACACGCTTCAGAGATTGCTGGTGCAAGATTGAGAAAATGAAGAAAAAAAGCTTGTAAATGTAGGAAAAGGAAAACGGGAGATTATCCAATACCCTCACCATTATTGGATCAAAACATTGATCCCCCACACCACCCCACATCATATCTCTGTGCAGTGCCAGTTATCTTCTCTAAAACCACCATTCCAGAATGAGGGTACACATAAGCTTGGTGATACCCAAGGCATAAGATGTGAAAATCTGATAGTTATTACTAAATTTGAAATTCCATGTAATTATTTTGATGTGAATGAGTTCTCTGCACACTACTCAAGCTGTGTTTTCTAAGGTCAAATTTTTGGCAGGGCTGCATCTGACATAACACCACTTGAAAGCACAATATGTGTTGTCAAGATTACTGGGTCTACATTAAAACCAGTGAACTGTTTCCCTGCACTTTAGCAATGAACATTTCAGATTACGAGTGAATGTTTAGTACCGCTAAGCGACTAGTGGATTTTGCTACTCGCGAGTAGTTGCAGCAATTACAAGCGAGTAATTGATTAATCATGAGTAGTTGGCAAAGTATCAAAAGGGAGGAAAAAACAAAATGCATGTTTGTGTGTATAAGTAACCAACTGTACAACGGAAATTTGCCTAAGTCTGTGCTGCCCCGATTCTGTTTTAAACAATGTATATATGGTGAACTTTAGCAAGAATTACTTTGTATAATCTCCTAAAATAAACAATGAAAGTACAGAATGAATTGAAATAGCCGGGAAACCGGCCTGTTACAGTGTAACAATTAGCATATAACAGTATGTAACGGTATGTAACGAGTATGTAACAGTACTCGCGGCACCGCGATTAATCAAGTAGTTTAAAAATGATAGTCACGAGTATCAGTACCGTTTGCTACTCGCAATTAATCAAGCTATTCGCCCAGCGGTAATGTTTAGACCCAATTACATTGGCAACTGACGTCACCCTTTAGTAGTCTATTAATATTCAGATCCCAATGGATGCTCCAACAACTGATTACCTGTTTCTTGGATTTGACGACAAATTTCCAAGTGAAGCTGAACGTAGTGTCTGGCTTCCTCTCGGTGTGAATAAACTTGTTCAAGTCCTCTGCACACTCAATGCGGATTCCAGGCAACTCCTCAGTGATCTAACACACAAATGCAATTGCATAACACATCTAAATCCACATTACATCCTTTTAACACTCTATGAACCGATACAATAACAACCTTACTTTGGCAAGCTCAGTGGTTCAGTGGTTCAGATGTCTGCCTAGTATGCAGGTGGTCATGGGTGCAAGTCCCACCCAAGCATTTAGTGTATAGTGCATATACTGTACCTCGCTGTGTACAGGCAAATTAGCCCTTTACGAATTCTTCACTTTCAAATGGAGGTGCAGTTTAGACAGTCACATACTAAGCTGTTGTTGCTATGTGGTGCACGCCAATGCCTAGCAATTAACAGTTTGGCTGCTTTATGCCATTCTCCTCTACCATGAACATAGTATTCTGTACTTGACACCTTCTGCATGCACCCAGTCACATTACATAGCAATAAATATTTAGTTTAGTCATCTGGATACTAAGTATGCATGTGAAAGTACGTATGTCAGTACCTCCGATGCTACTCATGTGAAACATGCAAAAGACCAATTACATCTATTTAAGGCCAACTGTATCATTTGCAATGACCCTGAAACTTAATTAACGAGTTGACAGGGACAACCTTACGTAAAGATTGAAATGGTGGCAATTATCCAATGAAATGTTTCCGCCCGTGATGATACAATTTTACCAGAAAATAGTCCATGAAGATGAAATTATTTAGATCGTTTGCAAACGATTTACTTCTCATCTGGGCGGTCCGAAATGGGCACTGTGTACTGCGTGTATGCTGTTCCAATGCGATGCATTTAAAAAAACGCGACCGACTGAGAACGAAAAATTGAAACACCCAGCCAAGACCGGTAAAACGCATATGGATTTTCATGTTCTTAGAAGACGTGGTGCATTTGACAGTGCTGAAATTTCTTCGGATGAGTTTGTCTTTCTTTTGATTTATAATTGGTTTTTTTCCAAGAATCGCTCAAAAAAAGATCATCTATAGGGCCTTTAATAAGATGCTATCAAGCTAATTAAGTCAAATGTTATTGTGATTTTTTGTAGTTTTAAAAGTCACCAACATGGGTCTACATTATGTACAAACACATCAAATTACATAGATGTTATCTAGACTTTCACAGCCACAAATTTTGCTCTGGGACAAACTTTTAGGAACCCTTACCACACTCATTTCGCTGGTGGAGAAGTTGTATTTTTCCAAGACTTCGTCCATGAATGCAAACAGCTTCTGTTCTTTGGCTTTGCGCATCTTCATCATGCGGTATAGGTGGCGCTCTCTCCACTCCTCCAACTCATCATTATTGTGCGCCTTGGTGCAGTTGTTCCTCTCCGGTGTCGAGTTGGTGAAACGACACATTCTTTGCTTGTGCCTGGTGAGGAACACAGACTATGCTTAGTTCCGGAGAATTTTTGGGGGTAGATTAAATTTCTAACCCGACTTCTGCTCTAAGGTAGCACTTTCAATTGGGTAATAAAGGTGGGTTTGGCCGGTCTCAATTATAGGACTTCAAAAAAGTAGCAACTCCCCTGGAAGTCATCCTGAGATCTCAGGAAATTTCCACTCTGCTAAGCAACGTTACAATGCCCCGAGGAAATCCATGCAAATCTGTGAAATAAGGCGGATGTTGCATTCAGCAAACACACGCCCGAGTCATTTTAATGTAATTTAATCCATTTGGGCATGTTATGCCGAAAAGAAACGATTTCTATACTTTCCAGAAATTGTATTGGGTTCTGTTCCTTATTTCCACTCTTTTTTAATACTCACTCTACGCATTCTTGGTATTCCCCATTCAACACGTTCCAGGGCGGACTGCGGTGTTTCCACTGGCGTTCCTTGTCTGAGTTGACCTTTAACCTGTGTTCCATGGTCTGTGTGTGTTGTTCAAGCCTCCAGGACTGTGCGAATGTTTGATTGCAGTAGCTGCAGTAGTAGCGTTGCACAGTGAACTGGTTTTGAAACGTCGATCCAGAGTCTGCGGGTTTGGGCAGTAATTGTGCGGCATTTGCCGTGGTTGCCGTGCCGTTAGTGGATGGTTTTGCTGACGACCGCTGTACAACTGCCATTACTTCATCCAGTGTTTTGACTGTAAACATGATGATAAATTGAGGGTTAATTTGGTCATAAAAAAGTCCATCTCGAGTCGCCCGTGAACAGTTCCCTGGCACATTGGCCACAGCACATCAATCAACCCCCTCCCCCCACCACACTTCACCCCTGCACACTGCATCTGCGCATCTGACGATTTTTCCCTCATCTCAAATTTGGTCGTTTCATTTCAATGGTGAATAGGCACCATACCAGATACTGCGTTCGTTACTTTGCCTTGTTGTGCACCCATGCAACACCGAGAGAAAAATGGGGTTCATAGGGAAATCACTTTAAAGCTCAGCTGGTACTAGGTAGAGCATCTGCCCGGTGAGTCAGGGGTCTCGGGTTTGAATCCTGATAAGGCCCATACGATTTTTCTCTCATGCCAAGTTGGGAGAAAAATGTAGTAAACAGCAGAGGATAAAGGGTTTGAAACATCATTTTGCATTTGTTAACACATTGTCAAAACTTAAATTCTTGCTGCATAACTGCACCCCTTTGCCCCACTCTTTAGGCAGGATTCACACCGAGCATTTTCGTGCATTAACGAACGTAAATTTGATGTGCATTGCATTGAGAAAAGAACAGAATGGATGGAATTTGGAGTGAAACAAAGTACTTAAAACCACAGAATAAACATGGGCGTGATTTTGTGATTTTCAAAGCGATGTAAAAAGGCCGTGTGTGAATCCAGTCTTTAAGAAGATTTAATCACGGTTTTTGCATGCCTCAGGGTGGGGATGTTGACACATAACAGTGTGGGGGAAACAACTGATAAATGCATAACGATAGCAAAAACTATCATACCAATTGGTCACTGCTCAAAGCCCAATACATCATTTGCAGTTACCCAAAATTTTCCTTCACGAGTTGACAAGAAAAGTCTGACTAAAAGTGTTGATAGCAATGGTAACAAACCCCACATGATATTTTTTTCCCTTGTAAAATGGTACCTTTGTGGGAGAAATTGCCAACTGAAGGCAGTTTTATCAACATATGCTTTTAGTAACGGGTGGAAATAATGCCGTTTTTAACAGTTTACCAATCATCTTGAATACTCACAGTTGTACTGGGCCATATATTTCCACAACATGCTTTCCTCCGCTGAGTGTGGGAACATACACGACGCTCGATAACACTTCTCCATATGCAAGCACAACTTAGTCGCAACGTCGCGTCGTAGTAATGAGTGTCGCGGCTTGACCTCACACCACTTCTTCTTCGAGTTTGAGAACACCATCACCTTCGCGTACTTCCATGGGTGCGAGGTGGGCCCCGCGCAGTTTTCCGGCTTTTTCGTGTTCTGTCCAACGATGTTCCGCGGGTAGCAAAGGTTGCACACGTACTTGAGATTGTGAATGAACTTGGGGATAGCTTCTGAGACTGAAGGTTCCGGGAGGGGCCATTTTTGGGTGGTTGCTGGGGCAACAGCTGCAGCGGCAGGGGCATGGCTAGATTGTGGTGGTGGGCGTGACACACAGAGCTGGACTATGGCATCTCGTGTTAGTGAGTACAGCACCTCAAACTCCCACACTTCTATTTCAATCTGTTTTGACAGAATTTTTTACAGAATCAGAATTTTTTCAAAATGAAATAAGATGGGCACTTTGGACACATCTAAAAATCTCCAATGTTGTTCAAGGAGCTTGTTCAGATTTGTTTAAGAAAATGGATTTCATTTTAACCTAGCAATCACATAAAATACCTGTACCTCCTCAAAATACTATCTATGGGAAGAAAACAGGAATGTGCAATCTCCAATTTGTATGTGGAGGCAAAATGGTTGGTATAATCACTGCACTGCTTTATGGAACGGATAAATTAGTTTTCAAAACATTGGTCGTTTTGTTCTACGATTCCCTTGAAAATTTCAGAATGGTACTGAAAACAATATGAAAAATTATATGGTATCAAAAACACCCATGGGAAAAATTGGGGGAGGGGGAGGGAGGGAGGGAGGGAGGGAGGGGGTGGGTGGGTGGGGGGGGGGGGGGGGGGGGGGGGGGGTTGGGGGGGGGAGGGGGTGGGTGGGGGGGTGTAGAGACAAAAGTGTGATCTGGTTACATTCCCTTAAATGACAATCAAAGGAGCAGTTTTGTCAGTAGTTGCAAGATCAGTTATTTTGCACATACATGTATTACAAGGACAAACTTATTTCCGCCCATTATCCAAGAACCAGGTTTTAGTTAGTCATTTCCTCCCTGCTAATTTTATGTTATTAACATCAAAGTAGCATTGGTGTTGTGTGGATGTGTAACAAAGTAACACATTATTTGGACTCTTAGAGAAAGCCTGAGGGAGTGTACTACAGTGCCTCACAGCTTAGCTGCTTAAGCATCTTGTTTGAATGTGTCAGAGGTTTGAATGTGTCAGAGGTTTGAATGTGTCAGAGGTTTGAATGTCCATATGCAGCACGATATGTGGCAAACGGACTCCCCCTACCATTGTTCCCCTATTGTGTCTCAAACATCCAAGGAATTCCTTTCAGTTTTTAGGGGTGATTGGTGCGTTAACAAAAGGGAAGAGTGTGTTGAGGTATTGTGGCGTTGGGGGGAGGGGGCGGGGGATGGGGGCGGGGGATGGGGGGGAGGGGGGGGGGTGGGGGGGAGGGGGGAGGGGGGCGGGGAGAGTCCCTCTGCCACATATCGTGCTGGGTATATGAATGTCTCTGGTTTGAATCCTGATGAAGACCAGATAATTTCTCTCTTAAGGGCCAGTGAATCATTTTCATGGACCCAAAATCTTTCTTCATGAGTTGACACGAGAGAAAAACTTACTGAAAGTGTTGAAAACAATGGTCACAAATACCACATGGATTTACTTCCGTTGAAGGTGGTATTTTTTGTAAGACAATAGTGAGGTTTCTGTGTGCAAAATTAGTGATTACGACTACGATTAGCCAAACCTCGTAATCTTTACCTTTCGCTGTTGGTTTTTCACCAAGGTGTAGAGGCGTTGCTATCAGTGTAAATAACAAAACTACACTTGGGATATTTGTGGAAATGCTATAAGTACACACATGAGTCTTTCCACGGTAAAGGGGGCATTTTGGCAACACAGACCACATTTTCGAGAAAATACCTTTGTCTGGGTCTCAAAATAAAATAAATAAGTTTAAGTTGTTCTGAAGAGATAACTTAGGCCCAAAAAGGGTTACAAATGGTGTGACAACATCAGCCATTGCTAAACGTTACCTTATTGTGAGCAAATTTGCAGGAATCACCTATCTGGCATCCAAACCGCTTCTCAATATTGAAGCACAGATATGCCCGAGCCGGAATTGCTTTGGGTCTTGGCCGAACCTTCTGAAAGCGCGTTCTGCCGGCCTCGTTCAAGATGTGCACCAGGAGTTTATTGCTCTCCCAGGGATGCATTGCCTTGTCGTTGTTGCACACAGGCTGCGACGGTTTCTGCATGACCATGATTTGGGGCGCGCCGTTAAAACATTGGCTACAGAGGAATAAGAAGTGACCTTGGACTCGAGCCATCAGCATCAAGTGCGTCTTCTTGCATTCTTCCGCGATGACGGGCGTTCTGATTGGCTGCTCTGGCAAGACGGCCCTACCGGCATTCGGGACTGCGATGGGTGCCATTTTACTCGCGCCGAGTCCCAGTGAAGGTTCCTGGGGACGTTTCCATCCTCCAGTCTTGTTGCCATGCTGAACCACCCATCCCTGGTCCGGCCGGCTGGCCTCTTTAGGCTGCGTAATCCCAATTCCCTGCTGATAGCGTAAACACTTGATGATCTCTCGACCGTTGAAGTTGCCGGCCCGATCAGCTTCCCATATTGTCATCTCTTCCTGACTGTGGCAGTACCAGCAGTTCTCGTGCCCCACTTTGCAGGGAATGCCTTTATTGAACTGCTCACAGAGGCTGTAAGGACCCTTGAAATCTTGCTTGGTTCGGCCGCGGATTCTCCCCCAAATCTACAAGGAAAGAATATTAAAGACAGGAATAACAGCATTATGGGGTGTTATGGCCGAGCGGTCTAGTGCGTCGAACTTAGGTTCCTGAGCTAGTACTAGAATGTAGGTTCGATTCCGGGCCGCGACGGGTTGTGGCACCTGTGCCCTTGAGCAAGGCACTCAACCACACTTGCTCCCATTCCTGTAATTGGCGGTCCCTCTGCTGTTGGATGTGGTAAATAAATAAAATTACATAACTAAAGAGTAATGTTGATAAACTGCCTTGTAGGAATTTCAGCCACATAGAAAAATACATGCATGGTTTTTGTGTTGAATGAATAGTAAAAGAATTGTCTGCAGACCTTTTTTTTTTTAAAAGAGCCGTCAGTTTCTCCCACAAAGGCAACATTTCACACGGGAACAATCATGGAAGAGTCTTTATGAGACAAAGCAAAGTTCCAGGCAAAGCCGGAAGAATCACATCCCTGCTATCAACACTTTAGTTTTTTATTGTCAACTCATGAAGTAAAATTTTGGGCAACTGCAAATGTTGTATTTGGTGTTACAAAATCAGAAAATAGAATCAACAACAAAGACTTGCTGAAGCACTTTTCGACATGAAAAAAGTCAAAGCATTATGACACTGTCCCATTTTCAGGGCAATTCCAGAAATTCAAATTTACATTTCAAAGACTTTGATGGCTTGTAATGCTTCACATATTCATGTTGTTTGATTTTAAACACGTTTTTCAAGCATCCTTGATGGAAGTGTAATTCCTGAAAAACTTATTCTCAATATGCGTAGTACATCCAAAAATATTTGTTTAGTACGTCCGAAACCAAGGGATTTAGGGACCCTGCACACTTACTGAGAATGGCATTACAATAAGTTTTTCAGAAATTACACTTCCGTCAAGGATGCTTGACGAATATGTATTTAAAATCAAACAACTTGAAAGCGTGAAGCATTACAAAGCCCTCTAAATCTCTAAATTGAATTTTCCAACAAACCTCCTCAGCTGGGGTGGACAAACTACGCAGTCTGCACACCAGCCATCCGCCATAGCAGAGATGATTGCTGTGTGGCTGGTACCTGTGCCCATAGTAACCATACCTGCCTGTGACGGACACGTAACACTTCTCACATGCAAGTCTGACAAAGGAAAATAAAACAACGAATAGGTGATTGCTTTGAGGAATAATGACCCAGGGACCGCCGGGGTGAATTAATTCCATAGAAATGTGGACAAATGTCCATGAGTGTGGGGGAAAACTGGATGCTGTTTTTTATTGCATCCAGATTTTCCAAACTCGCGGACATTTGTCCACATTTCCAAAGAAAGCAATGAGAGAAAGAGTGTTTTAAGAGGTGTACGCAATGGGTTTTGGGGGAAGGGGAGTTGAAACTTACAGTGACTTGTAAATAAATAACTTGTCAAATTGACAAGTAAATTCCTGAACTTGTTAAGTAGCAATTACCAAATTTTTACTTTCAAGGGTGGAAGTATTCTGGAGCGGTCTTGGGTTCACATCATTTGCATGTCTACTAATTAGGGAATAAGTGGGTTTGAACGGTCTCAAACTGTACATTTAAAAAACGGCTAGGGGCCTGGATGCTGATAACGCCATTGAACGGTCTTAAAATGGTCTTCGACGGTAAACTTCACTTTTTGGACGTTTTGTAGACCTATTTTCCTATTTTCATCATACACTCGCTGCACGTCGAATTGTTTTTGTTCGCACATTGCACGCATATTGCACGCGCATGCAAACGGCCGAGTAAACTTGACTTCATTTTTTGTCACACTGCGTCAAATTTGCTTTTGTCTTTGTGCGTTTGTGTGTGCATATATATGTGCGTGTGCGCACTGAAACGCAGGCCAAACTAAAAATCCGGTCTTTATCATCTGCCTAAGATTGGCCATGTGACATGCTCTCAGCCAACAGGGATGTATAAACTGTCTAAGTTATTTATGAACGAGAGTTTACTGCAATCCAAGTTTTGTACATCTGGACATACCTGAACATGTAATTGGTCAGCCAATTCTGGCTTGGAGGCGAGATCGCTGGCGGCGGTCCCACACCAACTCCTTTCCCACGCATGCCTTGTGCCACTGCAATGCCATTGTACACTGGCGGTTTTATCATGGTGTTAGTAAGGGGCGACGTAGTGGAGTTCTGCACTGTTGGACTTGGGGTTAGGTTGGCTGTTGAAGAGAGTGCTGAAAATGCGTTCTTGGTTGGCACGCTCAGCTTCTGAGGAGGGGCTGTTTGGGAAAAGTTTGGATTATTTACTTATTATATGGGCGGATTCAAACCGACTTTTTTTCACTGACCAATTTGACACGAGTCACTTCAAGAAAAAGCGATGTGGGGAAATTTAGAATGAACCATTGTAGAGACGCTTGTGGAATGGTTTAAGTAACAAAAGGTGCCCCACAAGATACGGCAGCTATTCGATACGGTCTATAGTTCTGCAGATTATTATTTTTTTTACCATTTATTCTACACAAAAACCATGCATGGATTTAAAAAAAATTCTGAGGTATTTCTGCATCAATGTGGCTGAATTACTACAAGGCAATTTGTCAACATCATTCTTTAGATAGGTAATGCACTAACGCTCTAGGGTGTATGTAAAATCATAATGATTTTAGAGGATTTAGCAGGGTTAGGGTTAAGAAATATCTTTCTAAGCTGTAAACAGACCAACAAAAAGCATAAAATGAACGTACCTGGTGTTGGTTTTGCAGGTACACGTACATGCTGCTGAGGTGCACTGGTTGCACGCTGCACAGGTGCATGCTGCGCACCAAGTACACGCTGCGTAGGCGAATTATGGACACCAGCCAACTGTTCCTCTCTATTCTTCATGTATTCTGCTTCCTTGGAAAGGTGCTTGCTCCCCGATAGATGCTGCAGCAGCTGTTTCTGAGCATTGGATTGGATATTGCACAGCCTGCAGAACAGTGAACTGGTCACAAACTCCTTGTAGTATGCAGGGATTCCGGGCTGTGGCAAGTTGGTTGGGGCAGTGTGCGTGGCGGCCGCGGGGGTAGGAGTAGCCTTTGACTTAGGAATAGCACCTTGGTGAAAATTCGGAAGAAAAATCACAATTACCTACCAAGTAACTCACAATAAGTTAGGAGTATTATTATGTTGTCAACATTTTTTTTAAAATACTGCAGTGTTTTCACCTACTGCTGTGACAAGGTGTGTCTGTCATGCAGATACAATTGTCTAAATATATACAAAATCATTCAAGCAGAATGCATACCCTCAATAAAATATCTGCGTACACCCCCATTCCACCACAAAAATCACCCATTCCGCAAAATGAAAACACCCATTCCACAAAAACCTGTTGAATGTTGCAAGACGCGAAGCATAAGAACTCATGCTTATATTGCAATTTCTAGTTAGGTTCAAATACCTTTAAGGTCTGGGGTCAATTTCATGAAGCGCTACGATTTTTCCTAACTCGAGATGCACGTTACTCGAGACCGATGTTACGGTGGTTTACCCCTAGCAACTGGTGTTGCGAAGGATCGGCCCCTGGTCACATATAAGTCTGTTTTCAATACTGGAGAGACTTTTTCACCAAGATCATAACTCTGTGCAATGCCAGTTATCTTCTCTCAAAACAAAAGAAATATCTTAAGACAGATCTAAGAAGATAACTTAAGCAACAAATAGTGCAACAACATACCTTTCTGAAAACCCTGTGTACAAATTTCCTATTTAACCTATGTAACATAGGACACATACTTTGTGACATTTGTTGGTGTCCTTGTTACATACGGTATATTGGAAATTTGCACACAGGGCTTTCAGAAAGGTATGTTGTGGCAATATTCGTTGCAGTTCTTTAGCTGAAGTTATCTACTTAGATCTATCTTAAGATATTTATTTTGTTTTGAGAGAAGATGAATGACAATGTACAGAGATATAATCCTGGAGGAAAAGGTCTATTCAGTATTGAAAACAGACATGTGTGTGTCAAATGTTCTGTGAGGCAAGCATTATTTTTTTAATTGAATGCCCTCACAAAAACCACACGGGACATGCTTGACGCTCGATGCCTGATGCGCAAGTGTGACTGGGCCTTAAACTATAAGATCGTCCTTGGCAATATTTCTGAACAGGCTTACCATTGTTTTTGGAACTGATAGGGCTATTTGGCATCTCCAGTGGCCCAAAATCATCTAGGCCATAGCTTCTGGGAGCTGCAGCTGGTTTAGCGTTTGCCTGAAAGAAAGACAGCAACTGGTAGTAAAAATGTACAGCTGTCTTCAACTGAATATCAACATTTTACATACCTTATACATAGATTCTCATTTAGTGAGTGGTTAAAATTGAATCACATGACGTCAAAGAGGTCACGATTTCTGCACTCGAGTGAAAAAGTACTATTGTTTGACCTTTACTATCACACATGTAGAAGGGTTGTAGTTGAGTCCACCACAAGTCCTCGGAATTCCACCACACAAGACCCTGGGTCACTCACAAGCTGTTCAAATGAACTCCAACTAAGGCATTCTTTTGTGTGTGTTCATCCTTTGCTTCTTGTTACTGGACTTTTGACGGACTTGTCACAGACTTGTGATTTTATCGGCTCTGGACGTTTGATGGACTCGACTACAACCCTGACATGTAGGTCAAACAATATTTCATGAATCATATAAGAAAAACAAGAAAACTGCTATTACCGTATAGTCATGTTCCCTAACGTGTGCACTGATGTTTGGGGGGGGGGGGGGGGGGGGGTGTCAATTTGACATCCACCCCCCATTTTTTAGACTCCAATATTTGTCGGCAAAATAATTTTACTGTCGGCAAAAATAAAAATGTTACTGGAACTACAACGCTGATAAAACGCCACGGCAATGGCAATTCTATTTCCTTATTTTACATGTATGTCTATGCAAGCTGTCTATGCTCACCAACCTCTTCCCTCCCCCACCCCCGCTAAGCGAAGAGCTTGCTACGCCTATGAGATGTATGACTTCTATGTTGCTACTAACCTGGCGAGTTTCATCACGTGGTGGTGAAATGCTGGAGGCATCTACAGAAAGCAAGACAAATTTTTTTATTTCAAGAAACACTATGATGTACATAAATAACTTATTGAGACCAGTCTTAAGACAAATTTCGACAAATTCGAAATAAATGATTATTTTTAGGATTATGACCCAGGGTCAGCCGGGTTCAATGAATTTGATACAAATGTGGACAAATGTCCATGAGTTCGGGAAATCTGGACGCAAATTGGCTCCACCGGGATTCAAACCGCGGACCTTCTGCTTAACATGCAGCTGCCTTACCAATTGAGCTATGAAGCTCATTGATAGGGAAAAAAGAAAGAAAGTTGTGCTTCCTATTGCATCCAAAATATACAGGATGAGTAGGTGGAAAATATCTTTTTAATTTGCTCTAAACAATTTCAGTTAACATGTAAATTGCTTGTCAGCAATGCGCGCGTACCAATTTCGTGCCTTTCGTGCCCATGCCTTTGCTATGGAGCTGCGTATTTCGTGGCACGAATTTAGGCGAGCCTGTGCCTATAACTAGATAGTTAAAAAATAAGACAGAATTGGCAGTTTCCAAACCTACCACTTTCAGTAACTGAAGCACTTTCATCAGTCGATTCTTTCTCCGAAGAAAACTCGCTCACAATTTGCCTCGTCTTTTTCTTCTTCTTGGGTGTAGGCTTTGATTTCTGATAAAAATAAATTAAATAAATAAATAAGTAAAAAAGTCAATTTACATTTTGACCAGAGGAGCTTTCAAAATAACGCCTATGAAACTGATTTCTTGCACATTTCAGGGACCGTTTACAGTTATGTCTGTGGTTCTCAGTAAATTCAATTTTTTTCTCTGAATAAATTTTTAAAGCATTTACTTATTTTTAACAAAAAAATAATACTTTGTATTTTAGACATCGACAACCCTGTGAAAAACACTGTTTTTATACAGCCGTTTTTTTGCGCCTTGTCTCGGAAAGAAGAAAACATTAGACAGGCCACTAGTCCAAAGGGTGCGCTGTATGCTGCGCATTACAGACCAAACATGGGAAATCAGAATTAGGCAAGTCTAGGCAAGGCGCAAAAAACAGCCGTAAAAAAACGGTGTTGCCGATGTCTAAAATACAAAGTATGATGTTTTTTCGTTAAAATAAAGTCTACGCCTTACCGTGAGTTGAATTATTGGTGGATCGCCAATAATTCGAAATACTGACGGTAATTGTTTGATAACAATTTTTTTTCGTTGATGTCTCATTTGAAAGCGAATAACTTTTTTGATTCTTGAAAAATATTAATTCAATAATTTTTTTCTTTTTTTTTCGAGGTGCCACACCCAAAACACACGGACAATACATCTTTAAGTAGACTGTTCACAAAACTGAGATGGTCTGTTTTCTGCTGAAGTGAAGTTAGAACGCTTTTAGTACCATGCCCAGACTAGCACCCGTCTCACCTGACTTTCCTTCTTCGCTGCTTTGACGTGGTCAGGCAGCCACTCCATAGCAACCGCTCCAGAGGCTTCTCCGTTCTGCTTCGGAGCTGATGTTTGAGACGTCCTCCTGACTCGTGGTTTGCACCTCATGCCGTTCAGGAGCGTGTGGGGACTCAGACACCGGTCGATGTCCTTGATAATTTCCTTGATTACCGAGTTCTCAATAATCTAAGCAACAAAATAAAAATGAAAAAATACACGATTACACGATTGGAAAAATGTTCAAAACAGCATTATCTCCACATGCATTTAAAGAATGTGTACGATAAAAACCAACCCGTGTGTAAGTCAGCCAAGTACCGAGCAACATCTATACACCAATCCAAGAGCTGAAGTCCTCTTCTCTGTGCGTCCGCAATAACTGGGGGCCATCCAGTGCCATAAACTGTGCGTTTTGTGTTGATCATAAGCTGTTACATTACATGTATGTTGTCACTTCGAACAATTTTGCGCGTTTATTGTAAGCTTGCGAAGCCTGTGTATGCGAAGGGGGCGCGTTGTGCGCTGTTCGATTTAACAACACAGAATGGCCAGTTCATGGCAGTGGATGGCCCCCAGTAATGGCGGGAGTGCAGGGAAGGAGTCCTTAGCAACCGGATTCGTCTATACCGAGCAACAAAAGAAATGCAAATTTTCAGTATAATCAAACATTTTGAAAGACTTTTCTGCAATTAAGTTGCCATCGAAATATTCACATAACAGCTTCATTATGCATGACTGTATAAAGCTTCTTAGTGCTGAAAATTCCCAGTCTCAGATTGACTGTTTTTATGTTTGCGTTTATTTTGTTGCTCAGTATATGTACTGAGAAAACAGTGAAAAACTGTGCCCATGCTTTCAAGAAACAGTGCGAAGCCACCGTCCTATTTAGGATGGTTTTGTGGTTGTTATGCGAGCACAAGATGATTCTGCTAAAGCTTTTAGGCCTTGAAATTCATTTTCAAAACGGCACGACAATTTTCTCTTACTCTTAGTAAAGGGCACCTGAATGAGGAAATGGAAAATTTGTGTTAGAACTTTTTAAGGGCAGCACAACAAAAGCATAGGGCACCGAAGGCAATTTGCCATGGTGCCCTGGGTTATTTCAAGGTCTGATGGGCTTTATTTGGTATGCTGATGAAAAAGACTTGGGAAAATTAACCCCTTCAGTCACAGGAATTTGGACAGAGAAAGAAATCCCTTTCAACAAATGTACACATGTGATCGAAGGGGTTATGAAAAGGATACCGGTATGTTCTCACCTCATCAGAACAGGCTGCTATGTCAGCCTCAATGCGAATCAGGTGATGAGGTTTCTTTTCATAGAGGCTTATGCCAAGTGCAATATGGTATTTGGTTTGAAGTTCCTGAACCTTGGCGCGTTCACAGGTGGGGTCGACTTTCAGAGCTGCAACAATGAGGTCAGTTTGAAATGTTTAAAACGGACAACATTCTGGACAAGTCTTAAACACATTTACATCTCCACAAAGCTTAGACAAAGTGTCATGACCCTAGGCCCTATAGCGGGATGTCAGTCAAATTCATTTTCATAGACTTTTTTAAATCATTACCGTTAGATTGCCAGTAAACCTAACAGTAAACAAATCTGTAATAGATTTAAAGCTGTTTATGTATTTCATAAAGAGAAATTAAAATGTCTTAATTTCATGGCACTGCTTAATGCTGCTTAGCACAAAAAAATGCTTAGCACAAAAAATGCTTAGCAGGTTCTCAGCTAAAACCTTGTATCATCTCCATTATATTACTTATGACTGGTACTCTGCCAATTACTGCTCAGTATAAAAAAAGTGCTAAGCAGCATTTTTCTGCTGAATAATGCCAGATGTATTCTTAGGCCTTACCCTCCCTAACGTCTTCAAGGGATGCCTCCGGATGGCCCTAAAAAGAGCAATACATATTCATAGAAATTAGAATTTGTAGGAAATAAAATTATTACCGTCTAGACAAACAGCGACAGGAAACGCGCTTTAGACCGTCGCACACCTTTGCGATTTACCGGATAATCGGACCACGTACCAGAGAGGTGTGCGCTGAAACAATTCGGGCCGGTCTGACCATACACAAAACGACCAGGCCAAATCAAACTTGATTTTTCCCGCATATGATGGTCCAGTGTGCCGCTAAATCGCAAAGGTGTGCTGCAGGCTTAAAGGGACCAGTAAGTTACCGTAATTTAAAGGAGCATGACCAGATCACATTTTTGAACCCCCAATTTTTCCCATGGGTGTTGAGATTTTAATACTGTACATATCATTTATCATGTTTTTCTCATTACCATTCTGAAAGTTTTGCGTTCTCAATCCGTATATTTTCAAGGATATCGTCAAAAAACCACCGATGTTCTGTAAACTAATTTATCTGGTTCCATAAAGCAGTACAATAATTACTCCAACATTTCTGCTTCCACATCCAAACTGGAGATTGCTAATTTCCTGTTTTCTTTCCAAATGAAATTCATTTTCTGGAAAAATATATACACGCTAATTTAAACAAAAAGCCATGTGAATTCTCCAAATCTTTTGCTGTGTGTGAATAACCTTAAAGGAGATTGTTCAGATTTTCCAGAAAATGGATTTCGATCTAACTTAAAATACTTCCCGAGAATACTATCCATGGGAAGAAAACAGGAAATTTGCAATATCCAATTTGGATGTTGAAGCAAAAGGATTGGTATAATCACTGCACTGCTTTACACGTATGTTCCAAATTAATTAGTTTACTATTAAAACATTGGTGGCGAAATTGAAAAAATATATTCCCAAAATACTATCCATGGGAAGAAAAAACAGCAAATTTACAGCAAAAATATGATATGGTATAAAAATGGGGGAAATAGGGGAATCAAAAATGTAATCTGGGCACGCTCCTTTAAGGTAACTTAATGACTTGACATGATTTAACAGGGGATGCCGTGTTTCCTGTTTCATGGAAAGTCGAAGACCCACATACATACATGTACACCACATAATAAAGAGGTTACTACGTATACTATGACAAAGATTTACATGTACTTTCTACCATACATAGAAAAAAAGGAGAAAACCAGCACCTGAAATAATCTTGATAGAAGCAGCCCCATCACGACTGGTAAATAATGTCATATAAGTAACAAATCAGTGTGTAAAATGAAGGTTGTTTGTCATGTTTGTGAGATGTGATCAAATCTTGCACTGTCTTGTTGCTATTGGGACATTCCCTAAGATGATTTCTCATACTATCAATTTAAGGGGAATCACCATCCTTGCATACCGGTACATGACTTCATTGCTAGGACATCAGCACACAACAACCAATCAGAAGTGCACACGTCCATTCACAAAGCCCATGAATGATGACTGTACGGTGTTTAAAGCACCAATACATTATTTGCAGTTACCCAAAATTTTACTTCACAAGTTAAAAAAAAAATCTGATTAAAAGTGTTGATAGCAATGGTAACAAACACCACATAAATTGTACCTTTGTGGGAGAAATTGCCTACTGAAGGTGCTTTTTTTTTTTAAACGAAAACAGTCTACAGAAATGTCTGTTACCATTCATTCAACAACAACAACAAAAATGCATGGATTTTTTAGGTTTTCTGTTGTATTACTGCATCAATACGTGGCTAGAATTACTACAAGGCAGTTTATCAACATTATTCTTTAGTTTTGTAATGCTGTTCCTGTTTTTGAAGGTTTTCCAATCATGTAATCCATCTTTAAAGGCAATATTCCGGATTTGCAAGTTTAACTAAAAATAGAAATGAAGGTCCGAGTTATCACAAAATAACCACCCTGGATTAAAATGCGGAATGTTAGCAACCCTTCTCTGAAATATTATATCAGTAGTTTTAGAAGAAAAGTTTGATGTCTTATTGTTTTTTATAATTGTCAGACGACGTACAAGGGTATGTAAAAACCTTGCTTTGCTCTTTCAATTAGGGTTTGTTTTGCCCTTACCCAACAAAACTTAATTAGTGCTTCCCCCGAGACACTATGAGAAAAGCTTCACAGCGTGCTCGGGTAGGACTCGAACCCACGACCTCCTGCATACTAGGCAGATGTCTTTTCTATTCAACAACCAAACTGGCAGGTGTTGTGTTGTCTAGGAGAATGAATGTTAATTAGGGTTTTTTTTTGCCCTTACCTAACATATACAATGCTCTTTGGTAAAATTTAAGTGATAGACTACTACCCGATTCATTCTGTATAAACTGTTTTAAAGGTCATTTCATTCAACAACTATCATCTTATAATCTCAGAAAATTAATTAAAGGTATAATCATCACACTTATGTCTCTGAAAATGTACCGTTAATGTCGGTGACAGATTGTATGTTTATGATTTTTAAAGATTTCTCTTCACTTTGGTTTACAATTTATATTGCTTTTGTTTTGATCTTTATCACCAACAGACAATCAACAACGATTTTAAGAAACAAAACCTGATTTTGGAACTTTGCACACTAAAAATTGCTGTATTTTTTTCTGCCACAGCAGAAAAGTCACAGAATTATTTTTTTTATTGGAACTCCAAATGCACCAATCAAATGATAAACCAAAAGTGAAATGTCTTAAAATGTCTTCACATTATGCATTACATGTATGTGGAAAACAGGTGCCCTCCTTGTTACAAGTGCACAGTTTCTTTTGTAGCAGAATATATTATAAATGTTCTCATTCATGTTGGTTACATGCCCGAATTCATGTATTATGTATGTGGGTGGGTGATGTACAATGTACACATGTACACAAGTCATGTGGGTGTGGTTCCAAAAAAGGGCTATAAAAAAAACAGGAAGTACTGTACAAGTCAAAACATGTTTTTGACTTTGTATCCAGGTATGACTGACAACACAAATCATAAACCAGTCCAAATCAAGTCAATCTCTTAAAGGGCAAAGGTCTCAAAGCTAACAATGATTTTTACATGTATGACAATGTGTCACATGTAATTGAACAGCTTTTTGAGTGGTGTTGCACAAATATTGCATACAGTCAAGTAAGTAGTCAAGTGCAAGCAGGATCATTCATACAGCGTGACCTTTAACGTCACTACTGGCATGAAAGCATGTTGTGTATAATTTTGCATTTTAAAGGAGATCTCAAGTGATTAAAGGCACAGGCTCGTCAGCAACGCGCGAGCGCCAAATTCGTGCTACGATATACGCAGCTCCATAACAATAGCATGGAGCTGCGTATTTCGTGGCACGAATTAATTAATGATTAGTGATTGCATTTACACACACTGTATGTGGGAAAACATTCCATGTTCATGATGCTGCACATTATAATGGGTTTACATGTATGAAGCAAAGTGTCGTCCACCTATCGAGTTACATTTACGGTGTACATGGGCGAGTTAGACCAGCACCCGATTTGAGCCATCTTGCGAGCCATTTCACAAAACACCTATGAAGAACGGTGTCCCAATTTGTTTGTATGTATTCTTCGGTGGGGCAGGGAGGTGGAGAGGGAGCACTGATTCCGATTGACCTCCGAGGTCAATTTCCAAAAATGTGTGGTCAGCCTGTACTCTACCCTCCGAGAGAAAAAGTTCAAAACTCAATCTTTTGGTCTTCTTATTGTAAACTTTGACACAGTGAACTGCTGTAATGCACTTACTTGTTAACAAGTAACCAGGGGTGGTTTCACAAACGTCCTAAGATCAATCTTAGGGGTTCTTAAGTCCTATTGTAAAACTTAAGCACAGTCAACTCCTATCGCTAAGACCTTTTCCCACTAAGTCCTATTTTTGTGAAATGAACCCCTGTAGTGTGTCTTACTCCTCAGAGCTTTTTTGGTAATGTTAAACATAGTATAAATGATTGGTAAACTGTTACACATAGTTTTATCCCCCTGTGTGATTGAAGATATGCATGATTAAACCAACCTGAGCAAAAACCAGCTCTGTATTTTGTCAAACTTTTGAGAAAACAGTAAAAAAACGTTTGCAGTAATTTCGCCCCAAAACCATTTCGCCCTGAACCACGGCCTGAGCACTTACAGGCTTACACTTACTTGGGGCGAAGTAGCATTTGGGCGATGTAGTGTTTGGACGAAGTGGTTTGGGGGCAGAATGACACTCGGGCGAAGTGGTTTGGGGGCGGAATGACACTCGGGCAAAGTGGTTTGGGGGCGAATTGACACCCAGGCGAAATGGTTTGGGGGCGAATTGAATTTTCGTCTCATGAAATAATTGTTTTACTCATTTCTCAAAGACTATAGCACTTCAGACAAAACCGTTTTAGGGAAAGTTTTCTACGTTCATCATGTTTATATTGTGTAAGTTAGGCGTAAATCTGTGAACATTTCTGATTTTTGAGATACCAATCATGAATGTATACTGCCTTTAAGTAATGTTCTTTGCCGTGATCAAATAATGGGTTAAGGCCATACGAGCAAACTACATGTACTACAAATCACACCCAATACCTGTGTTTTTTCCCTCGTAATTGCTATTCCTACTGGGAATCGATTCCTCAAAAATCTGGAATCGTGATCCCGGCGTGGAATCGCACAAGTCTACTACACAGGTACACCCAGGTTAAGATAAGGCACAGTGTGGCAAAGTAATTGCATATGAACACATGGTATTCCAGTGGCAGATCCAGCCTCATTAAAATACAGGAATACAATGGATTTCAGGGGGTCCGATCCCCTGAATTCCATTGTATTCCTGTATTTTAATGAGGCTGGATCCACCTCTGTGTTCCACTCGGGTTGTTGATAGCCACAAAGTCTCCCCTATTGGCCCACCCCCTCCTATCGCCCCTCCCCTCCTCTTCTCTCTCCCCCCACCCCCCCTCCCATCCTTCCCCCAATACAAACATTTGCAAATTGGAAACCGGGAAACTTACCATTTTCAATGCACATTCCGATCTCAGTATATGCAAGTTCTTGTCCAACGTTGTTGAACATGAATATCCACTGTAAATCAAGTAGCTGGAATTTAAGGAAAACATGACATGATATTCATAAAATGAACATTGAAAAATGATTTCTTTTGAAGAAAAGTGTCAATGGTAGCATTTGGCAAGGGAAAAAACCTGATGAATTTCATGCTGGTCAGAAGGACCAGTAGATTACAGAACTCTACTGGTCCCTACTGAAAATCTGGTGGTCCACCGGTGCTTTTCAAAATGGCACCGAGATACTGCAACACTTTTTGGTTTAAGGTCAATGAGTGCAGGATGGATGGAATTGGTTTTTGATCCAACACTGGGGAATTGAGAGATCGGAGAAAGAAATGTAGTTATCTAAAAATGTCTAAAGCGATCAGAAATAGTTGGTGTTAACCAGGAATTCTTTGCATTCAAGAAATGTTTACTGTGGATTAGGCATTAGAGAATGTTCCCATGAGTCAGTAAATGTTTTCACTGGACCATTGGACCAGCATCTTTGACAGATCTAGTGGTCCTTCTAATTTTTTACTGGTCTCGGACCACAGGAGCAGTGCTAATTTCGACCCCTGTTAAAGCCTCAATACATCAGATGCAGTTAACCAAAAGTTTACTTCACGAGTTGACAAGAAAAAAACTGACTAAAAGTGTTGATTTTAGTGGTGAAAAACACCACATGATTTTTTTTTTTCCATGATGGATTAAGCAATTTTTTTCTGCTCAACAGCTTTATGAAATTTGCCCCTGAATATAGTCCAATGTCTTTTACCTTTTCATGTTTATTGCATCCGTTAGCATAGTACCAGCTGACTGGTAGTCTTCCTCAGCCATATATTCTGTGGCCTCATCCTTCATGTCCTTAAGTAGGTCTCGGATGTATGTCTTGAGCTGCAAGAAAGATAAAAATGAGTACTTTCATTTGGAACCTCACAAGAAACTTTTCTTTGTGTTCACACAAAGCATTCTGCATGAGATTTGTACCAATTTGGACCAACACATACAGCCTTAGTCAATAAAACCGGCCGTACACGTTGCGTTTCGTCCGTGATTCGATCACGATAGCGCACCTTGTGCAGTCGCATCACAGGGTGTGCTGGTTTTGCGATGAGTTCTGATGGTGATGTAGTCACGATTTTGTGTACGTGTCTGTCGACACGCAATCGCAGAATTTTGAGCATGCTCGAAATTTGGCGTGTCTGTGTAATCACAATGGAGTTGGAACGCAAGGTGTACGGAGTTTCACATCTTGTGAAATTTAATACAAGGTATCACTTTAAAGACTTAAAAGGCACAGGCTTGTCAGCAATGCTTGCGCACCAAATTCGTGCCACGAAATACGCAGCTCCATAACAAAGGCATGGAGCTGCATATTTCGTGGCACGGATTTGGTGCACGCGCATTGCCGACGAGCCTGTGCCTTTAAACTGTAGGAACAAATTATGCATGAGCTGTCTTAGCAACAACCTACTTCATCAGATGCAATGAAGGTGGGCAGGAAATGCTGATGCATTCTACAGTCAGTGTTCACTGGGGTGTGAAATAAACAATTGGGAAATAAACGCCGACTGTCACCATGTTTAGACTGGTCCCGAGTTCGGGATCAAGATTGATCCCAATAAGAGGACATCAGTGTTAACCGCAATAATCCCGAGTGCCGCGTTTACATTCCGTAGTTGATCTCGAGCGCGGTGCCAGAAGTTGCAGTTAAAGGTCATGTTCTATGTGTGTACGTACTGATCAATGTGTGCATGGGTTGTGCATGTACAGTGTGCAAGGCCATTTGAATTTCGCAGGCTTTTCCCCTGCTATGGCTGTGGAGCGGATGTGGCAGGATGCCGTAAAGATGAATTGCTTAGCTAACCGCGAACTGCCCTCTGCCAACACGAGACCAAAATCTCGGGGTCTGATTTGGGGCCAATTTGGCCTCGAGGGCGTTTACACTCAGTTTGTGATACAGGGCTAATCCCGAGCTCGGTGTTCAGCCCCGAGCTCTGGATCAAGTGTAAACACTTTTACAGGGTATAAATTGCATTTCCAGTCCCACCTTCATTGCATCTGAAGAAGTAGCTGTTGCAACGAAAGCTCATGCCAAATTTGTAGCTCGCCGTATGTTGTCAATTTTTGCTGCATTTTCCACGTCATGAGGCCCCAAGACAAATGTCTATCCTGTTTGGTATTTATCTGCCTCACGAGGCAAAACAAATTAATCGTGTGCAGCAAACCTGAGCTACATATATGTGCTGATCCAAAATGAATGCAACTCGCCAATGAAAACACATTCTCTATTCATGTGACATCAAGTCTGCGGCCCCTGGTGAAGTCGCCAACACTCTTAATGGGGCCGCTTTTCTGAAATCACGTGAACAGGTTATAGTCTATCATTGGACAGTACATGCAGTTACATTAACTTTTGGCTCAGCACAAAGTTTGCCGCACACAGTGAGGTTTTCATCTCGCCAGGCAGAAAAGAAAAACAAACAAGATAGACATGTGTCTCAGAGGCTCACAAGGTGGCACAACACAGCAAAAATTAATGCACATGACAAACTAGGTGCTGAGCAAATGGCCACAAATGACGTTTTGCTTAGCAGAGAGCTCTTGTGTGTGGCAGGCTTTACAGAGTATCAAATTCCAAAGGGATGCCTTACCACACTACCAACTGGAAGTTCATTCATCATAGCTGCTCTGAAATTAGAGTTTGGAAATAAAAGAAAGTATTAGATGTCAAATTATGCCAGAAAACCATTACCTTAATTGTGAATATCTTGCGCCCTCTAGATGTAATTTTAACATACAGGGATGTAATTTGCTCTGGTTTTCCCAGAAATGTCTGTCAAAAACTGGAAATTTATAAAACCCGGAGGTCGGAGGTGGTCGGAGGTACCCAAAGGTACCAGGAGGTAGATCTTTGTTGCTAACATGTAGTTGGTGCGTTGATGGTAGCTCCGGAGCTATGTGGTATTAAAATAACAAGCCGGAGGTAGGTTGTAGCATGTACTACACGGTCACAAAATTCTACCTCCGGCTTACCTCCGACTTTCAACCACACCCGTCAAAAACCAGTGAGACAAAACCAAAGTTCTGGTAAACAAAATGGAACACTCACATGGTTCTCGGGAAAGCACCAAGGATACAGTGCTGATTTTGTCGACAAAAGGGGTACCAATTCCCAAGTAAGTTCAAACACACAGAAACCAACACAACTTATATCATCTAAATCCGTTATCTTGATGTGAAATTCTCTTATTTGGAATGTTGAAGTTACCGTTACTTCAATACAACATTAATTAGACACTGGATGATTTTGATTGTAGCATCGGCAAACTTTACTTCGAAAAATCTTGGCTTTTGCTAAATAATTTAAAAAGTCACGAATTCAGACTTTCACCTTATTCTGTTGATCCTCTCTTCGATATCAAGTCGCCGTTCCATTCTAGAAGCCGACATTTTGAATGTGGTTTGGCATTCTCTCTCTAGTTATAAGTCTAAGTTAGCTTGATGGTGGGCCTATAATGCTGTCCGGTTATAGGACCCGAGTCAGTTTGGAAAACCAGGATCAAAACTGGCTTAATGACAAATCTAGCACTGTGCGAGTCCTACATCATGACAACTAGTCAACTCTTTCAAGGGTCAAGTGTTTTATGGACAGGACCTGGTTCGGCTTTGTGTTAGATCAAAAGTCAAGTACACGTAGATGCTGAAAATTCTGACCCGAGTCAGTTGCCGAGACCCGAGTCAGCTTTTCTGGTGGAGTGTGCACAATCCAGGATGGTACAAGTCAATGAGTTGGCATCACATCTGCACGTAGTTGCCTGGAAACGAGAAACAAACTCGGGTTTTGGTCATTGGGGATTTTGACACATGATAAAAAACAAATTAACAGTGCACCTGGGCGGCTGGGAGCAAAATGTGTGTGGGTATGAATAATTTATGAAATCTGACAGAAAATTGCACTTTTTCCAAAAAGCTAAGTAAGTTATTACACCTCAGCTTAAATCTCAATACCCATTTGTTCCTCAGATGTCGTGTCAAGTGTATTTGTGGCCATTTTGAGGGTAAACACTGTTGCACAAGTAAACCTGTCCCTATCACTGTGTGCTTTTTTTTTGCGCCTGCGCTTTTCAAATTTCCCGCTTCTTATGCCACGCCCAATCACCTTTTAGATGCTCAAATCCCAGGCACCTGTTTCGAGCCGTGCGCGGAGCGCTTTTTTGTTAACCCAGTTATGTTTAGGCCTGTGTTGACTGTGTGCTATGCATGCAAAGGTTATGCATAGACTGTGCGGGATTCTGTCAATGCCAGATTTTGGGTATTCTCTGGAGAAAAAAACCTTGCATATTGCTCGCAGCCATTAAACTTTCAATCCGGCCTTCAATGTGACTCATACAGCTAAACGGCCCAAACATTGCACTATTCAAAACTAATTTGCTTAAATTCAGACCTAATTTTGAAAAAAAGGACAAAAACGCAACACAGGCCTTTTGAAATGAAAGAACTCACTGAAAACTTCAACTATTTCCATGTTTTTTGTTGCCATAAAAAGCGGCCATATTCTGTGATTATCATATCACTGGTACGCATGAGTTTCGAGCCAAAACAGGACCAAATTTTCAGTAGAAACATGAGCTTCGGAAACGGGTCAGTGGATATTTTGACCCAAGCTTCAACACTCGCTGTGTATGCAAATGTTCATGACGTCAGTAAATGAGCGGCGCTGTTCGCCTAATTTACATATTTCAATTTCGCACATGTAGTATTTCATGAGTTTACTCGTGTGTTGCGGCTTTTTGGGGGCGTGTGAGAGCTGGGAATGAATAAATACTTTTTAACCCAGATTCCCGACCCTACAAGTACAACATTACACGTCACGTCCCCATTAAAAAACCAGATATTTGTAGGCATTTAAGTTACTCGGACTAGTATCCCCATAGGACCTAGTCATGATAGTTCTAGCCTCTAGGCGCAGGGGTACCCCTAGAACTATGGGGGATACTTATCCCCCATAGGTCATGTGGTTTTTTTCCAATATGGCAGCGCCTGAAGTTTAAGATCGGACAGAAACTTTTCTTGCTAGCGCAATAATCCGCTGCCCAATCGCCACCAAACTCCGTCTGATAGTTCTTGAGACACTCACCTTGCGTGTGTCTACGGAATTTCAGTACTATTTGTCCATTAAATTGTCCAGGAATTATATTTCAAAATCAACGGGTACATGTGCGATCCATCCACATGTGCGTGTTTCAGGCGCCTGAACCACGCATGTGGATGATCGCACATGTACCCGTTGATTTTGAAACATAATTTTTGGACAATTTAATGGACAAATAGTACTAGTGTCTCAAGAACTATCAGACGGAGTTTGGTGGCGATTGGGCAGCGGATTATTGCGCTAGCAAGAAAAGTTTCTGTCCGATCTTAAACTTCAGGCGCCGCCATATTGGAAAAAAACCACATGACCTATGGGGGATAAGTCTGGGGGATAAGTATCCCCCATAGTTCTAGGGGTAGGCGCAGGGGTACCCCTAGAACTATGGGGGACTGTATCCCCCATAGGTTATGTTGTTTTTTTCCAATATGGCGGCGCCTGAACTTTAAGATCGGACCGATACGGTTTAAGCTAGCGCAATAATCCGCTCCCCAATCGCCACCAAACTCCGTCTGATAGTTCTTGAGACACTCACCTTGCGTGTGTCTACGGAATTTCGGTACCATTTGTCCATTAAATTCTCCGAAAATAATGTTGGAAAATGAACGGGAACATGTGCGATGCATGTGGATGCATGATCGAGGCATTCGGTGCGATGCATGTGGATGCATCGCACATGTTCCCGTTCATTTTCCAACATTATTTTCGGAGAATTTAATGGACAAATGGTACCGAAATTCCGTAGACACACGCAAGGTGAGTGTCTCAAGAACTATCAGACGGAGTTTGGTGGCGATTGGGGAGCGGATTATTGCGCTAGCTTAAACCGTATCGGTCCGATCTTAAAGTTCAGGCGCCGCCATATTGGAAAAAAACAACATAACCTATGGGGGATACAGTCCCCCATAGTTCTAGGGGTAGCGCAGGGGTAGACGTTGGAGAGCAACTTTGATTCCGCTCTGAGCCGTAAACATGGTAAAAAGGAATGGGTGCAAAAACTTAATCCGCTAGAAGTGAATCATCGGAATGTCAACTTATAGTTAAAGAAAAGCAGTTTCAGCTAGGCCTATCTGAAAGTCAATGGCCTGTCCCTGCACGCGCACGCGCGTTGCAAAACTTTTCCCCTTGCTTGCAGAATCATGCATACTTGTGCCAGTGGTCAGTGGTTGTCGCGAGTTGCTACAAAATTTCACTCACGAACAATGCAAAACCGGACGTCACTCTCAAATCACGAGAACAGAAATCCTTGTTTAGTTGTTTGCATGCTTTAAGAAAATGGGAACTCGGCACGGGAAAGAATGCAATTTGGTCTTTGGTTCCAGCTGTGGTGTTTCTTGTTAAAATTTCACGTCTGGACACGCGACATTTCCCGGAAAGTAGTGAAATAGGCCGGGCCGGAATGGCGCCACCAACCGTGCAAGTGCAAAAATAATTTCGACTGATTGCAACTTTGGGGATTCCCCCGCATTGAGAAATAACATTTTCAGTTTCTTTCCTGGAATCATGCCAAAATCAGACTTTAAGATATTATTTTTTTTCTTCTCAGTCGACACCAAACTTCAGTGAGAACGGCTAATTTGTATGAATACTGTTTACGAGAGCAGTAAAACCTTAAGTACCTCTTTTTGGTGGCAACAAACCAGTGTGACGTCATAAGGTTGACCAATGAACAGCCAGCTTTTAGCTGATGATGACGAGTTTTGGAGGTCGGTTGCGGTTGGGATTTTCCAATTTTCGTGAGAAATATGCTAATTTACGAAGTCTGGTCTTCGATCGCGAAAAACAAAGCCTAGGTGCGTTTGCCGAAAATTTAATTTTTGAGCTAGCTTGGCGCAAAAAGTCAAATTACTCGCGCAATTTTTTAAGTCACACAAATGTGTAGGCCTATTATGTATTCTCCCAAATGATGGAAAATTGCAGTTTCCTAACATTTTTATTAACGATTTTAAATTGACCGTAAAAGCTTCCCGAAGTCCAATGAAATGATTCCACACAAGGTGGCATTTGTATAAGGTATAGGCCTATGTATATTTTATAAGGTATCATGGCTTGTCCGTGAAGTACTTATAGGCGTTTGTTTTCACCGCGTTCGAGGTCACAGAACCGGAACTTCCGGTAAAGTTGCGTCCCCCCATAACAACGGAGTTGAACCTACCTAAAATATCGAACAGCGGTATCGCACAATTTCCTGAAAGCGTGGACACGTACCTGCTCATAATGTTGGACGGAACAGTAACATTTAGCGCAACACATATGCATACGCAACGCACGCACACCGGCACATACCGGTAGCGGACGAAAAGACGTATTATGGTAGATCGCCTTGCAATTTTAATTCACATTATTTCCACACACATAAAGAATAATTATGTGAACATTTCTATAAAAAAAGGGGAAAAGACAATAGATTTCACTCCACAACAAACACATCTGAAACAAAACCGTGAAATAGACAACTAGCCGCAGGCATAATGCACATTAAATTTAAGGCACAGGCTCGTCAGCAATTCGCGCGCGCCAAATTCGTGCCACGAAATACGCAGCTCCATAGCAAAGGCACGGAACTGCGTATTTCGTGGCACGAACCTGGCGCGCGCGGATTGCTGAAGAGCCTGTGCCTTTAACACCTGACCGCACTTACCTTAATTATTTTCAGAACCCGTGGATTCCAATATACATGTAGCTATATTTAAAGACGAAAGAAAGGATTTAAAAATAATTTGTCCGTGTCCGTCGAATACAGAGGGGGAAATAGCCGGGGGCAGGACTGAGCCAGGACAAGTCGACGGATCACCACTGGCCGGTTACATATTGTGGGTTGTTTCAGCTCACCGCCTGATTTTCTCAACTGGGGAATTCCCGACTATCAACTACACGTTAATAACATTTCAGAATTCATGACTTCCGCATGACCTGAGTGGTTTTGAATACAAATCTCTCTAGCTCTCAGAACATTGCTCAATATGCCCACGTTGCATAAATCCTGTTATGTTGATTTGCGCAAGTTTTTCATTGACGTAGGAGTGCTAGTTGAGTATTGTGCAATACTCACTCTTCGATGCACCATTTGTAATCAAAATTGCCTATGTTATTTTCTGCGCCACTGAAAACAGTTGTCATAGTAACTGACATGTATATGCTCTACTGCCAGTTTTTTTTAAAGATGGAATATTGGAAAATTCTATCTTGTTTGTTACAAGTGCTGCTCGATCGTTGTAAAACTTGTTATAAGAGTCATGACACTATCCCGTGTATGCGATTAAGGTAGAACAGTCACGTGATTGGTGTTAAAAGGGGCGTTATTTCCACTCGACTCGTGATTAGAAGCACATATATGATAAAACTACCCTGTATACTTCTGAAAACTTGAAAAATCCATGCATGGTTTTTGTGTTGAGTTAAAAAGGAAAAAAAAGGATTTTGTAAAATACTTTTTTTGGAAAACCACCCTCAGTTGTTAATTTCTCACACAAAATACCATTTTGGACTGAAACAAAAATAATGTAGCGTTTGGTAGGCTATACACACTATTTAGTAAGATTTTTCTTGTCAACTCGTGAAGAAAAATTAGGGTCACTGCAAATGATGTGTTTTACTAATGCACCTATCAATTGTCCCCCCCCCCCCCCCCCCCCCCGGGCTACCCCACCTGAAAGGTGTGGATTGTCACTTTTTGCGTGACAAAATGCCCACCCCTGGGGAAAATTTAGGTGACAAAAATCCCCACCCTCGGGTGCAAAACATGCGCGTCTTGTATACAAATGCACAGGAAATGTTATTTCAAAGGGTCAAATGCCCCACCCTGGGGCATGAAAAACGTGAACAAATCCCCACCTAGAGGGTGGGGCAGCGGGGGGGGGGGGGGGGGGGGGGGACAATTGATAGGTGCATTCGTAGAACTAAAGGTGGTTTTGTGTTTATTTTTTATTTTTTAAACTCATGCATAGATTTTTGTGTATATAGCTAACATTTCTGCATCTGCAGGCTATTTACCGACCTTCTTTCTTTTAATAGATAAATGTTATACTTTTATTCCAGGAATCCGTAAGAGGTTTTATCTTGCAAAATTACAATAACCTTTACAGTGCATATATTATTAGCATTTGACTCGTGCAAACAATAGCATAGCACGATTCAAAGTTCATGGACTAGTAATATTGTTTGTCGTTATGATGGCGATGTCACGCAATATTTCTCATATAGGGAATATTCTAGATGAGAAATTCCCTACTTAGTTTTCGACGAAAATGATATCGTGTTGTACACTAAAAAGGTGTATTTCATTCGGAGCGTGAAATTCGCGTAAAATTTGTTTTCACCGACCCCCAAGGTCGTGTTCTCCGAAGTATATCGGAAAGTAAACATGCATACCGGGTATGCATCACTAAATATAGAGCCGGTGTCATTACGAGCAAGGCCAGGGTTAGATTGGTTCCCGATCCCTATAGATTGGTTCGCTTATTGCGAAAATATAGGGATCGGTAAAGGGCAGCCATGACGGGCAGAATTCTGCCCGTCACGTGGTTATTATTATTTTTTATTTTTTAGTAAGTGCGCAGATTTTGCATTGACATTTGTAACTTGGCCGTGCGTGTCGAACATATCCAATTATGTAAATAAAGTACATTGCCTAAAGCAAAGGGCTTGGCCAATTTTTAAATATAAAAAACACAATGCGCACGCGCAAAGACGACCAATTACAGATCAAGATGAAGCGCCCATTACCTGTCCTTATATTCTCCTGTGTGGAATATGTGGACGGGAACCAGTCTAGGCCAGGGTGCGACATTTCGACGCACCCTTGCATGATCTACCTATATATGCGTTCGATTAGCTTACATCAGGGCATGGTGTCATCTCAAGCAGATGCTAAACGAACACCACGGAACAAAGCTCGCCTGTGTGTTTTGTGTTAGTCTTCTCCGTCGAACTCACTCGCTGCATACTCGCCGCACTTTCGCCGAGTGTAGTCGCTGCAGAGTTAATACTGACCGCGCACTGTTGAACTCGTTTGACCCTACTCGGCGGACAAAATTTCCGTTCCGCACGTAGGTCGCCGAGCGAGTATGAATTGGGCTTAACGAGACACCGACATATTGTTAATAGATATCTGTGGATATCTTCGGTAGGTCGAAGTGTGAATGGCGCCCTCTATTGGTGTCTCGTCAAAGTGGGTGCAGCGCTTAGGGCGGGGCGTGCAAGTCGGAACGGGAAACCAAAATTCGGTCTTGGGACAAGACTAGTTTTGTGTGTGTGCACATAACACCTATGATGCATAAAACATACTACAGTATGTCTATCGTTGAAAAACAGCCGACGTTGTACTTCGAACTTCATGGCGTACGGTAGAACCGTATGGAATTCCAAATTCCATAGAACATATGTATTACATTTTATGTCATAATGAGTTGAAAGCACAGACGAAAAACAGGGAAGGGGAGATGGCGGTGGGCACATTTGCTTCGACAGTCCATGCCGCAGGTGCATACAGCACATGTTATTGATTGCATGGGCAATACCCCTATGGGGGATATACATATCCCCATATATACTGTGTATCCTCCATAGTTCTAGGGGTACCTAGGCAACACAGTCTAAAGTCTGCGTTTATAACTCCTGAAACACATGGAAAGAATGAATTAATGCTCTTTTGTTGGTGTTGAATTTTTTAAAAACAATTTTAAAAGCGAATGACAATTTAAAAAAAAACCGCAGAAATGACAAATTCACATCACTTGAACGGCTCAGCTCAATTGGTCCAAGCAACCGTTGCTGCAGAATATCATTTTCAATAACTGTTCCCATCATTTTTAAATCTTGATATGATGTATTCAATATGGCGTTGTTTTCCCGACAGTAAATATTTGCTAGCACAAGGCATCAATAATTATTCAACGAAGGCGTAACTATTATTATTATTTTATTTTTAGATAACGACCAGGCAAGCAGTGCCAAGGTTCAATGTGTTATGTTATTTCTCACCCAGGAAATTTCCAACTACGGTGTTCCATTAATACCACTTGGCATTGCTTACAAATAAATAACAGTTTAGTTTGAATTAAAGGAGATGAGAACCACGTACAATGTAACTTTAAAGGAAGGGACAACACTTGTTTGAAGTTATCGACGAAATTAATCAAACATATTACCGATGTATTGACCCCTTTCGAACACGTGCGAATATGCCATTTTCGGAGTCAAATAATGCTGAGTCAATGTGGAAGCAATGTGCGTGCGCGTTGTGTGTGTGTCTCTGGTGGGCGTAACGCGGTTTAGTTCACCAATGGGAGCCTCATCATAGCGCGTTACGCGCGCTATGGACACACACAACGCGCACGCACATTGCTTCCACAACGACGCGGCATTGTTTTACTCCCAAAATGACGTCATTGGCACGAGCTCAATTGCCCGGTGCATAAACCTTCATGAGAATCACAGAATCTTGTTTTCAACGTCGGCAACCCAATTAATTTTGATAGTAAATTCTGCAACTAGGCCTATGCTGCGCCATATTTGAAAATTTGAAAGGGAAGATGACGTCAACCATGCACCGATTGCATGAATGACGTCAAGATTGATGCCTTGTTTCCCCGACTCCCATACGACATGAAGTATGTAAAAATATGTTGTGTCCTGACTCACGCCCTCTCAAGTCCGAGCGCCGAACTGCAAAAGATGGCGACTTAATGCATGAAGCGAACAGATTAGACAACCCTTAGCAAGTGTTGTCCCTTCCTTTAAGCTAGGTTCATACTTCTCCGCCGAACTCACTCGTCGCATACTCGCCGAGTGTAGTCGCCGCAGAGTTTTCACGCGATCATACAAATCCGCTTTGCGCATAGTATTCGCCGAGGTATAAACGGGCTCTGCGGCGCACTTTGTATGCGCGTTTTAATTCAGAGCGCGCGCATAGAAACGGGTGGAAACGACCCGTCCGCTCAGATGCGGACTGACCGCGCACTGTTGAACTTGTTTGGCCCTACTCGCCGATACTGCGGCGGAAACAATTTCCGTTCCGCATGTAGGTCGCCGAGCGAGTATGAATTGGGCTTAAAGGTCATAGGGTGACGTTCCTTTTGAGATGTCTACGCGATGGGGCGGTTAAGGAACACCGTATATCTGTTTATTTGTTATCAGCGATCATGTGAATAAATATTTTTTTTTTATGTATGTATTTTTAAGTATATTTAAGTATGTTTGCGCACTGAGCAAAACTAGACGTCGCTGTCGATGCTCGTTCATATACAATTCCTGGTAAATCGCTGTCGACGGCTTGAAGATATACAATTTCGCGTAAATTTATTAAAAGGTGATAATGTTCTGACAACCAAGGTCGTGGTAAGTGTCTATCATGCGTGAAATATTGAACAATGAATGCAGATTTATGTTTCTGAATTGACATACATTGTATTTGGGGGAATGAATGTGGTGGAATCAAACAGATGGGGCGTATAATTATGGAAGCCCTGGAAGGACATCATAAAGCGCAAATATAAAAGGCGTGAATTACGAATGTCGGCGCCGATATTTGCGAAATCGTGAATTTAGTCGCAATAGTGCGCCGATATTTCCGATTTGACGCCCCCTCCCTCCAAGACTTCCAGTATAATAGACGAGTTTCATATAAACCTATATATTGTAACAGAGGAATACATTTTTGCTCAGCACCCACGGCAAGGCTGATAGCCTGACATTATTAGTTGCAAATTTGTCTTATATTTACTTGCGCGTTATAACTCAGAACTGAGATAATAAAAACAGCCAGAATCCGAGGGGGAAAATGCGTGTACCGCGACCAATTTTCCGCCGACGGACATAACTTCGGCCTTAGTTGTTATTTGCAGGTACTTCCGTAAAAGTAAACGCCAAATTGGAAAATCTTATAAAGCGTAGTCAAAATAGCTAGAACAAAATGGTCAGCTGAGTGTAATTGAAAACCAGTCAGCAGGACTATATAGCATTTTTAACCATGACTATCCCGTTAATGTCAACTATATAGCAAAACGGATGTCATCAAATTTGTTGTATGTTTAATATCCAGTCGGGGTCATCTGGGTGCAATGCTTTGGCCGTTTTACAGTTTTACAGGTAAACTTTATCTCTTTTGACAGAGAAGACGGTACGGTCTATAGACGAGTGGTACTATGGCTGTTTCAGGGGATCGGAAAGAACGTTTTCTTAGGATATGGTGGACGTTGGGCTCGCTGAGGTAACATTAACTAATACTATACGCCCGTGGGATTTTTGCACCACAGAAGAGAAGACTCATCGGCACAGAAAAATAATCGCCACCACCGCCATCTTGAATAATATAATTGTGTTTGTTGTTGTTTCTTTTAGCGCTACTCCCGTGGATTCACCTCCCCCATACCTAGCCGTAAGTTTCTATTTTGTTTATGCAACATGTATGTTAGATATCATGTTGTCATGTATATCTCACAGTTAAAATAAAGAGGTGTGTTACAAAGAAACTAGACCCGACTATAAACCATCGTTGACTGAAATGATGTTCGGGTCAAAAGGGTCAACTACAGTCGCTGCTCAAATTTGCATAATTATGTACTCTGAACCTGATCAAAGTTTTTTTATCACAATTTTAATTATGGACCTTATACACAGTTGAAGAATATTATCGTCGAACTTCAACTCGACATCAAGACTGAAGCCATTGAACTGATGCGCAATGGGGACTACAGCACGGCGGTTATGTATCTTTACCATGGTATCTACAGCAGTGGGTAAATGAAAGAGGGCGCTTTTACGTTGAAGCGGGTTTTATTGTTTGCGTCTTTTGAGACGCTTGGTGGCAGCACACTAACCGGTCTTTTACACATTGTCTACGTCATATTGAGCATGCGCACTTCAGCTCAAACGTGACGGACCGGTTTGTTTGCTGGCACCACGCGTTTCAAGTCTCCCAATGGGAAGTAAATAATGAGGGGCTGACAACTTTCAGGAAATTAAAGGACGTATGAAAAAGGATTTTTATTACATAAAATAATAGTAGAGGATGTGTTTTACACATTTAAATCAATTTCACAGAATGTACTAGTTGCGTTTTGGTACAGTAATTGAAAGTTTTCTCGGTATTTTTATGCAAATAAAAATTTACATATTCATGAGCAAAGCTGTGATGTCATCTCAGGACAACAGATGAATTATCCATAGACTTTTTTTAAACAAACGTTGCTGTCATTTTTAGTGGCTTCTCAGTTGGTATCTTGATCAGTAACAGTTTACTGAGTTTGTTTAGTATGTCAATCCCAAAGTTTGTTGAGTTAAAAATAGATCAGTTGGCTGCTTATACTGTTAAAGTTTGAAATTAATGTTCTTTCTTTGTTCTTCAACTGTGGGTTCCCTCCATGAGCAGCGATAAAAAGCGCCCTCGCCTATCAAGAATTTTTTTAAGTAGAGAAAAGTTAACTTTTTTTCTGAAGTAATGTGTATGAAACCAGCTGACTGATAATTTTCATTTGAATCACTATAGTCCACTAATAAAAACAAGAATATCGAAAATGTCTGGTATTCTGCATAAGTAACAACAGTGTCGCTAGACCTTTCAAAAAGGCTAGAACGGCGAAGCCGCCATGCATGGCTTCCTTCGAAATAAAATTACTACGAATTAAAACCCCCACCCCATCTCTCTGCAATGTTTGCACTGGGGAGCGGGATAGTAGTTTCTTGCCACGATTTTAACGAGTGTTTAAAAGTTTGAAAGTAACTCATTGGCTTAATAATGATTAAAATCAACGCCTGCTTTCGACGGTGAGCGCGTGTTACACATCGTGCATGCCACGATGCACAAGTCTAATTGTATAATCGATAAAAATGATTCCGAGTATATACGAACTTACCAATTTATAGTTGTTAATCGATACTTAATTCGATTACAACGTCTGCAAGGGCGGATCCAGGATTTTGAAGGGGGGGGGGGGGGGGGGGGGGAGGGGAGGGTGCGCACCCACGTCCCCCCTGGATCCGCCCCTGGTCTGGTAAGGTGTCGTAGTTTTGCCGTTTCTTTGATTTTTTCACACTAGACTTCTTCGCCGCGGACGCTTATCCTGCTTCACAACGGTTGATGCAGAACTGCTCGTCCTTAGGTCAGAATGCGCCAACAATCTGGTAAGATCAAAGCTACTTCCCTGTTCCAGTTTATTTTGTGCGATTGACTTTGCAGCAGATTTTTTGCGGGACCCCGGCAAGTAAAAGAAAATGTGTAATAGATGGATACTCTTTTAGTTGGTGTTGAAAATAATCCAAATAGTCAGAAGTTTTATTGTTTGTATTAAATTTATTGAATTCTCATGTTCCTGAAGTACTACAACAGCTTTTTAAAAAAGAATGCAAAGTCTTACTGTGCTCCTTTTGTTTCGGTTTCACAAAGGGATATCTTCAAGCTGCAGTACAAGATGCAGAAGATGGTATGTATGTTATATACATTGTAGCATGTAATTATCGAGTAATCATATCATGAAAAGGCTTCTACTTTCCTTCTGAAGGACACAAATGAATCAAGAGGGCGTAATTGTATTTGACTGTGTAATATATTATTTTTTTCTGAAACTCGAGATAGATTTTTATGGAATTATTACAAATAAAATAAATTATAAGTACAAAATGACAAAGACAATTTATTTTCAATGAATACCCAAACCAAAGCGCGGTCTTCTACTTTGTCCACCATACCTAGTAAAAAATAAAATAATAAATTAAAAATAATAATAAAAAACAGCTGAATTGGTTTGACTTGAAGGCAGAGAGGCTCGTCAATGCGCGCGTGAGGCCAAATTCGTGCCACGAAATACGCAGCTCCATGCCTTTGCTATGGAGCTGCGTATTTCGTGACACGAATTTGGCCTCACGCGCGCATTGACGAACCTCTGCCTTTAACACAAAATAGGTTTTTGAAACATTGCTGCATCTAAGTAAGTACCTGAAGAAAAGGGCAAAAACCTAAGCTGTAGTACAAATAGCTCGTCTTTAAAAGCTGTACTAAACTTATTTTTTAATATCAATAATCGATTTTTTTCTTCATGTCAGCTATAATAATCAACGAAGATTATAGTTCTGCCTGGGTACAACTGGTCAAAGCCAAGTTTGAATTCGCTCGTGCAGAGGGAGAAGTTGCTCTGGCTGAATTTGAGGATTTTCTGCGGTGCAAGGTTGCAGAAAAGGTGACAAAATCATTGGTCATCTCTTTATAGATCTTTTAGACATGAAATAACCCCCCCCCCCCCCCCCCTCCCCCGGCCCCCGGGGGAGGGGAGGGGATTTGGAGGCCTGTCTTCACCCTCCCCGTTCTAACTGCTATGAACATTTAGAAAAAATAATTAAGAAAAACAAAATTATTGATACATGTAATTTTAATGTTTTACCATCAGGGAGAACTTGTGTTTCGACTAAAACAGTCGCTGACCCTGGTAATTTGCATTGTGGCGTTATGAAAGCTAATTTGAAACATTTCTTTTTAAATACATGACTGTATTCGAAAAAATGTACATGACCACATCGAAAATACTGCAGATAGTGTTTTTCCCCCTCATTAATTAAGATCTCAGGTTAACCTGAAAACATATAGATATATCCTGTATTGATTTGAGTCCTTGTCAAGGCAGAATTTGTTAACTCTAAGAACTGTAGTTAATTGAATTTAAAGGAATGAGATCAGCTGTTTTGAATATGTTCCGATTGAACACGTGGACAATTAAAAATTTGAGGCAATATTTGAAGAAAATATCTTTGAATGCCTAAGTCGTGACCGCTGGTTTTTCCACATCATATTGTGGATGTCGACGAAACGCTTAAATGGACCGATTTGTAATCAGCTTCACGTGCACAAAATAATCCAGTGAGGAAAGAAGCCACATGTGGGTGCCACTACAAAGGGAGCGACGGGACAATTTCGCGCCGTTTCTACATCGTAAAAAAAACAGTTTGTTGACAAACGAGGTGTGCACAAAACTATCCAGTGTGGAGTTTAACGAAAGAACCCATATACGGGTGCACTACAGAAGGAGAGTGAGCATGAGAGCGGTTCTCTCACTCGTTTGTTTTGTACACGGTTGAGATTTTGGTTGTGTCATTCTGTGGACCTCGACGAAACACGTAAATAGGCTGATTTGTAGCCAACTTTCTGTGTACAAATGAATCTGCTATGTCTTGTGAAGAAACATGCTACATAAGCGTCCACGGTGACGAGAATGAGTCGTTACTCGCGCCATTTGTTTTGTGCTTGTTTCGGAATCAAAACTGTCATTCTGTGGATCTCAAATGGGTCGCGTAAATGAACTAATTCGTGAAAATTTGATGTGCACAAAAAGATCCAGCGGGCCATATAGTGTTGTGTAACGAAATAGCCCATATACGGGTTTCACTACGGAAGGAGAGAACATGCGAGAGGGAGATCCACGCCGTATGTTTTTGCACGGTTAGGAAATCCACCGCCTCAGTATGTGGATCTGGAGGAAACGCATAAATGGACCGATCTGTAGCCTACTCGGTGTGTACAAATGAATCTGCTATCTATTGTGAAGAACATGCTACAAAAGCGTCCACAGTGACGAGAATGGGCTGTAACTCGCGCCATTTGTTTTGTGCTTGTTTCGGAATCAAAACTGTCATTCTGTGGATCCCAATGAGTCGCGTAAATGAACCAATTTGTGAAAGATTAGATGTGCACAAAAAGATCCAGCGGGCCATGTAAGGAAACAAGCCACATACGGCTGCCACTGCATGAGTGAGAGAGAGTGGGGAAAACATTTACGCCATTTGTTTTGTACATGGTTAGGGATTGGTAATGTCATTTTGGGGATTTCGATGAATCACGTAAAGAGAAGAATGTTTGATAAACGCGATGTGCCGAAAATTATCCACAGTGCTGCGTAACGAAATAGCCCATATATACGGGTTTTACTACAGAAGGAGAGAACATGCGAGGCGAGATCCTCGCCGCATGTTTTGTGCACGGTTAGGGAATCCAACGCTTCAGTATGCAGATCTGGAGGAAACGCGTAAATGGATAGATCTGTAACTCACCTTGTGTGTACAAATGAATCTGTTATGTCATCTGACGAAACATGCTACAAAAGCGTCTGCGGTGACGAGAATGAGTCGTAACTCGCGCCGTTTGTTTTGTGCTTGTTTGAAAATCAAAACTGTCATTCTGTGGATCTCAATGAGTCGCATAAATGAACCAATTTGTGAAAGATTTGATTTGCACAGAAAGATCCAGCGGGCCATGTAAGGGAAACAAGCCACATATGGGATGCCATTGCAGAAGTGAGAGAGAGTGTGAAAAAAACATTATTTTACGCCATGTTAGAATTTGGTAAACTTGATTTCGGTATACTTTCGTGTTTGGTCCGTCTGACGCCATTTTGCCGCGCACGATCAATAGCCGTTTTTATGTACAGTATATATTTTGGTTTCGACACGTATACCGACCTGGGAATCATGTTAGCGCGGCAATATTTATGAATTTAAAGCGTATTTATTATGAGGACGCTGTTGCCATAGCAAGAGCCAATCACAAAATATTACATGAATAAGCCCCGTATCTCGATCAATCAGATCTCTACGTCCAATTCTGGTAGCAAACTCCATAGCCCGTGTACAAAGTGACAAACAACTTTCTCAAGTCGGTAACTGGACGTCGACTAGACTTGTTCCAAGTTTATTTGCGGCCACGTTGCCGCGGTTAAACCAACCGGTCCATTTGACATAGTGTCATTTTGTGGATTTCGGTGAATGAAAAGAAGAATTTTTGATAAACGCGATTAACCACAGTGCTGTGTAACGAAATACCTCATATACGGGTTTCACTATGGAAGGAGTGAACATGCGAGAGGGAGATCCACGCCGTATGTTTTGTGCACGGTTAGGGAATCCACCTCCTCAGTATGTGGACTTGAGGAAATGCATAAAAGGACCGATCTTTAGCCGACTCGGTTTGTACAGATGGATATGCTATATGTCGTATGAACAAACATGCTACATAAGCGTCTGCGGTGACGAGAATGAGTCGTAACTCGCGCCGTTTGTTTTGTGCTTGTTTCGGAATCAAGGCTGTCATTCTGTGGATCTCAATGATTCGCGTAAATGGACCAATTTGTGAAAGACACGATTTGCACTTGGTTGTGTGTGAGCATGGGTGCAGGAAAGCACATTAAAGTCCCACTACGCAGAAAGGCGAGGGGAGTTGGGTATTCCGCCGCCTCGCTCTGTGGATTTCGACGTAACGCATACATAGATTGAGATCTGTGTAACTGTGTGACTTGGTGTGATGTGTGGGTTCTGCAAAGTCTGTGAGGAAACTTTAGCTATGAGTCTGTGGTGTCCGGCCAGTGTGCTGCGTATAACGAAAGGGTGCCACAACAGAAGAAGACAGGATGGTTGTTTTGTAGATTTCAGAAAATCGCAAAATGGACTGATCGATCTGTGCAGAAAATGATCCAGTGTGCCGTATGAGGAAAAATATATACCGATGCCACTACAGAAGGAGAGAGGAAAAGTAGTTGTTGTTAATTTATGGCATCTTCGGCAACTAAGTCCCTTTATGCCATCAAATTTACGGTTTTTGCTTCATTATCAACTTGATGACGAAGGAGATGCAGTTTTAGAAGTGGGAGGAAAACCCCAGAAAAATCCCCTGGGGGAGAGCCCACGCGGTCAAGTAGGGACTGCAAATCCAATCCGCATACACGCTCCGGAATCGAACCCGGGACGCCAGAGGTGAAGGGGGAGGAAAGAACCACTACGCCAACCTAACCGCCCCAAGAGGAAAGTGATGGTCAAGATGAGAAAAAAACAGCCATTTTACAAGCATTTTACATTTCCTTCTGTGGCATTTTCCACTATGGTATATGGCACTTTAACAAACGGTCTTTTCTGGGCGTATACACCACCTCCTATCTTTTAATTTTGTTTTTTACAGCACAAGAAAATCCCAGTGATAAAAGATATCACAGCCAGATTAGAGAATCTGTTGGGCCCTGCAGTTCCCCATCACAGATGGAGAAAAATAAGAGGTACAGCTTTGAATGCTGGTCAGTATAGTTAAAAATGGAAGGGTATAAAGTCTTCAGCACCAATTCTTTGTCAAGGAGATCCAAATAAGGCTCTTGAGAAGATACAACGCAGGGCAACAAAGCTACTTTCAAGCATTGGGCATCAGTCAGATCAGGAAAGGATGGAAAAACTGAGTTTAGCAGAATACCAGAAATAGGGGCTAGATTTACATTCTACAACATATACGATAACAGGAGAAAAAGTGTCTGTGTCTGTGTATGTGTCTCGTGAATTAGGGCATATTGCATATACTAACAGGAAATGACCCTTACCAAAAGCCGTGTGAGCTCCTTAAATTGTAACATGTATGTGGGCCTACACCTGATGGAGTCCGATGAGAACTCTGATTATTTTCCCCACAGATACGAAACAGTCAGCCAAAGTTCTAGCACCGTCCAACCAACACACGGTGCCTTCATTCTCAACCCACGCAGCAACACCATCCTTCCAATCTCCATCCACTTTAGGGCATGTGCCATTCTATCAATCCATACATTCCCCAGTACCACAATCATCAACATGGTCACCATCACTACCCCTATTTACGCCAATCTCACAATTTGTATACTCGCCAGAGTGTTCATTACCCTCACAACCCCAAACCCCCTCGCCATTGATGCTCCATTCACCAACAAAGCCCCTACTATCATCTATTCCGATGTCACCACCGTTACAATCGTCATCTCCAGCGTTCTCACAACATGGGCACTCTTCAGCATCCGCCCGTCAATTTTCACCATCCACGCCACAACAGTCAGAATCACCCTCAAAACCCCAAAAGACGCCAAAGCTTAACCAACCCATAAAGCATCCTCCTCCATCGCTTCCTTCATCAAACTCTGCCCCATCGCGGCGCCAACCTGATCTACCCACTGCCGTCAAGCCGGACAAACGTCCCGAATCGCCAACCATCATAACTACCACAAACCCAACATCTTCCTCGTTGGATCCGGGAAGCACCAAGACGACGGAGCTTTCCAAGCAACGGGACGACTTAATTGGCCACAGGAAGATGGATGGTGATGGCATATTTCCGAACGGTTAGTATCTCGTCGATAGTTGACTCTCAATATTTATTCAGGACCTCTGTTACTTATTAATTCCAGAACCAGCACAAACTTCCAGTTTTAGTGGGTCAGTGTTCTTATCAGAGCAATGATAGTGCAACATCACTATGACAAACACCGCTATAACGAACATTCCGAGCATTACTTTTGGCTCCCAACTATTAATCATAATCTGTCCCTTGGTTGCATGTAAAGAACGACCACTTGAGATGGGCTAAGCAAAACGTTGCACTGAAGTGGTCACCAATTTGAAAGTCAGTCATTAATATATGTGAGTGATAAGCTTAACATCGTTTAAGTTAAGGTTTTTCCGTCAATATTTATATCACCCCGTTTCTGGAGTATCCCCGTCTGAACTAAAATACAACAAATTATGTAAAAAATGTAATGTAAATCCGTGGACAACAGAGTCATTCAGACACTGTTTTCCTCCTTTGTGTAGTAAAACCAATGGATGAAGTCTCGTCAGCAGAAAGCAAAATTGCCGCTACAACTCGGAAAAAGGTGTCCGAATCTGCACCTGCCTCCAAGTTGACAACAAACTCCAAACCTCCACCGCCTAATAAACAACAGAAAGGCATTACTTGTAGTAAGACACTTACTGCGACTCCACCTAGAAGCGCAACATTGGACGATGCTAAATCTCCATTGCAAGGCAGCACCCCATCCGCTGCTGCAAACCAACTTGGGGGACCAGAAACATCGCGGCAAATTGCTCCCATTTCTGACACAGTTGTAGTCGTGTCTGTTGAACCCACCGTATGCGTCTCAGAAGACGAAGACGACGATAACGACACCGACGAAGACGTTGATACTACTGCGTCTGTCGTGTCGTCACTCGAACAAACTATCCCGGTCTTCCAGCATTCCATCAAGTATGTTTGCGGAATTTGTTTCATTCGGCAAGGAGGGGCGAAGCTTGTCGAGCAGAATGCGGGCAGTGTGCCGTCAGCTTGCAACGGCGCTGCAGTTTCGCACGCTTGGGCCCAGTGCAAAATCCCTGTTATGTACTCGGATTCAAATCGGAAATGGTGTGAAGTCAAACCAAGGCACCGCAGTTTGCGCCCCTCCGTCTTTCCTCAATTATGTCCACGCGTTAAATCCTGCACACGATCAGACTGTTTGTTTCCCCACATCTTAGAGGAAATAAGCTTGTGGGTTTATATGGCAGACTATAAAAGTAAGTATCACACAAACCATGCAAGACTAAATTGTTCAGTCCAAAGAATACCCTAAAATAATTCGTCAGGTCCTTGTTTAGAGAACGAAGAGATTAATCCCGTGCGGTAAAAATTACAACGCAAGATCAAATATATGTAACCGTGGTCTTATCGGCTCCAATCATGTCACCTATAGCTCTCATTAATGCCGGTGTTAACCGAACACGGCACGAGACGGGGTGCTGTAGTCGAGGCTTTTGCAAGCCATGACAAAGCAGGTGATGATGACAACCGCGAATCCACCACGGTCACAAACATGAATTTTCCAGCTCTGTGGACCCACTCTGAGGAGTTGAGACTCGTAATGACCATGTAAAACCTTGGCTAAAAAACTGATCTGTGTCTTTGTTAAGTGACAACGCTTGAGGAAGTTATTGCAGCAGCTGATGAAAGACCATCTGATGTTGTAGCTTCACCACTCGCCGATCAAGAGTCTCCAGAGCAAAATAAGCAATATGAGTGCTCCTATTGCGGCGATGCATACTCAACCTCGTGGGAGCTGCAGCAGCACATACAGACCCCAGGTCACTGGTCAAAGGTTAACTCGGACTCGGACAAGAAGGACCAATGGAGGTACCGCGACCCACCCTGGGACGTTGTCAATGGAGATTACCAGGAGTGCCAAGAGTAAGTTCCGATAGTTAAAACCTCCGTTTGTGGCTTGTTGGTTCAAACTCCATGTTACCCCCGTGGTGTGTAACATGCCAATTTCCATGCGAATGTACCGTCACATAGCGATATTCGCGGCATGAATTTGCAAAAATATTGATTTATTCCAGTGGGATATCAGCAAACGCACCTCCCGAAAAAAAGGAGCCGATGAAGTAATTCCTGCACAAAATCGTATGCCGCTTATCTCACTATAATGCTTGCTTATACTTTTAGGAACACGATGGAGAGATGCATATACACAGGGGCACAGGTAAACAGTTGTACTAAAGCCCACAGTCTCGAAGAATTGGAGGAATGGAAGGAGAGACACCGATATCGTATCATGAAGGTTAAAAAGGCTATTCAACAGAAGTTGTATGCCTTCATGGATGGAGTCCTACAAAAGTACAACTCAGACTCGGCAGTGGTAAGGGTGATTTTGTGGATTGGTATTACCTTGACGGTCGATCACCCCGATCTAAAGTTCATTGTCACTCACCTGGAGGATGGGTTTCATTCCTTTCCATGACGCGTTTCCTTGAGCAAGACACTTTGTCACACCTACTTTTTATTTTTAGATGCATTCGTGGAAAATCTTATGTACTTGTTTTGTTTTGGTGTGAGGGGCTAATTTCTCATACGACCTCGGTAGCCGGTATACCTCGATTTTACTCCAAACGATCACCATTGTGAGAACATAGTGCAAATAACAGATGGTTTATGCAAATTATTTTAACAGATAGCGGAAGAGCTACTAGGGGTCAGTGTGGCGTGTTCTGAGAATCTCTCTCAGTTTTTGCCAGCTGACCGAAAGGACGGACATTGGACGTACAGCTGGTCATTCACCATCAAGCCGTCGGACTCGGTAAATTTTCGGAACAGTACTTAAAAGTACTAAATAGAGAACTTCAAGTCTGGTATTGAAGTGTATGGCTTAAAAAGAGTTCATATTAGACCCGAAGGAAATCATTGCAGCAGAGCAGTCTTGAAAGCGATTCCAAAGTGATTGGTCGATCAGCGCTGTTAGCCACAAGTTCACTGTATTCAACAAACCTGTTCTGATCAAGAATCGATGTTTGGGAAACATTTTTTTTTAAACCGTAAATATTCCTGACTGCAGTTATGCGCAGTGATGTATGGATTAAATGATGACAAGACAAAGTTTTCAGTGGGCCCTAAACTAGTTGCCAGTGGCACAGTAATTATTGCTCGCTTAAACTGAGTTTCATTCTACTTAGTACAATTTATTTATAATATTGTGCCCTCTGAACAGAAGCGTTTGAAACGTGTGTGCCTGTTGTACGACGACAACAGACTTCGATTCAGGCTGTCAGAGCCAGCTAGGGAGAGGGAAGCCCAGGTGTGTTCTGGCAACCTGATAGTGGAGGACGATGGGAAGACGTGGCAGATTGACGTCATCTTTCAGTCACAGATGCTTGGGAGCTTCTCTCAGTGGGTGCTCTTTGACTTCGGTTCCGAGCCATATCTCGTTCGTAAACTCAAGGTAGGCCTAGTCGCAAGCAAGAGGCAATAAAATACACATAATGCATAATTGCGGAAGTAACGTGATCTCTCTGTATTTAATCACAAAAGAAGAATACGATGCCGCCACCAAGTGGGCATTTGCAAAAGATAGCTGGTGGTCGGGCATATTTTACTCAAATATGAAGAGAAAAACCCCTTTTGTTTTATAAAAACGTTGTTATATGTTTCACCTTGGCCAATGTGTAGTTTTAAGGTTCCATTTTCTTCCGAAGCTATAGATTTCATTTGCTGTAGCATTCGTTTTAGGTGCAAGTCGGATCTGCAATGGGATGCGAGTTGCTCAATGAGATGCAGATAGAGAACAACAACAAGGTTGAAGTGTGGAATAGCACGAACCAGACAATATCCGTCTATGAAGACGACTACAAACTCACGAATGGCCAGATGAAGCTCTTAGCTCGGTACCAAGTTCCGGGATCACTCGATATTGGCGATTTGGACGAGTTGAGTCGAGACAACTACAAGGACTACATGCACAGAATGCTCTCCCTGGAAGAACAGGCATGCAATGAAAAGATATCAAAGTGAGTTGGGTAACTTGTAATCGACCAGGACATCGGGTAAACTCACCCAAGGCACAAGTCTGTGTACACAGGGGTTTATGGGGTACATGCATTGTTGTCCTATTTTCCCTTTTCTTTAGAATTCCTCTGTGGGGTACCACTGTTCCTTTTGAATTTCTTTATGGGGTACCATTGTTCCATTGTGTTTGGTACCCCACAAGTATGTCTGTGTTAGACCACCGAGTCTGGTATTGCGGCACTGGTGCCAAATATTAGGGGGGGGGGGGGGGGGGGGGGGGGGGGGGGGGGGGGGGGGGGGGGTCAAGAAAGTTTTTTTTCAAAATTCCCGTCCCAATGTTAAAAACGTGATGTTTAGGGTCCAAGTTACCTGGACTACCCCCATAGTCTATGGGAAGGGCGTTCCTCCCTCACTCTCGTCCCGCCCCCGTCCCCCAAAACAATTTTTGGTTAACAATTTCAGGGGTGCGGGGGCGGGGCCTATATCCCCCTTGAAGATGACAGTTCGCTACTTTTTGATGTTTAGGGTTACTGGACCCCCTACCAAGCAAATCATCGATTATTACAACGTAATATATATGCGCAGTCCGTAAAATGCATTAACTGATGCGTTACAGTGTTCGTGTGAATTTTTATTTGGGAAAATCAGTTGTGGTGGGACGTCACTCAAGTATAGGGGAACCTACTCCCCTAAAATCCAAATGGGATTTTCCTGTATATAGGCCTAAGTACAGAAAAAAATGACATCGATTTATTTTTTTAATTTCTGCATGTCTGGTTACCTTTTGAGATTTGCGACGGAATGTAATATGAAGTGCTTGGACAAGATTCTGACGGAGACATTGACAGGGTCTGTGGCTGAATTTTCGTGCGGCGGCAGCAAGTTTGGGAGAGTGGATCTGAAGAAAGCTCTGATGGACGATTCTGAGACGAGTCAGATTATCGAGAACAATGTTCACAAGATGATGCTGCGGTTCAGGAATTCAAAGAAGGTAGAAGACACTTATGGTTGCTTATGGTTGTTCGTGTCTGGCCACGCTGTGGATAGTTCCAATTTTTTTAGGTTTCAAGATAGAAGTGAACCATGAACAAGAGTTTTTAAACGTTCGACTTTTAAACCACCTAACATTTCCACATCACCGAAGTTTGTAGAGGACATCCAAAGGCTTCCCTTTCTCAGTTTTTTTTAAACATATATTTGACATTTCGATTAGATTTATGAGGCAACGATTTTCTTGAACCAAGATGACATGAACAACGACAACCAGGACGTCGTGTACGTAAAACTCAGCCCTGCATGTGTGACAGAGTTGAAACTCAAGAAAGATACTGAGTACCATGTGGAGATTCAACTGCAGCTAGACCGGCTTCCGTTCTGCTATATGCACTCTGCTGTGGATGGCTTGCAGAACTTGGACATGGTGTTCCCGCCAAATAAGAAATCACAAAAGTATGAGCTGATTTGCTCCTCTAGTTGTCACTGAACCAAATTACACCATCTCATCGAAGCATTCATTCTCATTCAAACATATTCGTGAAAGAGCATTCACAATACAGTTAATCAAGTTAAGTAGATTCCCATGTGGATGTCTTTTCGAATTATCGGTCATGTCGGTCCATCGCTGAACATGGTTACATATTACGCTACGGTTCTCTGACTTTGCTGACATACTGAAGATGCAATGCAGGATTGGATTTTGATGTCAGTTTGAGAAAAATAATGCTGATCAAATGTTTGTTTATGAATACTGAAAAAATAGAGAAATTATAAATTAATGTTGGGATTATCGAATCATGGAATCGCCGGGTGGTTTAAACTGATTTTTGGATGTGTATACGCAAAGGAGAAAACTAATTAAATATTTATTGTAAAAAGAAAAGGTTGGTGTTTCTAGCGATGGCAGCACAACATGCACAGAAATTTTGCAAGATGGTTCCCGTCTTCCATCCTCTTATATATGTATTAAAGTAAAAAAGGGCATCACAGCAATTTAATATATTTTCGCTTTTTTAATTTTTAAAATCCTACATGAGGCATTGGAGAGAGATGCAATTTGGCTAAACATCTTGCCCATTTCATGAACATAGTGTTCTTTGAAACCGTGACGTCTCTATAACGACTTCGGTTCCCTGTTTCAGACTTCCACCACTCAGATTAGAATATCAGGGTCGATGCGACCCTCGTCAGAATCAAGCTGTGCAGTTCATATCCAATCACGGAGGACCCAAAGCCTGCCAAATATCCGGGGTTGGACCTTTGCTCATCTGTGGACCATTCGGCACAGGAAAGACATATACCTTAGCCTTAGCGGTTGAGCGAACTCTACAGTTGAGACCAGACAGCAGAGTTCTTATTTGTACGCAATCCAACAGGTGAATAAGATGTAGAGTTAGGTTGAGACAGTTTCTGTACGTTTTGGGGAATCACAATAAAAGAAAACAATAAATTATTGGATTAGCCCTTGCTAGCCGGCCCAGTTCCGACGCCCCCGTGCTCCTATATTTTGTCACAAATTTATTTCATTCAACTGCTGGTACTTCCGTGTTCTAATGACTCAGATTCTATTCTGAATTGTCTGAGTTCTAAGGACCCGGATGCAAGTTAAGGAACTTCAACTTCATGAAACGACCTATTGCATATGGTTAATTTTGATGCTTTTTGTTTAATAGTGCCGCGGACTTGTACATCACCGAACATCTCCACAGATTGGTAGAGTGTGGCAAAATCAGAAAGATGATTCGACTCTGTGCAAAATATCGCAACATTAGAACTATAAGTGACACCGTGCGACGGTACACTACGATCAAGGATGGCAACATTCAGATCCCCAACACGAAAAAGATCAAGTCCAGTAGTGTCGTGGTCACAACATTGGCTACATCCCACAGGCTCGTTTCGTGTGAACTACGAGGCCACTTCACGCACATCCTGATAGACGAGGCTGGACAGGCGTTGGAGACAGAGACTTTACAACCTTTGACCTTAGCAACCGGAGACACGTGCGTAGTGCTCGCTGGTGATCATTTACAGATGAGCCAGAAGGTACAACGAATTCAAAACAAGTTTGAAAGCCATTAACCTTTTCTCGTTAGAACTTCTGAGCATTCGCTAGTTTTTGTAAATACGACACATTGAAAGGTACAGAATAAAATGTAACCCTCCCCCCCCCCCCTTTTTTTTTGACTGCAGGTATTTTCCCAAAAAGCCCGCCATGCGAAATTTAACACATCCCTTCTGGAACGCCTTTTCTACCACAAAGTTGCCCGTGTGCTGCTGTCCTCAAACTATAGAACTTGCCCAGAAGTCCTGGAATTCGTTTCCCAAGCGTTTTACTGTGGAGCTTGGGCGAACCACCAACTGAAAGCCACTGGTCATCACGAAGCCATTCCAGAATGGAAACACCCTCTGGCTTTCTACTCTGTGATAGGAAAAGATCAGCAAATAGGAATGTCGTATGTCAACCAATATGAGGTGAGCACATAAACTGCCCTTTTCAATAGTTGCTCTATGATCTGGTTGTTCAAGAGAAACTTTCGAAGATTACAGTTGAATGAATGGCTCTCTTTCAGGTTCGACAAATCGGCCTTATTGCCAAGGACCTATGTAACACCTGGCCAGAGGAAAAGTGGGGGCGTTTCGACAGAAACAGCATAGGAATTGTCACGCCCTACACCATGCAGGTGAGCATCCCTATTGCTCAATGACACTGCACCAATCTAAATCACTCCAGGGCCACGCTTTTGTAGCCGTGATAGACTAGGAAAATGTTTCTGACATAATTACTGGTTGAACCAATGATCATTATAGTCACTATTTTCTGATTATGACCACGAAGACAGTCTAGATGTGACATTGTCATTGAATAGTCTTTTGCCCAAAACGCATAAAAAACGCTGACCTGCACTGTTTTTAATGAAGACTATTAATTTCTTTGTAAAACTGGAAGTCTGAATTATAAACAAAAAAATATCTCTAAGACATGGAACCAGTTACGAACAGATAATAATAATAAATCTACGAAATCTTGTCCAACTCGCATGTTGAACAATCTCATGATGGTTACGTCGGATGTCTCAAAATCACCACGTGAACGCGAAATGCTTTCATCACTTGATCGTTACCTTGAGAACATCTTAAATCTGAGGAAAACAAAATGCACAAATGTGACTTTCTTTTACAATGACCAAATTTCGATAAGCTCGAGCCATTTCACATTCACGTTTGCGTTTTACGTGCATTCAAACCTCCCTAATATGTCAGTCTCCAGAGGCGGACAAGCCTCATTGAAATACAGGAATACAATGGAATTCAGGGAGTCGGACCCCTGAAATCCATTGTATTCCTGTATTTTAATGAGGCTGGATCCGCCACTGTCTCTATTTTCTTTAGGTACGCCAAATTCGTAATGAACTTCGAAAGCACAGCATTTCGACCATTGATGTCGGAACGGTCCAGATTATGCAAGGTACGTGCATTACACCAGGAAAGTGGTGTAGTATATGCAAAACAAAATTATCCCAACTTTATTCCCATACATTCTATTGCGCATGTTTCAACCTTTAAAATAAACATGTCAACGAAGGAAACTAGTACATGTATAGTGTTGCAATTTACGATGAACAGTACCTTGCTTAAAGGCAGTATACATCATTGGTAATCTCGAAAATCAAAAATGTTCACAGATTTACGCCTAACTTACACAATATAAACATGATGACCGTAGAAAACCTCCCCTGAATTGGTTTTGTCTGAAGTGCTATAGTCTTTGAGAAATGAGTAAAATTATTAGTTTTCGTCTCATGAGACGAACATTCAATTCGCCGCAAAACTATTTCGCCCAAGTGCCATTTCGCCCCAAACCACTTCGCCCGAGTGCCACTTCGTGCACAGGCCGTGGTTCAGGGCGAAATGGTTTAGGGCGAAGTGGTTTTGGGGCGAAATGACTGCAAACCCTTTTTTGACTGTTTTCTCAAAAGTTAGACGAAATACGGAGCTGGTTTTTGCTCAGGTTGGTTTTAATCATGCATATCTTCAATCACACAGGGGGATAAAACTAATTGTAACAGTTTACCAATCATGTATACTATCTTTAAAAGTACCTTGACCAGATGCTGTCTCGTGTCTCAGGTAAACAGTTTCGAATCGTGATCGTCACCACAGTTAGAACACACAACACATTGAAGCAAGTTGTTGGGACCAGGGCCGTTGCGTCGAAAATACGCCCCTTGAACCGATCCGAAGATACATTTGACTACGGGTTTTTGTCTGATCCCAAACTTCTCAACACTGCGTTTACTAGAGCGCAGTCTAGGCTGATAGTGATTGGAGATCCAATGGCACTTTGCTCCATTGGAGAATGCTCCAATATATGGCGGAGGTACTTGACAGAATGCGAAGTGAAGGGTACATTGTTTCCCAAGGTTAGTAGCAATTGCTCTGTCGTTAAAAACGAAGATTTAATGGAAATATTCCAAAAAGACCTTGAATTTAAGTCCAACATTCTTTTTTAAAGAAAGATGTTACGAACTTTGTAATTCTTTTCACAGGGAACAAGTGTTGAAAATATCAGACAGGAAATTGAATCTGTTAAAAACCGTGTCAACCCTTGTACTACAGTATGTACACCCGCGGCATCTAGTATATCACCTCCAGCGATTAAACATTATCTGGTCTCGGAGGTTCCTCATCTTGACAATGTTGATTCTTGGCATCCTAAAAAAGACGACAACGTACCTGATGGTATTCTTCGAGAGCTCTACAGGCAAATTGAAGAAGATGAAAGGATGTCGGAAGACGCTTCCAAGAATTCAGAAACTGCAGAAAGTCTCGCGATGTCAAGAAAGTGGAAGAGACCTACAAAGTTTCGAATGATAGAAGAAAACGACCGCATAACGCTGGCATTCAACTACAAGACAAAGTCAACAGAAAATGCTACGGAATTCCTCCATGAAGGTGGATTAAAGAACGACATGCACAACGAGAAGGAACGCCTGAAAGCATTTCAGAACGCAAAACAAATGCCGTACAAGTACAAAATGTGCACGTTTCACTGTGATACATCCGGCCACACGTACGCAGTCCCATTAGAAGAGGGGTCGTCTGGGAAGATCTTAATCACAAGCAAGAGAAGACGTGGCAGAGCCTTGAACCTGGACGAGGTAATTGTGGAGATACTGGATGATGATACTGAAAGTGAAGTTGCAGAAGTTGCAGAGGACAAGAAGACATGCTATGGGAAAGTCGTTTGTATAAGCAAGAGAGCAGCAAGGTCTGCACTGAATAACAACATTGTGTGTAAACTTGACGAGCACATAAACAATCTCATGGTTCCCATTGATCACACGCTCCCTAAGCTGTACGTCTTGTCACATAATGATGGAGGAGGACAAAGACGAACGACAAGAGAAAGTGTGCGGTCGCCAGACTACACGACTGTGTCTATCAAGCGCAACATCAATGATAATCAGTTTGAGTTTGTGAAAAACGTTAAGGTTTCTCGGCGTGATCGCAAACAGAAGCTCTTTCTAGTGAGGTACGTGGAGTGGATGGCAGATAATCCGTACCCAGTTGGCGTGGTTACAGAGGATCTCCCAGAAGGCGATAATAAAGAAACTGGTCTTCGCATCTTAAACCTTTTGTGTGGCGTGAAAGAGGAATGGCATGGCAGAGTCGTAGCTACGGTTGAGAGAGATTTTGCAAGTGGCTGGAGTATTCCAGATTCCGAAATCAAGTCTCGATATGACGCCAGGGGCATCAAAGTCTTCACCATTGACCCACCAGAATGTGATGATATTGACGATGCCTTGAGTGTCGAACTGGTGAATGACAATTATGAAGTCGGGATTCACATTGCAGATGTACCATACTTTGTCAAAAAAGATACTCCACTAGACAGAGAGGCTAAAATCAGAGCAACGTCCTTCTATCTTCCATCCGGAACGCCGATCGGCATGCTTCCTGGTCGGTTGGGGAATGGGCTTTGCAGTCTACTTCCGGACAAAGATAGACTAACTGTTTCGGTCTTTATCACCTTAGACAAAAGTGGTGCTGTAATGGGCATCAACAAATTCATGCGGTCCATCACTCGCTCGTGTAGAAAGCTGAATTATGCTACCGTTGAAACAATCATAAACTCGCGTGCTGATGAGAGTAAATGCAATAGTAGCGTCGAGGAGAAAATCCAGACGCTCAGCAAGTTAGCCAGAGCACGAAGAAGCAGCCGTCTTGGAGTAGGCCAGCATGTCTTTCATCACAACCCGGAAGAGGAAGCGGCGCAGTATCCATTTGCACACTCCCTAGTGGAAGAAATGATGCTTCTTGCCAATCAAGCTGTCGCTAATTTTGTGATGGGGAAGTATCCTGACTGCAGTCCACTGAGGAGGCAACTCGCCCCAAGCGAGGAGAACATCACCGAATGGATGGCAAAACATGGTAAAGATGTTCCAAACAGTTTAGACCTGCAGTCCAAGACTCTTCTCACGAAGGAACAAGGAGATGCGTCCGATATGAAACTATTGAAAGAAAAGTGGGATGAGCTGTGTGCTGTAGTGACCAGCAAAGAAGGCCATGTCAAAATGACAAGGGTTACAGATTTGATAACCAGTGACGAAAACCACCCGCGTCTTGCTGCAGCAAAGGTGAATTATTGTCTGATGCAGGAAGCCTCAAGTTACATCAGCACAGGTGATTATCCTGACCAGGAAATGAGGAAACACCACTCGCTGAACATGACGGCTTACACGCACTTTACCTCACCTATTCGCCGATACTTTGACATCGTTGTTCACCGTATGCTGACCGCAGCGATCGAGGACGAGAGAGCTCAAGATAGCTGTCATCGGTCAGAGATACCACATACAGACTCCGAGATTGCTGCAATTGCTCATAACTGCAACTACCAAAATTTCAACTCCAGAAATTTCGAAAAGAAGGCCAATGCTCTGCAGTATGCCTTGATACTTCGCGAATGCCCGCTGTCTTTTAAGGTATTTGTCAGTGGAATTTCAGACTCGGCCATGGATTTGTTCTTTCCCCATCGGCATTTCCTGTCATCAGATATTTCCCTCAACCTCCTGAAACCCACCAACAGACCGGATATCACCGAAGATAGCATTCAAATGGAGTTGCACTGGAAAGAACGAGTCTTTGAGTTGTCAGGATCGAGCACCTCTACAAGTCAAGGGAGCCAAAGGCAACAATTGCCAGAGAAGGGGCAGCAGGTTCTCCGCAAGCTGGATACAAATCAGATGATTGTCAGCATTCCTGCTGAGCAATGGCAGGGAATTCTCACAAGTGTTCAGGCACAAGACTTGCGCATGATCCTAAAAGCTATTGCCAATGCTGACCATGTTCGAAAGGGTCACGAACAAGCACAGAGAAGACCTAGACAAAGTGTCATCAAAGAGGTCACGTGTGAGACTGGACCTGGACAAAAATCAAAGCCTCTGCCCTTTGTGAATTTCAAGCGGCATTTTGAACGCGGAGACGTGATTCAAGTCCAGTTGAATGCATCAATGCAAATGGGCATATTAATGCCAAGCATTCAGCTCGTTTACCTGACCCCGAAGCTTAACTTTTGCGTCGAACACCGAGCAAATCCCATCGAAAGCTTCTCAAGAGTTGCTGCACACCGCCCTCCTCTCAGAATCGCTAGCATCACACGATATAAAGACATGTGGCTGCCTATCCTGGAAATGATGTCAGCATACGATGCCATTCTTAACGATGAAGCTTGTGTGCTCCATGGTGTTGACATAAAGTGGAAATGCTGCCAAGAAGACAATCGACCATCTCAATACAGCGGAAAGTTTACTATTAAGAAAATGTTCTGCCATTATCGCAACATCGGGTTTAACAGGGGTAACTACGTGTGCATCCGTTACAGTGACCTACCCTTGCCGCCAAATACTAAACACAGACTTAAGAGACTTGGCATCGTGTCCACTGAAACTGGGCATTCATCCACAATAGATGGAGAGAGGTACACATTCGTTGCTCATGCAGTAATTTCTAACGTGAAGGACGTCCACGCTTATACAGACAACTGGACAATGGCTGTCCAAGTTGCTGTTAATCAGCACTCGGCGCCGTTCCCGGACGCATTGGTTATTCCAAGTCCAAAAGTGACACTGAAGTGCGCCGTGGAGTTGATACTCAAGGAAAGCACTGATCGGTGAGTAGTCTCATAATTATCATGATTCATCAATGCATTTGTATTACGTATAAATACCGGAGAGTATCATTATTGTAAGAATAAGAATGAGTTATGTAAAATTATGGTAGAGGCAATACTAGATAAGTAAAGCCCGGTTTCCATAACATTGTAACAAACCCAGAGAGTACCACAAACTAGCAACGCAAACAGTAACGCATATACCAAGTTTAACTTTTCCCGATTGTTTCCGTCAGTGTTTGCGTTGCAGTTTTTTTTGCGTCTAGTCTGCGTGTGCGCGTTACGATTATATGGAAACTAGGCTAAAAGCAACCCCTCTGTTTTCAGGAATAGTATTATCTTTTTTCTTTATACATGTACTGATTTTATTTATTTAAAGCCGTCTCATTACCGCTGTGAATCATTTGAACTCTGCCGATCAACTCATCGAGGACATCTGCCTTCACCATAAACCTAGTGTTGACAAGACTGGTATGTCCAGTTCTTTACCTTTTGGAAAGTCGAATGTCTCAACATAATTTATACCAAGATAATGGGGTGATTCTTTTCAGATTTTCGAAAGCAATGTGCTTGGAGATTTATAGTGTATAAAAAAATGTTGACTCATAATGGTGTGAAACACAAACAGCTTTTTACGTGTTACTCACGTACAGTTTTCCAAACCACAAATCTCATTTGGGGGTATAAGTGCCCCTTCCCATGCCATCCCTTGGCGACGCCGCTGGTGTGAACCACTGAGTTCCAACTATACTAACTTCTATTCCGCATCAGGCGATGGTGTAAACAGGTCGGCACTGTACTGTTATCTGTATATGTATCCATTGGTAACATCGCACTCTATGTATTGGCTCTGTAAATGTATATCAACGTGTGGTGCTGTGTTGGAGAACCTGTATAAATGGGATTAAAAAAAAACATGTGTTGGACCATGGTTAGACACAAAGAAAAGAAGGCACATGAAATGGATCGCGTCAAACCGTAAAACTGCAATTCTTAGTGGCTGCTTGTTGGCGGGACTTGGTTCCGTCTGATACGCATTCCGGATTCTAGGATTTCGATGTCGGTTTCCGATGTTGGTCTGGATGTCCTGGACCCAACGGGTGTACATATACTAGAGTGGGGATTTTGATTTGGCACTTTCGGTGCCCAGCCCTTATTTGTGAGGCATTGGTACCCTTACATGTAAGTCACCCTCAGACTGCCTGAGGTAGACCTGAGAATGCCTTGCGCCGCGCCGGAACACTCGGCATCAAACAAATCGTTTGAGTATCGCTGAACAAGCGGCAACTCGACACAACATAATCGCAACCATGCTCATGTCACGCACGATTAGATGTGACGAGGATTCCATTGCGTGACTTTTCCGCACGCCGATTGGCTATGCACGTGTTACGCGCGCATCTTCTTTTATTCTATTGGCTGTGACGATCGGCATAACGTCGCAAAAGTTGAACATGTTCTTCTACTCTTGCGATTATTATTATTTTTAGCGCCGTCTGATGCCGATTATCGTAATGTCGTTGGAGCTTCACACAGGTTTCAAAACAATCGCCGACTAATTTGATGCCGATGTTCATAGCTCGGGTGCAGCTTCGTTAAAAAGCAAGTCGCCGAATGTTCTTTCCTCGCCTTTCACCTCTGAAATGTCGCGTGATACAACAGAAGAATAACCTGTTTCATTTTAAACAAAAATGTACTGCACATTTTTTGGTTGATATGAAAATGTTTGTAAAGGTAAATGTTTGTTATTGCAACTATACGAAATGGTTCACTGTACAGACAGCAAAATAGGCATAACTACATCGTCACCACATGCACAATGATTGTAATTGTAATGAAATTGTTTTACAGACCCCATTATGACGCGGTTGCTGCAGGCCAGTAGTCAGATAAGGCGCTTAGTCATCCCGGGGTCGCCTTATGCCGATCTCAACAACCCACAGCAAAAAGCTATAAGGCTTGCACTTCAGCAACAATTTACCATCATTCAAGGGCCACCAGGTACCAAACACAAAATTACCGTTTCCCCAGAAATCTGTTAAGGCGGTAGGCCTTCAGAAAATGACTAATTTTGTGAGTCCTGATATGGATAAAACCTCTCCGGTATTGTCAATTAACAACCTTGGGGATTTTTAGATGTGTTTGGAGTCACGGAATGAACCTGTTTTCCCAGATGTCTTTCCCAAAATCCGGGAGAGTTGGCAGTTCTGCCTCTATTACGACAGACGTAGAATGGAATTTAGGTTGTGACCAAGCTTAAGTCTGTCCTCATTTCTCCATTCAGTAGTGTGTACACATGCCATGAACGAAAACCATTATACTTTCTGAAGGTTTTTTTTTTGTAAAATGGACACTGCAGTTTCATTACATCCTTTGTACAATCATTTCAGTATTCGAGTGAACAATACAGAACGTTTTTAAAGTCCAAGAGTAGTATTAGTGGAAGGTATAATGGCACCACTAGTCCACTACTTGTTAACGCCTTGGGGGAACCACATATTGGAAAGCTGTTTGAATACAACACTAAGCAAAAATACACTATCTATAGTTATATCTGATTTATTCTATTCCATTTCATCTTTTATGGTTTGGATTACAACAATTACATTAATATTAAAGAACGGAAATTACATCATGTGACGTATATGTGATGTATGCAATTCCTTTACAGCCCTTTAAAACATATCCATAATCAATGTCAACATATATCAAGTTTACAGTACAATGCATAAGGTTTTCCACACGAACTGTTCAACCCTGTTTTAATTATGTTTTCTCGCGCTAAGGCAAAATACTTAAATGGATTGTAGAACCTCACCTTGTGGAAATATCAGCGAAAGTTTTGGTTTCCGCAATTCAGGCACAGGGAAGACCATCACTGGTGCCTACCTCGCCTACTTCTTCACGGAAGTGAACAAGCAGCTACCTAGCAACTCTGGCCGAGGACCACCGCAGGTTCTTTACTGTGGACCTTCAAACAAGTCGGTCGATGTCGTTGGTGGTACGTTTTGAAAAATGTGCTCCAGATCTAAACACACTATCCTCTAACATCAACATTCAAGATTCTTCCTTTCTGTAACCAGAAATGTGCATTTATTTTCGCTGTTCACATACTCATGACATCAAGAAAGAAACAGAGAAACATTTTGTAAACTTAAGGGACTCAATGAAAGCAAGGCTTGCAAAGATGAGCCCCTTGCACCCTCAAATGACCAAGGGAAATTTCAATATAAAACTGGGGCGTGTGGAGTGTTCCAAAGGAAAGAAAGGTTACATCTAACACCCCACAAAGGACAAAAATACAAGGACAGGGACAAGGCAAATGCATAGTTATAAACACATTGTAAAAAACACAGCATGAAAATGACATTGGCTGGGGAAAAACAAAATCTAAACTCTAATTTATAACTATTTGGTTGCGCAATAATCCACAACACCGCTCCACCATGCACTCCACGCCACCGCCAGTTCCACTGTCACCTCCGGTTATCTCTGCCCATCCCACCGCCTTCTATTGCCACCCACATCAAATTCACCGTCTTGTAGAATATATTCCATCATAATGAACAAGAGAAGCATTTTTTTCCACCGTTTTCAATATTTTTAAATTCAAAATCGCGTGATACAGGCTACCTACTACATCTAGGAATACCGGTAATTCGCGTGTACAGCAAACTGGTGGAGCAGCAGGTCTATCCGATACCCGGACATTCCTATAAAGTAAGCAAGCTCGGCGACTCTCAAGAAGCCAAAATGGACCCTAGTCTCAAGCACACCTCACTGCACCATCTCATCAGGAACTCGCCCAACTCATGGCGAGATTCGATTTTGAGGTTTGACCGACGCTGCCAGAAACGTGACCACGCAATAAGCTTCCAAGAACTCCTGGAGTATAGAAAGATAGTGCGAAAAGCCGAGGTATGGGCGATTTAGGCTAGATTCAAATTAAGCCTTTTAGCGCGTAAATTTGACACGTGTCGCTTCAGAAAAAAGCAGCAAAGGGAATTTGGTGTGAAATGACGCACGGAAAAGCAGAATCAACGAGCCTGTGGCAAAAGAGACCAATTTCATGCGGAAGGCCGGACACCGTGAATCACTCTATAGAATGCAAACTGCTGATTGGAAAAGTTCCAGGCTGTGTGTACGAGCCAAACCTCGTCTTGCCAACGAGGTTTAGAACGAATAAGTTGCTGACCCCTTTCCAGCCAGCAGTTTGTATTCTGGAGAACTGATTTTTGGGACACGATAAATCATTGTCCTTCCGCATGAATGGCTCGTAAAGAAACATGTGAAGAAAAGTTTTAGAAGTGGACGGAAAACACCGACATACATGTAGTTGCAAAGGGAAATCTACATGACTGTGGACCTTTGTTTCCATATCTTGCATCAGTTTCCGGGGCGCTTTTTAGAGTCACTTACGGTTAAGAAAGCTATGCAACAAATATATATGACATTTATCCGCCACTTTGCCAACGTTTCATTTATGCGCGACTTGTTTACACGCAGAGGTAGTTTGTCGTGACTCAAGTTATAATTCATATTTCAGGCAGAGGTGCTTAGGAGGTTTAAAGTGGTCCTGTGTACATGCAGTGAGGCTGGTAGCAGACGAATACAGGACTTAAACGTGATCCAGTGTATTGTAGACGAGGCGGGTATGTGCAGCGAACCGGAGACATTGATTCCTCTTGTTGGGACCTTGAACGAAAAGGAATCCAGGAAAGATCCCAGACAGGTGGTCTTGATAGGGGACCACAAACAACTCAGGTAGGTATTAGGCATCCCATGAGGGGAGAGGACAATAATTGGCAAGTAATTACTGCGTATTAGGCAGTTTATCTTTATATGGTTGATTCTTGTATAGTGCACACGTCTACTCTAGTGTTTATCCTCCATATTTTTGGTGAAGACTGAATCTCCACGTGAGGTTGAATTTGCCAAAAAAAAGTTTGGGGTTGGATTTTACCAGACAGCCAACTGTTTTAAAGGTGGTGATCGACTGATGATCCGTCATGTGATAGCAGAAGACAAATTTTACCAGGTATTAGTATATACACTCACCTTTCATCTTAATAACACACACTTGCCAAGACGCTACATTAGACAGGGGCAAGGGTGAATATTATTTGTACAGATTTTGTACAGATTTGTTGGAATGTTACAAGAGGATTGTAGTTATGAGTAAGCAGTCCCCGACTTGTAGAACGTCGGATTAAAAAACAATCGTCAAGAAATAACAAGACAGATAAGGAAAATTGCTTGCCATCACAGACCTATCATTCAGGAGAGGACAGCCGTCCAACTTGGAATGGAGATTTCACTTCTTGAGAAATACGAAGAGAAAGCCACAATGCTGACTATTCAGTATCGCATGGTGAGTTGTCCCGTTTAACAAATATTATACTGTACATTTATTGAGGATATTTTGGCTTTAAGGGGATTTAAAACAAAGCCATCGAAAATTTGAGAAAAAAGTATGAGAGGGGCTCAAGCAATTCTCAAAATATATTGCCACTGTGAATTGCCACTGTTGTGTGCAAAACAGATATTGCCACAGATATCCTTCCACTAAAATTCTACCCCCTTCATTTCGTCTTTTTGAGTTAAAGGGCCATTAAGGTCAAGGAGCATTAAGGGGCTGAATAGTAGATGTAATTTCAAGCATTTGAATAATCAAAATATATATTAAGCACTTAACTATTGTGTTCCTTCCTTTGGTCCATCCTTTGGGTGAGTACTCGATTCGATTCCTGGACGTGAATGTATATGTTTTCAGTCCCTATATACTTGCCCGCGTGGGTTTTCCCCGGGATATTGCCTATAGGTTTTCTTCCTACTTCTAAAACGCTACCTCCTTCATCGTCATCTCGAGTTGCAATGTGACTAAAGTAAAGTTTCAGCTAATTCCGTATATTTTGTGGCATAGAGGTTCTTATTTTCCAAATTAACAATAATAACAAAAAAATAATTACTAAAATTATAAATACAATATTTTCTTTTTCTAAACAGCATGAGTCCATCTGTGCCTTTCCGTCTGAGGTATTCTACCGCGGAAGCTTGGTGACGGACGCGAGTGTGAAACAGCGCAAGCCGCAGTTTAAGACCATCTGGCCCGGAGCCAGGAGAGACCCCTTGGTGTTCTGTCATCACGTGGGTGTGGAGGAATCGCAGAGCGTACGGACAGAGGAAGGCAACGAACAGTCCAGAGCTAACATGCAGGAGGTGAAACATGTGGTACGTTGTAGTTCCACTCCCATTCCGTTTTAAATGTCATGGTTTTCATATAAATACATTAAAAATACTAAAATGCCAGCCAAGATTCAGTTGCCTTTTTGAGAGATGCAAGGCAGCACTACGACTCGACATGCACATGCCAACCGGCAGCCTGTGTGCACCACCAGAACCAACCAAAGGTAGTTACCACACTCCCTTATATAAGGAGACAGCCATGGCAAAGGAATTCCAAGTTTGCCAAAACACAAAACAAATTCCAGTAATACCATCTGTAGCCGATTTCACGAAACTTTACGCAATTGCGCAAGTCCACTTACGCCATTACTTGCGCAATAACTTATGGCGTAAGTGGACTTGCGCAATTGCGTATAAAGTTTCGTGAAATCAGCTGCTGCAGTTGTTCCTTACAAAAAACACAAATACCAAGGAACAATTGTAAACAGGTGGCACTCCCAACCTGCAGAAGACAATATTGGCCTGGTCACACATGGCTAACATTTTATAACATATTCTGACAAAATGCTGATAAATTGCTCACCGTCCGACTAACGTGGACCCTAAATATATATATATCGCCCTTTTTTAACCTAAGGACGTGACGGGCGATACAGGGTCTAGGCGGTTTAGCTGGCATCGCATTAATTCCCATTCCACACACGCTCAACAAACGCAACAGTAGGGGCGTTCGAGATGCTGACACCGGGTAACACCAACTTACACCGGAGCGTTCTTTTAGCCACTACGTGCTACACGAGTCTGCCCCGGTGGCAGCCACCACTGCCCGAGCTCGCGGCTGGGTCTCTGGTGTAATGACGTCGCCTAGTAACCGCGAGTAGTAAAACATGGCGGACAGTTTGGAATCGCGACGTGAGTACGAAGAAAAACACTTATTTATGACACGAAATAGGAGGGAATAGGGCCGTAAATACATTTTGCTGAATCAGTAGATGTCTGTGGGCATTGACGAAGTTTATTTCGGTACTTTAGGCTACTATTTTTGCGTGGCGCCGGCTTCATTTTTCATCCCGAGTCAAACGATAACGGCGTTTATAAAGCCGGGCCCCACCCGGCAACAACCTTTGACCACGTGCTCCCAGAATTCAAAGCGTTCGTTTTGCATCTTCTGGGGGCTTTCCCCGGTGTAAACCCCCCGTTACCCGGTATAAGCGTCTCGAACGCCCCTATAGTGTACCCTCAAAATGGCCACAACTACACATGACACACCACCTGATATGTCTGAGGTACTATATATATCGAGGTTTAAGCTGAGGTATAATGACTTACTTACATTCCGACAAAAAGTTCAATTTTCCGTCCGATTTCCAGACCGTTTCTTCCCAGGCCGGCCGTGCGTGATGCACGCTGCAGAGTTTGCATCAACTATAGGCCTACACGGCCGGCCCACATCACGCACGCAGGATCGCCGTTGCACAATATAGCATACCGCATGCAATTATGGCTGTGTTGATCGCCATTAACAAAAGTCATGAACTTGGCGAACAATACACGTCGCAAAATCATTCATTTCCAAACAACCAGTATCCATCGACTTCATCTAATTTGTCTATAGATAATAATGTATCACTGCATCACTATTAAATAATCAAACTTTAGGTGGAAGCAGTGATAAAATCAGGAATATTTTGAGAACAAACGTTTTATACCCGCGCTCGAGAAGCGAGTGAAACAGAGTAGAGGCCGATAACACGCATGCGCGAGGACGAATCACTCGCGCAAGTATTTAATCCGCACGCCCTAAACCTCACACCGCACGCCAGCCGTGCCCTTCAACTTCTCACGTAAACCATAAATATATCTGCAAATATTACTTACAAGATTCTCATTAATGTTCGAAAACTTAAATAACCAGAATATGCATTCTTATTGTGCAATCGGGGTCTAGATGTCGTGGCGTAGGTGGACGACCAAAGCGCGCATGCAGAACGGTGTCACTAAAACTATTGCAGCCCTCCAATTATGTCCAGCCATAGTTTAGGGTGTGTTGCATAAATTTTCTCCAACAGAACATTGGGCTCACTCTTAACATCTTTTAAACTGCTATTTTAAAAAATGCAGATCTTACGAGAAAGCAAATAAGTTATGGTTAAATCTGTTGTGCTAACACTTCGCTATAAGCAGTTTTCCATAATACACTAATAACCCACAACAGGCTCAAAACATAAGACGTCACGGTTTGTTTACATGTGTCCTCTCCTAAGGCCCTATGCCATCTGGTACCCTGATACTCCTACATAGAAGGGTACGCATGCAAACCATGTCGTCATTATACTTTAAGTCTATTATTCCCTGAACTTTCGACCAGGTAAGAATAGCTTCGGTCATGGTGGAGCAACTGGGTGTGAAACAAGATGATGTTGTCATCCTAACCCAGTATCGTCTACAGAAAGCGCAAATAACGGAAAAGATGGCGAAAGTGGGTCTGGAGGGCGTAGCAGTGAGCACCGTTATTACCAGTCAAGGTATATAGCACTCGATTTCAAGATATTCCACTCACGCACACTGCATATTATGCAAATGGTCAAAATTGCCACATTTTGAGAGAACACAGTTTTGAATTCAGCAGTCAAATGTATCGGAACCAATTCCAAATTTCCAAAATTATAAGAAAAATTCTGTCACATTATGCGTGCACAAGAGAGTCGTTATTCGTCTCAGTGCGCTCTCGATTCGGTTTTCTAAAATCAAACCGCTGGATGGAATGTTGCAAGACTACTTTTCAGAAATTGATTTAGACTTGCGTCGGGGAAATTGAATGTACGGTTGTTTTTGCCCTTACCCGACGTAATTTTTAACACTGTATACTCAGTGCTTTCCCGAGACACTATGAAAAACCTCATAGCGTGCTCGGGTTGGACTCGAACCCACGACCTCCTGCATACAAGGCAGACGTCTTAACCACTCGACCACCGAGCTAGCCGGTGTTGATGGCCGGTTCGAATCATTTCGCACCTGGGATTGCAATTAGTCAGAAATTGATTTAGACTTGCGTCGGGGAAGCAAGTCCAGTGTGGCCCGAGACAAATTTCAAATTAAATTTTACATTTTCTACTGGCGAATTCTGGTGCTAAATTGTTAAATTTAAGCTTCAAAATTAGAAACTTTTACATGTACCTGTTTTATACACTGGCACGGAACATTCCTTAAACAGGCAGAGAGTGGGATTACGTTATCTTATCTACTGTGAGGTCACTTCCTCGAGTTGAGATCGATGATAAACCCTCCCCGTCGTGGAAGAGGCGCAACCTTGGCTTCATCACTGATGAACATCAAATGAATGTCGCCATCACTCGGCCAAGATTGGGGCTGATCATTCTTGGTAAGCAATACAAAAGAGTTATAAAGTAAAAACGTCACCCATTGTGTGTTAGCATGGTTAAAACTGTTCCCCTGCACTTTAGCAATAGACGTTTCAGATTACCAGCGAATGTTTAGACCCAATTACCACGGTAACTGACCTCACACTTTAGTCGTCTATAGTCTCTCCATGGCTGCTTTCGAGCGCGGCACCAGGGATCCCTGGTGCTCCATGGTGCTCGCCTGAATACGTGTGTACGCATGTGTGTGACGTAACGTTCCCAACACCTAGGAGCACCAGGGACGAGCGCTCGAAAGCAGCCCAGATTGTGATGAGCCCATACATGGGGTGATCCCCGACGTCACTTGTTTACATCTAGCACCCTCTCTGTTGTTTAACGGCTGGCAAAATAATACAGCTTGGTCTATGAAACTTCATAAAATGTATATACATTATATCGACTTGGAAAACAAGTTGTCCTTATTTGGCTAAATCATGTAGCTAATGATAACTGTATAAGCAAGTTTAATGACAATTTTTGAAATATGTGCTTTGAAGAAACCAAAGCTACGTAGAAAAACATGGACTTTTGTCTCAAATCAACAGACCCCTGGTTCAATAGTGCATTGCGAATGACATGCCAGCATACCACCAAACAGGGGCGTTATTAAGACTCGTTCTTAGTCCTCATTGCCCTTATTATCTCATCGAAATGATTGTCTTGAAGTGTCATCTTTTTAATTCTGTTCAATTTTATAGGGCGAGTCCGTAACTTTTATTCACTAATTTTCACTTGATGGAAAAAACACCCCTGAAAGAGTGACAATTGCCAAATAGACCAGGGTCCATTTTGGAAAAAATCACACACACCACTGGGCAAAATAGGGCCTTTTTTACGAGCTAGATTCGTCAGTTGAAAGACAAAATATCGGGCACTTTCTACACTAGACCACACTCTTTTAGCTCAACACTCTGATATAGAAAAAGTTGAGGGCATACAACATATGCATGAGCTCGGCGCACCGATTCTTGCCTATATTTAGTGGGGTGCACCAACAAAACTATTTATTGCAGTACTATCTGGTATACCATGTCCTCATTGTATTCTTTCCTTTTTGAACAATATCAGGCAATAGGTATCTTCTTGGAGTTCACGACACGTGGAATCGACTCCTTAACCACTACCTGCAGATGAATGCTGTTGTGCACGCAGATCAGTTCCTCAAAGCTTACAATCTTCGAAAATAAGATTGTAGTTCTACAATCTGGCAGATAGCTACACTACCAGGCTGTTGAGTTCAGCCTTTGTTGAAGTAAAGCATGCATGATTAATCGAAATATACATGTATGTCGTTGTTGATTTACACAGTACTAATGTGGAAGTATAACGTATCAATTTTTAACACTGTCTGCCAAATCTTTTGAGTTCTTTGTGATTTGTATAGCTTGTCCGTAAAATGAAATTACCCGTCAAATACTTTACTACTGATGACTATAATATCTAGCTATAGAGTAAGAGTTCAGTCACTTAAGACAATACTTTAAAGAGTGGCTGACGACAAAGGGGTTTTTCCTTTGATAACGTCATAATTTGTTCCTCCTAAAATTGAAGCTACACGTGTTGATGGTTAAAGTAATTTGTTGGACAAAAATTCTGATGGCCGAGTACTGAAATCTGCTAGTTTTACAATACTGTATGTCGTGTCTTTTTTGGACCGTGAAGGTCGTGAGAAACTCAATGGACAAAATGGCATTCAGTTTATATTTCTTACATAATTGAAATTGTTTCTTCACGGTTAGGTAAAGATATTATACATCAACGACATTTTGGTTTTTAAACTGAATAGATGCTAATGAATTAAAACATGATTTGTTCCACTTACCTGTCCAAGCCTTCGACCATGATCAAGACAGAATAATTACTTTTTTTGTCAGAAAGCAGTTTTTGTTGTACGTGGGCAATACTTACACATGCAGGTAAATCTACACGTTCATTCATGGTTGATCACTATAGCAAAACGCTGTACTGTCGGCAACTGCAATGCCCATATTTTTTATTTAATGTTTGCCACTATAACAGTATAATAAAAGAATGTTTGCCACGATAATTCCACGTGCATCAAGTGACCTTTTGTACAACAATTTGACCATTTCGTTTTAGAATGTTTGCAAATATTGTATAATACTCTCCAGAAATCAATTGTTTGCTTGTTGAACGATGGTCACCATCGGAAATGGAAAGAAACAAAATCGAAAATACATTATTTACCTTTGAGTGTCAGCATAATTATTTCGCTTGTTGTACGAAGATTGGCATTGTTTGTTCATTTGACCGTGTGCTTTGGAACTATGTGTCCAAAATTTTGAATCCAATGTTTTTAGATTATTTCTGCAGTCTGAATATTGCTGTGTGAAAAAGTGTGTATAAGCGATTGCGAAAAAATGTCAATGTGTTTTAAACCGATACTCGTTTAATTAATCGGATATAAGAAAATTACACGATCCGCGGAAATTTGAGAATTAATAGGCCTATATAGACCGTATCGACTAGCCGCCATTTCGTGGGGCACATTTTGTTACTTAAACCGTTTAACAATGGAAGCACAATATGTGCAAACATGCATGTCCTCAAGGAACAAAGAAACTGCCCCACGAAATGACGGCTGTTCGATACGGTCTATTGTTTGTTCATTTGGCCGTGTGCTTTGAAACCATGTGTCCTGAATTTTGAATCGAATGTTTTATTTTGACACCAATAGTATTAGTTTAGCCGAGTGTTCGTATAGATTATTTCTGCATTCGGAATATTGCTGTGTAAACAAAATGTGTGTATAATATAAGCGATTGTAAACAAATGTAATTCGGATTGTCAATGTGATAAATGTACTCGTTTAATTAATCGGATATTAGAAAATTACGCGACCCACGCATATATTATATGATAATTAATATGTTAATATATTAACCTTCATGGATTTGGTTTATTTTATATAGCGCATTGCACGAGTGTCAGTTTTAATAATTATTTACATAATTATGTAATAATTATATCATACGGACAAAGTAATTGTAATGAAAAGATTTGAAACGATTGAAATTGAATTATACAATTATTGAATGTATTTTGGGAGTCATACCGACGATAAAAAGCATTTGACGCTTGTTATATGCATGGGCCAAACAGTGTTTATGTTATGCACACAGTATAAAATATAAAGTTATTTTCCATTTTAGAGTTGTTAAATGATGATGATCAATGTAAAGTGCCTTGCCCAAGAGCCCACGCACCGTAGGCAAGCCAGGATGGAATTCGAACCCACGTCCTGTGGATTTACCATAGTCTTGGATTCAGCACGCTACACCGCTCGACTAGGGTGCCCCATGTTTTCCAAAGAACTGAAATCGACAACAATTTGGAAATCTGGTGAATTTGTTCGGGTGAATTTTGTTCCCGTTATATTTTGGGTTGAGGTTATGTTGCCATAATAAACGTGAATATTTTCTTTAAACATAACAGCATTTAAAAATGCCAATTTCAGCTTGAATATTAATTTTATTGAATTTAAAAAAATTCCCTCTTTAGTCGTTTAATTTGTCTCGCTATAAGCTGTTCCGATATCGTGCCAGCAAAGGATTTCAAATTTTTGTGATATCGTGTTAGCTCATGCACGACCACGAAGATATACGCTCCTTCGGAGCTGCAAAAAGACCAACAAACTAAACAAATTCAGAAAAGAAGTCGCATTATTTGCTTTCTACTCTCAGGATGAAACAAAAAACACGATAAAAACGTAAGTTAGGATAAGAGAAAAATCGCAAGGGCCTTATCGGGATTAGAACCCGAGACCTCTGACTCACCGGGCAGACGCTCTACCGTACCAGCTGAGCTATAAGACACAGTTATACTCCCTCATCAGGTTTTCCCTATGGACCCAATTTTTCTCTCGGTGTTGCATGGTAGCGCAACTGGCCAAAGTAACTTTGGTTGTTTCATTTCGATGGTGATTAGGCAGTGTATAGGCACCATACCCAGATCTTGCGTTCGTTACGATAAAAACGTGAAATATTGTAAATTTTCCCCTCTAATGAGAATTCCGGCAACTGCTCTCGGGTTACAGGAGTTGGTTTGCGTGTACTGGGTGGAATAGATGCAAACAACTGCAACGCAAACACTGACGAAAACAGACGGCAAAGTTGAACTTGGTTCAACTTTGCCGACTGCCTGCGTTACTCTCTGCGTTGTTTACGTCTATATGGAAACCGGGCTTAAGTCTCGTTTCTGGTCACACTTCCTGAGACCAGTCAGGGAATGGCAATGGCAAAGTTTTAACGTTGTGACGATCTTCTTTGAATTATCACTTTACCGTACCGCGTTTGTAAGCGCTCAAACACCATGGAAAAGGCACCTTAAAATCTATCGATTCACTAAATAAAATAAAGAAAATGTTGTCCGAGTTTGTCACAAACAAATAAAAATGTTTGACCTTTTGTTGCCGGTTTGCAAGTACCTTTACGAATGGCAGGCTCAGGCTTGGTGCATCTCAGAAATATTTACGTGGCTAAACAAATATCTGGTTTAAACGTCAACTTCTACGTTCACTTCTGTTGAGATTAGATAAAAACTAACAACAAAAACCTGAACAAATAGAGTATACACACGGCTAGGACAGAAAGTCGCAAAGTCCGTCCGAAGCCGAATCAAGTGGTTTTGAAAACGGCTACAATGCAACATATTCGCGTAAAATACACGCGTAAAAAGATAAATGCTACTTGCTATCGGCGATGCGCGCACTGCTTGGTTTTATATACGTCAAAGCCGGAAATGAAAGGTCATATTTATAATTTTATAGAAACACATTTCAATAAACTTTTCGTACAGGTAATAGATGGACTTTAAGAATTTTTTTAAAGTGGACCCCGAAAAAGTACTGCTAATTTTGACGTGGAGTCAAAATGGTACCGAAAAAACGGTCGCTGCACGTGCTAAAGCTCATATACGTGGTCTCCGGGAGTGGATGAATGTGGCAGCGTACCGCAAGTTCTCGAGGTCAACTATTGGATACACCAGTACATACATACGGTATGGTGCATGCAAAGTTCACATCTGGCTGTTGAAGCATACACTAACGTCACCACCAGGTTTGCAACAGTGCGCATTATTTCTCATGGTGGGATTTTTGTGGGTGAGAAAATGTTTTGAACATGACAAAAATAGCTGGCGGTGGCAACGAGACCTTGTACGTGACGTATTGTCCATTGTCCTCGCTGGCAAACAATTAGGGCGAATAGAAACATGTCCTTAGAGCATTGTTCATGCTCTTCTGTACTTTGATCAGTGAGCAACTAACAATGGACATTTCCATTGTTAGTTGCTCATAGTGTGATGTTTAGCATAATAAATATGACTACCGCTGCCAAGGCTACCGCCGCCATTGCCGCTACGATGACATCAGCAACGATGATTTAAAATTATATTTAATATGTACGTTATATCATTTGCAGATGATTTTTTAAATTTATTTTTGAACAACATCATATTACACATAACTAAAGAATAATGTTTATAAACTGCCTTGTAGAAATTTCAGCCACATACATGCAGTTAAGTAAACTTTTTGATAACTGCAAATGATGTACTGGCCTACTGGGACAGGGTAAAGTAGTACAACATAAAAGGTTTTTGCATATATGCTATGCAGCTCGATATGTGACAGTACATGGGTACCTCTCTCCCTCCCCTCCCCTACCATTGTTCCTCTATTGTGTCTTAAATACCAACTGCATTTTAATATTCTGTGGGTCGGACATCCTGGCACTTTTGTGACCCGGTGTCATATGCCTTTGTATACGGGCATAGCACCGTGACCGGAGTGAAAACAAATTCGTTCATGTTTATTTGTTCCTTCGCTTGTCACCATGGGCACACCGTTGTTTTCACTCCAGCACTACCGTATGTGACGTGCACCGACCGACAGAATAGGGCCTACACAGAGGCGGATCCAGCCTCATTAAAATACAGGAATATGGAATTCAGGGGGTCGGACCCCCTGAAATCCATTGTATTCCTGTATTTTAAAGGCACAGGCTCGTCAGCAATGCGCGCGAGCTAAATTCGTACCACGAAATACGCAGCTCCATGCCTTTGCTATGGTGCTGCGTATTTCGTGGCACGAATTTGGCGCGCGCGCATTGCTGACGAGCCTGTGCCTTTAATGAGGCTGGATCCGCCACTGCTACATTATCTTATGAGTCATGTCATGTACCGCTCTACATTGTTCGCGCGGATCAGTAATAATTGATTATGTGTGCGTGTATATGTTGCTCGTCTGGGGAATCCCCAACTTGAAAATTTAACACCTGTTTTCAATGCATTTGAAATACATCCGCGCAATAGAGAAGGTCGCTGCTTGCAATCGCACTTGATTGTGACAACCAGTATGGGATACGTCATCGGCAGTGGTATCGTTTTTGTACTTGTATTTCATATGCAAATGCACTGATATTAACATATTTCCAAAAATTGTTACAGGAAACAGTCCATTAGGGAGAAATATCACTGCGCGTGTAAAACGGCTGGTATTTAAACAAATGTCATTGGGCTGCGCTTGTATAATAAATATAGCGCATGAAAGAATTTATCCGCTGCACTAGTGTAATGTTTTCCCGCAATGCACGAAAATGAAAAATGCTGAACTTCCCGTTGAGAATCGACTGTTTTTTTTATTTGTGGTGATCGTGACTGGTGAGTAAGATTACTGCAGAGGCGGATCCAGCCTCATTAAAATACAGGAATACAATGGGAGTTCAGGCTGGGGGTCGGACCCCCTGAAATCCATTGGATCCGCCACTGATTAATAATACTGCATGTGTTATAGAATATGCGATAAATTAAAACACAAACACGAAACGGATTGCTGGCTGCGCCACCATGTAAACGTGTTTGTGCAGTATTGGTCGTAAAATTATTAAAACAAATGAAAGAAATGTTAATGTGAAAAAAAGATTCTTGGAGTGATTTAAAAGAACATATTGTACATCCAGGATTCTTCGTGCGATTAAAACGTTGACTTAATTAACCTTATGCCACCTTTAAAGTCTAAGTGTGTTGTGTATTACATCACCTTGCTTTATTCTTTTTTAAAAATGAGATGTTTATATGACAAAACAGATTAGTATTTTAATTTCGATTTTTACTAATCATAATGGAAATAATATGAATGTGATCAATTTATATGGAAATCGTCCATGTTGGAAATGATATCCATGAACGTGCGAGTTTGATTGCAGGAGGTAGGGCCTATGTGTAGTGATAAATTCGAACAGTAACTAATTCGTTTCTTGTGCCATAGCACGCAGGCAAAAAAGGGCCCGAAGCCCAGTAACACATTAATGGCTGCGAGGCAGTGGAATTCATAATAAATTTTTTAAGACTTATATTCATTCATTCCACATAACCCATTGAGTTTGAAGACAGAATACATGATTGGAAAACTTAAAAACAGGGACAATAGCATTACATAACTGAAGAATAATGTTGATAAACTGCCACATAAATGCAGTAATACTTCATGCATGGTTTTTGTGTTGAATTCATGGTAAAATAATTGTTAAGACAATTTTGTTACTTGAACCGGTTTAACAATGTAAGGACAATAATTATGTGCAACCACGCATGTCCTCAAGAAACAAAGAAACTGCCCCACGAAATGGCGTCTATTCGATACGGGCTATTGTCAAATCGCGAGGTAAAATTTTGGGGCATGTATTAAAGGAGTGTGACCAGATCACTTTTTTTTACCCATAACTCCCCGGGACTTACCTTATGGGTCATGAGATTTTTATATCATAACATCCGTTATATTTTTCTGATTACGAAACTGAAACTCCCGCGCTTCTAGGCCGCATATTTCCGAGGATATCGTCGAAAATCCACCTACTATTTGTAAACTAATTTTCCAGTATCAACGTTTATCCACTGAAAGCCGACTCGATAGTTTTGTTCAATTTTTTACTGGAAATCGCGAATGTTTTCGGGTTTTTGGGACATGGGAGGTGTGTATGGGAGTTACTTGATAATATTGGTAAGTTACATCGAAAACTATTTTCCAGAAACTCTGGTCATGCTCCTTTAAGGGTAAAATCTTTAATTTCATTCTTGAAAATTTAACTGACACAACGCTAAGTATATTTCTCTGCTTATTGTAGTCTACGTGAAAATACTGCATTGTTGCGTGAACGGATTCAATGCAGTCAATATCGATTGCGCGTGACGTGATGTTTCTCACAATGGGGAATCCCCCAACCTGGAAATTTACCATCTGTTTTCAATGCATTTAAAATACATCCGCGCAATTAAGAAGGTCGCTGATTGCAAACCATAGAGTTATATATAGAAAACTAGAGTGTGCACTGGATATTCAAGTCACGTTTGTGGACTGTGCCAATGTGGGCGGCGCCATGTTTGCATTTATTACATTTATTTGCACTATTAATTAATTTGGTTAACTTTATAACTTAATATTTATTTCTGAGGAAGCTCACACTCGATAAGCTTTGCTTTTTGTGAGCTCCCCCATACTACCTTATTACACTGCTACATTATCTTATGAGTCATGTCATGTACCGCTCTACATTGTTCGCGCGGATCAGTAATAATTGATTATGTGTGCGTGTATATGTTGCTCGTCTGGGGAATCCCCAACTTGAAAATTTAACACCTGTTTTCAATGCATTTGAAATACATCCGCGCAATAGAGAAGGTCGCTGCTTGCAATCGCACTTGATTGTGACAACCAGTATGGGATACGTCATCGGCAGTGGTATCGTTTTTGTACTTGTATTTCATATGCAAATGCACTGATATTAACATATTTCCAAAAATTGTTACAGGAAACAGTCCATTAGGGAGAAATATCACTGCGCGTGTAAAACGGCTGGTATTTAAACAAATGTCATTGGGCTGCGCTTGTATAATAAATATAGCGCATGAAAGAATTTATCCGCTGCACTAGTGTAATGTTTTCCCGCAATGCACGAAAATGAAAAATGCTGAACTTCCCGTTGAGAATCGACTGTTTTTTTTATTTGTGGTGATCGTGACTGGTGAGTAAGATTACTGCAGAGGCGGATCCAGCCTCATTAAAATACAGGAATACAATGGGAGTTCAGGCTGGGGGTCGGACCCCCTGAAATCCATTGGATCCGCCACTGATTAATAATACTGCATGTGTTATAGAATATGCGATAAATTAAAACACAAACACGAAACGGATTGCTGGCTGCGCCACCATGTAAACGTGTTTGTGCAGTATTGGTCGTAAAATTATTAAAACAAATGAAAGAAATGTTAATGTGAAAAAAAGATTCTTGGAGTGATTTAAAAGAACATATTGTACATCCAGGATTCTTCGTGCGATTAAAACGTTGACTTAATTAACCTTATGCCACCTTTAAAGTCTAAGTGTGTTGTGTATTACATCACCTTGCTTTATTCTTTTTTAAAAATGAGATGTTTATATGACAAAACAGATTAGTATTTTAATTTCGATTTTTACTAATCATAATGGAAATAATATGAATGTGATCAATTTATATGGAAATCGTCCATGTTGGAAATGATATCCATGAACGTGCGAGTTTGATTGCAGGAGGTAGGGCCTATGTGTAGTGATAAATTCGAACAGTAACTAATTCGTTTCTTGTGCCATAGCACGCAGGCAAAAAAGGGCCCGAAGCCCAGTAACACATTAATGGCTGCGAGGCAGTGGAATTCATAATAAATTTTTTAAGACTTATATTCATTCATTCCACATAACCCATTGAGTTTGAAGACAGAATACATGATTGGAAAACTTAAAAACAGGGACAATAGCATTACATAACTGAAGAATAATGTTGATAAACTGCCACATAAATGCAGTAATACTTCATGCATGGTTTTTGTGTTGAATTCATGGTAAAATAATTGTTAAGACAATTTTGTTACTTGAACCGGTTTAACAATGTAAGGACAATAATTATGTGCAACCACGCATGTCCTCAAGAAACAAAGAAACTGCCCCACGAAATGGCGTCTATTCGATACGGGCTATTGTCAAATCGCGAGGTAAAATTTTGGGGCATGTATTAAAGGAGTGTGACCAGATCACTTTTTTTTACCCATAACTCCCCGGGACTTACCTTATGGGTCATGAGATTTTTATATCATAACATCCGTTATATTTTTCTGATTACGAAACTGAAACTCCCGCGCTTCTAGGCCGCATATTTCCGAGGATATCGTCGAAAATCCACCTACTATTTGTAAACTAATTTTCCAGTATCAACGTTTATCCACTGAAAGCCGACTCGATAGTTTTGTTCAATTTTTTACTGGAAATCGCGAATGTTTTCGGGTTTTTGGGACATGGGAGGTGTGTATGGGAGTTACTTGATAATATTGGTAAGTTACATCGAAAACTATTTTCCAGAAACTCTGGTCATGCTCCTTTAAGGGTAAAATCTTTAATTTCATTCTTGAAAATTTAACTGACACAACGCTAAGTATATTTCTCTGCTTATTGTAGTCTACGTGAAAATACTGCATTGTTGCGTGAACGGATTCAATGCAGTCAATATCGATTGCGCGTGACGTGATGTTTCTCACAATGGGGAATCCCCCAACCTGGAAATTTACCATCTGTTTTCAATGCATTTAAAATACATCCGCGCAATTAAGAAGGTCGCTGATTGCAAACCATAGAGTTATATATAGAAAACTAGAGTGTGCACTGGATATTCAAGTCACGTTTGTGGACTGTGCCAATGTGGGCGGCGCCATGTTTGCATTTATTACATTTATTTGCACTATTAATTAATTTGGTTAACTTTATAACTTAATATTTATTTCTGAGGAAGCTCACACTCGATAAGCTTTGCTTTTTGTGAGCTCCCCCATACTACCTTATTATACTACAGTGTATTAGTAAAATTGTAATTCATTTTGAGTATGGAAATAAAGTGAACTGAACTGAACTGAACCGAACTGCTTAACGCTATTAGTGCAAAGTGGGCAAAACCCTTTTGCTCACCTAGCACCCATAGCGTTAAGCCAAAATGGCGGCGTCCATATCGACACATCGTGTATTGGGAGTGCGCACTCTAGTTTTATATATAGGACTATAACTCTTTGTTGCAAACGCACTTGATTGTGACAACCAGCAGGGATACGTCATCGGCCGAGGCATATGTGGATTTTATATTCTGATGCAACCCAGCTTGCGTTTGCATGTTTCCAAAACTCATTACATGAAACAGTCTAATTGTCCAGGGAAAATATCAATACGCGTGCAAAATGGCTAGTAAAACCATTGGGTTACGCATGTAAAACAGCAGTGTAATGGTTTCCATAAATGTACGAATATAAAAAATGCTGAATTTCTTCTTTGAATTATTTTCGTTTCGTGGTGACTGGCGAGTATGAATAATATACTGTATTTCAGAAGGTGTCATGAATTTAAATACGCGAAAGGATGGGCGGATACAAATATACCTTAAATTACACTATACAATAGTGAAAAGTCACCCTTTGTGTGTTGCTATGGGATGGGTCTAAACTAAAACCAGTGAACTGTTTCCCTGCGCTTTAACTATGGACGTTTCAGATTACCAGCGAATGTTTAGACCCAATTACCATGGCAACTGACGTCACACTTTAGTAGTCTATAGTAGAGCACTTTTATAGGGGGTCAAAAGGTCACGGGTCACTATTGCTTGTCTTCCAGAAGGGAAGAGAACAATGGAGCCACATGCTTTTCTGTTAGCAGCCACGTGCGTTTCTCCACGTGGCTCTATTGTTCTCTCCCGTTCTGGAATACAAGCAATAGTGCATGACCTGTGACCTTTTGACCCCCTGTGAAAGCACCCTAACATTTCGGCTCTATTTCCTGACTTGAGGCTCTTGCCCATGGGAGGGGAGGAGGGGGCGGAGGAATAGGCATAACGATGAGAAAATTAATTCAAAACAATGTTTTCATTCCATTTTAAAGGTAGATTTCAACGGTCAGAAAGATGGACGGAGATCGGACTGAGCGTATGCAGAGGCTGGGAATTGGGTTGCATATGCTCAGGTAATTCTTTAACCTACAGCTCACTGTGGAGGTGCGGCCAGCCCTGTATGGATACATATTTTACATATATTCAGCTGTCATAACAACATTTCCGAAGTTTGTATTGACCCCTTTCGAACACGTGCAAATACGCCATTTTGGGAGTCAAATAATGCTGAGTCGTTGTGGAAGCGATGTGCGTGCGCGTTGTGTGTGTCTCTGGTGGGCGCAACGCGGTTTAGTTCACCAATGGGAGCCTCAGCATAGCGCGTTACGCGCGCTATGGACACACACAACGCGCACGCACATTGCTTCCACAACGACGCGGCATTGTTTTTCTCCCAAAATGACGTCATTGGCACGAGCTCAATAGGTTCATATTGACCCCTTTCGAACACGTGCGAATATGCCATTTTGGGAGTCAAATAATGCTGAGTCTTGTGGAAGCGATGTGCGTGCGCGTTGTGTTTGTCTCTGGTGGGCGTGACGCGGTTTAGTTCACCAATGGGAGCCTCGGCATAGCGCGTTACGCGCGCTATGGACACACACAACGCGCACGCACATTGCTTCCACAACGACGCGGCATTGTTTTTCTCCCAAAATGACGTCATTGTCGCGAGCTCAATAAGCGGTTATTGGAAATCGCCTAACCTTAACACTAAGCAAATAGTTCACTTTATTATGTTGTTTTCTTAATGTTGATCAAAAAATCTTGTAGCTAAAGCATATATACTGGGTATCATTTGAAAATGAAAAACCTAGTAAACAAACATTTGCTTTACCGGTGATTAATTGAAATTTCGACAAATGATGCTCAACAGCACAATATGATTTAAAATCGAATGGTGCTGTTCAACGACTATGATATTTTTATGTTAATTTCAGATCATTCCCCGATGAGCTTCTTCCTCCCCCAACCGTTGTAAGTATGTGGATTGTGAAGAAAAAAAAGTAAAGATAGACGAGCGAGCACGTATTATGAACCAAATGCAGAGGTCGGGAATGTCAAAATCTAAGTGCTGATTATGTTGTGGACTATGGCAAAGGCCAATTAGCAACCACCTACATGATGGAAGCGAGATATGGTGATTTTCCCCAGATATCAGTGATATATTAAATACAATGTGGGCTTATATGAGAAAATGTTTTGATCTAAAGTGACCAAGACCGATTTATTACAAAAGTTAAAATAAACTTGAGGGAAAAAGCGAAAAGAAATTGCAAAAATGTACTGGCTTCACGGTTCACAACGTTTAACCCACTTGGTAAAACCACTCTAACACACGTCAAAATAATTGTGCGGAGTGCCAACCAGTCTTTTTGTAGTTGGTAAAGAACGCATGCGCGGTGTCCTCGTCCTCGGAAGCAGATGAATTATATAATATTGGATGTCTTTGAGGGTGATATGAGAATTTTTCTTCAAGCAAACTTGAATCCGTTAAAGTAGGTAAACACGCCTCCTTGCTTATTTTACTCATTAGTGTTGTGGGGACGTTATTTCTCTCTACCGATTTCCGTTTGAAATATTTGTATAATCATGTCTGGGTCACTTTTACCAGCACATTTGCTATTTCGTTACAGCTGAAGGGTTTTATACGGAAGCTCCAGCAAGACATTAAAGAGGAGGCCAGATGTCTGATGACCGAGGAAGATTATAAAAACGCCTTCTGTTTTCTCAGCACGGGCATCGATATCGGATGGTAAATTTTAATCAACCATTTGACCGGAAAACCGTTACATATAAAATGAAACTAAGTGGTTCCATGCAAATGTCCGATGCAATGATTCCCGCCCAAAGTATTTGTTTAGTATCTTTTTCAACCTCGTTGCACTTACAGTGAAGATTTTGTATTATTTTAGGATTGGCAGGCTTTCGAGTCAAAGTGTTTTATTATACTTTTGTCAGTCCTGGCCAACTTGGATAGAGTTGTTTTGTTGTTTAGTTTATTTTGGAATTGTATTGTATGTTTGTACTTTATACCCTGTTGTTGAAGGCCGAATAAATAATACTAATAATTTAAATAACACTTATTGAAACGGTTTTGGTAATTTTTAAAATGCAGTCCTCTCTCAAAAACATTATTCCAAGGTATCTCTTCCGGGATGGATATGAATGCGACACAACAAACGACGCCAAACTGTTTTTGTTACGGGCAGAGTGCGCAAACAAACTGGTAAGCATAAAGCGGGCCTCCCACTGTGCGATTTTTGCCACGTAAAGCGGGCCTCCCACTGTGCGATTTTGGCCACGAATTAGGTACGATTAGCTACGATTGGTTACGATTGTGTGCAGAGTATATAGGCAGTCTCCGATAATCGTACCAATTCGTAGGAAATTCGTGGCAAAAATCGCACAGTGGGAGGCCGGCTTAAAGCAGGCCTCCCACTGTGCGATTTTTGTCACGAATTAGCTACGAATTGGTACGACTGTCCATAGACTCTACACACAATCGTACCAAATCGTAGCTAATCGTACCTATTTCGTGGCCAAAATCGCACAGTGGGAGGCCCGCTTAATACGAACGATTATGTACGATTTGGTACGATTGTGTATAGAGTCTATAGACAGTCTCTGGTAATCTCACCAAATCGTACCCAATCGTTGGAATATCCGTGGGGAAAAATCGCATAGTGGGAGTCCCGCTTTAAACAGTTCTGGGTTGGTCTATTCGATCGAGCATGTGTTTTCATAACGTTATCCTTACATACGGGACATACCGTCTATTGAGGGATAATGTTTTTTGTTTGTTTTTTTTTCGTTCTAGGAATGTTACGAAGATGCAGTGAAGGATGCAAAGGAAGGTATTTAATGCCTTTTTAATGTTTTTGTGGTACCAAAATAAATTGTTTTAAAGCCTAAATAATTAAATTAGTTCCGCGCGATACCCGTGTCTCGTTTGGAATTTTATTTTCGTATTCCAATGAGCCTGAATCTGCCTGATTGCTAGTTAGGTCCGCAAGGCTCGGCCCATACTTTGCGACATCCAACTCATTTCTGTACAACGGGCCACAATTATTGACCAATGTAGTCACATGAAACGATTTTTAACCTACAGCTTTTCTCAGCCAACCGCAAGTGTCCTTTCAGGCTTGAGCATAATACAGTATGTTGCATTTGTACCCACCGTTCCCCCAACCCCCCTAAAAAACCTTGTAATTTAGAAAGTTACGTTATATACAGGTAAGCGAATTGAAAGAAACATGCGTTGTAACAGGGTCCTTTAAGGCCCGGTCACACAGCACTCCACGTCTAAATCACGTACAAAAAGTTATGAAAATCTGGTGGACGTGGTCGTAAGTGGTAATTTTTGGTCAATTTTGGCTTGGCCGTGCTTTGTACGGGTATGGCCGTCGGCGGCTGTTCTACTGCTAAAGCACTGCCTAAGCACAGCCTAAGCACAGCTAACCACGTCCAGCCACGTGTAAGGTTAAAAATAGGTTCGCACGTGTTTAAACGCGGGAAAAAAGTGGCCTCATCGCGTCTGTAGCACTGCTGATCACGTGTTGAGCGCGGACGTAAAACGGGCACTCCACTGCCATAGCACTGCCCAATCACTGCCCGTGACAGACCGCTAAACTTTCGCGTCTTACTGCGTCTCCCCAAGTTTTAATCACTGCCGGAACACGGATTATCACGTGTGTTTCACGTGTGTTGCACGTCTTTACCACGTGTGCCACCCGTGGTTGTCCGCGGGCTAAAATTTTGAGCAGTTCAAAACTTTTTGCCGCGTCCGACGCCGTTCCGATTTCTCCCCGCGTCCTGCCACGTCTATAAATCGACTGTAGCTCGTCTTAAACTCGACATCAACGCGAACAACATCGTCTGCTTCACGGGAGACCACTTTTGGACGGGTTTTGGCCGTGATTAAGCCGTAAAGCGCTGTGTGACCGGGCCTTAAAGTTAGGAATGCCTTACCTGTTAAAGGGACACACTGGCTTTGTTGGGCTATAATAAGTTAACTCGGCATCCTGTAAATCCTATAAGGGCGCCACGATTGTTAAAATTGACCAACGAGGGGCCGCCAAAGTGCAATTTTATGATTGTTGACCCTTTATGACCTTTAAAATGACCTTTGACCTTGAAGATGACCTCTTAAAAATTGGCAACAACCGGATTTGAATTCCCTGATATGAAATTAACATATCCTCAAATTTGCCAAGATTGTACCCGAAAATGCATATGGGGTCCCTTAGTCCTGTAGACATGATTCTGAAAGTCTTTCCGAAATAGACTGAAGAGACCTTAAAAGAAACCAAATTTGGCCGTTTTTGAGCATTTTTTCAGTAAATCGAGGTCACGTGATTTATCGAAACCAGATTCTGGTTCCGATAAATCACGTGTCCTTGGAGTTAGTTTTATTTCCAGCCGTATGGCCGTGATGCACAGTTTATTACTGCAGTATACTGCATCAAATTCACAATATTTATGAGTATTTGACAAAAAAGACTATTTATTTAGGTTATAAAACAAAGTTAAACATAACTCTAAAAAAATCGAACATAAAATGTTGACACAAAGTCCGAGGAACCGAAGCGAGTTCCACGGTGACATTGGGACATTTAGCCCCACGGCACACACACGTTGCCCGCCTAAAACCGAAACTACCGTGACAATTGTATACGTTCGTGAAGACAAACCATAAATGACAGCTCCTCTATACAGAAAACGGAAAAACCCATTCGGTCGTCCAGGCTGTCCAGTGAAATCTTCAGCAAAAAGCTGCCAAGTGATGAAGAGCGAATCGTTTCCGAAAAAGTCGCGAACGAGTCTCGCGCGATAGTGAACGGCTGATAAAGCGTATAACTCGACCATTGACCGTTTTTTATTAATGTTAAGCTTTTGTGGTTAATTACGGGACACTTTGACAATCTTTTTCACAAGGACCGTTACAAAATTATTGTCAAGGATGCTGTATCACTAAATTACGTAAACAGTAGCCCGGTGTGTACCTTTAAGATTGTTTAGATTCTGGTGTTACCAAATCGACAAAATAAATGTTGTTAAAACTTCTTTTTATTTACAACAGCTTTGCGTATCACGCCCAGTTCTATCCCTGCACATGCGGCACTTGTGGAAGCAAGACATGCAATCTCCAGAGGCCATGGACCCCTCGGTTACATAACATTGGCCAATGTATTCCGATATAATCCAGTCCCTGACACGGTAAAGTATGTCACTTAGATGGTCTTAAAACTATCGACGTTACAATGTTGTTACAAGTTTATAGTTTGAACAACATTATTTACGACAAAACATCACACTTTATATTTTAGAACGCCGTTTTTATACGGCGTTTGTGCGCCTTGCATTGACTTGCCCAGGTCTGACTTCCCGTGTTTGGTGTGTGGTGTGGTGCTTGGAGCGCGCCCTCTGGACTAGTAGCCTGTCAAATCTCTTCCGAAAGTCTTCCGGAGGGCGCACTGTGCGCTACACGTTGTAGACCGAGCACGGTCTGACTTGTGCAAGTCTACGTCTTGAAATATTGACGGACCGCCAATAAAACGAAATATTGATAGTAATTGTTCGAAAATGTTTCGTTGATGTCTCATTTGAAAGCGAATAACCTTTATGTTTCTATAGAAAATTATCAATTCAAAATAACGTGTTTTTTATTTTTTGAGGTGCTACACCCACAACGCACGGACTGTTTATCTTTAATCAAAAGCTTCTGATTTCAATGTAAACTGACAATGTCTCCACAGGTAAAACAAAATCCCAAAGTGAAGAAAATATTCAGACAGCGTGACGAATTTCTGAAGGCTGAAGGGTTTCAAACAACCACAAAGAAGCAAAAGCAAGATCGCAGGACAATAGAATATGACTGGATCCCTGCCCAAAACCAAAACATATCCGAAAAGAACAAGGTACGGTACCAACCTCTGAAAAGCAGGGACACTCGGTTTCATCGCTTGACCTTATACAATACGTTTCTGAGATGTCTGGCTTTGAACGTCTTACGTTTTTTGTGGGCGGCCGAGAAATATTGATGGAGCTGATGCAATGAAACTTAGGGTTCGGTTGTTTTTCATTAAAAAGAAGCAGATAAAACATTTGAAATTCAGGTCAAATTAAATTGAGAAAATATCTTCAAATGTTTTAATAGAATGTCGAGACAAAGCCGGGAAAGAAGAGGAAAGCCAAGCGAATCTGCGACGGGGCAGCGCCTGATATCACACAAATACGTGAGTTTAAAGGCACAGGCTCGTCAGCAATGCGCGCCCGCCAAATGTGTGCCACGCAATACGCAGCTCCATAGCAAAGGCATGGAGCTGCGTGTTTCGAGCACGAATTTGGCGGGCGCGCATTGCTGACGAGCCTGTGCCTTTAAATAGTGAGATATTTTCAAATGACACATGGTGGCAAGTGTGTTCATTTTGGAACTTCGCATGCACGATCGTTGTTGTCTTTATAAATCAAACCCCTATTATGGGGCGCACCCCACTAAATCAGGCCCTCGTTGTCTTAAGCACCAATGCTAGATGCAGCGACAACGTGTCAAGCCGTGGTGCATGGCATGATAATTTAATGTATGAAAGGTGAAACCGACCCGAAATATAAGCGATACAAATCAAAACCGTAATCTGAAAGGAAACAGACCAAATCCGACACAACCAAAAAGAAAAGTAAAAACTGATAAAATCTGACCAAGAACCCCGGACAACATTGTGTTTTATATACTATCAGCAACAGACTAGACGAAAACTGCAACTCAAATAATAAAAAAAAGACAGTCGGCAAGGTTGAACTAATATTATTGGGTACTGATGAAACATAAAAGGAATGCCGAAGAAAGACAAATTCGCACTCATTTTCAACCTCCCCAATCGCTTCAAACATTTCGCATTCGTACTAAACACTGGAACATTTCCTCATCGCCTCAAAAAATATGTTCCATCCTTAGAAAACTCATCGGGTACTGATGAGCATTTCTCAATCAATATAAGCACTTATGGGCCACAACATATATATCGCTCGACGCCCAGACGCTGTAAACATTTCGAAACCAAATTGTCGCAAACATACCCTGATCTTCGGAAATATTTTTCGAAATTGTTCGATTACAAACATGTTCAAATCGACACTAACCCTTTTCAATTATTGGCACAAACACTTTCTCATGGTCGCTAACATTTTCCGACCGCCACTAACAGTGTCTCCATTGTCGATAGCTCTACCAATTACCGCAGACATATTCCGACTTTCCGATTGACAATATACTTTCTCGTCGGGACCATAATTTCCCAATCACTTTGTGCTATTCCCGCAAACACTTCCCGATCGCAGCATACAACCGCGCGATTGCTGGCCCGCTGTGGTACACAAAATTTCGCTGATCACGGGATTTTAAAACAATCAGGATTGCCCGGAAACCAAGAGGAATTCCAGAAGACACGAAGAAAAAGTGACAACCATTTATACAGCCTGCATGCAAGAAAACCCTGTCTGTACACACACTGACCCGACGCCCAATCCGGACCACAGCGGTTGAAGTACGTAAACCTGATTCAATAGATCGACTGCCTCATGATTGTTTGTCAAGTTTTGTATCATTTGGTGGATTTTTCAGAAACCACTCTACCTTCAACTCGGCGAAGTATCTGGCTAACGCAGGGTGCTAAACCCAAAGCATCGAGCAGCACCGCATCGAAGTTATCCCCAGGGAAAGCATCAGCTAAGGTTTCCACAACACACAGTCCTCACACCCCAAAAGATAAACAAAACAAGGTTTCAGGTTCAACGCCGACCAGAACTAGGTAAAAGTAGAACATGTTCTACTTGTTCAAAATAGAAAATGTAGAAGCCTTTTTTGGGTGGGGGAGACGTGGGAGGTGCACTCAACATCTTCACTAAGAACATTCGCATGTAAGTTTTAATTGATATTACATTTTTGTCGGGGCATTTAGGCTACAATACATGCATCTAGTACTTGGTACTAGTTCATTGTCCATTGAAATTGAGCAAATAATTTACGTTACAAGAAGTAATGTCACATTTTACTACGTCAATGGTCCCAACCTATTTTCAGGACATTTCCAGCTGACAAAAAGTTAGACGTGCAAATGAATAAAAACCAGAGAAATTGCGTCTATCCTGATCAAAATCACTTGAATATGTACTTCCACAAACAAAATCGAATGCATTTCTGATGAATTCGAGCGAGAAAACCTATATTTAAAAACTTAATACCGACACATCGGTCCAGAATTGTTTAGATTGCCGCCGACAAATCGTGAAATTAACATTCATTCAATCATTATCAATACATTGTGCAGTTTGTGAAACAATGCTTCGTAAAATTGTAAAAACAACCACCACGTCTCCTGGGGGTGCTGCGTTCAAGGCTGTAAAAAAACAACGTCATAAACATGGGTACGAATTTAGTAGTGTACTCGACCATCACTATATGTCTTTAAAATGACTTACGAACCATCAGTCTTATTTGATGGAATTAAGAAGTGTTAAACGTTTCCTTTGTCTTGTATACTTTGCCATATTTAGTTCTTCAGCAGGGACAGCAGTGAAAGCAAATCAACCTGTGACTTCGCCTAGATCACAAGTGAACGTGAGAAACATCCCAAGTTTTCACTATCGTATCAAGTACGTTTGTGGCGTATGTGTTTCTCGAGGCCGTGAGGTGGTCAGGCGTCCAGGTACCAACCCACCCGTGTGCAGTGGCCCCGAAGGCCACAACTGGATAAAGTGTCGGAAGGTGGTGGCTTTTTGCCAAGTCAAGAAGAGATGGTGTGCAGTCAGACCGAGACATTCGCATCTACAACCTACAACTGTTCCAACTCTGTGCACATCCGGTGATTCCTGCACACGCAGTACGGACTGTTGGTTTCCACATTTCAAAGAGGAACTGGATCTATGGATATACATGGGAAAGTATAAATGTAAGCATCTTTACCTCTTGGATCCCTATTATCATTAAGAATGAAAGTTAGTTTGGGCTGATTTTTGTTAAATGTTCACCTCTACTCGTTGATATTTCAGTTCAAAAGCTCGAGGAAGTCATGCTACTTGCACAGGGATCACAGGAAGTCACCGCAACCAACTCCAAGCTATTCTACCCGAAATCATCTGCAGCTGAAAAGCCACAAAAAAAGCCTTTGCTTGTACCGTTCCAGACTCGTGCGTGTTCCTACTGTGACACTTCCTACAAGGAGTCCTGGCAGTTTGAGCATCATATCAAGACCCCGGATCATCGGTCAAAGGTCACCTTGGACACAGACAAAAAAGATCAGTGGAAGTACCGTGACCCTCCATGGAATATAGCCAATGGAGAGTACCGAGAATGTCAAGAGTAAGTGGTTGTAGGCCTAGTCTGAATGGTATTGTTGTGTTTCCTTGAGTATTTAGACATTTTAAGCAATCGAGGTTACTTGTCGTTTGTTTCATAATTTATTATTCAGTGCAATTACCTTTTGAAAGCGACCTAGTTTGTCTTTGTTATGCCAGAAACTTAAGTGGAAGCTGCATGTTGAACAGCTGCACTAAAGCTCACAGTCCTGAAGAGTTGGAGGAATGGAAGGAGAGACACCGATATCGTATCATGAAGATGAAAAAGGCTAAACAACAGAAGTTGTATGCCATCATGGATGAAGTCTTAGAGAAGTACAATTTTTCAATCTCTGGTGGAGCTGATGTGGTAAGTTGCATAATCTTCAACCTTTTAACCGTGGATAATACAAAATTTATATTAGATATTGGGGGATGCAACAGTAAGCAGGAAAGTTAATTAAAAGTGGAGAATGTCAGTGCTTGATGTCATGAAATGCCGAGTTCCAATTACAGAGTTCTGGTAGTTCCATTTGGCTTGGTGGAGACATGGGCCGTTTTCCAAATCTCGACTCCGACTCCGTATTCAGGCTCCAGCTTCATGCTGCTCCGGCTCAAACCGTCTCCGGCTTCACTTTAGCGAAGCCAAACCAAAAACTGTTTGAAACACTCTTTTTCACCGGCTTTTTTAAAGCGCTAGCAGACGAGTTTTGTCGGCGGCAAAGTTTAGCAAACCTGCAAAAGTTCACAAAGTCTTTGTTGCTGTCACATGATTTTCCAGTTCATGACGTAACGAAGCCGGCCGAAGTCACCTCTTGAGTTGACTTCGTTTTTTAGCCTATTTGGGCCAAAACTAACCTTCAAAATAATAATAATAATAATAATAATAATAATAATAATGAAAATTTATAATGCGCCGGTATCCATCAAAAAAGATGCTCATGGCGCAGCGAGACACATTAAAAATCTAATATCACAATCATGGAGTTCAGTCAGTTAATGAGATTTCATCAAATGTGTTTTAAGTGATGTTTTAAAAGTTGCAAGTGATGGCGATAGCTTGATGTGTTCCGGTAAAATGAAGCCTGAAGCCAAGCCGAAGTTTGGTATGCGGCTTCAAGATGGCGGAATGGAGACGGAGCCGGAGACGGAGGCGAAGCCGAGATTTGGAAAAAGGCCCTGGCATAATTAAATTTCGTTACGGCTTCCTATGGCTTCTAAGATGACGGCTTCCTATATACCCACTGTCAACTGCACACCTATGATGAGATAGGCAGGTTTTGTGAAATACGTGTAGTACATCGAAATACTGAAATTTAAAGAGGCAAATTTCTTGAGATGATTCAATATAAAAGCTAACACTTCTCGATCTTTCAAAATCAATGCAATTTTTACAAACATTAGTAATCTAAGGTTAAGGACAGTACTACATTGTGATAACTAAATACATACATGTACTCAACTTCTCATAACACCCCGACAGCTTGCAAAAGAACTGCTAGGAATCCGGGTCAAAAGCAATGGAGACCTCGGCCGATTGCTGGTCGCGGACGGAAAAAGAAGGGATGCTACCTACAGCTGCAACTGGACATTTACCCTAACAACCTCGGGGACTGTAAGAATTGTACTTTAGTAACCCAAGATACATGTACATTGCCTTAATTTGCATAGAAGGGGTGTGGGAAAAGAACTGATGTTGGGATATTTTGTTGATGACTATATGAGAAATATATAAGTAAATGTCAAAAGAAAGTTTCTGAAAGCTTTCTTTTGGGTCCTGTGCTGATTTAGACTTTGCACCTCAAAATTTGATATGTAGAAATCCCTTAAGCGAGTGTGCCTGTTGTACGATGACAACCGACATCGATTCAGGCTATCACAGCCTGCCCAGGAGAGGGAAGCCCAGGTGTGTCCTGGCAACTTGATCGTGGAAGGCGATGGAAAGACGTGGCAGATTAACGTCATCTTTCAGTCACAGATGCTTGGGAGCTTCTCCCAGTGGGTGCTCTTTGACTTCGGTTCTGAGCCTCATCTTGTCCGTAAACTTCAGGTAATAGTACCGCAAATTGTTTAGCCATTAGTAATCCCCCCTCCCCCTCCACCCTTCTTCCCACTGTAATCGTGATGCACACTTTATGTGCACCCGTTATATATATATATATATAGACGTACGCGGCACATCAAAAATGCAAATACAGTGGTATAATTTGGTGTATTTTTGAGCAATATCAGGCCAGTTCATCTGTCTACATCTCACTCATCAGGTGAAGGTTGGATCGGGGCGACAGATTGAAGTATCCCACAAGATGGACCACAGGCGACAACCGAAGAAAGTTGAGGTGTGGACCCCCAACAACTCTGAGATTGATAGATTCTATGGAGATGGTTACAAACTCTCAAAATGGGAGGAAGAGCTCCTAACGCGATACCAAGTTCCAGAATCACTCGGTGTCGACGATCTGGATGAGTTGAGTCGAGACAACTACAGTGAATACATGCACAGAATGCTCTATCTGGAAGAACAGGCGTGCAATGAAAAGATATCCAAGTGAGTACCATTAGGAAATATATAAGGTAAAATGACGACTTGTCGGCGAGGAATTTTTGTAATGATTCAATTCTAAACACCTCGAGCTCAACGTATGGTTTTATGTTTAATGGTTTGACATTCATTGCATGTGGACTTCCATATTGTACACCTTAGAAAAATACAAAAATAGATGATTCATTGGTTTCTCTATCTGACTGAAAACCACTGGTTTGACAAGATGGTTTACCCGGGTTATGTTTTATTGCATTTACTCTGTGGCTGGCATAATTTATATCAGCAGCATGAGTTCTCACACAACCTTTTTATTTTGGACAAAGGTTTTCAACCAAAAGCAGAATGACATGCCCTAAGAAAATATGTCTGGAGACCACCACATATGCGATAACCAAGTATTCGACTGATGACAACATGTTTGGGAAAGTCGATCTAAAGAAAGCTCTGATGGACGATTCTGAAACAAGTCAGATAATTGAAAGGAAGGTTCGAAAGATGATGCTGCGTTTCAGGAATTCGAAGAAGGTACGGATGCCAAGGTTTTAGTAGAATCCTCTCATTCACCTCACTTGTAACTGATTATTTTTTTTGATAATCGAGGCAATAAAATATGTTTTCTTTTAAATTGTTTCCAGGTGTATGAGGCAACCATTCTGCCTGAACAAAATGACCTTGGCAAAGACAACCAAGACACCGTGTACATCAAACTCAGCCCCACATGCACAAAAGAGGTGAAACTCAAAAATGACACCGAGTACCATGTGGAGATTCAACTGCAGCTGGACCGGCTTCCATTCTGCTACATGCACTCCGCCGTGGATGGGCTGCAGAACATGGACATAGTGTTTCCACCAAAAGAGAACCCTCAGCAGTAAGTACAGTTTGTATTGTCTTCCTGTGTGCCAGTACAAGGCTGTCTTGGTGCTGGAGCTTTATTTTCTCTTCTGATCATAGGGCCAACCCATGCCATCGCTGGACAGAGTATGTGAGAGAGCAGTGCAAAGTCATCAGCAAATAAGGCAATCCCCTAAAGAGATTCCACGATTCTACTTGAACTGGTCACAAGATCAAAATGCTGGCATCGCGCAGCCCTTTCTGGATTAAAACTTCTAAAGAGTTGAATCATGTGCTGTGGTATGACTTATGCTTTCAGAATGGACACATTCACAAAGTCCACAAAGATAAAGCTGTCTTTGATAACTCGTTTGATGTAATCTTAGACAAGATCTTGTTTTGCATTGAATGCATTTTGTTGATGCCTTGCCAGTTGTTGTTCGAGTGTGCCTTTCTTGGGAATATTCGGGAAACATCCACAGTCTTTTCGCCGGGGCATTGTTGGTACGTGTTGTCACTCCCAACCTTGACATGAATTCATGTAACACTGACTGCACCATGGACATTATGGCTTGCCTTGTTGCACACCTCTTATTTTTTTTTTTACTTTGGCGAGCCTACTGAAGACAAATTAGGATGTGTACAGTGTATAGAGGTGATTGTGGAAACCTGTTGCACTCAGCAAGATATCTTCCACAGTGTTTTCTAGAATAGGGCTGCTATAGCCCCATGCCCAACCCAGAGGACCAACGGATTGTACTTTGTGGCCTTTGATTGACCTATTGAAAAATGTCAGCTCTATAGAGATCACTATATGCAAACCTCCAGTATGGACCACACAGCCATCCACATGCTATCTTACAGATTAGGACTATTAATTAGCAGCGAATGACAGTGTTGGATTAATTAACCAACTGGATATTTCAATCTATGAAATAGAAATATTTTTTTCACAGTACTATACATAACATGTATTAGCCTAAATTATTATTACTGAAGTAAGACATGCAAGATTAGGTTGGTTATTATTAAGATCAGGAACTTCCAAAAACCTACCAGTGCATCAAATGTTAAGGTAAAGGTCGCCACTTGTAATTACATCTCTTTTGTTGGCGAGGGAAAGTGCAAGAATTGTCATGTGCTCCAAGCCACTTTTAAATGTAATTTGGTAGTCGACATTGTTTCTCTTTTGTTCTAGCATACCAATCCAGGACTGCCGAGAACAGTCGTCGCTGAGTCAACATCAGCAGGGGGTGGTAAAATTCATCTCTGAGTATCGAGGTCTTCGTAGAGGCCGCCACAATTCCGGCATCGGCCCAGTGCTTGTGTACGGCCCATTTGGAACTGGAAAGACGCACACTTTGGCAGCAGCAGTACAGACAACTTTGGAGAAACACCCTGAGAGCAAGATACTCATATGCACTCACTCAAACAGGTTGGATTACATTAATAGTTTTATCTTGCTATTTATGAAGAATTGCATCGGATGGGTTCACTAGGTAATTAAAGTCAATTTATAGGCCTGTACTCTCCCTGGACAAGACGCTGATCTATCACAGGTGTAAATATTGAGACTCCAGTTTGCCCATTTATACACTTGAACGGAAATGAAAGAGACAATGTGGAGTATCTAATAAGACACAACATGGTTGCAGTCACCAGGCATTGAACCATGGGCTTCGACAAATATTTATCAATTGATGCACCATTAACTTGGTCACAACGCCTCCTCTAAGCTGTTAGGACATACCCGTACCTTTATTATCAGATACCTTTTTTGTAGCTGACGAACTGGCTGTGCAGGTAGCAATAAGTAAACCTGGAAGTTGACACATCGGCATTGTATGGTTTAAATTTAGCCTGTGTGCTAAAATAGTCCTTAATTATGTTAAGGCTTATTCCCAGTTCTGCACTCAAGAATTACAATCAGCACTGCTTCAAGAATAGGTTTTATGGATGTAAAAATAAATATTTTCAGTGAAAAAATCTTGGAACATATTGCATTATTACAAATAAAATGCGTGTGCTATTTTCTTTGTGGCTAGTGCTGCAGACTTATACATCACTGATCATTTTGATAATGTGGAGGACAGCAGAAGAATTTCGAAGATAGTTCGAATCTACCACGAACATAGAGACATTAAGACAATCCCCCAGGTCATACTGAAGGAGTACACTTGCATTAAAGATGGCAAAGTGGGGTCTCCATCGACTCAGGAAATCAAATCCAGCAGCGTAGTCATCACAACACTTTTAACGTCTTACTTACTTGGGTCTTTGAAGCTACACGGCCACTTCACCCACATTTTGATAGATGAGGCTGGACAGGCCTTGGAGACAGAAACATTGCAACCTTTGACTTTGGCAACGAGAGACACGTGTGTTGTGCTCGCTGGCGATCACTTGCAGATAAGTCCGAAGGTATTGTAGCGGATTTCCCTTTAATGAGTGAACCCTTGACCCTCCGGAACTTTTTAACCCGACGGCCACAATGCGAATGCGCGACGCGAACCAGGGACCGGATCCGTTTGTGTGGAAATATACCGCCCCCCTTACGCTGCCTAGGAATCAGGAACGTTGAAATGGACGATACACTATAGACAGAGATTCTGAATTTTTATCAATGAAATCTATGCTTTAAAACCACTCTACTCAGTTAAAGTCATAAAAATCCTATTTGCTTTGGGGGTTAAAACAGAGGTTTTTAGTTTTTATGCTAATGAAATATGCATATTCATGACCAAGGTCACTATGTCACAAGAGGCAAACACAGGAAAATCACATTCAACTGTGCACAAAAGATTACACTTTTTTCTCAATTTTCCTGATACTTTTGTTGCCTGCTGTAAGCCATGACAAAACTGGGGGTAGAAACTGCAGCAATTTGCCACAAGTCCAACTTGAAGTCTTATGTTTTTTCCTAATTTTTCCCTTCTGTCTTCCTTATGTGATGCACTCAAAACAGCGCCCTCTGTCTGTGATTTATTGCGGTGAAATCTTCAAAGTTTTATATCCAAACGAACAATAGTATGTCTTGCTGAACAAGTAATCCGTCATTATGAAGCAAAGCTTAGGCACAAAGTTGTTTAGCATGTCACAGGCCATTTAAAGCACCATTGGTATATAATCAAAATACACTGTCAAATACTGACTAACAGTGTTTGATTTTCCCCACCGGTGTGCATAACATCTCCTGTTTCCCTTAACTCCTTCTCAAGCCACAAAGCTCCACTCAGTCCACTGTGAAAGTGACATTCCCCCAAACTTCAATTACACACACCTAAACAACCGTCAGGCCTTCATTCCGATCGCAGTTCATCTCTGAACCCACAAGAGTCAACTGTTCACCTGTTCACCAGACCCAATTTGTGTTTCAGTATTCATTAAAATACTGATATATCTTCAAACGAAATTAAGAAAAGCAAAGTGAGCAAACCCGAGTAGGTGCTCGTCCCCGTTCAATGTTTTGAGCTCTTTGTGGTAGCAAACACATATTTGTCTGTTAATACCGCATGTCAAGTATAGCCCTTATTCATAGGGAAGTCCTTTATGTGTCCTTTCAATCAGTTTTACTGTCGAAAAAAACACCTCCTAGATTCGGATGGTGCTGGCAAACTATACTTTGGAATATATGATCAGAACGCATTATATGCATTTCCTCACAAAGTAGTCTATCTGGTACCATCCAAATCAGTTTCTCCTACATCATAATTTAAAGATAGTATACATGATTAGTAAACTGTTACAAATAGTTTTATCCCCTGTGTGATTAAAGACATGCATGATTAAAACCAACCTGGGCAAAAACCAGCTCCGTACTTCGTCTAACTATTGAGAAAACAGTCAAAAAAGGGTTTGCAGTCATTTCGCCCCAAAACCACAGCCTGTGCATGAAGTGGTTTGGGGGCGAAGTGGCATTTGGGCGATGTAGTGTTTGGACGAAGTAATTTCGGGCAAAATGGCACTTGGGCGAAATGGTTTTTGGGCAAATTTAATTTTCGTCTCATGAGACGAAAACTAATTGTTTTACTCATTTCTCAAAGACTATAGCACTTCAGACAAAACTATTTCAGGGGAAGTTTTCTACGGTCATCATGTTTATATCGTGTAAGTTAGGCGTAAATCTGTGAGCATTTCTGATTTTCGAGATTACCAATGATGTATAATGGCTTTAAAGGGCCTGTGACATGCTAAACAACTTTGTGCTTTAAGCTTTGCTTCATAATGACGGATTACTTGTTCAGCAAGACATACTATTGTTCGTTTGGATGTAAAATCAATAAAAGGTGGCATTTTTCAACTTTGAAGATTTCACTGCAATAAATCACAGACAGATGGCGCTGTTTTGAGTGCATCACATAAGGAAGACAGAAGGGAAAAGTTAAGAAAAAACATAAGACTTCAAGTTGGACTTGTGGCAAATTGCTGCAGTTTCTACCCCCAGTTTTGTCATGGCTTACAGCAGGCAACATGTAAAACAAAAGTTTCAGGAAAATGGAGAAAAAAGTGGAATCTTTTGTGCACAGTTGAATGTGATTTTCCTGTGTTTGCCTCTTGTGACATAGTGACCTTGGTCATGAATATGCACATTTGCATTAGCATAAAAACTAAAAACCTTTGTTTTAAGCCCCAAAGCAAGCTCCAAATAGGAATTTTATGACTTTAACTGAGTAGAGTGGTTTTAAAGCATAAATTTCATTGATACAAATTCTAAATAAGGGGCCCTTTAAGTGTCTGCCGTACGGGTGTTTTAAAGTCTCCAATGTGTGTGTAAGATTTTCTCCAAATTGTCCACTTGTATGGCACTACATAGTATGGCAGAAGATCATGACCACAAAAACAATTGGTGCTACTGGGTGCAGTACATCCTCCTGTATGGATGTAATCTGTTCTTCGTGGTATCTTGTACATAATAGTTGACATCTTAATATAAATAAATATTTGTTTATTATAATTAAATTTGTCGTAATGCTTGTTTAAATGGTTCCCTATCTCACACTGTAATTGTGTGTTATTAATGCAGGTATTTTCCCAAACTGCTCGGCATGCTAAATTCCACATCTCTATCCTGGAACGGCTTTTCTACCTTAAAGTCGGCAAAGTGATGTTGGATTCAAACTATCGGATGGGCCAGGAAATGCTAGACTTTATCTCGAGGGAGTTCTACTACATATACCGTGCGAGAAAAATTAAATCTGTGTGTAAAAAAACAACTCATCCACGATACAACTTCCCGCTAGTGTTCTCTGTGGTTAACGGTGAGGATGAGAAAACTGGGATGTCTTATGTCAACAAATATGAGGTGATCATTAACATTCCTGTAAAATAAACAATATGACAGAACGATTTATTTGCCTTTGTTATATTACAGATAAAGGTCTGTAGCGTAGCAAGCTCTTAAAAAGTGTGGGGGGTTCACGCAACAGCTTAGACATACATACAATATAATGTAATTATTATTGCCGTGGCGTTTTATCAGCGGTGTTTCATTAACTTTTTTATATTTTGGCCGACAGTATACCATGATTTTACCGACAAAATATGAATTATATCATACATGTAGGCAATCATAAATGGGGGGAGGGGGGGGGGGGGGGGGGTGGCAACAAAGTGCCCCCCCCCCCCCCCCCCCCCTCTCCTACGCATATGCTTTACATGGAATGTCTGTGTGTTGTCTAATCTTTAAGGTGAGTCAAATCGTGTCCAGTGTGCAAGACCTGGTGGAGGATTGGCCTGAAGATCAGTGGGGACTACTTGACGCAAAGAACATCTGCGTCCTAACACCATATAGAATGCAGGTAGGCGACACTGACTATACAAACAAATTTGAGTTTTTCTCATCAAAAAGTTCAAACTGTCATTCATAATCTTGGCATGCTGGACAAAATGACTAAAACACTTACTTTTTTACAGGTGAATTACATTCGTAACGAACTCCGCAAAGTCGGCCTGCGTGAGATTAGCGTGGAAACAGTACAAAATGTTCAAGGTACGTGGTACAATTTTTTTCCAACTACATGGACTTATCAAAGAAGATAAAAAAAAAGGTCAGTAGTACATCGTTCACCTGTATGACCACCTCTTGTGGCAATACAGACTGCACCAGCTTCCGCAAAAGGTAAGGTTCTCACCCCCAACTCCTGCTATGCTGGGCTACATGGGAGGTGCACGGATGCAGCGGTCAGGTCATCCCACACATAATCAAGTTTTTTAAAGCTTTTACTGCAGGATTTTTACAGAAACAGAAAATGTCACATTTCATTAGTGTAAAGTACTTTGTTCATATTTTGCAGGAAAACAGTATCGTGTGCTGATTATCAGTACAGTGCGCACACGAGCAACTATCAACAAGGTTGACACAACTGCGTTTGTGTCAAAAATAAGCCCTGTGAACCAATCGGACGAAATATATGATTACGGGTTTCTTTCTGATCCCCGACTCCTTAACACGGCATTTACAAGAGCACAGTCTATGCTGATGGTGATCGGTGATCCAAAGGCTCTTTGTTCCATCGGAGGATGCTCCAAGATATGGCTGAATTACTTGAAAAAATGCAACGAAAACGGTACCCTGCTCCCACTGGTAAGTCAACAGAAAAGAAGCCGAAAATAAGACTTAAAAAAACGAATTAGATGTTTTGTCATGGATAAGGCCTATCTCATGAAAACCTTTTGCGATTATTAGCTTTTCATAGAGGCTGGATTTTCAGCGAAGAAAGAATCTTTTGATGAGGAAAGAGCAGATATAATGTTTATATGGGTGCATTATGAATTCAGAGTATTCAAACAAAAGTTAATTTTGTTACCGTTTTAAATATATTTTGGGTGGTATTCCAGGGAACTACCATTGAAGGCATTCAGCTTGAAACAGAAGCAGTGAAGCAACGGTTGAATCCAAATGCCCCAGTTTTCACACCAGGGTCGGCGACCAACAACCAGCCTCTGGGTGCAAGATTTCAAGATGACAGACAATCAGGAGTATTTGGGATTTCTGCATCTGGTACTGGGGAAGAGGCTGATTCATGGTTACCAGATGAGGACAAGAAAATACCGGATGGTATCATACGAGAGCTCTGCAGGCAGATCAGTCAAGATCAGAAGAGACTGAAAAGTCCTACGACATACCCTGGAGCCGACCTGGAGAATCTTGAGGAGGCAGATATTGAACGAGAGATCAGGACCAACCTGAAGGGAAAACGCCTCAAATTTCGAATGATAGAACAAGAGGACCGTATTGTGCTTGGTTTTCGCCCCAAAGATCGCACAAAAGATACAGTTCAAGAGACTGAAGACGAGGGGTGTTTGATGAATGACAAGCATAATGAAAGAGAACGCAGGCTTGCATATCAACACGTTAAGGAACGTCCTGACAAGTACAAAATATGCACTTTCCACTGTGAAAAGTCTGGAGAAACATATGCAGTTCCAATTGACGAAGGTACATCTGGTAAGATCTCGATCACCAGCAAGAGGAGACGGGGCAGAGCATTAAATTTAGATGAAGTCATCGTGGAGATACTTGATGACTTGGATGACCCTCAGGCTGGTGGCAATGAGGGAAAGAAGCATTATGGAAAGGTATTGTGCATATGCAAAAGAGCAGCAAGCTCAGCTCTCATGTCACAGGTGGTTTGCAAACTCGACGAACACATGGCAAACCAAATGGTGCCTCTTGACCGCACTCTACCAAAGTTCTTTATTATCACGCGCGATGGGGTGAAAACCGGGTTTCGATATTCTCCCGACTTTTGCACTGTTACTATCTACAGCTACAAAAGGGAGCTTCAAGAAGACTCGCCATTTTTAAGAAATGTAGAGGTATCTAGAGAAGATCGAAAGCACAAACTTTTCCTTGTTCAGTATGTGCAGTGGTTTGCCCACGCTCCTTATCCAATGGGAGTGGTAACAGAGGATCTTCCAAGCGGAGATACCAGAGAGACAGGAATTCGTATCCTGAAGCTTATGCATGGTGTTAAAGAGGAGTGGAAAACCGACGTCATCGAAAAGATCAATGAACAGTTTCCTGACGACTGGGAGATTCCACAAGATGAAATTACGTCTCGGCATGATGTCAGAGCTACAAGAGTTTTCACTATCGATCCTCCAAACTGTCAGGATCTGGACGATGCCCTAAGCATCCAATCAGTGGGTGACAACTTTGAAGTTGGGATTCATATTTCAGATGCCTCCTATTTCATCTCCAAAGACAGTTCACTTGATGTGGAAGCCAGAAACAGGTCCACGTCTTTCTATCCTCCCCCGGCACTTGCGAAGCCCATCAATATGCTTCCTGAACAGCTCAGCCATCGATTGTGTAGTCTCCTCCCCAAGCGAGATAAGCTAACTGTTTCTGTATTTGTCACATTAGACAAGCAGGGAAATGTGGTTGCTGATACAAAGATTGTACGGTCTGTAATTAAGTCACGTCTCCAACTGACATATGGCCAGGTCGAACAACATATCAAGACAGCCAATGATGACAGTGAGGGTACAATCGGGGATATTTTGTTACTGAACACGTTGGCAAAGCAAAGAAGAAAACTTCGTCTAGGGGTGGGTCACCTTGCTTTCTCCCATGATGCCGAGGATGAGGAAGCACAACATCCCCTGGCACATTCACTAGTTGAAGAGATGATGTTGCTTGCCAACGAACAGGTGGCACGTTACCTGGTGACTATGTATCCAGACTGTACTCCACTCAGACGCCAACTTCCTCCAAGTGAGGAGAATGTCGACAGCTGGTTGGACAAGCACGGAGGCGATGCCCTTAACAGCTTAGACCTGCAGTCACGGCCTCTACCAATCACAAGCAGGAATGACACAGCAAATGACGTGTCTGTCTTGAAAAAGAAGTGGAAACAACTACGCACTACTGTCCAAAGTGATGATGAACAGGACCAGATGTCAAAAATTATCGATTTCGTAACCAGTGATGATAACCATCCCCAACTTGCTGTGGCTAAGGCAGATTTATTTGCTATTCTGGAAACTGCTGACTACATCAGCACTGGCAGTCACCCAGAAAACACAAAGAGACGTCATCACTCGCTGGAAATGTCTGCATACACTCACTTCACGTCACCAATTCGGCGCTACTTTGATCTTGTAGTGCACCGCATGCTCATAGCTGCACTGAATGATGAGAACGCCGATGATACTCTGCATCAGTCGGAGAGGCCGTACACAACATCTGAGCTGGAGACAATTTCACACCGTTGCAACATCCAAAATGTCAACTCTCGTGCTTTTGAAAAGAAGGCATTAGCGTTTCAGTGTGCCTTACGGCTCCTAGAAGCCTCCCAGTCTTTTAAGGCATATGTTGGTGGCCTTTCAGATTCCACTTTGGGGCTAGTTTTTCCTTACAGACGTTTTCTACCCCCGAAGTGTCATCTCAAGTACCTCAAGCCAAGTAGCAGGCCAGCGATTGATGACACCAACACCAACATGGAACTACAATGGAAAGAGAAGGTTTATGAGCTGCACGGCTCTTCAACACCAAAGCCAACACTTGTTTCGCAGCTCAAACTGGATTCAAACCAAATGGTCTTCAAAGTTACTGCAGAAAAGTGGCAAGATATTTTAGCTGCAACCCAATCGGAAGACCTTTCTTTGATTAAAAAGGCCATTCTGAGTGCGGATCTTGAGGTGGCGGAACAAGAAAGAGCAAGTCCACCAAACCAACAACGCTACCGCGGAGAAATAACTACTGTTATTGAGGAAATTACCTGCGAGACATCTAATCCTTGCAAACCTTCATCCATCGTCAGTTTTCATCGAACCTTCAAACAAGGCGATGTAGTCGAGGTCCAGTTCAATGCATGCAGGGAAAATGGCATTTTGGTGCCCTCTTTACAGCTCTTCTCGCTGACACCAAAGTTCAGTCTCTGTGTTGAGCATCTACAAAATGCTATCGAAAGCTTTGCCAAAGTGGCTGCTTGTCGACCTCCTGCGGTAATCACAAGCATTAAGCAGTACAAAGCCATTTGGCTGCCAATACTGAAAATGGTTTCAGCCCACAATGCTGTCATCAGCGATGAAAGCTGCATTATCCACGATTTGGAAATAAACTGGCAGCGTTCTGAGGCACAACAACACACTGGCACATTCGTGATTCATCAATCGTTTTGCAGTACTCGAGGATTTAAGATATACGAAGGCGACTACTTATGCATCCGGTACAGAAATGTACCCATATCTTCTCAGGCAATACACACGTTTCGTGAGCTTAGCAGCACATCGTCTGCAACTACTAGAGATCATAGAACCACATTTGTTGCTCATGCGATAATCGTGGCCGTGACTCACATTGACAAATACACAGAGGATTGGATCTTTAAAGTCGATGTCAGAGTAAATCAACGTTCTGCACCCTTTCCAGATGTCTTGACGAGAAAGAACCAAGTACCAACAGCAACAGTCGAGTTGATACAAAAGGCTAGCTCAGACAGGTTGGTATTTGTCCTTTCAGTGTATGTTACATTTCTGCAGAAAAGTGACGACCACTCGTTTAATGTTTGCTATGACGACTTTATTGCCGGCCGAAGACAACCAATTACGATACAATTAACTGAAAATAATTATTTGGCCCTAATTTTGGGCTATCCTTATCCTGACTGTATATTTATAAAAACAATGTATTTAGTGAAACTGAGAAAGTTATCTCACGACTACAGAAAGTAGGGGTTATGAAGAGTAGGGCATCACAGAAGGCAAGCTGGAGCATCCGTAGCCTATGCTCCTGCATTTTTAGCCTCCGCTTTTTTTTTTTTACCTTTGGGTTTTATATCAAGCATTGCTTCTTTCATTTATCTCGGGCTTGGCCACACGGGCTGCAACTAGTCATTTGTGTGGGCAGTTAGAAAACCAAGTAAACTCCCACCTATATACAAGATTCTGATACTCCAAGTGCTCCATATTCTTGGTAAAACTGAAATAAAATATTTCACTTTCTCTTAACAGCCGTTTTGAATCTGCTGTAAGACATTTGGACGATGCGGAATCCTTGGTCCAGGGAATATGTCTTCGTAAGATACCAGCAGTTGAGAACAATGGTTAGTTTTTTTAAATACATTAAGAGAAATCATAATAAATCCTTTTGCAGCACGCGCTAACTTGAACTTATGTTTTGATAAAATATTCTGGCATCTCATGTTCAAACCACCCTTAACCTTAAGTACCCACCTACCTAGATTCTGCCTGTTTCTCTTTAGATCCGTTTGTTCGAAGGCTGCTTGAAGCTGGTAAAGAGATCAAGGAGTTTTATATTCTAGGATCACCTTTTCCTGTCCCAAATGTATCTCAGCAGTCAGCCCTGAGGAAGGCCTTGCAACAACAATTTACCATCATACAAGGCCCACCAGGTATATCCTTTGAGAACATGATTCATTTGCCATCCTCCCCACTTACACCTCTCTTGTGTCCCTGAAATGTTGGAATTGTGAATTTTATGACAGTATTAGTGGGTTATGGAGTACATGTGTGCAAGATAAGACATTTAGCCTCGGTCTTTTCTTTTTTAAGTTGGTACCATCTTAATAAGAACATCCCGGTAACTGACGTTACATAACTGACGTTACATAACTGACGTTATACATTGCCTTTTGCCATGCAGTTTTCTTAGAGCTTAATTGTGCATAAACTATATATCAAGACTTTCTGTCAACCAAACACTGGCATGCCTTAACTATCAAGAGCATATGGAGCGATGCTGGGGGAGTGAGAAGGCAGGGTGCGACAGGGGGAGAGAGTGGGGAGGGGAGGACAACGAGGAAGGACAGGGAGGGGAGGACAGATGGAAGAGAGGGGTAGGGGAGGGGGGTGGAATGGATGGGGGTGGAGGGGAGGGACCGGGGGACATGGAGGACGATAAGCGGAGCATTGGGGAGGGGGCGGGGGTATCGGAGGAGAGGGCGGGGGTGCAGGTGGAGGTGACCAAATTTTATCGGAGGATCAAATATTATTGAGGGGTGGATTTGACCCAACATGCCCAAATGGCAGTCTGTATCAAATTTTGGCATCTGTGTTACACTTTTCGTGAAAATGCCCTTATCCTATCTCATCTTATGGAAAATTAATTAAGTTTCTGAGATGAGTACTTATCAAAACTCATTCCTATTATGTTAACACGATCCATGAGCAAATCCCCACATTTAAGGGAAATTAAAACATGCCCACGCTCAAACAGCTCTGTTAGTAAAGCGTCTGCCTAGTGTGCTGCCCCTTGCCTGCAGAGGCCTCAGTTTAAAATCCAACCCCGTTAACTCATGGTTGCTGATTAGGGATCATACCAACATGTGTTTTAATTTTACATTATGTTACAGGCACTGGAAAGACTGTTACTGGTGCTCACCTCACTCACTTCTTCACGGAAGTGAACAAACAGCTGCCTGATACTGGCCGTGGACCACCTCAGGTGCTCTACTGTGGACCATCCAACAAGGCGGTCAATGTTGTTGCTCGTAAGGACAGTTGTTTAAATAATGCAGGAATTGCTGGTTTAAATCCAGACTGCGTCTATGGTGCGTGCGTCCATGGATGAGGCACGTTTGCTGTAAATTAGCCTCCGTCATCTCTCAAGCGTGACGTGTGCGCATGCTCATTGAGGACCGAGAGCGGACAATTGTCAATATGGCGAACGAAACAAAGGGTTGAGCTTTTGTGTTCGGCCGCCAATAGCAAATTTCTTGTTTTCTTCCCATGGATAGAATTGTAGGGAGGTGTTTCATATGACTCTTAGATTATAATAAAACTAATTTTCTGAACACGCTCCTTAATGTTCTTAACCCGGAGACCTAGCGTTCACATTCTTTGATATACAGTTGACGGAGGGAGGGCAATTATTTTACAATGGAAATCATCAATAAATTTAGATTGTCAGGAAAATACACACCAATTTCCCTTTTCCCTTTTCATACAATCAGATTACCTGTTAAGACTAGGCGTGTCGGTCATCCGTGTGTATAACAAAATGGAAGAAAGGCTGGACTACCCGATTCCAGGTTTGGCCGGAAGGGTGAGCAAAACCCATAGTTCCCAGATGGACCCCAATCTGAGAACGATATCACTGCACTACCTCATCAGGCAGAAATCCAACCAACTGAGTGAATACATCTTGGAATATGAAAGAAAATTCAACAGTCCTGGCTATGTTGCCAGTTTTTACGAGCTACTTGAGTACAAAAGGACAATCTACGCAGCAGAGGTGAGAGAAAACATATTTTAGTCTAATTAAAACATCAACCTTTTAGAGATACAAATTTAAAGTCTTAAAATGTGGCTCAGGAAACCAAACATTCTTCCATAAGTATAATGTTGATCGTTGGTTGCCCCCATATAGAGCATGCTTAATGCTCTGACAAGAGTAATGCAAAAAAATGTATGGTAACTGTTAATTCTATGGTAACCTTAATTCTATTTTTCACATTTTCGATTTGCAAAAAAATAAAGGCAGAGGAGATAGAAAAGTACAAGGTTGTCCTGTGTACGTGTAACGAGGCAGGGAGCATTCGAATTCAGAGAAACGTGAACATGATCCAATGCATTATGGATGAGGCAGGCATGTGCAGTGAACCGGAGACGTTGATACCTCTCGTGGGGACTATCAAAATCAAGAAAAAGGAAGAGGAAGTTAAACGTAACCCACGCCAGGTCGTCCTGATTGGTGACCACAAACAGCTCAGGTAAGAGAGGGAAAGTGACACGGTTCACATAATGCATCAGCAGAAGAGTCATATCCATAAAGCTGAAACCAAAAAAAATCTTAAAATGCAGTGCCGATTTAAAGGACACCACTGAATGAGGTCTGATGAATTGTTGTCCCTCCGAGAACATCATATTGTGCTGGGGTGGGACTCAAACACATGACCTCCTGCATGCTTAATTAGCTCGTTTTATATAATTTTCGTTCATGTGACAATATAGACAACATGAATCAAATATCAACATAGGCCTAACTGTTCCCATACTGTTTTTACCTCTGTGATCATATGGCAAAGAGCACGACACATTCCAAACTACCTACGTTCATAAAGGGTTTGTGTAATACGGTTACGTACATTTTGCCCTTGTGCAATTTTGGGCTATAAAAAGTTCCCGCGAAACCGAAACAAGACATAAAATTTATCTAAAAGTTGAATAGTACTGCAAGCTTTGTATCGCAACTCCTTGTTTCGAAAACTGAAGTGCCATTATTAAAAGTAAATTTCGCCTGTTTAACAAAATGTTTAAAAAAAGAGGAAATGTCAAAGGAAAGAACAATGGAATGCCGGTACGTAGTACAACACAGAACGCGCACTACTAAAGGAGAATGGTTGACGTTGAATTTAAAAATGTGTCGTCCTGAAACAGCAAGAACTGGGAAAATACCGGGGTGTTCTGTTTTTTATATCACAAATCGTTTTTTGCAGACCCATCATCCAGGAGAGAACAGCCGTCCAACTTGGAATGGAGATTTCACTTCTTGAGAAATACGAAGAGAAAGCCACAATGCTGACTATTCAATATCGCATGGTGAGTTTTTGCATAACTAGATCTTCAGGCTGCATCAGGTCTAGTTGCCACAAAACTCAAACATGATTACACAAGTCTCAAGAGTAATACTGTACTTTTGCACAAATCTGTAATTTGACAATGATGCATTATTGTCGGTGACCAGCATTTTCGTAACCTAAGGTTAATTTGTGTATAATAAAAACGGTCGAACAGACTGCGCTTTTAAATTACGACTCGTAATTAAAAACACTATACTCGGTGATTTCCCAAGACATGAGACAAACTTCATAGCATGCTATGTTATAAGGAACTGTTCCGTTTGCCTGTTTCATTTCAGCACGAGTCAATCTGTGCGTTTCCGTCAGAGACATTCTACAAGGGGAAGCTTATAACACCGGACATCGTGAAGAGACGACCATGGCAGCGGCTGAACAACACCTGGCCAGGAGGCCCAAGGAACCCGCTGGTCTTCTGCCACCACATTGGCCTTGAGGAGAAACAGAGTGTTAGGACCGAAGAAGGAAACGAGCAGTCTTGTGCGAACCCGCAAGAAATCACGCACGTGGTATGTCCAGAGTTGTTTCAAAACAATCGAATTTCGCTGTAAAAATTAAGGATCAGCCTGGAGCTGACACTGGTTGCATGCTTTTCAATCGATGTGGCATTCATCAGCTGCATGGTTCGCCTAACTGAAATCAAAGTGAATTTTGTAAATTACATGAGCCAGTCTCTGCCAATATAACCTTTATCACGGGCGGCCATCTTCCCTTTTCTCCTATTGATCACGTTCAAATGACGTCATTCGAACAAATTTCGAGCGTGTGCGTGCGCGCGCGTACTTGATGGCGTTTAATACAGTAGCATTTTTTCCCTACAAAGACGGCGTCTGTGAACGTGATCAGTTAGAATGAACGTAACCAAAGCGAGGCTTGCAGAAAAAAACGTTTGATCCCGTTTTCAAATTGTTCATTGTGTGCATCACAATGGCACAGGCGTTGGGCGATGAAGAGAGCGCCCAGCGTGGACAGTGATTCTCAACGGGAGATTACACGCGCTGACGCACTGATCGTATTCGACACTAGCCTTGACCAAGGCTTTGGGATTGTCTTCTAGACGGCCCGCTGAAGTTAAACTGAACAAAGCGCTTACGAGCTATACGGAATCTGTTGCACGTATATTGGCTCACAACGCGCCGCGCTACGACTATGCACACATGCACGTACATGTATCGGTACGGTCCTAAACCCAAAGCCTTGATGGTTCTGCATTCAACCAGCGAAACTCATTACAGTAATAGGGAAACCACCCCAGCGTGAGCTGAGATTTCATTGGTCGACGCACGCCATGCTATGTTTGAAAAACGCTATGATCTGCGATCCCCAGTTCGTTCATCCATGGTTCATCCATGGAGCTATCCGAGGCAGTATTAAGAGCTCCTACAAATCATTCAGAAAAGCTGTCATATTACGACCGTTGTCCCCCAGAAGTGTAATCAAATACGTAAACAGATAAGCACAAAAAAATGCTACGAACCCGAGAATATTTGTTGTTTTCGTCCATCGATCATGCCACGGTTCTCGTAACATGAGGACGCCATTACATGCATAATGCATGCTTCGCGGCAATACGTGCTACTCATGAAGCTCTTGATTGGCTGAAGACAAATGTTAAATATTCATACCTTGCATACCCGCATATCCAAAGCCCGCCCATTTTCGGCCAAAACCGGCCGAAAATATAAAAAAACACATTAAACCCGGAAGTTACAGACCCCACAAGGCTGTCTATCGAGCTAGACCAGGCCGTACGCAGCTAGTACGCAGTATGTATTGCCGTACGGGTTTACTACAGAAGTCGTTATCTCAAAGTGGCTCGTTTTCATGCCGTGTGCAGTTTGCATGCGCTAGACTAAATATTCCCTCGTACAGCAAAAAAACCTGCAGACGGCCTTGGACAAGGCTAATTCGACACGTACTGTGTGGAACAAGACACAGATGGACGCACCGTGATAAAGGTCAATTGCCAGGAATGTATAATTTCTTAGTGTGCAGAATTATTTCTTGTCTCAAAATGAGGAATTTTTTTGAAACGCAACCAGTATGAGAATGTGTATTCAATAAAGAACCTTTTTTTGCAGCAGACACTTCTGCATGAGGAAATACAAGATCTGTAATCAAATCAAACAGGAAACTGCAGTGGCTGCTTCAATAGTGACTGATTAAGATGCACAGTTATGGTCAATAATTATCTATGTTTGACAGGTTCGCATTGCATCAGTTATGGTGAATCGTCTTGAAGTTGGACAAGATAAGATTGTCGTCCTGACCCAGTACCGTCTACAGAGGGCGCAAATTGCAGAGAGTCTGCAGAAAGCAAACTTGGAGCAAATTGAAGTCAGTACAGTTGTCACGAGTCAAGGTAATGACACATAGGAGCAGATCAGGTACCTGTTGTGGGGTGGGGAAGACGAAAATGTGGTTCAATATGGCTCAATTGGGGGTGATTTGCAGATTTTATCCATTTCCTGGAATAGCAAAATTTCATCTCTAGCTCTGTAGACCCGGCCTGCAGGTGCACGTTAAAAAAAAAAAAAAAAATCCATGTTTTTGTCATTGGTAATCACAATTCTTAGACCTAGCTCAAAAGTTAAATTAGCAATTGTGACATCGAGCTATCAATTAGTCACTTGTTACACACTCAAGCCCACATAAGAATTTATCAAAATAAGAACCAATATTAATTGCCATTTGGCAATTACCCTGGTACATGCAACTATCAACTTTTATCAAATTAGGGTAGTGTTAAATAAACTTCTAAAAGATACTGAATCTCAAATAATTACATGGTGATTTGGTACCACGTCTAGTAAGGTTATCCTCTCTTAAGTAAGACTTTAGGGCAAATCTTCACTGACCACTGCAATAAAGACAGTATTAAAAACACATGAACCAGTCATGATAAAATTGTGTATTTAATACAAATTGATATCCAAAGAATTAATACACGGCGACGCATAGAAAAGTACAGAAGCAAAAGCTCTTTGGTACAAATGACAACACAGGCTACATAGGACAACATGCAAAAATCGATGGACAGCATTAGAGTTTATGAACAATTATGAATTTTGATGCACGTCTTTTTTCACAGGACGAGAATGGGATTACGTCATCCTGTCAACTGTCAGGTCGCTACCCAGAGTGGAGATTGACGAACATCCATCTACCGCCTGGAAGAAACGCAACCTCGGTTTCATAACTGACGAGAATCAGACAAATGTTGCCATCACTCGGCCAAAAATGGGACTGATCATTATCGGTGAGCCTCTGATATTTTTTTTAAATGAAAGCACACTTCTATAAGTAAATGAAAAGTAGTAATTGTGACGATCGATAAAGTTTAGTTTTAATAGCCCAGAAGCATTGTGTTTAACATGTTTTGTTTTATTCAGTTAAGAGATTTTAACTTAATCAATTTAATTTTAATCAATTCAGATTGTTTCTTTCTTCTAAAGGCAACAAGTATCTTTTGAGTGTTCACCACACATGGAAAAAGCTTTTAGCCCACTACAATGAGAAGACTGCGGTTGTGGATGCTGAAAAGTTTCTGCCGGTGTAGAAGTTGGTACATATATACTATAGGCCTCCAAGATGTCAACTTGTCAGCCGATGCATAGCCTACGTCCATCAGCAATGGTTCCACTCAAAGTCACTTAACCATTCCTCTGGGCTTTTGCAGTGCATATGTCTTAGCCAACCTGTATGTATTGTTTAGAAGCATATCATTCCCATGGAAACGGTGTAAGTTTTCTTTGGCAGAATTAATACAACATTCGCAGGTGTCTGAGCTGTCGTTGCCTGACATTTACATCTCGATTTACAAGTTAAGTTAATATCTATATTTCCTATTTACAATGCATTCCAGAATGTTTTAGTGTTTCACGTCATATACATATGTACTCATACATAATGAACTATAGGTAATAATATAAGTTGCATGGTGTCAGTGTAAATAGCATTTTAAGCATGGAAAAAATGGAAATATATACATAACCGCGGATGCAATACATGTACAAGTAAACATTTTAGGAACCATTCCACATTTCTTATCGGTATTAATTGTTTACAATGACAGCGAAAATGTTTTATACATTGTACCGGTATTTTAATGGTTTCTGTTGAATTAATTGCACATATTGACTTTTAAATAAATGCATAGAAATATTTTTAAAAATTGATTGTATTGCTGCAATTTAACCGGAGATTTATGTGTATAACTATGTAATGAGCACTATTTTATTAGTTATCCCACGAGCGCGAGTGGAATACGGCATTATGTAGTGCTCGCGTCTGCGTCCCAAGTTTTCTTAAAGATAAAAATACTTAATGTTTTCCATCTTTTAATGTCTTGGGATTTTTACGTTTGAGCTCCGGCCGTTCAAGAACTTATGATACAGGATTCTTACAAACTTAACTGTTACTACAACATCATGAAAATAGGACAATAATATACAGGTATTATATTTATCGTTGGGTTGCTATGCTTATAACCTGTGTTTACTGAGAAGCAATGAGCTGTTACTGTTATATACAAAGCTACATGTATATTATCTTATTATGATAGTTTAAATTGTTTTTACAGAGATCTTAAATGACTATATACAGAATATATATGTAATTTATGGAGAAGACTGAATACATTAATTTTTATTCCTTTTAATTTTATATAAACACTGAGGTAAATATTTTGGGTTTGCAAAGCTGGCTTTTCAAGTGACTAAATTTAAAGTGTATATATATTGCCATAACCGTAATGCATTACATAAACAAATTTTAAAATAAACATTTTAGAAACCATTCCACATTTCTGATCGGTATTTTTTATACCGACTGCGGAAATGTTTTATACATGTACATTGTATTTTAATGGTTTCTGTTGAACTAATTGCACATATAAAACGTACATGTATCTGACTTTTAAATCAATGCATATTTAGAAATTTACATTAAATTTTGTTTATTGCTGCAATTAAACCGGATCTTTATTTGTGTAACTAAGTAATAAGCACTATTTAAATACTTAATGTACATGTTTTCCATTTTTTTTAATGTCCTGGGAAGTTTGTTTTGTAAGTTTGAGCTCCGTTCAAGCACTTAACTGTTACTACAATACTATCATGAGAATAGGACAATAATATACAGGTATAGTAAACTCTCATTTTAACACCCCCTGATACAAAGCTCTTCTCGATATAAAGCTCCTTTTTCTAAGTTCCAGCAATTATTCCCTGCATTGTGTATGCACTGGTTATAGCGCTCTCTGGATATAAAGCTCAAATTATTTTGGTCGCTTGAAGAGCGCTATTTATGAGTTTTTTCTGTATAGTTCATTTATCGTATAGGTTGGGGCCTGCTATGCTTATAACTTGTTTTTGAACCAAGCTGTTATTGTTATATATACAAAGCTATATTCTCTTTCTATGATAGTTTAAATTGTTTCCAAAATATATACTTCAATAGTCCGCTTTAATTTGAACTATTAAAGAGATTTTAATTGACTATATACAGAATATATTTTTAATTTATGGAGAAGACTGAATTCATTAATTGTTATTCCTTTTAATTTTATATAAACACAGAGGTAAATATTTTGGGTTTGCAAATTAAGCTGGCTTTTCAAGTGACTAAATTTAATATGGTACTGTACTAGCTGTTTCTTTTCTTGATACGCAATGGGCAGTTTGTGACGGCTATAAATTGCCAGTGTTGTAGTCGAGTCACCATGAATATCGAGTCCGAGTCTCGAGTCCGAGTCACTTTCCTTGAGTCCGAGTCACGAGTCACTTTCCTCGAGTCCCAGTCACGAGTCACTTGTTCGCCAAATTAATGAAACTGAATCTGCTATATTTCGTTCACACAATATATGTGAAATAATGTACTCATGCACTCCTTGCCGGCCTGGTGGGGCAGTGTACATATTCACGCATCAGACTTTTTCCCCCAAAAAATCCTGCATTATAGCGGGCAAGTATATCTCTATTTTCTGTAATTTGCTATACTATACAGAAATAGTATATATTTGAATTCAAAATGTATTTTTAGTCATACATTATAATACCCTTGATTTTATCAAAAAAGTTAATACTGATATTAACTTATCTTCATTAATATAGCGGCACGGCCGACCCTATAGTATTGGCTTATCCGGGTTTGGCAAAGTAGACATATGGGACGACTTGGATCAATTTTACAGAATTCATGCTAAATTCAATTGTGTTTTGAGTTTGTGAATTGATCAATTATTTCATCAATATATAAAACTTGTCAACAAGACAAATTGACCAGTAAGTTTCTCTACACTTGTACAGTACTTATTCAATGTTAAACAAATGTTCATAGAATAATTTCATATGAGACCTAATTGTAATGTATTTCTCCCCCTGATAAAGGTAAATTTATGTTAACACCAATAATCTTGATCTTACTCGTACAATTGAACAGCTCCAACTGGACAAACTCACTGTGAGATTATATCTGTTGCTCAAAATGGTCAAAACTTCTTCTTAGTGTGGGACATTTAGCTAAGAATCTGATAAAGAAAGAAATTATCGACACGTTAGGCCTGGATGAGCTCCACGAAACTAGAAAACGTCAAGTCCCTGTCGACGAAATTTTAAGTTTATAGCCTACTATAGGCTACATTCAAAGTGGCGACAGCACTCCGACACAAGTTACCTCTTGTAATCCGATTTTAACTAGGCATGCCAAGCTTGAGAAGTTAAGATTATATGTTTCACTTGCAGATCGAAATGCCTTCAAGAAGCTGTGTTTCCCCTTTCCAGCAAAGCTGCCAGTGTTGTCACAACCACTTAGCGCATGGAGACCAGGGAGGGCTGCTACCTTTGCTGGGCCAAGTGCTGCCTCGTATACATCATCAAGTTTGATTGTCTTCCTCCGTGATCCTGTGACAATTAATGCTTGTATTCTTGCACAAAAATGTAAACGTCTGGCTAAAATGAAAACGTCCATATCCGGATAATCCGGGGAGAAGATGTCACGTACTTCTTGTTGCTCCACAGGGTGTTGCATTTAGTGTTGTGTTTCATATAAGTATAGGGAAACGCTGGGGTGTATAGTCCCATGGTAGTCTTCACGTATGCTGGTTTTTCTTGGGTGTGTACCCGCCAGAGGGTCTCGACGGTACAAAAGAACTTTAAAAACTGTAGTTCCATGGCCTCCAATTTATTTCTTCCATCCCAATTAATTGTTAAATAATTAGTCAAAAATCCCTAATGAAATCAAATACAATATTGTGATTACATGTATTACACACTGGCCTAATGTGTATATGTTCTAATCATAATTATAATATCAACCAAGATTGTACATGTGTATGTCTAGTAAACCTAAGCGACATTCAAACTCAACTCACCCGAACCGGCCTGCACAACGCCTAGCTCCCTGCTTCTCTCTACGGCCTACCGTATGCACTACTTGCGCTACACGCTCGACCGAATACAACGACAGCGTACTACTGCACGTAAACATTATAACCACTACACATGGCCAAAACTTTTAGTCATCATGTAGTCACAAAAGACACCAAAACTCGAGATAGGAATATCATCAACTCGCCCTATCTGCGCTAGAAAGTGTCTTGAATTCACGTGGACACGGCATCCATTGTCGGCAGCAACAACACAAAGCAGAAACCCATCAACAAAGGTGGAATTCTCAGATCCAAATTTGTCGCGTCTTGCAGTAAAATCTGCCTCGTGTGGGGTTGCACAAATCGATCTATCCCAGTATAAATTTCAAGTGTTTTCCATGAACTAAACATTATCAAAAACGGTATCTTTGGAACAAAATATCGGTTCCATGCTGTTACAATATATGAGAAATTAACTGGGTTATAATTAATATTTAAAATAATTACTTTAAGACTCGCCTGAGTGTTACATTTACAAACAGGGCGTGCTCCCCCGGTACGGCTACTATAATATTGATACCGTTCGAGATGCTTACACCGGGTAACATGGGGTTTACACGCGGGGGAATTAGCCCCCGGGCCCAGAAGATGCAAAACGAACGACACGGGGTTTCGCTTTGTGCGGGGTGGAGTGACTTGTTGAAGATCTGTATAAAAAATAAACCAAACCAAACCCGGCCGAACAAACTACGCCACTGAATAGAGCTTCTGCACCGGCGGCCATGACAGGGGGCAGGTTTTCTTATTTAAATGATGTAACAATAGAACCACAAAGCACCTACTCACGCAAGACACATGGTAACAATGTGACTGCCCCCTGTCATGGCCGCCGTGCAAAGGCTCTATTCCTCCTTCCACCATGTCCACTGCCCGGCCGGCGACACTTACACAAGTTTTCCCGCTACTGCCGCGCCAGCGCCACTGCACTAGATACAAAAATCCTCCTTCTACTTTTGCGCCACTTATTAGGCCTCAGTTACAAAAGTCCTCCTCCTACTGCCGAGCCATTTAGAAAAGTCTTCATATGTATAAGCCAGTTCGGAATCTCGCGCGCGCAATGAACGTCTATGGGATTGTGTCAAGGTCATTTGAGATAAACACAGGTCATTTGAGATAAACACAATGCATACCGCTTTGTTTATCTCAAACCAGAGTCGGGAGACGCATGCGCAGTCGAGACTCCGAACTGGCTTATTTCCGCGCCAAGTTTACAAAAGCGTTTACGTTTTCACACACTAGAGGGCGCTATAAGTGTTCGACCGTTTCGCCAGCGCACTGTGCAGCGCACCAATTCCAAGCTCGTACATTTATTTGCTGAGAAAGTTTCAACATTTCCAGCTGGAAAGTGAACAGGTACGGTGAGTGGAAAACAATCATGGTGTAACCATGGCATGGTTTTTTTCATGAAAAAAACACGTGATAAAGTTAGGGCCTAAGCCAAGGTAGCCCAGGCCAGGGGCCGGCCAGGTTTGACTCCGTACTCACCGTAGTCTGGTAGTACCGCATACTACGTGACGGATGTCGGACGCTTCGCCCCATTTCCACTTCGCCCCATGTCAGTTCGCCCCATACCACTTCGCCCCATTGCTACTTCGCCCCATTGCCACTTCGCCCCATTACCACTTCGCCCCATTGCCACTTCGCCCCGTTGACACTTCGCCCCATCGCCACTTCACCCCATCGCCACTTCGCCCCACCTATGCTATTTAGCCGGCAGCTGTAGCGGCCTACTTTAACATCTGTGACGTTTTTAATTTCCCAAGTCCAAGAGTGTTTGTCCAAGAATGTTATTCGAACTGTTTTTTTCCAAACGTACATGTATATTAGAAAAGGGTGCCTAGGCTTATACATACCTGCAGCCGATTTCACGAAAACTTACGCTGTTGCGTAAGCCCACTTGCTCAACATTTCATTGCGTAATAAAGTTGCGCAACATTCTTCTGAAGATAATACGCAAGCTATGGGGCTTGCACCATTTGTCAAAAGTTGCGCAAGCTGCGCAATGTTTCGTGAAATCGACTGCTGTAGGCCTACATTATAAAAAAGCAAAATAAAAACAAACAAACACAAAACAATTGCACTTGTGGCATTTAAATGGCTTTATATCCAATCAACAGAACTAGAAAGCCTGTACAAAAACAAAATTTCAAAAAATGAACGATTATTTATATTACACAAACTACCGTAAAACGATTACAATATATTTTATGTCCAACCAACAAAATCAGAAAACAAGTTTAAAAACAATTACAACAATTTACGAACAAATAATTTCCGCAAACGTAAATAAAATCAAATCAAATCAAACAAAATAAAATCATAAAACGTACAAAAACAAGATTATTTTAATACGCATCAATTTATAAAGAAATATTTCAATTACACAAACCACCATAAAAACTTTTGTTTGCTTTATAAAATGGGTTAATACTCAAAATTGTACGCAACTTGTGTTGTAGAAAGAATAGCAGATATTTGTACAATACACAAATTGGCAAATATTATTTTATGAAAGTGGCCAATTCGTTTTAAGCCGAATTTGAGTGCAGTTAATTAAAGCAAGAATTAAAGTTGACATGTTTTTGTTTTGTTTTTTCTTTGTTTAGTTTGCAAGCAATCGAAAAATAAAAATGTGAAATCCAATTTTAATCCGCTTTTTTTGCCCGTTTTCCAAACGCCCTGTATAGTGTTGTTAAAAAGTCATTAAGGAAAAAATAGGCCTAGAGGAATTCAAAATACCATCCTCGCCAGTTGAAATTTTCTCAACGAAAAAAACCACGCACGGTGGACTCTTTTCCCTTTTTTTAACTGACTGCCGGCTAAATAGCATAGGTGGGGCGAAGTGGCGATGGGGCGAAGTGGCGATGGGGCGAAGTGGCGATGGGGCGAAGTGGCAATGGGGCGAAGTGGCAGTGGGGCGAAGTGGTAATGGGGCGAAGTGGTAATGGGGCGAAGTGGTAATGGGGCGAAGTGGTAATGGGGCGAAGTGGCAGTGGGGCGAAGTGGCAGTGGGGCGAAGTGGTAATGGGGCGAAGTTGCAATGGGGCGAAGTTGCAATGGGGCGAAGTAGCAATGGGGCGAAGTGGTATGGGGCGAACTGACATGGGGCGAAGTGGAAATGGGGCGAAGCGTCCGACATCCCTACGTGACGACTACGTACGTGTATACGGAGTCCAGGCCCGGGGTAAGTTAAAAAAACAGGGGGGAATTTTTTTAACAAAACAAATCAATACTTCTACCTTGTGCTGGAAGCCGGTAATGTGCTAACAAAGTTCCACGTGTCATGATCTCTGGGATTGCTGGGTTTTGAAATCCTCTACAAACTTACAAAGCACAAAAAAAAAGGCAAAATGCAAGAGGGCGGCGCGGGCTGCAGTGGGGTAACCGGGTTCACAGCATATACGTCCGTGGTTCACAGCCAGCCACAGCTCACAGCCAATCAGGGCATAGCAATCCCGCCCTCTTGTAGTATTGTAGTGTTTGCCATGTTTGCAAAATTATGACGTATGGGCCTCCACGAAAAATTGGTTAAGCAGCGAAAAGGAAAAGAAATTTTGTTTGTTTGCTGTCATCGGGAAAAATCGACCACTGTGCAGAATTCTGGACATTCCAAGGACCTACATGATAAAGGTGAAATTTTCAGATTTGTAAACGGGCGTCATCTTAGTCGTGCAGGCATGGCCAAGATGGCGCCGTGGAGAGTAAATCTTGATCAGCTAAAAGTAATTAATTTATTTTAATACATCCCAATGTAAATGTTAAAAAATCACTTTTAGTCTTCTAAAAATAGGTTTCCCCTATTCTGTCGGTCGTACATCCTGGCACTTTTGTGTATCAACGGTTACCGTTATCATATCCGTATTTGTAATCATATTCGTACACTTTTAAAACCTCTCTAATATCGTTTAAACAGCACTTAAAGGGCCCCTTATTTAGGATTTTTATCAATAAAATCTATGCTTTAAAACCACTTTACTCAGTTATTTGGAGCTTGTTTTGGGGGTTAAAACAAAGGTTTTTGGTTTTTATGCTAATGCAAATATGCATATTCATGACCAAGGTCACGACGTCACAAGAGGCAAACACAGGAAAATCACATTGAAATGTGCACAAAAGATTCCACTTTTTTCTCAATTTTCCTGAAACTTTTGTAATTCATGGCTGTTTGAGTTTGTTTTACATGTTGCCTGCTGTAAGCCATGACAAAACTGGGGGTAAAAACTGCAGCAATTTGCCACAAGTCCAACTTGAAGTCTTATGTTTTTTCTTAACTTTTCCCTTCTGTCTTCCTTATGTGATGCACTCAAAACAGCGCCCTCTGTCTGTGAGTTATTGCAATGAAATCTTCAAAGTTGAAAAATGCCACCTTTTATTGATTTTACATCCAAACGAACAATAGTATGTCTTGCTGAACAAGTAATCCGTCATTATGAAGCAAGGCTTAGGCACAAAGTTGTTTAGGATGTCACAGGCCCTTTAAGTTTGTTTTTGTGGCTTATGACTTACCGGTATTTCAGTTGTTTTCATTGAGCTTTTTTTTGTTTTGTTTTAATTGTTTGATTTTCTTTCTTTTTGCCTGCCTTTTTTGTGTTGATTTATTTTGGCAGTTCAGTTCATAAAACCCCATAAAACCCACTCCCCTCCCGCATGCATCCACGCACTGGCACCTACCTAACATGATTCGGGCCGCTCCTGGTCCGTAACGCTAACCCACCATGGACTTCCGGCGGTACGGCAGGTATCAGCTTGCACGAATCAGCGAAGAAGATGAAGAAATTGAGCAAGAGGCAAATGAAGGAACGTCCTTGATGGAGAATGGGGATGAGGATACGTTTGAGCATGAAGCATCGGATGAAGACAGTCAAAGTAGGGATTAGGCTTGGGCGATTCTAGCATTTTCGGGGTCAACTCCGATTCCAAAAAAGAATCGCGATTCCATTTTTCACGGGAAAACATTAACTACATTTAGCACGTATTGTGCATATTGTGCAGAGGACGACTCAATTATTGGCACCAGGGGCGGGTCCAGGATTTTGAAAAGGAGGGTGGCGTGAAATTTGTAAGCATGAAATGCTAATAACACTAAAATAGCGAGCGCGTAGCGCGAAGCCCTAACGGCTTCTAGATGGATTATAGATGCTCTGGTGCGATCTGGGGCAATATTTAACCACTTTAAGCAGGAAAAGTTTGTTTTGTTTTGTGTTTTTTTGAAAAGGGGGGAGGGGGGGGGGGGGGGGGGGGGGTGCGCACAGTTTGTAAACAACTCCATCACATGCACCTAGTACCTGCACACCACTGATTCCCAGTACACATTGGCTAATTTCACACTTGACAGATTTTATTTTACTTTTGGTTCCAAATGGATCTTGGGATATCAGAGCTCGGGCAATTGCCTGATGTACGTGTAACTCCATATGATTACAAATTTTACGCAAATGTTCTTGAGATTTCAGGCAAAGTTTTGACAGTCAACTGATAATATCCTAATGCCTTTACATACGTGGTGATTGGGCATGGCTAACATTGTTGTGATGTTGCACTTATTACGAACCAGATACTCGCCTTCGCGAATAAGCCATCCCAAAATGCATTAGTCCATCCGTCCCATGATGCATGGACGAGTATTAGCATCTAGATCATTCCGTAAAACTCTCTCAACTCACTAGGAAACCTGCAGCACTGGCTGCCTGTTGGCTAGTCAAACACCACCTTTACTACACTCACATTTTTTCAATTTGTTCCTGAATGCAGAAAGGCAATTTTAATGGTAAAGTACCTTGCTCAAGGGCACATGCACCGTGGCACTGCCTGGATTCGAACCCACAACCTGTAGATTGAAGCATGTCTTGCGTATGATCCTAGAAAACTTTTGAGGAAACACATTGGGTAACTGAATATTATCCTACAAAATCTACCTCAAAAAATGTTGTGTGGGCCAGTGAAAGTTAAAGGAGTTTCTTCAGATTTTTCAGGGAATGGATTTCGTTCTATTAAACCTAACAGTCGTATAGAATACCTCAACAAAATACTACCTATGGGAAGAAAACATGAAATTTGCAATCTCCAATTTGGATGTAGGAGCAAAAAGGTTGGTGTATCACTGCTTTGCTTTATAGAAACAGATAAATTAGTTTACAAAACATTGGTGTTTTTTATGATATCCTTGAAAATATATGGATTGAGTGCAAAATTTTAGAATGGTAATAAGAAAAATATGACAAATTATGTGGTATCAAAATCTCAACACCCATGGGAAAAATGGGGGTGTCTCTCCACCAGCGTTGCAAATCAAATATCACATAATTTATGTGGTTATACAGAGACAAGTAGAAGCATGTCATCATCATCGTCAACCTCATCAGAAACCCCGACGTCTCCGACAGAAGCCACACCACATGATGATGATCAGACATCCCATCAAAATGAAAATGGTTCTGAACCAGAAGTAACCCCCATACATGAGCAAGAGGTAATGATGATTATGATTTTGTTTAATTCAAAGCCTCATTCATTTTCTAAGTACCAGTATGTACTCTACACAAAAAAACAATTATAAAGTTATTCTGTTTATTACAAAGGACATATACTGAGCAGCAAAAAAAATAATAATTTTCAGTTTAAAAAAAAATTGAAAATTTCTTTTGTAATTACTGCACAAAGCTCTGTGCTGAAAATTACCGCTCTCAGATTGACTACTTTTTAAATCAAATTTCTTTTGCTGCTCGGTATATGCATATTTTTATACAGCAGATTTCACAATTGTTTTTAAAAAATGGCATTACTTTTGTGTAATCATCACAAGATTGGACAGTTGGGTTAAAAACCCAAGAAAAATGGGTTTTCTAATGAGAGCCCTCAACTACAAGATTGTCCCTGAAACAGGGATGTCACAATTCATTGCTGTGGGAATTGCTTTTGTTATCAGACAGGTCCACTTGGACCTGGGGAAATCATTGAAGCAGCTGAACAGCATTTTGTGTTCGAGCACAACACGCGCGATTGTCACATATGCAAAGCGTGATGCGTGCGCACAACGACAGACAAAATTTGAATAGAGGACTCGCATGAAAACAAAAGTCACACGGTCTATACTTCCAGTTCTTTTCTACTTGCTTTGGATGAACAGAGTAGTCCAACTCACTCACAGAATGAGGATGAAAGCGTACAAAGACACGTAAACGAAGAAGCACGTAGCAATGGGACAGACGGAATTCCAGATACACCACCCCCATCGTACCAAGATCCACCGTCGTACCACGAAGCCGTACGGCTACCATCAGTCAAAGTTGAAGACATAACGGGGAGAAAGGTAATTATATAATATTGGATCACTTTAAGGGTAATATGAGAATGTACTGCATGAGTCATAAAAAAACTGAACGAGCCAAAGGCGAGTTCGGTATTTTCAGGATGAGTGCGGTGAAGATTTTTGTCCGTTTGGTGTTTATAACGTTTACAACTACGTATACGTGTGCTTTTGTTACTGTTGTACAGTATTTGATACCATACTCATGCACGTGTTGTACACACACAAAGCATTCAATTGATGAATGACACGCGTGTACGTGTATGCTTTGGTGCGCCCAGTACATGGACGCACATTGGATTGGGGATCTGTGCTTCACAGTATATCAGAAATGCACGGTATCCGAAAAAGCTTCATTTTATATAACAATTATATAATATTGGATGGCTTTGAGGGTGATATGAAACACCACTATTACGACTCTTCATTTGACTATTTTTGGGGGCAGGAATCAGACAATGATTTGGAATGCGATAGTGATGAAGCTGTTGAACCTACCGTCACAGTGAATCCATTTGATGCTATAGTTGAGGACACAGAGGACGACATTGAAATGGGCGAGATTTTTGGTAAGTTGGTGATGATCAAAGATCTGATAACTCAAAACGCCTCTTAAGTTAAAGGCCCATGGTATAATGTGCATGTGAAATGTTAATGAATTCCTTGAACAGTATCATTACATACATGTACAAGAAGAATCTTGGTAAATTAGCCTGCAGAAATTTCAGCCAATTTTTCAATTAGTTAAAGATAATTTTATATAAATGAATCTTTCTACATGTACATGTACATGTAATTATCTTTCATCAGATCCAAGACATGAATGTCCAGAGCCAGTTGCCACAGCTGAAACGAGTTATATAACCCCCGCTCCAGGTAAGAAACAAAGTATGCTGCAGTCTTTGGAACTTTGCAGATTACCTTGTTACAACAGGGACCTTGTATGGAATTCAACCTGAATGCATGGATCTAAAAAGGCCTCCTCCCTCATTTTACAATTGTATGCAATATTTTTTCGGAAAAAAAAAATAAAAATTTTCTCAAAAAAGCAAATGTGTTAAGACCAGGGCCCAATTTCATAGAGGTGTTTAAGCACAAGAATTTGCTTAAGCACAAAAAACACTTGCTTAGTAGAGAACATTACCAGTGAAATCATCATATGATAGAAATAGTGTATTACCAGTGTTAGAGGACTGTTTCATTTCCATGACAATCGCATGAAATTTTTAGTGGGAACCTCATTTTATCAAGCAAGGTTTTTCATGCTTAAGCAATTTTTCATGCTTAAGCAGCTCTATGAAATTGGCCCCTGGTCAAGCACCACAAATAATGACTCCTTGGGAGACAGCGGCAAAGCTGACATTATCTCGTCAACTGCCTCTGTGACTATTGCCAGAACATGTTTACACGTCCTCCGGCGTCAATTGATTAATGCTTATTGTCTCGATAAACTCGATAAACGGGTTGTGGCACCTGTGCCCTTGAGCAAGGCACTCAACCACACTTGCTCCCATTCCTGTAATTGGCGGTCTCTCCGCTGTTGGATGTGGTAAATAAATAAATAAATAAAACTAGTAGGAGGATGAGTTAGCAGAAAATTTGCGTTTAAGAAGTGCGCAAAATTTGACCCAGCTCTTTCTCCAGCAGACATTTCCATCAAAACATTTTTTTTCTTTCTGCGATTCTTCTTTTATTCAGAACCTTCGCAAAGTTTTGTAGAACCGATGGAGATAGAAAGCCAAGAAGAGAATCGTTCGTCTCGGTCGGCCGGCTTTGGCGTAAGCTTCAAGCAGATGAGCTCTCGCAGTCTCCTAATCGTGCTCTTTAGTGTTCTTATTGCCATAGCAGCTATGCTTATTGTTATCCTGCTGCCATTGACATTCTCCTATGTGGAGTACTACGAGGTATAGATCATTTTAGATTGTTTAAATCATGTTAAATTTTCCCCAAAATTTAAGAATTGTCAATTAGTCGTCCGTCATCAGAATATGCGTAATGCCATGGATCATCCAATTATGGTCAAACACATGTACAGGATGAGTCAAAAATCAAAACTCATCGTAAGGATGTGAACCCAAGATCTCTGACACACTAGGCAGATGCTCTACTAGTAGTGCTTTAATTAGAGACCGTGGTCTATTCCCTCAGGTTTTCTCTGGGTGTTGCATGAATGCGCAACTAATTGAAGTAATGAATTAGCTACTGTGGGAAATTTTATGAGCTGCTTAAGAAAGTTATTAACAGACTGAACAAATTTCAAGTTTTTAATGAGGAACCTTTGATGCACTTCACTTGTAGTGTTTAACTATAGACATGTACTGTGATATGTTTTAGTTTGTTTGCATAACTATACATGTGTACCCATGAAACTTCTGAAAGTGCCCCGGCCCCTCTTTATTCTTGCAACCTTTTGTTGGTCCAATGAGTAACTACCATGTACAAATTTTCAAACTTTACTAATTCAACATTTTTTTGTCATGGGTGCCTTGGACAACCGAAAAAATGGGACTATCATAATTCCCCCAAAATGGTTGCCTGTGGACAACCTCAAAAATCTGCAGCACTGCAGCACTAAATTTATCAAAGTTCAATCGTTATAATTTTGACTTCACATTGTAAATAAAGTTTTCACGAAAATCAGGGGCAACTGCTATTTACAGAGATTAGTTGAGCACTTGCTTTCATTATTAATTAGGGTCAGCAATTCGTTTTGTTGAGAAAGAAACGATTGTCCTCAAAATGTTTCCTTCTCTCTTTCTGTCCTCTTGGATGCAGCTGGGTCTTAAGAAACAGCGTTCCACAGGCCGTGTCCTCGTCACCGATGGAGCGTATGAATCGGGCCGTTATGCCATCGGGGTCGATTACACCTTCAAGAAGTACCCATCCATGGCCACTAATGTCCAGATGGATGATGTCTCTGTCGTCACGACGGCTGGCTTGTTGCACAGTTTCTCATGTAGCTTCCAATACTTCATCAGGTTTGTCCATTTAATAGAGAGATTTAGATGCACCAGCGTAGACACAAAGGATTCTGAAAATTGTGTGCATACATCTCATGGCCATTTAAAGGAACATGTCCAGATCACATTTTTGAACCCCCATGGTGTTGAGATTTTTATACCATATTTCTTGTCATATTTTTCTCATTACCATTCTCAAATTTTGCGCTCTCTCCGTATATTTTCAAGGAAATCGTCAAAAATCCACTGTTTTGTAAACTAAATTATCTGTTCCGTAAACCTTTTTGCTTCAACATCCAAATTAGAGATGGTAAATGTCCTGTTTTCTTCCCATGAATAGTATTTTGGGGAGGTATTTTATATGATCGCTAGGTCAGAATGAAATTTTATTTTCTGGAAATCCTAAACAAGCTCCTTTAATACATTTGTAAAAGCGAAGCACTATTTTTCATGTTTGTGCACATATAAATTAAATTAATGTAACAGTAAAACAGTTGACTTTTTGCCAACAGGGAAGGTGAACTTGGCCTTCTGGAGCAGCGATTTGATAAGGGCTATCCTGAAATAATCCAATCAGTAGCTGAGGCAACACTGAAGAACACTGCAGTGGCCGTTTCACTGTCCATGTACTCCCACCAGAGGAGACAAGTGGAAATTATGTTTCATGATGCGCTTCGAGCTAAACTTGGAGGTAGGAAAGGCAAAATGTTAAAGACAGATTACATGATTGGAAAACCTTTAAAAACAGGAACAGCATTACATAACTAAGGGACCCTCCAAAGTTGTCAACATTTTCACAGTTCTACAGAGTGTAGTATTTTTCAAGACCACCTCCCCCGAAATAGTATTTATCAACATTTTTTGTCACTACCATGAAATGTCAACATTTTACTGTGCATGTAAAGTTGTACGCAGCCCTCGAGCCCCTTTCGTCCCCCCCCCCCCCCCCCCCCCTTCCTATGCTTTGTATAACCGTGAAAATGTTGATAACCTTTCTAATCAATAATGTTGATAAACTGCCTTGTAGACATTTCAGCTACACAGAAACAGTAAAACTTAAAAGCTGAAAAATCCATGCATGGTTTTTGTGTTGAATGGATGGTAAAAAATTGTCTGCAGACATTTTTTTAAAGCACCTTCAGTTGGCAATTTCTCCCACAAAGGCACCATTTTACACGGGAAAAAAATCATGTGGTGTTTGTTACCATTGCTATCAACACTTTTAATCAGATTTTTCATGTCAACTCATGAAGTAACATTTTGGATAACTGCAAATTATGTATGGGGCTTTAACGTTCTGCTTCCATTCCACAGGTAATTGCTGCCCAGACAGGGAACAGTGCATACTAGAAGGCACATGCCATCTATGCAGCAACTCAACAACAGCCTGCAGTCAGGGTTACCACGTAGACGTACCCTTCTTTCAATTCCTGGGAATCGAACTCCCAGAAATCATCAACAACAACAATCTTCAGGTCCAGCTGATGAACGAAGGAGCAGAAACTGAAAAGTTCATCCAGAAAGAGCTTCTGACGCGGAAAGAGACAGAACGAATAAGACAGGACATTCTCAATGCAGGTTAGGTTTGATTCACACAACCCTTTTCATGAATTACACATGTACATTTGACACGCGTCGCTTAACAAAAAATAAAGCACGTACATAATTTTGACTGAAACGACACACTGAAAACCACAGAATACTGGGATGAGATTTTTCTGACTTTAAAAATAAGGTCCGACTTTCTACACTCGCTGACCTAATTGAGAATTGACGTCAAGTTCCGTTCCAACTTTATCATGGAATTCCCAACCTGTTCAAATGAAATTTTGGAAAATCTCGTTATTCTGCATGTGTCGGTGCCAAGGTATTAAATAAATGTTTACAAGCGCACCACCTGCTGTTCTAACGCATTTAGACTTCTCTAGAAGCTCAAAACCAACATTGGAAAAAGAAGTAGGCCTATATTCTTTTCGATCGGGTTTGTCAATTTAGTTGATAAATTGTTTTCCCATTCGGCTCATCACCAATGTGCGCGCGCCAAATTCATGCCACGAATTTGGCGCACGTGCCTGTGCCTTTAAGTCTGATAATTGGTATTTTTTATCCCTTATGCAGCCACAGAAATAACCACTAATGCCACGTCACAAGCCAACCTGATACAATCGATCGCTGAGGCAAAGGCACGTGCCATAGTGGAAGATGCGAACAACCGTGGTCTGGCATTAATGTACAACATGATGGATGTGAGAACTAACGAGCACAAGGCATCACTACACTGGCTCAGAACACTGGAGAAACAAGACAAGCTAGTCATGGGAGTTAGCTTCCAGGAATATATGAAAATAGTGGAGGATTGCTGTCTTACGAAGACTTGATATCGTTGGCAAAGCCACTAACTTTATCAGATTTTGAAACAAAAACCCGAAAAATATACCTTATCGAATAGCTGCCATCTTGTAGGGCAACTTTTTACATTTTATTTAGTCAACAGTGTAAGCACAAAAAGTGTAACCATGCATGTCCTCAAGTATTGAAGAAACTGCCCTACAAGATGGCAGCTATTCTATACGTGTAGGTTGCCAATCCGTAGTCGTGAGATCAGTTGTTTTCCCAGGGAATCTGTTGCAAAATCCGGAAGGGTTTGCAGTCTATATGCAGCACAATATGTGACAGAGGGTACTCCCCCTTCCAATTTCAAAGAAATTCCTCTCGGATTTTAGGGGTGTGGCGTTAACAAAAGTGAAGTGTGTGTTGAGGTATAGGGGAGTCCCTTTGGGCCAGCGACAATATGAGATGCTTAATCAGGGTTATAGCTGAAAGACTTAAAGGTACACACCTGCCTACTGTTTACATGATTTAGTGATGTAGCAGCATTGACAAAACTTTTTTGATGGTCGTTGCACACCTGCCTACTGTTTACATGATTTAGTGATGTAGCAGCATTGACAATACTTTTTTGATGGTCGTTGCGAAAAAATTTCATCAAAATATCCCGTAATTTACTAAAGAAGTGCAAAAATAACGAAAGCGGTCAAAACACGGGTTATACGCTTTACCAGCCGTTGCAACTACGCGAGAGCCTCGCGACTTTGTCACAAACGATTCGCTCTTCTCCTGCTCGGGATATCTCCAATTTTCTGCTCACGATATCTCCAATTTTCTGCTCACGATTTCACTGGACAGCCCGGACGACCGAATAGGAATTTCCGTTTTCTTTTGAGGAGTTGGCATCATGTTTTTTCTTCACGAACGTACGTGCACCGAAGCAACACGCCCTTCCGTGTGTGTACTACGCGGGGCAAATTTCTACACTCCACGGTAGCACGCACTCACTCTCAAAACAAACATGTTCGAACTTTTATACGGCTGGAAATAAAACTAACTAACTCACAAGACCACGTGACCTTGGATTTTTCAAAAGTGCTCAAAAACGGCTAAATTTGACGGCGTCTTTTCAGGATATATCTAATTTACTCTCGAATGCGCTTCAGAATAATGTATGGGTCTATTTCGAGCCCAAAATAGCCCAACAAAGAAGGTGAGTTCCTTTAACTTTTCCTTTTTGCCAGATACAAAATCGTTCGCCGCGTGAATGCCCTTGTTTTAATAAAAATAACATGAAATGGAAAATTATTAGCCCCTATGGGTCTCAAACGTGCGTTCAACCGAACAATGAAGTTGCTATAATGAGGAATAAACGACATATTGGCATGTTTTCCTGTGATATGACAAACAAATTTCCAAGAGTTTAGAATAGACGCCATTTCGTGGGGGCACCTTTTGTTCAACAATGGAAGCGATACGGTCAAGGAATGGGAGATAACTAGTCGGTTTTTTTTTACTGTACAGGTGAGAAAAAAAATAAATTTGCCTCTGTAAATGAACGCCAACCCTGTATATTATTACGTCGAATGTGAAATAAGTGCCTTATTTTTGTAATTTATTAATATTGTAGAACCGAATCATTTACAGTACATTTTCTGTATATACATTTGTATTGTAGTACACTACTGATCTGACAAACTTTAATTAAAAAGCTGTACATGGCAGCTGAAATATCATCTAAAACACCTTTTACAAGGCACAGTAATTTCTTTACCATAATTACACACTTCATCAGATAAACAACTTTGAAATACAAAATGTAGAAAAATCATGCCATATATAGAAAAATCTTGGTGAAATAATTTTGATTAGTTTTAACTACTGACACCGAAATTAAATAAGACAACCTGCCATGTTTCACACTACGAATTTAAAGGCCCATGAAACTGTTTGAATTACATGTACTTAACTAGAGAAACATGTTTTGTTGATTGAATACACAAATTTCCTTTAACACCGCTTATCACAGGAAGTTACCATCTTGGACAAATTAATGTAACCATATCCTCAAAGATAACGTTGTATATACAGTTTTGAAAAGCGGGCTGCGTTCACCACTGGTTAGTGATTTTGTGGACTCATCTATGGAAAGCTGTTGTTTGGAACGCAGCGTATTTCGTGGCGCGCATTGCTGACGAGCCTGTGCCTTTAATGTATTAAAATTTTCACTGTGGTATGTTAATTTGAAAATTTACACCTAATACATCCCGACTAAATTCGTCTAAACTAATATTCAATAATTGAATTGACTCAACCTTTGTACTGCATTCTTGCATTTCAGACTTAAAGATAGTATACATGATTGGTAAACTGTTACAAATAGTTTTATCCCCCTGTGTGATTGAAGATATGCATGATTAAAACCAACCTGAGCAAAAACCAGCTTCGTACTTCGTCTAACTTTTGAGAAAACAGTCAAAAAAGGGTTTGCAGTCATTTCGCCCTTAACCACGGCCTGTGCACGAAGTGGCATTTGGGTGATGTAGTGTTTGGACGAAGTAATTTGGGGCGAAGTGGCACTTGGGCGAATTAAATTTTCGTCTCACGAGACGAAAACTAATTGTTTTACTAATTTCTTAAAGACTATAGCACTTCAGACAAAACCATTCCAGGGGAAGTTTTCTACGGTCATCATCATATGTTTATATTGCGTAAATCTGTGATTTTCGTGATTACCAATGATGTAAACTGCCTTTAAGGCATTCAAGTTAGTGGTTGACTTTTCAGTAAAAAAGGAAGGAAATTTTGCATGGAATTGCCCTTTACTACCAATAAATCCCAGTTGGAAAAATATATACATTTGCTGTATAAATTGCAATTGAAAAAATTGACAAAACGTTGAACTGCTGGTTTAGTGCAGCACAGAAATTAATGGGTATTTCAATCCCTGCCTTTACCACTATCTTATACATAGTGTTGAACCTCAGGCAGAATATTTGAGGTTTAATGTTTTAGCGGCAGTAGCACGTTCCTGATTTCATACCCGTACTGTACAATTAATTCTGATTAATTTCAAAATATACAGTGCCACTATGGTTGAGTTCGGACGGTCTGTTCTTGATACGGGTAACTAGTTCTCGGTGGGATAGGTGGTCAGTCATGTTCGCATGTCAAAAACAGGCCGCCCGAACTCGACCTTAAGGGTTTGCGATGTACGACGTTTTAGCTGGAGCATCCACACCAGCATACACTGGGTTTTTAGCTTGGCTGATGGTCCTAACACCCATGTACGCCAGGAAACCTGCCGTGTCCAATGCTTGCTGGGTCATGATGTCGACGTACGTCTGAGCCTCAGTCTCATACTGATTAAAGATGGCCTGGGCATCGGCTTCAGCTCTGCAAAGGTCAAAGTTTGCGGGCAAATATATGTAATGGCATGCAGAGATATTGTGGTCTTGACTCGCTGATTTAGACTCCGATTTTAATTCAAACTTGTTAAAGCTCCTTTACAAGATTTGCAATGTCCCAAAATTTTAATCAACCATTTGAGATAAGAGTGGTTCAAAATACAATAATATAATGATTCCGGACAAGATTGTTTTTGTTTCATATAAGAAAACAATGATTAAAGGTGAATTTAATCACCCACCTTCACTCACCCCCGGCCCCCTTTATGTCGCCCACACCCCCATAATCCCACATCATTATGTTGACTAGCAAGTACAGTAATCTCACAACACCCCCTGATATAAAGCTCTTCTCGATATAAAGCTCCTTTTTCTAAGTCCCAGCCATTATTCTCTGCATTGTGTATGCACTGGTTATAGCGCTCTCTAGATATAAAGCTTAATTTATTTTGGTTCCTTGAAGAGTGCTATAATGAGAGTTTACTGTACCAAAAACGTAACATTTTCGTACGGACAGGCAAACGGGAATTGGTGTTCGATTACTAAGCCTTACCTGTTGAGGGCAATTTTGGCTTCAGATTTTGCCTTATTCTTGGTGATAGTCGATGTAGTTTCTGCCTCTTTCAGTGTTGTTTCTGCTTGGGTCAGTAATCGAGGCCGTTCACTCTCTGCCACCTGAAAAAAGAAAACACAGCTTTTTCATAATTTCATATACTCAACGAAAAAGGAAACTTTTTTTGCAATTTCCAGTATTTTGTAAATTAGCTACCACGGATCAGCGTTAATGTTAAAGGCCTAAGATGCCGTCCCAAATTGTGTAGAAAACAAATGCATGCATCAAGTGTGTCTAACCTGGATATTTTCCCGGGCAGCCTCTTTGCTCCTGACGGCTTCCTCATACTCGCTTGGACGAGCAATGTTGTTCACCTAAGTATAAAATATAATGGAAAATCAGTGTCGTAACTGTGGACACAAGCTTAGGATGAACACACACAAACAAGATTTTGTTGTAGTCAAACGTGTATATAGTGGCCTCCCAAGGGACTGATAAAAAGTGGCTGCCAGAATAAATAGGTGGTCCTTATGGTTTAGTGGACACATCTTAAAACATACCACAATGCACACTTGGGAGCAAAATGTGCATGTTTTGCCTCCTTGGGTGAGGATTTTGTCACCTCAAATTTTGCCTCGGGTGGGGGTTGGAAGGGGAGGGGCGGGAGAAGCAATTGATAGGTGCATAAGCAAAGGGCAAAAGAACTCTATTTCTGTATTTTCAGGTCTTTGGACTTACAATGTACTGCATACCTTTTGTAACTGCCAGAAAGTGTTAGGGAATTCACTCCTTAAATACATGGACATAAAGTATGCATTAAAGTGTTATAATCCTGATATTACAAAAGTTGGCAGAGATATAACCTACTTGTAGGTCATCAATATTGGTGTTGAAGACTTTGTAGCGACTACTCAGTTCCTCTCGTACTGTTGTCTGAAATTCCTGTCGCATAGCCTGGAACTCCGTCGTGTTGTACTTGCTACAAGCCTCGTGAATTGCGGACTCTCCTGTACGGTAACATTTGTCAAAAAGAAGTGCCTAGGATAATTGGTCACAAATAACTGGTACACATTTGGAACAAAGTTGGCTGTAGTTCGTACTACCCACCTCCCCCCTCCACACCAACCTCCCCCTTTGGCCTCAAATTTTGTCTAGTGTATTTTTTTTCCCAGCAGATCTACAATCCAACTAATAAAAAAAGGCCTTATGTGTGCAGAAGGGGCAAAAAATGCTTCATAATCAGTAGAGAGGTTTAGCATGTGTATGAATACGGTGACAAATACAGATATATCGTTTACGTTACGCTCATGAATTGGGTTTCGCACTAGGTTTCTGCATCCATTGTTCCAACCTGCTGAATGCTAAGGTCTGCTTTTTGGCTTGTTTTTACCCTTTCTTTTGGGCATGACTCATTAAATTCAATCCTTGTTCACGAAAGATACATGAAAAAGAAATAGAATGTACCCTTTAGACTGACAGATAAAGTAAAAATTCTGCAAAATGGGAATACGTTTTTATACTATGAGCATGGAAGCAGATAAATGTTGTCAACGCGTATGAAAACATGTGCGACGGTTACGCATCACAATAATTAGCACATGAAGTCATGATGTATCGTATCCATACTAGTAACAGTGACGGTGAGAAACCTCTCTATGGACCTTTATCACGGTGCGGCCATCTTCCCTTTTCCCCTATTAAAATGAACGTAACCAAATCAAGGCTTGCAGGAGAAAATAGTTTGGCTCCATGTTTAAAAAAATCCATTGTGTGCATCACAATGCCACACGCGTTGAGCCATCAAGAGAAGCGGGGAGCGATTCTCTCAAAACAACAACGAAAGAATACACGTGCTATCACGCGGTCGTGCAGATGCACCGATCATGCTTGACTACGGGGAACAAGACAAAGATAGACGAACCGTTGATGTACCTGTGCTTTTTAGAATCTTCTCAAAGTTTTCATGGTCTCTGAACTGCAGCACAATCTCTCTCAGATCTTTTGACTGTATTTGGTACTGGAAGGCAATATCGAGTGTGATGATGACCCCGTCTTCATTCAGGCATCGTAAGCTAGGGTACTGGATGGTGCGATAAACGGACGGAAACATGATGAACCGGAATCCGGGCGGTCCATTGTGAAGTCCTTCTTGCTCGACTTCGGCGTACAGCTTGCGTGTGACGGTGTTGTACATAATGGCCACTGATAACATAAACAAAAGATAGAGTACTGTAGTGGTCAAAATTATCAGAACACAATGGTATTTTATTCCTTTGGTTTCTGTATGAATCACATATTTCCATTAAAAGCTAAGAAACGATCACTATAACCGATTTGGGTCAGTTTGGAACGTCTGTGCATTTAGCGTGTTGAACTTGAACATACATAACGCATGTGATCGTCACAAACAATGAGAAAGTGCACATGCGCGAGGTTTTATGTGTAATTTAATGAGGTGCCCAAAATTATGCAAATGGTGCCCAAAACTATGCTAATGAGAAGGTGCGGTCATATGCATCCCGGCTCCGTTTCGGTTCTAGCTTTTAATGGAGTTCTGTGCTGTGAATACACATTTGAGGGCATCATTTCTAATGTACTGCTCCTTATTATTACCACACAGTTTTAAAATTAAAACAGGTCTGTTTTATCAAACATTTTCTTTCCTCGGACCATGTGTCCTAATACTTTTGACCGGCAGCCGATTTCACAAAACGTGACGCAACTGCATTTAGCCCACAAAACACTTTTTGAGACAATTTTACATGTGTATACAAGCTATCCCATTTTCAAAAGTTGCACAAGCTTTTTTGCAGAAGTTGCTAATGGGACAGGATTTTCCAATCTATATGACCGTGTCTACGAAAACTAAGACAAAGTCAAAATCTTCACGAATGCAGCCAAGGGTATTTTATGAGTATACTACAATGTTGAATGTACCCTCAAAATTTCATGAAGATATCTTGAAACATTTCCAAGATATGACCTATTCGATCTGGAATTCGGAGCGTCTATGTCAAAGAATATTCTTTTTCTTCAAGACTTTGGAAGAGACCTTGTAGTTATGGTTACAAAAACTTGGCCCAGGCTAAGCGAGAAGCAACTAATTTTTGTAAAATGTGTTACATAAGGGGCCGTCCAAAGTTGTCAACATTTTTATTTTTCACAGAGCGTAGTATTTTTCAAGACCCCTTCCCTCCCCCGAAATACTAATTAGCAACATCTACCGTGAATTGTCAACATTTTACAATGCACATAAAGTTGTACGCGGCCCACAACCTCCCTCCACCCTCCCCCATCCTACGCTTTGTAGAACCGTGAAAATGTTGACAATTTTGGACGGCTCCTAAAATACAATGTCTTACTTTCATCAGACTGTAAAGTCTTGAGCGATACAACAATGAGAATAATGGCACCGAGCACGATGACACCAACGACACCCACAATAATGCCTGTTAACTTCTTCATCTTGAAGTCACCACGCCCCTCCTCAACAAAGAATGCTTGTTAGGCTAGTCCAATGGAATATGGCTAATGTACTCGTATACCTGTTGGTTTAATAGGAGCAAGTCTGAAGTTAAAGCATTATAACATATTTGCACACACTAAAAAGCAAACCTATTAAAGAAATGTGTCCAGATCACATTTTTGAGCGCCCCTCTTTTTCTCATGGGTGTTGAGATTTTGATACCATATTAAAAATGATCTATCATTTTTCTCATTACCATTCTGAAATTCCGCGCTCCCAATCCACATATTTTGAAGGATATCGTCAAAAAACCACCAATTTTTTGTAAACTAATTTATCCAATAACATAAAACAGTGTGTGATTACTATTTTCCCGCGTCTTAGATTTGTCCCAGTACGTTGTGATCTTTATACATGTACATGTAATTAAATGTACCAACGATGCATGCGTTTTACGTGTGTACCCGTGGAAATCAGTGGTGAGCACATTGTACCAGTCTTTTACACCAGAACTGACCTCCCCACGGTGCTCGCTTTGCGATAATCAGAAATGGTGGTTCGAATTCATGAAACACCGTGGCTGCCTAAAAGAATATTTATGAGGTATAGTAAAAATAATACAATATGGTTTGATGAAAAATAGTGAAAACTAATGATCCCTCCATGTTGGATGATTACTCGGGAGATAGTCCCAATCATCCAATACCTTGGGGTCATTAGTTCTCATTATATACCTCATGCGTAGATTCCTGTCATTTGATTGGTTAAAAGTGGGGGCATTGAATTAGCTAAACCCCGCACGTGTAGAATTCTGACTATGCCCGTGGGCATTTCGGACGCGCGCACAACTTTTAACCAACCAGATGACAAAAATCTACACATTCGGTATATAAAACAAAAATTGACTGCTGTTTATTCGGGTCATGGTTAAGATTATAGGCCCTCGGTGATCTCGAAGCCATGAATATGCCCCTTGGCTTCCGCCTCGGGGCATAGTCATGGCTTTGAGATCACCTTGGGCCTATAATCTTAACCATGCCCCATCATTGCAGTCAATATTTGTATACTATTTCCCATCAAACCATGTTGTATTTGTATGTATACTCGTTTCATTTGGAGTAGATCTGGCAACTGCACAACAAGGAACCACATCTCCCTTTTTCCCCTCTTGCTTTATCCAGCACTCGGAAACATTTACATAAATGTATCTTTTAAAATAAATATTCAAAAGAGCACTCCAGACCCGAATGGTCTAGTAGTACAGAAGCAGAAAGCACTAGACTGGGTCCAGTGGTCCTGTAAACAAGGAACTCTTGCCAGAATTTCCTGTTCACCTACTTTAATTTAAAGAGCAATTTGTTCAAATTAAAGAGTATATTCTCTTTTTAAAACCTACAAAATGGTTTCATTTTAGACCAACATGTGTATTAAGACAAATTACATGATTAACTTTTAAAACCAGGAACAACAGTCTTTAACATACTAAAGAATAATGTTGGTAAACTGCCACAATTTTCAGAATAATGTTGATAAACTGCCACAAATTTCAGCCACATAATGCAGTATTAGTAATACTTCAGAAAACCTGAAAATCCATGCATGGTTTTTGTGCATGAATGAACATTTTAAAAAACCTTCAAAAAATCTCCTACAAAGGTACAATTTTACACGGGAAAAAAAAAATCATGCGGTGTTTGTTACCATTGCTAATCAACACTTTTAATCAGATTTTTCTTTTTAACTCGTGAAGTAAAATTTTTGGTAACTGCAAATGGTGTATTGGGGCTTTAACTCTCTCAGAAAGCCAGTTCTGTTCGAGAAGAAACAATTGAAAGTTGATGTTTTGCCATTCACCTGTATACATGTATTTCCCAACTTCCTTCTAAAGTTGGCGAGGAAATCCTCCAACCTGAAACCACTAAGGAAACATAGTTCAACTTTTTACAAGTCAATTGTTCCTGTTCGCTTCCTGATGATTTCAAAGGTGCATAAAGGTGAAAAAAGGACCCCCGTTTAATTTTTTTCTTGCCTCAGATATGGGTGGACGTTAGGCCTGTGCATTTAATTTGCTATTCGAATAATCAGTTTCATTTTCGATCGAATATTCGAATTTTTTCCTAAGATTTTGACCAATAGGTTTGCCGTGAAATTTATTTATTTTGGCATATCCGAACTCACAGCTCACAGGAATACAGCAGCCTTTTTACTGCTGAATTTTTATTTGATTTGATAGAAAAACCAACATTTATGAGAGAGAAAAATGTAAGATTTTGTGAGGAGATTGTTCATCCTGTCTCTCTCATGTTTTGTAGTTTCAAGTACACAAGCAGCACACTTAATCCAACTGTTTTAGTGGCAGCCTACTTGAATAGCACACCCGCTGAAGCTCAAAACCGTCATTTCTGGGAAAACACCACGCGATTGGTCTGCGCGCATGCTTTCATTCACGTACCTACCAACTTGTGTAACGTTATACAGCATGGCATACTGGTGCGGCAAATATTTATGCAGGTCTATCAATTGTTTCCCCCCACCCCCAATCCCTATCCTATCCCCCACCCCCAATCCCTATCCTATCCTATCCTATCCTATCCTATCATCCTATCCCCCCCCCCCCCCCCCCCGGCAGGGGAAAAATATGCATGTTTTTCCCCCAGGTTCGATGTGTAAAGCTAGTCCCCACCCCTGCACCCTGGCGGGCGCGGCCTGGGGCATGAAAATCGTGACCAAATCCCCACTTATGGGGTGGGGCAGCCAGGGGGGGGGGGGGGGGGGCGAGTTGGAAGGGTGGGTTGGAAGGGTGGGGCCGGGGGGTGGGGGGGGGGGGGGGGGGGGGGGGAAACAATAATTTATTGATAGGCTAGCCCTAGGCCCTAGGCTTCTGGCTGAGGCTAAGGGCAAGGCCTAGGTGCATTTCAGTGCAAAGCCAAAGTTTACTTTCTAAAGTAGTTGCTAGGCCTACTTACGAATTCACACTTACAAGTACCATGGAGCTATAATGCAAGTACTAACACTAGTACGATCGTATGAACGTGCCTAGATATAAAGTTAGGCTCCAGATTTTAAACGAAACACCTCGAGTCATCTCAGGCTCAGCTCACCTTGATCGAAGAATGTAAAGAATTTCCGGAAAGGGTATGGCAAGCAATTGAGGGCGCTATTGCAAATCAAAGGTGTGTCCAGAGATCACATTTTTGACCCACCCATTTTTCCCATGGGTGTTGAGATGTATATAGACTAATCCAACGAATGAAAACTGCGGTGTACCTCCAAAGGTATACATGACGTCACAATATAAAATACACCGCAGTAAAAATGGAATAACCACAAGAGGGTGGGCTCTCTAAAGTCTAAATGTTGCTCGGATTACACTATATTGTCACATCTTTCCATAAATTTACCATTCTGAATCATTCATAATATAAGGAACGGCTGATCATGCAACCATATATGCATGATACAAGCAACCGACTCTTCCGAGAGGCTTACTCCCTATGATCAGTCCCAGTCGAAATATTTCCACCACCACCACCACCAAGCCCCCTCGCCCCCCCCCCCCCTCGCCCTCGCACCCCCCCCCCCCCCCCCCCCCCCCCCACGCCTACATTTTCTACAACCGTTTCATCATCCCATCCTATCAACTCTTTATACTTTCACACAAAGGAAAATGTCCAAGGTTATTTATATAGGGCGTTTAAAAAAAAAAAAAGTAATCAAATTTCGAAAGGTTGTTTTGACCAGATTATAAGTTTCAGTAAAAAGCATGGTAGCATCTTAAAGCAGTGGGTGTGGGCTTTCCAATGATGCCTTGGTTACTTTCCTAGGGTTACGCATCACTGAGCACCATTGTCTTGAAATTGAGGTGCGAAATGGCGGTTGGTTCATTTTCATGTTGAACTAAATTGAATTGACAAAATTGACAAAATTGAACAAAAATTACACAATCTTATTCAGTGATTGGATTTTATTCATTCACATTTTCCAACACAGGTTTCTGATATTTGTTTTTTCACCATGACCATCCACTTTTTTAAGCACCCATTTTTTTCCAAGGGTGTTTAGATTTTGATGCCATATCATTAGCTTTCGTCATTTTTCTCAAATTACCATTCTGAAATGTTGGGTTCTCAATACAATCCGTATATTTTCAAGGATATCGTCAAAAAACCACTGATGTTCTGTAAACTAGCTAATTTATCTGGTTCCATAAAGCAGTGCAGTGATTACAAATTCATTTGGAGATTACAAATATCCCGTTTTCTTCTCATGGATAGTAATTTTTTAAGCTTGTTCAGATTTTTCCAGAAAATGGATTTTGTTATTAAACCCAGCAATCATATAAAATACCTCCCAAAAATACTATCCATGGGAAGAAAACAGGAAATTTGCAATCTCCAATTTGGTTGTGGAAGCATTTCATGGTAGTGACAAAAAAGTGATAAGTAGTATTTCGGGGGGAGGGAGGAGTCTTAAAAAATACTACTCTCTGTAGAACTGTTCTCTTTGAGCCTAGGTTCCTAAATGGCGTTTAGTTCTTGTAAGAAACAGGTGACACCAAACAGACAATGTCTCAGAGATCAGAGAAAAACCTAAAGTTCTTTAGTTTAATACAGCTGATGTGATGCACCTCAACATAGAATGTCTTCAAAGGCAAGGTTTGTATCTTGAGAAGCCATCAATCTCAGGACGGATGCAAATCTAGAAATGAAGCATTTATCCCAGAAAGGTTTTTTTTTAATTATCAGCTTTTGCTGCTATGCTTCCTTCCTGATGTCCGTAGTAGAGGAAACTTTGGCACAACAGTTTCTTGGTAAATATCAATGAGATTGGCCTCCGAAAAGACGTCTTGTATCTCAGAGACGGTGGAGCATTCTAAGAGTCGGAAATCACTCATGCTGCAAAGCAAAGAGAAAGTACAAATATGTAAGATTTCTGGACATGGCAAAATGCTACTAAAAGTCAACCACAAAATGTGAACAATGTTGAAAAGCAAGTTTTGGACTATTTCCCCCACTCTTTTGCCTATTGTCATAACAGTTAAAGGAGCATAACCAGATTACATTTTTAAGCCGCCATTTTTCCCATTGGTTTTGAGATTTTGTTTACCACATGTGAATATTGTTCTGAAATTTTGCGCCCTCAATACGTATATTTTCAGAGATACATGTATCGTCAAAGATCCACCGAAGTTTAGTAAACTAATTTATCCCGTTACATAAAGCAATGCAGTGATTACACCAACCTATTTGCTTCCACATCTAAATTGGGGATTGCAAATTTTACTTTTTCTTCCCATGGATAGTATAAAGTAACATGTATTTTGGGGAGGTATTTTATATGATTGTTATGTTAGAACAAAATCCGTTTTTGGAAAGATCTGGTCATGCTCCTTTAAGAACATCACATTATGGGTGGTGTTGAAGCCAAGGGTTTCACAGTGTTCTGCTATTCCATACAAATCTGTTGGTATTTGACAAACCACAAGATATTTGCCTGAACTACAACATAAACTAAAGACAAACAGACAATATGACAAACCGCTTGTGCTCTGTGTGTTGGGGCCTACAACCCTGCATCAGTACTGTCATCATTCGCTCCTTGCAGCTTCTACCGCTAGAATCGACATCAACTTTTTGTGTTCGAAGTCTAACAAGAAAATCCTGTTGGAAAATTAAACAAATTTGGGCGTGGTTATCAAGGAACTTAATTCTGTTGAAGTAAATATCACCCACAATGACATTTTGTCTGGAAAAGAGTGAATTAAAAATTGATAATTTTCTCAGTCTGCTGAAGTTATAAGCTTTTAAATGAGCTATCACTAAAAAAAAATAATGTGAAATTTGGGTTTAAATCTGTTGAAAAATGACAGTTATTTAAGATTAAAAGTAAGACATGTTTTCTTTTTACACGTAGTATATCTATATCAGCCTCCTTGATTATTTGGTATTATTCGTGTTTCTTTTGATGAATTGTATACCTCTGAAACAGTGATTTAAAAAACTCTTTTTCCCTGAAGATAGGGTCATCGCTACTGTAATTACCTACAAACAGGGATCCCTGTGGTAAGAGTTGAGAAGTTGATCAGAATTATTATTTTCTTTAAAATGACTTTATGAAAAAACCCAAAATTTCGAGAAGAAAACATTTAAGATTTTTTGAGGAAACACTTAGAAATTTTTCAGCCTGTGTCATATGTTTTGCACACAAGGTTTGAAGCCCTGATCAACTACTCATTTCTTTCCATCCCTATCCCCAATTTTGGGAGGCAAGAGAGCCAGAGCCACGTACAGTACCTTGACCATCCCCTCTGCTCCTATGATCAAAATGAGAATGAGATGCTGTAGGAACAAGATCCGTCCACTCAGTGACAACTCCGAGACCCAATTGAGGAGGAGCTTGGTATACTTGGCACGACACCTCATGTGGTCAATCTGTAAAACAGCTGTGTAAGGTTTGTTCTTATCTGGAAAGCAACACATTAGAAAACATTAAAAAACAAATAAAAATGCTACAGAAAGATGTACAACTATCAGAAAGAATTGAGCAGTTTTTAGCTTCAGACCTGTATCAGACAGGCTGAAAGTGTTTCCTCACAAAATCTTAAATTTTTCTCACCTAAATTTTTGTTTTTCCATCAAATCTGCACTTGATGATCCATTTTAAAGGCACAGGCTCGTCAGCAATGCGCGCCCGCCAAGTTCGTGCTCGAAACACGCAGCTCCATGCCTTTGCTATGGAGCTGCATATTGCGTGGCACACATTTGGCGGGCGCGCATTGCTGACGAGCATGTGCCTTTAAAGGAAAAAAAATTATGATCAACTTCTCAACTCTTACCAAATGTTTTTAAAAAAAATTAAGAAAAAACAATCGAGTCACCTGACTGACAGTATCTTTTTCAAAAATTAAATTTTGAGCATTTTATTTAGGCCAGGTTTGTTTTGCACTGTAGATGCGACAAAACAAACCCTAATTATTATTCATTCTTCCTGCATGATGCAAGCCAAATCGCATTTCTTCATGTTGAGAAAACATTTTTCAAAGTTGGTTCATAACAATGAACTATATTAACTCTTGTATTCATGACAACCAAGAAATTAATTGAAATGAACTTCGTTTTGAATGTGTGAAAGAAAAAAAATGGTCGTAAAACAACAGACATTTCACCCCCCCCCCCCCCCCCCCCCCCACCCCCCCCCCCCCCCACCCCCCCCCCCCCCCAAATGGGTTACCTTTTTCTTCATTCAGTATACTCCGAGTTTGCACTGGTGCTGCAACAAATTTCCTTAAATTATCTTGGACCCAGTATACAAGCTCCATGATCATTGGCTGTCCACGCAGATTGTTTGCATATTCATAGAGTTTATCTTTGGCCTGATTGGCTGAATGTTTGGTCAGAGAGTCACATGCTAATGAGATGGTAGGCAGTTCTTCTGGATAGCCAATAGGGAGGTGGCAAAGTAGAGAAACATCTAAGGTGCCTTGTGATTGGTCAGAATTTGCCAGTTTCTGATCTTGGGACGGAGATTTTACATGTATGCAAAACCTCCATTCACTGTCTGTAAAATATACAAAAAAACAAGGAAAAGCAAATTTATTAAAAATAATACCAATAAGCTGACTTGAAACATCTATATAACTTATTAAATAGCAATTCTAATCAAAGTCTTGGTATTTTCAATACTAATTTTTGACTTGGAAGACTGCTATCGGCAGTTTTAATAAATGCTAAGTGATTCTAATATGAAAAATTATAAAAGAAAGCTTAGCATAAAATACTGCTGGGCCAATTTTTGTGCTTATTATATTAACTCTAATACTCCAAAATCAATATGATTTTACATGCACCCTAGCGAGTTAATAGGGTTAAGTTATTGAAAATAAAGTTAGCATGGTTTAATATAATAATACTTAAATAGGCCTCAGTAGTAACGCTCAAAAATGTAGATGGCAACATTGCACACAATTTTGGGTGGTATTCTTTTTTACCAAAACCTGTACTATTTATCTATAATAACTTGATGTCATGTGATAAGCTCAATAACTGTGCTAAGCTAAGGAGCATTTTTTTCTTGGGAGTAGCTCTCTGTGATCGATTGGGCCCAGATGAGGGCGCCCTACTTCAAGACCGCGAAGTGGGTAGTGTTGATGCCAAAACATGCGTTATTGGTTATTTTACCAATGTTTGCCAACATTTCAAACTCTCCATCTTCACAAAAGATTCCTTGTAATGCCACTACTTCATCGTTCATCATTCATGACGTTATATCTTGAACACATGGCAGAGTGATAAAACTATTGAATAAAATAACACGTCCGCAAACTGTTTGCCGTGGACAAATGGTGACCGGACGGACGGTATAGCGCCCTCTAGCGCTAGAAAGAACAAAACAAAAACATGAAAAAAAAACACGCGAATAAACCAAGGTGCAAAGGTGACTTGGAAGCGGTTTATTCAAACGGTTTTGTTTGTATTCCTTATTTTTCTCAATTAATAACGTACAAAAGTCAGAATTTTCCTCTGGCTCTGCGTTGAGTAAGTTACATTTTTTTCCTTTCAAAGCACCTTTTTTTTTCAATTAAAAAATCTGGTTATAAACACATACGCCTATATACTATAGGCCTTATTATACTAGGCCTACTAGTACTAGGCCTATATTATCAAGTCTGCAAATGAAATGGAATACATGGAATAGGGCCTAGGTCTGTTAGTTTGGTTTCTTCCTCCATGGTTTGGGCTTGTTACTTTTTATATATTTGTCATCCAATCCCATGATGCATTGAGAACGTCGATAAGGTAGGTATGTGTGAATGCGCTTCGCAGAAATCTTGCCAAGTTGAGCAGTGGTTGGAGCAGACAAACTAATGGGCGTGCAAACCACTGCGAAAGGAGTGTACAAAAATCGATTGTACATGTATCGATTGCAGTATTTAAATTCTTTAAATTCCATTGATTGAAACCCAAAAATCATCTTTAAGTCAGCACAACCTTGGGCCAAGGGATATATCTGGATGCCATACCTTCTCAATATAGCCTACCGGGCCTCGAAATTCATTTTCGAAAGGGCATGGCAATTTTCCCTTAGTCAACATGGTCAAGGGCACCTGAATGAGGAAATGGAAAATTTGTGTTAGAACTTTTAAAGGGCAACACCGCAAAAGCATAGGGCACCGATGGCAAGTTGCTGTGGTGCCGTGGGTTTTTTCAAGGCCTGGCCCACCACCATAGTGTTGTCAAGTTGTTGAGGTTTTGGAATTGACACATTCAATTTTCCCGTAACATTTCATCCAGATGCAAATATGAAGGGGAATGCAAAGCACAAGATGATTGGGAAAAGTAAGGTATGTATTGTACAATGGTTCTTTCTTTATTTCTCCTTCCCCCCCACACACCCCCATCATGCTTTTTGTCTTAATATGAATATGGAACCCCAAAGTACACTAGCAGTTAGTAGGCAAGAGAAAGTCGATCATTGTCATCCCATGACTATGCTTGATCTCACAAATTTAGAAGAAGGCATTAAATATTCCCACTCCACCATGCATGTAAGAACCATCTGAGGGTTTTAGATGCTGGAATTCTGGAGATCAACCAGTTTTCTGGGAGTCTTCCATAAAGGCTGAGAAAATTTGTAACCTGAATTCGGGAACCAAAGTCCCTCAAAACATGACATTTTGAAAGGTGCAGTTACACCAAATTTTACTTTGTTTGGTTGACAAGAAAAATCCGACTTGATACTAATGTGTAAAATTTGTTGGAGAAATTGCCAACTGAATGTCCACGGCCATTTTATTTTTTACCATTCATTCAACACAAAAAAACATGCATGAATTTTTCAGGTTTTCTGACGTACATTCCTGCATCTATGTGGCTGAAATGTCTACAAAGGCAGTTTATCCACATTATTCCTCTTTAGTTTTGTAATGATGTTGTTCCTGTTTTTAAAAGTTTTCCAATCATGTAATCTGTCTTTAAAATCCATAATATTCCTGATCACCATTCAATTTTTATTTCATAGCCAAGCCAGGCTTCATTAGTGTCTCGAGGCTTAGCAGCAAACCCAGCTCTCCTAAGGTAAGAAAATGACATATTTCCTTATTGCTTTGAAAAAGAAAATACTAAACAGAAGGATTTTCCTCAAAGTATAAATTTACAATAGACGTGTTCGGGGTTTAAAGCACACAATGGAATTAGCATATTATTAAAAATTGGTACAGCAGACCTTTGACATGTATACATTGGTTCCCACTAGAGATGGCATTCTGCAATAAGCGATAGGATCGGGAACCGGTCTGTACATGTCAAAGGTCCGCTGTACCAATTTATGTTATAATTTATGTTATGATATAATTCATGCCCCGAGTCCTGAACAATATTTGTGTCTGTTATAAATATAGCTCAGCTGGTAGATTTTCGAAGTGGACCATACAGAAAACTCCCATTATAACCTCCACTTCTTTCTGTATAAAACTCTTATTTATAATGTATGCATTGCCTATAGCGCTCTCTGGATATGGCACTCATTGGTCCCCTAAAGAGTGCTTTAATGAGAGTTTACTGTGTATGATTTTTCACTCATCACATACTTAGCTAATTTTAAAATTGAATTGAATTTGTTTATTCTTCGCCCAGGTTTAAGGAGGCTGAGCATGAAGGCCCACCCTCCATTCGGTCAGGCTACTCTCTCTATTCGTCCGACTCAGAAAGCACCACCGTCGAGGTGAACCGGGGACTGAATAGATGTGCAAAACTACTGTCAAACATGTTGGACACCAGTGAGGACCAACCTCACTCTGCAAAAAGTAATTTACCCTCTATCATTTCTTTTTTGAAATCATGTATATTTTTTCCAAACGAATCTATATTCTGGACACTCCTAATTGGGATATTATGCTGTCATATTCGTGGACCTTTTTTTACAAGTACATTTTTGAAGAGTGAATATTAATAAATTGTATTTTATTTATTAAAAAACTAAATAAAATATTAAATTAAATTTAGTGCGGCATCAATTCGCCACATAATGAAATAACTAAATTTGAGATGAGAAAACAATCCCATGGTTCGCATTGATATTTGAAACCCAAACCACAGACACATTGGGTAGATGCTTTACCAACTGCATGAGCTTTGAGGACTAGTAGCATTACTCCCTCAAGGACCAATTGCTTTTCTTTCTGCCGTTTTTCCTGTTCCGTCATATCCCAGTGCGCAAGCCGCGGTCGGGCCGTCAGCGGCCCGCTAGCGGCACCGCTAGCGGGCCGCTGGTGGCAGCCACCCGCGGACCGCGGACCGCTAGTGCTCCGTTGGCGATTGAGGAGCGGCAGTGGCACTGGTGGTTTGCCACTGGATACCGCTAGTGGTTCGCTAGTAGCTCGGGAGCTGTAAAACGCTGTTCGCGTGCCACTTGCAAGCCACCGGCGAACCGCCGGTGGTTTTTGGTCGGTGTGCCGATGCCGACCGGCCGCTTCCCAGCCGACGGCAGCCGACGGCGGTCTGTCGGTGGCTTGCGCACTGGGATATATGGCAGTTTTAACACAATTTTGATCTTTAGGCTATGTTGAAATGCAATTTCCATTTCCTGTATCCACAGCAGGCCATGCGGTTTACAGGCATCAAGGTCAGAGGTCAAAAACAAGCACTAAATCACACAAGAATCACTCCTACAAGCACCAGGAGTCGAAAGCGTCTAAAAGCCTCCAGAAAAACCCACCGACGGAACGTAAAATGGCCAAAACTTCCCACGCTAAAGTCCGTCACACCAAGAAGACAGTTGATGTTGCCCCCACAGCTGCCACTTCCACAACACAGGCAAAGGTTCGATCGACGGGTCAAAGGTCGCTACCTATGCACGTTATTCCTACTGGCAGTGAGGATTTTTCAAGTAAATAGCTTGTCATATCCTATCTTATTCAGAATGGTTTAAAGATTTTGTAAAATAAAAATCAATTGATAATTTACTGCAGAGCTTCCAACCCTCCCGGATTTTGCAACAGATTCTTTTCGGAAAATAACTAATTTTGTGAGTCCTGACATGGATAAAAACCCTCCTGGATTGTCAATTAACAAGCTTGGGGATTTTTAGACATGTTTGGAGTCACGGAATAAACCTGTTTTCCCAGATGTCTTCCCCAAAATCCGGGAGGGTTGTCATCAGCTCTGCTACTGCAGAAAAAGGAGCAAACTCAAGTTTTCTTTTTTTTTCACAAAAATGACTTTTTTGCTCCTAAATTTTGGAGGCGTTGTTCATGAATAGCTGGTCATGGGGGAAATGACGGTTGAAAAACAAAGAAAAATTTTTGCATTTTATAATGCAAAAAAGAAATTTTGGATGTAGAAGCAATAAGGTTAGTGTCATCACTGTACTGCTTTATGTGATAAATTAGTTTACAAAACATCTGTGGTTTTTTTTTTACGATACATGTATTCCTAAAAATATTCAGATTGAGAGCACGAAATTTTAGAATGATAATGAGAAAAATAGGATACATGATGTATCAAAATCTCAACGCCCATAACAAAAATGGGGGAGGTCAAAAATGCGAAGTGGACATGCTCCGTTAATTAGAAATGAAATTTGCATTGTTATACCACCGGAGACCAACATGTTTTTATTCCTAATCTGCGACTTTTCTTTAGATGAACCTGCAGCCAAGTCGGTTTTAGCATCGAAGCCTAATCCAACACCAAGGATATTAAAGCAAAGAACAACTCCAGGTTTTCAAGACCATGTGACATCCTCCACGCCAATCGACAGAGAATCCCCTGAAAGGTTGCAGCAAATTACCATGCTGAGCGAGCCCACTAAGCTCAGCAAGCATCAGAATCACGGGCAAAAATGTCAACCATTGACTTCGGTTCAGGAGTTGAGTGCAGATTTGGAAATTGGTCATCACCATAGCTTGTTAGAAGCACCTAATTCTGAATTTAAACCAGATAATGGCATTGACTTTAAGCAAATGCCAGAAAAAGAGCGCGACTGGATGAAATGGTATGAAGAGTCCATCGCCAAACAAGCGACGTCCGAAGGCCAAGCCGGCGTAGATCCTAACTCTTCCCTTTCCAAACGATATCAAGAACAGCTTTCAGAGCCAGAAGGAAGAATCTTCAATCTACCCCTCCAAGAAGATGCAATTCGCAATCAAGGTCCTTCACGCAGTCGCCAGCAAGTTCATCAGCCTCTGCAGGAAAGCCAAGACCTGCTCCGAGATCTTGTGCAACAACTGACCATCCTCAATCAGACGAAAGAGAAATCTGTTCCACGTGGTTATACCCAGGACGTCCTGCAAGGGCTGATTGACAGAAATCGGCACAAGCAGGCAACAATTCCACCAAATCCAAAAGTTGCATGGGACAGTGTTCAAGGTCCATCCAACCCGCCCAGTAAATCTCAGAGGTCTGTAAATGAAGATCAGCCAACCAGAAGCGAACCATCTCTGGATCAGATGCTATCAGACTTTCGTCAGGTTTCACCACAAAAGCTTAAACCTGAAGGCCAACTTGAAACACATCCCTATCATCCTCTTCCTTCAAGAATTAATTTGGACCAGAAATATCTAAATACAGCAGATTTTCACCCCACAAAGGACAACCCATCTGCACCTACCACAAATGTGTTTGTCCAAAAATCAACCGTTGCAACTCCAAACAAAGACAGTTCAGAGGACGGGCGAATTCCAAGTCATCGGTCAACACCATCTGTATCCCAAACTTACCCTCAAGATCCCAAATATGTCCAAGTCGGTGAGTAGTTCAATAAAGGCCCATATTGTATCATTTGCAATGACCCAGTTTTGTTTTTCGCGTTGACAAGAAAAACCTTACTCAAAGTGTTGATAGCAATAGTAACAAATGCCACATGAATTTTATTCCGTCAAAAATGGTATTTCATATTGGAAATTGACAACCGAAGGTGGGTTTCTAAAAAAGTCCTGTACACAGGACTTTTTTACCATTCACTTGTACACAAAATCCATATAGATTTTCAAGGTTTTCTGTCGAAGCATTGATGCATCTATGTAGCTAAGATTTCTTTAGGCTAGTTTACCAACATTCTTCCTTAGATATTTTACACTTTTATTCCATGAATCTGTAAAAAGTTTTTTCTTGCAAATGATACATAGGGCTTTTAAGCAATGGACATTTCAGATTACCAGCGAATGCTTAGACCCAGTACCCTGGCACCTGACATCACTATTATTTTTACCAGTATACTAACTCACTTTTCAGTTCATCTCTCCGCAATACGCCTTGAAAACAGACTCCATTTTCATCCTCAAACCCCATCCCCCTGATGCTTCATTTCAGGCGATCATTCATCTCCAGCATTCATATCAAGTCCTCCACGAAGCCTTGGACCACTAGTCCTGGACCCTACCACCATAAAGCAGAGATCCATGCAGCAAGTCAGAACACTGCAGTACCTTCTCAGGGAATTACAGGCTGTTCTAGCTAATCATGGTGGGTTCATAAGTTGTAAAAGGAATAGCGAGATGACGTAACAGAACCTTTCTGTGCAAAGCATGATGGGGTTAAATGGAGTACTCTCTGAAGCAAAGCTCATTGTATTTGTGTTACGTACATTAAATTTGCTGTAGTTTTATGTCACGCATTTCAACTGATTGGGATGCAGTTAGCACCCGCCACTATAGAACCACCTCCGAATAGTCTCTGGAGTGTTTTTGGTAACAAACTTTTTGGTAGCGAAGCGCGTCGAATTCACGGACCGACACTAAACCGCATATGCCATTTTATTAGATTACTCCAAACAATCCCATTAAAACCGCGCGCGACTTGGTTTTGTTTACATTCATCTCTCATTCGGTTCCATTAGGTTCGACATCCGGGTACATTCATGACCTTCCACCTCTATGAATCCCATTCAATCCATGATACACAACGATTGTCAGTCCTTCTATTGGCAATACATTTTTGTGGCAATACACGAATGCGATATTTGATATGGTGCCTAATAACCAGTGAAATGAAACAACCAAATATTTTTAAATGTTGTATTCATTCATTCACGCAGAAAAAAACATGCATGGATTTTTCAGGTTTTCTGAAGTATTACTGCATCTATGTGGCTGAAATTTCTACAAGGCAGTTATCAACATTATTCTTTAGATATGTAATGCTACTATTCCTGTTTTTAACAGTTTTCAAATGATGTAATCTGTCTTTAACCAGATGATACAGAGGTTTCAAGACTCTTGAACGAGCTGGAGGAGGTGTGTAACACACTCCCTTACACCACCCAGAAACAGCTTCTGGACTTAAACACCGAAATCCTGCTGGCCGTTCAACCCTTACAGTCGGAGAACAGCCAGCTGAGACGGCGCTTGCGCATAGCCAACCACCAGCTCAAGAGCAGGGAGTTAGCGGAAAAGGAGAAGAGAGACGATTCCACAATCAGCATGGAAGGTGGGGTTTTAGGAGGAAAAGCGATGTCAAAGGAATTTGTCCCCTTTTTTCAAGAAAATGGATTTCGTTTTAACCTAAGAATCATATAAAATGCCTCCCCAAAATACTACCCATGGGAAGAAAACATGACATTTGCAATCTCCAATTTGGATGTGGAAGCAAAAAGGTTGGTGTAATCACTGCTTTATGGAGCCAGATAAATTAGTTTACAAAACATCGGTGGTTTTTTAACGATAACCTTGAAAATATACTGAGAGCGCAAAATTTCAGAATGGGAATGATAAAAAAAATGACAAATTATATGGTATCAAAATCCCAACACCCATGGAAAAAGGGGGGGTTTAAAAATGAGATCTGGACACGCTCCTTTAAAGGCGTTCGTATCACAAAGGTAGCAAAATTTGCTAAAAGTTTTTTAAAGTTTTGTTTCTGAGGTATTGCATAATCGTATTCAATCTTGGCCATCCCTTATAATACTTTAGCAGTTCAGGCTGTGCTGTACTTTTCAACAGTCAAGATGTCCAGAAAGCATTATTTACTTTCAAATTGGCATTGTTTGCCGTATTTTTAAGCCGCCAAACAATCAATATTTAACAACCAGACGGCCATCATTTGAAGAAAACAATTAATAAATAAAATCTCATTAAGAAAAGGGAAAACGTGGCCAAAATGTCATCGAAAATTGGCTACAGTGGTTAATTTAACCTGGAATTCAACCAAACTGGCATGCGGATTTAGTGTGACAGCAATTTTGCAGCCCTCTTTCTATCGCTGAAAAGCTGGGTTTTCCAGACAAGTGGAGGCTGCGCCTACAAAATCCATGATTTTTCATGGGGGAGCGATCTTTATGGACAAATTATTTTTTTTGACAGGTTTGACTGTAATTGTAAAGCAAACCAAGATGTGAGCATATGTAGAATGCACTTTGCAAGTAGGGGCTATTATTATTGAAGGCTTGATGCTTATTGGCGGACCTTTGTTTTTCCGTTGTCAAAGTCTTGACTATGCAGGCACTCAACTCCAACCTTCAGAAGCAGCTTCGAGAGGAAAGACATGAGAAAGAACAACTAATGAAAAATAACCTAGAGACGAGCAAACGACTTGAAGAGAAGGAACAACAACACCAAAACATGCTGAGGATACTGGAGGAAAAGGTACAACATCAGGCAGTTTCTGCAAGTCCTCACTTATTTTTGGCTTTTTACAATGTAAATCAGAAAATTTGTCTCCACATGATCTTCCAATGAACTTGTTAGTCAGCTAATGGGCTGCTGTACCCTTCTGAAGAAAATGTAGCAGGCTTATTTGTGTTCACATTGGACGTTTTTTTAGTAAATTTAACCAAAAAATGAGAATGGTCAGTAAAACACGAAGTTGTTAATAAGTGTCAACATTTAATTACTAGTTTTCACATTCACATTGTCAATTTACCGTCGAGGTCATGCAACTCCTGTATGCACCTGAATGATGAGGTGCACGTTACTGTTAGTTTTACCAAGGTTTTACATGGCACTGAAGAATTACCACAATAGAATTAAATTTTGTTTTTAAATTTAATTTACTAAAGAGTGCTCTGGAATCTTTTAAGTGCGTTACACAGCACACTGAACCAACGGCTTTACAGCCCTTCCGAAGGATGGAGCAAGTGTGTTTAAGTGCCTTGCTCAAAGACACAGCTACCACGGCCGGGTATCGCACCCGTTAAACCCCAAGTTTTCACCCTGGTGTTACGAGTCAGTGACCCAAACCACTCGGCCACGGTACCCCACAATACAGGCTCACTGTAACATTTTACAAAAGGTTGGTCCATTGCGGACATGGTTTTTTTATGATAACTCTGTAACACTTCCAAATTACAGGACAGCAATCTACTGAAGTCTCGCCAGGACTGCCTTGGGGAGTTGCAGGATTTGCGCGACGCACGAAGCGAGCTCCAATCCAAGGTGGACTATCTCCAGCTACAGGTTGAGGGCGCCAACAAACAGACGAGGATTCTGCAGCTTAGTCTTGACCAGCGCGACAATGAGATCGCGAGGCTCAAGAGCTTTAATCAGTAAGCATAACCATCCAAAACATCCATCTCTTAAAATTCAGAAAATATTTTTAAATAAAATATGGGATGTCATAACCACATTCTTTGAGAAAAAGGAAAACATAATCATGCTGAATTACTGTGTGTACCAAGCTGTGATATTAATACAGTACACAGTCTCAAAAATCAAGATATTGAGCTTGTGTGAACCACCGCACATGTGTGCAGACCGCCATTTTGGGAGTCAAAATTAAGGCATCTCATTGGTGTTTTGCTGTGCGTCTGCGTTTGAAAAGGCGCAACACATGCTTAATGCATTGTGATGTGGTTCATTTGACTCCTAAAACAACACAGAAAATGCACATGTGTGGGGATCCGCACAATTAGCTCAATAGTCAACATGGATATGATAGTTTTTTTCTTGCAGCACTAAATGAAAAAGGAATTGTGCTAGCCAAAGCCATAGTCCTTAAAGAAGCGTGTTCAGATTTTAACCTAACAATCATATAAAATACCTCCCCAAAATGGGAAGAAAACAGGAAAACTGCAATCTCCAATTTGGTTGTAAAAACAAAAAGGTTGATATAATTACTGCACTGCTTTATGGAACCAGATAAATTAGTTTACAAACAAAATTTCAGAATGGCAATGAGAAAAATATGACGAATGATATGGTATCAAAATCTCAAAATGGGGGGTGTCAAAATGTGATCTGGACATGCTCCTTTAAAGCACAATTTAGTCTGTCAAGCTGTACCGTGGATTTCTTTAACTATTTCCATATCGCCAACATTAGTGAATTTCCAGCAAATGTCACAGAATGAAGCATTGTCATTGCTTGGTCATGTTTTGTTTTTTTGCATTAGAAGCCTCCAAAAACAAATAAGGAGCATCACGTCTCGACGAGAAGACAGAGTCGCCTCCCCACCAACCATCGGAGGAATGAGCTTACAGAGGATGAACAGGCTTCTCATGGAAAGGTCTGTGGATTTTGGTTCTCACTGACGAGGTTTATTGAGCATGTATTGCCAAATCTTAGAATTACAGTAAGATATGTCACTGACATTATAGATATGCACAGTTTATAACATTCAATGACATCATTATTTTTTGTGGGGGTAGGGGGACCGTAGGGTTCTAAACACCAAATTTTGTTTTTTACACTTCAAATGATTGTATGAACCAGCTAAAAAATCCCTATGTTCACAAGCATATACGAACCGCATTTCCAAAACTGTTACCATGGCATTTCAGCAATATTTCCTAAATCACAAATATTTCCTAAATCACATTCCTGTGGCCTGCACAGGAATCGTTGTCTTGTCGGAATGTAAGCTGGGATTTCATACTTGAAAAATGAACTACATAGGTCAAACAGCTTTAAAATTTTACTTCATGAGTTGACAAGAAAAACCCGACTAAAAATGTTGATAGCTATGGTAACAAACACCATATGATTTTTCCCATGTAAAATGGTACTTTTGTGGGCAAAATTGCCAAATGAAGGTGCTTTTTGGAAATTATTGCAAACGATTTTCTCACCATTCACTCAACACAATAAACCATGCACAGATTTTTAAGGTTTTCTGAAGTATTACTGCATTTGTGTGGCTGAAATTTCTACCAGGCAGTTTATCAACATTATTCTTTAGTTCCCGTTTTAAAAAGTTTTCCAATCATGTAATCTGTCTTTAAAAACGAAGGGGACAGCATTTTTCAGATTCGGTAATTCTTGTTGAATCTACAGTTGCTATTAATGTGACAAATGCATGCTTGTAACGAGGGTTGTAACGAGTCTCACTCTGCTCGAGTCCCAATTAAGTCCAGTCAAACTACCTTCGAGTCCCAAGTCGTGTCTCGTGTCTCGTGTCTCGTGTCTCGTGTCTCGAGTCAAGAAAAAAGTCAAGTCAAGAAAAATGCTGAAACTTGCATTCGTGTAGGGTATTTGTGTTGTTCTGGCCAAGAATTATCTATGTTAAAACAAAGCTTAGTGTATCTGTAGTGCTGAATTACGATTTGGTCCTCAAAATTAAACAAAATGCAATTTTTGGCAGACTATTTGAGGTTCGAGTCTCAAGTCATTTGAGGTTCGAGTCTCAAGTCAAGTCATTTAAGGCTCGAGTCTCAAGTCAAGTCAAGTCATTTGAAGTTCAAGTCTCAAGTCAGTGAAAATCGTGACTCGAGTCTCGAGTCCGAGTCATTACAACCTTGGTCTGAAAGATGTAGTAATTGTTTTCCTTTTTCTTTTTATTAAAGAAATCCACTCGCTGCCAATAAAGAAAACATCCAAACTCCATTGCATTCCACAAGCTCAAGGACACCACAGCCAAACAGGCTTCACGTGTCTAAGAATCTAACTGAGATGGAAGAGCGTCCCACACGATCTTCGGGCTACGACGAAAGGCTTCAGAAATCCCCAAAGAAGAGCCCAAAGCAAAAGGTTGCATTCACGGAGGTCGATTCTTGGAATCCGAGAGACAAAGCCGTCTACGATTGGGCCAAAAGCGATACCTTGTGGAAAGACCAGCAGGCGCAGCAGAAGGACCTCATTAGTTTTGACATGGAGGAGGACCGTAAAGTCGGAAACAATACAGATCTGGAAAAATCGTCTCGAGAACGCATCTCGTCACTTCAAGAAAAGCAAGTTGATGATGCAGAACCACGCTTGATAGATCAGCTACTCTTGACGGATAAATCATCCCCTATTCTCGGTCACTCTATCAAAGATATAGATTACTCGCTCGATCAGAATGCTATGAGCAGTTCAAAGTTTAATAAAAAATTGGCATTTAGTCATGCCATCTCCGATTTCCAATCAGTCCCGCAAAGCTCAGAGATTGATTTTAGTTCAGGTCTGAGACCGGCACTAATTAATGTTATGGCCGAGCCAAGGCCTTACTCGTCGCATGATGAAACTCCTAACAAACCAGAAACTGGGTCGGTCATTTCAGATTCCACGGTATCATCCATAACTAGCCAGTACGAGGCCCAGTTTCAGAGTGGACTCCGAGATTTGGATGCTGAAATTGGCAAGTTGCAGGCGAGCCTGAAATACTCTGGGTTAAAGTCTTGAACCCAGGTGCGACACCAAGGGGTGGAGGTTAGGGGTGGGGGCGTGGCAGCTGTTAGGAGTATTGCAAACTTGTACCCCCAAGCTGGATTGTGGCTCTAAAGACCTTTATCTCGGTGCGGCCATCTTCCCTTTTCTTTGTTTAAAATGAACATAACCAAAGTGAGGCTCGCAGGAAAATAGTTTGGTCCCATGTTGAAATTGTTCATTGTGTGCATCACAATGGCACACGTGAGAGCAATCAAGAAAACGAACTACGCGGACAGTGATTCTCTCAAAACATCAATGGGAGATTACATGCGTTATCGCACGGTTGCGCAGACGCACTGATCGTGCCCGACACATACTATGGGGAACAAGACAAAGATGGACGCACCGTGATAACGATTTTCTGTTATCTCTTTTTCTCATCCATTTTGTTAAAGGTAGAACACATAGCACCACCAAGTGTTTCTGTCAGAGAGGGCATTTTTTCTGACTACATAATGTATAAATACCCACTTTAGAGGTTGAAGTCTATTTAGAAAGCCTAGATAATAAGTTTGACAATCAATAAAATTATCCATATTTTTTTCGAGGTGTATTTTAAAGTGCCTTTATTATTACTTTTGTTATTATTTTTGTTAATCTCGAACTTGTATGAATGTACAAAATGCATTAGAGTGGTTTGTTTGCTTAAAGGAGCGTGACCAGATTTTTCAAAAAAATGAATTTCGTTCTAACCCAACAATCATATAAAATACCTCCTCAAAATACTATCCACAGGAAGAAAAGAAATTTGCAATTCCCAATTTGGATGTGGAAGCAAAACGATTGGTGTAATCACTGCACTATAAATATAACCGGATAAATTAGTTTACTAAACTTCAGTGGTTTTTTGACAATATCTCTAGAAATATACGGATTGAGGAGCGCGAAATTTCAGAATGGTATTGAGAAAAATATGACAAATTATTATGGTATCAAAATCTCAATACCTATGGGGGGTGGGGTCAAAATGTGATTTGGTCATGCTCCTCCCCGCATTCAAAGTTTGGTAACTATTTTTGTTTTTCATTGTCGAAGTTAGAATTTTTTACAGTAAAATTTGAAATAATAATAATATGAAGTTTAAGATTCATGGTGCTGTGTAAATGCATGTTTATATAACATTTACATGTATTGCAATTGTAGGAATATCAAAAATGAAATCGGTTTGTCAGATTTTCAGTGTCGTACAGTTTATACACTTAAAAAAACATTTTAGTAACAGAAATCATGCTGTTATGAAACAATAATTGACTATTGCCGGAAACTGATTGCAATCATAAATTATCTGTAATTTAATATCAGCAACATTAATTTTACTAAATGTGGATCTGAATCCTAGACCGCTACTTGTCGCCATACGACAGCCTTTTCAGATGAAGTTTTCTTCTGTGTGTTACATTTTGAAAATAAATTGTGAAATTTACAGGTACATTTCATAGTGTGAAATATCTGATTATTCCTAAAAGTCGACATGAAATGAAGGCCCATTGTATTATTTATTTGCAACAACTATTGTAGGAAGTTAAAGGAGCGTGACCAGATCACATTTTCGACATGAAATGAAAGCCTTCAGACAGCCCCAACCAACCCCCTGAAGGCCCATTGTATCATTTATTTGCAACGACTCAAAATGCATAGTTCCGACCTGTCAATCAAGCCGAACCCGCGACCAATCACAACAGAGCTAGCAGACGGCGCCCACAAAGGTCAAAGTGATGCAATCATCACAAACAATCCGCGATGTTCTGCCCATACAGTTTGTATGTTGTATGCGCCAGTGACCGGGTGAATTTTGGTTTCAATGTTGGGCGATTCGCTGTTCAAAGGTAGGAAAGCGCATTTTTATGAAAGATATGTCATCCCTGCATTACTAGCCCTTCGCTCAGTGTGTGTGCTACGGTAACTGTCGACCTCAAAACATAAATACCTTTGGGTTTTCTCCAATGAATCTGTGCTTTCCATGCCGAGTCCCGTTGCTTTGTACGTAGTCTCGCCATTTTTTTGCGATGGCTTGTGAGCACATAGCAACAATATCCAAGGGGGCGGGGTTAACTGGGCAATCTCGGAACTATGCATTGTACTCCATTGACATGAAAAACTTCGTTAAAGTGTTGATAAAATGGTAACAACCACCATGTGATTTTTGTTCCCGTCCAAAATGATACCCTATTGTAGAGGTGATTTAAAGTCCTGTGCATCATCATTTGCAGTTGCCCAAAATCTTACTTTAGGAGTTAACAAGAAAAATCCGACTGAACTTGTTGATAGCAGTGATAACGAACACCACATGATTTTGTGGGAGAAATTGCCAACTTAAGGTTGCCTACTTTTTAAAAAAATTGTCTGCAGACAATTTGTTTGCCATTCATTTAACACAAAAACCATGCATGGATTTTTCAGGTTTTCTGAAGTGAAATTTCCACAAGACAGTATAGTAGGGCCTACATTATTCTTTAGTCATGTGATATGCATGCTGTTCCTGTTTTAAAAAGTTTTCCAGTCATGTAATCTGTCTTTAAAAAAGCGTGAACTCCCATTTATGCAGTCTCACAAAAACTAACTCAGCCGTTGTAACGTAAATACACAGAACTGTAAAAGAAAAGATCGTATTTCATATGAAAACACCGTATCTGGTTTTGGTGTCGCGATAGCTGCGATACCTTAAACCTCTTCACGCTTGTCCGTTAATCAGGATTGGTTTAATTACTTTTACTGGTAACTCCGTCTAAAGAAAAAGCCATGCGCGGTTTCCGCGCTTTGCTGCAGGCGCTCATCTCGATCCCGACTCGATCCTTGGCTTTTGAGCCTGCATTATTTTAATAGGCTACCCGGCGATAGAGCCGACAACCGCTCGGGTCTGCAGTTTCCTTCCCCAGTGCAAGCACCAGGTACCCATTTTACCTCTGCAGGTGCATGGAGAGAAGCAATGCGTGACAAAGTACCTTGCTCAAGGGTACACACACCATGGATGGGCCGGACCAGGATTCGAACCCACTACCTTTGGAACTAACCCAGGTTTTGAATCTCCGTCCAAAACGATGTATTAAATATAAATCCTTAAGAACCGGCAGCAAAAACCAACGGGGTATAGTGAAACCGCGGGGAAATGATCATCAAGCAAGTTAATAATTCAGACTTGGCGAGATATAAGAACGCGTTTTTTGCAATCTAATTAAAATGTATCATACGCGAAGGCAGTTTTAAATTGAACGAAATAAAAAATTATCTTAGATGTTTTAAAACCCGCATCTCCAAACTTTATGAAACTCCTTTCTTGTAAATATTTGTAAAAATAAATACTGTGCCACTATCTGATGCGGGACTCGAAGTTCATTATGGTGAGAATGGTGTTTCTCAGAAAATAACATCGCTATACTTGAAGACGGTAGGCCAATACGTAAAACAAGTATTTTTGTTTGTAATAGATCGAGCTTTGCCGTTGTTATGAAATTGAAATCCGCGGATGTATGTTGGTCATGGTCATATATGACGACGGCATGTGTACGTGTAACCGTGCCTTTGTCTAAATTTCTAGTCGAAAAGAAACAAAACGTTTTGAACAAGTAAATGCATGCCAGCCTGTGATTGTCGCAATTTCACAATCTCGATCCTTAAAAGTATGAACATTTATTTTTAACTTGAACGAAATTACGTCATGCATGGCCCTAATTCTTGCTTGCAGAAATTCAGATTGTCGGCACTTTCCACCAATCACGGCAGGCGGAAAACGGGATTTTTATTGATTTTGACGACTGTTTTGTGGGTTTTCATTCCCCTGGTAACAGCCGGGATGGTTCCCAGTATAAAATGCAAACACATGCACATGACACATGCACTTGTGAGTGACACCGTGACCCCTTCCTCAGCTCACGTGCTCGTTTGTAATGGTCACATTTCGCAACCCCGCGCTAGTACAAAGTAGTTCCGAATTTAATTTCAAAGGGTTCGCCGAACAAACATTTTCCCCCAAAAGATCCCACAAAAGGTTTAGGTAGTTATACTGAATGGCTCATTTATATTATTTTCTCAAGCAAGTTATCTTCCACACCGACTCACCGAGCAGCTGTCAGCATGGACATTTTATTGGCGGATAAATATTTACGGTGTGATGGCCTACATAGCTGGCACGTACACAAAAATAACACGTAGCCTACGCACCTAGTTGTGGCACTTGTTCACTCGACCGTACCCACGATACCGTACCCGCGCAAGCTAAATTTCTCAGGCTGAGACTAGATACTGTGAGAGACGGGCGGTGGAAAGTTGTAAATATTTCGACCAGAAACATTGTGTGATCACCAACAACAGTCAAAATGGCAGCCGAAGGCGCATCCAAAGTCATGAAATATTTGATGTTTTTCTTCAACTTCATTTTCTTTGTGAGTAGCCTATATTCTTGCTGCACTGATGATCGATAGCAGGGCCTAGATCAGTATCACAGTATCAAATCAGATATTGGAAGGCCTACACCTAATTTTTTATTCAGCGGCATTCCTGATCCCCAGGCCCCATGGCATGGGCCACTGCATGGCCCGAGGGCTAGTCGGGCCTAGTTCAGTATGTATGTACGCAGTGCCTATAGCCCTAGTTTGTCTGGATTGGGGGGGGTTTTCTATTTCCCCGTTTGAGTATTTTAATTATACCATTCACGTTTGCCATTATTTCTAGTGCCTGAAAGTGTACATTTGGTTAGAAAACATGTTTTTATCAGTGAGAAAATTTCTTTGTTTTCTTTGAAAACACTATAATTTTGTCATTCTCTATAGTCATTTGTCAGGAAAAAATTTCAAGTCTCCCTAGTCTATAGACTTGATATTTTGTCTAATGCTGGGACCGTGTAAACGTTTAAACGTTTAAATGACCGAAATGTAACCAGGCCTATCCGTTACTTTAGAAAAATGCTAAACGGATATTTGAAACCAACTTGTGAAAAAAACGATCCTCCCTTTTTCAAAGATCTATTGCAGGTTTGCGCCGCCGGAAATGTCTACAGTGTCAGTTTTATTCTGAAAGAATCGGGCAGCATACCCCTGTGTAGACCCGTGAACAGGGCTTCGGAAAATCCTCGGCCCTGGAGCCGTTTCTAACCCAAAATCTGTGGCAAACTCACCCAAATGAAATTTGTCCCTTGGCTCTGATATTTGCTCAATAGGTGCACTCACCCCAATGTTTAAATATTCCGAAGAGTACGCATCGATCCGATGTCTAGTTTCGGTGAAATCGTGGGCAAACTTGAGACCCTCCGTGACCGTGCGATAAAATACAGACCATTTGCACAAAAATCAAATATGCGCATGCGCGAGAGCGGAGAGGTCAACACGAGCTAGACTGGTTTTCTGCCCTTATAGTTACTTCCCCTTCGTCGCATACGATGAAGGGAAGTAAATATGAGGACAGAGAACCAGTCTAGTGTTAACCTCTCTGCTCTCGCACATGCGCATATTTGATTTTTGTGCAAATGGTCTGTATTTTATCGTAAGGAGGGTCTCAAGTTTGCCCACGATTTCACCGAAACTAGACATCGGATCGATGCGTACTGGTACTCTTCGGAATAATTGAACATTGGGGTGAGTGCACCTATTGAGCAATTATCAGAGCCAAGGGACAAATTTCATTTGCGTGAGTTTGCCACAGATTTTGGGTTAGAAACTGCTCCAGGGCTGAGGATTTTCTGAAGCCCTGTTCACGAGTCTAACCCCTGTGTAGCCCTACAAATAGGGCTGTAAATAGCTCGCTTTTCAAATCTGACTTATTACAGTCGCAATTCACAGCCCTACCGGTACTACGAGGGCGTACGTATATGCTAAGTTTTAAACTGCTGAAATCCAAGAAAGTTCCACTACAAATATCGTCTGAAGCACATCAGACCAGAGCACTTTCACATACACCATTGTAATCCTGCGAGTCTAGTGTTTCATAAAATAACGGTAACGCTTACGGAATCGTCAATTTGGCCATCTACGGCATCTTGAAACATTAGACAAAATTCGGACAACGTTCTGACGTGCATGCCCTGGGCGCTGCCATCGTAGCTGATATGCTGGACGATGGTGGCGCTCGATCGATCGATTTTCCACACGCAGTGGTTTCTGGGTATTTGTGCTGATTGACGTACCCGGGTACGTGCGCATGCAGAAATGCCGTGGGAAAAGGGTCGCTGTTGTACCCGTGTAAGAGACGACCCGGGTAAGTGCTTCTCCGGGTTAACGCTTGTATCGTGTGAAAAGAAACTCCGGGTTAAATGTAACCAGGGCTCGAAATTACCATTGAAGTGATTGCGCAACGCAAGTAAAAATTAACGAACGCAAGTAACCCAAAGCACAAGCTTGCACTTTGCGCAAGTTGGCATAAAGTACGGTTTCAACTTTATTGCACCTCAACATTACTTTGCTGATTAAAATTTACTTGATTTGACCATGATTTGACACATGTTTGATTGAATAAAAACGAGTTTACTTGAAGTTTCTTTCTTTGTCTTCCTTGTTGTGTCGGTCATTTACGCCGGTCCGTGTTTTATGTATTCACGCTGTCAGTGTGATCGTTGGCACAAACAATGTAGTATGGTACGTGCAGACACGATGCATCGATAAAGTTTGCTCACCACACATGTGTTGGAAACTAGACACTGTGCGCATGTGAGCTTCGGGTCGAGTTCGGGTGGTCTGTTCTGAAAAAGCGAACAATCTTCTCGCGCCCGAACGGCGGGAGCACGATCTGAGAACACTGCACTCGGAGCATACAGGATCGCACGCGAGAATCCATGATCGCCCGAACTCAACCTCGGCGATTTAAATACTTTCGGAATCGAATCGCCATTCCAGTTGAACTTGGTTCGTTTTTCAAAACAAAACGTTGGCAGGTAATTTAGAAACATATCTCGAAAACCTGATATAAAACACTGCCAAATTGTAACATTTAGAGTCGCCAGGTACGTCCTGAAATCGCCAAGATAATGGTAAAAGATTTCTCCAAAGGACGGTATCGCGATTCCGATTCCCGACGACTCCAGATTTTACACAAGTCCATGCATGTGCATAACCTCGCTCCCTGCGATTAGCTCCCACTCATGCTACACACAAGTACGGAAATCAATGTATTGGATACGAGTGCAATGCACGTGGTAAAACAAGCATCGTTTGACAGTTGACACGTAAACACAGATCGCTGCAGAATTGTTCATGGCTAGGCTCCATGATGAAACGATCACGGGAAGAAGATAAAACGCTTTTTTATTTTTTTGGACGGCAGAGTGGAGAGTTGGGCGACGAAAATACTGAAACATCTGCTCAGACCACTGGCTTAGACACTGCTGGGTCGGAAAGAAATTTCCGGCGCAAAAACAGACTCGGTAACTAAGGTTCCAGAGACGGATTCAGATTCTGACTTGTCATCTAAGTTAACGCAAGTAAGTTTTTGTAAGCGCAAGTTAATTCCAGTGCCAACTTGCGCAAGGCGCAAGTAATTTTTTGAGGGAATTTCTACCCCTGCAGGCCTCAAATTTCGCAGTTTTTAGGGCAAGGCCACTTTGGCCTTGCATGAAGGCAAATTAGAAAGGGCACCGAGGCCACAAGGCGGGGCACTAAGGCCAACTTTAGTTTTGAAAAAGGGCAACAAGGCCACAAGGAAAAAAAACAATGAAAACAAATGTTTGTTTGGAGTCGAGTAGGTCTGGTGGCAAAGTTTATACACATAGGAATTGGGGCCGAGTTGGTCTGGGGGCGAGTCTATACAGAGATGAATTGGGGCCGAGTCGGTCTGGGGCCGAGTTTATACACAAAGAAATTGGGGCCGAGTTGGTCTGGGGCCGAGTTTGTACACAAGGCAATTGGGGCCGAGTTGGTCTGGGGCCGAGTTTGTACACAAGGCAATTGGGGCCGAGTTTGTACACAAGGCAATTGGGGGCCGAGTTTGTTTGGACAAAACGTTTTCGCCACGCACGCCACGCCGGTAAAACTGGGCGGTATACCCAGTACATGTACCTGACGAATACCAGTGAAAGCATAATGCAAATGCTGGCTCATGTACTTTTTTCCTTCCATGCGCTGGTACCCACCATAGACGATGTATGAGCTGTGTGGCTTATCAGTACTGCAGTACATGTACTGTTACACGTGTACCGTACATGCGCTATGCATTGACGACCGACTGCGTGCATAGTCGAGTCACATGGCGCGCCCTGTGCTCTCGCTTGTTGACATGATGTTCGTTCAGTTTCTAGGAATTTTGGCAGAGTTTATACCCGTGGCTGTACGCGTACCGCGGTACCCTTCGAGTGTCGTTAATCGCCCATTTTATCTTGATGCAAAAAAGGGGCACGACGGCCATCGGCAAAAAAAGGAAGGGCATTTTTGGCCGTGAAAGGGCCAAATTTTTGAGGGGCATCAAGGTCAGTAAGAGGGGCATCGGCGGCCATGGCCGTCGTGGCCGCCGTGAAATTTGAGACCTGCCCCTGGTAACCCATGTTATTTACCGCTACCCGGGTAGAAAAGTTACCCAACCCGAGTCAGAGGTGGTTAGTGGGAAAAGGCCTCTAGATGAAGCGAAATGGTTCTGGTGATTTCCTGATGGCAGTGATAATGTTAATGGCTTCAGCGCCAGGAGTACCCTAGGGTAGACATGTGCGCTATACAAGTGTCCACCATTACATTACTTGAAGTTAATTTATTGTTTTCCATGCCATTTCTCTCGTCAACGGTCTACAGTATGTTACATGTATCTGTTTACGTGGTGTCATTTACCGTACTTGGGGGACTGGGAGTGCATACTGTACATGTTACATAAATGTAGGAATTTATTTTGAAATTTCATTTTTTATTTGGCTTGGTTACTCATGCTATATGCAGCTGTTCGCCTCCCACTTAAAAAAATAGCACAGGGTTGTTTGCATTGTGTACAACCCATCTGAATGTTGAAGTACCATACATGGCACACCTACATGTACACGTACTGGCAGAAAAGATACCACAGCTGTAATTTAGTGTCTGTCAGAATGGTACATGCATTATTCCATATGGTTGCATGCGCTCGCTCTTGTTTATATATTACTCAAAATGCTAAAAAGTTGACCCTCAGGCATGCAGAGAAGGAAAACAATATTGCAGTCTGCAGGCTTGCTTTTTATTATCGGTGCATTATGAGCACTGCAGTAGTAGGTAGGAGCGTGTGTGTATGTTTAGCATTGTGCAATGTACTATGTACTCCACTGCTCACGGTCTTAAATTATTATTAATTTTTTTTAAAGCCCTAATACACCATTTGCAGTTACTTAAAATTTTATTTTATGAGTTGACAAGAAAACCCAATTAAAAGTGTTGATAGCAATTTTTCCCGTGTAAAATGGTACCTTTGTGGGAAAAATTGCCAACTGAAGGTGTTTTTTTAATTTGTTTTATTTTAAATGTCTGCAGACAATTATTTTTACCATTTTTTCATGCACAAAAACCATGTGTGGATTTTTTTAGGTTGTCTATGGGGCTGAAATTTCTACAAGGTAGTTTATCAAACATTATTCTTTAGTTATGTACGTAATGCTGTTGTTCCTGTTTTTAAAAGTTACCGATGCTGCATGGACACTGCTGTATTCTGTACAACAACTTGGTGAAATGACCCATGCATGTACTTTGTTTGCTTTATTTTGAAGGTATGCGGTGCCGTGATCATTGTTGGCGGGGCTTTGGTCTTAACCAAATACAGCGATTACGTGCAATTCACCGACAGCAAAGGCAATGCCATCCCCATTTTTCTGATTGCCGTGGGCGTTTTCATCTTCATAACTGGGTTCCTAGGATGCTGTGGCGCCATCAAGGAAAACTACTGCATGATCTGCGTGGTAAGTCTGGTCACAAATTGAAAAATGCAGGTCTACTTCCTTTTAATTTCAGGAAATGAGAAGAAAAATACAAATTCATCTTTTGTTTTTTAAATTCATGATGCGCTGCAGAATATATCATGTTAAATTACATGTAGAATAGATGGCCTTATGAAGATTGAGCTAACAGTTTTATCAAGTTATGTTGGGTACGGGAAAAACAAGCCCTAATTAACATTCACTCTCCCTGGCGCAAGCTAAAACACATTCTCTTGTCCGTTTCGGTTTCTGCTGCTAAATTATTCAAACCGGCTTTTCAACACCAGCCATCTCGGTGGTTCAGTGGCTGAGACATCCACCTACTAGTATGCAGGAGGTCGTGGGTTCAAGTCTCGCCCGACTATGCTATAAAGTTTTTCTCATAGTATTTCGGGGAAGCACTGAGTAGGCCTATACAGTGGCTAATCAAGTTACGTCTGTAGAGCAAAATCCTAATTAACAATCATTCTCATCAACTCGAGCCAAATCACCTCTTTGTCTAACTGTTAGCTCCAGTAAGCCTGTGTCACATGAGACCACCGCACACAGTCATTCCTGGCCGTTGGCTCGACAAAACACCTTTCGTGTGCAGTAAAATTTTGCTGATTTTTCTGCCTCTCGAAGTTGTGTTTGATTTGTTTTGCCTCGCAGGGCAAAAGTCTCACCGTGTGCGGGGGAAACTGAGCCAAAGTGCTGAGCTAAAATGAATGTACACGTAACTGGCCAATAAAAAACATCCCCTATTCGCGTGATTTAATGACAACGCGCGGAACCCTGTCGAGGTCATCGCACTTTCACTTTCAAAAAGGCGGACATAGCAAAAGTGTGGTGACCTTGGCAGGACCTGCGCATGCCGACTTTATATCATATGAATAGGGGATGGTTTTTTTTTTTAAATTTATTTTAGCTCAGCACTTGGCTCGGCTGCAGCTTTGCTGCACACGGCGAGGCCAAAATTTCACCGCACACGAGAAGTATTTTGCTGAGCAAACGGCCACGAATGACCGTTTGCACATCAAAATACCTGCAGCGGCCTATAAATTCAGTCATTGTGCGCACATTCAACCAGTTAATGCCTGGATTATTATAAACTTTGCTGTCTGTAGGCGCAAGTTTATTTTTAGTTGAAGCATGGAGGAATGAAAACAACTGAAATCATTAACCATGCGCAGTAAAGTATTGTTTTGTCGACGCACTGTAATTGTACACCCCAATGTCACTTTGTTATAAACTGTTTTTCCCATTCATCAATTACTGCAAGTGTAGACGTTAAAAGCAGTAACAATAAATTTCCCTTAAACGTGTTAACAAGTCCTCCGCTACACCGATGCGGAAATCTTGGCGTGTTTAAACGTCCTCCAGCGTCAAGTGGTTAAAACTTGCATCCATTTGAAAGCTCAGAAGCTGGAAAGTGAAAAGGATGCTTGCAGGGCTTAATTGTTGCTGCTTGAAATCGGTGAAAGTTGGACAAAATCACTAAAATGCGGGACACTCAAGATATTTTGTTTGTGAAATCAGAGCATTGTCAAAGATTAAAACAAACAAAAAATCTTAATACGTACTGAAGCTTCTGATTTGAAACTTTGTACATTGCATCCGGTAATACACGTAATGGGACTTCAGGCAACTGACTGTGATACAATGTAAATCCAATGTATCAAGCAACCTTAAAATTCATGGAGTGTAATTCATATTGTGTAATCTTACCAACTGGTTCTTTTTTGTTCATTTCACTTTTGTTTGTAACTAGTATGCAATCATCATAGTGATACTGCTGGTGGCAGAGGTGGCCGGCGGCATTGCAGGCTTCGTGATGCGAGAATCCATTCAGGAAGCCATTGAAGACAACATGGAGGAAAAGATGGGCAATTACACAAATCAAATATCCATCAAGAAATTGTTTGACCTCATGCAGCAAGATGTGAGTTAGTTAAATGGAATTAATTTTACCTTGAGCCGAGTGGTCTGGGGTCGATTTCACCAAACTCTTCGTACGTTAAGGTCCATAATAAGGCTTGCGATGGATCGTAGGGCTGCGATGGATCGTGGCTACTATGGGTGCTGCGATGAATTTCACCAAACCTATCGTAAGCGTGATGCGTTCGATTATCGATTAGGGATATTTGCATATTTATTGTAAGGCTGTTTGCTGTGCTGAATTATGTTTTTAATAAAACGGTCGTCCACTACATGAGTTCAAAAAGTCTCCGTGTCCATTCTGCATAATGCAAGCGCGCGTGTTAAATTTGGCGCGCAGCTTGCGGGACGCGTACCAATACATTTTGTGCAGTCATCAAGCGCTTGGGTATTTTTTGTTTTTCGCGTTTTTAAATCCCGCGTAGGACGCGTGTAGAACACGGTAGCATCATTCCAATTTGTATTCCACGGGTACACGTACACGATGTTGTGGCCGACGTACATAACGGTTGACCAACTGCAGCTCAGCTTCCGTGTTTTTGCATGCAGCAAAAATATCGACACTGAACAGTTTTGAAGCGACACTTTGTCACCTGCTTAAAACGTATGTATAAAATTTTAAAATGTTTTCTTGTTTAAATATCGCTTAGGCATAAAAAAAAAATATGTTATGTTGGCGTAACCCGACCGACCCTAAAAATACGGCCGACCCTGGATATTTTTATTTTTTTCAAGGGAAGAAATTTAATGATTAAAATCTATATCAATGAGTTATAAATACGTTTGAAACCATTTCTGACCGTTTCTCATTGTTGTATTGACTTGTCTGACGCTGGCGCGCGCGTGGAACTTTGGAGTGCACATTGTTGCACCAACGATCGAACATGCAGCAGAAGATTGCGCAGGCTCTACAACAATGTACATGTACATGTACAGGTGTGATATCGATACGGAGATAGATGCACCAAGTATACATTGTACATGTATAGTCGCGTCCCCGACTCCCACTCAGAGAGCAGCCTCACGCTCGCTGAACCGAAGGAGCTAGCTCTACATGAAAAATATGGTAGCCTCGTCCTAGACTGTTGCACGGCGCGGACAGCTACATACAATATTTAAAATATTTGGCTATTTATTTTGTGTTTTAAAAATAGTTTGTTACAATATAAATTATTTTAATTATTTTTTCAGCATTTTACACAATAAAAACTGATATATATACATTCTAAAAATTGTAAACTATTTTGTGACCCCGGCCCCGTGTTTTTCACAGTCGCATCAACATGGCGCCCGGTTCCGAAGCGTACAGTGTTTCCATCAAGGGAAAATGTGGATCTGCGGTCATTTTTGATCGCTTAAAACGGACAAATTTGAGTCAACAGCTAAGGTTAATCGCCCAGAGCTGCGCCGACGATGTCAAAGTGGGGTACACGGTGCTGAAAATACAATCGTCAAAGGAAGAAGCGGGTCCATACAAAGATGTGGAATCAGATGATTTTGGTTTCCACTTTTTCATGTCATTTTCGTTGCTGGGAGAGAAAAAAAAAAAGAAATAAAAAAAATCCCGACCTACCTACCCTATTTTTGGGGGCCCGTTACGCCAACATAACCTTTTTTTTTTATGCCTTAGCATAGAATCTATCAAGAGTGGCAATCAGTTTTTTGGGGAGCCAGATCGTTTCGTCTTCCAAATACGGCAAGAACTACGACCATCGTTGGTCAAAATGCACCCCACGATGACCCATTGCCTCATCGTTTACGGTGCGTTGCCATGGCATATATACATCGGTACACTCATCGCAAGTTTCTTGAAATTGTTCTTAGGACGCAGCACGAGTTACGAAGGATCGTAAACGTTAGTGAAATCGGCCCCTGGTGTACTTATCAAATAGTTATCCCTGACTTATTGTGAGTAGTGTATTTGTAACTTATTTGTATGGAAATTTGTGCCCATTTGTTCCTTGTAGGTTAAAGCCCAGACAAAATTTGCAATGTCCCAAAATTTTAATCAACCATTTTACTGGAAAAACTGTACTCAAATGGAAGATAAAAGTGGTGTCAACTGTTCAATGCAATGTTCAGCCTGAGATACATTATCATTTTATAAGAAAATTAAACATGAATTTATACAAAGGGTCGTGGTGCCCCCAGGGTCATGAAGACCCACTTCTACATGAAAAAAAAAGAGGCATTATTGATTGCTTTCCGTGACGTAGAACATAGATCTGGGAATGTTTGGTGGTTAACGATCGTGCGCGTACACGCGCGTGCCAATAGACGCACATGAAAACGCGTAAAAAAATACTCACCAGTGTATTTTCATTCAAAGATGCCGCACGCGCGCGATATGCGATACGTTCAAATTATTGAGCATGCACTCGGCTTGTAAAAACAAAAGTGCTTCTACTTGACATAAAGCAAGGTTAAGCAACAGAGGTACAATGTACGTGCAACCAATGCGCTTTTTTTGCCAGTTATCACTCGAGCCACGTGCGTCATGAAAAATGACAACCAAAATGGTGGATGGAAGGCGTGACGTCACCGGAAAGCAATCAATACCGGTACTTGAGCAGAAAGGAAATGTTGTGGTGCTTAGAGACTGTTTAAAAAAATGTTTCCAAATTTTCAGTTAAAGGCCCTATAGATGATCTGTTTTTAAGCGATTCTGGGAACAAAACCATTATAAATAAATAAAAAGGACAAAAAAAAAAAAAAAAAAACCTATCTGAAGACATTTCAGCTCCGTCACATGTACATTTTCCAACAACATGAAAATCCATGTGCGTTTTGTCGGTCTTTCAAAATGATTGTTGGTGCTTTTTTTAAAAATTAGTCTCTTCAGTGTCAGTCGGTTACTTACGTACGTATGCACATGCAGGCTCACGTCATACTGGCTGTGTAACGCGACCAGTCTAGTGCACATGCACAGTGTAACCTACCTACGGAAAGTGTGCGAAGCTTGAATCGTGCAGCCTGTACATGGCACCCATTTTGGACCGTCCAGATGCGAGTGGAAACATTTCATTGGATAGTTGCTACTAATTCAGTCTTTGCTTTGAAGAAGTTTTTCCTCGTCAACTTGTTGATTAACATTTTGGGTTATTGCAAGTGATACAGTGGGCCTTTAAATAAAGAGCTTCACAGTCCACAACATCCATGATCTCCTACAGAATTTTAAATTTTCTGATGGAAGTACCCTTCAGTGATGCCATTATTACCATCCTGTAAACTTTTTTTCTCCCTCCATAGCTGAAGTGTTGCGGCACAGACAACGCCACAGAGTGGGACCAATATCTGGGAAAAGGCAATGTCCCCGATTCGTGCTGCAAGAATGAAACAAACGGATGTGGCCAAAAATACAAAAAGGAGAATATTTTCTCTAAGGTACAAATTTAAATAAGTGTAATTCATACATTATTATGCAAAGAACAAAAAATATATGTACGAACTTCATAAAGAACGACAATTGCAGCCATGCCTTATATACTATGGGTGCCCTCATTTTGTCAGAGAACTGGGCAAAGAATGACATTTCTGTGTATAGGTACAAGTTCTTGGTGCATTTCTCGGTGTTGTTATCGAGTCCGAGTCACTAGCCCCGAGTCACTAGCCCTGAGTCACGAGTCCCGAGTCACTAGCCCCGAGTCTCGAGTCACTAGCCCCAAGTCTCGAGTCACTAGCCCCAAGTCTCGAGTCACTAGCCCCGAGTCACTAGCCCCGAGTCACTAGCCCCGAGTCACTAGCCCCGAGTCACTAGCCCCGAGTCACTAGCCCCGAGTCACTAGCCCCGAGTCACTAGCCCCGAGTCACTAGCCCCGAGTCACTAGCCCCGAGTCACTAGCCCCGAGTCACTAGCCCCGAGTCACTAGCCCCGAGTCACTAGCCCCGAGTCACTAGCCCAGAGTCACTAGCCCAGAGTCACTAGCCCAGAGTCACTAGCCCAGAGTCACTAGCCCAGAGTCACTAGCCCAGAGTCACTAGCCCAGAGTCACTAGCCCAGAGTCACTAGCCCAGAGTCACTAGCCCAGAGTCACTAGCCCAGAGTCACTAGCCCAGAGTCACTAGCCCAGAGTCACTAGCCCAGAGTCACTAGCCCAGAGTCACTAGCCCAGAGTCACTAGCCCAGAGTCACTAGCCCAGAGTCACTAGCCCAGAGTCACGAGTCACTAGCCCAGAGTCACGAGTCACTAGCCCCGAGTCACGAGTCACTAGTCACGAGTCACTAGCCCCGAGTCACTAGTCACTAGTCACGAGTCACGAGTCACTAGCCCCGAGTCACGAGTCACTAGCCCCGAGTCACTAGTCCCGAGTCACTAGTCCCGAGTCACTAGCCCCGAGTCCCGAGTCACTAGCCCCGAGTCACTAGTCACTAGTCCCGAGTCACTAGCCCCGAGTCACTAGCCCCGAGTCCCGAGTCACGAGTCACTGTCACGAGTAACTTGTTCGCCAAAATGAAACTCTATAGTTTCGTACACACAATATGCAGAGCTGCCAACCCTCCCGTATTTTGCAACAGATTCTTCGGAAAGTGACTAATTTGAGTCCTGACATAGATAAAACCTCCATAGATTGTCAATTAACAACCTTAGGGATTTTTAGATGTGTTTGGAGTCACGGAATAAACCTGTTTTCCCAAATGTCTTTTCCAAAATCCGGGAGGGTTGGCAATATGTGAAATGACGACGTGCTCGTGCGCTCCTTGCCGAACTGGTGGGGTAGTGTACATGTACATATGCACACGTCGTACTGTCTTTTCCCCAAGAATCCTGCATCAATTGTGCGAAAATTTCCTTTTTCCTTTTTGAAATATGTGACTTACGAGTCACCATGTTCGAGTCAGTCATCATGGTCGAGTCCGAGTCAGTCATTTTCCATGCTATGCTATATGCTACATATACCTTTCCCTCTATTCCTGTAACTTCCAAATCGGAAATTAGTCTCAAATTAGTTTATAGGACTTCAGACAATTTTCAAAAGTTTTGGTCAATATAACACCTGCCCTACCGTGGAGGAAGGCAACCATATGCTTCCTGTACAAGGCAGACAAATCTAATCCTCTAAATGAGCCCGTGCAGGTATGCCATGCACGTACGAGCTGTGACGTCACATGGGTCATTCCATAAATACGGGACCCAGTGTCCCCCTTTACGTCGTGACACTTCCGGAGTTGATTTTTATAAATACCGGGCTTCAGAGAACGGTTACCCTCGGCATATGAACAATATATGGCCTCGTAAATCGAACAACACCTTTGCCTGTTAATATTACCCAAAACATGACGAGAACGATTCAATAAACTGGTGCGATCTTCTAAATGCAAGTGTGACATTTTGAAATTTATATTGAAGAATTATTGAAATTTCGCTCATAATATAATTTGAATTTATAAGGTACAGGTTCTATAGGTGGGTAAAACCAAAAGCTACCTTTCCAGAAAGAACCTGGTCAAAAAGACTTGAAATGTAATCGTAAGAATTAAAAAATGCCTTGGTGTCCCCACTTACGTCGTTAAACAATTTTCTCGAATATTATCAAAACTATGACACCAAGACATGTCTAAATGTTTGGAAATTGTTTCAAATATCCTACACTATTCAGGAATTGCACGGAAATTTCTTCAAAATATTTTGGTAACTTGAAAAGGCCATTTTTACCAATGCATCAAAATGTCACACTTTGGCCCCCATATTTATGGAATGACCCACATACGTTATTTTTCACTTCTAATGGTCCCTACTGTGATTTTCCCATAAGATGTATATAATGCTTGCTTTCTTTATTCAGGGTTGCTACATGAAACTGTATGAACTTCTTAAAGACAGTATTTTCATCATTGCGGGAATTGCTATCGCAATCGCATTAGTCCAGGTAAGGTGCACTCTGTGTAGGGTGGATTCACACTGGGCCTTTTCGTGCGTAAATTTGACATGCGTCACTTTTAGAAAAAGCGATTTAGAGTGGAATGGAGCACTCAAAATTTTTTTTAAAATAAAACCAGAGCCACAAAAACAATGCATAGTTCCGACCTGTCAATCAGCCGAACCCGCGACCAATCACGACAGAGCTAGCAGACGGCGCCCACATAGGTCAAAGTGATGCAATCATCACACAATCACGCGATTTTCTGCCCATACACACCCCGTTTACACTCGATTTGGCAAAGGCGAATCGAACTCCGCAATTTCCAAAAAGGGGAGTTGAAGCCGGGTAAGCACTAAGTGTAAACGCAAAAGGCGAATTGAAAAGGGCGGATCAGACCCGGGTCTGATTCGCCTTTTTCAAGTCACCTTTGGGGTAGGGTTGAACCCCGCAATTGCGGGGTTCAACCCCGCAATCGTCAAGGTCGCTTGTAGTGTAAACGCTACCCAAATACAGATTCGGCAATTTCCTTTGGCGACATCCGGGAGGCCATCGTTTGGCGCGCTTTATTTTGTGGGCGTGCGTGATAGAATGTACGCCACTTACTGTGCTGGTGTGCTACTGCTAGTACATCGCTCACCCTAGTCCTACTGGAAATTCGTCCTACTGACAAGCACTTCTTCTCTGCATAAATCTACGCCGTAAAACAGGGCCATTTCTGTTTTTGGAGTCGTCTTTTGGAGTTTAAAAAGGGCACTTCCATTGGAAAATGAAAAAGTCTATGGGAGGATTGCAAAAGGGCACCAAGGCCAAGAGCAGGGGCAACAGAGGCAATGGCCTCCGTGGCCTCCGTTAAATTCAAGCCCTGGTAAAATAGCCAAAAGTGGCAACATCATGGTTACAAAAACAAAGGAATTCTCCATGATATTGAACTGTTGAAATTCAGTCCAGAATTTTCGTCAACAGGAACAGTTTTGCATGCAGCAGCGCAGTAATAACGCGTGGATTTTCACGACACCCACCACGTGTGACGGTGCACACGATCATTACACAACATCGGGCGCGCGCTTTCATGACCTCTAATTTTGACCTTTAACACCCCAGGGTCCCTCGCATCGGTATTTCCGGCACAAAAGGTGGGTTGACTGTAGTCTAAACACGGCAAATTGCCGAGTTTGCGGTTTGCTCTGCGGTTGCAATAAAAATGCCGAATCTGTATCCACCTTCGCCCGTTCGAGTGTAAACGCGGTGACAGTTTGTATGTTGTACGCGCCAGTGACCGGGTGAATTTTGGTTTCAATGTCGGGCGATTCGCTGTTCAAAGGTAGGAAAGCGCATTTTTATGAAATATATGTCATCCCTGTATTACTAGCCCTTCGCTCAGTGTGTGCTACGGTAACTGTCGACCCCAAAACATAAATACTTTTGAGTTTTCTCCAATGAATCTGTGCTTTCCTACACTCCTTTAGCAGTGCTTTGCGCGCGCCACTTTAGTTTGCCCGCTCCAACCACTGCTAAACTTCGCCGCATATCCTGCGAAGCCAATCAGCACACCGCTTACAAAATCGTTAGGGTTGTTGCACGATAGCCAATCACAATCGGGTATCGCGCCGCGCCTCCTAACGTTCATGCATATGCATATATACAGCCGGTCCGCAGCGCGAGAAGTGAAATATACGCTTGCAAAAAAAGACGATGAAACACACCCCAAAAATCGGCAAATATTTCCCACTGCTAATACTCAAAACAGTCCATGTTTCCCTTCTACACAAAGAATATGTAATATTCTACCCATAAATAATGAAAATTCTACGTACATTTGTCTAGTCCAGTCGGGATCCAACGAAATCTAACGGCATTCCGAAAAAACAGAAATCAAAAATTACCGCCGTGGCGCCGTTTGGTTTCCCGTAGTCTGATTGGCTAACGATGACGTCATTGCTCGTTCCAGATTAGACTGCTTTACGGTCCACCTATTTTGCGTTGGTTAAGTTGTACGCAAAGAGCTTTATTGAATCGCCCCGAATTCAAGTACACATACCTTATTTTTTTTTAATATCTATATTTCTCTTCTTTGAACAGTATTATTAAGCCCCACTAAATCAAAACCAATAAGCTATTAAAACTCAAAGCATAGCCAATAAGCCAGGCGTGCATTTAATCAAGTTTTGATAAGTTTTTACTTAAAATCACTCAGCAAGGATTTGCAAGTTCAAATTTAAATCTGAAGATTTTACTTTGTTGTACACAAGATTTAAGTAAAGGTCAGCTACTCTATTTCCCAATCTTCTGTTTCCTTGCTCTATGTTTACATCTGCCCAAATAAATGTAAATAAACAGCCCAACTCACTTTGGGAAAAATATATATTATGGTCTTGTTTTTGTGACACAGAAACACATGACATAAAATGATAGACTGTTAACGGTTTTCTTTATTTATTCACCGTCACACAACTTTACACAGTCACTACACAACTGATAAATATGACATGGTGGATTTCAAAAACGTAAATATTGCCAAAAATGTAACCCATAATACACTGTACATGCAAAACCATCTGCTGAATAAATAGTCACATCAATTAAAAGGTTTTGCTGTTGCAGAGAGTACATCATGAAGAAATATTATTAATTAAACTCCTTAACAGCATTGTTCAATACCAACTTTTTGAATAGATACTGAAAATAAAGAATACTCTCTGACGATATTTATTTTTAAAACAATTTTTTTTAAATATTTAAATTGGAACACAGCAAGATGTTGGTTTGACGGTGAGATTTCTGGTCCAAACAGGGTAGTTTGTGTTGCGAAACAGACTTGTGAAACCAGCGACAGTTTGGGGAGATTGTTGTCTGTGTTTGTGCAAAATTTCAGTGTAAAAAACATGCCCTTTGTTTGTTTTAGCACACAAAAATGATTATCAGTTCCTCTTCATGAGCTTCGTCGAGTGCGTAGTTTTCATTCCAGGCGTAAATGTGTGCTATTACGTTGACAACGACGTTGCGTGCCCCCACGTGTGCTACGACAACGTACTCCTGCTGCATTTAGGCTTTTGTGACAAAGCTTATACCGGTAGTTTAGCAGAAAACGAGACGGCGTGTTGAACTAAGACTGATCAGACTTGAAGTTTAGGAATTATTCGCTTGGCGCAATATATCTCTGTGGGGGCGCTTCATACTGCACCGCATTCTCTGGTATTTTTTTCGTATACATTGAACAAAGATTTTAAGGAAATTACCTCCTGGAATCAACACATAATGTAATGGTATTTTTTTCATATACATTGAACACGGATTTGGGTGAATTTATATATTGTAATCGATAGCTTATTAAATTCTAAGATATACTTCCCACTGACACTTCCGTCGCAAATGTTGCATTTCTGAGATAAATAAATGAGAAAATTACTGCATAAAGTAATGCACAAAATGACGTGGCGAGCGGTTGTGCGTAAGCGCGACAACAGAGGGCGCTGCGCGCGCGCGTGAATGGTTATCTTGTGCACTAACTGAAGGCAATTTGTGAAGAAGAAAACGTGATTTTTCTACAGAAAAGCAACATTTGCGACAAAAGTGCAAGTGGGAAGTATATCTTAAAATTACATTATCTGTTGATTCCAGGAGGTAATTTCCTTAAAATCTCTGTTCAATGTATACGAAAAAAATACCAAAAAAAGTCGACGCGACAGTGGGCAAAGCAACGTTAGTGTTGACGTACCTGGGCGCAGCCATCTTTAGTGTGTCAGATGCAGGTCATGTGACAGAACCAACGTCAGGTGACAGAATCTAGCCAATCATGGCAAGTGTCATCCAGGCTCGGTGTTGGGTGACGTCACACCCACGCGCTTCGCAGGATTTGCGGCGAAGTTTAGCAGTGGTTGGAGCGGGCAAACTAAAGTGGCGCGCGCAAAGCACTGCTAAAGGAGTGTAGTGCTTTCCATGCCGAGTCCCGTTGCTTTGTACGTTAATGTCGCCATTTTTTTGCGATGGCTTGTGAGCACATAGCAACAATATCTAAGGGGCGGGGTTAACTGGGCAATCTCGGAACTATGCATTCGCCCAAGTTGGTTTTGTGATTTTCAATGCTTTATTTCTCTCCAAATTCCCATCAAACCACTTGTTTCTGAAAGCGACTCGCGTCGATTTTACGCGCAAAAAGGCTCGGTGAATCCATCCGTAGTCGCGTGGCAAGAATTAATTTTGTGCAAGAGCAAACATCCTTTTATTAAAGGACCATTGTATGATTTGCAATGACCCCAAATTTTGCTTGGAGTTGACAAGAAAAATCTTAGCAATGGCAACAAATAAACACTACATAAATTTATTTCCGTCCAAGATGGTACTTTCCGTAAGAAATTAACAAATGAAGGTGGTTTTAAAGCAAAATGTGTGTGCGCACACATTTGTTTTACGATTCACCTAACACAAAACCATGTGTAGATTTTAAAGGTTTTGTGTAACATTGATGCATCCATGTAGCTGAAATTTATACAGGCTACATGTAGTTTACAAACATTCTTTTTTAAGTATGTTATGCCCTTATTCCAGGAATCCATAAAAAGTGTTATCTTGCAAATACATGTAATATATTAAGCCTGTAAACCATTGACACCTGTATTGATTGTTTTCCGGTGACGTCACGCCTTCCATCCACCATTTTTCATGACCCACGTGGTTAGAGTGATAACCAGCCAAATGGCAAAATTTTGCCTTTGTTACTTAACATTGCTTTATGTTGTTGCACCATGGCTGTTGTATCGATAAAGATATAAATGTATTTCTTCAGGCTAAAAATCGTGATCAAGTAAAAGCACTTTCGTTTTTACAAGCTGAGTGCATGCTCAATAATTTGAACGTATCGTATCGCAACGCACGCGCGCGGCATCTTTGAATGAAAGTACGCTGGTGAGTATATTTTACACGTGTCCATGTGCATCTAGTGTCACGCGCGTGTACCATTGACCACTAAACATTCCCGGATGTTCTACGTTACAGAAAGCAATCAATAGTGTTTTCTGCCTATAAATGCAAAAACAGTTTCATTTTCTGTTTCTGAAGTAAGTGATAAACTAAATAATTGTATGCCGCGCCAGCAGTGCTACTTGTACAATGTTACATGCTTACTATCACGGAAATGAGTTGGACTGCTGTGATAGCACATAAATGTAGTTTGTACATTGATCATGATGCAGTTTGTCAATGTAAAATTGCTCATGGTCGGGTACATCAAGGGTGGAGTGGGGGTTAACATAATAGGATTGAATGAAATGAGTTATCCAATTGAAAAATAACGTGAAATGTGTCAACCAGTGTCAAAATTTGATATTTTTTCCCAAACAGATCTTTGGAGTGGTTTGTGCTTGCTGTCTCATGCGGTCCATCAAGAGCGAGTACGAAGTTGTGTAATACATTGGGATAGGATATCGCCACTATCATGCAGAATGAGGGCTCAAACATGGGTTGTGCACCAGTCAAGTTTATACACACATCCACGGCTAAGAGCAAATTCAAGCGGTAACAATTGTTAACTATAGTTGGACTAGATGATTCCGAATATGCAGTATAGTTGGTTTGGTTTGATTTTATTTTAAATCTCATACATTGATCCTTGTTCAGTAATTGGTTGAAAGTGGATCACATAACATGAATTAGTTCAAGCGCAAGGTCAAACAATAGTACATTCTCCATGTGTACAGAATAGGCCTATTGTGTGCATTTGTACAAAGCAACCAGTGATGTTCAAGCTTATGCAGACAATGCATTTATGGTGAGTGTACCCAATCTTAAAATACCAATTACTGGACATAAAAGGTGTATGAGGTCTATAAAACAAAGGTATGAATTCCGTTCTCTGGTCGCCACTAAGTTGCCTTGTTAAGTCTATGGAACATGGCAGATAAAGTATTTTCAAGGAAATTGTTAAATGTTTTTCACTTCAAAATTAACGCATTCTGGTGGTTTTTGTTTCGTTTTAAGAAGAATAAGTGGCGACCAGTAAACATAATTCTTTTCAAATTAAATATTGACTGCTCTTTATTTGGGTGATGGTGCAAACTACTTCCTTCGATGATCTTGGGACGATAGGCCTAAGGCCTGTCATCTCAAGATGGGTTTATACTGGGAAAATCATAATTGGAAATTCGGCATACAGTGTATTTTAACATACACGTGTACAATTCGTTATGTGCCTGGCAAAAGGGCATATAAGCGCTCTGGTGCCAAAAATCAGTTATGCTCTTATCCCAGGCACATGACAAATTGATGTACACGTACGTATCACTGATTAAAACAAAAAGGCTAAATTACACACGTGGATGTAACGTTAAACTGATTTTCTTTTTTCTTGCTTTTGTATTTTGGTTAACTTTTAGTAATCTTCTGTGTTATATGTATGTAGATAGGCTTACTTTTAAAAAATGCTAACAATTATGTAAATTTCATTGTAATTCGTCTCTAATTTTTCGGTGAAATGGTTTTGTTTTGTATTATACCTCTACAAATATTACTTTGCAGAGGTTACTTTATATGTAATGTTTTGCTTAGCCAAATATATTAATCTGTAACAAGAATCTTGTCTAGATGTTAAGTAATGGGACTTAAGAGTACATTCTATCTGCTCTATCTATACCTTAAATTCATTCCTTGGCTTTGTTTTATAAATAAAAGTATATAACTTGAAATGTTAAAAACAAGAAATATGATGTATAATGACCTTATTGGCAGGACTTGAGCTATAAGTACAATCGTCCAGAACAGTTCTTGAGGCCTGTACCATATGGAAGGGACTCTGTAACTTAAGTTGCTGCGTAAATCTCGGATCATAAACAAGTCGCACATGGGACAAATGTTGGAACTGAGATTAGGCAAGAGACTCCGGGACGAATTTGATCAATTTTTGTTGGAAAACTACAACCATACGAAACATTTTAAACATATACTTGTGTGAATGATTATCATACCTTGAATCGGTTTTAGGTAAATTTATCATCACCCAGTCTGGGAAAATTACCTTTAATAGACCGAATAAGATGTCACAAATGTGTCTTAAAACCAAATCACGTCGTGCACAAGTACTTTAATAAAATGGCTTTAGCAGTATAGCGTTGGTCCGTGAATTAGATAGGGTAGGTGCTTCACAGCCGTAAAATTTTGTTACCAAAAATACTCCAGAGACTCGCTGCATCCCAGTCAGTTGAAGAGAAGATGGTAAACTACAGCGAATTTAACGAACGTAAAACAAACGCTATGAGCAGTGGTTCAGCAAGTACTCCATTTAAAGGCACAGCTCATCAGTAATGCGCGCGCCAAATTCCTGCCCGAAATACGCAGCTCCATAGCAAAGGCATGGAGCTGCGTATTTCCTGGCACAAATTTGGCGCGTGCGCATTTCTGACTAGCCTGTGCCTTTAATCTCATCATCGCACATAGAGGTATTGTTATGTCATCTCGCTTGCAGGTTATTACTTGTATTTTAATGTGCTAGCAGTGATCAAGGGAACCGCTCTACTCTCCCAGTTTTGGACCCAGGTAATTCAATATAAATTAGGTCAAACTAACCCAAAAAGTAACCATATATACATGTAGTATAACAACATTATACCATGTGCACTTCAGGGGCCCTTCAAACTTATTCCCTTTATATAGCAGTTTATAATTTCTCGGCCTGTGGCTTTCACTATATGGTAAAATTGTACTTGTTTTTTTATTACTAATCTTTAGCGCAGGTAAATTTAAAGTACTTCATAATATTAATGTCGGATTTGCAAATGTAAAAATGCTAAAACTATCGTGCTATTCTGTGATTGGTTGCATAAAAGTACTATCGCACTCAGTACACAAAGTATGTATGTATACACACATGTACAACAGTGCACATTTAGTCAATCTAATGTATTTACATGTACTGGTATTACTGAGGTCACATGTAGTTTAGATTTAATTGAAAGTGTGGTCTTGCAACATTTCCTGTTTGTCTGTGATGACCATTCAAAAACAGTACTCGGGGGAAAAATGCACCAATTTCCTGTATGTAATGAATTGGAAAAATTCTGGTACATTAACGTCTTGCAGAATTGTGTATCGTACATAGACGGCAAACAGTTTGTACAATATTTTTTTTCTTTTTTAGTAAAGGCCTGTCCGCATTGGAAAAACTTACCAAGACGATGGGTACTTTTCCCACTTTTAAACCAGTGCTGACAGCCTAGGAAGTTTCCTCTCAGTAACTTTTCCCCCGACGATAAGTCCAATGCGGACACATTGAGTCGGTAAAAGCGGTATGTAAGCATACGTCCGGACCGTGAAGGTCATCCCGCTAAGGGACACTGTGCATGCTCTCGGTAAATTTTCCCGTGTCAAAAAAGTCCAAATGCGGACAGCAGTAAAATCTAGGCACTTTTCATTTTACCATCGTATCGGTAAAACTTGCTGAAAAACGAGTCCAATGCGGACACGGCTTAAGTAAACTGCATGTATTGTTCTTGACTGTAGAAGAGTAAACTGGAGGCAATGTGTGTACTTTTCATCTTATTGTCAAAATAGTCACTAAAAGTATAGTAAGTTACGTATTAATCATGTTTTATTAGTAGCTTTGAAACGTGCCCAAATGCAGAACTATTCTCCACATAAAGCCCTATTTCATGATTATCTAATTAATTCATTGGATATATATAAATATTGACTGCTCATGAGGGTGATGGTGCAAACTAATGTTCCTAGGTGATCTTGAGATGGTGTGACTGCTATAAAAATACCAGGCATACCGTCTCAAGATCATCCAGGGGCAGTAGTTTCCACCATCACCCGAATAAAGAATAGTAGATATTTGTTTTTATATACCTCGTACATTTTTTTGGGTGTCAAGTTATTGGTATTAAAGGATTGAGATTTTACAAGAGCAAAAATACATTTGCCATTAATGTAAACACCATTGATTGCTCCACGCAAATGTATGCGCAGGGAAATAGTCCACATTTCACCTATGATGAGAAAGGCCTTGCCTCTCCAACACCAGGGAAGTAATGGCACTGGGTGAAACCGTGGCCCTTCCCTCGAGCATCTCCACCAGGGTTGTTTACTTGATGCTTCGAGTACGTCCGCTGCACCCATGTTGTTGCACTGATACATTGGTGTAAGCCTTCATTTTGTCTTGAGTGTCCTAGTGGCTACAGACACGGCCATCCCGGAATTATTCAAGTGCGTTATACAACACACTGGACCAACGGCTTTACATCCCTTCCAAAGGATGGAGCAAGTGTGTTTAAGTGCCTTGCTCAAGGGCACAGGTACCACATCCGGGTATCGAACCCGCAACCCCAAGTTTTCACCCGAGTATTGCGAGTCGGTGACCTAAACCACTCGGCCACGGTACCCCACAAAAAGGTCAAACAATAGTACTTTTTTACTGCCGTGATTTTTGCTTGGGAAATGGTTGAACTAATCTATGTTGTGTGATCTGCATTTAATCAATCACTGAATGAATGTATGAGGTATATACATGTAACTAGTTTTATACATTATGTAATGGCAATCATGCATCATGTCAGAAATGAATATTATAACTTCTATAATCATATTAAAATACTTTTTACCTCAACTTATTTTTGTTACTCTATATTTTGTCATTGACCTCTATAGATCAAGTACATTGTACTAATTTTGAAGCAAATCTATCTTTAAATTATGGTATATTGAAATAAAAACATTACTGAGATTATGCTGGTACCAGTATATATGCCGTGAAGTTTTATGTGGTGGTCACAACTGTGTCTGTCGGGTGAATTGTGTGCGATGCAAATAGATTAGATTACATTGGTTTATTGTGCACATTTTTTAAAAACCTGGAAATTCATCTTCCACTGGCTCAAAACAAGTACATGTACACTGCATACAAAATACTGCCATACAGTACACGTTAACTTACTTAAAATTATACGTTCCATATAATTAAAGAAACCAGGCCTCGAATTTCATTTTCAAAAGGGCACGACAATTTTCTCTTAGTAAAGGGCACCTGAATGAGGAAATGGAAAGTTTGTGTTAGAACTTTTTAAGGGCAACACAGCAAAAGCATAATGCAAGGTTCGTGCCAATGGCAAAGTATTTACATTAAATATACAGTATCATGGAGAAAAAATGTTATAGTAAAAATCAACAACTTTACTTGTCACTTTCACAGAAACTAATATGCCAATTTTTGAGGCTTGAGGAGCACAGAGTCAAATGTAAATTCTTAAGCTCTTTGTAGCACAAATTTCTAAGCGCTGCACACACATAATCATGATACAAATGTAATTGACCTCTTTAATAGTACAGGAGGTTGTTGATGTACATCTAGCCCAAATGCCACTGGCCGTCACACATGACAACCAGAGCAGTAAACCGTCCCCAGCGGCCGGATTTGTTTGTAGCGAATTTGCTACATACTTTGATCAAAATTTTCTGCTCACCCAGGACGGAGATTTTCGAAGTTGGGGTGAGGAACTCATACTTTTTCAAAAACACGTTTCCTTATCCAGAAATCTTCATCCATCTGCTATGATCTGGCCAAGAGGCGACGATCATTCTGCAAGTTCCAGAAATATCATTCCTCCATTGCCTTTTCAAAAGACATGGTGGCGGCCTTCTGGGCATGTTGTAATGCATTCGCCCAACAATGCCAAGCGCCCAAAGAAGTCCGGCCGCTGGGGACAGTTTACCGCTCTGGCCGTCATGTGTGACGGCCATAAACATTGTGTACTTTTACTGAACAGTAAAACTTTAAGTTAACAACGTTTTAAAGTACGAAAAGTGGAATGTATTTTAAGTAGATTTTTAAAAATTGTGTACACATTTTAATAAATAGCTCGATACATTCTAAAATATACAACCTAAAATATATTCTCAACAATGCAGTAGTTACACATGCCACTTTGCTTGGTATTCTGAGATACCCAACACATCAATCAGTAATAATCATCAGAGAATTTCACCAAGACGATGGTGAATAATTCTGTGGTTTAACTTGCCAATTAAGCCCATGTACATTATCCAGGGTTCTCCACTAGCTATTTTGTTCAGGTGTGCCGCTCGGACAAAAACATGAGAAATACCATTAGCGCCCAGACAAAATTAATCAAATTCCCAAATTAGGTGTAAAGTCACCAAACATACGAAGACCCAGAGGGGACATTTAAGTATTTTCCTTTTTTGGATTTTTAATACGTACGTACGTACGTGATAATAATACGTACGTACGTTATAATTTAATACGTACGTACGTGACAATTTATTAGTACATACGTGATAATATATTAGTACGTACGTGATAATTTAATACCTACGTACGTGATAATAATACGTACGTACGTATTATTATCACGTACGTACGTACGTACTATCATCACGTATGTACGTACTATCATCACGTACGTACGTATTAAATTATCACGTACGTACGTACTATTATCACGTACGTACAATTTATTAGTACATACGTGATAATATATTAGTACGTACGTGATAATTTAATACGTACGTACGTGATAATAATACGTACGTACTTATTATTATCACGTACGTACGTACGTACGTACGTACCAAACATGATTTATTGGCCGCTGGTGTCATTATCGTTTACTTAATACCACACATATCTGTCGCATCGGCAACCCAATCAGTTGCATGCAACTGTTTTAAACAGTGCCCTCACGCAGCAAACAGGGGGTTGGTCAGTGTTTGCCACATGAGGGCGCTGCAAAGCATGCCTGGACAAATTGTGGACCAGTGGACTACCAAGTTTGTTATATAGCCTCAGAATATTGACTTCCAACTAATATATGTCTGTGGAGCAGATCAAATTAGGTATTAATGTAGGAAGATGTAAATCATGAAAAGTATTCATGAAAAAGTACTTTCCAAATACTTTCAGAGTACTTTACTTATTTCGAAAGGCTAAGGTAGTAAAATGAAGCGATTATCTTCAAACAAAGTTTAACTGAATTTCATTGAGTTTTACCGATTTGACAATTGACAGTACATTTCAAACTGGCTAGGGGCTTGCACATCCAGGCCCTTAGCCAGTTTTAAACATACGGTGTAAGACTGTTAAAACCCACTTTTATTTCCTAGTTAGACAACACTTCCTTGATGTACCCAAAAAGTTCTCGACTACAACTCTGTTTTGTATTGGTTTTGATAAATAATCTTAGCTGTTGTCTGACTTATCGAGCGATGACACAATCTATTTGTGGTGGTTGATATTGGGATTGGCACAATCTGATGATGCAGTACAGCAACAACAGGAACTTCCAGGCACATGCATACAGTGATGGAACAGCGTCTGCATTAACAAACTTGGGATGAAACAAGAAGACAAAATACAACTTTGTGATATATCGTCACAAAGAAGGAATTAAAATGATAAAAACAATAGGTCTTTTTGGTAATGTATCCAAATACATTATAGTACACCATACATCCGAGTCCTCGGCATGCCGAGTCAGAGTCCTGAGTCCTTGTTTTAATCTTAAGTGCATTACTGTCAAGTGCTAATGATCGTGCCTATGATCTCTGGCAGCTCATAAGTTTGCTTTAGGCTGAGAAAAAAATGTTTTGGGGAGTGGGAGGTGAAATACATTTTGAGTGCTAAAAATTATTTCAAGTGTTTGAAATTTCACATTCTCAAAATTTCATATTCTTAAAAATCTGAGATAATTTCCATCAAGGTTTGAGCTTACATAATCCCATAGAGCATGAGTACTGAAGCCACGCAGAACCCCACAATGTTATCCAGATACCATACATTAGGGTGTACTGAGATGACTTGAGCACTGATGAGTATGCTGTATCCAGTCACAGAGCCGGCAAGGGAACTGAACCCTGGATATATGCAAAACAAGAAGTCAAGCTGTTACAATGAAATTAATGCTTCATCCGTTTATACAATTTCACAAAACCTTTTGCAGTTTTTCACAAAACCTTAAAGGCACATGCTTGTCAGTAATGCGCGCGTGCCAAATTCGTGCCACGAAATAGGCAGCTCCATGCCTTTGCTATGGAGCTGCGTATTTCGTGGCACGAATTTGGCGTGCGCGCATTGCTGACGAGCCTGTGCCTTTAAGCTCGCTTCTGGAACATTTTATTGCAAGAGCTGCGTAACAATCTTGCAATTGCACCATGTTATGCAGGGTGTCAGCTGCAGGGTGTATAAAAAAGTATACACTTATCAAATTGTAGATAAAATGGAAATGGTATTATATTTGGAAAATTGGCTCATACATATTGGTATATATACACATGGTTTCATGTTTTCATTTAATAACGTCATGATCATATTAGGCATTTTACGCCCGAATGAACAGGGGCTAGTTTTGTAAACAAAATTTAAATAAATGTTTTGGTATTTTATGGTACATCATGGAATTTTATTCGTTTTGGTCACAACTGGAATTTAGGAAGTCGATAGTTTAGAGGATTCTAAAGTACCCTTACCTACTGACATTTTTGCCACAAGAGTTTTCCTGTCACAAGAGTTTTCCGAGAAATATCACCAAAAAATATTGCACATTCACTGACGTTTTTGGCAATATTCTGAAGCAAGTGTACAGCACACGTAGATGAGAGTCTTTCACATGTGATTGGCACGTGCTAAAACGTCAAGGTGCTGTAGTGTAAAGGCCAATATGGCCTGGAAACCAAATGGAACATTTCCACCAGTACCTTGTGCAATATATGCTATTTACACAAAGCACCCTTCCCACCCCACTAAAAATATTCTGGATTCGCCTATGCACTCCCCCCACCCCCCCTCCCCCCCTTAAAAACAAAACAAAAAAAACAACACTTCTCAAATTCTCATTTTCTTGAATATTTAACAATAGTGACAGAAATATCAGTACCCGAGGGTATTTTAGGATCATCTATGTTATAAATTCCAATAATTTCGTTAAAGTCCTGTTGTGATGAAACAAACGGAAACTCACCATCACTCTTGACGGTTTTACTCTCTAGCTTCTTAGCAATGATAAACTTGATGACAGCAAGAATGAAGCATACTGTTCCACTGACTGCTGCTAGTGCATACAATGATTTCACCTTCAATAAGAAAAACAGCAACATGACAATTCAAATATACATTTCCAGATTTTCTGGACATTAATGCAGTGTGTTGTATGCTTAATACTGCTGACAATGCAGTTTGACACAATTAGCCTTTTGTATGCATTTTGGCAACACAGACCATATTTTCCAGAAAATACCTTTGTCTGGTCTCAAAATAAAAGAAATAAGTTTCAGTTGTTCTGAAGAGATAACCTAGGCCCAAAAAGGGTTTAGAAATAGTGTGACAACATGGCTTTCTAAAATATCCCTGTGTACAAATTAACAATATACGCTCGTAACGGGGACGGCCTAATACGTAACACAAGTGTCCATCCCGGATACGAGCATATATTGGAAATTTGTCAGAATTTGATACTTACCAAATTTTTATAATATACCAATTCACAAATCTCAACACTAGTCAACTCAAAAATTGCCATGACGACATTGGCCATGGGCACAGACAATATTCCTTTAAAGAACAAAGATAAAATAGGACAAAATGCAAGTTTGATTTTGGTTTTTGTATACATGCAAAAAACATTGATTTATGTCATGTAACATCTGTGTGTGGCTTTGGCAAACATCAGTCCCAACATAAACCTATATACCGATATGCAGTTCACACGTAATTGACATGCTAAAAGTGAAAGAGGAACTTAGATCTCAACATTTTGTTATGCTGAATATGGAGATCATATAGATTTTTTCATTATCGTACCTAAAATAAATTTCTTGTAGCCCAACCGTGGGCTATGTAAAATTTAATAAAAGATAACAATGGCATCTATGCTAAAATCATTGCATAGACGCCACCATTTTGAAGGCCTTGAAATAACCCACAGCACCACAGCAAATTGCCATCGGTGCCCTATTTTTGCCGTGTTGCCCTTAACAAGTTCTAACACAAATTTTCCATTTCCTCATTCAGTGCTCTTTACTAAGAGAAAATTGCCTTTTCAAAATGAATTTCGAGGCAAGATTTTGTCGTAATCTGTCTGGATTGACTCAAAATGTTGACCCAAGTTCCCCATTAAATGCAATTTAAACATGTTTATGGTAAAACATGCAAATCCCTGAAAAAAAATAGAAACTGGTAGAAAAATGCACACACAATGATGAATCCCTTCACAAGTGCTCTGTGAAAAAAACATGCATGATTGAAAAACAGAAAATTCAAATAAATTATTCTTTTCTTGGATAAATTTGAATGTCCATGAATTTGAATGGCCAGATGAAAACCCCCTTAGCCCATGAAACCTTTTGCCCATGATTTCCCAAAGAAATCAAGAAAATTGATAATTCCTTACATTTTTGGTGTGTTTTTTGTCTAAAAGTTCAAAGAGATCTCTGGCTATAATTGAAAAGCTAGCTAAGATGAAGAACCCTGCTAGAAACAGCAGAGCTCTGCCATGAAATAACAAGAGTAGGGGATAAGAAAAATATTTCACTTAGTAGTACAATCAAGATAATAATGTAGTGCTTTTTCCCTTGGAAATACCTATATAGTGCAATCCATAAGCCTTTTCCCACAAAATCTCGGGGGTGGTCCCAGGGCGACGCTGTGGTGAAAATATGCCCCGAATCCCACTTGCAAGTCTCACCCCTGCACCACCCCCGAGCAACCCCGAGATTGCTCATTCCTCAGAGCGAGTTCAACCCTGCTCGGGACCAGGGTTGACAAATTTGGCCTTGGGGCGAGACACTTTTCCTGGGGCGAGAACGGTAGTGGGAAAAGGGCAGGGGCAAGTTCTCACTTGTTCAAGTGAGGGATGAGGTGCCGATCTCCGGGGTGAGTTCACCCTGGTGCGAGATTCAGAACAACAAGTGTGAATCGACGCTGGGTTGAACTCGGAGGTGAGCCACCCTGGGGTGGGCCCGGGGTGAGTTCGAACTCACCCCGGGGTTTGACGTTCTAGTGCACGTGGGAAAAGGCCTCTTGTGGTGCCCACGACTACACATGACAAGTACAGTCAACTCTTGTTACAACGCCGGCCGTCTGATATAAAGCTTTGTCAGACATAAAGCTCCCAGCCATTACTCTATCTGTAGATTGTAAAATAACCATAATATTCGGTATGATGTCTAATCACCATATTTTCCTTTATGACAACAATGTACTTACATGTACGTTGGCATAAACTTGTACTGCTTTTCAAATGAGCACTTGTGCCTCTGAGGCACAACTTTACAACAAACCAAATCTACACATCTGTACTTTGGGGACATTGAACAAACACGCATGCAAGTAAATTTTCAATAACACTGTTTTTTATGTTGGACAGGAAAGGCACAAAAAACAAATTAACACAATGTATTGTACTCGCAAACAGCAATACATACAACATGCTGAAAATCAATACTTAGCACACACTGATTGTAGCTAAAAAATTTCACTCAATCATTTAACAAGTGCAAGTCGGTCTATTTGCAATTTAACCATATTTCAACGGCACTGACAACTGAGGCATCATTTAAAACAATTATTGAAAATAAAAATTAAAAACAAACTGAGGAAGAACATTTTAGGAAGTACAGTATTTGGGAAAAATTAAAGAGTACCTTAAAATGTGCAACTTACATTCGTTCCCTTTGCTCTGAATACAGCGTCTGGATGGAGCCATAGAACCTCCAAATGACAACAACGGATGTGAAGACATCAAGTATACAGCTAAACTAGACATAAAAGGAAAATTACACAGAAACAACATTGAATTGAATTGAATTGAAATGGTTTATTAAGGTAAAATCAATCTCGCAGCCACCTGGCTGAATTGCATGATTTTTATACTAACATTAAAAAACAGTAAATGCATTTTTTTTAAAAATCCATAGTATGCACAACAACAACAAATCAAAACACCCAAAAAGCAAGTAATGAAATTATGCAGAATTAAGAATTCGTGTTAAATAGGGAAGGGGACTATTTCTAAACCGTTTAGTCCTACAGCGGAATTCAGTTCGCTTTGCTAAACTTCGAGTTTGCTGAACCTTTGGTCTTTCGGTTGTAGCTTGTGAACGGTGAAGTTTGGAAGATGGATTCTCCATGGATTTGGCAAATGAAAGGCACAATTGATAGCGCCTGCTCTCCAGGGTAGCAAGCTGACAGACTTTGAGTGCTTGTGATCGTCTAACTCAAGGACGCATAGACCAATATTATCATAAAGCACTCATAAAAAAGTGGACTGAAATCCTTCAACAATGTACAACTTTTGCGAATTTACTGGGTGAACAAATGCTTCCAATTTACAAGAGTTGAGTTTATTTGTATCAAAGCACGGATAGGAAATTTTGCTACCTCTGCAAATTATGATGGTAAGTAGACTTACCCCAAAGCCAAAGGCCGCTGAACTGTTGGTAGTTGCAGAAAGAACTATTAAAAAATGAAAATTGAAACATATTTTACTTTGTTGAATGTCAACAAAATGTTGCTTAAAATTTGCCTACATTTTGAAACTGCTGGAGATTTCAATGAATTTAAAAACCACTTTCACTATCAGAAGATTGCTGTAATGCACAATCTAAGATAATCCAAGATTCTGAGACCAAGACCAAGATCATTCAAGACCAAGACCACACAAAATTGGTCTCTAGACCAAGACTATGACTCCAATTCTGAATTTTGCACTCAATTATAAAAAGTGACTGGAACACAGGAAAAAAAACAAATTCGAAAGCAAAAACAGGAATTTCTAGCCCTGCATTAATAATAATAATAATGGTAATGGTGGATTCTTATATAGCGCACATGTCCACCCTGCGGGGTACTCCTGGCGCTGTTGCCATTATTAGTATCGCTGCCATCAAGGAATCACCAGAACCATTTCGCTTTAACTAGGTGGCTGCTGGCCAGGCGCTCAACCCTAGCAGTTAGATTGTGGCATTCCCCTTAACAGCTTCCCAAATATCGTTTGGGTTGACAAGGCAACTGGGATTAAGTGCCTTGCCCAGGGACACAGACACGTTGGTCGAAGTGGGGCTTGAACCCACAACCTCTGACTGGGAGTTCCGCTTCATACCCACTAGACCACACGCGCTTTAAGCATACTGTCAAAACAACAGAAGTTTGTTGAATTCAGTAAACTTGTGGATAACAAGGCTTTTGATCAATCAATCACTTAGGAATCATTTTCAAGACTCTTGTTTCTGTGATTTCGCCCAGATCCGGTATCCAAGTGACCTGTTTAAGCAAGCTGATTCCCACAGCAATGAAATGTGCCATTTAAGGGCTCTAAAAAAAACACCCCTATTTTGTTGAGTTTTCAAACTGATTAAACCTGCCCAAATCTTAGCTAACTTTTTGAGCCACTCATCTCAAAAACAGCCCTAAAAGTGCAGGTTCTCAGGAAGCAGCACTTCAGGCAGAGTGGCACACCCTGCCTCAACGGCTCTTACAGAGACTGATGCAGTATGCTTGCTCCAAGAGGTGTTCACACACATTATTGATCAAAAATACGTTACATCTCTCAGCCTGATCTTGATCTCTCACAGTCAGAGTATAATTTGCATTTCTGTTTTGAACCGTATATATGTACACATTATATCTTTGTTAAGAAATTTACCAAAGCTGATAGTGCCAAGTAACAGTAGGATGAAGACAGATGCCCAGGCTGCAGCTAGCGCAGCATGGCGCCATCGTTGGGCTTGGCTGGCTGTCAGGTGACCAAACTCGTCATCCAAAGGATCTAAAAAATAAAAACAGTTTAAATGACGAGTGCTAAAATTACACAATTTCTCTTCTCCATTCCCTTGAATCCAGTCGTTTTGGATGGATCAAAATTCAGATCCATACACATTCAGATTAAAATCTGGAATCCCTACAAGATTTGGGAAACCCGTTTCTATTTGGCCAAATTAACTTAAGTTTTCGAACCAGAGGATGCCACCCTTCCACCCTTGACACAATATAAAACTGAGAATCATTCAGCATAGGTAATATTTAATTCTCAGTCTCATCACATTGCGCTACTTTACTCAAATTTTTTTATAATCAAAGTGAAATAGGGAAAGCTGTCTGGCTATGTTTGTCTGAATGAATTACAAAAACAAAACTTGGAAATTTTGTGTTCCAACATAGCAAAAAATCAAGTTTCTGGTGAAAATAATTTTTAAACAATTCAACTGGGCACCCACAATTAACAGTCATACAGGTAGTATGTAATGTACATTCCCAAAAATAATGTCACTATGAGTTGTAAAAACCCTGGATGCAGCAAGAGGGCGACAATTCGGGAAGCCTTTCCCCGGGGACAACCGAAATTTCGGGAAGAATCACTCAAATTGACACCAAATTTCTGTACCCGAAGCTTCCAAAAATGGTTACAGACCTAAGAGAGACGGTTCTAGACCTAATAAAAATGGTTCTCGATAAAAAAAAAATTGTTTTTGACCTAAAAAAATGGTTTTTAAACTCAAAAATATTAGGGCGACACCAAATTGTCGCCCTATTGAGCGTGTCGCCCTAATATAGTTTTTTTACACACAAATTGTCGCCCTATTGCTGCATCCAGAGTTTTTTAAGTTAGCAGAGGAGCCAAGTGAAACATTATTTATTTTAAAATGAGAATTTTTAAAAAAAAGTACTGAAATCAATGAAAGTTAATGGGCAAAAAAGTGTGATTTATGAAACTCTGTCCTGCCAAAATTTCCCAAATTGTAATTTTCCCCTGCTATCTCATATGTAATATGTATGAAAGCTCATAACATAAAATTATTCATACTTTATTACAATTAATTTTTCAAGGACATTCAGAGCACACACAAAAATCGCCTTGATCTATGCTCACCAAGGGTAATAAAAAAACCTGCCAATTTTCTCTCAGTTTCCTAATTATCTGACGGTTATCTGTAATCCTCTGTAATCTTCTGTGAAGGAACAGATGGTCTTTTCACTTCAATGCACAAGAAACAAATTAATAGCATAGGACAGACTCATTTCTGACAAGTAGACTATGCAAGGCACAGTAAAAGCGGCCAGTAAATTACTGTAGCATTTCCCCCCACCCCCAACCCCCCGAATGAAATACAGTCAGATACGTAATTTGAATTCTTCCAAAACCGTCGTTCTTCCAAAACCGTCGATCCATTCCATGGTTTTAAAAAATTTAGTTTTTATGCGCAAATTAGAATTATTTTTATTTTTAATTTTAAAAAAGTGACAGAAACTACTTGTAACTTTTCCCATCCAAAATGTTGGTACAAAAGTGGCTGTAGTTAATAACCTGTAAAAACAAGCAGTGATTTTCGGACACATTTGACAAGTGATTGTGTTCTAGCTGATTCTTTCTGTAGACAACATTTTAAAGGATTTTAATGAATAGGATGTGTAGTTTATAGACAAAGCAGTCAATGCAACAACATTTACCATATGTTTTGTGTCATACATGTATTTATTTAAACCTGTTTGATTAAAGGAGCGTGACCAGTTTTTTTCCACAAAAATACATTTCGTTCAAACCTAACTCCCCAAAATATCAATGGGAAGAAAAACAGGAAATTTGCAATCTCCAAATTTGATGTTGAAGCAAAAAGGTTGTTATAATCACTGCACTGTTTATGGAACCGGATAAATTAGTTCACTAAACTTTGAAGATATCCCTGGAAATGCATGGATTACAAAATTTAAGAATGGTATTTAATAAGAAAAATATGACACATGATATGGTATTAAAATCTCAATGCCCATGGAAAAAATGGGAAGCGTCAAAAATTTGATCTGGTCATGCTCCTTTAATTACTGCTTATGTCTAAAGATATTACATTCTTGTGATGTACATCTTTCAAATACACTGAGGTTGGACAGTTTTGGCGTAATTACTTTCAATATTACTCATATATGCATATTAAGGAAAATGTCAATCAATACTGATCGCATATGATAAAGTCAAAATAAACAAAACTGAATCAATACCATCTGTTGCATTTGTAATGTTTTCCTTATCACAAATAAATCCAGATTGAATAAAGACAACTTATATTAAGCACCGAAAATCCAACAAGCTGTATTCAGAAAACAGACCTATCGATCAAAATAATCAAAATTGTGTGCACTAAAATACAAAAAAAGACTGGCTGAATATACTGGCCCTTAATATACATGTACATGTAACACAATATTACTACACTACCAGCAAAAACGTCATGCAGTAGACTGCTTGATAATTGATATGCTGTCTCATTATTTTGAATAATAAATGAATGTTTGAGTACTCGGTTAGCAAGACTTCTGGAGAATGTTGTTAGCACAGTCTGTAGGTCTGAAAGTGAAAGTGGCTAATTTCTAAAGGCCAGCACTTTAGTGTAGTGTTATCATTGCAGGGTTCTTCACTAGCTCAGTAGCTGTCCGGGCGCGCCGCAATGGCTAATTAAAACATGCTCAAAGGTTTTTTGCCGATGTACGCAACACTATTTTGGCAGTAGAAACACCTGATAACGCTATTATTAGTGGGGTGCGCGTTACCATCTGCTGCATACGCACAAAAGTAGCATATGTACCAAATACTAGTATTTTGTCTGCAGTATAAAAAGCAAAGATAACGCAGTAGAAAAAGCATTTAAAAGCAAACCGTAGAAACACACTTTTTGTCTCCCTGCAGTAATTCTACTGTTTAACTGAAATAAATAAACATATTTGGGCCTTATTTCATAAAGCTGTTCCAAACTTGATTTGCTTTGTAAAAATGGGTTAGCGGTCAAAATCTTACAGGTCTTATGTCAATTTGTTTTTCATAGCAAGAGTAGCAGAACACCAGTCAATCGTAATACAGTAAACTCTCGTTATAACACCCCCTGATGCAAAGCTCTTCTCGATATAAAGCTCCTTTTTCTAAGTCCCATCCATTATTCTCTGCATTGTGTATGTATTAGTTATAGCACTCTCTCGATATAAAGCTCAAATTATTTTGGTCCCTTGAAGAGCGCTATAATGAGAGTTTACTGTACATATCACATATGATTTTTGACTGTTATAGTGCTAACCCATTTTTACAAAGCAAATAAATTTGGGATTAAGCAATTTTTTCTGCTAAACAGCTTTATGAAATTGACCCCTGATCTACCTTGGTCATTGTCTCCATTTGCTCTGTTGCCCAAGTCGTTGATGCTGCCACTTGATGCAAGATTCTCCTTGTTGTTCAATGGCAAACGTTCTTCATCTGCCTTCTTCTTCATTCTGTATTATTCCATATTTCTGGAAATTAAACAGACATTTCGAGGTGTATTTCTATTGTCTGTGATCAGAGCCAAACTCACCTGAAAAATTTGAATGTAATCCAGAGAAATGAAACAAAATTTATTTATTATTATTATTTATTTATTATTATTTATTCGGCCAAAATAGGAAATACAAACAGGCAAAATACATGTAGTGAACAATTAACAAAAGTTACATAAGAAAGTTAGGCCAAGTAGACATGGGAGTAAAACAAGGACAAAACATTCCAAGCAGGCCAGGGTAAGCAAAAGTGAACCTAAACACTGTAGCCCTAAAGCCTGCTTACCCATGTGACATCAGTTACAAGGGTAACTGGGTCTAAACGTTTGCTGGTAATTTGAAACATTCAATGCTAAACCACAGAGAAATATTTTACCGGTTCGAGTGTATAAGGCAACAAACATGACAAACAAGGTGACATTATTTACCTTAGTAATAGTAGTCCACCAATATATATAACAAATGTTTTTAAAAAAAGTAAAAACAAACAAAAAGAATTTTCACAGTTTGCCAAGTTCTTAGTTTTTAATTGAGATATTGGCTACAAAATCCACTGAATCAAATGAAAAGTTAACTTATTATTATAGAACAAGGAGATGTAAAATTCATGAAAATTTGGCAAAATGTCCAAATTTTCAACTTGTATCTTTTGCCCAAATAATTTATGGACCAATCTCAATTGAAAATTAATGACTTGTATACTTAAAAACTACTAGAATGATTTATAAGCTTCCACAAATTATCCAAATTACAGTTAAACTGTGTTTTTACTCAAAATTCAAAGAGATTAAGTTCAAATTTTAGATTTAGATTTAAGTTTAGATTTGAGTTGAATATGTTAAAATATATTTATCGTAGCTCGAGTTGAGTTTTTATTTTTATTTAAAGTTAGACTTTAATACAAGACTTCACTCTCACATATCTGAAGTATTTATCTCATACAGGCCAAATACTTCAGGAAAAATTCATACAGGATAATAGTCTAGCTAAGGTTACATCAGCCCTAACTTTATCAATGTGGTTGTATACAAATAACCACATGATAAAGTTAGGGCTGAGGTAACCTTAGCTAAGAATTGTCCACTTTTTTCTTTTCATCCAGATATGAACACTTCCTGAAAAGTAAAACTTAAAAATCAAAATCCCTGTTTAACTCAATAGAATTTATCAAGTTTACTTTTAATAGTTTAAACTCAAGCCTCTGACTCTGTTTAACTCAAATTTAATTCCCCTTCATGTTTAAAGGCATGTTCACGGATTTACGCCTAACTTACACAATATATTAAAACATGATGACCGTAGAAAACTGCCCCTGAAATGGTATTGTCTGAAGTGCTATAGTCTTTGAGACGAAAATTCAATTCGGCCCAAAACCATTTTGCCCCAGTGCCATTTCGCCCCCAAACCACATCGCCCGAGCGCCATTTCGCCCCAAATTACTTCGTCCAAACACTACATCGCCCAAATGCCACTTCACCCCCAAACCACTTTGTGCACATGTCAGGCCGTGGTTCAGGGCGAAATGGTTCAGGGCGAAGTAGTTTTGGGGCGAAATTACTGCAAACCCTTTTTTGACTGTTTTCTCAAAAGTTAGACGACGTACGGAGCTGGTTTTGGTCAGGTTGGTTTTAATCATGCATATCTTCAATCACACAGGATAAAACTATTTGTAACAGTTTTCCAATCATGTATTACTATCTTTAACTTCATTTAGTTTTCATGCTGCACACCTGTCTCCATAAGGCAATATGTAAATTCATGACACTAGTACGGGTACATACATACCCACACCACAGCCGAATTTGAATTTGAGACATGGAAATTATACATTGAATAATAAAATTACTGAAGCATGAATGATGTGCATTTGACATATCACCAACATGCTTGACATGCCAAGCAACAAACATTTTGCAAGAGCGGTATTTTTTAAAACTTTAGTTAGGTCACAATCATTGGAATCATGATCCTAAAATATCCTTACCTACTGACATTTCCGTCGCAAGTGTTGGGTTTTCGAGAAATACCACGAAGTAAACTGCACATCTGACATTCACAGCGTTTTCAGTAAATGTCATAGACTCAGTCAGAGGAGAAATATCCACGTCTAGTTCTAGTCCGTCTAGTTCTAGTCTCTGGCTATGCCATGTGTATAACAAAATATCTGGGTACCGTGTAGTTGGTGCTCGACTTTTGCACTCAGTGCAATCCACGGCCTTCCGTTCCCATCTATATGTATTAAAATCACGTCAATAAATAAAAAGATGGCGCTCTCCATGATTTCAGTCATGCGAGGTTCTCGGGGGTTTCTCTGCAGCAACTTCTGTGCCAGTTTTCACAAACAAAATACATACTTAGGCATTGTAGATGTGTTTCGTTTCCAGAGTGTGAACACTGCGAGGTAATACTACAACAGTCTGTGACAAGGCCTTTTTTACAGTTTTATTTTTTTCTTAATTTTAGGAAAGGACACGCGAGTTGCGAGCGTACATTGTAGGTAACGTCCGTAGGCTTCCTCCATGGTAGGCCTAGCATGCCTAGCTAACTTGACTCGTCGATTGAGACAACTCGACTCAGAGCAAGTCGTCCAGACATTCACCTCGCCCCATTGGCACTTCACCCCACTGCCACTTCAAAAGGGCATTTGCCCAACATTTTTCAGCTAAAATTCGGAGCGGAAAGAATTCCGTTTACTTGTTGCCACTTATTCTCCTTATATTATACTATAGGGCAGGCCTATGACTAGTATGAGTATGACTCAATAGTCAATAACCACTTAAACGTGTTAATATTTGAAAGGGAGGTGAATTTAGAAATAGAAGTGAAATTAAAAATCATTCAACAAATTGAACAATTTTCTGTATGAATTTGGTATGAATTCCGTTTACTGGTTGCCATGAGACACCATGTGTTTAATAAGTCTATGGAACAAGGCAGAAAACGTTTAAGTATTTTAAAGGAAATTGTTGAATGTTTTTCACTCCTAAAATCACTTCCCTTTCAAAATTTACTCATTTTGGTGGTTATTAAGTCATTATAATAAGTGGTGACCAGTAAACGAAATTCTTTCTCTATTTTTTCCTTAAAATTACTTAATAAGTGAAAATCTAATGAATAAACCAAAATTTGGAAGGGGAAAAAATTAAGATTTTACCAGGAAAATTCTTCTGAGTTGCCCCAAAAGTTTAGTGCAAGAGGGCTTATAATACATGTATGTGACGTCCGACTTGTACATTCTATCCTTTGCACCATTCATTCAACACACACACAAACAAATGTCATGGGTTTTTCAGGTTTTCTAAAGTACTACATCTATGTGGCTGAAATTTCTACAAGGCAGTTTTCCTTATTCTTTATTCTTTGGAATGCTCGAGTAGTTGATCATCGTCAAGGCTTTGGACCTTGTGTGCAAAGCGTATGAGACAGGCTGGAAAAGTGTTTCCTCACAAAATCTTCAATTTTTCTCACTCCTAAATTTAGGTTTTTCCACAAAATCTGCACTTACTGATGCTTGGCGAGTCTTACTAAAGAAAACAAATTCTGATCAACTTGTCAACTCTAACCGGAAAACAAATTTTGATCAACTTTTCAACTCTTACCTTCTGCCCCTACATAGGCATAAACCACATTTGTCAGCATGCTGCAACTACAGCCAGTCAGTCAACGATGCAAAATCGGCACCAACACCAGCCAAACCAGGATTACTGATGCGAATGCTGCAGAAAAGTGATGATGTCTTCTGCAAAGTATTAGGACGAATATCTCCATGGATGCTGCAGGAGTATGGGCTTTTCAAAATTGGTAATATAAAAGATTTGGGTTTTGATGTAGTTCGAATTACTTAGACCCTACAAAATATTTGATCTGGCGATTAAAAATTGACAGTTTTGTTACAAGTACATGTATTGGAGATTTTTAATTAATCTTATTCAACTGCTGGTATTTCCGAGTAGTACTATTGACTAATGAAATTAGTAGGATTAATAGGATGTAACAGGGACACCGTCTCCCAACTTCATGGAATGACCCATTTAAAAAGGTCAATAGGCATCGTGATCTCCAAGTATTAAATAAATTGATTTTTTTTCATATACACTGAACACGGATTTGGGTGAATTTATATATTGGAATCGATAGCTTATTCAATTCTAAGATATACTTCCCATTGACACTTCTGTCGCAAATGTTGCATTTCTGAGATAAATAAATGATAAAATTACTGCATAAAGTAATGCACAAAATGACGTGGCGAGCGGTCTGTGCGTAAGCGCGACAACAGAGGGTGCTGCGTGCGCGCGTGAATGGTTATCTTGTGCACTAACTGAAGGTAATTTTTGAAGAAGAAAACGTGATTTTTCTACAGAAAAGCAACATTTGCGACAAAAGTGCAAGTGGGAAGTATATCTTAAAATTACATTGTGTTGATTCCAGGAGGTAATTTCCTTAAAATCTTTGTTCAATGTATACGGAAAAAATACCAAAAAAATTGACAGCTTTTATAGTCTGTATGGGAAAGCTTTGTGAGAGAGATTTCACTGAATCATCCTTTGAAAAGATTGTCGTTTTCCATTGTAATCATATTTCTTGTTTGTGCTCTCGCGAAATTATTCCAAAATTCCAGAATTTCCTACCATTGGATATTACACTACTCACAATAAGTTAGGGATATTGGTATGTTGTGTTTCTGGAATTGTTTTTTAAAATGATTATTTTTACCTATTCCTCTGACAAGGTGTGTCTGTCATGCAGATACAATTGTCTAATCATAAACAAAATCATTCAAGCGGAATTCAGATCATACCCTCAAAAAAATATCTGCGTACACCCCACATTTCAAGTAGTGTACTTGAAAAGAACATTATCTTGTACATATACTTCAACAAAGGGCATTGCTTTTTAATAGCAGGATAAGTTTTAAACATAACAAGTGTGCTTTTCTTTGTGTTGCTTTTGCTCATCCAATTCCTTGCATGTCCTCTCTGTATAGGCTTTGTCCAGTTTACAACCGATGGTAAAGCAGTTTATCATATCAACAGAAGAATCCGGAAAGAAAAGCTACAACTCAAAGATTTGCACTGGAAAGACCTATATCTGAAAAAGCAGGTAAAGCTTTATAAAGATCGCATAAATATGATCCTGCAAAGAGCGCACTAATGAGCCAGAGGGTTGAAGGAGCTTGTCCAGATTTTCTTCAGAAAATTTTGTTTTAACCCAACAACCATATAAAATACCTCCCCAAAATACTATCCATGGGAAGAAAACGGGAAATGTGCAATCTCCAATTTGGGTGTGGAAGCAAAAAGGTTGGTGTCGTTGACACACCCCAGATTGGGACGGGAAATTGGTCAAAGTGTCACTGCACTGCTTTATTTATGTAACCGGATAAGTTATTTTACAAAACATTGGTGGTTTTTTGACGATATCGTTGTATACGGATTGAGAATTTTGGAATGGTAATCAGACAAATGTGACAAATGAAATGGTTTTTAAATCTCAACACCCATGGAAAAATGGGGGGGGGAGGGGAGGGGGGAGGGGGGAGGGGGGGAGGGGGGAGGGGGGAGGGGGGAGGGGGGAGGGGGGAGGGGGGAGGGGGGAGGGGGGAGGGGGGAGGGGGGAGGGGGGAGGGGGGAGGGGGGAGGGGGGAGGGGGGAGGGGGGAGGGGGGAGGGGGGAGGGGGGGAGGGGGGAGGGGGGGAGGGGGGAGGGGGGAGGGGTTTCTAAAAAGTGATCTGGACATGCTCCTTTAACTGTACTATATTGTTATCTTTTTGCTTCTGATTGACCTCGTACGTGTTATTTTATTTTCCCTCAATTGTCAGATATCCAATGATTTGGTCAAGATGACGCCAACTGTCATAGCACTATGTCTGCCCATTGTCTACTACTTTGTCCTGCCACTAATGTAAGTAACCTGAGGTTGATTTCACTAAGCGCCATGACCCTTCGTAACTCGAGATGCACGTTACTCGAGACGCACGTTATTTGAGACGCATGTTACGGTGGTTTACCTACTGCAATTGGTGTTACAAAGGATCATAGCTCTTTGTAAAATCCGCCCCTGCTCATGCAATCTAAGGGCAATCTTTTAGGCATCTGATGGTGTGCAAGTGCGCTAGCATACCTCCAACCAGAAAGATTCTTGGGAGTTCCGAGTACGAGGATCAATCAAAAAGTTGTAAGCTTTGGTATGAGTTGAGAAGTTAATCATAATTTTGTTTCTTTAAAATGACTCATCAAGCATCAGTAAGTGCAGATTTGATGGAGATCAATTTTTGAGTGAGAAAAATTTAAGATTTTGTGAGAAACACTTGGAAATTTTCCAGCCTTTGTCATATGTTTTGCACACAAGGTCTGAAGCCATGATCAACTACTCAATTCTTTCCTAAAGCTTCACCAAGAAAGATGAGTGCAGGGGTCGAAGTTAACCTGAAATTCATGCTGGTTAGAGAGGCCAGTAGATTACTAGAGAACTCTGCTGGACCTGCTGAAAATTTGGTGGTCCACTGGTGCTTTTCAAAATGGCACCGAGATACTGCAACACTTTCTAGTTTAAGGTCATTGAGTGCAGGATGGATGGGATTGCTTTTTGATCCAACACTGGGGCACGTCTGGAGAGATCGGAGAAAGAAATAGTTATCTGAAAATGTATGAAGCAGTCGGGAATTGTTTGTGGTAACCAGGAAATCTTCGCATTGAGTAAGAAATGTTCAGGTTTGCTGTTACCCCCGAGATAACCCGGAGATTTGGTAGTGTGAAAGGGTTAAAAAATAATAAAAGCAAATAAATAATATAAAAAAATAACACATGGCATTACTTTTTTTAAATCCAAATTTCATTCAGGTTTCTCTACCCAACAATCTTCCTGTCAAACCAGTTTCTGTCACGGGAAAAGCTTCTACGACATTACCTGAAATCCTACCAAAAGAGGGCGACATTGTATCCCATGGTCTTAGAGCTGCTGATACATAAAGCTGGCAAACTACAAAGTGTTGCTGATAAGGCTTCATTGCAGAATGTTGTCAATAGTGTAAGTGGATTGGTTGGCAAATCCTAAAACTGCAGAATAATGTGCCTTGTTGGTTGGGTACCTAACAACCAAGATGTTTGCTTATCAGGAAATAATTTCATAATGCTTATAAACACGAGTTTCCTGCTTAAAGCAGAGCTCTCTCACTACTTCATAAGAATCATTCTCTGCTTTAAGCACTTAGCAAACCAAACTGCATGCTAACCTACATTTTTGTGCTTTTAAAGGGGACCGTTCAAAGTTGTCATTTTCACAGTTCTACAGAAATAGTATTTTTCAAGACCTCCACCCCCCTCTTCAAAATACTACTTATTAACATTTTTTGTCACTACAATGAAATGTCAACATTTTACAGGGCATTAAAAGTCGTACGCTGCCCTCGACTCCCCTCCCCTTCCCCCTTCCCCTTCCTACGCTTTGTAGAACTGTGAAAATGTTGACAACTTTGGACGGCCCCTAATGCAGCATCATCTTTTTTTTTGTCATTGTACTCTGCAAGTTTTGAGACATACATGTATATTCCAACAAAAACCTAACTTTCAGCTGTTGTTGAACCAGCCCAGGCAACAGCAAGCAAGGGTCTTCTGTGGTAGTGACAATCATCCCAAAAGTGATGCATTACCGATGACAGTATCTAAAAATATTAAAGTAGACATAAGCAGAGTAGATGAATGCGCAAAAGAATAACAGAAAATAGCGTTACATACGTGTGCAGTCTATTTGTGTGCCTAAAATGCAAAATGTTGAAATTGGAGTCTGCTTAACTTGGACTTAAATTTTAGCTTTAAATTACTTTTACTTTTTAATCTAAGTATTAACACAAGCATATATTCAAGAGGAATATTTCTTTCCGTTTTTACTTTCGTTGAATTGGTTAAGAATTCAGTAAACTTGCTTATAACTGTGGTTTTTTTTGTGTTTTTTTCGTTCTTAGCTAAAATCTGGGCATAAAGTTTCATCAGAGGAAATCCTGCTTACCAAGAATGCTTTCCAGTCTTTAAATTTCCGCAAGCTTCCCAGGTCTCACCTGGTAAGTAATAATAGCTTGTTCTTACATAGCACATTCATCAATTTCAAATTGCTCATGAATTTTTATTTCATGTTAAAGTGCTTGAAAACTCTTTCAAATGAGAGGTCTCTCTGTGTTAGAGGGTTATTCAAACTAAAGTTATTGTAAATTTTCTTCAGTCAAATCTGACCCGTTTTGATGCACAAAATGAGGCAATTTGTTGTGAACATGTTAGGGGTCCTTTTAAACAGCAAGGGCTTGTACTTAAAATTACACTGTTGTAATTCAGAAAGCTGTATCCCTTTGCAGAACATGAAACATTCTTTGATATTGTTTAAGCTCCCAAAGAAACGTTCGGTTTAGAAACTTGTCACAATTTGGAGGCACAAAATTAGACATAAAATTCATGATTGCAGCTGCTTTACAACTGCCTAAACCATGTTCAGATTTGGATTCTTTTCGGTACAATTTACTGTGCATTAACCATTTTAAAACTAGTGTGTACATCCATCTCCATTTGTTTCCAGTCAAGCAAATAAACTACCAACTGAGCTGTCTAGCCCATTGTTGGTGGCAGTGATGGGCTAGTTATAAACTGTTTGAAAAAAATACATTTGGTAATACAAATTGTTTTTTTATTAGATAAAACAAGTTGACATGGCAATAATTCCTCTTTGAATGATTTCTCTCACCTCAGAAATGTTTGTGCAATCTCTGCTCCCTGCGCACCATGTTCATGCCGGGAGTTTTGCTCCGGCGGAAACTACGCAAGAATATTTCCCTCATACAAGCCATGGACTGTTCCATTAGGTTAGAAGGCATCCAAACGTTAGACCACTTGGATTTGGAGAAGGTAGTGCCTTTGTTTCACTAAGAATTAATTTTGCCAAAAACTGCTGGTTCAGACAAGATGCGACTAAAGATATCTATAAGCTGTGTCTGCATTGGCTAATTTTGGTAAAACTTATAGAGATTGTTGCTAATTTCACTTAAGTCGGCCAAAAAACTGAGGAATTTTCTTCGTGTGTATTACACGGCAAGCTAGACCAATATCTTTACATCCCATCTAAAGGATGGAGCAGTTGTGATTAAGTGCTTTGCCCAAAAAAAAAATTTCCCAATTCCATAGGGGTCTTTCTATAAATTAGGGGTCCAAAAGTGTGACATTTAGTGTCCCCCGTTACACCATATGTGTTATTTTTCGTACAAAAATAATTAAAACGGCTTTTAAACATTTTTGTATGAATTGTACATTATGTAATCACTCTTTGAGATGGAAAGTATTTAAATAATGTGTCCTGAATTTACAAAAAAACAAGATGTAAAATGTAACGGGGGACACCAAAATTGGACCCCTAATTTATAGAAAGACCCATAGGGCAGTTTTTAACAATGATTTCGTATTTCTTATATTTTAGCTCTGCTATGAGAGAGGCCTAAATGTAGTACACTCGGATAAGAGTGAGCTCGAAGACTGGTTACAAAGTTGGCTTGAGGTGTCTGCTCAGACGAATGGTGAGTTAGGCTGATGAGCGGAGAAAGAGGCGTATCTATAGGGTTCTCTACTAGCTGTATTGTCTGGGTGCGCTGCCCCGACAAAATCATCAGAGGTGCCATTAGCGCCAGGACAAAAATTCATGCTTGGACAAAAAAACTTGACCCCCCGGAAAAATAAGGCTGTGCCTGATGAATCGAATATTCGAATATTCGATCGTCCATCAAATATTCGGATAGCATTTTACCAAATTGAGCATTCTGTATGTGCTTTTTCCTCTCCAAACCAAACATGTCTTTCAGCTAGGTATAAGTAAAAATCCTTTTTCCTTTCCCGAAACGGCCGCTTTGATGTCATATTTGCATCCAACCACGAGGGCCGACGATAATTTCTGCAAAAACTCTTCGGGCGAGAGACTGTCTACTCAAGTTACAACATGAAATCTATAGTTTGAGCACATGCAAATTCGGCAATAGAAAGACTAATGTAACTTCCTGTGAGCTGAGTTCAGATGTGCCAAAAACAAATTAATTTCCTGGCAAACTTTTTGTCAAAATCTTAGAAAAAAAACCTCCCGCATCGAATATTAAATATTTGATCAAAAATAAAACTGATTTTTCGAATAGTAAATTATTAAAAACACTTCAGAAGTACGGCTGAGTCATTCCAAAGTTAGGTGTACATGTAAAGTCGTTAAACATGATTCGCTGGCCGCTGTTGTCGAATTTCTGTACCAAATTTCACCAATAACACTCATCGTAAATAAACAAGCAGCCTCAATTTGTTTGTATCATGTGTTGCCGCTGAGAATTGAAATGACACAGTTTACTCAAACAAAAATCATTGTGATGTTTACGTCGCCATTTTAGATCTAGCGCTAAACCACCTCTCAAGAAGGATTCCAAAGATCATATATTTCGATCAAGATCTGTGCAAAATGAACAAGTTCATCACAGATCTGCACAGATCTGAATCTGTCCAAAACAAACACAACCATAGTATCTTTGCTTAAATCGTACAAATTTGTGTTTTCAGATAAAGACCAGTCCTTTCTAGCACACTCCGTTGTACTGCAAGTTATTGGCCATCCCACATGCAGTCGACTGCAAGACCTGCCAACCGCGGACTCTAATACAAGGCAAGAAGAACCCACGAAAGATTAACAAAGGTTTTTGTTCATGTTTTCTTGAAAATACTTGTGTGACTAGACTTCTAAAGTGTTACATCAGGTACCAGGGTAGCGGGGTTTAAACATGGTTGGTAATATGAAACATTCATTGCTAAAACACAGGGAAATAGTTCACTGGTTTTAGTGTAGATCCAGTAACCTTAGCAACACAAAAAGTGACATTTTCACTTTTGGTATTGGGTAAAAGCACAATAACATATGCTGAACAAAATAGAGTTGAAGGACTGCACGTTATGAATACTGCCCTCTGTTGGTGAATTTCCAGGTTCCCAAATGCACTATACACGAATCCCGTAACGAAGGACTCCTTCCCTGCGCGTCCTCCGTAACTGGGGGCCATCCAGTGCCATGAAGTGTGCGTTCTGTGTTGTTCAAATTGAATAGTGCACAATGCGCCCCCTTTGTGTGCAGAGGCTTTAACAAAGAATGCGCAAATTGTTAGAAGTGACAACATAATGTTCCGTACAGTTCATGGCACGGGATGGCCTCCAGTTATGGCGGACATACAGAAAACAAGTCCTGGGCCCAATTTTATGGAACCTGTTGGCACAAAAATTTGTTTAGCACAGAATTTCTTTGCTCTGTATAAAGGGTTACCAGCCAAAATTGTACGTTTTTAGGAACGGGAGCAAATTATCAGTAAATACACATCACATTGGATTTTGGCTGGCAACCCAGTTTTGTAAAATAAAGCAAATAAATGATGTGCTAACGGGTTCCATGAAATTGGGCCCTGGGCTCTTGGATTGGTGTATAGCTGTCCCCCAATTTTTCCCTTTCAAATGGAGGTACAGTTTAGAAGTACATATACTTTGCATGTTGTTGCTACATGGTGCACACCATTGCCTAGCAACCAACAGTCTGGTTGCTTTATGCCATTCTCTCCTACCGTGAACACGGTATTGATTCTGTACTTCACACCTGCCTCTTGCATCCAGTCACATTACATAGCAACAACAATTTAGTCTGGTCATCTGGATACTAAGTGTGCATATGAAAAAGAAGTACGTCAGTACACCAGACACTATTAAAGGCACAGGCTCGTCAGCAATGCGTGCGCCAAATTCGTGCCACGAAATACGCAGCTCCATGTAGTACAGGCATGGAGCTGCGTATTTCGTGGCGCGCTTTGCTGACGAGCCTGTGCCTTTAATGTAAACCACGCAAAAGTCTAATTGAAGGTCTTTTCTTTGGTCCGGGGGCCCCACACAGTGTACAAAATCACATGCACTGAGACTAAACTATCATTAGATTTTTATTATTATTTTCCTCTGCGTCATACAAAGCACAAGCGATTTCACAGTAATCTACAGCACAGTTAATTCTACACAGACCAATGTTACAAGGTGATTTCTCCAATGGAAACATGCAATTTTTACCACTTGACCCTATTATCTTATGCACTTTGTATATATAAATTGCACCAGGTTCAATACTACATCTTTACTACGTACATACATTACCAGGCCTTGATCATCTTGAAAACAAGTCTTTAAAAAGGGACAAACATCGCACTGGACTCTCGGACAGCAAAAAATTACACTTTAAATATATAAAACATTGATTTGTTTTTCATTCTACGTTAATTAATGCAGTTTGGGTTTTTGCTGAATTTGCATTGAACATCAAATACTGGGCTAATTTCAAACTACAGCATTGCAGTTGTGCATGCGAAAAGACTTTACATTTCTCTGTATCTGAAAGGGTGGATTTTCCCCCTGACAAAAATTTAATATAAGGGAGCCCATGCCCTATTAAATTTGTACAATGGACCCAACAACATTGTGCCACACTTTGTTTACATATGTGCACATTTTCTGGGAGTCTCAGGGTAGCATACAGTTTGTAAGGCTATAGAAAAGGGTTCAGACAATACTAAAGGTGGGCTCAACTGAAAACTGCTTATCTCAGTTGTGTCTGAACAGTCTACTTAGACCATTTTCGGTTTCACCCAAGTTAAGCCTAGCGTACATCGACCTGGCAACTGGAAAAATCCCAGTTGCCGCGAGTTGCTCATGTTCTACTTTCTGGTAACTAGTTGTAGTCAGTTGCACGCGTCTTGCTATCAGATTCACATAACATTTTTACTTCAATGGGTCCAAATCCCCACCATGGGGCATGAAAAATGTGCCCAATCTGTAATTATCTGATTATTCCTTGTGATTTTGTTTAAAAATTTAAAATACACGTAATCATGATAAATAAGCTGCATCTATTGGCTTTGTTCACTTTTTCAGATAATGTCTTTGATTTGTAATTAAAATGAATCAAATACCTTTTCTGCATTTTGAAATAAATAATTTTTAAAATAAATAGAAACTAAGGTAAATAAATTATCCCTTTCTCTTCATTTCAGACGATTCTTTGACTTTTAAGTTGCATTTTGTATTTTTGATGACAAATGGAATGTGGACAGATGTTAACCATAAATGACAGTCTGACTTGCTTAACAATCTTGGCCATAATTGAATAAACATTTGAAAAATACAAATAATTTTGAACAGTGATGAAATAAGTTCACCACTAAACAACTTTAAACACAACATCTACAATGTTTGTACATTTATAGATCCTTTCATATTTCTTTTTTTTTGGTGATAATTAATTGTAAATCATCTTTTCCTTTTAATAAGGGGGCTGTGTCATGGTTTGCGCATGCGCCAAATTTTTTAATTTTTTTTACATACGTGCATGCTCAGAAGAATGTAGTGCAATTTCGTTACACAACGCCATTGATTCGTGTGCGTAAATGTACATCATGGACAGTATACACAATACGCAGAATTCAACTACATGTACATCATGTGGCGTGCCTTTGTTTGATTTCGCATCGCGTGCGTAATCAGTGTCTAGGAAAAATCGGTGGCAGCCACGGTGTCTTTCCATCGACAAAAGATGTGCTGTAAAATTGCTGTGAGGACCAAATAAGCATACCAGTTTTGGTGGAAATCAAGGTTGAACAAATTGCTGTATCCAACCATATCATTCGATGTCGTGAAAATACTCTTTCGAACGAAGACTGCTCACCCGGTGATATTGATGTTCGACGGCTTAAAAATACAGCAAACTGCCATTTCAAATAAAAAGTAATGTATCAGGACAACCTTGGCGTTGACAAGTACACCACTGCCAGAATTACTAAAGAATTATAATGGATGGCCAAGATTAAATGGGATATACGAAACTTGAAAAAGTTAGCCCAACTTGTTCAAGTTTTGCTGCGTATGCGCAAACCGTGACACACCCCTTTTATGTGAGCTGGGTTATTAGTGGTAAAAACCCATTACATCCACACATTCTGCAAACACAAAAATAACTGTCCAAAACCAACAAATTTTGACATTTAGAACAGGAAATTCCAACAAACAGGTCAAGATTTTACCAAATACAGCATTTACAAGTACATGTACATTTTTGAAAATTACTGACAATACTGGCCAGTTTATCTGGACTGACAAAACTTGCATTGGATTTTAGAACAAGTTACGTACATGTAAAACACTGCAGGATAAACAATACTAACGTATAGACTCTTTGCATCAGCAGCCATGACAGGGCAGGTTTTCATGTTTAAATGACAATAGATCCACAAAGTCTCTACTTGTGCGTGACTGCCCTCTGTCATGACCACCACAAGAAGAAACATATTGCTCTCTTTGCATTTTCCTCCTTAAAGATATATATTCTCGAACAGAGATATCTTCTCTCACAAAGGAAATAACTTGGGTGAGAACTTCAACATGCCTGGGTACATATGCAACATTTTTTGTTGTTTCTCAAAAGGTTATGTTGTTGGAGCATATGTTACCCTTTGAAAGTTTGAACTATTTTTTTCAAACTCGGATTTGAATTGGGGAAAAATGACTTGTTGCATGTAATCAAGTTATTAACAACCACAATACAAGCGTGTCCCCGCTGCAGACCAAACCTAAATTTCAAGCAAATACTGGACTACAGACATGACAGAAAAAAGTTAAGGGGCGTTCACACTATCGCGGAAAAATGGCTTCGCGCGCCTGTGCCATTGGTTTGTACAGAAACTGGTTTGCCGCTTTTGCGCGGCCCGTCGCGCAAAACGTTTTCAGCTGGGCCAAATTTGTTGAACTTTGACTGCGGTGCGCTGACCTATTAAATGCACAACCATTGGGGTTGAATTTTCTATTTTGGAAAAATCGGCGATTGGGACCTCATGGTAAGCGCAGCGCGGCAGTGTGATCGCCACTGTACACAACATCCACCATTATTATTGACTAAGACCTCGTTAGCTATTGAAAACATGCCTTAAGTGCAGACCCATTTTGCCAAGCAGATTTATAATGTAGGGACAATATATTTGATTTGTTCACTACATTGCATTGCTTCATGTGTAAAGACAATAGTACATTCAGACGTGTATTTTAATTACGCATTATACGCAAAACCTTTTCAATTAAATGGTGACAATGGTTGCGCAGCACACAAATGCTCAATTCTTTGCATAGGGCTGTAAAACAAAAATACTTCTTATGGTTTACATGTATGTAGTCTCAATTATAAATTTATACTTTGTTCATGATTCAAAAACTTAACATGCACTGAATAGATGTCTTAACCAATCCGTTTGCCTTAAAGAATGTATTTACTGTACAACTACACAAGCACAACAATTGCTAAGTTAATTAGCCTTACATGGCGCGCGCACACACACAATTAAAATGGTATATACAGTGTACATGTATTTTTAACTTATGAGACATTTATGCCGAGTTGGATGCAGAGTGCAACTGAAGCCAAAATCTTGCTCAGGGTGGATTTTCCCGTCAAAGATTAACTTCAATAAAATATGGACAAATGCCCATGAGTTTGGGAAATCAGGAGGCATTGAAAAACAACCTGGCTCCACACCATGGACTCTTATCTAGCAGACGCCTTACCAATTGAGCTATGAAGCCAACTGGTGGTCTCGAAACACGGTATTGCAGTTGTTCCTCACTGATTGGGATTGGCCATCACGTGAGCTCACTCAGCCTTACAGAGGGATAACCCCTTTAATGGCATAATCACTCCTCCCACAGATCACTTACGATACAACCCCTGCCCGGCTTGCCCAAATTAATATCCTTAGTTTTTGTAGTTACCGATATCTGCATTTAAATGCTATATCAATTTAAAAACCACCAAAGGGAAATTAAGAAACAAAAAAATACAATTTATGAAATTTTCATACATAATATGTAAATACCCAAGACAGTTTTATGCATCATAAGTGTCCTTGACTCAGGGGGCACCGGTAAGAAAATGTGCAGACATCCACTACAAGGGGTAGGTCCTGTTGTTTTTAGACTAATTTCAAGTCTGACTTTGTGTATAATGTACCAGTTATGCATAGGGTACTTCCCATAATTGGTGAAGTGTACGCAATCTCAGACTTTAATTAAGTCTAAAAATGACAGTACCTACAACCCGTAGTGGATGTCTGCAAATTGTCTTACCGGTGCTCCCCTGCTTGACTTGCATCATTTTGCTCCATTTTCCCCCTCATTTGAAAGCTGCTAAACATGGTGAAACCAGCCCAAGCAGATAAAACATACTGTATCTATAAAAAACATGAATGCATACGTCTTGGACCTTTCACTGGGTTAAAGGGCCTGTGACATCCTAAACAACTTTGTGCCTAAGCTTTGCTTCATAATGACGGATTACTTGTTCAGCAAGACATACTATTGTTCGTTTGGATGTAAAATCAATAAAAGGTGGCATTTTTCAACTTTGAAGATTTCATTGCAATAAATCACAGACAGAGGGCGCTGTTTTGAGTGCATCACATAAGGAAGACAGAAGGGAAAAGTTAAGAAAAAACATAAGACTTCAAGTTGGACTTGTGGCAAATTGCTGCAGTTTCTACCCCCAGTTTTGTCATGGCTTACAGCAGGCAACATGTAAAACAAACTCAAACAGCCATGGATTACAAAAGTTTCAAGAAAATTGAGAAAAAAGTGGAATCATTTGTGCACAGATCAATGTGATTTTCCTGTGTTTGCCTCTTGTGACGTCGTGACCTTGGTCATGAATATGCATATTTTCATTAGCATAAAAACTAAAAACCTTTGTTTTAACCCCCAAAGCAAGCTCCAAATAGGATTTTTATGACTTTAACTGAGTAAAGTGGTTTTAAGGCATATATTTCATTGATAAACATCCTAAATAAGGGGCCCTTTAAGGACTCAACATTGCACTTACTCCCCCATTCAGAAAAAAAAATAAAAATGAGCACCTAACGTGAAAATAATAAATTACCAGCACTTTATGAATATTCATGCGCATAAATACGTCCTGTGTAAAGATCGTTTGAAAACAAAGGAACTTCGGAGTTGTTAAAAGATTTCTTTGATATGCACCCTGTACAAAAAAACCAACAAAAAAAACGGTTTTATAAATAGTTTCTGAATATATTACTTTTTGTGACCTAAAAAAAATTTGGCTTTAAAAACGGTGAGCTCAAATTAAATACTGGTTTGGGATGCAATGTAATGCAGCACATCTGATGTTGGCAATGAAATGCCAAACGATACAGAATTAATGGCAAGAGTTGATAGTGTATAATATAGCTGCTACCGAATAAATACTTTAGAATATACTTGGTCTTTGAACATCCTTTAGGCATTGTACAAAGGCTCTGATATTTCGCATTATAACTTTTAATATCAAGTCTGTACATATATCCACAATTATGTACGTGTGCAGAATCCAACACAATACGAGTTCACGCACTGAAAGCCAATTGAAAATGGCCACTAAATAACACGTACATACATACACAAATACATTTTCTCACATTCTACACAAGCCCTGTCACACAAAAAAAAATAAAGTAAAATATCGCAATACACAGCTAATTATCTGTGAAATAAATTGGCAAGTTTTTAAAAAAATGTGTTCCACAAAAATTAGTCCATTTGCCAGGGCCTAGTTTTTGCGACCATTACCAGAAACCAGTAGCAAATTTGCGACGCGTCGTAAGTACCAAATCTATCGCAACTCGCCGAACTTGTGGCAAACTTACAAAGGGTTCGGCGAGTTGCAATAGGTTTGGTTCTTATGACGCATCGCACTTTTTTGTGAAATCCACCCCAGGCTCATTAAATACAAAAATACAATGTAAACTCTGCATGGTACTCGAAAATTTCAGCCTTTATCAAAGTACCGCCAGGAATCTCCATTGTATTTCCATATTTTACGGAGCCTGGATCCGCCACTGATTTCTAGAACATTACGGTCGCAAAAACTTGGCACAGACTGTTGGAGAAGTGACTCAATTTCACAGAGAACATCACAAATATGTTTCTAATGTAATCGCTGGTTTAGCCAACACTCGGATTTGAGCTTTAAACGAAACACATTTCTGGTTATGATCACAAAAACTTAAACCAGACTGTGTGGCATCGGACTCTTTTGTTGCTTACTTTGTTGCTTACATAATTTTTAAGCTGAAAACAAAATTGAATGCAAAATTGGTAAAGGATCAAGGAAGCAAATGAGCAGGGGCCAATTTCATAAAGCTGTTCAGCAAAAAATGTTTGCCTTATAAATATGGGTTAATAGTCAAAATTGCATGTAACCTCGTATTTTTAGCAAGAATAGCAGAACACCAGTCAATTGTAATACAAATCATATATGCGATTTTGACAGAAAACCCATTTTTATAAAGCAAACAAATTTTGAATTAAGCAAAAAATATGCTTAGCAAAACATGTTACCAGCCAAAATCTTACATTATCCGTATCACTTCTGACTGGTACTCTGCCATGCCATATTTTCTACTAAACAGTGCCATGAAATTGAATCCTGGGATAACAAAACAAAATATGGCAAGAGCACCACAACGTGGTGGGGTAAAAATAAATAATTTTCTTTTGTCAATTTTCTTTCAATAAGAAAATGTTAAAATATTTTTTGCGACTTTTCATGCAAGTTGACCAGAAGCAACCATTTTATCTTTGTTCAATTCCTCACCATTTTTTACGGAATTGAAACAATTCAATGGTTGTTTCTCATCAATGGTAACATTTTGAGCTGCTTTCAAGTCAGAGCAATTATCACTGACCATTTTTGACACCACCACGTCGACACTGCTGCAGTTTTGCAACTCATGAAAGTCGCCGTCGTGGTTGGCCACAGCGGAACTGAAATTGTCCCCGATGGACATAGGGACCGAGCTGATCTTGCTTGTGGCGAGTTCCGTTTCATCGAGGGGGTCAATAGCATTCAGCGCACTCAGGATTGTGTAGCTACTGGTGGTGGACGTCGTGCACAAAGCCGGGTCGGGTGTTGTTGAAGAAATCGTCCCACGGTTGAAAGGGCTCGGCTCTGCTTGACTCGCCTGAGAGTCAATGATGTCATTGGCGTAGCTGCTGGGGATGGATGTAGAGGGTGGCTGTGGAATGGCGTTGCTGCCAAAATCACCTGCAAATGTAGCAGTGTGGGTGCTGAGATCAGTGAAAGTGGTGTTAGTACATAGAGGCAATCCCAAGTGCAAATCGGAGGCTTCCTCTAACGTGCTCAACTTACTTCCACGGATTTCAGTAAAACTACTGTCCGTGGAGCTTGAGACGCATACCTCGGAAGCTTTGCTTATTTCATTGAAAGCTGCAGGTCCCTTGAAAGCAAACTCGTCGCATTGGCTATACTGGTAGCTGTCGTTGGAGCTGGTATCGGTGCTTGAAGTCAGCACGCTGTCGTCGGATGGGGGATACGTGGCCGGCGGGGGGACGGCGGATTCACTGTCGCAAAGTCCCACGTGGTGGTGATGGTGCAGCATGGTGTCGTCCATGTCGTTATAATGCAGCATACGGGGTATGAAGTCTTGCACGTTCAAGTGCTGCTTGACTTCTAGGGGAATACCGGTTTCTACGCCGTGTCCATCGTAATGATGGCCGAACATGTGGTTTGACTGTCCGTTGTTGAAGGAACCTAGCATTGAGTTAGTATACCCAGTGTTCTCTGCAAGCGGTGCAGAGTTATCGCAACACGGCTTGGTGCACGATGCCAATGTGGTATAATCTTGGGACTCTCTGAGTATTTCCCCATCATCACTGCTACTACTGCTGGGTCCGTCCCCTCCATGGCTATCTTGCTCCATGTCCAGTCTCATAATGGTGTGCAAGAAGTGAGTCCGGACGCGGATTGGATTAAACTCCACCCTGCCCGTGGGATTAGCACACCCTTCCTTCGTGCAACCGCACGGAAACGACAATCGATCCACCTGGCACTTGATACCGGCCTGCGCGCAGGTGCAACTAGATGGATTACAGAAGTTCCTACAATCGCAGCCGCAATTCTCCCGCGAGATGCGAATCTTCTTCAAATCCACCTTCTCCACGTTGTCGACTTTCTTGACGCCCGCGATACGAAGCAGGGCCCTTCGCTGTTTGGTCGGGATCGGCTGCAGGAAGTAATAATCAGAAATGTTGATGGTGTTGAGTTCGTCTTCAATCTCTTCTTCAGACACGTCGTCAGTCGTCAGCTCGGTGGCGCCATTCTCAAGAAGCTGCTGCAGTCGTTTCTCAATCAGCTGCCGTTTGAGGATGATGCGGTGAATTCTCTCCTGCTCCTTGGAGTAATCACACAGGCTGAATGATCTCTTGCACTCGTGTTTTGGTTGCATTCCTGTTCAAGTGCCAACAAAAATTTACCTGCGTTAGAGTGGAACTTCAAAACATCAAGGACATCACACACTAAGAAAATGGCAGTTGGGCTGGCATACTGGTTTTGTTCCCCACCTTTCACCTTTGGCATGTCTGGTGTCCTGGGTTATATTTCTGGCCGTGTATGTGAAATGGGGTTAGCAATGTGCTAAACACGAATTGAATATTCGAATAGCACTTTACTGAATCGAATATTTAGTAAATATAGTCAAGATAGACCAAACAAAACATATCATCCAGTTCGAATATTCAATTGAAAAAATTAATCGAATTTCCAATAGTCAATTATTCGAAAATTAACAGGCCTAAATGGGGTTGCAGTCCCTCCTTGGCCACATGGGTTTTCCCTAGGATATTTTCCTGGGGGTTTTCCTCCCATTCTAAAGTTGCATCTCCCTCATCATCTCAAATTGATAAAAGTATCATATAGTTGATGGTATATAGGGCTTTAGTTGCCGAAGATGCCATAAAATGTTCAAAAACACCACAAATTTTTGAGACAATCTGCCCATACTGGACTTTTTGCCTTGGTAAATTTGACAGAACTTCTCACCTAGAGTAGAGCCCCCCTGGCTTGGCACAGATGTAAAACCCTGAGAACGTCGAAAGTAGAAGACAGTGACACCATCAAATGTGATGCCTTTCTTCTTCTTTCTTGAAGGTCCTAGAATACTCTTGCTGGTGAAATCTGGTGCCGAGAAAAGGAAAGAGTTAAAAAAATAAAAAGAAACTCATAACCGAACATGCACATAATCTCGGACTGCAAGCCAGCCCATTTTTGAAACAAAGGGAGTAGGACCTGTTTATGTTACTATTTATAGTCCTACCAACTCAATGGGAACTCAATCTGTCCACCAAACTCTCGGCTTCTACATGCCTCCTTAGACATGTTCAGGCATTGACATTAGGGAGTTTTAGATTGTCACGTCGACTGCGACGTCATAACATCGATGTTGAGCCTTTTCACATGCGTCAAGTCGTCTCTCACGTCCACTGCCACAATCAAGAACGTCAAAACCTAACATAAATATCGGCATAGTCGCCAGGTCTGCGAGGTCGCCACCCTATTCATCAGCCATTGTTCATCAATAGGGAGGCGAGGTCACGGACCTGGCGACTATGCCAACATTTACGTTAGTCGCTACATTCTCGATTGTGGCAGTGGACGTAAGAGACGACTTGACGCATGCGCAAAGCCTCAACATTGACGTCATCACGTCGCAGTCCACATAGTCAACGTGACAATCTAAAACTCCCTATTAACAGAGGCCACTGAGGTTAATGGCCTCATGCCCTGCTAAGTTAATGCCCCTTCAAAATATATGCCTTCTTTCCAAGGCCAACTTGGCCAGCATGCCTCATCCTCTTAAATTTCATGAGGCTTAGTACATGTAGACAAATAATCAGTACACATTTGGAACAAGGTTGGCCGTGATGCCCCTCCAGTTGGCCTCAATGCCCTTTGAAATCAGACAAAATCAAGGCTGGAGTGACCTGCCCCTTATTTCCATAATGCCAAGGCCTGTGAGTCGACATGATTGTTTTTGTTAGAAATTTAAGCCCAAAACAAGGTGTTGAATTTTCAACAAAATGCAAACAAAATCAACCTACCAGATGAAGACTTGGGAATCCCGGAGCTGCTGCAGCTTTCGGTGTTCTCGCTAGCACCCTCTGGTGATGGAGACTGTGGACAAGGCCCCAATTCCTCCTCATCCTCCTCCTCATGGGGACTCGGAGAGCGCTTGCGCTTGTTGCTGATTGGAGCAGGGTTGGTGAGTGGTACAGGATCGATGGTGGCAGGAATGGGATTAGTGGGGTTGGAGGAGAGAGTCGCCATGGTTAGGGGGTTAGGCAGGTTGAAGGGCAAGATGAGGATGGCAAGAAAAGGGGGCTAGGGTGGCATGTATCCTGATGACACTACCTGCGGTAGAGAAATAGATTGCAAACCTTGTAATGTATGAATTTATAGACCATTCCAAGGACGACTTCCCTGTACATGTCTGTCATAGCTGGGATGCAGCTTTTTCCAGGGCATGGACTGTGTGTTTTATGTTGTTAAATCAAACAGCGCACATCCATGACAAGTGCAACGTGCTCTTCGCACACACAAATTATGGGGAATTTTGGCAACACAGACCATATTTTCAAGGAAATACCTTTGTCTGGTCTCAAAATAAAAGAAATAAGTTTCAGTTGTTCTGAAGAGATAACTTAGGCCCAAAAAGGGTTACAAATAGTTTGAAACATGCTTTTCTAAAAACCCTGTGTATAAATTTCCAATATACGCTCGTAACCGGGACGGACACATGTTATATTTTAGGCCGTCCTGGTTACGAGCGTATATATTGGAAATTTGTACACATGGTTTTTAGAAAGGTATGTTGTCACACTATTTGTACCCCTTTTTGGGCCTAAGTTATCTCTTCAGAACAACTGAAACTTATTTCTTTTATTTTGAGACCAGACAAAGGTATTTTCTGGAAAATATATGGTCTGTGCTGTCAAAATACCCCCTTTACTGTGGAAAGACTCACATGTAGAATATTGTGACATCGGTGCTCTTTTATCAAAGTTTAACTGTAATAAACAAAACTTGTCATATTTATTACATCGGCGTGACACTTTGCCAGATTATGACTGCATAGTGCATGCAATCTCCTGATCTAAGATCTTATTTGCATTAAATTTGATGACCCAGTTAGTCTGAGTGCATGTAAATACATGTACATGACTGTACAGTACATGTACTGTACATAGACTACATGTGTTGCCTAATGACATAACAATTTAACCTGTTTGTCCTATATTCTGAAATGTTTGTGCAGGTGCGAATGTACATACTTGACAGGTGAACAGCAAATTGCATGCAAGTTATGTACAGTGTGTTAGCTGCATCTTGGATAAAAACAGAGACAAGACTTCCTGTACAATATTGGAAATATCCTGCATGGTGGGTGCTGTTGATGCCCCAAATTCAAAGCAGACAACTGGCATGTAATGCTCTTGTTTGTGACCATAAATGGATATTACAGTATGTGGGTTACAAGAGTACGGCAGAGTCATGTAAGTGCAATGCATTCTAGAGTACAAGCATGGTACAGGTAAGGGTCTTGAGTACATACATCACAGACTCAAGTCACGGAAAAGCCCAACTTGGCCCTAGTAATGTTCTGCACTATAGATACACAAAATACGTTTGATTTATTTACATGGAAGATAGAAGTGCTTCAAATTGTCCAATGCTATTTTTTCATGAAAAAAACAAAAAATTAAAGTTGAATTTACCGTATGTAAAATTTACACAGACACTCATTTTTACACAAGGCCACTATTACCATGGTACATGGCTCTGTTTTTCATGCAGTAGGCCTATAGCAAGAGAACCAACCTACGAGTAAATATGTAGTATATATGGTGGCTTCTCACAATTTTTTAAATGCATCGACAATGTTTTTCCATTATTCTCTAGTAATGTAGATGAAGTAATGAGCTGTCTTATACAGGTTGGTTTTTATCACACAGGTCTTAAATCACACTACGGGTCGATCTTTCCACGGTAAAGGGGGGCATTTTGGCAACACAGACCATATTTTCGAGGAAATACTATTGTCTGGTCTCAAAATAAAAGAAATAAGTTTAAGTTGTTCGGAAGAGATAACTTAGGCCCCAAAGGGGTTACAAATAGTGTGACAACATGCCAAATACAATTTCTTAAATACACAAAAATTCATTAACCCTAACACTCCTTAATCCTCCAAAATCAATATGATTTTACATACACCCTAGGGAGTTAGGGTAAAATTGTGAATATAAATTCTACTGAAAACAGGAGTACCAATGTACATACGTACAAGCACGTACTATGCCAGTCTGCACCTTTTGTATACATAGTATGTATGTATACAAAAGGTGCAGGCTGGCATACCGGTACCGGTAATTACATGCACAGCAAGGCAGGCCAGGATGAGCAGTTCATCACGTAGACATCCATAATGCATTCTTATTGTACGGACTTCGTTCACTCGATCGACCCACAGCTAGCTCAACTGTGGGGTGAAATAATTATGGAGATTAATCCCGCACTAAGTCGGAATTCACAGGTTATTTGACGATCAATCGGTCAGGTACGGGTACGGTAGACAGCGACCGTGGGAGACGCTACTGTGCACAGATTACCCGTCAGTGGACCGATTTCTGATTACTATGACAACCGTGCATGTCAGCTGTTGGCATGACAACAGTATCTCTCGGGGGGAAAAGGAATTGGATGCTATTGTGAATTTTTTTATATTTTTTATTTTTTGCCTTTGTGATAGAATGTCTTGCATATTTTAGGCAGGGATGTCGGAATATGGATTGGGGCAATACTGCAACGTTTTGATGTAATTACAAAATGCGTGTGAATCTGATAACATAAGTGGGTCGTGTGCAGATCAAAATTATCAAAATGTGCTACAAAATTAGTGACTTTGTACTTTCCAAGGCTTATGATTTGTCATTTTAAGTACCGTAGGCCTATTAGTATTACTGCAATTGACTAGATGTTTCAAGTACAAATAATTATATTCTCCTTAAACAGTTTTTTCAAATGCTGCAGCAATTCCAACAATGTTTGTATGTATTTTGGTTTTTTTTGTTTATTGTATGTTTGTTTATGTGCATGTACTGTACTGTATTATGCATAGCCCAAAATATCTAGTCTAGGCACTAGATTAGACATTTTGTAGAACACTAACATATTGTACAAAAATGTTGGCGTAGCAATATTTCATTAATTCTGCTAGTTTCCGGACAATTAATCTTACGCTGATAAAGACTCTCCTGGGCTACTGTATGCATACATTAGGCCCTACTATGTATCATATACCGGTATGAAAACACAACACTCCAGTTTTATTAAAGGCAATGCAAATACAGTGTACATTGTGTACACAAAGAGATGTAGGATAACTTGCCAGTTAATTATTTCTTATAATTTTAATACATTACCATTCAAATGTTAATAAAAACAGAGTACACGTAAAAGAACCAAGGCACTATAAATGAATAAATTGACCAGTCCGAGTAAAATCAGTTCTACATGTACCGGTATATCAGTGACTTGAGTCCAAGTCCTCTGGTTGAAGTATCATGCAAAGTCCAGTCAAATTAAGAAAGTTCTACATGTAAGACGGCTACCCGGTATGTAGCTGAAATCTACATGTACATGTGCAGCATATAAGCTACATGTAGTTTACCATTATTCTTCAGATAGCCCTATATGTTTTGTTGTTTCAGGATTTGCACAAATATTGTTTTTCATCTTCAAATGTCACAATGTCATTGTTCCTGGAATAAATTTGTAAAAAAAAATTTTCGGCAAATAATACAATTAAAGGAGCATATCACATTTTTGAGTAGGGATGGGAATTTATGGTTAATTCAGTGCAATGATTGGACCAACATTTTGCTTCCACATCCAAATTGGAGATTGCAAATTTCCTGTGTTCTCTCCCCATAGATAGTATTTTTGAGAAACATTTTATATGATAATATTGGGTTATTTAGAATGAAATCCATTTTCTGGAAAAATCTGAACAAGTAATTTTAACATAAATGTAGGCCTACGGTACATATCTGAACACACACGTACACAGTTCAAAATGCAAGACAGCCATAATGCAGGAATATATATGCTATTTCTCTGACTGGGTATACTTGGGATTCTCCATTACTACTTGAGGTGATGACCCTGCATGCCATAAATACACTAGCCTCTCACGTTTCCATCTGCAGAGGCCTGGGGGGAAATTCTGCACATTATGCTGTACAGCAGTACTTACTGTGTTGATTGCCAAGTGCATGGTGCTATTACAATACCCCCTTGGTGCATTATGGTACAGTGTATACTGTCTCAGGTAATAGCTGATGAATTAAAAGTGATTGACAGGTGAATTGTTTGTTCAGTAGCGCTATCTTAACATATGTACCATATGACGTTTAGTACCAATCTCAGGTTTACATTATTTTGAATTGAGAATCAGTTAATTTATGTATCTTTATTACATAGGCCTATACCTCTTAGAAGTGACAAAAAAATAGCAACCCATCAATGTATAAATGCGAAGACATTATGTAGTTCATAATATGTACAAGGAAAAATCATGCGGAACAAGAAAAAATGTCGGCAATTACAGCTTTGCATACATTTGAATATAATTTGCCCACCGTCAAATACCATAACTTTGCCGAATCTCAAATTATAGTTGAGTTGGACCTTGGAAATAAATGTACAGTATATGTAGGGTTTCAATAAATTAATTCATCATACCGAATCTTAATTTTGAGAAATAAATGCAAAACTTCCAATTCTTTTTTTTAGAAATGACGAGTGAATAAATATAAATCAGGACAGCTGTGCTTAAAAGTAATATCCATGTTCAGACAATCAATTCAATTCAATTTTATAAAGGAAATTGTAAAATATTGATTGATGATGTTCTAAGTATTTTGATCATGATGTATGTACATGTAGGTACATGTACATGTATATTATTTTTGCCAACTTTGTGCTTGTATGAAATTGTGGGTGATGAGAGATTTAGATACTATATCATTCGTCATATTTTTCTCATTACCATTCTGAAATTTCACGATCTCAATCCGTATAATTTTCAAGGATATCATAAAAAAAAACACTGATGTTTTATAAACTAATTTATCTAGTTCCATAAAGCAGTGAAATTAAACCAACCTTTTTTTACTTCCACATCCAAATTAGAGATTACAAATTTCCTGTTTTCTTCCCCTGTATTGGGGAGGTATTTTATATAATTCTTAGGTTGAAACGAAATCCATTTTCTGGAAAAATCTGAACCCGCTCCTTTACTTATAAAAATAGAATTAAAAACGTTAAAAACTGGCATAATTTTCCACTCTGAATTACTTATAATAATTGCTGGCAACATGACATTAATTGCTGGTATTATCAGTGCCAAGAGAAACAGCTGTGGTAAATGAAGCCTACTTCCATGTAATTTTTTAATATAAATATTCATTAAAATCTTGTACACCACTGTATGGTGAATACTGCAGTGTTGTTTGCAGGGAATCATCTCCATCACTAGATGTTCCACACAGCTGTTACATGTGTAATACGTTTTTGACGTACATTGTGTACTTTGATGAATGAAAGCGGGACAATTGTATTATCACAGTTATGATCTCATACATTAAATTTTGTTTAATACAGAATAGGATATTGAGAGACTAGTGCATTATAATGTCATCGTGTATAAAGCATTATTTGCAATCGTCAAAACAAAAAGCATTATGGTACGCCTTGAAGGAGCGTGTTCAGATTTATTTCGTTCTAACCTGACAATCATATAAAATACATCCCCAAAATACTATCAATGGGAAGAAAACTGGAAATTTTGATGTGGTTTATGTAAACACTGCACTGCTTTATGCAATCCGATAAATTAGTGTACTTCCGATCGGTAGTTTTTGGATGATATCCTTGAAAATACATACAGATTGAGAGCGCGAAATTTCAGAATGGTAATGAGAAAAAATGACAGATGATATGGTATAAAAATCTCAACACCCACGGAGAAAAATGGGGGGCTAAAAAATGTGATCTGAACACGCTTCTTTGAAGGCCCTACCATTTGCAAGATAAAACTTTTTACGGATTCGTTGAATAAGAGTGTAACACATCTAAGGAAGAATGTTGGTAAACTACATGTAGCCTGAAGAAATTTTAGCTACTTAGATGCATCAATGCTTCAGAAAACTTTGAGAATCTAAATATATGGATTTTGTGTACAAGTGAATGGTAAAAAAGTCCCGTGCACAGGACTTTTTTAGAAAACCACCTTCGGTTGTCAATTTCCAGCATGAAATACCATTTTGGACGGAAATAAATTCATGTGGCGTTTGTTACCATTGCTATCAACACTTTGAGTAAGGTTTTTCTTGTCAACTCATGAAAAACAAAATTGGGTCATTGCAAATGATACAATGGGCCTTTAATGCAAACTTGTACTTTTAGTGGGCAAAGCTTTTCTGAAATGACTATTAACTAAAGTAACTGGGCTGGAATGAAAAAAAAAATCGCAAAGGTGTTTTACAGGGACATTCCAGTAATTTCTCTGTAGTTTGAAACTAAAAACAAGTACATACGGCTCACAAACAAACTTGAGAATGAGTTGAGTGTCAGTTGAGTGTCAATAGAGTGTACTTTAAACAACACTTCAATCTGCTAGAGCTCTATTCTAATTTGTACACAATTCAATCCGTCTTCTTTGAATTTCTCCCACCTGCAAAAGTCCTAAATTGTTCAGCGTTGGCTTCTAAATGTCACCAACTCTTGATGAAATCATCACACTTGTATTCATTTTGGAGAGATAATAGTGCCCATTATAGATTGTGATTCAGCTCTGTTGTGCAAAGGTCAATGTGTTTTTCAATTTCTCCTCTCCCTTTTTTTCCTATTGTAATTTAAATATAGCGAATCAATTAAAGTGGGAAAACAGAAAGCAGGTACCAGTATCATCTTTCAAAAACATGTTTACTAGAAATAGTTCTAAAGTAATAACTTATAGGCCCCTAACATGTATAAATTCCATATACTGTATGTTGCTGTGTGAGTCTTGACAGATACATGTATTTCACAAATATTTACTGGCAAAAATGGGGAGTTGGTACAGTTTTAAACATTATTTTGTTAATGACTGTCAATTTATGGGGGCTCCCATTTTGTCTAAGGTCATTTCCAAGTGCGTTTCAAGTCCAAGTCAGGGACTCCAGTCACCAACTGTACATCATGAGTTCTATTAATAGCCAAGGAGCACCAAACTGTCAAGACAGTGATTTCATATCCTGAAAAGATTACTGCAGCTGGGTCACATTATTGGGGTTCTATTTTTAGCATTTGCTGCATAAAAAGCATGGAAATGAATCATGGAAATATAAGTCAATACCTGGATGTTGAGATTAAGACATTGTTTGTATTTATTAGTATTTAGGTCTTTCCACTGTAAAGGGGGCATTTTGGCAACACAGACCATGTTTTCGAGGAAATACATGTACCTTTGTCTGGTCTCAAAATAAAAGAAATAAGTTTAAGTTGTTCTGAAGAAATAATTTAGGCCCCAAAAGGGTTACAAATAGTGTGACAACATGCCTTTCTAAAAACCCTGTGTACAAATTTTCAATATACGCTCGTAACTGGGACGGCCTAAAAAGTAACACAAGTGTCCGTCCCGGTTATGAGCATATATTGGAAATTTGTACACGGGTTTTTTAGAAAGGCATGTTGTCACACTATTTTAAACTCTTTTTGGGCATAAGATATCTCTTCAGAACAACTGAAACTTATTTCTTTTCTTTTGAGACCAGACAAAGGTGTTTTCTGGAAAAAATGGTCTGTGTTGCAGAAATGCACCCCTTTACTGTGGAAAGACCCATTTGCCTTTAGGAATGTATAAATAGCAAACCCTCTCTGAAGCTGAAACCACTTAAAGCTTTTTGGTAAAGTTACGTTTATGGGTAATGTTATTTGTCAAGATCAATAACCACATAGTAGCCAGTAGCCATCTTTACTGAACACAAGATTTGAAAGAGAATGAATAAAGTGTAAGAATGCTCTTACTTTTTTTACGAAGTCTTTGTGCGCAAGGTCCCCTGTCCATGTGCGCTACGCTGCTCTCTCATATACGACGTAAGGGGACGTAAATATGAGGACAGGAAACCAGTCTAGCCTTACACGAGATGCCCGCGCTATCTTTATTTTGAACGGCAAAATCGAAGGACTAACATCTGCTACGATTTCTCTTGGAAGATTCCGTTTTCAAGGACGTGTGTACACCAGTTTTGAGAGTATTACGGCCAGGGCGGTTTGTAGAACGTGTAGATAGAGATTTTGATTTTACCAAAAAAATGCAATTTCCTGTAAAAAGACTTGGTTAAAGATTCCGTTTAGCAGATTGGATCCATGTTTTCGATAGAAAAAAAAAAAAGTTCTACTGAAAGTATCGGCTAATAACATAATTTTCAATTTAAAAAACAGGCCGATACTTTCAGCTGTCTGGAAGTAGGTTTTTATCCTACACATCCTCAATCACACGTGAGGGTAAGGCCGCTCCAAGCCATTTTTAATAGTTTCTAATCATGTAAATGTGTCTTTACGTGTACCACTACTGCACCACACCATAGAGCAAGGAAACATTCTATGACCACACTGATCTGATGCTGATCAGCGATTCGCGAGTTCCGAGAGACGAGACCCAGCCTAAATTTAAAGAAAATGGAAAATCGGCAAAACATTAGGCCAATATTCTGATGTTAAAGAACACTATGAAAACAGTATTTACAAGGTGTGATGGGACAACGAGTACGAGTGAATCCAATTGATTAGAAAAAGCGACAAAACTTACCAAATTTCACAGCATCTGGACGTGCGAAGCGTTCCCAATTTTATTTCCATCCTCAATCTGTGGGTTTTTAATTAGCTGGTAAACCTCAAAAAACCATATTGGTATTGTGCTGTGCGGGTACCAGTATTTAGTACGTGATCGTGTTGAACAACATGGAAAGAACCATTTGTAAATAAGGGGTGAGCTTGGCACGAGTGTATAAATATGAGAAGATTTTGAAATAATCCAACTTGAAACTGTCCTTGGAAAATAAGCTAAATGTCATTTGAATTGAATGGATTTTGTTCAGTGGAAAATATTTTGGATTTCTAAAATATTCCCTCCTTGAAGGCTATTCCTGAACCCTTTTCAATGGTCTGCTGTCCCACCGCGCGATTCGTTTGACTGTACTTGTACTTGACCATGTTGACGTGTGATTATGCAGTGCACTGTAATTGTTTTCTTTTTAAAAATTAACTATTGGCCCTGTGTTTATGGCCAGAAAAACCAAGCCAACTAAATGTACAGTGCAGTTGAACTCCCAAAGTTGGGCAAAACACGTAGACATGTTTACATCATTCTTTTGCGTATTTGTGTTTTTGTCACGTAGTGTTGTTGATGTTGTGCCACATCACAATCAACCGGATGCAGCCACGCGCAACATACACGCAACAATGACATCGATCCTCGTGCACGCGTGGGTAACCCCGCGCACGTGGGTTTGTTTACATTTGTAACAAGTCATCAAAAGCGGCCGCCGCGCCGGTGATAATCTGATAAACATGATGAATGAGGAGGACTGTGCATTGCGGAAGATGACCCGAAATCAGCAGGGTAAGGTCTAATGACCAGGAACGTTTGTGAACTTTTGAGTTTAGTTCAACTGCATGCACGTGCACAATTAACTAAACTAGTCAGATTTGAACCAGTGCAGTGAAGGCACTCTTGCTCTCTACAAGATGAAAAAGATATAAAAATAAAAAAATATTTTCCACCTACCTATATGTACCCTGAATATTTAGTTTTGTTATAGGAAACTCAGGTATTTTTTTAAAAGTGACTTTGAACAAAAGCCAGCCCAAAGTATTGTGCAAAAAAAAAAGGGTAAAAATATGCCTGCAGAATAACTTGAGGCCAGTAGGCCTATATGTTCACTTTGTGACATTAATAGGGCACCTAAAACATTTTACAGTTGACAGATTTTTTTTTTGCAGGGACCGAACCGTGGTGGTTTTGAAAGATTGAGGACATGTGGATCTTGATTGTTTTTGTTTAATTTTTTATTTTTTTTTTGATTTTCAAGGATTAAGGATACAAAGACTGTTGAGAAGAAGATTTTGGAGAATTGATGAAGAAGTATGTTGACTTTCTTTTATTATTTGTTTTCTTGTTTGAAAATAAATTGCTTTAGAATCCCCAAAAGCATCGACCAGCAAATTCCGGGTGTGTTGACATACGGATGCAGAAAAACATCTGAGAAGTTCAGGAGCAACAAAGATTAAAAATGCCTTCCTTAAAGGAGATGAAAATCCAGATTTTGGAGGAGGTCGTTTTGGACGTTTCAGAGCAAGTCAGCGGCATATTCCAAGATCTTGTATTAGCTAAACAGATGAGAGCTCAGGAAGGAACGATCAAGCAGTTGTGCACCATTCATGATCGGGTCAAGGCCGTGAGTTTGATTTCGATTGAATTATTTGATTTGATTTGATTTGATTTGAATTTTTCCATTTGTTAATTTAAATACAGAAAACTGTTAAAAACGGTGTTATCTCCAAGGATGTAAATGATAAAAACCAACCCGTTAGTCCGCTCAGTACTTCATATACACTCCGAGAAAACAATGAACAAACTTTGTTCATACTTTCGAGAAATTGTGCGAAGCCACCATCCTATTTTATAGGCTGGTTTCGTGGTTGTACTGCACGGACAACGGAGCCTTAGTTTTTTTTTCTTGTGAAAATGAGTTAACTCCACGAGATGCAAATGAATATATTCCGTTCTTCCTTTTAATTTTGTTGCCACGATGCTTTCTGAATTGTGCCGCTGCTGTTCTCAATTGAATGCTTTTTTTGTACATTTTTCCACTTGCAGGCTCTTGCCCATTTCGGTGTCAACACCAACATCCATGCAACTCAGTCTGAGGTAGGAATAAAATAAAAAGGTTTACCCAATCTAAAAAAAAAGTAACATACTAAGTTCCGTACACGGGTTATTCCATAAATTTTGTGACATATTTGGTGAAGCAGTGTTTTTGTCTTTGCAGATTCTTGAGGAAGAAATGAGAAGACGCAGACCTCCAGGATTTCAAACCAAGGCCAGAAGAGAGGAGGTACAGCCACACCATTTTTGTGTTGTTTTTAATTCTTGCAAGCATTGTTCTGACATTTTGTTAACTTTGCTCACAATATCTGAACATAGCCTGAGTTTTGGTGATTTCCTGGACATTTTGCCTGTAATGTCCATTGTCATATAAAACACTGACAAATTAGCAAGCACACACATACAATGACATTCCCGTTTATTCCGGACATGCAAGCATGGAGATAGCATATGCAGATGCAGACATGTGAATGTAACAGCAGGTTCCAATTTCATAGAGCTGTAGTAGAAAATACTCCTTAGCACAGAAACATTGTGCTCAGCATAAACAAGTTATCAACTACAATCCCACATCATTTGCATTAGATAATGTAATTTTGTGTGTTACTCAGCCAGTTTTATGTTAAGCACGAAAATTTGCTCTGACTAAGCTGTATTTTCTGTTAAAAGGCTCCACGAAATTGGATCGATCGAAGTATCTATCATAGTTCCATTAAACCAGTGGCAATTATTCTGGAGAAGAGAGGAAGAAATGCTGTCTAAATTTCCATAGTTGTTTTTCAACAAAATATAAATATTCAGATATTATCACATTTGAGCAATACTGATTTAAAAGAATTTTTGAGCAATACTACATTTTATTTTATATTCAGATGTTACATAAGCAGAACATCATGGACACCATTCATGAATTTGTTCAGGTTTCCATCAGACGAGAAACTGTAAGTGAAAGATTCCAGTCATATTAATCTTTGTTAATAGTTGTGATGGAGTGATTTCAGTAATGCAGGGCTCGAAATACCCGCTGGATCGAGTCTAGTAATTGAAATGTTAGTGCTTTTTATACTGCGTTTCTGTGTTGCAGCCCAGTGCTTTTTTGTCATTTTTCTGCATATTTTTTTCATAAAACTTTTGAGTCACTAGCCCTGTGGTCTAGTAGATTTCCCCAAAAATTTGAGCCTTGTACAAGTAAATGTGTAAATACCATTTTACTCATATGGTGTTTGTTACCATTTTGGGTCACTGCAAATAATGTATTGGCCTTTAAACATGATTTGTTTGCTTGAAGACTTTAAAAATCAACCAAATTATTACGCTTAATATTCATTGCTCTTCGGAAAATAGGTCAAGTTCATAAGCACCTTGATCAGGCATCTGCCGAGAGGCTTGTGCACGCCTTTGTTAGTTCACGTCTCGATTGTTGCAATTCCATTTTATATGGACTACCAGATTACGAAATTGCTAAATTGCAGCAAGTACAGAATACCGCAGCTAGGATTGTCGCCTGCGTAAGAAGACGGGAACATATAGGTCCAGTTCTTCATCAGTTGCACTGGTTGCCAGTACGAAAACGGATCATCTATAAGATCCTACTTACAACCTATAAGTCACTGAATGGGCTTGCACCCGAATACATATCTGACTTAATTTCTGAATACAAGCCCACACGATATCTTAGGTCTGGTAACAAATACTTACTTGAAACAGTACAGACATCAACAGTGTACGGAAAACGGTCATTTGCAGCTGCTGCTTCAACACACTGGAATTAATTGCCCATGCACATCAAGTGTGCTGATTCATTAGGAAGCTTCAAGTCATCCCTGAAAACATACTTGTTTACACTTTAACTGTTGCTTGTTCTTTTGTGTTTGCTTTCTTGTGCTGTATCTTTTTCTTCTTTTCGTTTTCGCGGATGTGATGGCGATTTTGTCTTGTGATATTGTGTAATTTGGACGTATTTTTAACTAGGTGTTTTTTACTAAATGTAATGGTCGGCAGCTGGTCTGTTCGGCATCAGTCTATTCGTCTTTTAAAAAGTGTTTTACTGTGAAGCGCATTGGGGGATCATTGATCTGTAATGCGCTATATAAATGTTGGTTTATTATTATTATTATTATTATTATTATTTACATTAAGATACATCTCATTGTAAAGAGGAAAACAAATCGTAATTATCTGTTCTTTGCCATTTTTCTTTAAGCTTGTCGATGAAGTAGCGGACTGGCTGTTTGACGTAAAAACAACATTGGTAAGTAAAACACATCAACATTCACCATGTTTATAAACTCGAACAGGTGAAGGTAGATACTACGTTTACACACCTCAATTCGGCTTCAACTCGCCTTCAGAAACTGCAAAAGTCACCACTATTGTAACTTCAGTGCATGCGTGAGCTGTTAGGTGTTAATTGGTCAATTAAATCTATTCCCTGGTGGGCACCGCCCAAAGGACACTCAAAGTGCCAAATCTGTATTCGTGTAGCGTTTACACTACAAGCGACTTTGACAATTGCAGGATTCAACCCTACCCCAAAGGTGACTTGAAAAAGGCGAATCAGACCTGGGTCTGATCCGCCTTTTGCGTTTACACTTAGCGCCTACCCGGCTTCAACTCCCCTTTTTGGAAATTGCGGAGTTCGATTCGGCAAAGGCGAATCGAGTGTAAACGGCCTATTCACTACCCTTTCAGGTATCTATTTACATTTGAGTGGAGAGAAGCATTGTGTGCTGGTAAAGTGCCTTGCTCAAGGGCAAACCATGGACAGACCAGGATTCGAACCCACAACCTTTAGAACTAACCAAGGTCTTGAATTCAATTGATCACTAGACTGCTCCCTCATACCACTCCACTTGATATTCCACTGTATCTCTTGTATTTTTTTTTCTCACTAAGGAGCGGAATTTACTGAGTGATGAGTTTTTCAAAGAAAGAGACAAGGAGGAAGCTGAAATGGAGCGTGCTACCAAGTGAGTTACAGGGTGCACTTACAGTGGCGTGCTCCCATGAAAAAAAGTGTTTTGCCCCCTTGTACCTCCCAAACTGAGTTTTGAAAAACTGCGTGTGTAAGCTGCCTAGGGGATGTGTGCACCGCTTCCCACTTTGACAAGTCTGGCGATGCCACTGAGCACTTAATTGCAATCTTATTCACAATCAAATTTATGTCATATTTGTCATCATTTTGGTAAAATTTATTTTAAAATCCATTTTCTTTTCTTTTTTCACATTTTTATTATTTTCTATTGCAGTACCGTGCTTAACGACAGCAAAAAGTTCTTGAGGAAGAATGTGGATAAACTGAAAAATCTTGGACAAGAACTCTTTGAAGCAATGAACGAGATGGCGAAACGGGAAAAGCTTGAGTAAGATCCGTAGTTTTATATGTGTGGTGTGTTCTACTTCGGACGTGTTGTGAATTTGTAATTGATATATTGCCATTTAATTACATTAAAACCTCGTTAATAAAAGGTTCTTGGGATGTTGCACGTTACCTTGTTATAACAGGAAGTTTATATTATCAGGAGTAAAAAGAATTGAAATTGAAAAAATTTGGACCATAGAATTTTCCTTGTTAAAAGCAGAATGTTGTATTACCAGTGCTCTTATTATTGAGGTTCAACTAAACTTGGGTAAGAGAAAAATTGTAAGGGCTTCGAACCCGAGACCTTTAACTCGCATCACAGGGCAGATGCTCTACCAGCTGAGCTATAAGCACAGTGGTATAATCCCTTAGGTTTTCCCTATGCACCAATTTTGTCTATTTTGCATGGGAGTGCAGCTGGGCAAACTAATAATGCCTGCAGCACCATTGAAATGAAACAACCAAACTTCGGATGAGAGAAAGATCGAAAGGGCCTTATTGGGATTCGAACCCGAGACCTCTGACTCACTAATAAATAATAATAATAATAATAATAATAATGAAAATTTAGAATGCGCCGGTATCCATCAAAAAAGATGCTCATGGCGCAGAAAAGATGCTCATGGCGCAGACACTCTACCAGCTGAGCTATAAGGCACAGTGGTGTACTTCCTTGTATTTTCCCTATGAACCAAATTTTTCTACGAGTGTTGTATGGGGTTCAACCGTATAAAATTGAAAAAAATGCTAAAAGATAGAACGAGACTTGGTATTGAGCAAAGTTTTGATGATTCTTCAAGTTTTTTGGTCATATTTTTCTGCTTATCAGATCAAGTGAGACCTACGGTGGTGACTTGAAGCCTGCATTCAGCAGTCTAGCCACACAGCGTCAGGTAGCAATAAGAGCTAAAGCTAAAGAAACCCAGGAAGTTCTCAATGGTAGGAACCAAACTCCAGTCTAAACCTATTGTAAGAGAGTTCAGAGGTTTTTTTTTCAAGATGTCAGAGAACACATTAAAAAAAACATATTTGTGACCTGTTGTTACACAGTCTTGGTCCAGTTTTGCGACCATAACAGAAATCAGCAGTGGATCCAGGCCCATTAAAATGCTAAAATATAATGGACATTCTGGGCAGTAGCCTATACCTGGGTGCCGCCTGGAATGTTTGGGTACCACCTGAATTTTCTATTGTATTTTCATAATTTAATAATCCTGGATCAGCATTTGTTTTCTGGAACTAAAACTTAGCTCAGACTGCGCGACATCGGTCTCATTTCACCACGATTGGTCACATTTTGCACGAGTTAATAACATTAAATCTTGTTTGATTTTTCGTCGTTCCCAGAGAGGGCGCTTCTCGCGGATGCTTCCAACTGGAAATCGGCTGCTCAGGAGGTCAAGAAAGCCCTAGAAGATGTCATGAGGATGGCTAGGACCAACAACGACAGAAGCAGTAAGAAAAAAATCAACAAGTCTCTTCTGAATATCTCTATGTGTGGTTCTGAAAAGAACCACAAAGTGATTTCTCTTTATGAACAAGGTTGTAGTCAAGGCTATCAAGATGCATTCAGAGAGCCCTGCAAGTCCTTACAACTCCATAGGTCATAGCCAAGCCACAAGCTATTTAACTCTCTCAAGCATGGCATCTTCATTTGTGGACCATTTAACAAATGTATTTCCCTGTTAACCAATTGAATTAATTTAAGCATGAGTGTAAGCATGAGCATGTGCTGCCGCTGGTGGGAAATACAAAATGACTAGTAGTTGTGTTGGTTTACTTAGTTTTGGCTGACAGTTTGCCTAATACCCCCTTTACACAGAGCTGCGACCAATGAGCGACCAAAAAATGTGCGAGGTTGTCTAGGTTGCACAAGGAAGGCTCAATGGTCATTCAGTGGTCGCCACTTCGGCAACCGTTCAGCGACCTGGCCCATTTTTGGTTGCTCAAAGGTCGCCCAACGGTCATAGCTCTGTGTAAAGGGGCCTTAAATGAAAAACCATGTTTCATGACCAACAATCATCCAGTCTATGAGCCAGATTGATGGAAGGTTATCATGTTGCAAAAGCAAATGTGTTTTCTAATAATAGCTCTTGTTTTGTATTCTTTTTTCCTGCAGTGATCAAGAATGCTCTCAAACAATTCAATTTCATGTCGGCTGCGGTGGAGCGAAGAAATGAAGAGAACATGCAGCTGTGTGAACAGATTCTAGAACAAGGGGTATGTAATGCAAATAAACCAGTCCATGCATGAGGTATGCGATTGCATTCACACTCGCCTTAAAATTCCTCTGTAGAGTCTGTAAAAGATAACTCTTTAACATGAAATTTGTTAGAGCAACTGGGAATGGTTGTACTAAGAGGTGACGATAATCAAATTCACCCTGAAAACCTGTCTCCTTGGGTTTGCCTAGACTTGGCCTCAACCCCAACCCAGATTGCACCTTTTGATTTACCGAAATTGCACATTTACCAGAATTTACCAAAATTTACCAGAATTTACCAAAACTTATCAGAATTTACCAACATTTACCAGAATTTACCAACATTTACACATTTAGTGAAATCATGCAGCTGATTACGGGATTGTGCAACTTGTACAGCTTATGCAACAAAATGTTGCAGAATTATGCAATTGCCCAAGGTTCCGTAAAATCGGCTCGATGTAGCAAACCTATCCACCGTTACATTTTTACTAAATTACGGCAGTAATTTTTCAACAATATGACACCTAACAGAAATATCGTGCTAAACCAGCTGTTTGTTTCCTCATCATCACCCATCTCTCTGCATGACTGCCTCCCTTTGTGTTTGCCCTAGCATCATGTTTTAACGCGCTGTTTTTTACATGTCTTAGTAATTTTGCCTTTGAAGAAGACTCTGCTAGTGTCAGAATGTGAGGCCACTAATTTTACAGTAAAAAGTAAAATTATTTTACAGTGAAAAACAGAAATAGCAATATAGTCTTAACTATACCTCCCCTTCCCCAAGAAGTAGAAAGAGTAAATTAAGGTTTGATACATTTCTCTTCCAGGTTAGTTTAAACCACTTGACCAAAGCAAACGAGAAGTTGGAGAAAGAGTTGACACAAAAGAAGACGAAACTTGAAACACTGGAGAACTTCGCAGAGAAACAAAACGTCAAAATTGTAAGTATAACCGTTCCTTTCAGCTCACAGGTTTTACAGAAGTGTTAAATACCTAATGTGTCATTTTCAAGATGAATATATTTGATAATACACTACTCACAATAAGTTAGGGATATTGAGAGGTGTACGCATATATTTTATTGAGGGTATGCATTTGGCTTGAATTATTTTGTATATGATTAGACAATTGTATCCACATGACAGACACACAGGAATAGGTGAAAACAGTCATTTGAAAAAAACAAATCCAAAATTGACAATTAACGTACCAATATTCCTAACTTATTGTGAGTAGTGTAGAAATAGAAATCTAAACTTGAGAAGGGAATGAGGTAGAGATGGTGGTATTTTCCTGGCTTTCCACTTCAGTGGGCATGGTTCAAATCTCGTCCGAGTCAGTATGTGGACTCGGATTGGGGTTTTTACTCACTGTATGATTTCTGTGGTTTCTCTTCTACTCACGTTTTAGAGGATTTCCTTTCACCTCTATTGAAAGCTTAGCATTTCGTCATCGTCTTCTCTTGACAGGTTTCTTCAGGCTTGTAAGCAACAAAGTCACAGGCGCTTTTTGAGGAATCCTTGGTTTCAGTACCAAAAAAGAAAAACAAATTAATAAACAAATATACCAAGCAACAAAGGAAATGCGATATTTTTTCCCAAAACAAGTTTAATCAAAATTTGAAAATTTCTTTTCTAAATAAGTTGAAATATTTGAATATTCTACGGCTTCATTACGCATGACTGCATAAAACTTCTGTATGCTGAAAATCCCCACTCTCAGATTGACTGCGTTGTTGCTCAGTATGAATGAAACTTTTTATTAGAATTTTCTTTTCATTGATATGTCTTTGTAATCACTTTTGTCCCCGCAGAAAGAGCTGCAGAGTCAGATGAAGAGCCTGAAGCAAACTGCAGATCAGGCTAAAGCAGTCAGGAAACCAAACCCTAAAGAGGAAGCACAGCGTGAGGCAGCGCTCAAAGCGGCTCACAAGGAAAATGGTGAGATACAGAAAGGAAATTTTACTTATAGATGTGTATTTTATTGAAATAAAAATGCTTTTGAAGGTAAATATGTAAAACAATTATGTTTTCCATTTGAAAAACATCAACATTTTTCTTTAAGAATGGAATATATTTTTCTTAAACTATATACATGTACAAGTGCATTTCTCAAAAAAAAAACTCATAACATGCTCGGGTGGGAGTCAAACTCATGACTTCCTGCATACCAGAGCAAACATCTTAACCACTCAACCACTGAGCACAATATCGGATGGCATGTTCGAACCCCACATAGCAGGCCACTGTAATTATCTGAAATAAGGTTTAAATAATCCCATGAGATATTTGAAAAATTTGTCTGCAAAATTGTCACAGATGTACAGGATTTTATTGTCATAAATTTCAGAAAAACTACAAGAAGAGATTAAGAAACTACAGACAGATTCCACAGCACGAGAGGATGAATTAGTCAAGGAAATAGAACACACTCTGGCTAAGTTGTATGATACCGAGGTGAGGATGGGGGTCATTAGGACCTTCAAAGAGCTTGCAAAAACTTCATCATTCGGTGTTTGCTACTGTCTTTATTCCTAGCTACCTATGAAGTTGCTTATTTCAAATTGGGAATCAGAATTGGGACTTTGTGCAAAATTTAATCTCAATTGATTCCAAAAATGTTGGAGTCACCTGGGGCCAATTTTATAAAGCTGCATACTGTTTAGCAGAAAAATTTGCTTAATCCAAAATTTGCTTGCTGTATCAAAAAGGGGTTAGTAGTCAAAATTGTATGTAAACTTGTGTTCTTAGCAAGAATAGCAGAACACCAGTCAATTGTAATACACATCACATATTATGACTTCTAACCCAAAAGCAAACTAATTTTGCATTAAGCAATTTTGTTTTAGCTAAACAGCTTTATGAAATTGGCCCCAACAACTTTTAAAAATTGGCTTTTTTTGTGAAGAGGTAATTTTGGTTGACTGACCAGCTGTTACCAAGAATGCATTTTACCTCTAGCAATTTCCTCTGTTTTTGAATTAAACCATTTTCACCTTTTGTTTTTGGCCATTACCATCTTCAGGACACAGCAGAAAAACTAAAGCAAGTTGTGGAAAACCTGGAAGGACAGTTGGCAGATGTGCAAGGTTTGTAGCAGGGAAAGAGTATTAAAAAGTAGACCCACACACAAAAGCATCTCACGCTGTCTAGTTGCACTTGCAGGACTCTTTACTGCTACAAAGGCAATCCATATGATTTGGCCTCCCTTTTATTTCTATTTCAGGACATGTTGGTCAGTATGCTTTAAAATTTCAAAGAAAAAATGCTGAAAGATTGATACTCTTTTTGGTTTTTGTAAAAATTAGTAAAAAAATTGCTGAGTTGGCCTCTGCCTAATAGGTTACACACACTGGCAATGTTTGTCATTCAATCCCGGGGCTTCGCAATTTTGCACAAGGCTCATTATGCCACAGAGATGTCTTGTGTGTTGGGCATTACCAAGCTTATGTGCACACACAAATTTCATTCTGGAATTGCTGTTTTAGAAATGTACATGTGTATATCCCATGCATCAAAGTTTTTCTGGGTTTGGCTAAAACGTCAACTGAAGGCTAATGCTGTCCAATGTGTAATACCAATTTTGCTGATTTTTTAACATTTCTACTTCTCAAAAGGTATGGTGTACACTCCTTCAAAATCTGTACAGATGTGGTTATTTGAAGTCACTTGAAATTTTGAATTTCTGGTTGACAGATATTTCATGTTATTTTGAAACACCCCATTTACTAATTTCTCACAGGTCAAATGGAGGATTATGCCCACCAGTTGGACCTTACGCAATTCCAGAGCGAAGCTAAACAAATGCAGCAATCGTCCATGAGGGACCAGTACCAACAACGCATTAAGGACTACAAACAAGAGGTTAGTGCTGTAGTTAGTACCTTCACAAAGTCATCATCAGGTGCTGCAAGTCCTCACAAATCCATGGGCCATAGTCAAGACACAACATATTTAAATGAAAAGCAGTAATGGTATTATTTTGGGCTTGTTCCTTTTTTGTGACTTGTGTCTGGATTTATGGTTGACTCATGATTTTATTGATGCTGGTCGTGCGACGGCCTTGCAACGGCCTTGTGATAGTCTTGCGACGGCCTTGCGACGGCCTTGCGATGGTCTTGTGATGGTCTTGCGACGGCCTTGCGACAGCCTTGCGGCTAGCCTTGTAACAGTCTTGCGACGGTCTTGCAACGATCTTGTGACGGGCTTGCGATGGTCTTGACAACTCAAGATGTTTTATCTTTTTCCTAACTTCCTTGGTTTTATCTTTTAAAATAGTTTCCTTTGGGGGTTTGGGTTTTGCGAGTGTTTTTGACATTCTTGATTGCACCTACAAAAACATCACAATTTTTGTGTTCTTTTCGTCTTCAGGTCGACGATAAGGATAAAGAAATTACCCATTTGAAGGATGTTGTGAAACTGAAAGAAGAAACAATTACGCTGCAGGTATTTTGTAAAAAAGTGTGTAAACACCTTCCATCGTGGACCACCCATTGTTCCTCTTTTGTTTGGACTTCTAATTTGTTTTGTACACGATTTCCAATTGTGGACATCTTGACAATCGTGGACACTACTGTTCCCTATTGTTCAATGTCCCCCATTGAATGTAGAAACACAGTGACACATATTGGGGCTGTAATGGGTCTGTATTGGGTCCGATGAGCATCTCGATACAGTCTTTACAGATCAAGCCTAAATGTAAGTATCGCACCTGCATCCAAACCAGTTTTATTCCTACACTTTCATTGTCTCATTTTCAGGAGAAAAAGATTTCGGAGTTGGCGACACAGCTGAAACAAGAGGTCATGGCGGCCGCCAACATGCCCCCAGCGAAGGACGTGGCCGCGCCCCCAGGAACATCCCCCGACATCCGTAACATGCTGTCTCGTTTGAAGACCGAGCACAACACCGAATTGCACACGCTCAAGGAATACGTTGCCAAGGAGAAACAAAGGTTTGCAGTCAGTCATTTTCATCAATTGGGGATAATAATACTGCTTCAAAACTGACAATTAGGGTTTGATTTTGCCACTAGCTGATGTAACTTGATTAGCACTGTATCCCGAGCTCGGTGTTCGACCCCGAGCTCGGTGTTCGACCCCGAGCTCGGTGTTCGACCCCGAGCTCAGGATCAAGTGTAAACGGGGTGTTAACCACTCAACTAAAATGGTTTGGTTCTTTGACTTGCAACATTCAGGTGAAGACTTGGTGTATAGTGAGTTTGATACCCGGTCGTGGTACATGTACAGTTGTAGTCAGAAGTTTACATACAACTGTGTTAAAACTGGTGTGCCTAAACTTGCGTTGTCACCATTTTTGTAACAGTCTTTACTAAAGTCGTGATTTTGTGGAATTCATCACATGCTTGCAGTACTTAAAACATAGATTGCACACCTTGCAATGGTTCGGGTAATCCTGTTCATTTTGGGTGATGATGGTAGTGGTGTACATGTATGTAAACTTCTGACTTCAACTGTACCTGTGCCCTTGAGCAAGACACTTCAGAAGGAATGTAAAGCCATTGGTCCAGTGTGTTGTGTAACACACTTAAAAGATCCCAGAGCACTCTTTCATGAAGAGTAAGGGTGTCTGTGGCCGTCGGCTTCCAATGACACCACCCACCTATGTATCTTGATGTAGGTAGAAGACGCTTAAAGCTGAATGCAATTCAGCATACGGGTTGCAAAATAAAGTTCCATAAACCATTAAATAAAAACAAAATTCATGATTCCATCAACCTGTTTCTTGTAAGATGCGACGCCACCCTGCGGAAACAGGAGAATGAAATGAGACTACAGCTGAGCAACATCTTGAAGGATTGTAATCGCCTGCTCAGAGCCGTCAACAGGTTTAAGGATGGACTGGTGGCCATCTTTGAGAAAGAAGGTACTCACTCACAAGTGGATGGGGCACTCCTGCTGTGCATCTGTTGTGAAGGGCAATAATAAATTTCCATAACAAATTTGAATTGTGTATGGGAAGTTTGAAGATTGAAAAGTGACAACAGAGGTCATAGCCACCATGGCCTGAAGTGAATAACTAAAGCCATGTGCAAATTATATGACTTGTCTCCTGTATAATTTTAAGAAGTTATAACAGTTTGCTGTTCCTTTCTCACGGTTAAAAAAAATCAAAATGTTTTAAAATAAAGTAAGCGATAGGCTTAGCCTCTTCAGTTCTTTCAAATTATTCTTGGAGTTTATAATTTAACTTTTGAGTCTTTATTTGTCTTCTGACAGGCCTTCTGGACACAGCTCATGATGTACGGCAAATAGCCAGTCTTCCTGTTGAAGAGGTGAGATTGGAAAATTTGAAAGATTGGTTAAATTACCTGCAAAAATTGGTTGAATTATAGACGAAGCCAGCAACTAGGGGCTCCTTCCCTGCACATCCATTAATAACTGATGGGTCCTTTCCAGTGCATAAATTGCACTTTTTGTGTTGCTGCTAAGTCATTAATTCAAACAAGTTGCGCGTCCTTGTGTACAAGAAGTGGTGCGTCATGGCTGCGCATAGTTTGGTATTTTAGCGACACAAAATGTAGGCCTTCAATTCATGCACTGGAAGCCCCTATAGCTAATGGAGAATGTACAGGGAGGGTTACCTATAGTTGCCAGATTAGTTAATTCATGACAATTTCACTTGTGATAAATATTCTGAGCTGCCCCACGGCCCCTTCAAAAGCTTGACATATGAGAAGCTGGTTTTTGATTGAGAAAAGCGAATATTTTACAAAATGTCTTTATTTGGAAAAATTATCTACGCCAATTAGGGTTTGTTTTTGACCTCCCCGGCGTATTAACGTGATTAGCACTGCACACTCGATGCTTCCCAAAGACACAAGGTGCGAGTTTGTTTCGGACGGATCCAGATTCAGATCTGCGCAGATCTAATTCATGTGACTTAATTGAATTCCTAGTCGAGAGCAGTTACGTTTGTTTCTGCGCATAAAATTACTCGGGATCTGGATTCGGATCTGTCGTGAAACAAACACGCCCTACGACAAAAACTTCATAGATTATGTGAGGGAAAATATCTCTGGCCTTTTTTAAACAGTAGTTTGTCTGGTTTTAATTTACAGAAACCGAGTGATGTGAAAATTATTCTTGGACAGATGGCAGGAAATGCTGTGGAAAGTGAGTTCAGTTATACATGTGACCATTAAATTGTTGGTTTTTTTAATGTCATGTATTTTGATGAAAATGACAAAAAAATTGTCTTTGAAATTATTTCTGGATGAGGTTGATGTCAGCATAAGCAATAGATACCGGCGTGGCATAAGTCAACTCAGATAACTGAACTCAGATAAGTCAATGAAAAAAATGTATTCCCATCGAAGGCATGTGCGTCTAATTTGCATCGTCATTGTGTATTCCCTGTGTCACAGTACTTGTATCTCTGGAACTGAAGATTGCTCATGCCTTGATGAACAAGGTATTGTAAATATATTTCTCTCTCTCTCTCTCTCTTTAATGTTATCCATCTGTCAGCAACCTCTCTTTTAGCTGTGTATTCTTAATTGGTATGTGGCAATGAACAATGGCGCACATGTACTCAACTAAAAATACATCAAGATAATAGTGAGGTTTCGGTCGCATACGGTTAGGCAAAACGACGACTATTAGTGAATTTTACGTCATCGATTTGTGCGTACTTGTGGCGTTTACACAAAGATTCCCAAGTGTTGTTTTGTTGTCTACACTGATAGCAACGCCTCTACACCTTAGTGAAAAATGGACAGCGAAAGGTAACGATTTTGAGGTTTGGCTAATCGTAGTCGTAATCACTAACTGTGCACACCGAAACCTCACTATTGCCAGTTGTCTCCTTACTAATATTAAACATTAGAAAGGTTTTCTTGAGACACAGTAAAGCTCAAAGAATAATTGTTTTAAGTGTTAGAATTCGATTCTGTCACAAAGTGTGCACTTTTGTGGCAGTGCCATTTCCCATAAGTATCTGTGTGCAGACATCAACTTAAATTAAAGCAATGGACTTCAAAAAAAAATTCATGGCAATATTTACCTCAGAATGTTTACAATTGTGGCATTAACATACAATATAACACTCCTCTTTCTGATTCTCAATCCTGACTGGCTGAAACGCAGTCACGTGAGGTTCACTCATCAAGGCTAGTCATACAATACTTGCTGATAATAATTTTGTGAATTGTTGTTTTTAGCGTCTGGAGCTGAAAGAGGCTTTGATGCCAAGGCAGCGAACTCTGACCCCGCTGGTTGAGGTGGATCCTGAGATTGAGAGACTAACCAAGGAGAACGGGTATCTCAGTGAAAAGCTAGACAAGGTCAGAAAAATACTCAGATAGCCAGCAAGCGAGATGACGTGACAATCCTATCTGCCGCTTATAGTGTTTGTGTTTACATATGTCAAATTCACTGTTTTTATCGCGAACTTCAACTGATTGGGATGCAGTTAAACCTGGCACTAGAGCCACCTCCGAAGAGTCTCTGAAGTATTTTTTGTAATAAATCTTTACGGTAGCGAAACACCTACCCCTATAACGCATATGATCAGAGTACTCCATGAACCCCTGCGCGATGTGGTTTAGTTTACATTATTGATATCATCTATCATTCGGTCTATTGTTTCTTTTGTCAGGGATACAACCTCACGCCTGGATTTTGGAAAAAAAAGGGACAAATATAAAATATGATGTTTTAAATTTTTTTTACTATCCTATGCAAAAAGTGAGGAAAAAAAATAATGAATGGTAAAAGGGTGTGTGTGATGGGGTGGGGGTGGGGGGTTAGTGGGGTTTTAATCTTGATGAGTGATTACGTAAAATGTTTGTTGATCTATGGTAGTGGAATAACAGAATAACACTGCTGACTGGAACTGTCCTTAAATGTTGCTATTTTTAAAAAATTACAAAAATATTTTCTTCTCTTTTTTATCACTCAAGGGATTACCTGCCTCCAACGTGAAGGGTTTACTGTTTGTCATTTTAATGATTTAATTTTTTTTGTTCTTAAAGACACAAGATTTTCTTCACGCCACTGAAGTGATGCTGAGTGAAACTAAACGAATCAACGTGAGTGAAAAGATGTAATTCAATTTATTCAATTTTAAATTTATGTGTATAAAAGCATAATGATGTTGGGTATACGAAGGCTGCTGGTGTTGGGACCGGCCACACGACTTGCCATGTGACTGGCATTCCGACTGGCCACGCAACCGGCTACGTGACCGGCCACGCAACAGGCCACGTAACCGGCCATGCGACCCACCACGCAACCGGTCACGCAATCAGTCACGCAACCGGCATCCTCTTGCAACAGGGCCTCTTTAACGCAATCCTCTACCCCGAGCCCCTGTTCAAATTTACCCTATTTCGTTGTGGAAGCAGTGACAAAAATCTTTTCGCCGCTCATGGGCCAATCAGGACGCTTGGCAGTAAGTACATTGTGGGTGTTCAAATTTCACTGTACGTGCACAGATTGTAAACACAGTGCAGTATAATGTAGTAGTGGCATTGGCATGTCTATGCTAGCTCGGCGTGCTCGGCGATTGGTTGCTGTTTGAAGCATACAGGGGAATATATTCCATTACGTGTCATTCTGCATCCCTCTTATTAATTTGAAAAACTGCGGACTAAAATAAAAACATCGCCGGAAATTTTGGCAGTAAGGGATAGTCATAAAGAACAAAATCTCAATCCAATTTTGGGAAAAGTATAGAAATGGTTTCTTTTCAGCATAACATGACCAAATGATTAAATTACATCAAAATGATTCACGTGTGCATTCGCTAAACATAACAGCCGCTTAACTTCAAAGGTTTGCAAGTATTTCCTCTGGGTATTGTAACAGCACTTAGCAAAGTGGAAATACCCTAAGCTCTCAGGATGTGGGACCGGCCATGGGACCGGCCACGTGACTGGCCACATGACCGGCCACGCGTTTAGCCACACAATGTGGTGCGTATAGTTTGTGAATTGACTTGATTACACTTCTGTCATTTCACCCTGTCAGGATGAGAAGTACAAAGCATTGCTTGATCGTCACAAGGCTTTGATACTTCACAGTAGCGGTCTCCAACGAGAGATGAAATCACTGTAAGTACCATGTATGTTTAGTCATACTCTATTGAGTATCCAGAATTTTACCAGTAAACCCATTTACCGGTAAATAGCAGGTAACACCAAGTTTCTACCTTGCCACTCTATCCATCACGTTTTGTGAATTTGCCAGATAAAGGTCATGTGCAGAGGTCATGCACAGGAATTGGATCAGTCATTGTGCGGTCACACGTTTATGTGTTCTCCCCTGTATACGCACTCGGGTGGAAAGGTGCATGTTTTTATTGACATTTACTGGATAAATTCCCTGGCATTTTCCTTCATCGAGAAGGAAAATTGTTGGGGAAATTTCTCCCTGCCATTTACCGGAAAATAGCGGATAAGACCTGTTTCTACTAAGCACATTTTCCGTCTATTCCGGTATTATCCGGTAAATGGGTCTCAATAGTAACACGCCTATATTTAGTGAAGTTGTCTGACATTAGAATAGACAGACCATAATAAAACAATTTCTGAAACAGGGTACAATTTGCTTTATAGATTACTTAGAGCAGTAAACCTTGTCTTGTTAAAGCTTGCAGTGTTTTTCATTCTGCGGATTTGTTAAATTTCAGAGAGCAAGCATTCCGTGAGGAAACCAAGAAACGTGACATGAAGCTACGTTCAATGAAAGGCAGTATGGCTGAGCAGACTAAACAGCAACAGACACTGGTGTCACAGCTTAGAATGGACATGGCAACAAACAAAGTGAGTGCTCAGATGATAATGTTGTCACCCTTAAAGGTAGTATACTTGTTTGGTAAACTGTTAAAAACGGCATGATTTCCACTGGTAATTGAAAGCCTAGGTCAAGAAAACTACCTTGTAGAAATTTCAGCCACATAGATAATACTTCAGAAAACTCTAAAAAATCTAATCACGGTTTTGTACATGAATGAATGGCTCCAAAGATCGCCTACAGGCAATCTTCAAAGATTCAAATAGTTTTGTCATTTTGGGGCACTTCAAACGGCTCGCATTAAGAACGCCTGTCTGAAACCAAATTTTAATTGGGAAATTAGTTCAGGGCGCCTATATGAAATGGGTGTGAGTGCATTACACAACACATCTTTCATTGGAGCATAATTTCCTTCACCCCATTGTAGCGTGTAGAGAAACCACCACCAGACATAAGCCAGTTGCGACTGAGGGTAAGCGACCAACTCAAAAATCTGTCCATGTTGGAATCGGCCCTCAAGGAGAACAAAATCTCACTGGAGCTTCACACGGTAAGCACATTCCATCTTACAACTGGCTGGTTGGAATTCTGGCCCATTTGGCACTGTGTTATTCCATCTCAAATCACCCAGTGGGTTAAACCTAACCATCTCTGATTTTATTGAAACGTAATGTATACTTGTTGATTAAAATCCAACAGCACAAAATCTCAAATTGTAGATTAATTGAACCACTGGTTTGGGAGATACGACCCCCAAATTCCAAGTTTTTGAGCTAAAAAGTAAGCCTAGTTTTATGGAATTGTGCTCTGACCAACTTATACGCCTGATAACTATGTATGTGTATTAAAGTCCTTTTGAATTCAGTACAGATTTTGACTTACAGTTGGTCGGCTATATTTAGATTACGCTAATAGTTTTAGCTCACGTGATAGCCAATCCCAATCAGGAAGGAACAACTGCAATACTGTGTTTCGAGACCACCAGTTGGCTTCATAGCTCAATTGGTAGGGCATCTTCATGTTAAGCAGAAGGTCCGCGGTTCAAACCCCGGTAGTACCAAGTTGTTTTTCACTGCATCCAGATTTCCCAAACTCATGGACATTTGTATCGAATTAATTCACCCCGGCCGTCCCTGGGTCATTATCCCTGAAAAAAAAATCACCTGTTCATATGTAGATTACCTGTGACATCATCAACCAGACGATTGAGGTCCCTGAGATGAGACTCAGACACATGTTTGAGAGATACATCATCTTCAGACGGATGCAAGAACAGAAAGGTACCAATAAGACCAAAGAAATGGCTCGTCTTAGCTTTATGACCTCTATCTTATACCATAACTGGTTCAAGTCTAATTGCGGTACTTGCACACTTGCTCCATCCTTCGGATGGGATTTAAAGCCATAGGTCCAGAGTAATGAACTTAAAAGATCTAATGGCCCTGAGCACAGGCAATTATACTTTTAAATCTTCAATATACACGAATCCGGTTGCTAGGGACTCCTTCCCTGCAAGTCCGCCATTACTGGGGGCCATCCACTGCCATGGACTGGCCTGGCGCTTTGTCATGTTAAATCGAACAGCGCACAACGCGTACGCGTACACAGGCTTCGCAAGCAAATAAACGCGCAAAATTGTTCGAAGTGACAACATAATGTAACAGCATATCATCAACACAAAACCCACAGTTCATGGCACTGGATGGCCCCCAGCTATGGCGGACGTACATGGACCATGACTTTGCAGCTCGGATTGGTGTATACACACATCAAAAAAATATTTATTTTTAGGCCCATTGTATCATTTGCAATGACCCAATTTTGTTTTTCATGAGTTGACAAGAAATACCTTACTCAAAGTGTTGATAACAATGGTAACAAATACCACATGATTTTATTTCAGTCCAAAATGGTATTTCATGCTGGAAATTGACAACCGAAGGTGGTTTTCTATTTTACCATTCAGTTGTACACAAAATCCATATAGATTTTCAAGGTTTTCTAAAGCATTGATGCATCTAAGTAGCTAAAATTTCTTCAGGCTAGTTTACCAACATTCTTCCTTAGATATGTTACACTCTTATTCCACGAATCTGTAAAAAGTGTTATCTTGCAAATGATACTGTAGGGCTTTAGATATCAATTCTTGATAAGTGTGTTGAGCCCTTTATACCCTAAAGGTCCTATTGGGCCCAAAGCAGCACCTTTTGCACCTGATGAAAATAATTCAGGGTGCAAAGGAGTTAATACAATAAACTTGTGGCTGACAAAAACTATTCACTTTAAAATCAAGACATGTTCCAATTCGGTGATTTCCTCCAGGTCCTAGACGACCTCTTTGAACAAAGTGATTCCTACAGTTATGAAATAATTTGTTTTGTTTTTCTGGGGGAACCCTACAGTTTTAACACTGAGTTTTAATTAAGATAGTTCTTGTGTGTCTCGTTTCTGTGCTTAGCTGAAATAATCTCCAAAATTGATGGCTCGGTCTCTCAAGAACAGGACAAAAAACTTCAAGGTTTCTTTGCTCGCGTGGAGACTCGTCTGAACGAGGTTTGATTTTTATAACCACTTGATGCCTGCAACAATTGATTTGTGGAAGTGTAAACATGAATGTAGTTATGGAACTTGGTAGACATGTTTGTTAGTGCATAGGATTTGTTACCTGGGGTTGATTTCAAAAAGGAATATTAACTGATAAATCCATTCCAAAGTCTGCCCTACTTCATCCCTATGGTCTGAACGATCGCACTCGACCACCCTGGGGATAATGTTGGGTTCTGCCCACAACATGCGACGTTTACTTGTCGCTAGTGTTTGTGAAACGCAACTATAAATCCCGTCGTAAACTTACGAAGGGTTCGGCGAGTTGCAATGAATTTGAGCTCTTATGACGCGTCGCAAGTCTTTGTGAAATCGACCCCTGGCACATCATAATCATGAATAAATCGCTGATGCCATTTCGTGTAATGGCCCAGTCTATTGGGTATGTGGGTAGAAATCTTGACGAAATCAATTTTCAGGTTTTTGTAGTTTTAGGAAGTGTAGTTGTCACGGATTATCGTCAATAAAGTATTTAATGTAAAAACAATCATGAAAGAGGAATCTTTTATGATTGTCATTTTGGCTCACATTTCCAAAATGAACAAGTCATGTAATGTTGAAAATTATAGTTTTCACACTGTAAAATTAGTGGCCTCACGTTCCGATCCTAGCAGAATTTTAGTCAAAGGCAGTTTTCAATTGCTTAGAAAAAGTAGCTAGATTTGCTGTTGGCATATTCAAGGTTTGTGAATACTCCAACAACTTTGTGCAAACTGTTCGAATGTTTGACCTTTCCCATTTAACTTTTTTTTCTTCTTCTGTGCAGAGCATTAACAAATGGCGGGAGAAACGAGAGGCAATCAAACAAGAGAGAACCAATCTCTATGAGCAGATGCTTGCAATGTAAGTCATAGTCTCGTACCCATTTTGGCAAACATTCTGTTCCACATTGAGCAACACCTTGACGCCAACGTTAACAAATGTTCGCTTGTTTGGAATGCAGCCCAAATGACAACCAATCACAGCCAACTTGAATGAAGTTGTGCATAATGGCTGAATCCAGTTTTTCTTTAACGTGCAAAAAAATCCTGTGACTGAATCCACATCACATGTTATATGAGACGTAAATTCCAATTGAAATTCCTCCTTTCAGCTTTGACGCTGTCGGACAAGAAACTGGGATGACTCTTGCCAGACCCACTGAGAAGGTGCAAGTGTTCAGACGGCAGAAGAAGACCCGAGGTCGGCCTATCGTTGGGCCTCAAGGAATCAGGATGAAAGTTCCCATGGAGTTTAAGTCTAACAAGCTGATTGGAACTAGTGTGACGCTGATCGGGGATCATGGGCCATTCTGGAAGGTACGTCAGGTGGTGGTTCTGATAGATTGACAGTCCAGAGCGTTTACCCTGAACTAGATTTCTGGTTCAGATAAATCACATGTTCTTGCGAGTTAGTTTTGTTGCTAGCCGTATGAAAGTTTATTACTAAAGTACTGCACCAGATTCAGCTGATTTGTTAAAAATATTTGACAAAAGAGACTATTTACTCAGGTTATGAAACAAAGTTCATCATCACTGTGAAAAATCGAACATAACATTTTGACTCGGAGAGTCCGAGTAACGGAAGCGTGTTTCACGGTGGACGGTGTAGGGGCCAACAAGACGTACAGCAGTACACACACTGCAACAGTAGTTTGTGCAGCTAGCGTGGCATGCATTGAATAAGTGATATAGGTAGGGAGCCAGACCGCCAGGTGTGTTTCGTCACTAGGTGTTTTAGTCTGTACACCGATCTGTTAGCTCCACGTGGAACTGTCACAACAGCCAGTTGCTCCAGTTGTACGTTCATGAAGAAAACCCATAAATGTCTACTTTTCCTGTTGTTGCGATGATCGCCAAATTTGCTGCCAGTGAATTTTGCCCTGGTTTTAATGCATGATCTGTGTTATTTTTGCCAGATGCCATCCAACCTACAGGGAGGCACTGATCTCGTCACTGTCCCCAAAATCCTGGAGATGGACGTGAATTCCCGAAGAAAAACAGCCAAAGAGTAAGTAAAGGAAACCTTAAAATTTAGCAAATGTTGGCAAGAATATAAACCCTTTAAACCTGCGGCCATGTTTGTGAGTAGGCTTTATTGAAATGCTTGACACAAGGGAATTAGGTGGTTTCCACCTAAGAAAGCCGATATGCAGAAGATTTATATGCGATTTGCACCTATTTTTAATTAACATTTATCTTTCCTGACCTAATTTCATAGTGTTGCTTTTAAAACTACTAGCTCAAGATATACTATGGCAGTAAGAGTTGTGCCAACTTCAACACCATTTCGCGCTTAATTGTGCTAAAGAAATGCATTGTTTTACAAAGAATAAAAATATGACTTACTGAAAGGCTTTATAAATACAAACTTTACAAAGAAAGGAAATAGGCCATATTCCTGAACGCGTGAGGGCGCTGTCAAGCGGCCTGCACCCATCGCGCGTTATATTCGAACACAAAACGCGCTACGCACATACGCCTTCCAAACGTTTACTTTTCATGGAAATCTGTGCCCGTGCCACGGGCCCGCACTCTGCATACGCAACTTTCCCCTACGTACGGACGTGTAGAATTCCCACATTTTCCACCGTCAGCTATGGCCATTTTCCCCCAAATCACGCGTTCAGGAATACAGGCTATTGCAGCAATGCCTTGCAGTATTGGCACCGGCATTTTTGCATACGACCTTTATTATGCCCATAAAGCCTCACTCTAATTGCCATTCTTTGTGAAATTTGTATCAGCTCGTCACTGGATCATTATACAGTCATAGTGCCAGATGGCTCAGTTGGTGGAATGCCGTTACATTTAAGGCTGGATTCACACAGGCTTTTCGGTGTTTACGCACGTTGCTTTGAGAAAAACGTCACGGAGGGAATTTGGGGTAAAACGGCGCACTAAAAACCACAGAATTAAATTGGGCGGAAAGTGTTTTTGTGTAATTTTCAGAGCGTCGTTTTACCCCAAATTCCCTCTATCACTTTTTCTCAAAGCGACGCGCGTCAATTTTATGAGCAAAAAGGCAGTGTGAATTCACCCTAACCAAAGACTTTGGTTCAAATATCAATTCAGCCAGTATTTTCTTTCTATAAATGTGTCATTTTATGATTTTCTTTTCTGTATTTTGTTTGGTTTATTCAGAGTTTTACAGCGGTTAGGGATGGGTGAACCATCACATAGGGACCTTCCCCCATCAAGGCCATCCCAAAAACCATCGGTCCCCCCTCTGGCAACTCTATTCCCACCAATATCATCATGAACTACGACATACAATAATAATCCAGAAAAAAAGTCAAAATATCGGTACACTATTTAGCCCTAACACTCCTCAATTCTCCAAAACAAATACAATTTTTAACCTAGGTAGTTAGGGCCAAGAAACTATTTCTGAAGGGTACACTCAAAATACCCTTTAATTTTAACAATGTGAAATACCTATTATGTTATGTCCATACACACATGTAGCTATTCACTATAGACTCTTTGCACCGGCGGCCATGACAGGGGGAAAGTTTTCATATTTAGATCTACTCGTGCATGACGCATAGTGACAATGTGACTGCCCCTATCATGGCTGCCCATGCATAGGGTCTATACAGTCCGGTGGAGTACTTCTTGAAGACATTATTTTAAACAAAATTATTTATTCAGTGTAAAAAAAATCAGTTTCTTCGGGAGTGCACAGTACAATTTGTTTTCAGTCATGATGTACGTTGCAACTTTAGTATAGTTCTTCAAATTGATTTTTGTTCATTATTGTTCAATCACAGATTTTCTGAATGTATTTTTCTGGTATGTATCTAAGAGGCAGAGATTTATATAATTTATGTTTCAAATATTTATACAATTTTTGTATGGTGCCATTTATATATATACAAATATTTTCCAAATCACAGACCAATTAATATTTTCTAAAAAATGTTGTTTTTAACTTACCATAAGCAATAACCATGTATAAAAAAACTGCCATATTGTTGAGATAAAACATACGACCCATACACCAAGTTCTCACATTTTCTGTGCATTATTGATCTGAAAGTAAACAAACTCACGAGATCCATATAATGAAACAAAAGACGTTGTGCTAAATAAGTGCAATCCGTACGACAAAGTGAAAATGAACTTCACAAAATATGGCTTACGGGCATACTTTTGCATACATCTCCTTGGTGTATTCCTATGGCAATACGCAAAAAGTCATTCGCAAAAACGTCATTCTTTGCCCAGTTTTCGTACAAAATGGCGGCGTCCATACAACAAGGTATCACTGCAATGGCCCATATTCCAGAACGCGTGAGGGCGTATGAACTAGGCAATTTGGGGGAAAATGGCCATAGCAGACAGTGGAAAATGAGGGGAATCATTACACGTCCGTACATGGGAAAAAGTCGTGTAGGCGGAACGCGGGCCTGTGACACGGGCATGTTGAATTCCATTAAAACTAAACATTTGAAGGCGTGCGCGCATAGAGCATTTTGTGTTTGAACATAATACGCGATGGGCACCGGCCACTTGACAGCGCCCTCACGCGTTCAGGAATATGGCCTATTCTTTGTGTAGTTGGGCGCTTGGACTTGAGAGGGCGTGAGTCGAGACACAACAGATTTTTACATACTTTACAGCGTAAGGGAGTCGGGGGAAACAAGGCATCAATCTTGACGTCGTCCCTGCAATCATTGCATGGTTGACGTCATCCCTTTCAAAATTTCAAATATGGTGCAGCACGTACTTGCATAAGTTGCAGAGTTGAAAACAGGATTCTCTGATTCTCATGAAGGTTTATGCACCGGGCAATACATCGGTAATATTTTTGATTAAATTCATTAAAAACTTCAAACAAGTGTTGTCCCTTCCTTTAATGTTGGACATCTTGTCCAAAGTAAGGTTGGGCATTGCCTATAAGTGTAGGGGTCAACAAGACGTACAGGTATTGCCTATAGCTCATTTTTAGTTTGTGTTTCACTCCGACTTGTGACATGCTCACTAGAACTAATTCCTTGCCAGTGATTTTGAGCTAGTAGAGCAACATTTCGAGCACCAATTACCAACATTTCCATGGCGCTCGCTGCCCATTCAATACCATTGATGTAAAACAGTCCCTCGCTTAACACGAACGGCGGCATTTTGTCATCAACGGTGTAATAAGGGTACGCCAGCCAATCAACAACCTCCTTACTGTCATGTGACACAAATAAGGTCCGGATTTGGTCGTCACTTAAAATATTACCAGAGAACATTTCATAGACGGCATTTTCTGTGTTTTTAATTTGTTCGTCTTTTGCGACATCAACTGGATATTGTTTGGCGAGTGTTCTGATTTTCAAACTGATGTTTTGTGTTGTTTCAACATCTGGGAGGAATTCGCCAGGTTTCTTTCCGAAAGCTTCCGGGTTTGGTCGGCCGTGAATGAAAGTTGCTACTGTGCGTTGGTAGCGTCCACCAAATGGTCCTATGCTCGGTGTAAAATTGTAAAACTCAATATTGGATCTCACGTTAGGAGTCAACGGTGTTGCGATGACAATCATGTCATATTCTGATACCGAGATTTGATTGGTCTCAGGGACGACGGAGGTCACTTCAAATTTTGTCCTTCCTCCCTGGCTGACGTTTCGGATAGAACTAACCTTTGCATGATTCCAATCTGCCCCGGAGGATTTTAAGAGAGCTTGCGGTATCTTCTTATTTCCGCCATTGACCGACCACAATCCTGGCTGCACACCGGCCAGTGACACCATACCTGGCAAAGAATGGTACATGTTTCCCATATTAACATCTTGGCTGGAAAATTGTAAGCTTAAAGCTCAATACATCATTTGCAGTTACCCAAAATTTTACTTTATGAGTTGACAAAAAAAAAAAACGACTAAAAGTGTAAAATGGTACCTTTGTGGGAGAAATTGCCAACTGAAGGTGTTTTTTGTTTTGTTTATTGTCTGCAGAAATTTTTTTACCATTCATTCAACACAAAAACCATGCATAAATTTGTTCAGGTTTATTGCATCTACATGTATATGGCTGAAATTTCTACAAGGCAGTTTATCAACATTTGTTTTAGTTATATAATGCTGAACTGTTCCTGTTTTTAAAAAGACAAGTTTTTCGTGTATTGCCATAGGAATGTACGAAGGGCTTGTACGCAAAGTCGTCATTCTTTGTCCAATTATCGAACAAAATGGCAGCACCCATAGTGCGACGCATCACTGAAATTGTCATTCGTATTCACTTTTCAGTGGGTAATATTTCCTTTTCTTTGCATTGAAATAATTTACTAGTCGCACTTGTCGAGCACAAGGTCTTTTGTTTCTTGGGTATAATTCCCCTTTAAGACAGCAAATAAATATTTTGTTAATGGATTATGTTTACTTTCAACATACCGGCAAATCCTGTAATGTTAATGCTCTGTCCATAGTTATCCCTCATTGCTACGGAAGCCACTTCATCAATAAATCGATCACAGAAGCCCTTGCGTTTGAGTACAGTCTGTATGGGCGTGTGTGCTATCTCAACAAAGTCCTCTCCGCCCATTGCATGCAGCATGTTGGCTGGGGTGTTGTATGTTTGCCCATCGTCTTGTAGCTGGTAAATCCTGCATATTTGATGATATACAAATTTGATATCGTGACTATCATTTTTAAACTACTCGATTAATCGTGCCGCCGCGAGTACCGTTACATCGCGATTATATGCTATATTGTTGCCTTTTTCCAGCACACTTAAAAGGCGATCTGTGTTGTTCAATTCATTGTGTCCTTTGTGCTTGCTGAAAGTCCAACAAGCATGTTTTGAACCACAACGATAGAGTACAATGACTGCAGATCTCCACGTGTCATCTGCCGCATACACCCGGTTCAATGAACTGTTGCATTGCGCTACTCGTAAATTCGCGATTACTCGCGATTAATACATGCTATGTTACATATTATTGTGAAAGTAGCTACATGCACGGGTTGAAGGAGAATTATGGGAAACTTATGCCGTCTAATCGCGGAGCAAGACCGTTTGATTTTCATTGCTCAAAGGTAATCGAGGTAGTTTTTTGGGAGAGAAATACGAAAAAATCCTTGCTGAAGTTCACCACCTATGCATTGTTTGAAACAGAATCGGTGCGGCACAGATTAGGCAAATTTCAGCTGTACAGTTGGTTACTTATACACACAAACGTGCATTTTGTATTTTCCTTCCTTTTAATACTTTGTCAACTACTCGCGAGTAATTGATTACTCGCGAGTAATTGCTGCAACTACTCGCTAGTAGCAAAATCCACTATTCACCCAGCGGTAGTGCATACCAACTCTTGGTTTCGCTAGATTTGGACTCAACCTACCTACTGAATGAAGACATCATGGAATTGACTTGGAAGTATACATTGATAGTATCCCATCCGTAGCGCCACAGCAGACGCAGTATAGTCACTATGGCCCACTCGCTGTCTGTGAACACAAACTCTGTGCCGTTGTAAAATCCCATCACATTCTCATGACGTGCTCTCGTCTTCAGACCTGTATTTCAGTAAAATTAATAACCGATAATAGAAATTAATTTAAAGTTCGTAGTATCATTTGCAATGACCCAAAATTTTACTTCAGAAATTGACAAGAAAAACCTTACTCAAAGTATTGATAGCAATGGTAAAAACACTAGATACATGTATGAATTTCCTTCCGTTTAAAATAAGAATGGTCGGTTCTAATACAGTGCATTCCATTTTTTCAGACATCTCTACCAGGTGAGCTATAAGACACAGTGGTATACTCCCATTTTATTTATCTCGGTGTTGCATTGGAGCACAACTAGGCAAAAACTAACTCCAGTAATATTTGGTATGGTGCCTAATCACCATTGAAATGAAACAACCAAACTTGGGCCAGATCAGGATTCGAATCGAGTTTGAATTCTGATAAAATCCGGCCCATATGACTTTTCTCTCATCCCAAGTTTGGTGAATTCAGTAAAAAAATAAAACAGATTTTCCCCTCTGTTAGGGAATGTCTTAAGGTTCTTGCTTTATAAACAACCAGGTTTTTCAGTGAACAAAATTTGAAATTTCACTGTATTAATAATTATTTGCAGAACGGATTCTCACCGAATTCGTCACGGAAGTTGACCATGTACTTGTTGTCAGGATGGATTATACTGCCACCACTCTCATAATCACGACCAGCAATGTGAACAGTGGCAATGCGCCCCCCGATGACACGAGGCTCGTAAAGATCGATGGATGCCGACGGCCCAAACAGCTTACGAAGAAAATATGATGCAGATGTTCCACCGATACCGCCTCCTATTATGGCTGGGGTAAAATGGTTACTTTCATGACACTTTTTTTGTAAAATAAACTGACATCTGAGGCAACCAAACAACAATCTCCCCAAACTGTCGGCAGTTTCACAAGTCTGTCTCGCAACACGAACTGCCTTTTCTTGGACCAGAAATCTCACTATTAAACAAACATCTTGCTGCGCCCCAATAAAAAATTGTTTTTAATATCGTTTTAAAAATGCAATAGTCAGAAAGTATGCTTTAGTTTTAGTATCTATTTTAAAAGTTTGAATTGAACAATGTTGTGATGTTTTAGAGCTTATTTTTCATGATGCGCAACTTCAGACACGGCAATAATGCGTTGTGAAACTGAATGGTATTGTACACCCAATGCGCGGGCGATGATGTCACAGATTTCCAAGTCCCTACCTAAATTAGGATCTACTGGCACCTTGGTTGGGAAATTTATAAAACCCGGAGGTACCCGGAGGTAGATTTATTTTTTGCCGGAGGTTGTATAAAATTTATGTTAGAGCTAGAAAAGATCTGCAAACAGGGGAAACGATACTCTGTGAATATAGCAACAATATCTGTTTGTCTGCCGGTTGATCACATTTCGCCAAAAGGTTATAAAAAGTCTAACTTTTTTGCTCACCCAGTCCCCACCCGGAGCTCCGTTGCACTTATATCTAGCGACCCGGAGGTTGATGTAAAATTCGCGATACAGCTGGAATACATACATATGCAAATTTGCCCAAAGTGTGGAAGTGTCCCTGTTTTGTCAAACGGTCATTCCAAATTCGTTAAAGTTTTAAAAATTAATGTCTAACTTTTTTTTAAATGTCTACCTCCGGGTTACCTCCAACCTCCGACTACCTCCGGGTTTCAACAACACCCCCTCGGTTGCCGTGTCAACATGGTCAAGTGTATTTGTGGCCATTTTGAGGGTGAAAACTGTTTTTTGGGGTGTGTGAGAGCTGGGAATTAATGGAAACACGTTACCGCCAAGTTCCTTGGACCCTACAATATCGCACTTCACATTCCCTGCCCCTGGCAAGAAAATAAAAACCGATATTGTAAGCGTCCAAGTTACTCGGACTAGGTTTTTCCATCAATTCTGCACTTACCGATGGCGATGCTTGATGAGTCAGTTAAACAAATTCTGATCAACTTCTCAACTCGGATTTTTTAAAGGTCTTACCAATTCGGGGATTCCCCTGCCCTGCACCAACGCCAACGTCTTGTGGCTTTTCTGCCGCACTTGCCAAGGAAACCCCATTTCCAGCAAAAACATCATGAAGCGAACTGGCGACGAGAAAAGACAGCACAGATCCCGACGACACAGCTGCAAAAGCGGCGCAACAATGCTTGAAAATGAAGTGAAACTTCATGACTGTTGCCTCAAATATGAAGATATAAAGTTAAAATTACAGCTGAACCGCCAGAAGCAGAAACATTTAGAAGCATCTTAGCTTCGCAGTGCAGATTTTCGCGTTGAAGACCTTCAAGCTCACTGTCTGGTGCTCTGTATTATCAATACATGCTACAGCGTATGTATTTCAACTTCCACAGAACCAGCCTATCTGTACCAAAGATTAGGTGCGTTCGAGTAGCATCCCTGGATCGCCACAAAGTAATGGTTTCACCTCACGCAAACAAAATTAAGCCCTTAATTCTGCCATGGGTACGGCATCCTGAGATTTCAGGGAATTTCTACTCTGCAAAGCGACGTGACAAGCTAGGAGTGAGGGAGTGCGTTAAAGGGGCACTGTTGCAAGAGGATGTGGGTACGGGTGCACACCATTATTTATCAGACCCCCATAAGAACCTATGCTAAATTCCCAAAAATGCTAAAAATAACCACAGCTCTCTTAGCGTCTCAGGACAACAACCAAAATACTCACTGAAGTCTTATCTTTTCAATTCTGTTCAATTTTATGAGGGTAATCCGTCACTTTTACTCCCTAATTTTAGTAATTTCCACTTGAAATAAAACTACCCCTGCATGCAAGATCGAAAATTGCCAGCGTCTATCATTGTAAGTCAGATACACTACTGCAGGGCAAAATAGGGCCACTTTTACGAGCTAGATTTTACAAAATGTTTACAGTTGGAAGAAAAAAATACCCCACATCACGATGATAGCCAATTTCTACACTAGACCACACTGGCGTTCAGCTCGCAATTATCTCTAATAAAGACGCACGGATCTCTGCCTATTTAGTTGTGTCATTGGGCTATAAAAGGATGGTTGTGTGCACCCTTCTGGAAACTCACGCGATAATTAGGTCAAGGTTCAGATTGCGATCGTCACGAAAGATCCCGAAAGATACAGCTAAATTTATTATTTATCATTTGGCCGATGCCACTGGTCTTAAAATAACACAGATAAGTAGTATGGTCATGATGGGGTAGCCCCCTGGGGCGACCTGGGGAAGCTACTCGAACGCACCTGTTGTTCAGCACCACATCTTCACTCACTGGCCACATCCGAATAGACTGCCGAAGTGAATACGTCATCTTTTGTTGGTTGCCTAGGCAATTGGATCTAAACTAAAAATCACTCAACCGTGTCCCAGTGCTTTTCCAATGGTACTTTTCCCGACGGCCATGATAGTTTAGATCCAATTGCCATGGCAACGCACGTCACACTTCGGCTGTCTATTAAAGATGTTAATCAGATTGTCTTGAGAAGTTTAATTTGGATCATTTGTATGTACAACCTCTGTGATTTCGATCTACCTGTAACGTTTGATGATATTTTTAAAACATGATACCATTGGCAAGAAAACAGAACATTTTCAAGTGTTAGGCCTAAGTGATGCTGATTTAGAGCGCAAAATCTCAGAATGAGAAAAATAGGACATATGCCAATATCATTATATGGTACCCACTAGAAAACAAGTGCTCCTATTATACAACGTATTACCAAGTCTTTGGAACCGAATTAAGACGCGGACGTACGTGCAAAGCGTTGGCAAACCCTTCGAAATAAAGGCGGTCACGTGACGAAAACTTTAACCCAATCAGAAACCTCTATACAAAATACGGTCACCAAAATGACGCAGATGGTCATCCAACCGATAATAATATATAGCAAAGCTCCGATTGGCTTCCTCATGGCATAAATGTTTGCGCAAATTGCCACATTAAATCTGTCCCGCGATACAGACCGTGTGGGATTTCTTTGTTGCTTGAAAACATGCGTAACTGCACATTTTGATTTTGTGTTTTAAATTTGGCCTATTGAAATATCAAAGTTGCCCTACAAGATGGCAGCTATTCAATACGGTCTATATAGCCGTGGTTCTCAAACTAGGGAGGGAGCCCGGGGAGAAGGAATGCCCCAGGGGGTTGTGGGATCCCCGGGGGGTTGGGGTGTGGACATACAGCATTAATTTACAGGGCGAATGAGACGATCATAAAGTAGTTAAACAGCTAGAATCCCCCCATCCACATTTTTTTAGTTTTCCTGTTTATCATGGAGGTTTATGTTTCTACAACGCGATTACAACGTGTTTTCCGCCAAAAACCGACAGTATTTGTTTAAAACGCAATTCAGTTCCGACCCTCTTCACCCGAAATTCTGAAACGCTCGAGGTCATTTGGTTTGTTTACAAACAGGGGCGATACGTCATCCTGAGAAACACACAAAACGGCCCGTGCAGTATTGAATGGAAAATATACGAAGTGTATGTTCATCATGCCTGTTTTGTCCTTGTAATTCAAAATACAAACGTGAAAACACCTGATGTAAAACGACAATAATCTACTATTACCTTTTTTGTGAAAAAAACCGTAAAATTGTGGCTCACAATGAAGTCGAGTCTTTTGAAGGAAACACTGGTGCATTGCGACCAGTGTTTGTCACGGAACGAACAGCGGTCCGTGTACTAGCAGTGGAAATGGTGCCTGCGGGCCGCGCCGTAGTTCCCACGTGTTTGAAATTGGCACACGGTATATGCACATCGGCCGGTACAAGTTAGAATGAGCGACTCATTTTTCTCTCTCTTCGTAATAAAAAAGGATCTTAGCTTCTGCTCTTTTTTTTCATGATGTCTGGTAAAACATACAACCACGCAACTACTGGGCATATCTCTGGCTTTTTGGACCAAAACAATTCTTCAAAAAACACCATATCTAACAAAGACGGTTTTCCAAGTTTTTTGCGTGTAAACGTATGGAGCTAACAATCGTGTTGACCTTTCTTTCCCAGGATTGCGTCACGGGGTCACGCGCATATCATGAATACCTAATGAGCGTTTCAGAAATCGCGAAAATCTCATTTTCGAAAAGCGCACTTTTGCTTGCAATTTATCCACTTAAAACCGACGAATAAAATATAATAAAAATCCACGTCGGCAAGAGGGATGTTTGGATTATCGAAAAAAGCCTAAATGCTGGATTTTCGTCAAGGGGGATTCTTCCTCTTTAAAACATGCCGGAATGCACTTTATCATGGGGGGAATGGCCAGAAAAAGCTTAAGAACTAAGTGTCTATATCTAGCCAGACCATTATAGTTGTTGAGAATGAGGATGAGCGACAGAGAGGAACCGTCTATGCCAGAACATTTTTTTAAGGAGGCATGCGTGACGTGCCAAATTTTAATATCATTTTGCTGTTACAGTATATAAGTTAACGAACTAGTAATAGCTCCGGTGAAATAAGAATAAATACTGGCAATTTCTATGTACAATTTACATTATATACACATAAAAGAGAAGAAACCAAGACTGTTTACACGAAGCATTATTCCGTTTGTACTTAGTTTACCCGACTCAAATATATATAAAAACCCAAATATCAACAAATGTACAAAATACGAATCTTATAAATGAAAGTATGAAATATATGTACTGTATTATACATCAGAATGACAAATTTAGTATAATTTTACTACTTTATTAGTATTAAACATACCTCGCAACAAAGATAACATTTAAAACCATGACCGACGTACATGATCAGTAAGTTTAAAACTTGTTTTCATGACGGACAGACAGTGACAAAAATCAACACAATGATGAAGAAATGAAGTAAATGTTTTTAAAATCTTTTCAATTTTTTTCTTCAAACAAACATTACATTTTTGCTTTTAGCATCATTAATAAAGGACTGTCATTAGCTAATGAAACGTTCTATAGCTATTGAAATGTTCTAGTGCACGAGACCTTACACAGATAATGTTTTAAACCAGTTAAATTTGGCTTTCGTTATTATAAAGGAAAGACATTTGTCGAGATTAAATTATTTTTGTGCTCACCATTTTCAGTGTCTTAATTTAAGACATCACTCTAAAAACAGATTGGTTGAATTCAACCAATTTGTTGGTAGATATGTGTCCAACCAATATATTGGTTAAAATAACCAGTCATATTGGTTAAAATAACCAATCATATTGGTTAAAATGACCAATCCGTATTGGTAAACCAATCCGTATTGGTAAACCAATACGGATTTATCATTTTAACCAATATAATTGGTTAAAATAACCAATATGATTGGTTATTTTGAATTCAACCAATCTGTTTTTATAGAGTACCGTCTGTGATCATAGATCCCTGTAATATATACCGTGAGGATAAAATACAACATACCATAAAGTAAATTATTCTCTGCAGAGAATAAAGGTCAGACAATTAATCTTTAGTAGCGTGTCCAATGCATTTATGATTTGGGTCTTTCCACAGTATAGGGGGCATTTTGACAACACCTACCATATTTTCTAGGAAATACCTTTGTCTGGTCTCAAAATAAAAGAAATAAGTTTAAAGGGCCTGTGACATGCTAAACAACTTTGTGCCTAAGCTTTGCTTCATAATGACGAATTACTTCTTCAGCAAGACATACTATTGTTCGTTAAAATCAATAAAAGGTGGCCTTTTTCAACTTTGAAGATTTCATTGCAATAAATCACAGACAGAGGGCGCTGTTTTGAGTGCATCACATAAGGAAGACAGAAGGGAAAAGTTAAGAAAAAACATAAGACTCCAAGTTGGACTTGTGGCAAATTGCTGCAGTTTCTACCCCCAGTTTTGTCATGGCTTACAGCAGGCAACATGTAAAACAAACTCAAACAGCCATGGATTACAACAGTTTCAGGAAAATTTGTGCACAGTTGAATGGGATTTTCCTGTGTTTGCCTCTTGTGACATAGTGACCTTGGTCATGAATATGCATATTAGCATTTGCATAAAAACTAAAAACCTTTGTTTTAACCCCCAAAGCAAGCTCCAAATAGGATTTTTATGACTTTAACTGAGTAGAGTGGTTTTAAAGCATAGATTTCATTGATAAAAATCCTAAATAAGGGGCCCTTTAAGTTGTTCTGAAGAGATAACTTATGCCCAAAAAGGGTTAAAAATAGTGTGACAACATGCCTTTCTAAAAACCCTGCGTAGGCTACTTGTGTTACATTTTAGGCCGTCCGCTTACGAGCGTATACTAGTACATGTATAAGAAATTTGTACACAGGGTTTTTAGAAAGGCATGTTGTCACACTATTTGTAACCCTATTTGGGGCCTAACATTATCTCTTCAGAACAACTGAAACTGATTTCTTTTATTTTAAGACCAGACAATATTTTCTGGAAAATATGGTCTGTGTTGACAAAATGCCCCCTTTACTAGTTTTAAAATCGAACGTTTAATTTCATGCTTTGTGTAAATAATCACTGCATACAATACTCGGCAAACTAGTCTTGAAGGACCAGACTTATTTTTCAAAAAGTAGATTATCAACATAAATCACTGTGTACCGAGTTTCCAACAGAGCACAAATCACAACAGTTCCACTGGAGCTCAGTATACACTTCACCAAGTGCTTATTGTGCCTGAACATTTTGAGGGGGAAATTTAAGTCTGATCCTTACATTTTGCTGATAAGTAGTAAATTACAACTCCAGATATGTGACGAGGTAGTATGCACTGTGTCCCGTTTTCATGTAATGACCCACAATATTATGCTCTACATGTATATGAAAAATTTCGAAAGAAAATTTTTTTTTTTAATTTATGCAAATTTCAGGCGCAATTTAAATTACTTTTATTAAAATTTACATGGTTTTAATTAAAAAACAAAATTAAATTAAAATCAAAAATTAAAATACAAATTGGAAATTGGAAGTAAGATAAAGATTTTTTTTGGAAGCTATGCATTTAAGTGGGTGTAATTTGAATACATTTTATATTAAGAGGATTGGATCGGTGCCTTTAAGAATGGACATTTCAGCCTATGTTTTAGATTACCTCAATGATGTGGTCATCTATCTTCTAGAATTCATGGTGTGAACAAGTGACTTCATAAATAAATCTATTTTCAATACTGGAGGGACTTTTTCACCAGGATCATATCTCTGTGCAATGCCAGTTATCTTCTCTCAAAACAACAGAAATATCTTAGGAGAGATCCAAGGAGATAACTTCAGCAACAAATAGTGCAACAACATACCTTTCTAAAAACTCTACAAAATTCTACAAATTTCCTATTTAACGTATGATAGGACACATACTTTGTGACATTTTTTTGTGTCCTTGTGACATACGGTATATTGGAAATTTGCACACAGGGGTTTCAGAAACGTATGTTGTGGCACTATTCGTTGCAGTTCTTTAGCTGAAGTTATCTCCTTAGATCCATCTTAAGATATTTCTTTTGTTTTGAGAGAAGATAAATGACATTGTACAGAGATATAATCCTGGAGGAAAAGGTATCAAATATGACAACAGACTCAAATATGACAAAGGCAAAACTTTTAAAGGCCATTGTATCATTTGTAAGCTAAAACGTTTTTACAGATTCCTGGAATAAGGGCAAACTAATTTTCTGAAGAGGAATGTTGGTAAACTAGCCTGTAGAAATGTCAGCTACTATGCAACAATGCTTCAGAAAACCTTTAAAATCCATGCATGTTTTTTGTGTAAAGTAAATGGTAAAACATTTGTGCATACACCAGGGTTGTAGTCGAGTCCATCACAAGTCTAGAGCCGATAAAATCACAAGTCTGTGACAAGTCCCTCACAAGTCCAGTAACAAGAAGCAAAGGATGAACACACACAAAAGAATGTCTTTGTTGGAGTTCATTTGAATAACTTGTGACTTGAATTAAGACCCTGGGACTTGTGGTAGACTTGTGAAGGCTTGTGAGGGCTTGTGATGGACTCGACTACAACCCTGGCACACACATTTAAAAAAAAGCCAAATTTTTGTTGTTAATTTTCTGCACAAAGCTTGATCTTGAACAGAAATAAGCTCATGTGGTGTTTGGTACCATTGCTATTAAAGATAGTATACATGATTGGTAAACTGTTACAAATAGTTTTATCCCCCTGTGTGATTGAAGATATGCATGATTAAAACCAACCTGAGAAAAAACCAGCTCCGTACTTCGTTGAGAAAACAGTCAAAAAAGGGTTTGCAGTCATTTCGCCCCAAAATCACTTCGCCCTGAACCACGGCCTGAACCACGGCCTGTGCACGAAGTGGTTTTGGGGCGAAGTGGTTTTGGGGCGAAGTGGCATTTGGGCGAAGTGGTTTGGGCCGAAATGGCACTTGGGCGAATTGAATTTTCTTCTCATGAGACGAAAACTAATTGTTTTACTCATTTCTCAAAGACTATAGCACTTCAGACAAAACCATTTCAGGGGAAGTTTTCTACGGTCATCATGTTTATATTGTGTAAGTTAGGCGTAAATCTGTGAACATTTCTGATTTTTGAGATTACCAATGATGTATACTGCCTTTAAATACTTTGAGCGAGTTTCTTCTTGTTAACTCACGAAGTAAAATGTTGGGTCACTGCAAATGTCGTAGTCCTACTGCCTACAATATCAGTCTTTCTTACTTTCACTCGAGTTTAAATTAACACTACGGAGAATGATTGAGGCAACATTTGATTTTTTTTTCCCAAATGGCAGCTACAGCAACTAATACAAATACGAAATGCGGCGCATGACTGCACCTTTACACAGCCCCTTTTTTGTCATAAATGAGGTAATATAAACAGTAATACTGCACACACAAATTGCTGGAATGCTTTTTTTATCTTAACTTGGACAGAACAGACTGCCAAATTTTGAGCTTGGAATTTTAAGTTCAGAGGATAAACCACTCTGAACTTGGCAAAAGTTATTTTCTCAGAACTACTTAATTTTTAGGTAAAAGAAAGATATTTGAAGGGAACTGGAACCTAATACCTTGTTTGTCACATAAATGTACCTCGTTAGTTTTGAAAGATCCATGTCACTAATGGAGATTACCCTGTATTCGGTGTCTCACTGTAAGGCAAATTGAAAGGAAAAGGAAACACCAGCGACGTAGCCAGGATGAAAATTCTCGAGTCCAACTTGATCTGCAAGTTCTTCCTCTTCCTTAAATGTTGCTAAAGTTGTTCGTGAGCAGAGCTTACTGGGTGGGGGTTTTTTTTTATTAAAAAAAAACCTCATAACCTCATAATAACAGGCGCGAAAGAAGTTCACCAAGCATGAATGTTTTGCTGCGCAATTATAAAACAAGGGAGTTTTTCTACGTTGGTCGCTGTCGTCACAAATCCGTACCATTCTCGGAGTCAAACTCAAATAAAACCTTCTTGCCGTCTTTTCCTTGTTCTGTGGAAGCTGGTTCCGGCTCTTGGAACAAGATGATATTAGTTTCCCTAACGGGGCCCTCCGGCTTAGCCGTCGCCCCTGGAAGCGACTGAAGAGACGTCGTCGAAGGAAGCCTGTTTATGCTGCTACGACTGAGGTTAGTCTCGAAAACACCGCTGCCGAGACTTGTCTCAAGAACGCCGTCGTGTCTCTGAACGTGGATAATGTCCTCAAAGCGGGTTTCTTTTTGCTTGCTAGCTCCGGGTTGCGATCGAGACGATAAGGAAGTGCAGCTGGGACTACTGCGGACTGGGCTGGTGTGGGGACCGTTACTAACCTCCCTGTGTTGGGTGGGATTTGACGATGCGGCAGCGGCTGGTGAGATAACTTGCAACAGATGCACCACCGCCTTCAGGTCGTGACTCAGATCGGAGACGTCTTTACTTAGATTTGAAACCTGTGTACAAATGTCACACATTATAAATCTATATTTCACAATAAAATTAATTTTGAATAAAAGGTGTATGTTTTTCACCGTTTGCTGACGTATTCAACGAGAATAGACCGTATCGAATAGCTGCCATTTTGTAGGGCAACCTTTCTTTTTTAAATTGGTTAGGGGCTGTCCAAAGTTGTCAACATTTTCACTGGTCTATAGAGCGTAGGAAGAGGGGGGGGTCAGGCCGCATATGACTTAACATGCACTGTCAAATGTTTTATGGTAGTGACAAAAAATGTTGATAAGTAGTATTTCGGGGGATGGGGGAGAGGGATCTTGAAAAATACTATGCTCTGTAGAACTGTGAAAATTTTGACAACTTTGGATGGCCACTAAAATTAATTTTGAATAAAAGGCATATGCTCTATGCCAATTTAACAAGAATTAGCACTTAAAAATCCATACAAAGTATAGATTTTTAAAGCAATAATTATTGCTGAAAAACAAGAATAAAGTGTTTCAGGGCAAAAAATGTTTCAGGGCATCAAGGATTAATAAATTGTACATTTTGTTCAATGATCAGTTGGTGTATTTTGTTTGAGTGATAACTCATTCATAAATTGATAAAGCTGGCAGAATGAGTACATTTTTCAAGTTCATTGAATACTTTTATTTAAAGGAGCATGACCAGAGTTTCTGGAAAATAGTTTTCGATGTAACTTACCAATATTATCAAGTAACTCCCATACACACCTCCCATGTCCCAAAAACCCGAAAACATTCGCGATTTCCAGTAAAAAATTGAACAAAACTATCGAGTCGGCTTTCAGTGGATAAACATTGATACTGGAAAATTAGTTTACAAATAATCGGAGGATTTTCGATGATATCCTCGGAAATATGCGGCCTAGAAGCGCGGGAGTTTCAGTTTCGTAATCAGAAAAATATAACGGATGTTATGATATAAAAATCTCATGACCCATAAGGTAAGTCCCGGGGAGTTATGGGTAAAAAAAAGTGATCTGGTCACACTCCTTTAAGTCCATTTTATTCAAGTCTATTTTATTCAAGCACTGCGGTTCGTATTTGATGTAGTGTCAAGTATTTACCATAAGCCAAATACACACTGCCAGCCACTTACCTGCCTGTCTAACCTCTCCACGCTATTCCTTGTGTATTCAATCTCGTGTTTGAGGTCTTCAGTACAAACGGACTCAGAGGAAACTGATCTGGACCTGGTAACTGGAAAGAAATGTAGAAATGTTCTATCATTCACACTTATATGGTACCAACTCTAATTTTTTTCCTTCAAAATCAGAAACCTACTAGCAAACATCGACAGCAAATGCAGCGACAGAGCAAAAACATGCGGCAAAAATTTGCCACTGTTTTAGTATTTTGCTATTTTCGTATTTTAGAATTGTGACGCCATTGCAATCTTGGCCATCATGAGGCCATTGGTCAAATAATCTTTGATCTCAATTAATCTTTGATATATACAAAGCAGCTGAGGCAGGGTCACTCTGCCTAAAGTGCCTCCCCGTACATGTATTGGAAGATGTGCAGATCCAGAAAAGAGCTCATCACATACAGGCTCATTTGGGTTGAATATTAACCCAATAAAGTTGGTTTTCAGTGAGAGCCCTGCAGGATACTTCAAGAAACACAAAATGTCACATTTCATTGCTGTGGGAATCATTTTCTTCAAAACAGGTCCTCTTGGACCTGGAAGAAATCACTGAAGCAGAACAGTCTTGAAAATGATTCAAAAGTGATTAATTGATAGAAGTTTTTTGTTCTGATCAAGAATTGATATTTTAAAGGAGCTTGTCCAGATCACATGTTTGAGCACAACACCCCCCCCCCCCCCATTTTTTCCATGGGTGTGTTGAGATTTTGATACCATATCATTTGTCATATTTTTCTCATTACCATTCTTAAATTTTGTGCTCTAAATTTGTATATTTTCAAGGATATCGAAACTAACGTTAATTTATCTGCTCCATAAAGCAGTGTAGTGATCAGACCAACCTTTTTGCATCCATATCCAAATTGGAGATTTTCTTCCCATGGATAGTATTTTGGGGAGGTATTTTATGATTCTTAGGTTAGAACGAAATACATTTTCTTGAGAAATCTGAACAAGCTCCTTCAAGAAATCTGCATTTCTTTTTTTTTAAACTGTACGTGTATCCCTTGCATACCATGTGCTAATTGCGGGGATGTGAAACTCTGCCTCATTCCCGTGTGGTAATTATTGAGGTATCTCTGCCTAGGTGCCATGGTCAGACTGTGATGTCGCGAGGCCTGCTGGTGGGTGTTGATTGGAAATTCAAACCGATGTTCCCTCTTGTATTGATTTGCATTGTCTTCAACACCGTCTACGACCCTGCAAGAAAAACAGCACAAGATGATGTAAAGCCCAAGCCAGTATGGAATTTCATAAAGGCCAATTGTCTAACTGGTGCTATTTTTTTGTTTTCATACAGTAAACATCTTCATAGAAAATATTTTCTCCGACAAAATCCAAAGTGCGCTAAGCCTTTTTTTGCTCACTGTGGTTCGTCTGAAGTATAGTCAAGTCTAATATCTTGCGGACATTTGTCTCTATTTCCATCTTAAGAACTGTAATTATTTTTTAACAGGTTTTGTCCCAGATCATAAATTTCATGTTTTATTCCTTATAATTGCCGTACCATGTTGCATTTAATGTTTGCTCCATGTTTGAATTTAATGTTATTGCTTAGTCTATAATGTCTAAGGGGCCGTCCAAAGTTGTCAACATTTTTCACAGTTCTACAGAACGTAGTATTTTTCAAGACCCCCTTCCTCCCCCCAAAATACTACTTATCAACATTTTCTTGTCACTACCCTGAAATGTGAATATTTTACAGTGCATGTAAAATCATACGCGGCCCATTAAGGTGAATGGTCACATATGTGGACCAGGCTCTATAAAGGAATTTCAACTTAAAATTGAGAGAGGCCCAGTGTTTTTCTCCGTGTTGAGGTTTAGTAGGAACGACAAGGTGATTGACATAATACAGTGCATTCCAACTACATGGTAATGTACCTGGGACTCAGGTCGGGAGGCAGACCGCTGTTGACCGAGTTACTGACGTCAAGAAGCATGTGTTTGTTCCTGTCCAATGGCACCATTTCGATGGTCTCCGTTCCAACGCTTCTATTCTCGATATCTTTGGCTTTCTCTGAAAGAGTCAATTCCTCTTCTTCTTCTTCGTCGTTCAGCTCTGAGATGGAGGTTAGACGCGATGGCCGATTATCATCGTAGTCTGCCGTGAACGGGTCCGGCTGAAAAGGGATAGGGAAAAATTTAGGTGCATTACACGTACAGCACACTGGACCTTCCAAAAGATGAAGTAGTTAAAGTGCCTTGCTCATACAAGGGTGAAAATAAAGGTTTATTTATTATTTGCAAGATAAAACTTTTTACACATTCGTGGAATAAGAGTGTAACATATCTAAGGAAGAATGGTAAACTAGTCTGAAGAAATTTTAGCTACTTAGATGCATCAATGCTTCAGAAAACCTTGAAAATCTATATATGGATTTTGGGTACAAGTGAATGGTAAAAAAAGTCCCGTGCACGCGACTTTTTTAGAAAACCACCTTCGGTTGTCAATTTCCAGCATGAAATACCATTTTGGACGGAAATAAATTCATGTGGTGTTTGTTACCACTGCTATCAACACTTTGAGTAAGGTTTTGCTTGTCAACGTATGTAAAAAAAAATTGGGTCATTGCAAATGATACAATGGGCCTTTAAAACCAAACCATTTTGAAACCTTTGAGTGACATTTTTAAATTTTATTGAAAGATTTATTGAAACTTTGTTATTAATGTCATTTGAATTGAAGTACAAGTTACAATAACCCTGGATGCAGCAAAAGGGCGACAATTCGGGAAGCCTTTCCCCGGGGACCACCGAAATTTCGGGAAGAATCACTCAAATTGACACCAAATTTCTCTACCCAAAGCTTCAAAAAATGGTTACAGACCTAAGAGAGACGGTTCTAGACCTAATAAAAATGGTTCTCAATTTAAAAAAAATTGTTTTTGACCTAAAAAAATGGTTTTCAATCTCAAAAATATTAGGGCGACACCAAATTGTCGCCCTATTAAGCGTGTCGCCCAAATATAGCTTTTTTACACACAAATTGTCGCCCTATCCTAGCAAACAGAGTTTTTCTACTGCCAAGATAGCAGACAACAGCAGAATTCCTCGAGTGGCACCCAGACAATTTGTAAGCTTACCTCAAGATCAGAACCTTCTCTCAAATTCAACGTGAGATCTCGCGAGATTTCTTCCTTGAATCTTGTTAAGTACTCCGGATAGTTACACAGCACTTCTTGAAGTTCATGCCTGAAGGAAACAAAATGGTCGAAAAAAGGTTCGTCGTGAGTGTCATCAAGTCAATGATTGTTGAAAACCAATGGGTCCTCGGCTACAGTAGGCCGGTATCGACCAAAGAAATATCGGAAAATGTCATCTTTTACCAAACCACAGATGAAATCAACAAATGTTTGCATGCTGACATGCCAAAGTATCATGTTTATTTTACCAAATATACTGCTGTGGTTGTTGAAAACATTCATGGTTTTGGGGCGAATTGAATTTTCGTCTCATTAGACGAAAACTAATTGTTTTACTCATTTCTCAAAGACTATAGCACTTCAGACAAAATCATTTCAGGGGAAGTTTTCTACGGTCATCATGTTTATATTGTGTAAGTTAGGCGCAAATCTTTGAACATTTCTGATTTTCGAGATTACCAATGATGTATACCGGGTACTGCCTTTAAACTTGCGGCGTGACTTCGCAAGTTGCACCACGACTCCTGGTGCAACTGGTAACATGCCAACAATCTTGCGTAACAACCATCCAACTCATATGGGGGTTCTGGTATACCCACCTTGAAATTGACATAAGATCACAGTAGGTCAAGGCATGGACGTCTCCGCTACTCTGTATGCATGTATCCGGGTCATAAAGATCACAACCAAACAAATCACCTTTACCTGAAGATAGAAAGATAAAGACAAGTTTATAACTTGGCCCAACAATTTTACAGAGTACTTTTGATGAAAAAAAGTCAAAATGATACAGGAGGCAGGGAACAGTGGTGAGATTTTTACACCCTTTGAAGAGATTTTTTAAAGGAATTTAATAATCATAGGCAGAAATTAAGTCACTTCATAAAAATTTGATATGCAACTTAGTCCTTCAAAAAGAATATCCTTTTTTTTTGTTTAAAAAGAATATATATATAAAAAAAAGAATTTCTTGATCAGAACAGAATTTGAATATTGTGTTGAATACAGTGAACTTGTAGATAACAAGGCACTGATCGACCAATCACTGTGGAAATGCTTTCAAGACTGTTCTGCTTCAGTGATTTCCTCCAAGTCCAAGAGGACCTGTTTAAACAAAGTGATGCTTACAAGTAACGACATGTGACATATTCTGTTTTGGGGGAAACCCTTCAGTTATAAATGGCGCTCAGAAAAACCAATTTAGTTGGGTTATCATCCAGATTGAACCTGCATAAAATGAGCTGGATCTGTGCGTCTCCCGAAATGCCCTAGAAGTGCAGGAAATCAGGAAGGCATTTAAGACACAGTGGCACACACTGCTTTAGTGGCTCTAATGTGGGCTGGTGCAGTCAGCCTTTATTGGTCATGTTACTGACCAATAAACTATGTTACATCTTTCAGCCTCCTTGATCTTTCGGTCAAGGTGTAATTGAGGTTTTTTTTTAGCGTGTACACCCTATGTTGTTGTATTATATACCAACTTACCCAAAATAGCAACAACCATCCCCTGTCTTAAGATTTCCATAGAACCATTGAGAAGGAAGTAAAGTGAGTTTAAGGAATCTCCCGTATGTAAGATATACTCCCCAGGAGCACAGAAACCCGTCTTCACTCTCAGAGACAACGACCTGTACAAAGATACATTTGGCATGTTTAATTATGATTTATTATTTTATTTATTAATTACTGACCAATGTGTACAAACAGAAAAGGGTGCCATGAAACATATACATGTTTAGATAATTAATTGTGCCTTACCTAAGGCAGCCTTGACTTGCGTCAGCAAATATTGGAAGTTGTAAGAACTCTTTGTGTAAGTGCATTGTTACGTCTGCCCTCAACTCCTCTGGAAACCGATGTAGCATCTGTTGGAGACAAAAGAATATCAAGTGAAACAGGATGTCAAAGATTGTGCAGTAATGACATATGTGGCACAATTACAGCACGGCACAATGTTGGCACAATGTTGGCACAATGTTGGCACAATGTTGGCACAATGATGACACAATGATGACACAATGATGACAAGGGCGGCTTAGTGACAGAGTAGACAGCAAAATGACGTTACAGCAACAGCGTGGGCCGCACAACAACGGCGCAGACGGCACAACATTGGCGTGGGCGGCACAATGACAGCGCAGATGGCACAATGACGGCGTGGGCGGCACAAAGACGGCGCGGGCGGCACAAAGACGGCGCGGGCGGCACAAAGACTGAGCGGGTGGCACAAAGACGGCCTAAGAGGCAAAGCGACAGCGCAAAAGACACAACAATGACGCGGAAGACATGACGGTGCAGGCGTCACAATGATGGCGTAGGCGGCACAACGATGGCGCAGGCGGCACAACGACGGCGCAGGCGGCACAAACGGAACAGGCGGCACAAACGGAACAGCAACAGCCCGAGAGGCACAGCGACAGAAATGCTTGAATTTGAAGTTAAGCATCTTTTCTCATAAACATGTATTCTTTTGTTGCTTTAACCACATCACCCGTTGATATAAAAACATACCCATACATACCTCTATTGTATCGATGCCCATATTATTGGACCACGACGTGTTGAAATATTCATTCATTCTGGTTTTGAGGTTATCTGGAATGTGATGTGACCTGGTGAAATCCTTTAGGTCTCTGAGCTTCATATGGTACATTGCTCTCTTGGAGTACATTCTCTGAACGATGGCTGTCACATTACCAAAGACTGCTGCATGACATAGCGCTGTAAGAGACGGCATTAAACCAAAGTATAATGTGGGTGCCAGATACAAACTCATAAAATTCGGACTCCTGACCCCTACTGTGCTCTAGTGACTGTCAATAATCATCAGTGGTCAATATCCTGATTAACCCTTTAAATTATTACCATAACGCTATCAGGGGTGCGAGTGGAAAATCTGAAAAAAAATCTGAAACTGCAATCGTGAAGCTGAAATTGCAAGTGCGAAGCCCGAGCCCCTAACGGCATGGGGTCCAGGGCCTGCTTGAGTTACACTGACATCTTGATTAATTAATGTCCCCAGTTGATGCATTTTATGGCTTCGAGAATGGAATTTTGTACTGAATGCTGGCTTGCACTTACGTGCGCTGGCAAGTGGCAAGTACTGTACTGTAGAAAAAAAGTGTAAAATAAAATCAACGCTTACGCTTATTTTGAAACATCCCAATTACCAAAATTTACATACAAAGAGAAAATCTGGTTAAATCTAACATCAAAAATGGCAAGAAATGGCTATTCAGTGAACTCACCTCCAATTAACATGACAATAATGGTGAAGATCTTTTCGATGTCTGTGTTGGCGGAAACATTACCAAAACCGACGCTCGTAAGGCTACTTAATGTGAAGTACAAAGACGTAATGTATTTACTCTCGTTGCGTGGACCACTGCTAGAATCATTCTGAATAACTGGCATGTCTAATGTTACACCAAGATCACTGATCCAACCTGTAAAAAAAGAACACATGCATCAAGAAATATTAAGTATGTTAAAATAAATTGTTATGGTTCATTACCTTTCAGGAGAGTTAAAATGCATACTGTCTGAATATATGGCTGAATTTACCTTAACAATTTTATAGTGTGAACAAAAATTGCCAATTTTCTTAGTGTACATGTAATTTGCGAAACTTTGCGTGGCATAAGGGTATCATAAATTTCCCTTTTCCACTCAATTTCCTGCTGGTGTATTTTTGATCGATACCACAACAAAAAGCTTCCAAAATAATCTACAATTAAAACTATCAATTTTTAGTAAATTAATTTTTCAAGGTAAAATCATTTTGAGCAAAGACTGTATACATCATACTCTGATTACAACCCTGGCGGCTCTCATAGGTTTTGTTGAAACATTCGTTCAGAAAATGTTAGTTCAAAAGATCTTGTGTTATGTTAAAAAAATCATAATTGAAGCATCCATTCCGACAATACGGGCAGATCTAGGCATTTTGGACACAGAGTGCTGTTTAGCATGCAATGTGGCCCATTAGGTGTAGCAAACTACACATTTTACATACATAAAATAACAATGCACTGATAAAACATAAAACTTGTCGTTATATTTTATGAAAGTGGGCTCTGTATACTCACCAAGGTTCCAGTTTTCTGAGTATTTCCTCTCCCTGGTTCCGATCACAAACCACACACAGCCCAACCAATGAGCCAATAAGGCAAATGCTAGCATCAGGAATGTTAGAGTAATGGCACTGTATTGGGAATACCGCTCAATCTTCTGTAGAAGGCGGAGTAAACGCAGTAATCTGGCCAGCTTCAGCAGCTGAATGGTGGAAACCTGTGGCAGTGTGTCAATATGAAGACATACATGTAACTGAAATGAGTTAATCACAAGTCACGGGTGTCAAAGGTCACATACCAGAGCAATGATGGGTCACATCATCAGGCTTGGGTGATTTGTCTCTGGAGTCGATTAGAATCGATTTCAGGTTTGGATTCGGAATCGTGATTCTGTCCTTTGGAGGAATCGATTCCCATTATTTTGGCAATTCCAGAATTTCTTATGTTTATGGTGCAGAAAGTACAACAATTTGGGAATTTGACAGTAAGTTTTGTTAGTTTTGCGAGAATTTTTACATTACATCCCGAGTTAATCACCCATCACGTCTCGAGTTGATCACCCGTCACGTCGTAAGCTGATCACCCATCACATCGTGAGTCGATCACACATCACGTTGCAAGTCGACCCGTCATGTCACGAGTCGATAACACGTCACGTCGCAAGTCGATCACCTGTCACGTCGCGAGTCGATCACCTGTCACGTCGCGAGTCGATCACCTGTCACGTCGCGAGTCGATCACCTGTCACGTCGCGAGTCGATCACACGCCCCTTGTAAGTCGATTACACGTCACATCACGAGTTGATCACATCATCAAATGTCACGTCGTGAGTCAATCACACATCACGTTACGAGTCGATCACACGTCACGTTATGAGTCGATCACACGTCACGTCACGTCACGAGTCGATCACACGTCACGTTGCGAGTTAATCACATCATTAAACGTCACGTCGTAAGTCGATTACATGTCACCTTGCGAGTCGATTACACGTCACCTCGCAAGTTGATTTCACGTCACCTCGCGAGTTGATTACTTACGACTTCACACTTTCATTACATATACGCTTTTTTTTAAGGAGCTATGAACTGTCGGGCTCCCATAAAAAGCACACATGTAAACAAAGTGTGACATCATTAATACATGATGCTATCACTGTAACCTTAATTTCCTTACCGTTTTGATATTAGAAACTACAACAATGAAGTCAAAGGGCACTGCTGCGAGTATGTCAATAAAGAACCACGTCTTGGCATAGTGCATAGCGATTTCCCGTCTTTCGTAGACTATGACACCCGTCTTGCTGACAAATGTCGTCATAAAATTAATAACTATATCTGTAAGAGATAGTCAAAAACATATTAAAAAGTATTAAAGATATATCCTCTTCCAAAAAGAAATGAAATTTGACATGTTCTGTTTCTGAAAGAATACTGAGTTGAAGGTTTTCAGAAAACCAATTTTGCTGGGTTATCGACCTGACTGAACCTGACCTATTGACCTGACCTTTGGATCTGCGCATCTCTCAAACCTCTCAAGTAGTGCAGGAGCTCAGGAAGGCCCTTCAGGCAGAGTGGCGCACCCTGCCTCAGTGGCTCTTACTGAGCCTGTTGCAATCAGTCTTGCAATAAGAGGTGGCCATACCCGTTACTAACTGACAAAATGTGTTACATATCTTTCAGATTTCGCGATCTTTTGATCAGAACATACATACCTTGCAATTCTTTTTTGAAGCATATTTTTGAAGACCAATTTCCCAAATAAATGTCTTATACTAAGTCCATATTGTTATTATTATACCGAGCAACAAAAGAAACGAAAAAATTTCTTCCCTTTTTGATTGAAAAAAACAATCAATTTAAGAGTCGGAATTTTCAGCATACAGACTAAAGCCGTGTCCACATTGGGCTTTTTTTGGGGGAGGTTTTACCGAGACGATGGTAAAATGAAAAATGGCAAAATTTTACTGCTATCCGCATTTGGACTTTTTGACACAGTAAAATGTTACCAAGACAGTGGGAGAGAATGCGCAGTGTCCCTTCGCAGTTTGACCTTTACGGCCCAGATGTATGCTTCCAAAGCACTTTTACTGACTCACTGTGTCCGCAATGGACTTTTCGTCTCTGGAAATGTTCCCTGGTCAATTATCCTGGGCAGAAGGTGGCCAGGAAAAGTAACCGCGCTGGACTCAGGAAAAGTTACTGAGAGGAAAACGTTCTAGGCTGTCCGCATTAGACTTAAAATGGGAAAAGTACCCATCGATCGTCTCGGTAAGTTTTCCCCCCAAAAAGTCCAATGCGGACAGGCATTTAGGTTCATGCATAATGAACCTAATATGTGAATATTTTGATACTTATGTCAACTTAAGTCCAAAAAAGAAATTTTTCAAATTTTGATTAAACTGAAAATGTGCTTTTTTTGTGTTGCTCGAGGAGCGGGTTTGGCAAATCCAACACACCTGTTATAAATAGTACTTCTACGAGGATGTCTAATACTGTTGTGACTGTGTGCTTCTCGGGCATCACCGCTACGTTGTAAGGGACCACTACAGCGATGTATAGGGTAGCTACTAGGACAAGCCAGTCCCAGATTGACTTGAAAGTGCTGTAGTGTAGTATGATAAACCTCGATTTCTTCATGGCTGCCACCTTGTACTCAGGGAGGACCGTTCTCTTGTGGGTTAAGAGGCTGTGCTTTGGGGTAAAAAGGAAAAGAGGTTGAAATAAGGCCTTACAAATTTAACTGAGTGAGTTTCATCAGTTTTGTCCAAGAGGGTGAGATTTAATGGTCATACGAATAAAAAAGTCAATTTCAGACTTCGCCTCTTTCAACTTCGTCTCTTTCAATGTCAGTACATCGTTGGAGACGGTGGTGGAATGTGTGCTGCAGCCGAAAGCTTATGAAGAAAGGCAGGATCACTCCAAATGTTATTGCAAACCATCTCGATCGCTTCTAGCATTTCATCAGGAGGGACCTTAGACATAGACAGTTAACTTGAAAATGGCGGATGCCAAGTCGAAAGTGGCAAATTCTTAAATTTAGTTTTTTGTTCGTATGGCCATTAAATCTCACCCTCTTAGACAAAACAGATGAATCTCACTCAGTTAAATTTGTCAGGTCTTGTTTACATGATGAGAAATTTTGGTTTAAATCCGTTGGAAAATGACAAGGTTATTCAAGATTAAAAGAAGGACAGGTTTTTTTTTTACATGTACCAGAATGCATTAAAGGAGCTTGTCCAGATTTTTCTAACCTAACAATCATATAAAATACCTCCCCAAAATACTATCCATGGGAAGAAAATTTGCAATCTCTAATTTGGATATGGAGCAAAAAGATTGGTGTAATCATTGCACTGCTTTATGTAACCGGATAAATTAATTTACAAAACATTGGTGTTTTTTTGACAATATCTTTGAAAATATATGGATAGAGAGCGCAAAATTTTAGAATGGTAATAAAAAAATATCACAAACGATATGGTATCAAAATCTCAACACCCATGTAGAAAATTATGGGGGGCTCAAAAATGTTAATATAAATAAATGAATAAGACCTACACTATTTAGTTTGAGTTTTCTCCTTTTCTTCTTCTCTTGGTCCTTGAGATGACCAGAGAGATGATACAAGACAGCCCTGCTCCTCCTCCTGGCGTAGTTGTAGTTGGTCGGCAGCTCATCGCTGTCGTTGAGGTAGTTGTGCGTGTCGTCCTCGTCGTCATTCTCATCATCTTCATCCCCGCTGTCGCCTATAGGAGACAAAAACAAGATCAGACGTGCATCTTTGAGTTTGAGGTCACAGGAAGGGAATTTTTGTCCATATACATTAAACAAAGACTTGAAGGAAATTACCTCCTGGAATCAACAGATCATCCAATTCTAAGATATATACTTCCCACTTGCACTTCTGCAGGAAATGATTATACATTTCTGAGATAAGTAAAATGATAAAATTACTGCATAGAGTAATGCACAAAATTTAATACGGTGCGAGTGCTCTGTGTGTAAGCGCGACAATAGAGGGCGCTGCTTGTGCGCGTGAATGGTCATCTTGTGCGCTAACTAAATGAAATTTTCGAAGGAGAAAATGTGATTTTTCTTTATAAAAGCAACATTTGCGACAAAAGTACAATTGGGAAGTATATCTTAGAATTTAATTGTCTGTTGATTCCAGGAGGTAATTTCCTTCAAATCTTTGTTCGATGTATACAGAAAAAAATACCCAAGTTTGTTTCAAGTAGCTTGGAATGTTTCATTACATTTGGATGAGTACATCTGAAGTAGAAAATGAGGAAAATGCTGTTCTGGAATAGAATTTATTAATTAGAATAAACTTGGAAATATTAATGCAGTAAATAAATAGGATGAATTGAGCCCCGTTTCAGAATTGGCTATTAGAACTACGTAAATCATGGGTTCGAAACTCGCCAAAGAATTTCGATGAATTAAATCGATTTTTTGAAAATATTTTTAAGACCACATAAAGGTATGACCTATATATTGTCTGTGTTCAGGTTTGACTTCATCTTAAAAATAAATTAGAATGAAATATGGATACTTTTAAGAAAGCACCAACTGTGGAATAAGACAACAGATATTGCAAAAATATTGTTTTTAAAACTAAAATAAAAGGAATGAAATATATATAATTTTTAGATATCATGCTCTAATGCTTTTTTAAAAACAAAATGTGGTTAAAGTTGGGTAATTTCTTTCAACAAAAAGGGAAATGCCTTTCTTTGGTACATGTTTAATATGTTTAGTCTATTGAAAATATTTCACAGAAGAGTTGAGAAGTTGATTATAATTTTTTTCTTTAAAATGACTCTAAAATGGCAAATTTGTTGGAAAAACCCGACATTTTTAGTGAGAAAAATGTAAGCTTTTTTGAGGAAACACAAATGTTCAGCCTGTCTTATATGTTTTGCACACAAGGCCTCAAGCCATGATCAACTTCTCAATTCTTTCCACATAACACAAATAAAAGACTGAGTAGACTAAGCTACACTTTATTTGATTAGCCCACTGGCTTGTTGCCAATGAGCAATAAAATCAGTAAGAATCATAAATTTTAGGTTTTTTTAATCCCTTAATTTTGGATTCTGAAATATACAATTACCGTATGGTAGATTTAATCAAACTAGCCGTACAGATACAAACCAAGGCCTATATTTAGTCATATACCGAACAAGCTAATTAATTGATGTATATGGTACATTCCGACGTTCCCCGTGATTAAAAATCATCGACAGTTTCTGCTTGATATTATTTTCGATATCGATTCCGAGGTGTCAGCAGCTCTCAAATCAAATAAGAATGGACGCCACGACTCCCGCATATCTCCCTAGAGCTCACAGCCAATCATTTTGAGCGCTAAGTACAAATTATCCTGAGCAGACGACAGTGATGGTTATCTTTTCCCGCACAGTTGACTTGGAGTCACTCATTCACCCGCACGATTTCAATCCAGTGAATTATAAAAAAAGGAAATTCTTGCGTCTCCAAGTTGCGTCATGCCGGGCTGTCAATGTTTTCCCGCCATTTTTGTATTTGGTAATCAAGATTGAATCGTCTGTAATTTTAGATTGTTTTGATAGCTGTTGCATCCGGGTTCATGGTCAAATTGCCTGGAAAGGTCGCGTTTGTGACACAGAGAAACCTTACAGGAAGGTGCATTTTTTATAATGGTGCAACCTTTACAGAATAAATCAAGTAATCGTGATCGGAATTTTCCATTTGTCGAGTTATTAGAGTTTAAAATTAAAGATATATTCTGCTCTTACACTGTGGAATAAATTTGTGCACTTTGAATTAATTTCTTGAATTTGTATTAAAGATGGTTATCTTAAAATAAACTTGGTATATTAAAATACAGCTAGAAATGTCAAACGTATATAACCACACGGCAATAAGAGACTTTTGAAATGCCTGGTGCATGTGGCAGCAAACGCATGTGCTTTTCTATTGTTTATATCATGTTTAAGCTAATCTGCGCATGCTCAATATGTGACAGAGACAATGGACAAGGACCATCGTGTTTGCTGCAACCACACCCCAAAAGTCTCTTATTTCATCTTAACTGTTGGGACTTGTGCCATATGGGAAAAATCTGTAGTTTTAGAGCACAAGCCGCTTGGACGCGCTACATAAAGAGGACATACATCAGTCCTTGAAATAACCCACAGCACCATGGCAAATTGCCATCAGTGCCCTATGCTTTTGCCGTGTTGCCCTTAAAAAATTCTAACACAAATTTTCCATTTCCTCATTCAGGTGCCCTTTACTAAGAGAAAATTGCTGTGCCCTTTTGAAAATGAATTTCGAGGCCTGCATACATGGGACAAATTTTGATAGGAAACAAAGTTCAGTTGGTTTGAAATGGTTCACTGATATGTATCCAAAACCAGTAGTATTTCAAAAAAGGGCAGTATTTGAAGACAACAAATATGTTGTAATTTCATAACAATGGTCAGCCAACCATTGCTGGAAATTGATACTCAAATTCCGCCATTCATGACCATGCGATAATGCCATGGTACAATTTTCGTGTTTTTACATGATCTAGGAACATGAACGCATGGAAATGTCTGCGTTTAGATGTAATAATATTATCCCAGTGCGTGGTGGTTGGCGCAGCTGGGGAACCACCTGGAGGGTTGGGGGATGGGTCCAGCGCAGGCCCGATCGATCGCTATTATACAAGGAGACCGGAGGGGCTAGGGAAGATGGTGAACGCGTCGAAGTACCGCTGCACATGGGGCCAATTTCATGGCGCTGCTAAGCACAAAAATTTGCTTAGCACAGGATTTATTTGCCTTATAAAATGGATTACAAGCCAAAAATATTCGCCAACTTGTGTTCTTTGCAAGAGTAGGAGAATACCTTTCAATACACATCCACTTTTACAAAATAAAGCAAACAAATCCTGTGCTAAGCAAATTTTTGTGCTTAGCAGTGCCATGAAATTGACCCCTGACCTGACCCATCTGATTCTGAAACATATGGCAAAAACAATCGTGTATATGCTTGAAAATTCAGCGTCGTCAAAACAATCTCCTCAAAGATTATTTCGCTTTAATATACTTGAGAAGTGCACTTAGATTTAAAAATGCGTAAAATACAAAATGTGGCATTACTGAAGATGATTACTTACAAATGACGGCGCATTTGAGTTGCTTACATTGGTGGCCATCATAATACGATGGACAATGCAATAAAACCGATTGCAAAAGACGTTTAAAAAGAAGACATTTTAATTTCCGGTCGCTGTTTACATTACATATATGCTAGCTGTGGTCATTGGCTTATGAGATTAATTGGGTATTCTTGCTTTTTATGGTGCAACCACGCGTACGGGATCAATTAGTGCCGAGCTGGTAGGCCCAATGGTCACTATACCGCTTTCTTGCACCGTAATGCTCCCAGTCAACTGGCTTCAAAGCATTGTGCCGTCCGAATGCGTTTGATGCCTCCAATTATCGGAGCAATCTCTCTCGCATGATTTAAGTTAAAGCCAGTATGCAGGAAATGCCAAAAAACACAAAATCAGTCAATTTGTGAAATACCGTTTTTGGCGAGTGAGTAAAGGACATGGTGTGCTGCGCAGTATAGGGCCTAGCTAGTACTGTGATTTTTGGCAATAGTCGACCAACAAACACGAGGGAGAAATTGGTGACTAAATGTGCTTTGCAAACACAAAAACCATGTGTGGATTTTTAAGGTTTTCTTAAGCATGTATGTGGCTGAAATTTGTACCAGGCAGTTTATCAACATTATTCTCAAGTTATGTAATGCAAGTCCTACAATTCGTTAACAAAATTTCTTCTGCAAATGATATAATGGACCTTTAAAGCCGATATACATGATTTGCAATGTTAAACTTTTCGAGTTGTTGCTCTTCTTACCCCACAATTTCCCTCCAAAATCAAAGCCCTACCCTCTTTCGATCCATATAGAAAACAGTAGCAACTTTTATTGGTGAGCGAATCGAAAAAACAAAATGAGTTTAATTCTCTTGGAGCAGGTTCCTAAAAATAACAAATGCCACACTACCTGTGTGCCCATTGACGGAATTCATTGTCTTGGACTTTGTGATGTCTTTGTGTGATGCCAGAAATAGAACTACTTCCGCCTTCTCGTTCTTGATTGGGACGATGTCCAAAAGGCACCAAAATGGCGACGCTGCAGAAAAACAAATCAAGTAATTATTACACACAAAATTAATTAGACACGGATCAAGGGTAGATTTATAATTCAGGGGCACAGATCCACAAAGGTGCATAGATCCGAGGGGGTGCGTGGATCCGAGGGGGTGCGTGGATCCGAGGGGGTGCACAGATCCGAGTGGGTGCACGGATCCGAAGAGGTGCACGGATCCAAAGGGGTGCACGTATCCAAAGGGGTGCACGTATCCAAAAGGATGCACGGATCCGAGGAGGTGCACGTATCCAAAGGGGTGCACAAATCCAAAAGGGTGCACGGATCCAAAAGCATGTATGGAAGGTGCACAGATGCAAACAGGTGCACGGATGCAACCAGGTGCACGGATGCAAAAAGGTGCACAGATCCAAAATCTACAAATTGCATCATTCGTTACAGAACACAACAATGATATCGATATTATTTTTAAGGTGAATTCTGCCCTGAGCACTGACAATAAACTACTAATCACGAAGGTGGACTTTTAGAAAAATGTGTGTGCACACACATTTGTTTACCATTCACTTAAAGGCACAGGCTCGTCAGCAATGCGCGCCCGCCAAATTCGTGCTCGAAACACGCAGCTCCACGCCTTTGCTATGGAGCTGTGTATTGCGTGGCACACATTTGGCGGGCGCGCATTGCTGACGAGCCTGTGCCTTTAACAACAAAATATGCATGGATTTAAACGTCTAATGTATTTCTGCAGGCTAGTTTATCAACATTCTTCTTTAGATGTGAAATGCCCTTATTCCATAAATCCGTAAAAAGTCTCATTTTGCAAATGACACACCGGACCATTAACTCACAATCTTTCTTCTGGAAGATGACCTCCGTCTTGTACTCGACTTGACTCTCCAAGACACCCTGAATTTCTTCAATTTTCTCCTGGGGCGTGTCCTTGCCGAACAGGAACTTGCAAGCACAACTCTTCTGCATGACTTCCGCCCTAGAGAACCCTGTCAACTCACAGAAGCCGTCCGAACAATACACGATGGGGTAGATGTTGGACACTTGGGCATTGCCCAACACAAAGTTACTATCTGTTGAAGCAAACAAGAATCGGGCATTGTTTTCTTGCTTCACACGCATTGGTACATTGTTACTTGAGTTGCTTGGTAGTCAACATGATCAAATGGTAAAGCGTAGGACGCGACTACATGTACAGTGTATTTGATATCAATCAGAGGCAGCGTGATGACCATGTTCAATTTGAAAAATTCTGCTAGATTAAAAAAAAAAAATGCCAGATCACCCAGGATGAGGATCACATCAAATGCAATGTAAACAGTGGTATAAACACACATTCTATGTCAAATTATATGACTTCCACGCGCACACATGATCGCGGAGGTAGGGCCGGCCATTGTTTTGTCGACTCATTGCGAAATTTATAAAACCCGGAGGTCGGAGGTACCCGTACCCGGAGGTAGAGTTGTTTTTGCCGGAGGTTGATGTAAAATTTATGTAAGAGCTATGGAAGATATCTGCAAACAAGGGAAACGATACTCTGTGAATATAGCAACAATATCTGTTTGTATGCCGGTTTATCACATTTCGCCAAAAGGTTTAAAAAAAGCCTAGCTTTTTATAACCCGTGGAAGTGTCCCTGTTTTGTCAAACGGTCATTCCGATTTCGCTAAAGTTTTAAACTCTAAAAAAAAAAGTCTACCTCCGGGTTACCTCCGACCACCCCCGGGTTTCAACCACACCCGATCCATTGCTCTCCATTAATTGTCATGCATTGTAACATGGAGGAAGGAAAATATCGATACATTGGCTCAAAATATGCTTTAAAAATGAGTGCAGCTTGTGCACATTCAACCAGTTCTTACCCTTCCTCGTTGTTCAAATTGGTGCAAAACAATAAAATAATAGCTGATTCAAAGCTATTAATTTCTGTTAGTTTTTCTGCTGGGATATCTGATTTTATAGAATTCTTCCAGAAATGTGCTAGATTTTTTATTCTGCTACATTTTATGCTATAGGCCTACATTCAATTTTTTTCAAAAATATTCTGGCACATCTTGCAAAATTCTGCTAGGGTTGGTCACGCTGATCAGAGGCGCCCTCGCGTTTAACTGTGGTTGTGGTATTGAGCTCGTGCCAATGACGTCATTTGGGAGAAAAACAATGCCGCGTCGTTGTGGAAGCAATGTGCTTGCGCGTTGTGTGTGTCCATAGCGCGCGTAACGCGCTATGCCGAGGCTCCTATTGGTGAACTAAATCGCGTTACGCCCACCAGAGACACACGCGAGACACACGCAACGCACACGCACATCACTTCCACAATGACTCAGCATTATTTGACTCCCAAAATGGCATATTCGCACGTGTTCGAAAGGGGTCAATATACTTATTTCACCTTCTTTACTACGAACAATCGTTGCAAAAAAGTGCAGACAAACTGCAGAAACTACACGTTAATTTTTTACGCGGTCGAACACCACGAAGCGAACAATTGACAGGTGCATTGACGTCCGGGGCCCGGCATTGACGTAATACAGAGGCGATTCCCAGTCTGAAATGTTAAATCAGGCGTTAAATGCTGCTTCTGAGATCAGACGAACAATTAATGAAGTTTATAATCGTATAAAATACAGAGACACTCTGATGCAGTGACTGTAGTCATTTGCCTTTTCTGCCGATTACATGTATTAAAGTGCATGAAACTCTATCATTTCCGTGATGTGCATTGGGCTAGATTTCCGTTATGTTTCTGTTGTTGTCGTACTTAAAGGCACAGGCTCGTCAGAAATGCGCGCGCGCCAAATTCGTGCCACGAAATACGCAGCTCCATGCCTTTGCTATATACATGGAGCTGCGTATTTCATGGCACGAATTTGGCGCGCGCATTGCTGACGAGCTGTGCCTTTAATTTTATGGCATCTTCGGTTACTAAAAAATACTAAGGCCCTTTATGCCATCAACTATTATAGTACTGGCTTTATTCTTTCTTTATTATCAACTCAAGATCATAAAGAAGAAGATGCAGTTTTAGAAGAGGGAGGGAAAACCTCCAAGGAAATCTTCGGGGGCGGGGACCCACGCGGCCGACTAGAGCCTGCACACCCATCTAGCCTTTTGCAACAAACAGTTTCGTTTTATGCCATGCATTCTCTCCTACGGTGAACCACATAGCAAACAAATTTTAGTCTAAGTGTGCACGTGAAAGGAAGTACGGTCGGTACACCATGACGATATTCATGCGAAACACACAAAATGCTAATCCACATACACGTCCAGGAATCGAACCCGGGACGCCAGAGGCGAAAGGCAGGGGAAGAACCACTACGCCAACCCGACCGCCCAACGGACAACTGTCTTTTCCCTCCAATATCCAAATGTATAGCTATTTGTATTCGGTCTGCAGCTGGTCAGTGTCATGTTCACTTTGTGCCGCATCGTTGACGGGACTAGCAATTAATAACATTTTCCTCTTTACACTCAACCGTGCTTCTAAGAAAAATCTCATCATGCGCGTTCCAGATATGTCGCGCAACACTTAACCTGTGGTCGACCAGGGACCTCCCCGCTGTCATGCCTGTAGCAAGAGACAATTTTACCTTGAAATAAATTATAAATTTCAATGAAATAGGAAATAATGTTTATGATTGGGAAACTGAGTAGAAATCAGGATGGAAAGTTACAGGCGGCAAAAGGTGCGCTTTATTATTATTATTTTTAGTTTAATTCCACGTTTTGTTCAATAACTTCCGAGAGTTGAATTTCACTTACCAATCATCTCATTATAAAGCTAATAGTAAACCGAAAATATTACCTATATTTCATTCCTATTTATTTCTTTTAATGCGAAACCTATACACAAAACCCAGACAGTATGGTTTGAAATGTCCTATAACATTTTATCGTAAAAAACTTCAATATCCAAATGGAAGATATTCCAACTGTCCAATATAATAATTCTTCGCGATCTTTTTATGAGAAAACGATCATCGAAGATGACTTATATATAAATGCGTGTGCGCTTGCATTTTTTTCACGTGAAGGCCCCTGGGTACCGTGGTAAAATGACTGCTTTTCGCTCAGCATTTCTTGAAAGACGTTTTTCATTGTTTTCTTGGAACGTGGATGAGGTCCTGAGCTGACGTACACACAGGTGTTTTTTTTTATCATTACATATCCTCAGTAGGCCTATATCACATGGAAATAACGCTGTTTGTAACAGCTGTCCAAACATGTAATCTGCATGTACTTTCGGATGAAACATGTCAGCAGCGATCAGCAATGTTCCGGAAACAAGAACTTGCCAAATTTCGTTTCTCAATCGAAACAAAGTAATTCCAACCCTGATTAAAGGCACAGGCTCGTCAGCAATGCGTGCGCGCCAAATTCGTGCCACAAAATACGCAGCTAGCTCCATAGCAAAGGCTTGTAATGCGGGCTGCTGGGAATGAGCGAAAGCAAAGGCATGGAGCTGCGTATTTCGTAGCACGAATTTGGCGCGCGCGCATTGCTGACGAGCCTCTGCCTTTAACTATGTGCAGTTTCCGCGTAGTCGTTACCTGTTAATAACGAAAATCGGGTGGTTTGTTAAATAAAATCACAAAATGTGATTATTCAACGGGAAGACCTGGCCGAATTGGCGATGGCAGAATGTTTTTGAAAGGTTTTACCTCGGTGAACATTCCCAAATTTCCTGCGAATCAATCCGGAAATTAGATGTGCTAAAATCCGTGAATTCCTAAACAGCTGGCTTTATACACTGAACTGGTTCATAGCTTTTTAAAGCGACCGAACTTGAACTACGCTATACGAAGCGTGGATACACGAACTACAGTATATAGAAAAATCAATGACCTACTTTAATTTGTGTTAATTATTCACATGTTGCACAACATTTACAAACATTGATATGCTGTAATTTACCAGGTTTGTTGTAAATTTTCAAAAGTGGCCAAATCGGGGAACCGTTTACAGAGGAAAAAAACTCACGTACCGTGAATGGACAATTAACAATTGTCAACAATTGCTAATACATTTAAGAACAAATACAATAAAAGGTGCACACTGCACACTATTTTTTACCATTCACTTTTAACACAAAAATAATGCATGGATTTTTAAGGTTCACTGATTCACCCCTGTATAAAAAGCACTGATTTATCCCTGTTTAAAAAACATTCTTTTTAAAAAAATCTTATGAACATATTTCAGGAATAACATTTTGTAGTTTTTACTTCACGAGATGACAAGAAAAAAACGACTAAAAGTTTTGGTAGCAATGGTTTTATTTGTATTTATTCACCACATCTAACGGCGGAAGTACCGCCAATCACGAAAGAATGCTCTGGATCTTTAAAGTGCGTTACCGAAACCTAACACACTGGACCAACGGCTTTACGTCCCTTCCGAAGGACGGAACAAGTGTGATTAAGTGCCTTGCTCAAGAGCCACAACCCGTCGCGGCCCGGAATCGAACCCACATTCTAGTACTGGCACAGGAACTTGAGTTCGACGCACTAGACCGCTCGGCCATAACACCCCATCTAACAAACACCATCTACTTTTCCCGTGTTGTGGGAGCATTTGTCAACAGAAGGTACTTTTCAACAACAACAAAATTATATGCACACGATTTTTTACCATTCATTCAACACAAAAACCATGCATAGATTTTCAGGTTTTCTGAACTCTGCATTTTATATGTGGCTGAAATTTCTACAAGGCAGTTTATCAACGTTATTCTTTAGTAACTGTTATGTAATGCTGTTGTTAAAAATTTTCCAATCATGTAACCTGTCTTTTAAAGTATCTTTTCCGTCAAAACCCCTTTCAAGCACTTGCCCTGTTACATAGGCCTATAGAGCTTCTGCACCGGCGGCCATGACAGGGGGCATGTTTTCTTATTTAAACGATGTAACAATAGAACCACAAAGCACCTACTCATGCATGACGCACGGTGACAATAGGGACCATTAGAAATGGTACGCGTACGGGAAACGTGTGCGGCTTGCAAAATCTGGGTTGTTATATCACAATTTTGCGTGGCTGTTCAAGAAATGTGCGGATGTGTACATGGTTATATTGATGTGAAAGTCACATTACCTATGTTGTGCAGACAAAATAACCGAGCAAACTGTTGATACAACCATCCAGTTTTGCCGAGCCGCATACGTTTCCCGTACGCGTACCATTTCTAATGGTCCCTAATGTGACTGCCCCCTGTCGTGGCCGCCGTGCAAAGGATATATATGTGAAACAAGACGAGAGTTCAAGACCAAATAATAATTATTTCGCTCAAAGGTAGGGAAACGTTTTTTTTTTTATATTTTCTTTAGCTTACTGCATTGTGTACCTTGAATACCAGGTAAAATTTATAAGCCTCCCTGAACCACGAGCGTCAACAACATCGCAAATATCCAACCTAATTTGTCACATTCAGTCAGACTCAGATCAGTTAACACGGTTGCTGGAAACACACCTTTGACCAAGAAACACGATGCGTATACACCGTTATAAATGACAAGACAAAACTCGATTAGGGGGGAAGCTTATATTTTCATCAAGACTACGAAGAAAGAAACGTGACATTTGTCTCTATCTATTACCTCAAATTTAGAGCTCTGTTTTACAAATAGAGTTAAAGGGCCGCCTACGGAAGTGCATTGAGGACCAGGGTGAGAAAAAAATGTCCGAGGTGCTAATCCGCCCGGGCGAAAGCACTTTTGTAGCCGCCAGCCGCCTCCATTGCCAACTGTAAGATTAATAAGTAGAATTTATCTGATTTTCCCCTTTTTTCTGACCGATGAAAGCGCAGATTTGCAATGTGACTGGCGCCTGCAGAGCATTTTTGTCTGCAATTACATCCTGCATGATTTGAAATTAATGAACTCCTAATCTATTACCTTTTCACCAAAACCGTATCCACCCAAATGAAATTGCGCCCTCTTTTTTCCCCTGTTCGTCATGCATCAGAAAGGCCAACGCGCATATACACCAATCCGGTAACTAATATCTCCTCCCTGCATATCCGCCATAGCTGGGGGGCGTCCAGTGCATGGGCTGTGCGTTTTGTGTTGCTGTTAGAACGAAAAGCGCTCATCCATTACATGCACGAACGAGCCTCCTTCGCGTATACGCAACGCGCCCGCCTTTGCGTACACGCGACGCGCCCGCCTTCGCGCGCACACAACCCTACAAAGACGCGCAACTTGTTCGAAGTAAACAAATGCAGCTTCAGCAACAGCAAAAACATACAGTTCATTCAGTGGAAGCCCCCCAGCTATGGCGGATATACAGGGAAGAAGACCTTATTACCGGATTGGTGTATAGTTAGGGGGTGGTGTCAGTGTTCGACTTAGACGGGTGCACGCATGCACTGGTGCATGTACTTTTTTACCTGTGCATGTAAGGATTTGTATTTACGTGCACACCGTGCACGTACTCTTTTTAGGCCCAATTACGTACCTGGTATATTTCCCCACGTTGAACCAGCCATAGACCAACTTGTCACAACGCACGCACCGTACCTGTACCGTACACGCAACGCACGATCAGACGATCGATCGATCAACCAGCGCTATCACGGTACATATTGCCAAGACTGTACCGCTGTGTGCGTAGACGTGAGTGTGGCCGTTTTCTAAACACTTCCTTCGTCTATATGTTCAGGGTACATGCAATTCACCATCCAAGCAATACAGCGCGTGAGCACGTAGCATAAAAACGACTAGAAAAACACTAGGGGGTATCGCAATTGAGCAATTGGGTATACCCCTCTTGGCCACCGCTGTATGTTGTGCATGTACACATACAAACACGTGCATGACTAGTGTGTGTAGCGATCGCAGATGATCATTTCCAATGCACTGTATTCAGATCATTCAGACACTTTCGTGCGATATTGTGAATCATCCGATAGCATACCTAGCTGCCAACTAGTCCGATTTTATCGTATTTGTTCCGATTGTTATAAGTGTTAAAAGTGTTGAAAATCGGAACAATCGAAACGGTCGACTTGACCTGACTCCCCCGCGCCGCATGTATTGTGTACATGAAAACAGGTGCAGTACATGGATATCTGTGGTGCAGTACTAGGTCAACTCGAACGTTGCAAGTTTCACTACAGTCCGATTTTGTTTTTTACTCGGCAATGTTGGCAGGTATGCGATAGTGACTTCTAAAACCAGGTAAATGTAAGGGTGTCAAACTTTTGAAGTTTTATTATATATCCTTGATGAAATAAACAATAGGGACTGTACAAGTACAACAAATGCATTTTATTGAACAAAACAAAACAACACTATTATTAAACAGCGAATACATAAATAATACTCTTTTTTTTTATGAGATGTGTGCACAATTTTTTCGTGCATGTAAAAGTTGCTCTGTGCATGTAACTTTTTTAGTCTACATGCACCAGTGCATGTAATTTTTTTTTTCTAAGTCGAACCCTGGGTGGTGTTAGTACCAACTTCTTTATATACCCCTCTTAGAATATGGAGATGTTCAATATGAACGAGAAAATACCAATGAAAAACTGTTTATTCAAGCCTAACCCCCCTGTACATATCCCCTGAAGTTTGCACCTCCCATTCCCAAAAGCGTTTTTAAAATTCAAAATCGCCTCACAATATTGGTAAAGACCTGGAATACAGTATAAAAGAAACTCAATATCAATGATATTAAATTTATTAGAGACAAATGATAACACACATCATGCACACCAAGGCAACTTTCAAACAGTAGGCCTACATATATGTACAGGGGGGTTGTAACGATACCACGGGCCAAATGTTGGCGTTTCCAGAATCAGGTATAAGCCTGGACCATAATATTAGAGGGGTACTGCTTCGATACAATAACTTTTGCAAAATAACACCACCCCCTACTATAGTCACTCCACAGCACGGAAACCTGGATACATACCCTTTGCATCGGCAGCCATGACAGGGGGCAAGTTTTCATATTTAATGCTGTGATAATAGATCCACAGAGTGCCTATACTCGTGCATGATACACGGTGACAATGTAACTGCCCCCTGTCTTGGCCGCCAGTGCAAGGGGTCTATTATGAATACCAAACGTTGTGAGCCACACTCGGATAGCGAAGTGACATCTAAAACCACTTTTGAGAACAATAACTGCTATGCACATCCTAAATCTCATTTTCCTCAGGTACACATAAACATTTCTTGTTCTGGATGTTAAAAGTCATATTAAAATGACTAGTAAACTGCTGTAAACGGCGTTATATCCATGTGAGATTCAGGATGCGTATATAGAAACCAACATGTGTGTAACTTCAGCTCAATGAAACAATGAAAAAACAGTGTCAATGCTTCAAGAAACTGTGCGAAGCCAGCGTCCTATTTAGGCTGCAGGTTCCCTGGCTTTACTGCACGGAAAACAGAGACATTATACACGGTCAGGGGCCTAATTTCGTTCACACGAGGGCGGGTTTTCCCAGTCAGAATACTTTATTACAATTTCAGGACATTGCAAATCCTGTATACAAGGCTTTAATTCCAAGAAGACACGTGGATAAAACATGTCATTACAAAATTACGGACCTAATGCTGTAAAAATATACGTTATTTTTTACAGCGTAGTCTAGAACGTAGTCTAATCACAAGAACTATATAATTCTGTGTTAATTTCTGGGAACCCCACTCGACGAAATCAGCATTTTCGATCCTCATATCTTCCCGAACCGATGTTTGATGGCTCACACCTTATAGAGCATAAAAAGAACGAAAGTGCTTCAAACCTTCGTTCGGCTCCCCCAGGACAATCAAGAACATTTGCGCCTAATAATCTGTCAGCCGAGTCGCACCAGCCCATCAAAGGAAAAATTATCAGCGACGACGGAAAGTGATTGCAAGGCGTAACTCAATATTTCAGCTCGCGAAACTGATAAAAATTTCTTTCAGATTTTTCTTACATCCTTGCGGGAATTCGATTTTGTTGCGCGGGAGAAAAATCGCATGTTGAAGCGATGAGCCGTGCATTTCACATGCACAGTATGATGTGAATGCGTCAATATCTGTAATGCACATCTGAATTTAACCATCTAGTATATATACATATGCAAGGTGTGCTGAAGGTAGGCCAGTATACTTACTATTGTAACACGAATTAAAACAAAGACTATTAAACTATATATTAACTATGACACTCCTTAAAGTTCATTGCCCGTGTTTCGGTGAAAGGATTTTAAAAAAATATTTACACAAGCGAACGAATTTAGAAAGCTTACGTGTCTCTGTAACGAAAAATATCAAAAACTTAAATTTCCGACGTCGGGAATTGGAGATACAAGCCTTTTTCTTGAAACGTGTTTCACATGTTGTACATGTGCGCGTACGCTCATATGTACATAGTATGTGTACAATGTACACATGTACGCGCACATGTACATTTACGTCATAACCCTGTCGATTAAATGACCTGCCAGCCATTTAATCATTTATTGTTTTTAATCGACTGGCATTAATCCTTGACGGATTTTTACGTTCTTGGTACTAAATGAAAGCTGATAACTTTTTCTATTCTAGAAAAATACCTATTTAACTTTAAAAAAAAAATTGTACGCCCAAATCGGCCCAAACACGGGCAGTGCAACTTTAACTCCTTAAGAATATTAACTATGACACTCCTTAATCCTCCAAGATCAACATCATCTTATACACGGGAGAAAAATCATGTGGTATCCATTGCTATCAAACAATTTATACAATTTAAACGGGTTTTTCTTGTCAACTCATGATACAGAAGTAAAATTGTGGGTAGGCCTACCTTTGTGGGAAAAATTACAAACTTATCTGCAGAAATGTTTTTCCATTCATTGAACACAAAAACTATGCACGGATTTTTGAGGTTTTCTGAAGTGTTACTGCATTTATGTGGCTGAACTTTCTACAAGACAGCACTGTTTATCAACTTTTTTTCTTCAGTTATGTAATGCTGTTGTTCCTGGATTCGTATACGTAATTCTGCAAATTGTATAATGGCCTTTAAACATCCGTCGACACATGTACAATATACAATGTAAAAACGAACATGTGCAAACATGACACCAAACAACATCTGTCATCTGCTGCGGCAAAAACGAGGAATGACCCCCCCCCCCCCCCCCCTCCCCCCTCCCCCCCCCTCCCCCCTCCCCTCCCCCCCCCCTCCCCCCCCCCCTCCCCCCCCCCCCTCCCCCAAATGTCAAACCACGTGATTGGCGGCGGAGGCAAAAAAATACACCTGAAAAATCAACGCAAAATCGAACAGTCTCACCGCTTTAAATTAAGCACACTGTACGCAATCGAACGATCGAATTTCACATGCCGATAAAGACCGGCCAACTATGGGCGGTCGCCCATACATGCCTCTCGTTATTGATAGGCCTACACCTTGCCAAAATTTATGCTTATTTTATGAACTACGCCGTTTGGAAATTCCTTTTTGATGTAGGGCCCTATATCTTTCAATTTTTAACGCTGAGATTTACGGGCGAAAGGCCGCCATTAGGAGAACGATGCAGCCTCGATTCAGCCACGGCACTATTTTCCCTGCATGCTTGCCTTTTTTCAATCATAGCACCACGATCTCAGAAAATAAACCAATATTTTACTTCTGTTGCCTGGAGCAAAGCTTTAAAATGATACTGGCTAATTTCCGTCTTGGCTGCCATTGGAAAATGCAATGAAGGTTGATGACTGTCGGATGAGATATGATTTACTGCCCCTATTGTTATCACAAGCAATGCCAATACACAGAACGATATAGGCCTATACCATTACCATCTTGATAACAAGTAAGCTTAAAGATAATAATTCAGAAATGTTTTGGAGGGTAATTACCAAACAAGTAGACTATACCTTTAAAGGCACAGGCTCGTCAGCAATCGCGCGCGCCAAATTCGTGCCACGAAATACGCAGCTCCATGCCTTTTTTGTAGCACAAATATGGCGCGCGCGCGCAATGCTGACGAGCCTGTGCCTTTAAGGGACTATCTGCAATTCCATTGTAACAATTTTCGGAACAGACATTAGAATCTTTATTTTTAGTTCTTTTCTTCACCAGGTATATATACATTCTCCAAACAGGGTCGGTTTTCTATAGGCGACTTCCATTATACGTTAAAACCCCAGTAGGCCTACATCATTTGCAGTTACCCAAATGATGTAGACAAGAAAAACCCGATTAAAAGTGTTGATAGTAATGGCAACAAACACCACTTGATTTTTCCCCCGTACCTTTGTGGGAGAAATTGCCAACTGAAGAAGCTTTTTTTTTGTTTTACCACTCATTCAACACAACCACCATGCATGGATTTTATGGGTTTTTTTCGAAGCATTGCAGTACTGCATCTATGCGGCTGAAAGTGCTACAAGGCAGTTTATTAACATTAATCTTTAGTTATTTAATGATGTTAATGTTTTTAAAAGATCCAATCATGTAATCTGTGCTTAACCCTATCAGCCCTCAATCTTCAAAAATCCTGTAAAATCGTGTTGATTTTAGAGGATTGAGGAGTGCTCTGGGTTAATATTCTGGTAAAAAAATTACGGAAGGAAGCAAACAACAGGCAGGTGTCCAAAAAACATAGTTTCCTTAACGAAGCTTCTCTTTGTAATTCAAGTGAGATCGTCCGTGTATCGTTCAATAATGCCCGCAAATCCGCACTTCCTTATGTTGCTTTCTCTCGGGCCATTCAGTATACAATACCCCCTTGGGATGCTCAAAGATATATGATGAGCTATCGTCTCTTTGAGAGAAATTCCCTTAAGACGGTTTACCTGGGGTAGTTAAGAGGTCTTTCCTGATTGGATTTGCTTGTCAATGTGCACCTGTTCAGTATCAACACGTCTTAAAGGCGTTGTATAATAACATTGGGTTTTGATTTTGGAAAATGGTCGGATATGTTTATCGCTGTAGGCCTAAGGCCCGGTATACACTGGCAGTTTTTCGGCCGACGCGACTCAACTCAACTAAACTAAACTACCGGAGCGAACTAGTTGGTAAAACTCTGTAAGTGTATACCGCTTCACAACTCAAATCGGAGTCCGTCGCATCTAGTCTGAAGTTGTCTGAACTAGTCTGAAGTTTTTCAGCAGTGTTGAAAAACTAGGCCCGACTTTCAGTTGAGTCGCGTCGTCATGTGTCAGTGTATACCGCCAGTCACCCAGGTGTCCCGCTCTCAGATGTTCCGCGTACTCAGATGTTCCGATGACCAAATATGGTAGCTTACGTCACGGAACGTCATGCGCACAGCGTATGTAATTATACCAGTCTAGGTGCAGTGCTGAGTTGATCAGCAGAATTCGTGCCATGTACGTACTTTGATGCGCGCAGATGTAGTGACATTTTTGCAAGATGGCGGCCGCGGACATGGCGGAGCGTTCATGCCGTTTCGCCGTATTTAGAGAAAAAAACGAAAAAATAATTGATTACTTAAGCAAGGGGTCTTACGCAGCAGGGCTTTCTGAGAGTCAGAAGAGAGAAACACATGTATACGTACGATGAGGCCAGTAAGCACGCGGACACATTTACAATGGGACAGTTTTACCTTTTACACCGGGACATCTGAGCACGCGGAACATCTGAGATCGTGCACGCAACGTGCTGAAATGTTCCGTGACGTCATCGGAACATCTGAGCACGCGGAACATCTGAGATCGTGACACCGGCAGCCAATCAACGCGCGCACCCGGAAATCATTTCTCCAAATTCTCCGACCTTTTGTCGGACTATAGTTGCGGCAAGTTGGTGTATAGTGTATACCCACCAGTCAGTTGTGGTTAGCGGGTCTGGCGACACTCACCGACTGACACCAACTCTAACCGACAAGTCGAGTCGAGTCGAGTCGAGTCGAGTCGAGTCGACCGAAAAAGTGCCAGTGTATACCTGGCCTCACCACTGTAATGTTGATCTTTTTCGCACGTTTAAACTAAAGCCCCAAATACACCATTTGAGTTAACCAAATTTTACGTCACGATTTGACAACGAAAAAAAACCCGACTGAAACTGTTGATATACCAATGGTCAAACACCACATGAATTTTTTTTTTCGTGTAAAATAGTACATTTGAGGGAGAAACTGCCAACTGCCAAAAAAAGTTGTCTGCACTGACAACTTTTTTTTACCATTCATTCATACACAAAAACCATGCATGGATTTTCCGGTTTTCTGACGTTTTACATGTACTGCATCAATGTGGTTGAAATTTCTGTACGAGGCAGTTTATCAACATTATTCTTTAGTTATGTAATGTTGCTGTTCTTGTTTTGAAATGTTTTCCAAAATAAAATCTGTCTTTAACCTTCTTTAATTTTTAAAATTATTTCTTAAACTGGTAATAAACATTTTAAAGGCCCGTTTTGTCATTTGCTGATCAGCAGACCTTTTTTCAAATTAATTTCCGGGATGCGTATTTTTTTTTCCTATAGGAGGGTTGGGGGCACATTGCTCCTGATTGGCCTAACCACATGCATATATTGCATACTGATGTGTTTTGTGTTTCGAGAGTTAGAAAGTGCTTAGGTCTTCTATCCTCAATTAATGAAACAAATTGTGTAAGAGAGCAGATTCGAACTCGCAAATCTTGATTGATAGTCCTACGCTTTACCACTAGACTACCAAGCAACTCGCTAAGCCCATTACCACTCATTTTCTTTCTTTTATCCTTTGTTTAAACAACTCCTGAGAACGCTGTATAGAGAATATTAATATTCACAGTCATATTCATTTGAACCAATCAGAAGCAGAGAAATTCTCAATACCCTCAACCCCTGAAAAAAAAAAATACGCTTTCGGGATCTAATGTCCCATCAACCTCGCCCTCACGGTATACAGAGGGAGCATCGGGACCGAGGTTTGGGACCGTGGGACGAGGTTGACCTGTGTATTCCGCGCATGCCCATGTCCACCTCCATCCCCGCTGGCATTCAACCTCGGTGTTTTTTTTTAGATCAATAGCGAATTCCCTATACCTGCTGCACTTTCATTAATAGTTGACCGCAGCTAGCGCTTCGTGTTTTCCATCCACTGGGTGATATTTGCGTCTCCCCTACTCCTCATTCCGGCAAAAAATAGTCCCCATGCGTGATGCAGTCGTTGCCATGCCAACGGCTGGATTGGGTTTCAAACCCATGGAGGGTTTAATGGAAATTTTGGCAAGTGAAGGGTTTTTGTCACTCGAGATTCGGCAAAAGCAGGCATTTGACTTAACGTTGCGCACTCCGGTCATCTTGTAATGAACACCAAGAAATCTTTTGTTTGTGCTTTTCGTTTGGCGCCGTGGCATTTAGCCTGATAGCATCTTTGCTGCTCATAAACTTATCCCGTGAGAGAAAACAGAGTACATTGCAGAAAAGGGAGGGAAACTGTTAGTGCGAAATTGTGTCCTTGTTTTCAAAATATGCGCCGTCATCGGGAGATTGTCGCAATTGATTCGTCGTAATGGTTTCGTCACAATCGAATCGTCATAATCATTAATAAATTAAATAGTTTGTTCTAAAGAAGGCCATAGCCTCAAGTAACTTCTTGTTTGGTTAACAACCTTTTAAAACCAATATTGGTAAAAATATAATTCAAAGAATTATGGAGGTACAGGCATATATGCAGCACGATATCCCCCCACCCCCTCTCCCCCCATTGTGCCTCAAACATCCAATTCAAGAATTTTAAAGGAATTCCTTTCAGGTTGAGGGGGGGTGGGGGGGGGGGGGGGGGGGGGGGGTGGTGGCGGGAGGGGACGGTGGCGGAAGGGGGAAGGCGGTGGGGGAGGGGGCGGTGGGGGGGGGGGGGGGGGGGGGGGTACGTTAACCAAAGGGAAGAGTGTGTTGAGGTATATAGGGGCAGGAGTTTATTTGATGTGATACGTGAATTATGCAAAAGACACAAATCAGCCCAGATGGTTGTCGTTTATCCGTGCGACGAGCTGCTGTTCGCCCCATTCACACCTCGACCTGTCACCGCTGACATTTATTATTCATAACGTGTTGTGCATGCAGGCCTGCCCTGGCTGGCAACAATGTATTTTATGATATCCCTTAAGCGGGCCTCCCACTGTGCGATATTTGCCACGAATTTCCTACGAATTGGTACGATTTGTTACGATTACCAGAGACTGTCTATAGACTCTACACACAATCGTACTAAATCGTACCCAATCGTAGGACATTCGTGGCAAAAATCGCACAGTGGGAGGCCCGCTTTACAGGTATTTCTGTCCCAGACTGGGCGATAAATTTAAATTTGATACAAGATATGAAACTTTTTGAATAGTTTTAGAAGGGGGGGAAATCCCCAGGAGAAAACCAAGCGGCCGAGTATAGGGACTGCAGACCCGATCCACATACACGTCCAGAAATCGAACCGTCCTCTAAATTCAAGTCTCATTTTAGCTGTGACATTAACTCATAGATATAGGTCATTTTTAATTTGTTACCTCAACACTTCGAGCCGGATTCTCTTGTCCAATCATGAAGTAAATTTTTAGGTGAATTGCAAATTATATATTCCCTATTAAATGGGCCTTTAAATGGTAATAAACCTATATGGTTAGAGCCTCCAAAACAAGTATTTTACTTTCAGATCAACACGCCAACTTATGGATAAAGTCTTTTGTTTGAAAGTAAAATAAGCAAACTGCATGCTGCATGATAGATTGCAACTCGGGGGCATTTTGGCGCAATCATTGCTAAATAATACAGGGTTTGTTCGGCGTATATACGCATGTAATATTTCTTTAAAGAAAATTTCAACAGACTACAAATATTCCCTTTTACACACAAAACATAAAGAAAGAAGAAACAGACACAAACATCTCTTTCATTGAAATGTACAAGACTTCAATTATTTCAACCAAACTTTCAGCGAAACACGACCTCAATTTCACAAGGGTCAACGATTGGGCCTGAAACATCTCAATCACCGTGGAAACGATCACCTAGGAAACGAACACCCCTTGGGATTTAGCGCGCCTTTCACTCTGCCCTTAAGCCCACAAGTCTCGCCAGATGATATTATTAAATCCCAGCTTTTTAATATCGATATTGGATTTTGTCCCTTTCATTTTCCGTTCCTCTGTTATTTCACTGCTTTCCGCTCGCTCTGTCACCTAAAATGACGTTACAAAGTGCTACGGCAGGTGAGTTTGAGCGATGTGCCTTAGATTCGATAATCAAGCCCAATGCACGCGGAGGACTATCACCTAATACGTTTCCGGCATGTCGCGGTGCAGGTATTTCGCTTCGGTTGGCACACGTACGGCTCTCGATCCTCTCCTAGCATGTTTTTGAGTTAAACGCAGACAGGTTGTTTTCATGACATTTGCCTTTATGTTTAAGGCAGGAATCGGAGTTTGAAATGATAAACATGTTCTGTTTTGTCCCGTTTTAGATTCAATCGCCCGTTCATTACAAATGTACTTTGATGGTCCATTTTAAAGTCAGATTACATGATTGGAAATCTGCTACAAACGGCGTTATCTCCATGTGAGATTGATGATGTATCGTGTATATATATATGATAAAAACCAAGCTGTGTGTAGGTCAGCTGAGTACCTCATGTTTCGACAAAACTGTCCATACTTTCAAGAAAGTGTGCGAAGCCACCGTCCTATTTAGGCTGGTCCCCTGGCTATACTGCAAGGAAAACGGATCCATAATACAACAGTATAGTCAGGGGCGTAGTTTCTTTAACACGTGCATGTGCACGTTTATATAAATTCATCATCAATTTTCGTTTTCTTATAAAGATGTATCATCTGGGGTGGAATCATTGCACTGGACATGCAGTAACCACTTCTATCTTCCTTTTCAGAAAGGTTTTTTTTCCATTCAAATGGTTGAACAAAATGTTGGGATATTGCAAATCGTGTATGCGAGCTTTAAACCGGCCTCCCACTGTGCAATTTTTGCAACGGAATCCACACGATTTAAATTAGGTATGATTACCCGAGAGTTGGCCAAATCTCCGAGCTCTAATAAGAAAGCACACATGCAAAATATTTTGTATGCGGCCGCCCTCAATTCTTCTAGTTGAGAGCTGAACGAATGTGGTATCGTGTAGAAATTGCCCATTATCGTGGGTATTTCTCTTTCAACTGTTTATTTTTTTGACAATCTTGCTCGTCAAAGTGGCCCTATTTTGCGCAGTAGCGTATGGAACATTTTCCAAAATGGACGCTGGTCTGTTTGTCAATCTTCACTCTTAAGGGTATTTTTATTTCAAGCGAAAATTAGTGAATACAAGTGACGGACTCTAATATTACAATTGAACAGAATTAAGAAGACGATACTTTAAGGAGTGTGCTGTTTTTGTCCCGAAACGCTGTGAGATTTTAAGTATTTTTAAATGATTTTTGAATATTGGACATTTATGGGGGCTCTGTGTAGTGTGGTGCATGCACCTGTCAATTCAATATGGCCGACTCGTCAATAATGCAGCTGGGATCTACCCATCTAGGATGTCGTTCATCACATAATTTGTGCACCGAGTGATTTCTGATTTTCCAGTGTAATGAAAGTGCACTTCACCCTCGGTAACCTGTTGGTTTTCGGAGCCTCTTCATGATTAGCAGTCCCTCGGTCTCTGCTGGCCGGAAACATTGCACTTTTTGCCCGAGGCACTTTAGCATCATGCCGCCGTGTCTCACGCCGTTGACTTATTGCCACGTAAAGCTAAATGAGTTATTAGAGGACAAAGTGAAGTGACAAGCTCATTTGCATGTTAATCCAGGGCAGCCGTATAATTTGAGAGCTCATGTTAACATGACATTATAATTATGTTATGTCCTCTTGACCTATTTCAAAATGCATGGCAAGTTTGCGCAAAGACTATCACCCCCGTTCGGGGTTTTGTCAAAAGCGTGAGCTTTTAGTCCGTCTCGATCCAACCAATGTGGTTGGTAGATATGTGTCCAACCAATATATTGGTTAAAATAACCAAACCATATTGGTTAAACCTGAATATGGATTGGTTGAAAAAAAGGGTTCCTAATCAATGTTGATTGGTTATTTTAACCAATAAGATTGGTTATTTTAACCAATATATTGGTTGGACACATTATCTACCAACCACATTGGTTGAATTCAACCAATCTGTTTTTAGAGACCAATTAGCCTTTTGCGTGTAATATTTGCATAATGGCTGCCGCCCCGAATTCTTCACTTTCAAATGGAGGTGCAATTTAGAAAGTCACATACTACGCTGTTGTTGCTACGTGGTGCACGCCATTGCCTATCAACCAACGATGAACATACACGGTATTGATTCTGTACTTCACGCGTGCACCACATAGCAATAAAAAGTTAGTCTGGTCAAATGGATACCAAATGTCCATGTGAAAGGAAGTACGTCAGTACACCAGACGCTATACTCATGCGAAAAACGCAAAAGGCTTGCCTGGAATCGCCAAGATCAGTCCTGTTGTTTTTGTATAAGATGGTTTTTCTAAGTTTGTTGGAAATGAAAGTGAACCAACCACGATTTTGCATGGAATAATGTTTTTCAAGATCACGGAGCTCAATCATACATGACCGTGGACAAACAAGGCTCGAGAAGAACAATATACAATACATTTTTCTATATAAAAGTATATCGTTGCCTTTTTTTAGGGAGAGGACAATTCTGTATATCGTTGTTCGAACATGCTTTGGTTCTGTTTGGTGGGCCGAACAACAGCATTACATAATGCATAGTTCCGACCTGTCAATTAACCGAACCCGCCAACCAATCACAACAGAGCTAGCAGACATCACCCACATCAAAGTGCACCGTCTCACAACAACATCACGCGATGTTCCGCCCCATACAATTTGTACTGTGTTGTATGCGATAATCCGGGTGAATTTTTGGTTTCAAGGCCGGTCGTTTCGTTGTTCAAAGGTACGAAAGCACGTATGTCATAACATGACATCCCTGTATTACTGGCCCTTAACTCGGTGTGTTCTAAGATAACTGTCGACCCTTAAACATGAATACCTTTGAATATTCTACAATTAATCTGTGCTTTCCGTTGAAAGTCCCATTGCTTTGTGCGTTGTCTGTCGCCATTTTGACGATAGGATTTTAGCGTGTGAGCCATAGCAACAATATCCAAGGGAACGGGGCTAACTAGGCAAACTCGGAACTATGCATTAAAGTTGCACTGCCCGTGTTTGGGCCGATTTGGGCGTCAAATTTGTTTTTTAAAGTTAAATAGGTATTTTTCTAGAATAGAAAAAGTTATCAGCTTTCATTTGGTACCAAGAACGTAAAAATGAAAAAGGCTTGTATCTCCAATTCCCGACGTCGGAAATTTAAGTTTTTGATATTTTTCGTTACAGAGACACGTAAGCTTTCTAAATTCGTTCGCTTGTGTAAATTAATTTTTTTAATCCTTTCACCGAAACACGGGCAATGCAACTTTAAAGAATAATGTTGATAATCTGTCTTGTAGCAATTTCAGCAACATAGATGCAGTAATACTTCAGAAAACTTTACAAAATTAACGCATGGTTTTTGTGTTTAATAAATGATTTAAAAAATACCTTCAGTTGGCAATTTTTCCCACAAAAAATAATGTGGTGTTTGTTACCATAATGATTGATATATCAACATGGTATGGTATTTGTGGAGCAGCACGGAGGCCGATCAAACACACGCTATCACTTGCAGAAATAAATAACCCATATGAATTCCGCTCAATTCGACATGTGTTTAGCTCAAATATGTCTTCTTGAATCATAGTTTGTCAAATTAGACCACGGCTGATGGATGACATATAGTATCATATACAATTCACATAATAAACCACCTGCTGGCTTGTCCCTTTTGTATAATCCGAACCTTTCTATACTGACACCTGTTCGCCTCAGGACACTGAACTAATTTCAATCCTGAAATAGAGCATGGCTGGACGGTAATGTCTAACAACATTATGTGAATTTAATCTAATTTTAATAACTAAGAGGGTTAGCGATTTATTATTATGTACATATAGGACCTTTGCAACGGCATCCATGTTGGTGGACACGGTTTTCTTATTAAAAAAGGAATATAGGATTGACTTTTGCTATATGCTGTCCGCAGAACTATAGATACACATTACTCACATATAGGGATGTTGGTATGTTATGTTTTCATACCTGTGACAAGGTGTGTCTGTCATGCAGATACAATTATTGTCTAATCATATACAAAATCATTCAAGCGGAATGCATATACCCTCAATAAAATATCTGCGTACACCCCACATATTGTGAGTAGTGTATGTTGAAGGTATACACCATTGTTATATACACTAAAGAACACCGGCGACGGTTTGAAATATTATTCACTTAAAAAGCACAGGCTCGTCAGCAATGCGCGCGCGCCAAATTCTTGCCACGAAGTAAGCAGCTCCATAGCAAAGGCATGGAGCTGCGTATTTCGTGATATCTAAAAATGTACACGGCCTTTAAAGGGCGATTATATCATTTGCAGATGAACATTTTTACTAATTCACTAATTCCAGGCGCAACAGCAATTTATTCGTGTAAAAAGTAAATTTCGAATAAGTTTCGCGTTGTAGAATGTACAATAAACTATTTGTAAGTTCTTATTCGTATAGAAAGGCAAATGAACACGAAATCAAAAACCAACTTCATTGTTATTTATCTAATTTATTTCTCCGGACAAGGTACTCACACGAGCGCGTACGCCCATTAACATTCCATCGGCTTCAATTCATTATATGGACCGGAAACTTCATTAAAACAAGTGGCGCTAGAGCAGAAAAACTCATGCATACGCGCATCTTTTTTCGTTTTTTAGCTGCAATCTTTTCCCCGCAATCTACAACACACCTTTTCACCTCTCGCTCTGCGCACTAAGGGGAGACATACACCACTCAACCGCGCACTTCTGCACTTAACCGTCGCAACTAATTTAGCGCTCCGGCAATTTACCAATTTGCAGGAGTTTGGTCGTTTCTCGCGTGGGCCGTCCGAAGCAACAACACTCGGCGGGCAAAAAGGTGCACCCTACGCCCGGCCCCTATAGGCACGACAACGCCGCTGCAAGAAGGGTGTTGCAACTCTAAGCAATATTAACACCTCGGGGGAATCAGCTCAGGTCTTATTGACGAGTTAGTAGTTTCGATGTCGCCAAAAATTTACAGAGGATTATTTTAGAATTCCAACTGTCAACAGCCTTTTCGCAGTATGCTCGGCGTCAAACAACAGGTATAGTGGTTTTTGAACTGCTCGTATTTTCACAGTCCGTGTACAGGATTTGCAATTTTAATCAAGCATGTCACCGGAAACCTTACTCAAATGGCAGATCGAAATGGTCCTAACTATAATGCAATGTTTTCGTCTGAGATGATATTTGTTTACAAGAAAACGATAGCTAAAGATATATTTATATAAATGCATGTGCACACGCATTTTTTTTACAAGGGCACCCTCATGTGAACGAAACTAGGTCCCTGACTGCCGTAGTATTATTGTTCCGATTTCCACGCAGTACAGCCTTGGAACCAGCCTAAACAGGACGTTGGCTTCGCACAATTTATTGAGTTACCGAAGATGCCATAAAATTAACCACAACAACACAATTTCTTGAAAGCATAGCTCAATTATTCATTGTTTTCTCGGAACATAGCTGACTTATACACAGGTTGGTTTTTATCATACACATGCACCCTCAAGATTGTAACAGTTTTCCGATAATGCAAACTGTCTTTAAACCTCTCCGGAACATAATCAACTGATATGCAGAACACCGCGAAAAGCGTAGGTAGATTGCCATAAATTCCCAAGAGCGCAAATACATCGCCTATATTGCTACCGCTATCCACTTGACTTCTACGGGGCATGTAAAACAATTTCCGCGTTGTATACAAAGGGTGTCACGGGGGATATGCCAACTAAAGCCGTTTACATATGGAATCAGGACCCTGGCCTATGTCAAGCCTACGTGCTCACGAGTTATTTACATTGTGAAAAGATTTTGCAGTTAACTCGGAGCACGTAGATCTTCATCGGGGGAAAAAGGTTTTTGAATTATTAGGTTGACCTTCCCAAAATGCATGTATACATAAGGAATGTGTGTTTTCGTATGGATTATTTCACATTGGTGATGAATTAAAAAATGTTGGATTTTAATACAAGATATAGCTTGTTCTCGGCCGGGGCCTGTTTTCGCGGCCATAACCAGAAACATGTTTTTGACGTATTTTTCGGTTTAACCAATGAACGACGTCGGTTGCCTACAACAAAAGCTGACCATTGGCCGATTCCGCATGTACGTCAAAAACATGTTCTGATTATGGTCGCAAAAACATGCCAATGCACACAGGATTTGCAAACAGCAAAGCAAACAACCAAAAAGTTTGTTTGCTGCCACCAATAGTTTCAAAAGGTTTCACATTCTATATTTTACTTTTACAAACGACTTTTATGTTGCAACATAATGTAGAAAATATACTTAAATGGTTATGGAATGTTAAATCAAAGAACTTAAAGCTGGGGGAAACGTGGTTAGGGTTTTATGTTTTATAAAACAACCAATTATCGGCTTTGGCGGGATTATTGAGGACGAGATAGAAGTATTTTAATCCCGTTCCTTGAGCAAATTGGTTGGGAAAAGTGCATGGGAAAAGCAAGTAAGATATTTTTCTTCAATACATATTTTCCCCACTACAAACACCGGGTCAACAATCACGTTTAATGCATTCGCTTCTCTCTGATCTATTTACCATGATGAGCTTACGTGTATATATTATAACTCTCCCCAACTGGATTCACCGGACAAGATTTGACACCTGCCATTCCCTGCCTAGATAACACGGTCAAATTCCCTTAAAAGGGGACTAGCAATCGGATTGGAAGTGACATATACTCGCAATAAATGCATTACTTCTTCTCCAATACTCCTTTTGCCCACTGGCTGCAGCATCTACTCTAGTTTTGTTTCCTTCTCTTTCTTTTCTCTTTTTTTTAGCCGCTTAATTCACGCGCACATACTTGTGGGTGTTTGCATGCAACAGGGGTGTTTCAAAATAGCATGAAATACATGCATCTGTCAGTTAGAATTTCAAAATTCCAAGTGACTTGAAATAACTATAATATTTAGGCCTATACAGATTTTGAACCAGTGTACATACTTTCGAGAAGTGGCAAATGAATGTAATAAAGCACTTTTCAGCAGGGTCATATAGTGACACTTATTTCTAAAACAACCATTCCAGAATTCAATTTGTTGATAAAATTAAAACGAAACGGAGATATTATCGCTAATTGTGACTAAAGTATGGCACATATGAATCAAAGGGAGATATCCTCTGTTATAGGGTTGAATCTCCTCTTAAAAATGACACCCTGATCATGTCATTATGTTTTCGGTTGACTGAGCAGTGATCAATGTTATGCAAGGGTCTAGTTTTGGGATTTGCGCCACCTTCTTTGATGGCGTCCAGTGCATGGCCTGAACCATGGCATAGCCTGTTTGGACGATCAAGTATCCATTGGCAAAACCTAAGACGCCTCTGAAGATCACCAGAAAGTAGTTGATGTTGTCTCACAATTATTTACGGGTATACACCGGACAATTTAATTGAACATTGTTAGGGCCAGTGCTAAACCATTTTGTATCTGACGACTGCTGCGTTCTCCCTGCTGCAGGGCCTGCTGAATTGCATTAATGTTCTCGGACGACCTACCAGTTCCCCTTCGCCCAGACCTTGGACTCAACAAAAAATCGCTGCATTCTCATGTAGGACTGAATGTGTTTTGTTTAAGAAAATGCAGGTGTCCCCCCCACCCCCCCCCCCCCCCCCCCCCCACCATGTTTTTTATCGGCATGTTAATTTCTGAGGCGTCCCAGGTTACCATGCAATGAATACTTGGTCGTCCAAAACAGGCCATGCCATGCATTAAAGAAAGTGGCGCGAATTCATAACTAGACCCTCGAATAACACTGGTCACTGCTCAGTCAACCGGAAACATAATGACATGATCATTTTAAAGAAGAGGTTCAACCCTAACAGAGGATATCTCTCTTTCATACATATGTGCCCTACTTTAGGGCACATATGAATATGAATATCTCGGTTTCGTTTGTTTATCCACCCTGTATACGTACGAGCTTTAAATCCAAGATTGGGTCCACGTTCCGATTGTCACGCATGCAGAGATGTTTTACAAGGACGAAATGATGGACAGGAGAGCTCTTCTTTTAATCCCAACCTTGTTCAAAATGAAGTGTTCGTCGAGAGCCCATGTAATTACACAGACGCCTTCAGTTTTATTTCTTTCAATGCATCAAATCTTACTCCGGACCCCGTATACGGGGGAGCAATATTTGGAGGACCTATGGGCCCATGCAGACACGGTAAGCGAAGCATGCAGACAATCGCCCGATGCACTCTTGCGATTTCGAGTCAACACAGGACGAGAGGTCTTGTCGGGGTGCCGTGTTGAAACAGGCGTTTAGTGGGTCAATACTTGTAAAAACTTCGGGCAAATTAAAGGCAATCTCGAGACGGTGTTTTTGAGTGATGGGTTCAATGGTCCGGTTTTCAATGATCGAAGATCGTTGATGACATTTTGGCGACATGGCAAATGTCTGGAAAGCTTGGACGCGCTTTATTAAACGCCTGTCACATACCTTCATATTTAATCGCTTTACAGTAAGCCCCAGTATATATCATTTGCAGTTACCCAACATTTTACTTCACGAGGGCACCCTTGTGCAAAATGTGTGTGCACACGCACTTATTTAAATTCATCTTAACTATCGTTTTTATATAAAAAGATATCGGAATCATTGCAATCGACAGTAATGTATAGAATCTCTTCTATCTTCCAATTGAGTAAGGTTTTGCATGTATTTCATGCTATTTTGAAACACCCATGTTGCATGCAAACACCCACAAGTATGTGCGCTAAACAAAAGAGAAAAAAAAGAAGGAAAAAAAACTAGAGTAGATGCTGCAGCCAGTGGGCAAAAGGATCCGTATTGTATAACTATAACATGTCCAGTGTGGCAAAGTCATCAGTGAAAATGTTGCCTCAAAGTACTGTTAATCTGAACATATACACCACCGTGACCAGCCAATCTGCTAAGGCTTTTGGACAAGGCACAGTTGCCATGTTTTTTTCTCTACATCCCATATCCAAATGAGCCTACTTTATGTCAACTAGTCCCAGGGATAGCCCACGTTATTGAAGCCGTGCTACATGATCGATCATTTCTATAATGCCGCTTACGCAAGTGTTTTTATCCCGGGAAGCCCGTAAGGTTTTGCTTGGAATAATTTCCCGGGCAGAGGATTTTGGAAAATATATCATTCTAATTGTTGGAATATGACATCTTTGTTGTTAAAGCTATACCTAATAAGTGCCCATTTTATCAACGCAAATTCTATTTCCACACGACACAGTCATAACAAGGCTCTTATGCGGACAGAATCAAACAAAATCGCCTCAGAGCTAGGAAAAGATCTCAGCGAAAAACATGTCATTCAGAGGTATAATGCAATTTTTAATGGTTGAAAACTGGTTCAATTTCCGTGGCAAGCGGATCCCCAGTCGCTGTAACACTATCGTCCCGGTGCCGGCTCCGGTATCGAACCATTCCCATCCTGCGATCTACTTTTTGTGGCTTCCTTTTGTTTTTACTCGGATGCCGCTTGTGCCTTTGGGAGATGTTGTATCGTCCGCGACCGAAAAAAGCAAGTTAAATATGTTACTGTCTTTTTTGTCACACTCACGGGGGGAAACTCTATCTTCACAGCTAAAAGCCGCGCAAATCGTCTTGTTTCTTTATTTTGCAAGAAGGATGCGACACGTTTGGCCGCTCTCCGTTGAGAGACATCTGTTTAACATCGGTGTACGGGTTAAAGGAACGAACGTTCGAGAGAGAGAAAAAACTGATTAAGTGTTGATAGCAGTGGTATAACAAACACCACTTTTTTAAAAGAAATTAACAACTATAGAGGTTTTGCCATTCACTTAAAGGCACGTCAGCAATGCGCGCGTACCAATTTCGTGCCACGAAATACGCAGCATGTCTTTGCTATGGAGCTGCGTATTTCGTGACACGAATTTGGCGCGCGCGCATTGCTGACGAGCCTGTGCCACACAAAAATCTTGCATTTCTTAAACATTGCTGCATCTATGGCTGAAATGTCTGCATGCATGATAGTTTATCAACATTTGTCTTTAGATATGTCAACCATTATTCCAGAAATTCGTAAAAATTGTCATCTTGCAAATGATACATTGGGCCTTTAAATGACACCGATATTCGAATATCCATATTTTCAATACCACAGCGCAGTATTAATGCATACGTTATATGTGTTTCCATATTCAGGTATATTAATTTTATATTACAGTGACAAGGGAAAACTGTGTCGAATATAACACTGTCCCCTCGGTAGTAAATGCATACATTAATATGGTCACAGTTCTATGTTCAGGTATATTAAATTAGATAGGTGTGACACTCTGACAAATGATGTCGAATATCAATAACACTTTTATTAATGTATTAATGCATACATATGCATGGTCAATGTAATACTTTCAGCCTTTTCAGGTACATTAATTTATGACTGTCACAGCATTTGCAGAAATGTTTCGTCAAGGCTTGTATATGTATCTGTATAACTACAAATGTTAAAAACAAGAAATATGGCGCATTTCAAGCCGTTAAACATTCGAGCAGAAATTAGACCTATAATTTTGCGTGTAATCTTTGCTCTAAGCCTCGAATGTGTCACTTTCAAATGGAGGTGCAGTTTAGAAAGTCACATACTATGCTGTTGTTGCTACGTGGAGCACGCCATTGCCAAGCAAACAACAGTCTGGTTGCTTTATGTCATTCTCTCCTATACCATGAACACGGTATTGATTCTGTACTTCACACCTGCCGCGTGCACCACATAGCAACAACAATTAGTCTGGTTATCTGGATACTAAGTGTGCAGTACATCGGACTCTATTCATGTAAAACACACAGAAGGCTAATCGAAGCAGTACCAAAGCCGTTGAGAACTGCCATCGCCAGTATCGCACACTACCGCACACTACGTAAACGATTCACGCATGGGACAACAGTTTGCAGCACACGAGATATAAGCTGATATTATCTATCTAGCTGTCATTGACTAACCCTTGGGGATAAAATTTGGTCTTCGAAAGGCCAAAACATATCTAGTTAGATACTTTGAAGCAAAACTACTCTTGAGTGAATCAAGGTCAAAGGTCAACCTATTCTACCTTTGGACAATCTTTTTAGTCTTCCATCAGTGTCACGTGCTTTTTTGTCACCATAAATCGCCCAATATTGGGTAAAATATACCTTTAAGGAAACATCAAATCGGTTGTCCAGATCAGGAGACATCAGCCAATGAGCCTTCGGTGTATTACAATCTCGAGGTCACGGTATTATAAAGCACTGACTCTGTGCCTTTTCATTTAGATATGAGACAGGTATGTCAGGTATGATTGTAAACGTGACATCTTGTATAAAATGAGGATGTTGGAAAACCTTACAAAAAACGGATGGCTCTATCTGAAATTAAAAATATGCCCTTGCCGAATGTGTGTATAGATGCTGTATATGCTTAGACTCCCCCTCCAGTCGTCCCAAGCCGAGCGCTTCAATTAATCAGTGTCACGCGCCTTGGGAGGTTTTTACTTTGAACAAGCTAAACCCTCAATGATATTTGATTGGTCAAAGTTCGGTGTTTTGCTTGATTATTGATGACTAAACCCGTGGGAGGTTAAAGGGGCGATCGCTGGCTGAATACCTGCCCGGGAAGACCGCTCTTTCTTCCCGTAGGGATCCGGAGAGGCGTCGGTGAAACACCGCGACGGACTCGGGGTTCTTCAATTGCTAAAAATGTGGCTCGAAGTGACAGACACATTACGCTCTGCCGCGGCCTGAACGATTAAATTATGCACAGGTTTTGAGTCGGGTCTATCAGCGAATATGGCAAGCGGTGTTTAAGGCTTGCCACGAAATATTTTCCAGGTTTCTCCCCAGGGCCCCGGCGAGCTCGCAAAAACGTGTGAAATTTGTCAGGCAGGCACAACGCGAGCTTGCGGTATACGGAAAAAATGCTATCCTGTCAACAAGTCTGTCACGTGACGTGTAAAGCATTCTGGGTAGCCTTTACCTGAAAACGTGGGTGTATAATAGTGAACTGATGATAAATACCGCGCAAACTGCGTTGTAGTGTCAGCCACATAGATGCAGCAATACTTTAGGAAACCTCAAACATCTATGCGTGGTTTCTGTGTTTAATGAATTGTAAAAATCGCTTGCAAACTTAAACAATCGTAAGCACCTTCAGTTGGCAATTTGTCCCACAGAGGTACAATTTTACACGGGAAAAATCATGTGGTGTTTTTTACCATTGCTTTCAACACTTTTAGTCGTTTTTTTTCTTTTCTTGTCAACTCATAGCATGAAGTGAATTTTTGGGTCACTGCAAATTATGTAATTGGGTTTTAATTTGGGTAAAACTGTCAGGACGTGGGTTGTGCGCGGTCATCATGTGTCCTACATTATTATGCTACCGGATTATAACTCTTGCACAAGCCCACATAGTGTCATCTTTATTAGAAAATACAACGTTCTCCGTCACATACTGCAGTTGGCGTCACCATTCCGATCGATATAATGACGGTCTTTAATAAGAAGATATTCCTATTGTTTTACAATGATTACTGGCAGATAAGCGTCAACCGTTAAATCTAACGCCGAACGATATTCGCGATCACGTGTTTGCCATTCTCACACTGTTCGTTTAATTAAAATATCAAACAATCAGCCAGGTCTAATGTTTGTTTTCGTTCTGTTTACGTTTTTCTTTTCTGGTAGAAAAGGACAAATTTCGACAGACTGAAATAAATTCTTGCATAAAAGTTTGGATATAATGCTGCATATAAACACTCGTACTGTTGCAAACCTCATGCATGTATAGTGTTTGTGTGAATAAATGCTTGGTAAAAAAATCGTTTGCAAACTAAGCGATTTAACCTTTAGTGGGCAATTTCTCCCACACATATATATTGTATATATTCTTCAAGACATAACAATATCGAAGTCACCTTATGTATTCCAAGAGCAGGGGGAAATGCAAATTTCGACAAAAAAAATATGTCAAACTCTGAAAGACATACACTGTGTTTCATCAGATTCGTCGTAGGAAATAATTTTTGTCGTGTGGGCCCATGCAAATATGAACCATATCCAACCATTTATCTGAAGAAAAAAAAACGACAGGGATGTACATCTATACTTCGATTGCACTACCACTATGAGCAAAAACATGTACATGTTCATTGTGACCCCATTGTTGGTAACAATGGTGTGTGCCCAATTTCTATTGTTAGATGTTCATAATGTACTATTAAATAAAAAGCATTATGTTCTGCACAAAAAGATGACCTATATTTTACATTCTTAATCTAAAATTTTGAAATCTCTCCCGATTTTCCTCTGATAAGGAATCATAACTCATTGGCTGTTGCTGACAGACTGTCTTATATGTTATCCTACGTCCATTGTGTATGGTTATTTTCGAGAAGTACTGTACGTGACCTCGTTTTCTGTAAATCTTTGACATCCACATTAATCTCGAGATAAATAACCTCTCGTCTCCCGTCACTTATTTTAGAAAAAAAGGTTTTAATTTTGCTCACAAAAGAGGAAAAAAGCCTTGTTTCTTTGGAAACACGAAGGTTTCTATGCAAGTTATAATTACTGACATAATTAATGTGCTTCAGTTAAAAAGGCACGATGCAGAATCTTTCAGATGCAAAAATACGATCCAATTACGCATAGCATTAGCATAACATCACCCCGCTCGGTGGTGCTGTTGTTTACATATCAAGGCGTTAACGTAACTTAATCTAAAATTTCCACTTTAATACTTGCAAATTTCCTGATTTCTTGCCATGGCTAGTATTTTGGGGGAGGTGTTTTATATAATTATTAAGTTATAGATCGAAATCAATTTTCCAGGGAAAATGGAACAAGTTCCTTTAATGTCAAATCCAAGGGAAAATGCAGGGCAAAACGTAGTCACGTTTCTTCACAAATCCATGATGTCTTATATGTCTTAGTTTGGGGCCTTGTTTCCCGAGATGGTGGTTTTTGATTCAAACACAGGCCTATAAGTCTGCTCGTCTTTCACCGAGATTATGGGACATCAAACCCGGCCACCAAGCGCCGAGACCCGGCATGATGCTCGCCACAGATGACTCACCGAATACTGATGTTATAGAGACAGAAAATCCAATTAAATGGTTGAAATCATACTGTCTCCTCATCAGAAAGGATCCATATGCACACTGAAGGCTATCTCAGCCCTTAAAATAGAACATATACAATCGCCACGCTAATTGCCAATACAGTATAATTATACCAAATCTTATTATACAGAAGTCAGAAGAAAGAGATATCATTGAGGATAATTCAGCTATTCATGTTTTTAGAAAGCTTCCCTCGTTAACTTCCCATCAGGAGCCCACGCCGCGATCTCAAGGGTGAAACCCTCTACACCTACCACGTGACCAGCAGCCATTGACGTCATCCATCGACCAAAATAGATCGGCAGCGGGCCGCGGCCGACATAATTAAACCGGATTACCAAGGCTCGTGCAGGCAAGAAAAACATTATTTGGGTGTCGCAACGTTTGGGACAAACACGTCCCAAAAATAGCGCCCGTAGCTAGCGGGCGTATTATTCCATCGATAAACATGTTCGGCCTAGGGCATATTTTTAATTCTTAGAGTTCTAAATCCGAGTAGGCCTAACCTTGGTTATAAGTGTATCAGTATGTCGTTCGGGTCTTCTTGGTGCTATATATAATAGCTTTAGAGTAAGAAATCAAGGCACTTTTCCTTATTTTTTAAGACGTTAAAGTTATCAGGATATGGGGTCATTTGCCTTTAAATGTGTCTTAAAGTATATGCAATTTGACATATGCAGCACGATATGGGGCTACCATTGTTCCCCCATTGTGTCTGAAACATCCAAAGGGTGGTTGGTGCGTTAACAAAATGAAAGAGTGTGTTGAGTCATATAGGGGCGTCAGGTGGGAGCATGGAGTCCTTAGGCCCCCATATCGTGCTGGGTATACAATTTGAGGTGCCGTAAAAGCTTCGCAATACGGAATGTGCGTGTAAGAGATCACTGCAAAAACTGTGGTGTTAAATTAACACCAGTGGTGTTGTCTTATTTTTACTTTTAAAACCACACTTGGAAAAAATGCATTATTTTTTAACACCCTCAGTGTTAAAACTAATACTTGTGGTGTAAAATTTAACACCAGGCTTGGTATCTATATAAGACAACACACACTGGTGTTATTTAACACCAACGTTTTTGCAGTCATGGTGTGTTTCAAAATAACAGGCTGCTCAGCAATAAAGATAAATTATGTCACATGACTTATGCAATGTTTTGTGTGTTGTGCATTACCAAGCTTATGTGCACCCACAAATTGCAGTCTGGATTTTATTTTTAATAGAAATACATTATACGACATTTTGTTTGTGTCCCATGTTGTTTTTTGCGTCAACTGAAAAATGCATAATATACCAATTTATCTGATTTGTCACTTTGATATCTATTAATTGAAACAATAATGGCCAGGCTGCTAAAAAGTATCATTGCAACTTCTCAAAAGGTATACACGTACACTGGTTCAAAATCTGTATAGATATGGTTATGTCAGTCATTTTAAATTTTGACACTCTGGCTGACAGATATTTTGAAACACCTTGGATATCTTATCAACAAAAACACCACAATGAGGCCAATTACCATAAATACATATCATTGATGCATAAACCCAAGCATTTAATGGCAACACACCATTATTTTAACGGCACATCGCCCTTGAAGTTGCACAGCTATCAGCAAATCGAAATTGTTTTTTCTTGTCGCATCGATTTAACATTACGTCTAGGTCTAGACCAACCGATCAATGCGTGAGCGTAACACAAGACACACGAATGCTACACCCTGCTAAACTATATGGAATAAGGGACACCGAGGTTTAAAGACAGATTGCATGATTAGAAAACTTTTTTAAAAGGAACAACAGCATCACATAACCAAATAATATATTGATAAACTGCCTTGTATAAATTTTTAGATGCGGTAATAGATGTTACATAGATGCAGTAATACTTGAAGTTCAGAAAACCTGAAAAATCCATGTATGGTTTTTGGGCTGCGGGTGAATGTAAAAATGTTGTCGGCAGACAAATAAAAGAAAAAGATCCTTCCGTTGGCAATTTCTCCCGCATAGGTACCATTTTACACGTGAAAAAAATATGTGGTATTTATTATAACATATCTATCAACACCTTTTTAAGTCGGATTTTTTCTTGTCAACTCGTGTAAGATTTCAGGTCACTGCATACAAATGATGTATTTTTTCATGCACACCTGCAAATAATGAAAACATATTTTCGGGCCCAAAATCTTACAGTATTATAGGTGGTAATAAGGCCCTGTCTGTAAGCCTGCAACTCATGAAATTTCGATATGGTACAACTATGTAAAGATGTTCTTTTTAGCCAAGAAACGGGATCAGCATAATTTTCAGACATGGCAGCGTTTTGGGATGTGCAAAAGAGAGCTCACTTTAGAGATCTTCGGTTTTCTTTGTACTGCCGTTTTCAAAAAGGTTAAAGGTCAACTCAGTGAACATCGGAAAGAAAATTTAAATTTGAGTAATAAATTATAATAAATAAATTTGCCCTTTCAAAGAAAGGAGGGTAAAAAAACAGAGCATCATTAGATGTCAGTTGTAGGGAAATCCTTTAAATAATAATTGGTCATCTGGGAAAAATTAAACGGACAAATGATGAAAACAACTTCAAATTTTCTTCGCTAAAATACCTTGGGGGAGCCACTTGCGGGCCGTTTTCGGTGTAAGTAGGGTTTTAACTAATTGAGCTTTGTGGAGCACCCGGTTGAACTTGGCTCGTAATCGGTCGTTTGCGAATTACAGCGTGGATAACAAGATAACACAAGACTATTAGTAATTCAATATTCTGCCAAATGTATAAGCCGTTTTCGTAATGTATCAAAACTTATGGATGTTTCTTGTGACATTGCCAACAGTGATGAGCTATTTCATTCACCTGTTACTTTAAATTGCTGTGGTTGGAATTCATTTTGCATACTGTTGCTGCTATAGGTAGGACAGGCCCCGAACAAGCTTTGTGGTCGTTAAGAGCAACATTTCGTTTTTATATTATGCATCGTCTATTAAAACAAATTGCGTCAACCATGCATTCGATTTCGTTTGTGGAAGTACGTATTCAAGTGATTTTGATCAGGACGCAATTTCTCTGGTTCTTATTCATTTGCACGTTATTCAATTTAGTTAAAAGACATTCACATTGGTTCGCCAAGACATCCAGATTATAATTTGCGTTATTCAAATACAACAAATTGAATCTTTATTCAATTTAGCACAAGCTCGGGGCTTGGGCGAATTTGAATGATCTTCGCTGCGGTATTTCAAAATTGAATGCGCGTAGGCCTATAGTTTTTAATTTGAGTGCGATCCTAAACTGCATTCAAATTTGCGCTAAAACGAATGCATCTGAAACGAACTTGGGAGGTACTTTGTTAAAACTGAACTAGAAAACCTCTATTACCATTGCAAGATGTTGTCTTGTGTTTTTACGAAACCAAACAGAGAATCGCTGTATACTTGCCCAAAAAAAGTTACAGCAAAAACAACTTTTTCATTTCCAAAATGGTGAAAGGCTACACGTACATAGCTCGCAGCCACAAAAGATCAAAGAAAATATTGGAGTTATGTATCATATAACAATGTGACTGTTTTTGCATCGACGGACGGAAAGCCCTCGGCTGTTCTATACACGCACAAACTGTTAGTCTACAGTCGGCGAATAAACGAGACAGTAACCTCAATCGCATTACCATCACTCTATACCCCCAGTCCGTCTAGTTTAGATATCTTTTCCCACCTTCCAGCGGACAAAAATTCAGTCCGATTCGGAAGAGATGGGGTTGGTTTCTAATTAAATTGCTTTCTAAGTGAGCGGCTGGCGGTAAACTACGGTGCAAGAGAGGCCGGATCGTTGTTGATTTTGGCGGGTGTGGGCTGGCTGTCACCCTTTGGCTAAAAAGTAAGGGAAAAAAGCGCGGGAAAATGAGAATTTCGGTGAAAGCCACGGGGCTTGAATGCTCATTGCAATCGTGGTTGCATATATAGAGTACTAAAGTGAAAAGGTCATCATTTGTGTGTTGCAAAGGTTACTGGGTCTATACACTAAAACTGTTTCCCTGCACTTTAGCAATAGTCTTTGCAAATTACCAGCGATTGTTTAGACTCATTACCCTGTTAAAGGAGCATGACCAGAGTTTCTGGAAAATAGTTTTCGTTGTAACTTACCAATATTATCAAGTAACTCCCATACACACCTCCCATGTCCCAAAAACCCGAAAACATTCGCGATTTCCAGTAAAAAATTGAACAAAACTATCGAGTCGGCTTTCAGTGGATAAACGTTGATACTGGAAAATTAGTTTACAAATAATCGGTGGATTTTCGACGATATCCTCGGAAATATGCGGCCTAGAAGCGCGGGAGTTTCAGTTTCGTAATCAGAAAAATATAACGGATGTTATGATATAAAAATCTCATGACCCATAAGGTAAGTCCCGGGGAGTTATGGGTAAAAACAAGTGATCTGGTCACACTCCTTTAACTGACGTCACACCTTTGTATAGTCTATAACTTCTGTATAGTCTGGTGCTACCACCAGCATATTATATTTTATGAAACTGATTCTGGGAACACGATTATAAACGTCTTCCTCTTGAATGATGTATAGAAGACAGCTTCGACATTTTTATACCATATTATATACTATATTGCTTTTTATGATTTGATTTAAATTCGATCTGATTCGATGTTTTCGCGAAGACTTTTGTTCACACAACAACGCGACGTATAGAACTTTGAGTGCAATCTTCGATCTGTGTATTACTGCGCCCTTGTCTCCGTGTGAAATTTTCGATTTCAAGTCCAATCCATGCGTTTGTCAGTATACTGTAATCTCGTGCTTTATTAATGGCGGTATTCGTCGACCACCTCAACTTGTGCTTCGAAATGTTATCACGTCACAAAAATCGACCTTATGCGGAATTCCAGCTATACACATTCCATACCTTTAGAAATGTATGCTTTTAAAGGTTTTTTTTCCCTGTTTGACACACATACATTTAAAAACGTTACAGATAATTGACAATTTCTGGGAATTGTCTAACCATTGTAAATGTATATAGGCCTAAAATGTAAAGGGAATTTACAAAATGTTTAAGTTGTGTCAGGAGCTAGGTCGCCGCGATACATAAATAACCTCATAAATATGCACACTTAGCACGTGACCAGACTCAAATTGTCCTGCTATGTGCTGTGGTACAGTATGGTATGACAGAATGGCATAAACCAACCAGACTGTTGGCTGCTAGACATTGGCGTGCACCACGTAGCAACAACAGCGTAGTGTGCGACTTTCTAAACTGCACCTCCAAATTAAAAGTGAAAAATACGGAGCGCCAATAATTATGCAAAATGTTACACACAAAATACTAATATACAGCGAATCTTTAATTCATACCATTTCAAAACTACTGAATATTTAAGAAAAAGACAAATTGTCTGTGGAAAGGTTAGTATGTCCTCTGGGATCATTATGTCATTACCATGGATGACCGAACATAAAAGGCAGTTATGAAAGGTATTAAAATCAGCACTGTGACAAGTTGCCCGAAAAATGGATGAAGCGAATCATCTCCGCCAATACCGTGATATATGATAAGGCAGGAAGTAGGAGACATGAGACAAAGATGCCAGCTATGCATTAACGGGAATTGTGGTCACGTGGAGGGCACGGCAACTTAAATTTGTAATGTGCCACAAAAGGGAATTGGTACCAGAAATATTGTTTTCTTCATTCATTGTCCCTGTCACCGCTTTTCCAATGTGTATAAAAAGTTGTCACAGTGCTGATTTTAATACATTTCGTATGTCTTGTTAGTTCAATCATCCATGGTAATGACATATTGAACCTAATACCATTGGATAGAGGAAAAGCTAACGTTTTCACAGATGTTTGACTTGTTTTGAAATATAATCAGTAGTTTTGTGATAATATCAATTGAAAAATGTGTATACTTATTTAAGAACACCGTGTAGCATCATGGTCATAAACTTTTGAACATGTCAGGGCAAAATCTAATGTTGTTTGAGGAATTAAGACTTGTCTGCCAAAAGCATATTACACAAACACGCCAGTTTTATTTTAGTCACATCTAAAGTTATACCAAAAGTGAAACAACCTTGGACGTCGGTTTGCACAGCCAGGCTCCTGCTATAGCTTATACGCTTCAATTGGCGCCTCTACATCCCAAGAAAGGAACACATTAGGTTTACTTTTGGACAAACTCAATTCCACATCGTGCCTTATGTTTGCTCCTGACAACCAAAAGAGCGACACAAATCCAATAACGAAGGCGATTTCGGCACTTCGAGACGTTGACGAGTCAAAACGCGGCGAGAAAGAAGGAAAAAAAACCGTTTTGTTTTCGTAAGCTGTCAATGTTTCCCTTAGTTGGTATACCATCTCATATACATTAAAGGAGAAGAATACCCAAGAAACAAGATGTATTGTGCTGAACAAGTGCAACTCTTACCTTACATTATTTTAAGACAAAACAAACAAGAAATAATATGACCCGCTGAAAAGCGGATCCGAACTTCACAAGGATGAGCTATGGGCGCAGCCATTTTGTCCGAAAACTGGGCAAAGAATAAGTTTTGCCTACAACTCCTTGTGTGTTGCAATAATGTGACCTGCCACGGCAAAATGAGGAATGTCCCCAAATCTCATGTACACATTTGAGATTTATACATGAGAAGGAAGACCAATTCTTCAGCTTTCTAATGATACCAAATTTATTTCTGTAACTAAGGCCTACTGCATTAGGGAAATGCGACGCAAGAAAGATGACACAGCGCGCTGTCGATGCCAGAAAAACTTTTCGAGAAAAACGGCTTCGAAAAAAACTTGTGTCACGCAGCTGTTGCAAATGAAGATCAGAAAATCTAATTTTTAACAGGTTTATTGAGCCTTTTGACATTTTGGTAATAAAGTAATGTATAGGTGATGGCATAAAGGGCCTTAGTTTACATGGAGCCGGAGCCTGAGCCTGAGCCCAAGTCGAGATTTGGAAAAAGGCCCAAGATTCACGGTTCAGAGAATTCAAAATATGATGTCATTTACTGTCTATAACATTTACAAGTTGGCAAGGTATATGTAGCGGCAACATTAATATTATTACAAAAAATACCACGCTTCATGGGAGAATTGTAAGCAAACGACACGAAATTAAAGACCGGTCATGGTTCACGGCTAAAACTAATTACACTGTTTTAGTTGTCGGTTCCAGAGCATGTGGTTTATACAACCTTGTTTTCAACCGAAGCTTTTGTGGTATACGTTCAATGTGTCGTAAATGCAACCTCGTTCCCATTGTCCACGGTGTATCAGTGTAGCCAAGGGCCCTATATTCGTTCTGTGCATAGAGCCGCCATATTGGCCAAATTGCACTTACAATGCATTTACAAATTGTTGCCCCTAAAACTCACGACTATCTCACTTCGGTAGCAACATTTGTCTGACAGATACAGGCGGCTAACATTGCGCAATTACGAGTCAAGCCTCCATAACTTTGGCTCAGAAAGTAAATTTCTCGTCATTGTATTTGCGCTATAGAAATTAAATAACAAGTATTATTTCCCTTTTTTTTATTTCTCGTTAAATCTATACTCATTTTAAGGTACAAACATTATATATGTCTCAGGCATAATCACCTTTAATGTTTGACTTTACTGACCTTCCTGGCATAATGCACCTTTAATGATTGACATTTTCTTTCATTATGCACGACATATCCTACGATATACACCACATTGTGAACTATGCGTGTATTTCATAATTTTGTTTTCAACGCATCTCAAGCGTTAAATGACGGTAACTTGGCACCAGTCCAGCCACGGGCAGTACCGGTACTAATTAACACTCAACGCACATTCAAAATTACTTCGAACTAAACCACGGTTTTTTTTAACAAGCCCGTTATGCTTCATTTCCCTAAATAATAACAAATGCGGGTAAGATTACAAAGTCGATATTGTATAACGGCAGTGGCACAAGAAAAAGGAATGTTAAATTGTCATGATCAAAAACGAGGGTCTCAGGGCTTTCTTTTGTGGTCAAAATTAATTTGCAAATGAAAAGACGCGTGACGTATTGGCAGCGCTCATCTGAAACGATCTTGCCAGTGCTAATTATAAATTTGTCAATATAATGACACAATTGCGTTTTCCCGGGTTTATTCCGCCGTGTTCAGTTTAAGTTTTCAAAGAATATCCGAATTAGAGAACTGTGAATGGAAGTTAAACGCAAAATTAAGACCATTAAGAATTATCTGGCTACGCATCTTAAAATTACACGCGAGTCTATATGGAGATGATCAAGCCGTTCACCTAGCGTCTACTATTGACTCGTGTGTAATCATTTTTAAGTCATGGCCAATAATTTGACACACACACACACCCATTTTCATTGTGCAATTGCTGCAAATTCAAAGTAACATTTTCTGTGTGGTCGGTTTGCGATTCTCATGAACCATGCATTTTCAAGAGTTATAATTTCGCATGGTGCAACCGCAAACCGTTTACATTAATTTCCACCAAACATATCATTTATATAAAGCCACAAATTTGATTGGCAGTAATCCATTTTTTGTTACCTCATGAGTTGACAAGAACAAAACCGACTAAAAGTGTTGACAGCAATTGGTGAGGGTTCAGTTTGTATTACCCTCCAAAGAAATGACTAATGACTTAATTATTATATAAAAGCTTACTTATTATCAAGATGGTAATGTGCCCCCATTGATGCGAAAAAAAACCCTAATCTCTAAAGATCGCCTGTAGGCGATTTTCTGAAGTATTATTGCTGCATCTATGTGGCTAAAATTTCTACAAGGTATAGTTTTCTCGACATAGGTTCCAATTACCAGTGGAAATACCAATCATGTACACAAAAACAAGCATGCGGTTTTTAAGGTTTTCTGAAGTATTACAGCATCTATGTGGCTGAAATTTCTACAAGGCAGTTTATCAACATTCTTTAGATATGTAATGCTGTTGTTCCTGGAATTCGTAAAAAAAAGGTTTTATCTGCAAATGATATAAAGGGCCTTTATAATATTTTTGTGTGTAAATCTTGCTTCTTTTCAAATCCACAAGTGAAAATATTAATACATGTACCAATATAAACTGATTTTCGCATTATGGACGAAAAACTTCTTCGAACAAAATACGCACAGTGTCAACATACAGAGACTTTATAGTGGCAATAAGTTACATTCCGCGAGGGAGTGTGCAGCGCGTGGCAGCGGGACCGAACGAAAGGCAGGTGAGGTTGTCTTCATGAATTTTAATGTATCCCTTCGCCGCATTGATTGCGCGTTAACTGTCCATGTGTGTGTGTCCGCTGTGTTGGGTTGTTTGCCCACTGTGATGACTGCATACTGATATTAATCCCGTGTGCACGCTGTGCCACTCCAACTGCACTTCAACCGTAATACATAAGTCAAACATTTACCGTTGCCGTGTTGTCTAAGACTTCACGACACTGAATGCATCATGTCGATAGTTTGTGTTACAAAAGCAGATGGCTATTGAGGAATTTAAAATTTCATTGAGGGTCTTGGGCCTTTTTCCAAATCGCGGCTTCGTCTCTGTCTCCGGCTCCGTTTCCATTCCGCCATCTCGAAGCCGCATGCCAAACTTCGGCTCGGCTTCAGGCTTCATTTTGAGGCTTCGTTTTGGCCCAAATGAGGCTCCAAAACGAAGTCAACTAAAGAGGTGACTTCGGCCGGCTTCGTGACGGCATGAACTGGAAAATCACGTGACAGCAACAAAAACTTTGTGAACTTTTGCAGGTTTGCCGCCGATAAAACTCGTCTGCTAGCGCTTTTAAAAAGCCGGTAAAAAATAGTGATAGGCCTACTAGGCCCGACTAGTGTGCCAAACGGTTTTTGGTTTGGCTTCGCTAAAGTGAAGCCGGAGGCGGTTGGAGCCGGAGCCGCATGAAGCCGAAGCCTGGAGCCTGAAGACGGAGTCGAGATTTGGAAAAGGGCCATGGTGCTTTCTTTTGTGATACAATTTGCAAATGAAAATACGTTGACGTAATACAATTAGCCTCTGTCACACACTCAAGCGTGACCGACTAAAGCGGACAATTGTCAACATGGCGGCCGAACACAAACGCTAAACCCTTTGTTCCATTCGCCATATTGACATTTGTCCGCTCTCGGTCCTCAATGCGCAAGCGCACTGGTCACGCTTGAGTGATATGACATAGGCTAATGGCTCAGCATCTGAAACAAGGCGGCCAGTGCTAATTTGAAATTGTTCAATGTTGGTGAGTTTTAACAACCGGTTTTGCACTCATACAGTGGTAGTACTGCATTCCAAACCAATAACGGAACCAAATTTAAAGGCAGAGGTTCGTCAATGCGCGCGTGAGGCCAAATTCGTGCCACTAAATACGCAGATCCATGCCTTTGCTCTGGAGCTGCGTATTTCGTGGCACGAAGTTGGCCTCACGCGCGCATTGAAGAGCCTCTGCCTTTAAAGGAGCGTGACCAGAGTTTCTGGAAAATAGTTTTCGATGTAAGTTACCAATATTATCAAGTAACTCCCATACACACCTCCCATGTCCCAAAAACCCGAAAACATTCGCAATTTCCAGTAAAAAATTGAACAAAACTATCGAGTCGGCTTTCAGCGGATAAACGTTGATACTGGAAAATTAGTTTACAAATAATCGGTGGATTTTCGACGATATCCTCGGAAATATGCGGCCTAGAAGCGCAGGAGTTTCAGTTTCGTAATCAGAAAAATATAACGGATGTTATGATATAAAAATCTCATGACCCATAAGGTAAGTCCCGGGGAGTTATGGGTAAAAAAAAGTGATCTGGTCACACTCCTTTAATTGACGTCATCCAAATTGAGGTAAATGCTTGACATCGCGTCTAGATCGGTCGTTTGGGAATTCGGTCATTACAATACAGCGACCCGTGTACCATGAAGGCTTCGCTTGACCAACGGCGTGTGGTCTGATATAGTACTAATACAAACAGAGCAGCACATTTCAACCAGCCGGAAAGTACTGAATAATTACAACCTTGTCCTCACAACCACGGGTCAATCACTCTAGCGTGGTCAACTGACCTAATTTTCCAGAATAAATTTTTAAAAACTAATTTGCTGATTGGAATGATGGCAGACTAGTCATGACCTTAATTTTTCCCCAGAGGTAGTCTGGTACCATCGTAATCAACATGTTAAACACGTATTTTATACAGAACTGATTTTGGAGATAAGATTGAAAATGGCCTCCTCGTGAAAACGATCAACGGACCATGGAGGTAGAACGGACATGGGTCATTCCATAAATACGGAACCCAGTGTCCCCCTTTACGTCGTGACACTTCCGGAGTTGATTGTTATACATACCGGGTTTAAGAGAACGGTTACCCTCAGCATATGAACAATATATGGCCTCGTAAATCGAACAACACCTTTGCCTGTTAATATTACCCAAAACATGACGAGAACGATTCAATAAACTGGTGCGATCTTCTAAATGCAAGTGCGACATTTTGAAATTTATATTGAAGAATTATTGAAATTTTGCTCATAATATAATTTGAATTTATAAGGTACAGGTTCTACAGGTGGTTTAAACCAGAAGCTACCTTTTCCAGAAAGAACCTGGTCAAAAAGACTTGAAATGTAATCGTAAGAATTTAAAAAATGCCTTGGTGTCTCCACTTACGTCGTTAAACAATTTTCTCGAATATTATCAAAACTATGACACCAATACATGTCTAAAGGTTTGGAAATTGTTTCAAATATCCTACACTATTCAGAAATTGCACGGAAATTTCCTCAAAATATTTTGGTAACTTGAAAAGGCCATTTTTACAAATGCATAAAAATGTCACACTTTGGCCCCCATATTTATGGAATGACCCACATACTGTGCACACTAGAAATAGTTTACACGGAAGGGCTCACAATTATCTTTTTGCGTATTTTCGTATGAATATAGCGTATGCTGTACTTTTTTTCACATACACACTAAGTATCCAGATGATCAGACTAAATTGTTGTTGCTATGTAATGTGACACGTTGCACACGACAGGTATGAAGTACATATTATCAATACCGTGTTTACGGTAGAAAAAAATGGCATAGAGCAACAACACTGTTGGTTGGTTGGTAGGCGTGCCCCACATAGCAACAACAGCACAGTATGTGACTTTCTAAACTGCACCTCCATTTGAAAAAGACGAATACGGGGCGACAGTAATAGCACAAAGGTTACGCAAAAGGCTATTTTTTTCCATCCTAAGTTTTGGTTTTTCCATCAAATCTTCAGACTTCACTGATTGATATGTCATTTTAAGGAAGGGCAATAATGGCCAGCCTTTTTTACAGTTACGTGGACTTAGTGTCAGTTTACACTCGCTAAATCGTTTAATGGGAATTTGAAAATTAAACCAAAATGAAAACAATGTTAAAATGTACCTTGCCTTTAATAATGGAGGATCGAACCTTCATACAACCACGTACAATAAATTAAATATTCGTCCAACGTGTCAAACGCCCGTTGGCAACAATTTCACGATTAGATCAGGTGGATGTCTTAAAAAGAAATTTGCGTACAATATGTCAAAATTATCATCGATCCAAATTACAACCGATTTACGAAAATGGCTGAAATTATTCAGCTCATTGTAACAGATATATTGACAAATTTCAAATGAACACTGGCAGCCTCGTTTCAGATGCTTTGTAATACGTCACTTGTCTCTTCATTTGCAAATGTTATCACAAATGACAATGGATTTCCTTAATAAGCATATAATCAGCTCAATAATTTCAGCCATTTTGTAAGTTTGTGACTCTTACTGCACAGACCCAAACATCGGTGTTGTAAATTGGGAATAAAACTCACATGGTTAAATTTTTAGACCCCTTTAGACTCTTTGGTTTTAAAAAAAAAACTTTCAAACTATTTTCAGCTTTTCCAGCAGCAGAAAACAAAAACAACCCTGCACTGAGACCCTTTTCTCCCGCTGAATGTTCGATAAAAATTACGCTGATCGTTAAAGATGTGGGTCGCAGCTTGAAATTGGCTGGATAAAGATTGGAGCACGTTCCGCTTACTTCCAGTTGCTTCCGTCCAATCTAATTATCAGGTTTTTGCCCGATCCACCTTGCTGATAACCTCAAAACATCATTTCATCATTTGGCCAGCTATAGGCCTTGGGAACATCACACGGGCTGCTCATAACCGGATTGGCATGAGCGTGATCTCATTGCTGTTATTTTTTTCCATCTGGGTCTAGTTTCCTTGAATTTTAAAGCTCATGTATTAACTATGTATTACCCGAGAGCGTGCCAATTCTTATTGGTCGAAAACACGTCACGTGGGTGGTTTTAAACGAATGATAACGTTAGCCCATTCAGAGCTCTCGGACTAATTCAGTGATTTCTGCCTTGACACCGTGGCCGAGTGGTTTGGGTCATTGACTCTATACACCGTGAAAACGTGGTATTGCGGGTTCGACACCTGGTCGTGGCACCTGTGCCCTTGAGCAAGGCACTTAACCACAATTGCTCCAACCTTCGGAAAGGACGTAAAGCTGTTGGTCCAGTGTATTGTGTATGTAACGCTGTACAGGTCCCAGAGGACTCTTCCGTAAAGAGTTATGGGATTCCCCGGTATTTTTGGTCATCGGCTGCCAGTGGCGCCACCCACCTATGTTTCTCGATTTTTAGAAACTTATAAGCTTCATGCAACTCAGCCTAAGGGATGCGAAATGAAGTTCCATCGGCCCATTATAATGATTCCATACCGATGACTGAAGACCGAAGAGTTTGCTAGTCACGCATTATTAATGCTAACCGTGTGAGAGACCGGCCTGCCCCCAGGCCGGGACTGGCGTGAGTGGCGTCGGCTCCATGCGGACAACAGGTCAAGAGTTTACCCATGCCTATTTCTCGTGATGGCATTGGCTTGCGAATGAGAATATCGCTGCTGTCATTATGCAACACACGGTACGCGACCGTTCACACATGTAGGTAGGTCTGGGTGTACTAGGGTGTGATTGCCGAATTACAAATAAGCGATCGTATGGAAAGGGGAGCAGTCTAGGCATCGATATACACTTATTGTGAAACAGTTTATGTGGCATAATGATCCATTGAAAGAAAAAAGCAGTATGTTTCTTTGCTGGGGGTTCATTATTGAACAAATCCCGTGCACATTGTCAAGTCAAAATTAAATGCCATTTTGAAAAGAAGAGGAAATTATCCATCTTGGATGCATCATTATTCCACTGGAATTGTTAACAAAATTTAGGCCTGCAGGATGGACATGATTATTAGCATTTGAATGCTCCATTTCTTGCAATTTTCTGTTACTGTACTTGCTATTGTTCAATGCGTGTAACCAGCCATGCATGATTGCTCACGCGTTAACTCCATATCATGCTGGTAGAGAACTATTGTGTGGTCATATTGATATACAATAATGTGCTTTTTATGAATTATTTTTAAAAATTATTTGAACTTTTACCAGTGTCCAAGAACTTCTTTTGCCGAGTGTATATACACTGGATGAAGCAACGACGTATAAAATTGAAGTCACCGTCCGCCATTGTACCCCACCAAATACAATGCATTGCCTAGACTGGTCATACTGTCTTCACTAGTCTACGTCATGGTCTACATGTGTTAAGTGGCATGCAAGCAATCGCATGGACCGGGGAGCAGTCTAGGCCAGACATTGTTCGTGGCTTCAATTCTCGTATAGCCAACTGCTATGGCATACTTAATCCAGTGTATATATATATCGATGAGTCTAGGCAAGCTTTGCTTTATTTTCGCATGGCAATTTGTTGAAAATAGTTCACTGAGTCTGCTGCCACCAAGAGTCTGAAACTTCCCCATTAACCAAGTACGCATGCGCATGAGCAGTTTCAAATTGCATGCCGGGAAGCGATATTTTTTTCCGTACCGTTGTTTAGCGAACATTGCTTCTGATTGGTTTAACCCCTATGCATATGTTGCATACTGATGTGTTTTGTCGATAACTACCTCAACATAACCCCACACCATACCACACTCTTTCCTCAATTAATAGTAAAAAAAAAATTTATACGAAATTCGATAGGAGATTCGAACCTGCAATCTCTCGATTGATAGCACTACGTCTTAACCACTAGGCTACCAAACGACTCGACAAACTGTTCAATTTTCTTTCTTATATCCTTTTATTTAATAACTCTTGGAGGCGCTATATAGAAAATATGAATATTCATTTACAATGCACCAATCGATGAAGCCCCATAGCGAATATGTGGTACGGAAAAAAATATCGCTGCCGGGAAATCAAGCACCTAAAAGCATGTCATCGAGTAACCGCAGATAGAAACGGACAGCACGCAAGCAACGCAAGCTTTGCTCCAACATGCTCGTGCATGAAAGAGGACTACCTGTTCTTGCAAACGCCGAAGGTGATTTGTCACCGCATCCCCCTCAAGCCGTAGGGGCGGGCTCGGGATCAATTACCGCCGCGGACTTCGGAACCAAGCCGTGAAAAATGATGACTTGAGAGTTTTGACATGATGTTGACACAGCGAGACAGACACAGCGGCCACTGACTTCCTGAGAATCAGTCTTCTTCACGATGCATCTCCACTGACCTCTACACAGTGGAAAGATGTACAACAGATGGCTTTCCGAGCATTGAAGTAAGGCGTCTGCCATCTTGCTCCAGGCAAGACAATGCTTCTGACATGCAATGCAATGGACAAGACAGACAGCGGCAACTGACCTCCTGAGAATCAATCTTATTCACTGACCTCTATACAATGAACAGCTGTACAACCGCTCGTGGTCATGCGAGGGTTAGCCTTTTGCCTGTTACATTTGCAAAAGGGTTGGCGCCCGAATTCTTCCCTTTCAAATGGAGGTGCAGTTTTAGAAAGTCACATACTATGCTGCTGTTGCTACGTAGTGCACGCCATTACCTAGCAACAGGGAGTCTAGTTGGGTTATGCCATTCTCTCCCATGGTGAACATGGTATTGATTCTGTACTTTATACCTGCCGCGTGCACCACATAGCAACAAAAAAATAAGTGTATGGTTGTGCTGCTAACTAATTCTAAGGCATGGCGTCATGGCTGGAACGATCTGTTTTTATCCAATTCGATAAAATTTGTTGCGAGAAACACGAATTTGTCTCAAATTATCCAGAGCCAACATGTAGTGTATTTCGTAAAGTAGAATGACCTGTGAAAATAGCTTCATAGTCCCTGAAGGATTGGCGCTCTTTGGTGGCGATTTTCCTTAAGTTAAAACCTAAGCTACAAGGGGGTTCGGGTCGTCCAAAACCACAGCTAAAAGTGTAATGGAGGAGTATGTATTCCGTGCACACAAAAAGTAGTGGGCGCGCACATCATGTCTATGTACTGAAGATGACTTCATCGGGATGCCGTGGCACGCATAGACTTGATGTCAAGTCTGTAACTAGACCGGTTGTTTCGTAAACGGCAGCAGCGTAGTCGCGAATGGACTGGAAACAAGTCTAATCGACCTCTAGTTACAGACTTGAGAAACCTGTTTCCGTTTTGTACACGGTCTATGGAGATTGCTACCAGAATTGGACGTAGAGAGCTGATTGGTCGAAACGCGGGGCTACATTAATATTCATGTTACTCCTTTAAATGGATGTGTTTTTGTGAATTTCATCTCCATCGTAATATAACGCATGCAGCAAGCTTGAAGTGCACATTTTTTAGGCTACGTAGTACGTACACATGTAAGCCTATTCGACTTGATCAGTTTATGCGAATTTGGGATTATCGATGGTTTTTGTTTAAAATATAATCGCAAACGCTGATGATTGCATGATTGCAGATCGTGGTTTTGGAGAAAGATAGAGCTGACATTTTGAACAGTGCTGTCAAGCATGGGCGCCAAAGAATGGGGTTGTCGGCCTCGTTGAAACCGAAGCTAGGGATTTGGAAATCTGTGACATCGTCAGCCACACAGTCGTGACACTATTTTTGATATCTGTTGCAACTTGTCTGTTGTGTGAAAATGGTCTGTTGTGTGAAAATGTTGTGTGAAAACTCAAAATATAAATTTTGAATTTTTTTCAAAGTCTCATAAGCAAATGGGGCAGTTTTAATGTGCTTTTCAAGCTTTCGGTCAAATATGTCACCTTCTCAACATTTGCCAGTTTTGTATGACAAGGACGCAGATCTTCGATGGTGAGGAAAGATTTGTTTGCAGGACTTTTTCTAATCTGGAGCGAAGATCTGATTTATCAAGACTGTAATATTTCTTGCAGGATAGCTAGTAAAGTCGTGTTACAAACTAAGCACGCACGCCACTTGTAGGTATTATGCCGACCATTTTAGCCACCAGTAATAGCTAAGATAATCTCAGCTCTTGTTTTATCATTTTTCATTGGAATGTGGTCTTTTTAGACCACATCCCAATGAAAAATGATAAAACAAGAGCTGAGATTATCTTAGCTACACCAGCAACACGTTTTGAAAATCAACTGGCGGCGAAGAAGAATGTTACAAACAAAAGCCAAAATCCAATTTGTAGTAAACAAAAAAAAACACCGGGCAAAATTACTGACCCGCCAGCTCGAGTTTGGAAAGTTGGCAGTGCGCTCGATCCCTTTCAATTTTACATAAAGCGCATCTTAGTCTGTGGTGCGTTAACTGGACTGCAGTGCCACAACAGTTGGAAAACGATAAAGCAACAGAAGGTAAACATAGTTTTAATACATTCTGCTCAGCTTCATTTGTTTTCTGCGACGTGGTAAAGGGCTGTGCAGTTTAATTTATCGATGTATTTTATAGCCCTTGACGTGACACAAGTAATTGGCGCAATCACATCTAAAGGGACTGATACCGAGTTAATACTTGAATATGATACTGTTAGAACACATTCATCAAAAGAAGCTGATACAAGATCTCCCATAATCATTATAGGGGAGATCTTTTTAATGAATATTGTTGTACATTTATTTGTACATCATAAATGCTCTTGACTGTAACTTAACATACTACATTTCACTAAACGCTTAACACAGTTTCTCTAAATAACAATATTGAAGTTTTAAAACACGCATTAACCGAATCAGATAACATTACATCCCCTCTGGTAGAAGTGGACGTTACCACGGCACGATGGCCGAAATGTTATTGGCTGGTTCTATGGCAACAGCGTGATTATATATTACGCGCCATGAAGCATTAATATTGGCGCGAAAACAGGTTTCTCAAGTCTCTAGACAGGTACTATTCATAACAACGACTGTTGCGTGTGGGGATTATAGGCGTCAGACGGACCAAATACGACTGTCTAGAGACTTGACCTCAAGTCTATGGCACGCATGGCACACTTTTTACTGTGTTGAAAACGACGACTGTTTCATGACCCAGACAGTAAACATGACCCCGTTTTCACTTTGCACAAGCTTGCATACAAATTACTACAGCGCATCCTAATTGGAAATTTGCAGTTGCACCCGGCATAGGCATAGATAGATTTTGTTGACGAGATTCCGTAACCGGTGAAACTGGGGCATTTACTATTGCAATTATACGGAAACCGTTTTCTTGTGGGGTTTGTGAGGATGACCGAGAATACAATGAAGTAGTCTGAGAAAATGTAAATTAGGCGCTCATTTTGTTGGCCGTTTTTTTAAAAGGGGGTCGGTCGGGGATGTACAAGCTGTAACTTAACATACATGCATCAGCCGTCGACGTATTGAATGATTCTATCAGAGTTTTAGTGCACTGCGCGCCCACGCGCCACCCAAAACCACACGGAATAGGAGGCTAAACACACATAGGCCGATGACCACATAACTACATACATGGGTGGAGTGGAGGTGAGGCGGTGAATTGGGGGAGGGGAGGCATTTACATTGGATAGACTACTGAAGTAAATACGTCACCCTATTGTTAGTTGCCTAAGCAATGGCTCTACACTAAAAATCACTGAACCGTGTCCCTGTGCTTTTAAAATGGTGTTTTATCTGGCAGCCATGATGTTTGGAGCCAATTACCATGGCAACACGTCACACTCCATACTCCGGCAACTAAGGCCCATTTATGCCATCTATTTTAGCTTTAAAGCCCAAATAAATAATTTGCAGTTACCCAAAATTTCACTTCACGAGTATAAAATGGTACCTTTGTGGGAGAAATTCCCAACTGAAGGTGTTTTTTTTCTTCCAAATTGTCTGCAGACATTTTATACCATTCATTCAACACAAAAACTGTGCATGGATTTTTTTACGGTTTTCTGAAGAATTACTGCATCTATGTGGCTTAAATGTCTACACGGCAGTTTATCAACATTAATCATTTAGTTATGTAATGCTGTTGTTCCTGTTCTTAAAACTTGTTGAATCATATTATCTGTCTTTCAGCGAGATTCCGCATTAAGCACAACACGGTCACGAGGCGTGGATTATGCTTAGCATGCACGCGATTCGAGTGCGCACGTCACCTGCCTCAACCGAGCCTATAATATAAACATTTATTTTCAGAAATCACCTCTGTCTGATAATGCATTTTGGTGCCACGCCACAAACATTCTTGCCTACCGCTGGATTTATTATTTATTCGACCTCTAAAATGTGGTTTCTTTTGGAAAATGTTAAATTTCGCGTAAAAAATTTGAAGTAACAGAAAACTGGTTTTATAAAAAGACAACGCCGTTTTAGAGCGCAGCTTGCCTGCTTAGTTTTATGAAAATGCACATGGAGTCGCGTCCGACGTCCCTAATGACGAAATAATATGCCACCGAGTCATCGCCCTACATGTAACAATCACTCGTCCGCGTGTTTCGCAGAAAGTCGACTAAAGTATAATCATTAGCACAAACCTCAAGGGACAAAGGAATACAATAAATCCGGTGCGACGCATGTACGATGTTGTGTTTCAATATGGGGAAATACATTGTCATACCAGTCTAAATAGGAAGGTGGCTTCACACAATTTCTTGAAAGCATGGACACATTTTTCATTATTTTCTCTATCACACATGCACATATCGCCGTTTGTTGCAGCCTTCCAATCATGTAATCTAATTTGTGTTAACATTAATATTTTCTTATTCTATAGCCGCACCTTGTACATGTTCTCGCCCTTTTCCACGAAGCTGGTATAAGCTTAATAAAATAAATTACAGCGTATATCGAATTTCTGCTTATCAAATACATATATAAAGATTTACAGCTTAAATGTCATTTGATGCGTACATCTATTGGTTCTTGACACACATTGGTTCATATTGCCAACTCAGCTTAGCGTAACTGCATCTGACTAAGACTTGAAAGCTGGTTGCTAAGTAACCAAGACATGATGATCATTTTCTCTTCTCCGTCGTCACGACTAGGTTCGTGTGTTCTATGACAGAGATTGAAAAGTGAAATCACCCCGTGTAATGGATAGCAAATTACAGTATAAATTAACTAAGTCAGTTTCTCTTGATGTAATTTAATGATGATAAAGAAAAGAAATGTAATACTCGCGACCATCACATTAAGCCCTGTGTACAACGTATGAAATTGGCTGTGTTGCGCGGATGTGTGTAATATCGCGCGATGTGTGTAATACATGTATCGCGCGACGTGTGTAATATCGCGCGACGTGTGTAATATCGCGCGACGTGTGTAATATCGCGCGATGTATCGCGAAATGCGTGTACGTGTGTCTGTATTCAAATCGCGGACGTTTAACAACAGGAACAATAGCGTCCGCGATTGCCAAGGACGTCCGCGATTTTGAAATCATGTACAAAAAAAATAGAGCAGTCGCCCAAAAAAAGTCCAAACAAAAGATGAACAATGGGACATCCGCGGTGGGAGGTGGGTTCAAGACTGCATGTGTCGCGCGATGTGTGTCGCAATATGTGTATCACAGGAAATGTTCTTGAGAGAAACAAAAATCGAAATCCATGTACGATATTTCTGAAAATCACAACAAAAGTCATTCATGTATCACAATATACACGTGCACAAATATTTTTAAATTACAAGAACGACGACAGGTCGATTCTTGAAATGTTCGATTTTAAAGGTAGTAGGGAAAACGTCAACCAATAATTGGTATATTTACATATACTGGCCCAGGGCCACAGAGGTGGACGTCGGGGGACTTAAATACCGCTATATACACCAACCTGACCTCCGCCATAATGTCGCAATGATTTTTGTGTCTTTGTTTCTAAGATGATGTGGGTTCTTCCTTTTAGACTAAAAACACACGACCAAGCCATAATTTCCGAAGTACTCTTGGAAAAGGACGGTCAGCGGTTCTACATTTTATACCTGGCGAATTTGCGAAGCGTCCGGTTGAAAATTAAGCACGAAATCAAACATCGTTTGCGTAAATCACGTTCGAGCTTGCAAGAACTACGTGCAGACTTGAAAACATGCCTACACTAGATGTTCGTACAGCACTGTACATGTAAATTAGTCTCATTTCGAGGTGTTAATTTTGCATTTCTTAGGCCTATACAGATAAATTAATGGGTTATTTTGTTGCTATTAAACTTAATTTTCCCAGACAGCTTCAAGTCCTGTGACATTTTTAATTTTCTATGAAGTTGATCATATTCACACTGTTCGCAGTGAACATTTACATGTAGTGCACAGTGCATCCTCAGTAAGATTCGTGATATTGTGCAAAAGGTCGCATTTTCAAACACTCTTTCAAGACATGACACATCTTGACATGATCTGCGTGGGTGTATACACACTGGTCGTAATAATTACGCGCCATTTCGGCTCCAGGGCTCCCATAAGGGCACGCAACAAAACCTTGAACATAACAGGGTGAAATGAGCCCTGGATGATCGAGCACGGATGTAATTTCTTTCCAACATTTCTACACGTTGGAATGGGCCTATACAATAAGGCTTACGTGGTTGAGTCACTTTGAAACTCCACGCAGGAAGTTTTCGCCTAAAATCGTACAATTTCAAAATACGTCAAAGAACAAAAGTTAATTTTCTAAACTTGAAAACATAACAATGGATATTTTTGTATCGCTAAACGTTTGACCAAACACCGCACTTGTTTTCAATAAATTTCTGATTTGTTCCCCGAGCAATGCACAGTTCCGACCTGTCAATGAAGCCGAACCCGCCGACCAATCACAACAGAGCTAGCAGACGGCGCCCACATAGGTCAAAGTGATACAATCATCACACAATTACGCGATTTTCTGCCCATACAGTTTGTAGGTTGTATGCGCCAGTGACCGGGTGAATTTTGGTTTCAATGTCGGGCGATTCGCTGTTCAAAGGTAGGAAAGCGCATTTTTATGAATATATGTAATCCCTGCATTACTAGCCCTTCGCTCGGTGTGTGCTACGGTAACTGTCGACCCTAAAACATAAATACCTTTGAGTTTTCTCCAATAAATCTGTGCTTTCCATGCCGAGTCCCGTTGCTTTGTACGTTGTGTCGCCATTTTTTTGCGATGGCTTGTGAGCACATAGCAACAATATCCAAGGGGCGGGCTAACTAGGCAATCTCGGAACTATGCATTAGAACAGAGTACTAAATGGAAATCGTCACCTTTTGTGTGTTGTTTTAACAGGTTACTGGTCCTACATAAAAGCGGCGAACTGCATGGTTCCCTGCGCTTTATAGCAATGGACATTTTAGATTACCAGCGAATGTTTAGACCCAGTTACCCTGGTAAACGATGTCATGCACATTTAGCTATTAGATAAGCCGTGAGTGGGACTTTGGAAAATGAAGACTTTTAAAAATTGTGGTGCTGGCGGCAAACGAACCGGTACTTTTCCATTGTTACGTCACGTCCGACAGGAAACGCGCATGCTCAATATGACGCAAACATTGGAAAAAGATCGGGTTGATGTTTGCTGCCACCACGCGTCCCAAAAGTCTCTCATTACCACTTTATTTGGAGAAAAACAAGGCATATTTTTGAAGAATCAATGTCTGGGCGAAAGCACGAACTATAGTCAGCGCTCGAACTTGACCTATACTCTAACATCATAACAATATGGCCGCCTTTAAGTCTTGTTCATGCGGATAGACGCGCGCTATCCAGTCACTTTATGGAGATCAGTGCAAGTGTCCCGTTCTGTGTGTGACATTGCAAGCATTATGTAAGCAGACATAAAAACGGCTACTTTCGCGAAATTATACACCCCAGACAAACGTCGAGTGCACGCAAGTGCATAGATCCCAGAGATAAAGTCATCTCAGCTGATGAAAGGATAATCTCTTCACAGACAGTTTCATTTTATTTAAATAAAAAATGCACCTGCGAACGCACATGTCATGCGTCATGTCGAAATCGCCTGGAATAAAGATGGAGCCGGCGATAGCAAGGTTCAGTGCTCGCACTGTCAATTTCATGAAGCTTGATGAGGCAAATTACAAACCGAACATAATTTGACGATAGAAATCCGCCGTAGTCTCGGATGGACATTCCATTAAGTCCCGTGATTCGTACATTTTGCGCAATATGTGCTGTAGGTCTATATTATGCCGCGCTGCAGACCGAACCGCTTATTGAGCATCTGTATGCGTAGCCTACCAAGTCTGATTGAGCGTCGCCATTTTGTCCGGAAACTGGGCAAAGAATGACGTTTTCACGTGCAAATCTTTCGTGCATTCTCATGGCAACACATTAAAAAGTCGCAGTTTTCGCACAAAATGGCGGCACTGATGCCGCCATTATTCCTTTTAGGGCCCACCTGAGAATCATATAAAATACCTCCCCAGAATACTATCCATGGGAAGAAAACAGACAATTTGCAATCTCCAATTTGGATGTGGAATGGTAAAGAACGCTAAAGAAAAATGTGACAAATGATATGGTATCAAAATCTCAACAATCGTGGGGAAAATGGGGGGGGGGGGGGGGGGGGCGGGGGGTGGTCAAAAATGTGATCTGGACACGCACATTTAATTTGGTGAAAGAAGTCCAGACAAGGCATTACCACGCGTTCAATGAAATGGGAATCGCGCATACGTACCGACATGCGTATTGCGCCATAACTTCAAATTACGCACATAAAGCATATAAAGATGACCCGAAATAATCAACTAATAATCCTTCTCAGTTGCCATTATAAGGTGAAAAAAAAGTCAGAGTCGTTTCACTTGTCAGTGCCTGGCATGTTTTTTATTTTTATTTGCGGGTCATCATAAAAGTCAAAATCAACCATCATGAAGGTTTTACATGTCCAAGTTTGCTATCGTCGTTAACCGGCGCGTCGCACCGCGCGCGAAAACCGCCCTCCTTTTTGGCGCCATTTTAATGTGATGTTAATGTTTGCTGTGGCGTGAAGCGTTTAGTGAAGGGCATAGGGCCTAATGGAGCCATAGTCAACATATGGCATGTGTGCTGTGTGACAGTCCACGGAGTTTTGAAAGTGGAAAAGGAGACTCGTAAACACGCGTTTGTAGTATCTATTAAAATGATTTTTCGAGAGAAGAACAACAGCGTGCTCTTAGTGCTTCCAATGAAAATAACATAATCTACGGCAAAAATCACAATGAATCACTTTGGAGTCGCTTTCAAGACTGTTCTGCTTCAGTGTTTTCATCCTGGTGGACCTGTTGGACCTCCTTGATCAAAGCGATTCCTACAGTAATGAAATATACTGTAGAGAATCTGGGAGAATCCTGTAGTTGAGGACTCTTCACCTGATTGAACCTGTGTGAGATGAGCTGACCTCGGTCTCCCAAACAGCCCTATAGAAGGAGCTGAAAGAGGCACTTCGGGCAGAGTGGCGCACCCTGCCTCAGCGGCTCTTACGAAGGCTGGTGCAGTCAACTTTATCTTTGCTAACTTTAAAAAAAAGCAAATCATCAACTACTGCGTTTCACATTCTCAACAAACGCACATCATTACATTGGGAGTTTTAATAGCAACCCAATATCTTCCACTGCATTCAAAATCCTCGCCCCAAATCAACAGTGCACTTGTGAACCGTATTACAACCGGTTATGTCATCCTGTAAAGGTTTCGTGTCAATCCTCGGATAGAAGTTAGACGCTTTGCTAATAAAAACTGTCACCGTAATATCCATTTTCACGCATGTGTTCAAGCGAAATCGCATTCGGCCCAGCGAGCATATTGGTTGGTGCACGGGTCGATTTTCTCGTTCTTAAAGGAGCAGCCTCGGTGGAATAAAAGTACGTCGGCAATGGGACTGCAAATCTCCAAAGCATTGAGGTAGCACCTTTACAAGGTTGCCTGATTGTTCATTTTCACGCATTGCTGAAGCTATCTAAGTAAGGGAGAAAAGACACGGCGCGGATGGGGAAGCATTAAGGGCGGCATTACACTTGGGAATCGGGGGTGCTCGCTGTTTTTCACGCTTGACTTGCGAGGGCCAAGGCTGTCCGTTTAAACGGCAGGAAATCGAAGTTATATGTGAATATTTCACATGCAACATTTGCCGTTTCAATTAACGGCGAATTGTCTGCACCGCGACAGAGAAAGGCCTCTAGTTCCTGCAGCAAAAATGGCGAAATCTTGCACGGGCTTGTATAGTAAGCTCAAACGCATGCCACGTTGATCTCAAACACATCTCTCAGATTCGTAGGCCCGTTGTGTCATTTGCAATGACCCCAAACTTTTACTTAAAATACCACTTAAGAGTGACGTCAGTTATCAGGGTAACTGGGTCTAAACATTCGCTGGTAATATGCAAAGACCGCAAGTCGCCTTGGCAACACGATGGTATTTTCTGTAAGCAAATAACAACTAAAGTTATTATCAATGTGTGCACCCATTGATAATAACTTTAGTTGTTATTTTTTTTAGATGTTTTTTTTTACCATTTACGTAACACAAAATCATGCATGGATTTTAAAGATTTTCTGAAGCATTGCTGCATCTGTGTATATAATAATAATAATAATAATAATGATTAGATTTGTATAGCGCACATATCCAACCTGCAGGGTGTTCAAGGCGCTGTTACCATTATTACCGCTGCCATCAGGGAATCACCAGAACCATTTCGCTTCAACTAGGTGGCTGCTGGTCAGGCGCACAACCCTATCAGCAGTTAGATTGTAGCATTCCCCTTAACAGCTTCCCATATATCGCTTGGGTTGACGAGGCAACTGGGATTAAGTGCCTTGCCCAGGGACACAGACACGTTGGTTGAAGTGGGGCTCGAACCCCCAACCTCTGATTGGGAGTCCCGCTTCATACCCACTAGACCACACGCGCTCCCCCAATAGGCCAATCTGAAATTTCTGCAGATAGTTTATAATTTTGTTTAGTATGCCCTTATTCCAGAAATCTGTAAAAAAACAAAACAAACAAACACATCTTAAAAATTATACATTGGCCTTATAAAATGTTAATCATCAAACGCATGATTCGCCACTTTATTCCAGAAAAAAACGTATGGTCAAAAGCCAACGTCGTCAGTTTCAGGAGTAACTGGATCTCCACGTTCACTTAGTAATCTGAAAAATGAAGTTTAAGCCTATGGTGACACAAAGGGCCCAGTTGCAAAAAAATTTTATAAAATGAACAACAACCAAACATGGGATGAGAAAAAAATCATACAATCCTCATCTGTAGGATTTGAACCCAAGACCTCCGAAACTCTGGGAAGATGCTCTACCAGCTCATACTCTCCCTATGAACCCTTTTTTTCCTGAGCAATGTATTATGAATGCAATATTTAATATGGTGCATATTCACCATTGAAATGCCATAAAATTAACCATAAAAGTGCACAAAATGTCGTAAAATTAACAATAACAATAACATAAACGTCATGGATATAAATAAACGTCCACGAGTCAGGGTAACCCCGCCCCAACCCCACCCCGCCACGTATGCAATAACGAATGGCATCTTAAACGTTAACTCACTGTTGCCACGCCAGAGGCTCAGAGATTTTGTATACACCAATTTTGACATTAGCCCTTATCAATGTGGCTGTCATTAAGTTACCACGGCCTCGGTCTATTATCTTGAACCGAGGTATAGTGAAAAAGTCAATTTCATTTGAGGCGACTACTTGCAATTTCTCGGCGGGGAAAACGTGGACAGGGGTTGACCCAGATAGCGAGAAAAAAGGAGGCTAACCTCTCGGGGTATATTGTTAAAGGAGAGGTGCACGTTAGTTGACTGTGTATACTGGGCTGCGTTCCAAACACGCGAACGGTTTGTTAAGGTTGGCGGCAACGTTTGCTCATGTGGAATGGATTGTTTGCCAAAATACATTGTCAAGATGGCGGCGCCCACAGTCACAACAATCGTACCAACGTTGAATGTGGCTTTCCGCTGCTTTCCAATTTTTTGAAGAGATGTGACACGTTGCTATTGATTGTGTATCGCCAGCGATAAGGGAGAAAACCACGAAAGGTGCAATTTATTTGTTATTTTCCAGTTTGCAAACCATCGTCAGTCGTCTTTTATGTCGACCGTTATGTGGACTAGCACACGTCCACAATCGAGTCAGGTTGTCCAAGCTTGAAAAATAGGGTTAGGGTGGGGGAGGGGGGTTAGGTTGAGGGTTAGGGTTTAGGTAACAGTTTAGAAAAGAACTGTTTTGATTTTGGAAAAAAGGGAAATTTTGGAACATTTCTTAACTGCACGAGAACAAAGAACGTCCACAGTTTGTATGGAACGTAAAGCTGTGTGTGTGATAAAACACCATTACCTGTGTAAGTCAGCCAATATAGTGTCTCATACTACGTTCAGAGAAAACAATGGGAACCCGTGTCTATATGCTTGCAAGAATTGTGCGAAGCCACCTTCCTATGCACGGATAAGGGAGCCATATTAAATACCACAGTCAGGGGTCTAGTTTCAGTCACACGAGGGCACCCTTATATAAATATGTGCGTGCACACGCACTTATATAAATCCATCTTTAATTGTCGTTTTCATATAAATAGATATCATTGGACAACTGGAACCACTTCTATCTTCCATTTGAATAAGGGTTGTTTTTTCGGTCAAATAGTTTATTAAAATGTTGGGACATTGCAAATCTTGTATAGCCTATACGGCTTTAATTCTTTTGCCTAGATCTACGTCACGGTTTTACCAGCTGTCCCAACGCGGTTTGTTATGTTTTTGGTATTTTCATCTAAAATAATAGATAGACTTTGCTGGGGCTGTGTTTTGTTGACAACACTATGTGTATTTTCATTGAATACTCACAAAAGTTTCAAACAGATTTTCATAACCCTTTAAAGGTTTTGCGCATGCATGCTTACAAAAATATGGCGAGCTTTACGACTGCACAGAAAATGACAGTGACGATGACAGATGATAATATTAACCAGGAGTCCGCAAAGCCACGGCACACGCGGTCCATAACAACCCTAAAATCCTCATCCTATTTTCCCTCATCCCAGTCAGATAATGAATCGACCAAGCTACGAGACAGAGATTTTAAACTCTGGCCTTCAACGAAGCTGTGCCAATACGGAATAGAGTCCCGCATACCGCGCGCGCAGCACGCTCGACAAACACAACGGCTTGGACGCGCAACTTGAGACGATAGACATTCAGAAAAGATGCGCCGATACTACACAACACCAAATTCTTTTTCAATTTTTTTATCAGAATAAGAGAAATCAGAAACATAAAAGGACTGCGAAGGGGTAAAATTGCACTGCTAAATTTAGCCTGCCGATTTTATCAATGGCTTTTAACGCTTTCGATCGATAGCGGCGATATAAAAACCGTACTAAATATATCTTCAATAGTCTATTATTATAGACCCGTGGCATTTTTGATGCAGAAAAATAATTCCTAATTTGTCAATACGACTGATAATTGTTTTTGCAATTATGCCAACCATACGGGCCTAAATAAAGTAATTATCGCATAAAACACCCTGTTGTATTTGAATCCTTAACAAAATATGTATTTTCAATCTAATATACATACTTGTATCTGTGGTATTGGAAAATATAAGACAATACTGTCTTGATGTCCACATGAAAGACCCAATTGTATCATTTTGTATGCAAGATAAAACTTTATTATATGGATTCCTGGAATTAAAGCACATATGCAGACAATTTCGCTACATAATTGTTTCAGAAAATCGTTAAAATCCAAATTTGTTTTTTTGTGGTAAGCCAATGCCCAAACGGTACCATTTTGGACAGAAAATGTTTAGTTTGTTACAAAATTATTGCTATCAGCACTTTGAGTAAGTTTGAGTAGGTTGTTTTCTATGTTAACTCATGTAAAATGAAGTCAAATTTTGGGCAAACAAATCGGTCCTTTTCCATTGCTACGTCATATTGAGCATGCGCACTTTGGCTAAAAGTGACGTAACAATGGAAAAGGACCGGTTTGTTTGCTGCCACCAAGCGTTTCAAAAGTCTCCCATTATAGCAGATACCGTTTCACTAACCTGTTTTACAGATTTAAAAAAAAAAAATTCAGTAAATTGGCCCAGAGCAAGGACAAAATGCCTTTAATTAATGATTCGCCCCTGCACCGTCACAACAAACCCTATTATTGATCCAACATTTCCCACACAGTGTCCATTCCGAAACGTGCACTCGCCTATTTGCACAACTCCCGCTGTTCTGCGTGAACATAGAACATGGTTTATCAAATATTAATACGGAATATTCAATATCACTTCAGAACTCTTTAATAAATGAAAACCGGAAAGGACTGCGTTTCAACATTTTGCGGGTAGAAAAATGAACACGATAAAAAAAGGTGCACGGAAGTTTATTGTATCGCCAAAGACTGAAATAAAATGTATACGAGTTATACGGTGTGATTATACTCGCAACATTTAAAGGAGCATGACCAGAAAATGGATTTCGTTCTAACCTAACAGTCACATCAAATACCTCCCTAAAATACTATCCATGGGAAGAAAACAGGAAATTTGCAATCTCCAATTTAGATGTGGAGGCAAAATGGTTGGTATAATCACTGCACTGCTTTATGGAACAAGATAAATTAGTTTACAAAACATCGGTGTTTTTTTGACGAAAATATGCGGATGGAACACGCAAAATTTCAGAATGTTATGAGAAAAATATGACACATGATATGGTACCCAAATCTCAACACCCGTGGGGAAAAATGGGGGATCAAAAATGTGATCTGGTCACGCTCCTTTAAAGCCCAATACTTTTGCACATTTTTTTTTTCTTCACGAGTTGATAGCAACGATAACAAACACCGCATGATTTGTTTCCGTGTAAAATATTACCCTTTGTGGGAAAAATTGCCAATTAACTGAAGGTGCTTTTTTTGTGTAAAAGTTAGCAAACGATTTTTTACCATTCATTTAACACAAAAAAAATGCATTAATTTTTAAGGTTTTCTAAAGCATTACTGCATATAATGTGGATGCAATTTTTACAAGGCAGTTTATCAACATTATTTTGCGTGGTTATATAATGTTGTTGATCCCGTTTTTAAAAGTTTTCCAATCATGTAACCTGTCTTTAAATTGCCCCTCAAATTTCTATAAATAACTTTACACTCAGTATATATTTGCTGGTCTGCAATATGCTATTGTTCACCTCGCCCCCAATTTCGCCCATTTCAACGACCCCGCATACCGCGTTTTATCATCACATTTTGTTATGGTTCCGCAGGAAAATAATTATCTAACACTTAACATATTGTACCACGTTTCTTTTGTGCGGCACTTTTGTCTTTCTGACAAAAGCTATTCAAATCCAACCCAATACACACTATATACAAGATACGAAGAGAAAGGAAAAATAGCTGGCCCGCGATAAACTACAGATAAAGTGCAACTAATACTGCAATTAAGAGTGTAAATTCCCACTATAAACTGAGAAAGGTTTTCGGACTTTCAATTTTTAATTCAAATTATTCGATTTAGATTACTGGGTCGGCTTTTTATTGTTAGGCGGGGTGGTATAGAAAATACATTTACAATTAAAATTGAGAATGATCCCATGAGTTCAATAAAAGGTAAGGATTGTGAATGCTGGGTCGATCCGTAGTGGCAAGTGGGTCTTTCCACAGTAAATGGGCATTTTGGCAACACAGACCATATTTTCGAGGAAATACCTTTGTCTGGTCTCAAAACAAAATAAATAAGTTTTAGTTGTTCTGAAGAGATAACTTAGGCCCAAAAAGGGTTACAAATAGTGTGACAACATGCCTTTCTAAAAACTCTGTGTAAAGATTTCCAATATACGCTCGTAACTGGGCCCAAGTTATCTCTTCAGAATGTCACTGAAACTTATTTCTTTTATTTTGACACCAGACAAAGGTATTTTCTAGAAAATATGGTCTTTGTTGCCAAAATGCCCCCTTTATAATACCGTGGAAAGACTCAAATACCAAATCATGTCTGCGAACAATTCGCCCATTTCACACAGTTCAAACATAGGAAGATAGATTTTGCAATATAAATGAGTGAAAGAGGATTCTTAATATCGGAAAGAACCAGAGGACAACAATAATTCTTCTGAATACAGAGTTTAATTGCCTTGTAAAAATGGGATACCAGCCAAAATTGTATCGACTTGTTTTCTTACAACAGCAGCAGAATAGCAATCAATATACACATCACACACGATTTTGGCGGGCAAACCCATTTTTGCAAATTAAATTTAAAGCAAACAAATTTTGTACGCCATGAAATTAGCCCCAGTGCATGGATTGGTTGAAAACATCACGAAAGAGCCAATAAGAAAGGCTCTTTTCAGCACCTCGGTGTAATATAGGATTTCTCCGTTATTTTAGCACTTATATCAAGCAAATTCCCCAGAACGATACTTTCATTTCGTCCCCGAAGAGCGACAAGCCCACTTCTCAATTTGAATTTAGACAACCAATGGATTTCATTTGCTGTGCAGTATAATTCAATATTGACAGCGTTCTAATTCGTTTCTGATTGCATGGAATTCGTCTCGTGCGGTGATCGGCATTGTATTGAAAAAGCGAATTCGTCTCTTTTCATTCATTTTAGCACTTTGGTCACTAAGATTTTGAGAGTGCATTATTTGCATTTCCTACTGCATGAAAGCCTATAAGTGTTCTGGGTATTTTTGCATTATACTGCATAGCTAATGAATCATTGATGTCTTGTCTAAATTCAAATTTAGCAGTGAGCTCGTCGCGGTTCGGGGACGAAATTAAAGTATCGTTCTGGGGAATTTTCTTGATATAAGTGCTAATTAAAAATAACCGGGAAATCCTATACATAAAGTTTTTCCGAGAAACAAAATGTACAGAATATCGAAAAGGTTTAAAGGTACCTACATGATTGGTAAACTGTTACAAATAGTTTTATCCCCCTATATGTGATTGAAGATATGCATGATTACATGTAAAACCAACCTGAGCAAAAACCAGCTCCGTACTTCGTCTAACCTTTGAGAAAACAGTCAAAAAAGGGTTTGCAGTCATTTCGCCCCAAAACTACTTCGCCCTGAACCACGGCCTGTGCATGAAGTGGATTTGGGGCGAAATTGCATTTGGGCGAGGTATAGTGTTTGGACGAAGTGATTTAGGGTGAAATGGCACTTGGGCGAAGTTGTTTGGGGACGAAGTGGCACTTGGGCGAAAGGGTTTTGGGGCGAATTGAATTTACGTCTCGCGAGACGAAAAACAATTGTTTTGCTCATTTCTCAAAGACTATAGCACTTCAGACAAAACCATTTCAGGAGATATTTTCTGCCGTCATTATTTTATATCGTGTAAGTTATGTGTATCTGTGAACATTTCTGATTCATCGAGATACCAATCATGTGTACTGCCTTTAATCACTTTACTCAATGCCATAGAATCGAATGTATATTTTTTTTCTTGAACGAAAATTGGGATCGACCCTGCACAGCTGGAAATAGAAGCTTTTAGTGTCACTTTTTGTGGGGAAAAAAAGAGAAAACTTGTTGAAGCAAAGAAGAAGAAAAAAATTGAACTTTGATAAATGCTCCAGATCAAATGTTTACAGTGGCAACGCTAAACACGATCGCGACGGACACGAGTGATTAATTCATCCCCAGCTTTGCTCAGGTAAGTGATTCGTTTATGGCGCTCTTTTTTCACTTGTTATATAGGGATTCATTAAGTTGCCACGCTCAAGAGTGCTTCATTTATCATATTCTGAAGCATTTTTTTTCTGTTTTGCAAATGGCCGGTATGGTTTTTCAAGTGAAGACATTTAGCTATCTCTATAACGAGTGGCCAATTTCCTTCTGATTTCAACCGGGCAGACACGGGGCCTATCGGGTTCGGGACCGTTTGATATTTGACGGAAGTTCCATGTTTTCTAAAAGATTTCAGTCGCTGTATCTAACTTTATCATGTCCTCTGCCCATAAAACGAGCTAGGTACTTACACAGATGATAAATGATAATGATAAATTAATATAGGTGTATAATGTTTAGCCGCCGGTAGGCAACACTAGCCCTTTTCGCAAATTCAAACCGAGTCAGGCATAAAAATGTCCACAAGTCAACGGGACGTTGGTAATAATAATAATACTTGTAATTCTTTTAAAGCCACATCAGTAGGCCTACATCATTTGCAATTACCCAAAACTTTACTTCACGAGTAAAAGCGATGATGGTAACAAACACCACATTTTTCCCCGTATAAAATCATTATAGTCCTTTGTGGGACAAATTGCCAACTGAAGGTGATGCTTAAAAAATCGTTTGCAAACAATTGTTTATACCATACGATTCATTAATCACTTTTTCTTTCGTATGATCCCCTAAAGGGATCTAGTTGCTGAAGGATTTGCCGACTTAGTCGTTGCCCTGTAGCTACCTAGGAGGTTCTTTAGCTCAGCCACGAAGTGCGAGAGGACAGGAAGAAATTCTCAGATTTTAGAGGTGGGAGGAAAACCCCACACACCAACGTGATGTGGGGGAAAACCCACGGAATCAAGCAGAGACTGAGATAACCTAATCCACATACTGACCCGGACGGGATTCGAACCAGGGCCGCATTGGTGGCGGGCGAGGAAAGAACAGCTACGCCAACCCGATTCACAAAAACCATGTATGGATTTTGTTTAAGGTTTTCTGAAGTGCTATACTGCATCCATGTTGCTAAAATTTCTACAAGGGAGTTTATCAACATTATTCTTCAGTTATATGCGATGCTGTTGTTCCTGTTTTTAAAATAATGTAGTCTGTCCTTAAAATGGAGATATCTGATGACGTCGTCACTACATCGTGGAGATGTGACAAAGCATGACTGTACAATAGATGTGCAAAATGATTTTCTTGATTACAAAATAAGTGATGTAGCGGAGTAAAAATAAATAAAAGAATGTTTAAGGTATGCTACATGTATCTCTGTGTCTATACATCAGTTCAGCAAACGATGCTTATCTGCATCATTTTATGCAATGCTATATTTGTACGATATCAGCAATTACATGTGGCCATTAATTCTTAAGCCAGGTGCGCTCACGAAGATAATGAGATATGTCGGTATATAGTATTTCAACTTTAAATGTAGAGTAGGCCTAGGCCTACATCATTTGCAGTGACCTCAATTGTTTTCATGAGTTGACAAGAAAAACCTTACTAAAAAGAGTTAATAACAACGGTATACCAAACACCACATCAATTTTTTTCGGTCCAAAATTTTGTTTGTGTGAGAAATTAACAACTGAAGGTGGTTTTTAAAACAAAGCTTGTGCAAACGACTTTTGTTACCATTCAACTCAACACACAGGCCATGGATGGATTTTTCGAGTTTTCAGAAGTATTACTGCACCTACGTGGCTGAAGTTTCTACAAGGCAGTTTTGTCAACATGGGCTTATATCACGAGTGGAAATAACGCTCATTGTAACAGTTTTCCAATCGTGTATATACTTTATATCTTTAAAGAAAAACAGCGTTTTTAAAAGGGCTGCCGATGTCTAAAATACAAAATATTAGTTTTTTCGTTAAAATAAAGTAAATGCTTTAGAAATTCGTTCAAAGAAAAAAAAATCGAATTTGCTGAGAACCACGGACAACATAACTTTAATAAGTCGAGTTTATAGCTGCCGATTCATTTATATAAGCTTATGTGCCCGATCATGATGGGGGTTGACGGGTTGTATATGGATGCTGTTCTGTAACTCTGTGTATATGGGCCTACATCATTGATGATTGAAAGGGGTGGTGGTATTCAATTACAGATGAATAACCTACACTGTAAAAAAAAAAATTTAAATGCCCGTAATTTTACGGTGAATTTACTGTCAAACGCGTTGCCAACAAAAACCGTAAAATTACAGTTATCCCGTAAATGTTACGTTATTCCCGTAATTTTACGTGCTTTCCCCGTACTTTCCCCGTACTTTCCCTATAGGCCGTATTCCTGAACGCGTGAGGGCGCTGTCAAGTGATCCGCGCCCACTGCGTGTTGTGTTCGAACACAAAACGCGCTACGCGCGCACGCCTTCCAGACGTCTATTTTTAATGGAAATCTGTGCGCGCGCCACGGGTCTGCGCGCTCCGCGTACGCGACTTTTCCCCACGTACGTATGCACGTACCCCCACTTTTCTACTGTCGTCTATGGACATTTTCCCCCAAATCACCTTGTTCGAGCGCCCTCCCGCGTTCAGGAATACGGTCTATTGATCACGTTCAAATGACGTCACTTCCTACAAATCGCCACGTGCATCAGAATTTTGAGCGTATTTTTTTTTGTGACGCGCATCGGCTGCGCCGTATTTCAAACAAATTTCGAGCAACACGCGCGCGTGTTTGCAACATGTTACAGCGTGTGCGTATGTGCGCGTACTTGATAGCGTTTTTTAAATACGCAGTAGCATTTCTTCCTACGAAGATGGCGTCTGTGAACGTGATCAATACTTGCCCCTTCCAGTACTTTTTAACTTCTGCTGATTCATGTATGTTTGCGGCTTGACACTTAACTACACAATACACCTGTAGCGGCTTCTATGCTCAGAGTAGGCCTACATCGTATAACCCACGGTTCCACACATCTATACTAAAATTAAATTTACTATTAGTCGCTCATCTGTCGCCAGCTTCAGTTAACTTGTAGCCAACAACTGTCAATTTTGCATCTTTTCCACACACAAAACTCCATTCCAAAAAGCAAAACAACTGAAAACTGAAGAAAATCACCATCTTTACAAGGAAGATCTTTTCAGTTATACGCGCAATCCCACAATGCACTGTGAAAGGATTGTTACGAGCACTTCCCGTAAAATGCATTTACGGGCATTTCCCATAAACATTTGCCTACTTTTTACCATAAACATACGGTATTTTTTTTGCAGTGATTTTGTTTAATTAATCTGACATATTTATCCTTTTAAGGAACGCTACTTGGTATGCATACTCTCCTCGCAAACTGCGTCAGTGCGTCTTACATGTAACTTTAAAGGGCCCCTTATTTAGGATTTTTATCAATGAAATATATGCTTTAAAACAACTCTACTCAGTTAAAGTCATAACAATCCTATTTGGAGCTTGCTTTGGGGGTTAAAACAAAGGTTTTTAGTTTTTATGCTAATGAAAATATGCATATTCATGACCAAGGTCACGATGTCACAAGAGGCAGACACAGGAAAATCACATTTAACTGTGCACAAAAGATTCCACTTTTTTCTCAATTTTCCTGAAACGTTTGTAATCCATGGCTGTTTGAGTTTGTTCTACATGTTGCCTGCTGTAAGCCCTGAAAAAAACTGGGGGTAGAAACTGCAGCAATTTGCCACAAGTCCAACTTGAAGTCTTATGTTTTTTCTTAATTTTTCCCTTCTGTCTTCCTTATGTGATGCACTCCAAACAGCGCCCTCTGTCTGTGATTTATTGCAATGAAATCTTCAAAGTTGAAAAAGGCCACCTTTTATTGATTTTACATCCAAACGAACAATAGTATGTCTTGCTGAACAAGTAATCCATCATATGAAGCAAAGCTTAGGCACAAAGTTGTTTAGCATGTCACAGGCCCTTTAAACACATCACTCAGTCATGTGGAGACTAAGACCAGGGTATTATGTATAGCCTAGTACATAAAACACGTTGTCAACCGATTACGATCAAATAATCTTTATTTATAGCCAAGGCATTAAAAGTAATCACTTAAATGTTTTTATACATTCCCTTAATATCATTAGGCCTAGATGTGCTATAAGATATATGTAAAAATAACTCGACGGCGTCTGATAAAATCCAAAAATCCATTTATAACTTTATCGGTTTATACAGAAGGTAGGCCTATATGGGTTTATTTTTTTCAAAACACAGAAATACATACTAGACTCACGTTTTTAATTTGTTCCATGTGGTTACTGTAAACTGAGAAAACGGCTTTAGTCAAATCGATTTGATGGATGAACCTGTATTAGGCCTATGTTTAAATACATTTGGAAATTCAACTGAGTTATGCAAAACGTAAATGTTTCATTTTGTATAAGAGCGCTGTCCTTGTACTGGAGTGTGCAAGGGATATTAGAATTGTAAATGAGTTTAAATGAATTCGTCTCTCGGTCTATAAACGGAATCCTGCTTAAGTTATTGCATTTAGCAGCTTACGAAAGAAATCAACTGCTAAGAGGCCCAAGACAGTATGACGTAATGGTTTGTTACAAAACGTCGGGTTATAAAACGTCTGCAGGTTACCAAAACGTCTGGTGCCCTGACACTCCTATAGAAATGTGCACACGTGGTAAACCTAGCGTGATGTCACCCGTGCCTCGGGTCCATTTAAAGCCTTGCCAACTTCAGACTGTCAGACACTATGGCTGCGTTCGGGCGTACAGTTCTCGCTACTCCGGAGTAATGCGTGCGCATTGCACTCGGGTCACCTTACGCGAAGGGCAAGTCCGCAGTCCGCATGCGCAAATGGCCATGCATCAGTCAATATGGCCGTCTCTTGCCATGACTGCACAAAAACGCTGTTTCACTGCTCACAAGAAACTGAACAAAATACAGACCGTAAGTCGTGAGAACCTTTCATGCCGTCTAAAGCAGGCCTCCCACTGTGCGATATTTGCCACGAATTAGGTACGATTGGCTACGATTTGCTACGATTGTGTGTAGAGTCTATAGGCAGTCTGCGATAATCGTACCAATTCGTGGGACATTCGTGGCAATAATCGCACAGTGGGAGGCCCGCTTAAAGCAGGCCTCACACTGTGCGATTTTGGCCACGAATTTCCTACGAATTGGTACGATTATCGGAGACCGTCTATAGACTCTACACACAATCGTACCAAATCGTACCAAATCGTACCCAATCGTAGGAAATTCGTGGCAAAAATCGCACAGTGGGAGGCCTGCTTTAAGCGGGCCTCCCACTGTGCGATTTTTGCCACGAATTTCCTACGAATTGGTACGATTATCGGAGACTGCCTATAGACTCTACACACAATCGTACCCAAATCGTAGCTAATTCGTGGCAAAAATCGCACAGTGGGAGGCCTGCTTTAAACAAAGTTTAGTAAGTTGTTGTTTCATTTATCCAGTTGACACGATGAGCAAATTCACCCAAAATCCCACCCATATTCCGCCATCTTCGTACAAATCACATGGCGTAAGGAGTAAGAGCACACTCCCCATTTGTTGGGGAGTAGCGAGAGCATATAGGCCTACTCTCCTATCCTCGACCCGAGTGTCGTTAATCTTGCCGTTCGCGCGCGCAGGAGTATACTCGTGTTAACACGAGTACACGCCCGGACGCAGCCTATAGTACGTTTCACCTTCGTGTATACACCAATCCGGTAACTAAGATCTCCTCCCTGCATGTCCGCCATAGCTGGGGGGCGTCCAGTGCATGGGCTGTGCGTTTTGTGTTGCTGTTACTCATCAGTGTTAGAACGAAAAGCGCTCATCCATTACATGCACGAACGAGCCTCCTTCGCGTATACGCGACGCGCCCGCCTTTGCGTACACGCGACGCGCCCGCCTTCGCGCGCACACAACCCTACAAAGACGCGCAACTTGTTCGAAGTAAACAAATGCAGCTTCAGCAACAACATAAACATACAGTTCATTCAGTGGAAGCCCCCCAGCTATGGCGGATGTACAGGGAAGAAGACCTTATTACCGGATTGGTGTATACGACGACCGTTCTGTGTTTAAAAGTTGTGTTTGTTGATGAGCTATTGGGTCTTTCTATAAATTAGAGGTCCAATGTTGGTGTCCCCCGTTACATTTTACATCTTGTTTTTGTAAATTCGGGACACATTCTTTAAATACTTTCCATCTCAAAGAGTGAGTACATAAAGTACAATTCATACAAAAATGGTTTAAAGGCATTTTAATGATTTTTGTACGACCACCCAAAGGGAGAGGGTGGGGTAACATAAAGTAGGCCGACATAGTAAATACTAATATAAACGCTTCACTGTAAAATGTAACAATTTCTTGCAAAATGATAAATGAAATGGAATATCATAAAAGATACCCATATATCAATTAGCCATTTCCATGTTTCACAGACTAACTTTTTGTTGCTATGTGGTGCACGCGGCAGGTGTGAAGTACAGAATCAATACTTTGTTAACCGTATATAAGAGAATGGCATAAAGCGACAAGAGTGTTGGTTGCTATAGGCATTATGCAAATGTTAAACGCAAAAGGCCTTATTCACTGCGCGTTAACCTATAGGCCTATCCGATCACCGGTGTCCATGCAAGCCACTATACCACGGGGCTCGAGTGCATTGCCTACCGGCCCAACGGACCCATCTACCACTATCAGAATTCTCTCATTTAAGCTCAGGTTTAACTTTCCCCGGGTCACGTGTCCCGTGGGATCGACATCCTCTCTTCCGTCTTCGATTCCTTTTTTTCTAAACATTTCAACGACTCGGTTTTCCCGCTCGCTCCGCGCGAAGATTACACCGCCGCGGGGCAGATAGCCAGTCGCGCTTCAAACTTCTCCGGTATACCCTCCGTCTTGTTTGTGGCACGAAGGCCATAATATCGCCGTGTTTCATAAGATGTTTTACTTCTTTGTCTTATTCTTTTTTCTCTCTCAACAAGACACTTCGTCCCACGTGAGATTTCTCCTCGACAGAAACTGTAAATTCCATTCTTTTTCATCAGAAAAAAAAAATCTTTTACTTTATTTTTCCTTCTCCGTTTCGGAGGATGCCCCGCGGTAATTGCATTAGCGTTTCAAGTTTCAAATTTGTGTCCGTTGGCCAACTCGTCCCATCCTGTGGGCGCAGTCTCACAGGGACAATTTCTCCTATTGAATTATGATGCATGTGATACTGCAATGGCCGAGCAGAAAATTTCGAAAAAGGAAAACGTTCTTCAACCTCAAAACAGGGATGATTACATTAAAACAGGGTTCGGGATGACAGTTCCCATATGCGGCGACGGTGGGGGAGAAACAGACAGATGAGTTTCGATGGGGAACTAATTTCATTTCCCAAACCAGGGCAAAAATCATAGTTAATTTTACTTGTTGACTCAGCTGTACTTGGACATTATTTTTCCAGCAAAGAAAATAAATATAACTTTATTTGGGGCGCAATCTTAATTCATTTTGTAACTGCCTGGGCATTGCCTCTATACTGTTACAACCTCAAGCAAAGTTTAAACAAAATGGCGAGGTTTTTTTACTAATTAAAGGCCCAGTGGATCATTTGCAATGACCCAAAAAGTAATTGACGAGTTTACAGGGGAAAAGTTCTGAAAGTAAAGATTGAATTAATAGCAACTATCCAATGAAAGGTTTTCGCTCAAAATGATATAATTTTACCAGAAAATAATCTGTAAAGATGAAATAATTTAGATCGTTTGCAAACGATTTACTTATTTTTGGTTCGCATCTACGCGGTCCAAAATGCATGGGCGCTGTGTACTTCGTGTGCGTGTTCCGATCCAACGCGATGCATTTTTATGGATCGCGCACACGCAAGTATGTGCGCCACAGAGTGCATGACGCAAGCCACATATAGTATACTCGATCAACTGAGAACGAATATTTGAAACACCCCGCCAAGACCAGGAAAATGCCATAATGCATATGGATTTTCATGGTTTTTTTAAACGTGGTACATTTGACAAAGCTGAAATTTCTTCGGATGAGTTTGTTGATGTCCTTCTTTTGATTTATAATGGTTTTATTCGCAGAATCGCTCAAAAACAGATCATCTACAGGGCCTTTAAGGGAACAAAAGTGTGGACGAAAATGTTACGATGCATTTCTAAGCCCCATTCAATCATTTGTAGTGACTCACAATTTTACCTTACGAGTTGACAAGAAAAACCCGACTAAAAGTGTTCATAGCAATGGGTAACAACTAACAAACACCACGTGATTTTTTTTCCCGTGGTACCTTTGTGGGAGAAATTGCCAAATGCAGGTGCTTTTTAAAAACAAATCGTTTCAAACGGGCTTTTTTTTTACCATTCATTCGTTTTTGCATGGATTTTTTAAGTTTTCGGAAGCATACTGCATCTATGGATGAAATTTCTACAAGACATGCAGTTTATCAACATTATTCTTTATAGTTACGTAATACTGTTGTTCCTGTTTTTAAAAGTTTTCTCTAATCATGTAATCTGTTTGCTCCATATATTTGCAATCAATAGATGTTGTGACCGACATAACATTAACAAAATAATAACTTGGACAAACCGGAAATAAAATGTGAAATTCATCCCGAGCGCAGACAATCCCTTTAAAGTGAAATTTACATTGAAAGTCATTCCATCTGAATCATAACTTATTGCAAAGTTTACAACGACAGACAAGGAGGAAAGCTAAGCAAACGCTTTTATGTTAAACTCTCTTTTTCTTCCATTCTTTGCCAAGCCAATGCATTAAAATGTTTACGATCGGAGATTACAAACAGTAAACAAGAGAGCTTTACTAGACTCAATATTTATGTTATGTTTCTGTCATATATCCTGGAAAACTGTTTTTAAAACCATTTTAAAAAGTACATCCCGCCCTAGATTTAGCAATTAGTGCGATAAAACTTGTCCCAAAACTTAGGAAATAATGAAAAGATATTCTAAAAGCACAACAGGGTGATTCGAGCAATTTCTCAAAATGTCTCTTTTGACTGTATATTAATTTTGTTTGACTAAGAAACTCTTTGCTGTTTCGGGGATAAGATTTTTTATCTCCGAAAAATAATTGTTTGTCTTACGTCTGTTCTGTCCCATACGTTTACAAGATATGTCCCATGCTTAACTTGTAGGCCCCTATACGTAGAACGCGGCACAGGCGGAACAGGTTTCAAACTGCTTTCATGTTATGGCACATAGGCCCTAACAGTTCTTGCCGCGAGGCCAATAATTCTCGTCGAATTATACAGCCGACGTCCGTTTTCTTATTTTAAAAATTTCTAGTCATATTTGTTTACTTGGGCATCTTACGATTTGACTCAAATTACGTAATTTCCAGTTACAAATGGGACAGAATGTAAGATGTAAACTGTAAAATCATTGGCCGTTTCTTACTCTGACGATGGCCAGAACAAAATTCCCTGAGCAATGAAATTACATGTAATTCATTGCGGCAAAATCGCAAAATAAGGATCGCGGTAAGGTATATCTTTATACATAATGATGTACTTAATAAAACAGATACAAAAATCAAGACAATGCATTAAATACGTATAACTGTGTATATAGTTTCGTGTAAATTTACTCAATAGCTTGATACAGTGCGCCAGATACCGAAGAAAAACACAAAACCATTTCCCGCTAAAATCTGGACTTCCCGGCAAATAATCGAAATACATGTACAGTAAATATGTTTTATACTGGTTCACACTTTGTGGCCAAATCGCAGCAAAATCGCTTTGGCGTTTTCAGGTAAAAATTGCGGCCAGGGCGAAAGTAAATAGTCGTAAGGCATTCGAGTGTGAATACGCGAGGTCGGGCGAGATCTTACGAGAAACGAGGCGTTGTCATAGAAACGAAAATAGGTCAATGAGGGATTATTTGCGACATACACAGGATTCAGAGAGAGTGACATGTTTGCAAATTGGTGTTTTTTGGCTTACTGTAAAATAGCGTCAGAATATCTTGTTCAGATGGATATTTTATTTACCCTGCGTGGATTTGCCTTATAAAGCCCCATTACATCATTTGAAGTTACCCAAAATCCGACTTAAAGTGCTGATAGCAATGGTACCAAACACTACATGATATTTCGTGTAAAATGGTACCTTTGTGGGAGAAAAGGCCAACTGAGGTGCTTTAAAAAAAATTGCAGACAATTTGTTTACCATTCATTCAACACAAAAACCGTGCATGGATTTCAGGTTTTCTGAAGTATTACTACATCTATGTAGCTGAAATTTTTACAAGGCAGTTTATTAACATTATTCTTTAGCTATGTGGTGCTGTTGTTCCAGTGTTCAAAAGTTTTCCAATCTGTCTTTAACTTATTACTATTTTTTCGCCATCCAACTTCTGATTTCTGTAGTACTGCTCAGCTACGATTGTATAGCACCACATTAACAAATGAATCACCAAAGAAAAGGTGACTGCCCTGTGCCGGGTAACTGATATCCGTATGTAAACCCTATAGCCCTAGTCTTACCAGATGAAGATATTTTCAGCGTCCTCTCTTGAAAAAAAAAGAGCAAACAATGGTCAATCTTCGATGAAAGAGTATCCCCGCGTGTGCCCTGGATCCAAATAAAATGCTTGCTCTGAGCAAACAGACAAAGACCCTTTTTTCGAGCAAGAAAATGAAAAGGAAAAATCATTTAATTTAATGGAGAGAGGTCATCGTTGAAACTGAGCAAAGTAGCGAACGCAATACAGTGGAACTTGTCTATAGAGGCCACCCTCGGGACCGTAACAAAACTGGCCACTATAAACAGGTGGCTACTTTATAAAGGTTGCATTAGCAATATAAATGTACAAGGTATTTGGGACGTCGGGTGGCCACTATAAACAGGTGGCCTCTTTATCCAGGTGACCTTAATAGCAGGTTTGACTTTTTTTGTGACCCGCCCTGGAAAAGGGTATACATGTAGTATAAGTCGCGCAGGATAGGTCGAGTTTTCGCGACCATAAGTAGAAATCTTTGGCGGATCCACGCTCATTGAAATACCAAAACAAAATATAGCACGAACATTTTAGGCGGTATATCTGGGCACTGCCTTATACTACCTTTTTCCAGAGCGGTTCACATTTGGTATGTTTAGTTTGGTATCTTCCTGGATGGCAGTTTGCAATTTATAGAACTGATTCAGGTGACACGATTAGACCGCGTTTAGTCTGGGCCATCGATATAAATACACTGGATGGAGCAACGACGTCTAGAATTGAAGCCACCGTCCGCCATTGTACCCCACCTAATACAATGCCTTGCCTAGACTGGTCATACTGTCTTCAGTAGTCCACATGTGTTTAAGTGGAATGCAAGCGATCGCATGGACCAGGGAGCAGTCTACGCCAAGCATTGTTCGTGGGGTACAATGGCGGCCGGTGTATATATATATCGATGGTCTGGGCACATGCGATGAGAGTTCATATTGGCCGCCATATTAAACTTGAAGCATGACAGTAAAAAGGGACCCCAGAAATAAATATGCGAGGCTCTAAAACATATAACGTTTGATATGTGTTTATCATTATTTTTGTCCATTATATATCAGTTTTCTCATTTTTGGCCACTTTTGGCAGCCATATTGGCCTCCATATTGGCCGCCATTTTGAATTTGAAGCATGATAGAAAACAGGAGACCCCAGAAATAAATTTGTAAGGGTAAAAAACATATAACTAGCAATTTTATAAGTGCTTTCATAATATTATTTGGCCAATATATGAATTTTGACCATTTTGGCGGCCATTTTGAATATCCCGAGTGCATCGGGGTTTTATTTCACTGTTAACATCAAAAATGTCTTTTGGGACCATAAAATGCACTTATAAAAGTTGGTTTGGTTTAGTTCGGGCGGGGGTATACACGGAGACAACCCCCAACCCCCCTCCCCCCAACCCCCCTCCCCCAACCCCCCTCCCCCCTCCCCCCACTCTCCCCAACCCCCTCCCCCCAACCCCCCTCCCCCCCTCCCCCCACTCTCCCCAACCCCCCTCCCCCCACTCCCCCCAACCCCCCTCCCCCCCCACCCCCCTCCCCCAACTCCCCCCAACCCCCCTCCCCCCACTCCCTCCCCCCCTCCCCCCGCGCGTGAAATGATGAGCCAAAACCTTCCAGGGGGTCCCGGACCGAAATTTGGTGCGGGCCTCAACCAATCAGCGATGAGCTCTCATTGCCTATGTCCAGGCCGGATGGACGAGCATCCCCAGCAGGTCTGGGTACGAGACTAACAGCGCGCTAAAGTTTCTCAGTACTTTTCCGCATCGATGTCTTTACCTAAAAACACTCATTAGAAAAAGAGCAAGTCGTGTTTATTTGACAGCTATCGGGCGGGCCCCTGAAGCAGTTTCATACAGAGGGGTTTATTTTCGGAGTAACGCTTGGCTTGATGTGGGCAAACAGTGGAGGAAACCATTACGGCAGTGGATGCGATGCCGAGAGCTGGATGGAGGCGTTGACTGCTGATTATCGGTGACAAGCAGAAAAACAACATAGGGTAGATTCACACTGGGCCTTTCCGCGCGTAAAATCGACGCGCGTCGCTTTGACACAAAGCGATGTGGATGGAATTGTTTGGAGTGCAACGATGTACTGACAACCACAGAATAAACTTTGGCGGAAAGTGTTTTTGTATGCATCGTTTCACTCCCAATTCCCTCCTCAATACTTTTTCTCAAAGCGACGCGCGTCGAATTTACGCGCGAACAGGATCAGTGTGAATCCAGTCGAATGACCAGGGGCCAATTTCATAGAGGTGTTTAAGCACGAAATTTGCTTCAGTACAAAAAATACCTTGCTTAGTAGAGATTGTTACCAGTGAAATCTTCACGTGATAGAAGTAGTGTATGACCAGTGTTAGAGGACTGTTTCATTACCATGACAATCACATGAAATTGTTGCTGGCAACCTCATTTTTGTCAAGCAAAGTTTTTGATGCTTAAGCAATATTTCATGCTTAAGCAGCTCTATGAAATTGGCCCCAGGGGCCAATTTAATAGAGCTGCTTAAGCGCTAGCTGAAAACGTGTGCTTACTGTAGCAGAAACGTTGTGCTAACTTGGACATGTTCACGTGCGCTGCACATTTTAAGCTAAGTGTCTTCCACCATGCATATGTAGGTGGCGCCATTGGCAGTCGACATCCAAAGACACCGGGGAACCCCCTTACTCCTCACGAAGGAGTACTCTGGGATCGTTTAAGTGCGTTACACAATACACTGGACCAACAGCTTTACATCCCTTCCGGAGGATGGAGCAATTGTGTTTAATTGCCTTGCTCAGGGGCACAGGTACCGTGGGCGGGTATATCGAGCACGCAACACCAAATTTTCACCCGAGTGATGCGAGTCAACGACCCAAACCACTCGGCCACTTTGGGCATTTATTAGAAACATTTTCAGAAAGACGGAATTCGTCACTAGCTTCCAGCAACATTTCTGTTAAAACGTGAAAAGGTAAGCCTATTAACGGACAGTTGTTTACACGCAATGCGATCTCTATACGGTACGGTGTTGTATGCGTGACGTCACGCCCTCTCGAGTCAGTGCGCCGAACTGCAAAACATGGCGGCTTACATGAAGATTAAAATGTGACGAATGACTTCTTTATCTATGAAAATGTAGTGTAGTATAGTATTATATACGCGGCTACACGAGAAAAACAGGTGTGTTAATTTCAACTTTCAAATGGTTCGGTTTGTGCAGGGGGCAGCGTAAAATTATTGATATCAGGTAGGCCTATACGGGGGGCAGATTGTACCATTTCAGACTTATTTCAAGTCCGAGATCGCGCATACTTCACATATTTATGAGAAGTATACCTTATACATAATTGGTGATACGCAATATCAGACTCGAAATAAGTCTAAAATGGCACACCCCGCCCCGTACCCAATATAAAAAAAATAATTCTTACGCTGCCCCCTGGTTTGTGACAACACATTCAAAAATCTAGGGTGAAATCGTCCTCACGCAAATAAAAAATGTGTTAACAATTATCATAAAACAAATTTGAGACGTTGCACTGTCGCATATTGCATTAATTACTTTGCTATTATAATAATAATGGCCGACTGCACAAAAAAGACGCATAGCATGTCATCCCCTTCCGTATATTCAGCGTACAAGTGCGTATATTACTGTCCTATGCACCGCCAATTATTTTTAATTTATGACCCACCTGATGCTAATGGATATCCTTTTTCTGATGGCGGAAAGGGAGGGAGGACAACGACAGAATACATTCAGCGAAGCTTATATCAAGAACCGCGGCGGTGTGCAGACGCGAACGGCCGGAATTGGGTGTCAAAAGTCACGCGTGCTACTAGTGGACTGACACACGACATCGCAAAAAAGAGCAGTTTTTGTTGTAGTCTTGGATTATTTTCCGCACGACGTGCATGGGAGAAAAATTGTGATATTTTAATAATGGCTGACTAGCTGGGATGTTAAATAATTTGTTACAAATAGGAAGACGTTTGCAATAGTAAAATGAGAATTTCGTATTGATTCGTGTAAATGATTGCACGATTAAATATATTAAAAATTAAATTTGATAAGGTAATTATAAAATGACTCGGAATATACGGACATCGGTAAACAAAAAAAAGTTTCTAAAACTAAAACTGCAGAACATTTTTGTCTTGACTAGCGTCCTCACTTCAAATCATGTATATCAACACAGTTTTATTTTATGTGGGTGCGTGGGTGTATGTGTGTGTGCAAGAATAAATATGCCCTTTCTTAGTCAATCTATCTCTTTTACTCATATAATTACAAAAACAACTTTTCGAAAAACATAATAAGCTCAAATTTACGCTTGACAACATGTTTGCCTGAAAATAAAAAGTGTACTAATTCTTTAAACATGTAATGTATTTCGTCGAACAAACAGTGCTGGATAAGCCTCTATTTTAATTCCTTGCCTGCTGTTTGTCGCTCCTGAAATTTTAATTCCGATTAAGTATTCATGGGTAAACACAGTAACCTACATGTGTACAGGCAAGGACTAATTTGATGCGCCTTTCGAGCTTTTTAGTTGTGTAAACCATGCAAGTTATGTGTAAACCAAATGCAAAAGGTTTGTTTAGGGCGTAGGCCTATAGCAGCTAGAGACTCTGCATGCACCTGTGATCTATACCCAGCACGATTTGGGGCCTAATGACTCCGCCTAACGCCCCTATGACTCAACACACTCTTACCTTTTGTTAACGCAACAACTCCCTATAAACTGAAAGGAATTCCTGTTGAATTCCTTGGATGTTTGAGACACAATGGGGGAACAATGGTAGGGGTGTACCCTCGGCCATATCGCGCTGCATATTATGTATTGATCAGAAATTGTGGTTTGTTTAGAAAAAAACAGTATAACTGCATGTGTGAAAGGCGCAATGTATTATTTGCAAGATAGATAAAACTGTTATGGATTCATGGGATAAGGGCATACCATATCTAAAGAAGAATGTTGGTAAACTAGCTTGCATGCAGAAAGATGCACCAATGCTTTAAAAAAAAACTTCAAAATGCATGCATGATTTTTGTGTTAAGTGAACGGTAAAACAAATGTGTGTGCAAACACATCATTTACAAAAAAACCTTCGGTTGTTTAATTGCTTAGAAAAAGTATCATCTTGAAAAGTCGTGTTTGTTAAAAATCGCTATCAACACTTTGAGTAAGATTTTTCTTGTCAACTCATTAAGTAAAATTAGGGGTCATTGCAAATGGTCTTTATGTTGGCATCAAGAACAATGCCATTTTGAGAACACTTGTTAAAAATAAAATGGCCCGGGTCAATGGAGAATTCTGGCCAAATACATAGTCTACATTTTTAAAGACCTTAAAATTCTGACAAAACAATGTGACTGCTTAGTGTAACCTTACATATTGAGATTAAATTAACGATACAGTACCTCCACATGTATTCTACAGATATGAAAGATAAATTAAAGCCCAGAAAAGTTGTTTTTTTAAAACACAATGTAGGCCTATACAATCTTTACAACTTTTCCTCTGCGTTATCGTTTCACGAATGATCGTGCAGGCGTAATTAGTACAAATCAAAACACCCAACATTTCCCTATATATACAGCCCAGTCAGGGTACAAAGGTCGTTTCCCCCTTTTGACTGATTGACCGTGGCAGGACTGTCGACATGAACTACACGCATATGTTATTCTGTCAACTGGCTCGATGCATTTTATTTCTAAAGATGAAAATTGCATGTTGGAAGGATTTTAATACAAAAATCAACGGTATATATAGAAAATATTAATAATGAATCCGGTTTAGATATGCTATATACTCTAAAACAACAAATTGATGTCATTTTAAATGATGCAATATGGAGAAAATGGATCGCTCGCTCAGGCTCAGATTACCCACTGAATCGGGTCCAGTAAATTAAATGTCAGCACATTGCAATTTGAACAGGAAATGCATTTGTCGGGCTCTGGTGTAGAAAATATTTTTATCCAGTAACTATAATCTGTTCCTTGCTCTATGCTATAATCTTATGGCACTGGTAGACTTTTACTGAAATTTGAAACTCGGGCGCGCATTTGAGAATACATGATTAGGGATGTTGGATCAATACTTGTGCATGTGACTGTGTCCCACGCATACTGCCTTTCGCGTCAAACGAAAATATCTATCTGAGCAACAATTAATGTTCCTGTTAAAAGGCACTTATAATTACCACTTCTTAAAAGGTATGGTGTACACTGGCTCAAAATATGTAGAGATATGGTTATTTCAAGGGTGGACAATGCCATACAAGTTTTTCTAAACACTTTTAAACGCACCCTTATGGGTTACCTCTTTTGTTACCCTCCCTTCCTTCCTGTGTCCTATTGTTTCCTTTGTCCAAACTCTTTCCATAGGCTTAACACTGGTCTTACCTTGTGGGGTACTAAGTAGACAAAGACCGTATACCTTTGTTCCTTGTGGGTTACCTTTCTTCCGGGTACCCCATAAGGATGTAAAACCATATTCATACATATATATGTACACACACCCACACTTGTGCCGTCCACATGAGGAAAATGAGCACCTACGCCACTTCACGTCAGATAACTCACGGCAATATGTACTCAATAATAGGAATGTTTATAGATGCACGTATAAAACGCGAACGTGAACGTGAGATGCTTCGATCACTTGGCCATTATTCTGAGGCAATCTTACATCAGATGAAAACCAAAACCCCACATTTGAGACTTTCGTGGCGAGATAACTTTGTTGCTGTGACCAAGATTCGAGCCCGACTTCTATAGGGCCTCTTCGTCATTATGACATGTGCTGACAGAATTTCGCGTTCACGTTCGCGTTTTACGTACATCTAAACCTCCCTAATGTCCCCGCTTGTCATAAGTCAAGTCACGATTTATTCAAATGAACTGCAAAAGTAGCATTCTATTGACTGTGTCCAAAATAATGGTTATGTCTTGAAAATGCCATACAGTTGAAGTCAGAAATATAAATACATGTACACCGCTACCATCATCACCCAAAATGGTAAACAGGACTATACCGGAACCATTGCAAGGTGTGCAAGCTATGTTTTTAAGTACTGCATGCACGTGAGGGAATTCTACAAAATAAAGACTGTTACAAAAATGGGGACAACGCAAGTTTAAGCGCACCAGTTTCAAAACATTGTTGCATACAGTTGTATTTAAACTTCTGACTTCAACTGTAAGTCTGTGGAAAATAGCTAAGCCGTTTACCTATATAGAGTATAATTCGGACGCAGCTTCACCAAGTAATATTCAACATAAAACAAACATGAGTTTTTTAGTTAAACATTCATCTCGCATTCCGAAAAAGGTACATGCACTTTTGTTCACGCAACTAAAGTAGGCCATGATATACTAAAACACGACGGGGCTACTAAGTGACAATTTGCGATTCAACAATAATGTCGTAAACACTACTGAGTCTGCGTTTGGTACATGGTAAAACCAATAGTTGTCAATACAGCGCTGTATATCGAATTGAGAGGCGTGCTGATGACATTACTAAATGCCAGCAACGGCCTTTAAGGATGCAAATTCGGCGTGTTTTTGTCCGATGGCGTATATCAGACAGCGAAAATCGACGAGCGGAGATCATGTGGTGCACTGGTGCCGACTTCGACTATGTGACTTGTAATGTCATTAGGAATGCTAAACGCCCACGTGCTCATGCTAATTACCCACATCGACCAATTTGGGCATGACGGATTTTATGTCTGGTATAATGGGGCCTTCGTTATTTAAAATGATGTGCATAGGCTTATAGAGAAGTGCTGTATAATATATACGCCCTTCGCGTGTAATTTTATATAATGAAATTCCCATGGCGAATACCTCACAATGTTTTGGGTGTGGAACATTATACACAATGGGGACAAACAAATATTTGTCGTCCTATCACTATTGGTGCACTCCTTACACAGAGAGCATATTTTATAAAATGGCGCCCGTATATAATGTGACAATGCATGGTATTTCAATGGAAGAAAGCAGTATATTTCCGTATACCAGCAACTATTGACAGAATAGCACAATATGCGAGCGCATCAGTGTCAATAATTCCAGGCCATCATAACGTTGGTCCAAATCTGATTGTGTTTACGGTCAAACTTCAGGGGTTTTTTTTAGCACAAAATGCCTGTGGATCTATACTTGAACTCTTGGCAACTTGTATGAATTAAGGTTTACATAAAGGCATATTACTGATGCACTTGTGAAGACAACATAGTATTACCAAACACAATATTACCGAAAGGTGGTATGACTTGTATACAGTTATCAGGTGTAATTTAAACCGTTCAACAATGGAAGCACAATATGTGCAACCATGCATGTCCTCAGAGAACAAAGAAACTGCCCCACGAAATGGCGGCTATTCGATACGGTCTATAGCAGTGACTGAGAAAATATGTCGCGTGCTGGGCGTTCGACTCGAGACAAACTTCAGTGTTTTATTTGTGTATTTTTTGTCGCGTCTTACAAGTCAACTATATAAACACTGATGTTGGGTACAAAATCCTTAAATTAGTATTGTATAATGTAGCATATACCACACCATAGCATATACCAGACAAGACAGGGTGTCTTGTGTCTTTTAACATTATTTCAATATACAAACACTGACATTGTCAGGTATCGCTAAAATTGATACAAAACAAGCCTTTGTATGTGGGTCTGTCCACAGTAATGGGGTACATTTGAAAAATAAGTCAATAATTCCTTTCAGATGTCTTTAGTTTATCTCAGAATTAAAGAAATGTCCTTGTTTTGTTCTCAGGAGATAACTTTTGCCCAAAAAAGTAAAAAATTGCTGCCACAACATACATTTTTGAAAAGCAAGTGCACAAATTTTCCTATTACGCATGTAACGTGGACAGACAATTTTGTGACATTTTTTTCCGTCTTTGTTACATGCGTAATAGGAAAATTTGTGCACGAGGTTTTCACAAATGTATGTTGTATGACTATTTTTCTTACTCCTTGGTGAAAAAGTTATTTCCTCAGTTTAGCTTGATAATTTAAAGATAAAATTAAGACATTTGAAGTGAACTGGGACCTAAGATCTTGAGTGTTACAGAAATGTACCCCATTACCGTGGACAGACCCATGTAGCTTTGTCGGGGCGGGCAGCAAAAGACAGTGAATTGAATGAAGGTTTGGCAAACACACAGAGCAAACTGTGCCAACAAAATAATGGAAGCTTAGTTATTGAAGAACAGCTGAGATGAAATATGGTTCAAGGCAGTTATTTATTATAGGTCTACGCTTGACTGGTTTAATATTATAGCGCGCGTTCAAAACACACAGATGCAACGTGGGATATGATTTCTGTAAAACAATCGAAGGAATTATTGTCCATTATATTAAACTAAAAGAAAGAAATGTATGCTACTACTTACGGGTACCGTCGAATCGTGTGGCTATGGTATCCAAGAAAGTATTCTGCGGAGCGAGAAGCCCCTTTCTTGCCGGCATGGTAAATGGCTCGTATCCGCCGATATATCACACCAAAACCGTAAGACTGGGGGTCGACATTAAATCACAAAATTAGGCATGCACACACGGGGCTCCACATCCAACGAACTGGGTTGAAATCGAGGTGATTGTGCGTGATATACCACACACCGCACTAGGTGATGGGTAGGCTACCGCATGCGTATAACGACAACAGATCGGTGATATTCTGCAGGATAATCGCGGTAAAATGCCCCGGCAGCTCCCGCAGCCCAACGGGTTGATTTACAGTCGAGCACAGTACCCTGTTGAGCCGCTAGCCACCATCTGTCACGCTGTGTATGTATAATCTCTACAGCCGGACCATTTTTCCCGCCAATATGCTAAACTGATCCCCTTAGCTAGCTGCAGCAGCAACGAATCGCCGAGGCAACAGCTACCTACTGTGGTCCATCTTCAAACATCGTTTAGTAGTGCGACCGTAACAAAAAGCAAAGCAGACACTTTTCGCTGATGAACCGGCGGTGGACACAACACACACACTCTGGGCTCTCAGTCACCGCCAGCTAGCTAGACCTAGGAGTACAATGCATCTCGAACTGAGCATAATATAAACCCTGTCATCAATGTCTGCATAGAGTCGTCTGCAACCAACTGATTAGTTCGGCACATGCCGCTAGCTCTGGCATTTCATTGGCCTAGCACTCTCCGTATATACACGCGTCGTCATCTCATATTACGCGCGCGTGCAGCCAATAGGGCGCGTAAATTATATGAAATGTTATTAGCCTGTTCCATTCGTCCGGCGGGGGTTTGTCGGGCCAATAAAATTGTCCCGCCTGTGTTGATGCCATTTTGAAAGGGTTGTATTCGCATTTCGCAACACAGTCACGTATTTGTTTTAAACATGTACCGCAAATGTCAACCGGAATGAAAACATATTTTAACGATTTTAAAAGCCACCTGTAGCTTTATGCAGTGGTGTTGTGGTGCGGTGGTAAACATTAATATTTGTGCATGTTTCGTCCCTCTGTAGAATGTACGTCGGGTAAAAACGGACTCTAATTGATATAGGCCTACGTAAATATGTTGAAGTTTGAACTCAATTAATGATCTGTTGCTTTATCAAAGCAAAACGTTAAGTTTTTAAAGCTAAAATATGTTCTGTTTTCCAACATAAAGATTGAGTATTGTTCAGTGGTGGTTTTGTCACTGTAGCCAACACCGCGTATATTTTTGAGGGTCATTCAACAGGGGCGCGTTCAATAGCACAATACGTACGCTGGTATTGGGTATTTTCATATACCTTCACCGTTGAAGGTTGCGCTATTGAACACGCCCCTGAACTTCGGCCAAAAGAAAAGTGACAATCTCCTATATATTTTACGGCCGATTAATCTTATGCAAAACCTTAGTCGCTGGTGTCTAATATATTCGCAAAATTTTCCCGAGCCGTTTCCAAACTTTCCATCCAGACTAATACTGCCGTCCATCCAATCCCTTCGTTAAACTCTTAACATTAACATGGAGGCGTTTTAATTTGTTAAAAACTAAGATAAACTCGGACTGATGTTTTAAATAGATGGTTCAGGTTGTTTTGCAATAGTGTCTTTGTAATCCGCTACACGTATTTTCGTTTAATATATTTCCCTTTCAATTGATGTATGTTTTACAAAAAAAACGTTTATTAATGTGTGACGAATTTTGTACATATTCATTTTGATACACAAGATACGTAGTTTTGATACACTGTATTGCATTGTAATGTAATACAGTACATGTACAACCTAATAAAAACCGTTGTGTTAATTGTAGTGCATATTAAATCAGTCTGTAAACCTACCAGTGTGTTTTTTTCGCAGAGCCATCTGGAATAATTAGGCTCGTGTGGTGGCGTGTGGTGACTTGACTGATGGGAGATCTGATGGAGAGGCCGTGACGTCCTTGGTGGTTGGTACGGGTGGCTATGACGGAATCAATGCACGAGAAAGATAAAATCTTTAATAATTAGGCATAAATAATTATAACAAACATGACAAAAATCAAGCCAGTTGGTGTTAATTTTATAATCCGACGATCCCTCTTGTATATTATGCAGCACGATATGTGAGAGAGGGTACCCCCTTCCCTTGTTCCCCCATTGTGTCTCAAACATCCAAGGAATTTTAAAGGAATTCCTTTCAGGTTTTGTTTTGTTTGTTGTTGTTTTGTTTGGGGGAGGGGGATTGGTGCGTGAACAAAAGGGTAGAGTGCGTTGAGGTATAGACCGTATCGAATAGCTGCCATCTTGTAGGGCACATTTTAAAATTGAAATATCCATTGCCAAGTAAACACGAGAAAATGAAGTCAAAGTGAAAGTCTGTAATCGAAGCCTGTAAGCGCAGCCTGCGATTCGAAACCACCGAATGTGCAACTCTTCCATAAAGACCTATTGTCTTACTTGCAACGACCCAAAATGTTACTTCAAGACGACAAGAAAAACTGACTCAAAGTGTTGATAGAAATTGTAACAAACACCACATGAATAGGAGACTTTTGAGACGCTTGGTGGCAGCAAACAAACCGGTCGTTTCCATTGTTACGTCACATTGAGCATGCGCACTTTAGCTCAAACGTGACATCACTTGAACAATGGAATAGGACCGGTTTGTTTGCTGCCACCAAGCGTTTCAAAAGTCTACCATTTATTTCCGTCTCTTTAGATGTGTTGTGGTTATGCTGTGTTATTCGAAGGTTTTACCTTTAAAACTTGCAATGCTCCATCTAACAGCTTTCACAATTTTCTTTAGTGTTTATCTGCACGGACAGGGCAGTGTATACGGAACCCTCCAGAGACCAATAACATTTCAGTCAAGTCTAATACGATCCGGACAATTTAGAACCCTACTTTAATTCTTCTTAACGCCGGTCTGCGTCTGAGACGCCATGTCATGTTACGCCCTATCCACGGGTGAATACTCTCCTTTCAACCCGCGATCATTTATGTTTCCGGGGACCGGGAGTGCAGGGGCTGTATTAGGTACTGGGGCAAATAAAAACTGGGTTGCAATTATCTCCGAGTTTATATACAGTCGGTTCGATTTATGTGAACTGGCGAGCCATGCTCAATCTACATTGATTACAGCCTAGGCTGGTCTAAATTTAGACTCTTTTGTACACAACAATCGTCTGCTTTCCCCGTGGCCATTCCGGTGCTATATAATATTACACTTTGTGGCATTTTTGCGGCTCCCAAAATATTGGTCATCATGAAAATGACCTCATCAACCTGTCAGACATCTTGTGGTTCCCCCTCCCCCAAGGGTCTTTTCTTCATAAGCGGTAAAAAAATCTAATATCATGCAAGGTTATACAATATGTACCCAGCACTGCTGTTGATGGAGTAGGGCTCTCTACGCAATATCGGGCATGGAGCCGCACCATACGGAAAACCTAAATATCTGTCAACCACAGTTTCAAAATTTCAAGTGTAAATTTAAAGGATATCTTTAAACAAGTATGGGCAAATTTCACAAACATTTGCGATCATCGTAAGAATAAAAACGATCGTTATCTTCAATTCCACTGTATGGTATACGTTGCGATGGATTTGGGCATCAGCGATCATCGTAAGCGTTACTGAAATAGGCCCCAGGGGGCCAATAATTTCAAGTATCTCTACAGATTTTGAACCAGTGTACACCATGTCTAATTGTCTGTTGAAAAATAGCAATGTTATAATTAAAATACTTTTTAGCAGGGTGATTAAAGGAGGTGACCAGATCACATTTTTCACCCCGCTCCCCCCCCCCCCCCCCCCCCCCACCCCCATTTCCCCCATGGGTGTTGAGATTTTGATATATCATTTGTCATTTTTTGTACTACTTCTGAAATGTATCCAGTTACATATAAAGCAGTGCAGTAATTACACCAACATTTTTGCTTCCACATCCAAATTGGAGATTGCGAATTTCTTGTTTTCTTCCTATGGATAGTATTTTGGGGAGGTATTTTATATGATTGTTAGGTTAAAACGAAATGAATTTTTTAAAAATCTGATCACCTCTTTTAAAGGCACAGGCTCGTCAACAATGCACGCGCGCCAAATTCGTGCCACGAAATACACAGCTCCACAGCAAAGGCATGTAGCTGCGTATTTCGTGGCACGAATTTGGGCGCGCGCATTGCTGACGAGCCTGTGCCTTCAATATTATTGTTTCAGTATATCAAAGTGACAAATCAGCAAAAGTGGTGTTAAATTTACACATTGGACATATGTCAGTTGCCGCAAAAAAGTATTACGTTCGGGTATAGTATATCTCTAAAAAAACATTCCAGAATGAAATTTATGGGTGCGCATACTTGTTTTGGTAATGCCCAACGCACAAGACATTTCATAAAAAACACAACGCACAAGACATTTCATAAAAAACATGTGAAATAACTTAGTCTTCGCTGAGCAGCCATAATATGTTCCATGTTATTTTGAGCACCCCATTAATTTTATGGTTTTCGCCGATGGTGGGTAAGGGTGGAGGGGAAGTGCTCGCCGGCCGTTTAGAGTCGCAAATATGCGCCACTCAAAGAAGTTGCGTTTGATCAGCTTTACGTGTAACACCATGGAGGAAGAACACCAACTTGAACGTTTTGCCATCAGGTGATACTCGTGTCTGCCCCGGTGTCAACCACAACTGGTGTAAGGCCCCGTGTAATGACGTTACATGGTTACCGTGCGGAAGTTGCAAGTAGAGAAACATGGCGGACATTATGGAATAGCGAAGCGAGTACGAAAATAATGCACAGAAATAACAACAAACAAAATAGTGGGAAAAGGATGCACACACCGTGGCCGAGTGGTTTGGATCGTTGACTCGCAACTATAATAGTGTAAAAACTTGGTGCCGATACACATGGTAGATGTGCCCTTTAGCAAGGTAATTAACCAGAATTGCTTCATCCTTCGGAAGCGATGTAAAACTGTTGGTTAAGTGTTGTGTGACGCAAATAAAAGATCCCAGAGCATTATTTAGTCAAGGCTAAGACTAAGAGGATTACTTATATGACCAGTGGTGTTATTTCCCCCTCATTAAAATGCAGGAAACACAATGGATTTCGGGGGCTGTGTCCCCCGCTTTTCCATTGTATTTCTGTATATTAATGAGACTGGCCCGCCACTAATGTGGCAAATGGACTCCCCTAACGCCCCTATACCTCAACACACTCTTCCATTTTGTTAACGCTCCCCCTAACAAATGAAAGGGATTCCTTTGAAATTCCTTGGATGTTTGAGACACAATGGGGGAATGATGGAAGGGGGTAGTACCCTCTGCCACATATCGTGCTGCATATGCTCAAATCAGTTGATATCAGGATTCGAAAGATGGACACCGAGGTGGAATGCCAACCTGCTTCCCCAAAAGTAGGAATTTCTCCAGTTTGAGTACCCAGCAGTGCTCCTTGTGATTTGCAACCCACAAAAATCAACCGAATATATCGACCCGGTAATTGCTGCATGCGCGGCCGGTGTTCGCGCGCTCTTTTCATGTATAGGCCTAAGTGCGATCGATGGCGACCGGAATTTCTCAGATTTCCGAGCCATTTCGTTTTCCGCCAAAAAGAAGCATCCTATTGTGTGGCCTCGACGCGCGATCGCAGATCGTTAGAAAATCGGGTCGAATAGATAGATATTTGCACAAAATGAGTGACAGTGAAACCGTGGGATATAATCTTTGGCTATAAATACAAGTTCTAGCTATGCTATGCTTGCCGAAACGAACATGATGGTACATACACACAAATTATAACAAAAATTATTCCTAGTGGAAAAACCTACGGGAGTCTCAGAGAACCAGACGATAGGGCAATGGCAAACCGCACAAAATATGACGTCATCATGACGTCATTATGTTTCAGGTATATTATTAGGACGTAGATATGACGTCATTATGTCTCAGGTCTATTCAAATTTGCACTGGGCGTATTTCTAAAAAAAAACAGTGAAAATTCACTCCCTCCGATTGAAACAAGGGATCAGACGATATGGGTGAAATTTCCTCACTCCGATACATTGAGATTTCACTCGAGTTGTCACTGTTCTTTTTCAAACTTTTTTAATCTCCAAAACGTCTCGTGCCTAGTTTTACTTTTTTTCAGATTTAGAGATGCATGCAGGTGGTATGCCGGAGTTCTCGAAATTGATCTCCGATTCTCCATCAATGTTCTCAGTTGAAAAACCTCGAGGTTTTTCCTCCTGCGATATAAACCTGTAAATAATTCAAACTGTGGGCATATTTTGCCTTTGAGCACCGGTGTCTCTTCAGATTAGCATACACGATCAGATTTTTGCCGCTGCGCCGTCTGGCGCCTCTGCTTTCACCGAGTAAGGTGTGTGCATGGGGATCGTCCACTGGAATTGGCTGCAATCCATACTTTCAACCCGAATAGAAGCTGTAGGGCCTTAATCACCGTTTCTACTACCATGCCGTCAGAAACACTAATGAATTAAAGGAGCATCATATCACATTTTCGACAACCCCCATTTTTCGTATATGGGTGTTGAGATTTTGATACCATTTCGTTTGTCATATTTTTTCGTTACCATTCTGAAATGTCCAGAAATTTCGCGCTCTCAATCCGTATAATTATTTTCAGGGATATCGTCAAAAAACCACCTATGTTCTGTAGACTAATTTAAAGGAGTGCAGTTATTACACATCCAAATTGAAGTCTCGCGCTCTTTCTACATGTTTGTACGTTAAAAATAATATACTACACTTCCTTTAATAATTGATTCTCCTGAACACCTGTTCGGATGTTCCCCTTTCAATAGACTGCCGAAGTGAATACGTCATCTTTTGTTGGTTGCCAAGGCAATTGGCTCTAAACTAAAAATCACTGAACCGTGTCCTTGTGCTTTTGCAATGGTACTTTTCCGACGGCCATGTTTAAGAGAGCCAATTGCCATGGCAACCCACGTCACACTTCGGCTGTCTGTAATATTTCTCTCAAGCCGCTACCGTCTGGAGGATACATGGGCTGTGGAGCAGCGCTCTTCCCACTGTATATACGGTGCATGTGTTCATTAAATAACAAAATTCCGCCAGCTTGTCCGGAAATCCCCCAGTATCATATAATTGCGTACAGTTTGCCTAGCCGTGCATAAAGTATCTCTTACCTGTTCTAGAAGGCGGGCCTTTCTAAGTTTCCTGGGTCGATCCTCATGCATCATTAACGAAACCTTCTTTGCACTGCCCTGAGCTAGAGCAATGCACGCCTGGTCGTTGCGTTTCGATTTAGACGAGAGGAATACGAGCACCGAAGACGAAATTACTCCCATTCTCCGTTTGCGCGCAGGCGGAAATCCACAAAATCGCCAGCTTCTGATTAAAAAAAAGGAAAATGGTGCTTCAATTTATTTTTCTCAAACACTATAAGGGGTAAAAGGACACCAAGTGCTTAGATGAGTAGGCCTAATCTTATCAACTTTGAGCAAAATGTTATTCGTTTCTTAGGAAATTGATGTAACAGTAAAAAAAAATGCAAATTACACACTCTGACCGAAAGATCGAGATGTATTAACATATTTTATCAGCCAGTAACGTGTACGTTGTCGCAAGGCTGACTGCACTCTATTGGAGCCGCTGAGGTAGGGTGCGCCACTCTACATGACGTGCTCCCCGAGAACCTGCAATATAAGGCCGTTTTTGAGACAGGCGGCTCCAGAGGTTTTCTGGAAGCCCTAATTACGTGATTCTGAGGTAAACTGGGATGTCACATTTCATTGCTGTGGCAATCACTTATATTCGCTCAAAAAGGTCCACTTAATTGGAATTGGACGGAATCACTGAAGCGAAACAGCTCTGAATGCGATTCCAAGTGATTGGTCGATCAGTGCATTGTCACCTATACGTTCACTGTATTCAACAAAGTCCATTTCATTCACTTCGGGAGTATTAATGTTTTTCTTTAAAATAACTTTTCAAGCATCATTAAGTTTACATAGATTAGATAGAAAAACCCGAAATTAAAAGTGTGAAAAGTACTAAAAGAATTCTTAGAAAACATTTCAGACAGTCCCATATGTTTTGTACACAAGGTCTGACGCCATGGTCAACAAATGCAAGTACTCATTTTCCCCTAAATTGAAAAAGAGCTCTTGTATACCATTCGAATTGAACAGCGCCGCTCGATCGTTGTTTGTGAGGGGAAAAAACAGTGCCTTTTTTTCTAAGCCTTTACCGGCAATGCACGAAACTATGGAATTTATTTACCTTCAAAATACACCCATTTTGCCAAAATTTCAACAAATGCAAAACTTTGGCTGTATAAGTCCGTGCGTGTGATGAGTTTGATGTTATCTTAACCAACGCTAGGTTTCAAGCGAGAGCGGGCTCTTAATTCAAAACAAACGGCCTGAGCAGCCCCAGTTCGGCAACGATAATATACCAGGCAACACTTGAAACAAGCACGGGAAGAGGAAGCAAGCGGCATGCGAGCTCACGGCATCTTGAAGAGGCAAAGGAAAAGTACTCCAAGTGTGACTGCTCGCTGCATGCTATCGATCCCGGTCGAAGTCCGGACCTCATAAAGTGGTTCACGTTTGTTACGGGTCACTAAACTCTCTAGGCCACTAAACTTTCCCGTATTTATCCCAAGAAAGGGGGAAAAGAACAATAGAATTAACCACGTGCAATAAATTCTGCGCGCGATTACAATGCATAGTTCCGAGATTGCCCAGTTAACCCCGCCCCTTAGATATTGTTGCTATGTGCCCACAAGCCATCGCAAAAAAATGGCGACACAACGTACAAAGAAACGGGACTCGGCATGGAAAGCACAGATTCATTGGAGAAAACTCAAAGGTATTTATGTTTTAGGGTTGACAGTTACCGTAGCACACACTGAGCGAAGGGCTAGTAATGCAGGGATGACATATATTCATAAAAATGCGCTTTCCTACCTTTGAACAGCGAATCGCCCGACATTGAAACCAAAATTCACCCGGTCACTGGCGCATACAACATACAAACTGTATGGGTAGAAAATCGCGTGATTGTGTAATGATTGCATCACTTTGACCTATGTGGGCGCCGTCTGCTAGCTCTGTTGTGATTGATCGGCGGGTTGATTGATGTGACAGGGGGTCTGCCCCTTCCATTGTTCCTGCCCCCTGTGTCTCAAACATCCATGAAATGTTAAATAAATTCCTTTCAGCGGGTCGGTGCAGTAAAGATAGATTAGTGATTGGAAACTGCATTGTTTCAAATAGTCATCGAAAACGATTGTGTCGGTGCTTTCTTTTGTGATAAAAATAATGTCCAAGTATAAAAAGACGCGTTGCTTAAAGGCAGTATACATCATTGGTAATCTCGAAAATCAGAAATGTTCACAGATTTACGCCTAACTTACACAATATAAACATGATGACCGTAGAAAACTTCCCCTGAAATGGTTTTGTCTGAAGTGCTATAGTCTTTGAGAAATGAGTAAAACAATTAGTTTTCGTCTCATGAGACGAAAATTCAATTCGCCCCAAAACCATTTCGCCCAAGTGGCATTTCGCCCCAAACTACTGCGCCCGGGTGCCATTTCGCCCCAAATTACTTCGTCCCAACACTACATCGCACAAATGCCACTTCGCCCCAAAACCACTTAATGGACAAGCGAAATTCAGGGCGAAATGGTTCAGGGCGAAGTGGTTTTGGGGCGAAATGACTGCAAACCCTTTTTTGACTGTATTCTCAAAAGTTAGACGAAGTACGAAGCTGGTTTTTGCTCAGGTTGGTTTTAATCATGCATATATCTTCAATCACACAGGGGGCCGGGGATAAAACTATTTGTAACAGTTTACCAATCATGTATACTATCTTTAATACAATGGCATAGCATCTGAAACGAGATTGTCAGTGCTGATTTGAAATTTGTCAAAAGGTCAGCTCAGTATCTCAACTATGTTCAAGAAATTGTGCGAAGCCACCGTCCTATTTAGGCTGGTTCCCTAGCTGTATTGCATGAAAAACGGAGCCATAATACCACGGTAGTCAGGGGCCCAGTATCAGTCACACGAGGGCGCCCTTGTAATACAATGCGTGTGCACACACATTCATATAAAGTAATTGTCAACCATCGTTTTCTTATTATAAAAAAGATATCTCAGATTGAATTCTTGCATCGACAATTGGAACCACTTCTATCTTCCAAGTTTTCTTCTTTTTTCGGTCAAATGGTTTATTAAAATGTTGGGGTATAGAGCTTCTGCACCGGCGGTCATGACAGTGGGCGGGTTTTCTTATGTAAATTATGTAACAATAGAACCACAAAGCACCTACTCATGCATGGCACACGGTGACAATGTGACTGCCCCCTGTCATGGCCGCCGTGCAAAGGCTCTATTGCAAATCCTGTATACGGTATAAATCCCCTGTATTTTGACAAGACTCTCTCACCCCAACCCCCGTCCCACACCCAACCCCCGTCCCACACCCAACCCCACCCCGGTACAGACTAATTGAGTAGGAGTTGAATCAACGTACGTGCGGACAGTGACCGCACTCTTAGGTGTTTAGTCAAGATATACTATATTGAATATACTGTAATAAATGTCTAGTCTCCCATCCTTTTCTATTTTGTTTTTAAAAGTGCGGTCACTTTCCGCGCGTTTCAAGTGTTGACTCAGCACTTGTCTTTCCGAAGGAGACATCGGTAAGTTGTGGCACAAAAAAGCGCAAAATCAAACCCTGATGTATCAGTGATAACAATTAAACTGCCAGCGGAGAAAACTGTTCATATTTTATTTAAATTTATTTCTCAAGATGAAATCAGAGCATATATATTTCAGGCAAACATTTGAAACGGCCGTGCATGCACCGTATCGTATATACTCATTTCACCGGCGAACGCCGGACGCCCGTTTGAGCTGAGAAGTAGCGGCCCTGTTGCGCGGACGTGACCGTATGCACCGAGATAGCTGGAGAGAACTGCAATAAATTTCCAATATAAATGCAAAAGGCCTCTAACTAGTATTTCATCTTCCCAACCTGTTGCGAACCGTTTTATTTTGGACCTTAGGGAGTCGGATTAACATCCAATAATGACCCCCAAAACGCCGCGAGTATCTCGACCTCCGTTTGTCCAAAAAACGAGAGTCCAAAAATAATCCGGGCGAGCTATTCCGGGACAATTTCAGTCTATATTTGGAACCAAATCCAGTATTTTGATCGCGCTAAGTCGAGTTGTGACGTCAATGGCGGATTGGATGTTGCAAGCCCCGGCCGTGCCCGCGCTTTTTGTGAGTGTTGTCGCAGGGCGCGCGTTCCGATGTAATTGATTGGTTTGCGATCGAGTTTAACGGGCGGCTCGTATGCTGTGTGCGTTTCGCGGTGCCTGGACGTCTTATTTTAACATCACTTACCTTGATGGAGAAAACGGAATGAGATCTTGAAGCACGAACCAATGTTTATGTCTCACATCTAAAACTTCTTTAATTTTAGGTAATTCTATAAATGTTGAACCCAAAGGTGGTGCCCCAGTTACGTCTGACACTTTTCCTGGTTGGTAAAAATAGTTATCTTCTCAGGTCTCAAATAATTTCTGCCACAATCAATAATGTTATGGTCACTAAAACAGCAAACAGAATCGCGAAGAGATAGATTCTAGTCTTTTTCCTTTTCTTTCTTTCTTTCTTTTTTTAACCACACAAAAGGCCTACACTAGTCTTTGTGGAAGACGGTCTAACGTTGCTTGGTTCGTGTGGACAGGGAACTAGTACCCTGTCCACACGGTGCAATGTCGACCGCGCACGTACACGAACCAAGCATCGTAAGACAGTCTTTCAAAAAGACTACACTGCAAAAAAGTTGTATAAAATCCGTTGGTTAAATTACTTTAATCAGTTGTTGAACAAAGTTTTAGGCAATATATGCTGAAATTTTGCGTATTTTGCGCACATGTTGAACAAATGTCTTTGTGCAACGTTGAATAAAAGATGTTGAATAAAAAAGTTAGATAGCTGCGTTTCCTTACACATTTGTTGATTGAATGTGATTGGCGGGAAAACGAAATTGACAACAGTTGAGCAATATAGACCGCGTGGTTAAAATTAACCAACATTTGTGTAACATTTGTGCTTGGTAATGATGGACTGGTAGGATCGTCGAAGTCGATACCGAGAAAATGAAGGAAAATCCTAAACAGTGTGGGCTTGTTCGGGCAGTGGAGGACACTCATAGGTAAATAGGATAACTGGGGCACACTGTGGCACGTTATTTAGGGTATGTTTGCATTAAAAAGACGTTCAGTACTTGAAGAGATTATGTGACATGCGATTAGCACATGCATGCGGCCATTTTTATGTCGCTGTGTTGAAAATACGTAGGCCTACGCATACACATGCATGTGTATGCACGTATACATGTAGCATGTACGTACAACTATACAGTAGTCACCGAATTTCTTGGACAACTGGACGTACCACGTGTCAAAAACTCCTACTTTTGATCTTGAATAATTGTGAATTTTTCCAACGGAATTTAACCAAACTTTCAGATCATGTAAACAATGCTTGACAAATTTTATTGAGCGAGTTTAATCAGGTTTTTCCAAGAGGCTGAGATTTTAAAAGCCAGACAAAAATAGGTAAATTACAGAATTCGCTATTTTTATTTGACCTGATTCAATAACACATTGCTGGAGACAGTGGTGGAATGTGCGAGCTGCAGGATCCCCCCTAATGTTTGCAAACCACCTCAATCGTTTCGCGCAAAGAGGTACAAATTGACGTTTGTTTTTCGTATGGCTTTTAAATCTTGCGCTCTATGAAAAAGCTGATAAAACTCGCTCAATAACATTTATCAGGCCTTGTTTACATGATCTAAAATTTTGGTTTAAATCCGTCGGAAAATTGCAAAGTTACACTGCAAAAACTGTGGTGTTAAATTAACACCAGTGGTGTTGTCATAGATACCAATTATGGTGTTAAAATTAACACCATATGTGATACTTTTAATACAACATTTGGAATAAATGCACACTTGTGGTGTTAAAATTTAACACCAGGATTGGTATCTACATGTATATAAGACAACACCCACTGGTGTTATTTAACACCACAGTTTTCGCAGTGTATTTAAGATAAAGTACAACTTTTTGTTCACATACATTACAAGCCAACCCAAACGTACCCAGCCCGGTGTGTTACAGCCAGTGGGGTGTCTTCCACTACACGAACAAGCTTCAACTCAAGATGTATCTTCATGTCCTCTGAACCGACTTGGATGATGTTTGACCTTGGTCAGTATAACAACCACAGCGTGAAATTGCCCGATAAATAAATGGGTAAAAGTGTGCATAAACAGCACATTTTTATACTAAAAGATTCGAAACCCAACAGGAGGTTACAATACCACACATTTTACACAACATGACACTTTTACTACATATAAATTCCCTAGCCTTTCAATTGAAATCACTTAACAATACATAGAAATTCTGCACACATAACAAATTTATAAACAGTTCGGGCATGACTACAAAGGGGATGACTTGTGCCAAGTCATAATTATGACTTATAAGTCATAATTTTGACTTGTGCTACAGGTCATAACTATGACTTATGTTTTGATCATGTCCCTTCCACGCTTCCGTAGATAGAAATGCTCAACATATGAGTAAACCAAAACCCAACTGTTGAGTAGTAGAATTACGCAACTGTTGAGTACTAGAATTACTCAACTGTTGAGTACTACACTCTAAAAACAGATTGGTTAAAAAAACTACCAATCTAATTGGTTGACCCCATATTGGTTGTTTCCAACCAATATATTGGTTAACTGGTGACCAATACGTTGGTTGTTTAGCAACCAATGACATTGGTTGAGTAATAAACCAATCCTTTAACCAATACATTGGTCAATTCTGACCAATATGTTGGTTGTCCAGCAACCAATCACATTGGTTGATCAATAAACCAATCCTTTAACCAATACATTGGTCAATTCTGACCAATATGTTGGTTGTCAAGCAACCAATGGCATTGGTTGAGTAACTAAACCAATCCTTTAACCAATACATTGGTCAATTCTGACCAATATGTTGGTTGTCCAGCAACCAATCACATTGGTTGAGCAATAAACCAATCCTTTAACCAATACATTGGTCAATTGTGACCAATATGTTGGTTGTCCAACAACCAATCACATTGGTTGAGTAATAAACCAATCCTTTAACCAATACATTGGTCAATAACGACCAATATGTTGGTTGTCCAGCAACCACTCACATTGGTTGAGCAATAAACCAATCCTTTAACCAATACATTGGTCAATTGTGACCAATATGTTGGTTGTCCAACAACCAATCACATTGGTTGAGTAATAAACCAATCCTTTAACCAATACATTGGTCAATTCTGACCAATATGTTGGTTGTCCAACAACCAATCACATTGGTTGAGTAATAAACCAATCCTTTAACCAATACATTGGTCAATAACGACCAATATGTTGGTTGTCCAGCAACCAGTCACATTGGTTGAGTAATAAACCAATCCTTTAACCAATACATTGGTCAATAGTGACCAATATGTTGGTTGTCCAGCAACCAATCACATTGGTTGGGCAATAAACCAATCCTTTAACCAATACATTGGTCAATACGACCAATATGTTGGCAATAATGGTTGACATTAGAATTGTGGCACAATCACATTGGTTCAGATATTAACCATCGTTATATTGGTAATTGGTTCACACATGAGCCAATCTTCAATTGGTTTCAACCAATACCTAATTGGTGCAGAGCTCTGTTAGGCTGATTGTCCGGTAACCAATCACATATTGGTTCAACTATCAACCAATCCTTGTTGGTTGCCTACAGTAGGACCGATTCCACTATTTTGGGGGAGGTCACTGGTGCAAGATGATCCATTCCAAAGAGAAGTAGAACATAATTGTATATTCAAACTTTGTCATGCAATATCAAGGAATTGAAATTATTGAAATTTCAGTCATATTATTTTGTCAAAGATTTTAAGCATTATAGCCTTTATTTACTCATTTCTTAATGCATTTGGAATGACCCTGTATGAAAGTGGAATTACCATGAGCCACGAGGAGCGCTTCATGCTGTGGTCAGCATTTTTACTACATGCAGTAGTTTCAAACGGTCAAACACTAGTCAAACTGTTACCTTCGATCCTCTACAATCCGCTGCTTTCTTGCATCCGTTGTCAGTTTCCTCTGCTTTTCACCCGCTTTTCAGGTAGGATATATGTTTACATTTTATTTTGTATCAACTTGGACAAAAGTAGTTATTGTATAAATTATCTGTGTATCTTCCGAATAGTGTGGTCTAAAATTCACCGTTTTGTAGAGGTTTTGAAATGAGAGCACGAAACCGATAGAATAATGGGAGAAGCTTTTGGTATATTCATCCCACATAAATGAATATTTGAGAAAGATAAGCGATGTTAAGTTGTAATTTAGTGAGTTTTTACTTTGAGGACAGTTCTGACTTTTTCAAAGTTGCATGGCATTTACAAAGTACATGTAAATACATTATAATATGGGACGTCCATACAGTACGCACTTTGTATATTCCTCCATGGTATATGCATGGGTACATGTACAGTGGTCAGTCCAATCCCCCTCCAAGGACGGCCACCGTGTGCATGCTGTGTGGAGGCTCATGACCAGTTCTTGGCATGGGGTCCTGGTTAGCCTTGAATTTTATAGCAGTGCAAACTGCAGTATTTGTGTATCAACTTCCACAGTAATGTTATGAGACAGTTTACACTATATGCCTGTGAAGCAATCTTCCCTGCATATTTTAGCGTGTTTTTGTTGTTGTTGTTCATTTCATAATTATTGCGTATCTCAGATTGACGTGGACTTCGATATCTTTTCGGGGAACAGGCTGACAATCGAGGTACATGTAGCAGATAATGGACTTCCATGAGCTAGACCGCTGTATGACACAGCTAGCTGTGCGTCTTAAGCTTGTAGCAGATTTGAATAAACAACATGGAACAGAATGATGATGCAGAAGAGGATATGGATGCCGACTACTCCCTATTCCCAGGTTAGTTTTGCTCTCTTTATTAAGCTTACTTTTTTTGCACAGTATTTTTAAAAACATGACAGAGGTGGTTCGATTTTTAAAAATAATGTTGACATTCACCGTGCACCTTCGGTAGGTGACCATCCTAGCGCCAGTGGATTCATAAGAATTGGTCAGAGTTGACATTACACAGAAAAGACTGATTTAGAAGCCCAGGTTGTATGTTTTATATTAGACTGGAACTTCTCAGGAGAGGGGTCTCTCGAGAGGTACTACAGCAGTGCACTTGCCAGACATTGCTTTGAGGAAATTCGCCATTTATTCTGGTGTGACCAATATCTAGTGATATGTTATTAATGCACTCCTAATTATTATTCCTTGATTGCTTCTTTGCAGAGGACATTATACTACATGTGTAACACAGAGAACAGAGTCTACCTCGAAGGAAAAAAGGTGGAAGCTAGCCAAGCATAGTGGAAAAACGGAGAGCCTTCATTGCACTGAAGGTAATTGGTACCATTGAAGATACTTTAGTTTTTGAGGTTTTGGAAACAAAATGTATGCGACATGTTAAATGCCGCCAGTTAGCATAGACAGGGTTGGCAGTCACACACATCAATCTGCATGGAAAACTTGCGGTAGGATACTGTATCTGATAGTCCAGATGTAAGGAAAAGAGGACCCAATTATAGCAGTTAATGCTTTGCAAGTTTGTGATATTTTACATTGTGTGAGCCTGCTGACTGAAAACTTACACCTATGTCAACAGTTTAACAATTCCGAGTTTCAAATTTGCTAACATTATGTGAACCTTGCTTTTCAGCGTGGAGCCGACTTTGCTGGCTATATCCAGGTGAGGGACGAGGAATGCAGAAATCGGGAAGTGACTAGGCAGCTACAGGTCCTCATTCTTAGGAAACACAATGCTGGATGCCAAGGAATTGTTTGTTTGTATTATACAGTCAGGTTATCTATAAAGTGAATTATCTTGTGAAGGCAAGAAAAGCCATCATCATGTTTGCCTATTACTATTTCTTAAGGAACAATAACGGATACAACAAATCAGGATACAACAAATTAATATAAAAAAACAAAGTGACGCAATAACGTTTGTTTACAAACACAGCTAGCGCTAATCAAATATGCATGTAACAGCAGTGACGCTCCAGACGCTTGCGTCTTTTTAAAAATTGTAATATTAAATTAAATGTCCACTCCATGCATGCAGTACAGAGATAAATAATAATCATCTTTTCAACTCTGCAGCTGTACTGTATAGTATGTGAATCCATGCTCGGTGTCCATTTTAAATGTATATGCAGCGATATTCTTTAAAATAAAACATGTACAGGATGAACCCCAGCAATTATGTTGGTCTATATTAAATCATGTTGTTCTGTAAACAAATTAACCCAAACCACTTGCCTGGCAACTTTAACCAATAATATTGGTCATTCCAGCCATTATAATTGGTTAATGTTGACCATTTTTTTGTCTTTTGAAGCAATATATTTGGTTATCTTTAACAAATATATTGGTTGTCTTGACCAATATGAAATGGTTAGTATTCTAACCAATATGTATTGGCTGGGAATTTAACCAATCAAGATTGGTTATGGATTGGTTAAAACGTTAACCGATCTAGATTGGTTAAATAAACAACCAAGATATGTTGGTTAATATTTTAACCGATATGGATTGGTTAAATAAACAACCAAGACATGTTGGTTAATATTCCAACCAATATGGATTGGTCAACTAAACAACCAAGACATGTTGGTTAGTATTCTAACCAATATGGATTGGTTAAATAAACAACCAAGACATGTTGGTTAATATTCTAACCAATATGGATTGGTTAAATAAACAACCAAGACATGTTGGTTAATATTCCAACCAATATGGATTGGTCAACTAAACAACCAAGACTTGTTGGTTAGTATTCTAACCAATATGGATTGGTTAAATATACAACCAAGGGATGTTGGTTAATATCGTAACCAATATGGATTGGTCAACTAAACAACCACGACATGTTGGTTAGTATTCTAACCAATATGGATTGGTTGAAAAAGTAAACCATATCAGATTGGTTATTTTAACCAATAGATTGGTTGGACACATATCTACCAACCACATTGGTTGAATTTGACCAATATATTGGTTAATTCAACCAATCTGTTTTTAGAGTGTAGAATTACGCAACTGTTGAGTACTAGAATTACGCAACTGTTGAGTAGTAGAATTACGCAACTGTTGAGTAGTAGAATTACGCAACTGTTGAGTACTAGAATTACGCAACTGTTGAGTATTATTAATTACTCAACTGTTGGTTAAATTAATTAATCAACTATTGTGTAAACAGAATTGACAACAGGGTTGTACATTTTATTACTCAACAACTGTGCGATTACATACTTAGACAACGTTGAGTAAAATGTTGAGTAAAATTTTACTCAACGTTTTTGCAGTGTAGGCCTACACTTGCAAACTGCACATTTGCATGCAGTGTTTTGCACCTGCGCAGTGGGCGCAAAAATTTGGGTCCATTCCAACAATTGCCTATTTCCAGTTGACAAAAATACTCCGCTAAATTGCCTAAAATCTTGAAAACCATCTTCGATGTATGCTTCTACTCCTTCGGGACACAATATCAACCCCTGGTTACCATAGAAACCGAAAAGGATCAAAAGTCAAAATCTTTTAAGCATCCTTAAATAGCCACTTTTCCCTGCACACAGGATCGCTGTACTGATTCGAGAGCTGTGATCGGTAAATCTATAGTGAAAAAATATATATAATATGATCGCAAAACACGCGTTTTCTCGAGTGCTCAGAAGCCACTAACAAGATTAAAGGTCCGGTGTAATATCTTTTTTGCAGTAACCCAAGATCTTATTTTGCGAGTTGCTTCAGAAAGAAATACTCAATTTGGTCTGGACATATGGTACCAAATACCATATATTCTCCCTTCCAATACACGGCATGCCTTTCCGCTATTTGCAAAACTCCATTGGCTCCCAGCCGTATAATGATGTATAAAGCCACTTCTAGTTGATCTCCAGCATACATTTTCCACCACTGTGACACTCGATCTTACAACATGGACACGAGCAAACTTACGCTCTCACGGTATACCTTCGAATTCTCCGCACTGCAAGGAAAGCAGGAGACAAGGCCTTCACTGTATAGCTGGTCCAAGAATCTAGAACTAGCATTCCAAACACGATTCGACGCTTTAACTCCATACTATACTTGTTTTCAATTTAAAGGCACAGGCTCGTCAGCAATGCGCGCCCGCCAAATTCGTGCTCGAAACACGCAGCTCCATGCCTTTGCTATGGAGCTGCGTATTGCGTGGCACACATTTGGCGGGCGCGCATTGCTGACGAGCCTGTGCCTTTAAAGGCCCAGTGTATCATTTGCAATGACCACAAAAAGTATTCGACGAGTTTACAGGGGAAAAGTTCTGAAAGTAAAGATTGAATTAATAGCAACTACCCAATGAAAGGTTTTCGCTCAAAATGATATAATTTTACCAGAAAATAATCCGTAAAGATTAAATTATTTTGATCGTTTGCAAACGATTTACTTATTTTTGGTTCGCATCTACGCGGTCCAAAATGCATGGGCGCTGTGTATACTGCGTGTGCGTGTTCCAACGCGATGCATTTTTATGGATCGCGCGCACACGCAGTATATGATGTGCGCCACAGAGTGCATGACGCAAGCCACATAGTACCCGATCAACTGAGAACGAATATTTGAAACACCCCGCCAAGACCAGGAAAACGCATATGGATTTTCATGTTTTTTTAAACGTGGTACATTTGACAAAGGTGAAATTTCTTCGGATGAGTTTGTTGATGTCTTTCTTTTGATTTATAATGGTTTTATTCGCAGAATCGCTCAAAAACAGATCATACAGGCCTTCAAGACCCAAAGAATAACTGACTTGGCTATTTGCTGCCACCACGTGTCTCAAAATGTCCAATTGCACATACCGCGTTTAACGCTTTACAAAATTTAGTTATACTAACATACCGGAATAGAGCACTAAAGTGAAAACGTCACTCTTTGTGTCTTGCCATGGTTTCTGGGTCTACACTAAAACCAGTAAACTGTTTCCCTGGGCTTTAGCAATGGACGTTTCAGATTACCAGCGAATGTTTAGACCCAATTACCATGGCAACTGACGTTACACTTTAGTAGTCTATACCGGATCTAAATAAAAAAATTCAAGATTAGCATCAACTGGGAATAACTGACATGAATGTATTTTCGCCGCAATTTTCTTTAATTTAACACTGCCTCATACTTATCTGTGCTATTTTCAACTCAACCAGACAAGCCAACGGCGCCAAAATTAGCGACCTAAATTATTGCTACATCTCTTCTATATAGGCTATATTCACCATGTATACCTTATTGTCCCAGTTCCATTCGGATGACGCAGAGTAAAGCGACCGGTACCCAAAAGGTGCCCCGGGGTTCCGCGTTATTTGTCCTGTCTATGGCCCAGTGGTATGGGGCCTGTTTTCGCGACCACAAGCAGAAACATGTTTCTGACGTCATTATTGATTCAACCAATGGTCAGCTTGCTTGTAGGCAACCAAAGCTGTTCATTGGTCGAACCAGTAATTGCGTCAGAAATATATTTCTGGTTATGATGGCGAAAACAGGTTCCAAAATGTAGGATCCAGATCGCGTCCATACATGCATGTGCCACTGTGTGAGGTGTTCAGCCATATTAACTGCCTCTCTCTATCCATGCACCCAATTAAACGGGCATCTGCGAGTACATGTGCTTGTGTTGTGCTTGATTAGCTTACGAGTGCCTCGCTGACAAGTACTCATGGCTCGGGTGGGACTCGAACCCACGACCTACTACATATAGGCAGACGTTATATAAAGATAAAGTACAAGTCGTGATTGGTAAACTGTTAAAAAAGGCGTTATATCCGCCCACGACTAAAAGTGCATGTTGATGAAAACTGCCCAGAAATTTCAGCATGCAGTAATGCTGCAGAAAACCCGAGAAATCCATGCATGGCCACTTTTGTGAATGAATGAATGAATGAATGGTAAAAAAAGTTATCTGCAGACAACGTTTTTTTTTAAAAAGCTCTTTCAATTGGCAATTTCTCCCACAAAGGTACCATTTTACACGGGAAAAATCATGTGGTGTTTGTTACCATTGCTATCAACACTTTTATGGTCGGGTTTTTCAGGTCTCGTGAAGTAAAATTTGGGGTAACTGCAAATTATACATATGGGTCTGTCCACAGTAATGGGGTACATTTCTGTAACATTCAAGATCTTAGGTCCCAGTTCACTTCAAACGTCTTAATTTTATCTTTAAATTATCAAGCTAAACTGAGGAAATAACTTTTTCACCAAGGAGTAAGAAAAATAGTCCTACAACATACATTTGTGAAAACCTCGTGCACAAATTTTCCTATTACGCATGTAACAAAGACGGAAACAAATGTCACAAAATTGTCTGTCCACGTTACATGCGTAATAGGAAAATTTGTACACTTGCTTTTCAAAAATGTATGTTGTGGCAGCAATTTCTTACCTTTTTGGGCAAAAGTTATCTCCTGAGAACAAAACAAGGACATTTCTTTAATTCTGAGATAAACTAAAGACATCTGAAAGGAATTATTGACTTATTTTTCAAATGTACCCCATTACTGTGGACAGACCCATATTGCTTTAAACACTCGACCACCGAATATGTCGCTTCCCGGTGGCTGATTCAAATATCTATTACAGTTTAATCCGAATAACATTTAGTGAGCCCGCCCTCTTGTGATTATTCCATTGTTACCGCGGTGTATGTCTGTTGTGACGTCACTTAAACGCATTGGAGATACACCGCAGTTTTCGTTCGTTGGATTAGTCTATAGCGGGGTCCGAAATCTTGGAATTACGCTATCTCAGAGGATTCAACTTTGGACAGAAACACACACGTCACAATTTTCAGTATTAATGTTGTGAAAATCGACATTTTAACTAAAACAGATGGGGAGATGTGACGAAACTATAATGTGCAACACGGCGAATACCTGTGCGACAAAAATCGGTTGGAAGGGATTTGATTCGCACAAAAAGAGGCCGTTAAATTCACAATTAGGTTGGTGCACACTGCAGCGTGTGATCGCATCAAACATTACGGTTAAACCAAGCGGCGATCTGAACAGTCCGACCGGTCGCTGTGGCGCCGCCTATTGACGAAGCTTGAACGAATTCGCAAAGGGGGTATAAAGCCGCCCGGGCAATTTTCATGTGCAGCCAAATAAATTCATGTTCAGTGGTCAGGAAGGAGGAAAACAGTTCCGGCATTCGCTAACCGCAAAAGGGTGTGAACCATGAAAATCAATATATAGGTTAAAGGTGTGTGATCGTGTCTGCGAAACCTGGACAAAGTCAAAATCCTCAAGAATGCAGCCGAGTGTATTTTTATGAATCTGTATAATGCTGAACTTAAAAAATAACCCTTCATTCGATCTGGAGTTCGGAGACAGTTCTCGTTAAATTACATTTTGAGACATCTACATTTAAAGGCACAGTCTCGTCAGCAATGCGCGCGCGCCAAATTCGTGCCACGAAATACGCAGCTCCATGCCTTTGCAACGGAGCTGCGTATTTCGTGGCACGAATTTGGCACGCGCGCATTGCTGACGAGCCTGTGCCTTTAAAACGAAGTACAATGTACATGTATTTATAGGGTGAAAATTGAAACTTAAAACCTTAGTTGGCCACTACAGGCCCGGTGTTGTAAGTGACAGGACTCGAGACTCGGGACACTAGTGGACTCGACTCCTGATTTTCACTGATTGACTTGACTTGAACCTCAAATTACTTGACTTGACTCGGGCTTGAATTTTTTTGTACTATATAGAGTTAGCCTTTTGGCAAGCCCTTTTGGCTTTGGGGTTATATTGTTTGGTAAAAAATATGCGAGACATAAATTACTGGGCGTCTTGAGCGAACGTTACGCCTTCTGTCTTGAGCCACTCGGCGTGTGTAGTCACAAAATCGAGGCCTTGTTCGAGGCCTTGTAAAAAGGCTGTAAGTCTGCCAAGAGAATTTTTTGTCATTTTGAAGACCGAATTGTATTTCAGCACCACAAAAACCTAAGACTACATGTATAAGCTCTGTTTAAACACGCATGGAGCATTCTTGGCCAGAACAACAACAATATCCTATACACGGATGCAAGTTTCAGCGTCAGTATAGACTCATTTTGAAATTAGCTTGTATGAATAAATTTACTGTCGTGAGTACTTGACTTGACCTGACTTGACCAACATGCCTGAGTTGACTTGACTTGACTTGACTTGGCATTCGTTGGTGTCAAAGGACTCGCGCGAAGGCCATTTGACTTGACTTGACTTGGGACTAGAAGGCACCGACTTGACTTGACATGTGATTCGAAGGCAGTTTGACTTGACTTGGGACTCGAGCAGAGGGAGACTTAGGCTGAGGCTAGGCCTATGAATCAAACTTTTGAGTATAATTTGTTAGTATAAATCAAAAATATTGTTGGCAAAATTCGTGTTTTATATAGCGACTTTGAACGGCAACAGGCCCACACCAAAAACTGGCTTAAAGTTAATTTCACATAAAAATGGTTTACGCGTGTGTTTTGTCTTGGTTTGCCGAAGTTATAAAATAATATATAGGCTCATGGATTGGTATATCATAGTATGTCGAAAGTTATGGTCCCGAACAATAATTCATACATTGACAACTTTTGGTCCTGACTTGATATCGCTCCAAAGCTTATAAACAGACTCCACAAAATAAAAAGAAAAACATTTATACCTTTTCAAGTTAAAATTACACCGAAGGTGGTTTTCTAAAAAAAGTCCCGTGTCTTCTGCACACAATCCATATGTAGATTTTAAAGGTTTTCTGAAGCCTATTTCTTCAGGCTAGTTTACCAACATTCTTCCTTAGATATGTTAAACTCTTATTCCACGAATCTGTAAAACGTTTTATCTTGCAAATGATACATAGGCCCTTTAAGTAAAATTACATGGATCAGAAAGAATTTGACATCTTCCTTTTAAAAAAAGGCCATTTTTAAAATAAAAACATGAAGATTTCCCATCATTTCCACTGCTAAAAATACATTGATTTTCTGTCATTGAATTAATTTGTGGCCTTTTCGGACGAGCTTTAAAATGTCGCAAAACAATAAAAAGTGTAGTGCGTATTCATAAACAGACGCCGTATTTTTAGAACATTTCATAACAATTTCATAACAATTCAGCGAGCGTAAAATCAATGTTCAAACGTTGTCAAAAATGCTCGGCGATTTGACTCGGGAAGAAAAAATAATCTCACTCCACTGAAAGAATCATTAAAATCTAACCTTGACCAATGTTTATTGCCATTCACAAAGCGAGAAATTTCAATCAATATTGGGATGCGGTCTCGGTAAACAAGCCGGGAAAGCCGCCGGGGCAAGGACCGACCCGGGACTCGGACGAGTTCGTCCCGATGCATTTTGCCACCCGTGCTGTACAATATGTTCGGTTTGCCTGGTGCGTATAAAGATCCAGTTTTAATCCAGGACGAACCAAAAACATCTGCCGTCCTGGACCGATGTGCATTGATTTTTCCCGCCTTAAAACAACACTTAAGGGGTTTTGACTCACAATATACTCCCCGACACTGCATAGCTCGAACGGCATTGCGGGAAATGTATAGACTGATAAAACGCACCGTGAATAATTATGGCTGGACTAACATTTATTCCATGGATGTAGCTATTTCAAACAACTAACTTGACATACCGAGCTAGCGTAGTTTTGGGGTTAATGATAATATATAGTACATGTAGGCCTAGCCCTACAAATAGGGCTGTAACATGTAGCTCGCTTTTCAAATCTGACTTATTACAGTCGCAAATCACATGTAATAAGTCAGATTTGAAAAGCGAGCTATTTTAATACAGCCCTATTTGTAGGGCCTGGCTAATGTAGGCCCTACACATAGGCCTACTCACGTTTTTAGCTTTAATTATGTTCTTTCTACTCGCACGACTCGTCCACGACTAGGCCTATAGGCTAGGTACAGTCCTTGCTCTATGGTCTCTGGTACAATGAATAAACACGTGTATCTCCAGCTCTGCAAAGTATTCAGCGCAGTCGAACAACCTTCCCGCGTAAAATAATTTCAACACCAAACGCCCTCTAGCGCCATACAGCAGTTAGGCATGAACTGGTTGTCAATCCAGCCGTTTTATACACATCTGAGATCTCAGGGAATTTCCACTCTGCTAAGCGACGTTACAATGCCCTGAGGAAAGCCACGCAAATCTGTGAAGTAAGGCGGCTGTTGCGTTCAGCAAACACACGCCCGAGTCATTGTTATGTAATTTAATCCATTTGGTCATGTTATGCCGAAAAGAAACGGTTTTTATACTTTCCAGAAATTGTATTTGGTTCTGTTCTTTACGACTGTCCCATTCCTACCAACATTTCCGGCGACGATCTTATTTACTCCGCAGTTTTTCAAATTAATAACAGTGATGCATGTTGACCAACGTAAATGGAACGGATTCCCCTGTATGTTTTAAAAATTAAAAATTAAACTTCATTTCAACTCCCAAAAAAACACTTCAGCGATTAAGCCTGCCGCACACCTTTGCGATTTACCGGATAATCGAATCATCGGACCACTTAAGCCCGCCGCACACCTTTGCGATTTACCGGATAATCGGATCACCGGACCACTTACCGGAAAGGTGTGCGCTGAAACAATTCGGGCCGGTTTGACCGCACACCATAGACCGGAGCAAATCAAACTTGTTTGATTTTTCCGGATCCGATGGTCCGGTGTCCGATGAGCCGGTAAATCGCAAAGGTGTGCGGCGGGCTTAAAGCCCGCCGCACACCTTTGCGATTTACCGCATCATCGGATCATCGGACCACTTACCGGAAAGGTGTGCGCTGAAACAATTCGGGTAGGTCTGACCGCACGCTATAGACCGGAGCAAATCAAACTTGTTTGATTTTTCCGGATCCGATGGTCCGGTGTCCGATGGGCCGGTAAATCGCAAAGGTGTGCGGCGGGCTTTAGCGAAAATACAACAGAATAAAACAACGCACGCAGTTCTTTTCACTTGTTTATTGGTCTTTAAAAAATCGATACGAATCAAGTTTTAAAAGTTGGAATTTACAACACATCGTAATTAAAGAAACGTTTGGGTAAAAGCGAACACACAATTCAGCTATCTAAAACACACAGAAGTACGGAAGAACCAACTAATAAAACAGAAACGGAACAATTTGTTGGTTATAGGTGCTGAAAAAGTGTAAAATAGGCCACGGCTCTAAATAACACGCGTATAGCCGCTTTAAGCTCTTATGCATAATTAAAGATGAATTTAGAAACAAACACGAGTATATAGACCGTATCGAATAGCCGCCATTTCGTGGGCACCTTTTCAACAATGGAAGCACAATATGTGCAACCATGCATGTCATCAAGGAACAAAGAAACTGCCCCACGAAATGGCGGATATTCGATACGGTCTATACATGTTAGTCCGCCATATTGAAACAGGGGGAATTCCTCCTTTTCCCGAAGGTTCCCCGAATGCACTTCCGGATGTTATCATTAATCGTCGGGTACGATAAACGTGTTATTTTTAGCCGTATAGCCAAGTTACCTTTACACAGCTTGAAATACAGCTGGTATCCAAAAGAAAAACAACAGGTATGTACCAGGGTTGTAGTCGAGTCTATCACAAGTCCAGAGCCGATAGAATCACAAGTCCAGTAACAAGAAGCAAAGGATGAACACGCACAAAAGAATGCATTTGTTCGAGATCATTTGATTAGCTTGTGACTTGTGAAGGCTTGTGAGGAACTCGACTACAACTCTGATATGTATATGCAGAGAACCTTACAGACGTATGGTTTAATCTACATTTTTTGCTTTCTGAAAAACGGAAAGAAAATGTTTTTTGAAAGGTACACTTTGTAAAGTATGTACAAGTAAAACATAATGTACATGTATGTTACACTCCCTATCCGAACGCATTCCCTTGGCCAAGAACCCTTTAAAAAAAACCTGTACATAAAAGAAAACTCAAGTTAGGGAAACTAGCGCTTGATACATCCCTATGCGGATTCTTGTGAAAATATTGTTCTTGAACCAGTGATTATCATAAATTACCAAACTTAGACTATTATGTACCTACAAGTAATTTTTTTCATGAAAATTTTGTTTCCATTTTATGAAATGATAAAACATTTAACAAGGAGTCTGTTGATGCTGGCGACAGAAGAAAAAATATGAAGCAATTCTCTCTAAAAAAAACAAACATTAAGTGGAATTTTTAGCTATCGATAATTTACTAGACATATTGATGCACAGAATTTAACTCCCCAGAAAGTTGCTTTAACTAGACATAACATTTGACAATAATCGAGGTGTGTCAAGAAATTTGTTACATTGACTGATTTTCAACTTCCCCAGATGATTATGGCGGCCAGTTGGGTGCATATTTGACGATATTTTGCAAAATGTTGGTGTGATTAACGCACTATCGAATTGGTTGGGTAAGACAGACTCTGTTCGAACGACAACCGATTGAACAAAACAAAGTTATACTGGGACAAAAAAAGTTTCACAAAAAGGAGCAATTAACTAACCGATTCATGAAAGTGTACCAATCATGCGTCGCAGAGACAAATCTCCAAATAGACCCTTTTCACGGACGGCCATGACGGGGGCAGTCACAATGTTACCGCGCACCGGGTGGAACTGGGACGTGGTCAAAGTTGGTGTTTTACGAAAGTGAGCGAAATTATCCTGAATGCCATCTTTTACATGAAATTTCGTTAAAAAGTTATGGCTTGATTTTATGGACTCGAAAAACCAGAAAAGTTTTTAAATTGATGTAAGAATAATTTTATTTGTTGTCTTTCGTACCAAATCATGAAAATATGGATTGTAAACATATCGAAGATGAAACTTTTAATAAATCAGAAAGCAAATTATTCCATTCAATTTTTGAATATAAATCAATGGGCCCAGCTTGTCTTATTTCGCCAGAACGTGTAATATGTGACCCGCTCTGGAAAAAGAGAGTTTAAGTCGCGCAGGCTAGGTCGAGTTTTTGTGACCATAAGTAGAAATCTGTGGCGGATCCACGCTCATTAAAATACCAAAACACAATGGAAATTCTGTTTTGGTATTGTGTTTTGGTATTTTAATTAGCGTAGATCTGCCACGTATTTCTACTTATGGTTGCTAAAACTCAACCTAGCCTGCGCGACTTATGCTACCTTTTTTTTCAAAGCGGGTCACATAGAAGCATAAAAGTAAAAAAAATAAAAATTAAATCATATATTTTAATTGAAGTTGCAAAATACAAAGTGACATTTTTGTCCTAAAACAAAACATCTAAATCTTCATATGAAATGTGTATCAAAGTACTGCAAATGTGCCTTAATTTAATCAATAAATCAAACTTGAAGTATACTTGGAAACATTTCACATCAGCATCCGATTTCACGAAACTTTACACAAGTCCACTTACGCCATTACTTGCGCAATAATTTATGGCGTAAGTGGACGTAAGTTTCATGAAATCGGCTGCAGGTCCTATTGTGGATAAAGATTGCCACAAATCACTTCCAATTTTGCCTTTTAAAAACTAAAATCACATAAAAGGTTGCAGTTACATAATTATTGTTATTACTTAAACCTTTAAAAACTACATCCAAACAACTCGTAAACTCTATTTACATGAAAATTATTAAGGCCCAAACATGATTTGTCGTTCCCTTTGAAACTTTTAACTTGAGTGACATACCTGAAATGTTTTTTTCTATATGTGCTTAATCTGCTTGTTAATATACCGCTCGCACATAAACCTATCAGATATGCCTTACTACATCAATTAAAACCCGAAAAATTAAAGGCTAAAAATTTAGAAATTTTGGGAAAATTTTTGTCCGAGTTATATTTTTTTGTGCAGTGTAAATGAGACGATTTCAAAACTTGACTTTTTGTAAAATACAAAGGCTTTTGGTTTGCTGTGTTCATAACTTTCACTTCACTTAACCTCTGGAGTAAATTAAGGTTTTAGACATTGTACTTCTGCCGTGCTAATCTTAATTAAGTTGAAAACATGTATTTGGTTTCTGACATGGCAAAAGCATGAAATTTGAAACCAATTTAGTTCTGCATTTTGGGGTCAGTAGTGACTCTATGGTCAACCTTGCTTTTACCGTTTAGTACATCATATGTGTAATTTTCTTTTTTGGAAAAATTAACCACAATTGTTTTTGTCAAAATGATCAGAACATACATTCTTTCAGACAATTAAAAAAGGTTGTTTTGTGTCTTTGTCCCACTAACACTTTAAAACTCAATTTGTAATATCCGTCATCCGGTTACAATATGTGACCCCCTCTTAAAAAATGAGTCGGAAGTCACACAGCCTAGGCCGTGTTTTTGCAAGCATATCTAGAAATCAACTGCGGATTCAGGCTCATTAAAATATGAAAATAAACTAGAGATTCCGGGCGGTACATGAACATTCCAGGTGGTACCGGAGTACCACTTAGAATTTACACCGTGTTTTCGTATTCTCATGAGTCGCAAAAACTAGGCCCGAGGTGTGCGACAGACGCATTTTCATAGAGCAGGTCACATATGAGGAATGGTAAGTAAAAATTGTACTAACACAATGCAGTTTCTTTTCTTCTTTTCAGTCCGTGTCATCTGTTGAAGCATACAGTGACTGATTTCGTCTCTTGAGCCTTTTACTACCGGAGGACCCCGACTCGGTTCCACTAGATTCCCCCGTCGATGACAGACCATCGCGTTGGACCTCTTCAATGGCAGAGCCTTCATCTTGCGACGAGTAGACGGCCAAGTTTCGTCGTTTAAACTTCCCCGCTGCTAAAACCGGGGTCTCTATTGGCGCATCTGCGATTATCGGAGTAACCTTCAGAGGCGTGCTACTCAAGGTGTGGGACTCGAGGGAGATCTTGCGATGGAGTTTTTCCTCCAGGCTTCCTTCAGAAAGTCTCTCGGGCGTGGGTAGGTCGATTAGGAGGGGGCGATCGGAGGACCGATTTGTGAGGCTAGTCCTGAGAAGCTCATTTTCTCCAAAATCGTCTTGGTTGTCGTCGATGCTGATCTCGTCAGGGTTGCAAGAGGAGTTTGCAGCGTCCTCTTCACTGGCTTCTTCGATGGACGTCTCAAAGGGAACCGTAAACGAGTCGTAAATAGCACTTTCCTCTTCATTATCGAAAGATTCGTCCGGCCTCCGACTTTGAGTCCGTAGCGGTGACGGCGTCGCTAGCACGCTCTGTCCTGTACTCTCCAGAATTGCGGCAAATGGATCCGTTATTGAGAGTTTGGAGCAAATCTCTGTGGTCTGCGGATTCAGGGCAGGCTGGGGTTGCATTGGGTTCCTCACGGGTCTTGCAGGGTCGTGGACGCTCACAGTCTTGGTGAAATTTAGCGGGATTTTCAGGTCTTCTTTGAAGATCTCTCGGACTGCAGACAATTCCTTGAGAGAAACGCTGTAATCCCACCTGAAGCAAGGCAGGATTAATGATAATTGTTTTGGTTAACTAAAGGAACCTTTCTAAAAGGTCTAGCAATTCCCGGAAGAGGCCTAAACTTGTCAGATGATGTTGGACGTTGTTTGAAGTGGCGTCCACACCATCCAACTTTCGGTCAGCCGACATCGTCATACAAATATTGGCTAATGTAGACAGGCCTTAAATAGCATGAGCACTTTGAATTGCTATCTAGAACAAAGACATGAGTACTTTTGTGCTAATTAATCAAATTTAAACGCCAAATCTTACCTATTGTTATACTGCTTATTAGGCATATGTACAACCCTGTCGTGCGTCGTCAGAAGCAACTTTGTTGACTGCAATATGGCAAGCCACTCGGTGTCATAGGTCAACTCCCAGGGTGCATCTGTCTTATGGGGAATGTCCACGACCTTTAAAGTAAAAACCAAAATAAATGGGTACCTGACAGGGTAGTGAAGGTGTTATGTTTGATTAGCTCACGACTGCTTAACAGGCAGCCGAGGTGGTTCAATTAAGGAATGCTATTAAGAGCCCAATGACCAGGGGTAATAATGTGAAGTGCCATGATATATGTGATATGTGCGCAATATAAATTATATTTGTCACCACTGCTTATCAACACTTTGAGTAAATTTTTTCTTGTCAACTCAAATTAATGTTTTTTTCATTGCATGCAAATGACCTTTAAACCCGTGTACATGGAATTTGCATTTGTTACAATTTTAGCAATTGTTTTACAAGTGAAAAGCAAGGAAATAGCCATCTACTTGGTCACAAAACAATAGACTACTACTAAGTTTGACATAAGTTGCTAGGGTAATTGGGTCTAAACATTCACTGATAATCTAAAACGGCCATTGCTAAAGTGCAGGGAAATGGTTCACTGGTTTTAGTGTAGACCCAGTAACTATGGCAACACACAAAGGGTGACGTTTTTCACTTGAGTACAGTGAAACTTGTCTATAGTGGCCACTCTCGGGACCATAAAAAAACTGGCCACTATAAAGAGGTGGCCTCTTTATAGAGGTTTCTTAAGCATTATACACATGGCATTTGGGACCAAAGGTGGATGGCCACTATATGCAGGTGGCCTGTTTATCAAGGTGGCCTTAATAGCAGGTTTCACTGTACTCTATTGGGGCAAGCCGGGCAGGGGTTTGGGTTAAAAGTGATATCTGGGAGGGGTGGTTATCTCATTGAATGGTTTATATATCCCTCTGTAGGCTTGCTAAGCTCACGCGATAGCCAATCCCAATCTCGAAACACTGCAATACCGTGTTTCGAGACCACCAGTTGGCTTCATAGCTAAATTGGTAGAGCGTCTGCATGTAAGCAGGTCTGTGGTTCAAATCCTAGTGGAGCCAAGTTGTTCTTCATTGCATCCAGATTCCCCATCCATACTTAGTGAAACAAAATAATACTTGCACAAACCTGGAGAAAATTTCTCCTCGGTAGACACTTGTCCAGCGCCAAGAATTTGGTCGTCTTGTCCTGACCACCTTCAGCCTTGTGGAGAAAATGACATAAAAATAAAAATAAAGGCAAAATTCAAAAAGGACAATCAAATATTGGATTATCCTGTGCCAAAAACATAAGTCTGAATGGTTCCAAATCACCACTAAAATGAAAAACAAAAACTAAACATGGGATTAGAGAAAACTCATGTGTGACCCGGTACAACGTAATCAGGAATAAGTCGCTGATGCCGTTTCGAGTAATGGCCGAGTCAATTGGGTATATGGGTGAAATCGTGAACAAAGTTGATTTTCGGGTTTTGGTACTTTGAGGAAGTGTAGTTGTCATAGATTACCGTCATTAATGTGTTTATTGTAAAAACGATACTTAAAGATGAAAATAAAGATGATTTGTGTGAATTGTCCGTGTTCTTTTGTTCTAGGAAGTAATCAAAATGAATAACACAGATTTTCCATACATTTTGTCACCCTTATTATTCATTGAACCCCCCTACATTTGAATGAATGAATGAATGAATTTGGTATCGTCCGAAAGCTTATTATTTCACAATTTCGGTGACGTATCTATTTAACTATTTTATTTCAAGGCCGGTTTTCTTGGAATGTGGATTTGGTAAACAACAGATGGCTTGTCATCGTTATCGGATCATAACTATAGAACCGAACAAGCTACATGCTTGTGATAAGTATCATTAGAAAGCTTATGAAATTTCCTTTCTCACCGTGTACATATCTCAAAAAGTCAATTTGCCACTTATTCCTGATTACATTGTACCGGGTCACATATGGGCCTTATCGGGATTCAAACCCGAAACCTATGACTCACCGGGTAGATGCTCTACCAGCTGATATAGCCTCTCAGGTTGTCCGTAATCACCTAATTTTTCTCTAGGTGGTGCATGGGAGTGCAACTGAGCAACATAATAAATGTAACATTTGGTATGGTGCCTAATCACCTATGTACAACTATATTGTTGTATGCAATTAAACATTTGCTCAGAGATTGAGCACATTCTCTTGAAGTTTGACGTATCAAGAATTCAGTGCAAATATGAATTGACATTTACAGTGGCACCAACCCCATGTGAAAGAACAGCTGCAAACTTGACGTGAAGATGACCGGAAAACCAGTAGGAGGGCTTGAGATGGTGAAGCAACTCCTCGTGGTACGGGGATCCTAAGAGGAAAATAATTATAGAAATTTGTCTAAAAAATTCTTTTACTGCCCCGTTTATTTATGAAATTCATGCCTACTTGCTGTATTTGACTTTTTTTATATTTTTATTTATTCTGTTTATAGTTTGTATTTTTGTGAATTTGTGAATTTATTTAAGTCATTGACCCTATTCTTACTAGAGAAATCGCTTTGTTTGACGAAGATTAGTTAATCATCATTAGTTAATGAAGCGTGCGTTCACCGTATCACTTAACGAAGATCAAATAAAGAGCGGTATTGTTCACATTAGGCGACCGCAAATGAAGATCGAATGAAACTGCAATGCTCCCATCTCTTTATGTATTAAATCGCTTCATTGAAGGAAGGGAGCGTTCGCATTACAAATTTGCTTCATCGAATGAAGCAATCTCTTCGTCGAATGAACTAATCTTTGTCGAATGAAGAGGCGTGCGTTCACATCAGAAAATTATCGTTGAATCTTCGTCGAACGAAGCGATTTCTCTAGTGAGAACAGGGTCATATTTTCCATTTCCACAGTAAAGGGGGCAATTTGGCAACACATTTTCGAGGAAATACCTTTGTCTGGTCTCAAAATAAAAAAAAAAAAGTTTAAGTTGTTCTGAAGAGATAACTTAGGCCCAAAAAAGGTTACAAATAGTGTGACAACATGCCTTTCTAAAAACCCAGTACAAATTTACAATATAACGCTCGTGACTGGGACGGCCTAAAATGTAACAAGTGTCTGTCCCGGTTACGAGCGTTATATTTAAAATTTGTACACAGGGTTTTTAGAAAGGCATGTTGTCACACTATTTGTAACCCTTTTTGGGCCTAAGTTACCTCTTCAGAACAACTTAAACTTATTTCTTTTATTTTGAGACCAGTCAAAGGTATTTCCTCAAAAATATGGCCTGTGTTACCAAAATGCCCCCTTTACTGTGGAAAGACCCACGTTGGTCCTATCATTTGTACCCAACCATCTGAAGTTTGTTTCATTCAAAATGGTCATGTTTTCCCCTGAAAGCTTTATGTGATGCATGTGCAATCAAGATATTCCAAAGAAGATTATTACATGAAATAATATGAAAATATTGTTATATAGGCCTACCTCCATAAGTATCAATTCCTAATTTCAAATTATTTAAGAAATATCAGCATGAAATGTATTATTGCATCAGTTCAGAAAAATGATTCAAAAATAATTTAAAAAAATAAAAAAAAGTAAACTAGTCTACTAATTCATGACTAAGAATTAAGTATGTATCACGAAAATTAATGTGTACATTTAAAATGAAAGGGAAAAGCATTTTTGTTTGAAGCAAGGCATGCATTTTTAAAAAATACAAATGAAAATGAAACATGAGCTGCGGAATGAACATTAAATGATTTGCAGACGAACATTGTCTCTTTTCTCACCAAGTGTGTTGCTTTGCACTTCATCGCTAAAAAATGACTTTTCCCTGAGCAGACGATCTGTGTTACCGTGGTGATAAATTCCTCGAGGCCAATCATGTGACATCATGATGTCAATTGGTTGTGTGATCTTGGGATAAGAAACGGTGGAGAGGCGTACATTTTGCGTTAAGAAATCGCAACGGTTGCTGCATACTGACATATGAATTGATCTTAATCGATCTCCAAATATGCAAGTGAAACGCTGTTCAAGCAACTGAGATAAAACATTAGCACAGTATCTAAAATGACAACAAATTTACTATATATAATTAGGGTTAGTGTTTAGTTAATTTTACTGATTCTTAAAGGCCTATGTATCATTTGCAAGATAAATCTGTTTACAGATTCGTGATATAAGAGTGTATTATATCTAAGGAAGAATGTTGGTAAACTAGCCTGAAGAAAATTTAGCTACATAGATGCATCAACGCTTTAGAAAAACCTTGAAAATCTATATATGGATTTTGTGTACAAGTGAATGGTAAAAAAGTCCCGTGCACGGGACCTTTTTAGAAAACCACCTTTGGTTGTCATTTTCCAGCATGAAATGACAACAAATTTACTATATATAATTTTGGACGGAAATAAATTCATGTGGTGTTTGTTACCATTGCTATCAACACTTTAAGTAAGCTTTTTCTTGTCAACTCATGAAAAACAAAATTGGGTCATTGCAAATGATTCAATGGGCCTTTAAAGCCCAGTACATCATTTGCAGCGGCGCAAAATTTTATTTTACAAGTTGACAAGAAAAACCCGACAAAGTGTTGATAGCAATGGTAACAAACACCACATTATTTTTTTCCTGTGTAAAATCATGTCTTTGTGGAAGAAATTGCCAACCAAAGAAGTTTCTTTTTTACCATTTATTCAACACAAAAACTAGGAAAATTTTTCAGGTTTTCTGAAGTACCCGGTATTACTGCATCTATGTTGTTGACATTTGTACAAGGCAGTTTATCATTATTATTATTTGTTATGTAATGCTGTTGTTCCTGATTTTAAACGTTTTCCACTCATGTAATATGTCTTTAACTGGAAAAACAAGTTTTTGTTCTAATTAGTGTACATAAGGACAAAAATGTAACTGGTTTAGTATTCACTGTTTAGTAATAGTATTTAGGAATTAGGGTTACCAATTTAGGATTAGAAAAAAATAATATATTCTTCATTGAGATTCGAACCCGAGACTTTTGCCACACCAGGCAGATGCTTTTCCAGCTGAGCTATGAGGCATAGTGGTATTTCCCCTCTCCTGTCCACCCACCCTAAGGTTTTTTTTCCCGAGAACATTTCCCTTGGTGATGCTTGGAGGCACAACTAGTCAACGTAGCGAGCTTGATATTTGTTTTGGGTTAAGAGAAGGAAGCACTCTTGCTTGCGTTCCAATAGCACAAACACCGCAGATGTCCGCAAAGTTTGCCAAACGCTGTATGTTGATTTATTCGTTTGAGCTCCAGGGCGAATTAGAATGAATCTACTTAAATACCCTGGTTATGTAAAGTGAAACGGTTCAGTGGTCACGAGTGGTATAAATAAGCACGAGTGACACGCAGTGCTTCACTTAACGCTTGCATGCTGCTGATGCACACTGCAAAACTTTTTACTTTTGGGGGAGGGGACACCGTTGTCTTTTTTTGCTAGCCTGAAAGCAGTTGGTTCGCATAGGTCAGGCGTACGTTTCCACTTTTTCCTAATAAGGTTTTGTGGTTTTTCGTATCTGGCAGCCAACGTAACAACGGGTGTGCGTTCGGGTAAATATACCCGTTAGCTTCAATAACAAGCTGATTATCCATGTCTTTGTTTGTCTTTAATTGTCGATAAAGGAATCGAACCTTTTATTCCTAGTTCGATGGACATGGAGTTGTTTTGTGTAATAAAGCATCCAGGTCACAGCATCAAGCGGTGTATACCAAAATCATTGTAGTTGTGGTGTTGTTTTTTGTGAAACGTGTTTAAAGGGTAAATGCAGCTTTCTATAGCCGTGTGCACAAACACACTCCCGTATTGAGGGAAAACAGCCTTGATTACTGTTCGACGCATGTCCCACTTGCCCTGCCCCCACTTACCTGTTTTAACCTGAACACCTCCAGTGCCCTTGTGTGGTAGGCACTTCGCATCGTGTCTTGACTGTAGGGCGGTATCTCAAAGTGACCCTTCTTGAAATCTCGTTGCTTCAAGATTCCAGAGATGCCCCCTATTCTGATCCCACCAAAGTTGACCACGGTTGCATAGCCTGTTGGCAAAAGACAGATAGGTAAAGTACAGTGCATCTAAGCCTATGTCCTTCATAATCTGCTTTAACCCTCCGACATACATCTCACACAAAATTATACGCAAACTCAAAGGGGAGACTCCGGAAGCACTGTACCCTGGGGCTAGGGGCCATCCACAAAGTATAAACGCACGAGAGGGGGGGGGGGGGGGGGGGGGGGGGGGGGGGGGAGGGGGGTTAGAGCCAATGCGTACACCCAACGTTAAATTATATAAGTGACGTCATGAAATTTGCGTACAGGGGGTAGAGGGGGGTGGGTGATCTAAAAAGTCGGCATTTCGGCCCCCTATTTCCCTGTCAGGCCATTGGTTGCAATCTGCTGATGTGTACACTCTGCCACTGCTCCACATAGCAACAAACATTTAGTCTGGTCATACATGTGAAAGGAAGTACACTTATGTCTGTACACCAGATGCTAATCATGCGAAACACGCAAAAGGCGTCTTAAAACTCCATTTGACTTACCCATATAGTATATATTCGGAGCAACCCATCCCCCATATGCAAGCTCTCCCAAGTAGTTGGATGCTTCGTGGTTCCCTCCAATAAAAATGGTCAATACAGGGGCTTTCTTCTCGCCCGAAAAGTACCTGCGAAAATAAGGATTAAAAGAACATGTTTTTCTCTCTCAAAAATACAGAAAGGACACATTAAAATACTGATGTGACTCCTCAAACAAAACGCAATGTAGTGAACCACTACAGCTCTACTACTATACTTTTTTTTTTATAACAATGGAGCTTGTCCAGATTTTTTCAGAAAATTTATTTCACTCTAATCATATAATCATATAAAATACCTCCCCAAAATACTATCCATGGGAAGGAAATGGGAAATTTGCAATCTCCAATTTGGATGTGGAAGCAAAAAGGTTGGTGTAATTACTGCACTGCTTTATGGAATGGATAAATTAGTTTAAAACATGCTTGAAATTATTCGGATTGAGAGTGCAAAATTTCAGAATGGTATTGAGAGAAATATGATAAGTGACGGGCCGAGCGCGGGCCATACCGTGCGCCACGCAGCAGGAGAACTCAGCAGGAGAGCACAACTGTGGCATAGCATGCGTATGAATGAAATCACAGTGCGCGTGGCTGACTTGGCCGTGAGAAATTTTCCTAGAATTTAGCTGCAGTTTGACTTCAGATTCCCTGGTTGTTTCATAACATTTGGCGCATATAATTGCTAAACATTCTGTTCTCATCCCAAGTTTCATCCTGTTCCTGTAATTGAGCATGCCCAGAATTATTTGCATATATACGAAAGCCACAAATTTCGACATTTTGCTTGCTGGCAATTCAAGCAGTTGCGCAACGTGACGTCATCAGTTTCACGGAGTAAATACTAATGCACGATTGATCGATGGCGGAGCCCATAATATGCTTTTACACGCAATATTTTGCATTTTTACAGACGATCGGCGCAATTACATCTTCTGATTTTAGTAGGGAAATATGATTTTATGAGAAATCTGCAAACTAACTCATTTGACTGAAGATGTCCTTTAACACTACATCTCGATTTGGGTTCAATCTAACTTTTCCAACTTGAAAACTCACAGCTAATTGTGCACACAGTGCATGCAAAAATTTGGCTCTGCGGTTAAGGCAGGTTTTCAGTTGCTTACCATTAACGATGTCTATGAAATAGCCTGACGCTCGGTTAACGAAAAATGGGCTGTTAAACAGCTCTATGAAATTGGGCCCTGGGTCTGTTAAACTCCAGTTTAGCATTTTTCAAACCATCTTTTATTTTCAAATCGTCCTTTAGAAAAAAACGGGGTTCAAAGCTGACTCAAGTGTAAATAGACCTTTAAAGACAGATTATATGATTGGAAAACTTTAAATTAAAGGAAAACGGCATCACATAACTAAATAATAATAAACTGCCTTGTAGAAATTTTAGCCACATAGATGCAGTAATACTTCAGAAAACCTGAAAAATCCATGCATGGTTTTTGTGTAGGAGTGAATAAAAACCACTTTCAGTTGGCAATTTCTCCCACAATAATACAATTTTACACGAAAACAAAATCATGTGGTGTTTGTTACCATTGTTATGAACACTTTTAGCGGTTTTTTTTTCTGCCACTGATGCATTGGGGCTGTAAGTTTACTTACTTATAAAATGAGTTCATAGTTCTAAACTTCTTGGGGACGGCCATGCATTCCATATCGCTCTCATTGCGTACAGCCTGGAAGTCTCCGCAGCACAGTAATAAATCTACCTTGATGCCTGTTAACCAATAATAAATTAGGAAGAATCACATTATAATGTATGTACATGGTAGTAGAAGTGTTTCAAATTAACATGACAAATAAAATTTGGGCGCTAACATCAGGCTGCTCAGCATATAACCAGGGTTCTTCCCCACGTACAAACGTCAACGATACGCTGAAATTCCGGGCCGATACGCAGGAAAAATTGCCGATCAAACAATTCAGCTCCTGATAAGCGGGCCCCGGACCCCACGCCGTGGCTTCGTAGGTTTTCGAGTCGTTACAGCATTGGGCCCCAACACATTTTCAAACAACCTGGGGAGAACCCTGATAACTATCAGTTATTTCACAGTTTCATGTATGGGCATTACCAAGCTTAAAGATAAGTAACATGTAGTGTACATGATTGGTAAACTGTTACAAATAGTTTTATCCCCCTGTGTGATTAAAGATATGCATGATTAAAACCAACATGTTTTAGAAAACAATCAAAAAAGGGTTTGCAGTCATTTCGCCCCAAAACCACTTCGCCCTGAACCTCGGCCTGTGCACTTGTGGTGTTTGGACGAAGTGATTTGGGGCGAAATGGCACTCGTGTGAAGTGGTTTGGGGCGAAATGGCACTTGGGCGAAATGGTTTTGGGGCAATTTGAATTTTCATCTCATGAGACGAAAAATAATTGTTTTACTCATTTCTCGAAGACTATAGCACTTCAGACAAAACCATTTCAGGGGAAGCTTTCTACGGTCATCATGTTTATATTGTGTAAGTTAGGCATAAATCTTTGCACATTTCTGATTTTCGAGATACCAATCATGTATATACTGCCTTTAAGTGCACCCACAGATTGCACTTTGGAATGGTTGCCTTCGAAATGTAGCGTTCTCCACTACCGGTTTTGTCCTGGCGCGCCACCCGGACAAAATCATCAGAAGTACAGTACCATTAGCGCCAGGACAAAAATTTGCCTCCTGGACAAAACAAACTTGACCGCCCGGAAAAAAATAATCAATTTACCCTCTAAAACACTTCAAAAGGTACAGCAAAGTCATTTCAAAATTAGGTGTAAAGTCACCAAACATGATTCGCTAGCCACTGGTGTCATTATCGTTCACAATACCATACATATCTATCGCATCGGCGACCCAATCTATGGTCAATAACAGTCATGATGGCAGTGAGGCGTGAGGGCGTGAGGGCGCTGCTTAGCGCGCCCGGACAAAATATTTAGCATTGGAGAACACTGACTATGCTCCATGTGTAATACTTTTTGCATCAACTGAAGAGTGTCCTACGTGTACTTTTAGAAGGCTAAAAGTGATTTTCTGACATTTACATTACTTTTCCGATGATGCCTCAAACATCAGAAAAATGATAAACTGGAGCAAAAATTTGGAAGAATGGAAGGATTCTCTAGCAGCGTTGTCACTTGACTTCTCGCTATCCCGCGTCTAACAAAAAATTAGTCCCACCAATGCGGATGAATTTTTTTAAGCCCTTCAGCTGGTTAATAAAATGTAGCTACGGCTTTACAAATGATTCACCACGGCGAATGGGGTTAAATTGGTAAAGGGCTAAAAGTGATATATATACAAAATGATAACGTCCCAATTGATGTAAACGTCAGAAAATCACTTTTAGCCTTCTAAAAGTATCCTACGTGTAACACCAATTTTGCTGTTTTGTCACTTTGATATTAACTGAAACAGTTAATAATTCTGCTAAAAGGTACCAGTACTTCGGTTGACTGTTATTTTGAACTGTGCATCAAATTTGTGTGCTAAACAAGCGTCATGAAATTGGCCTCAAAATCTGATGACGTGTAACAAACATATAAACAATTATTTAAAAAATCCCTTACCTTCCCTCTCTTCCAGATGTTGGATTGTGGCGTATATTTTCTCCAGTTCGCCATGGCAACATCCCTCCACTGCTATCTTCATCTTTGACAGCCAAAATCACCTCATCTGAATGTTAACAAATTATATATTTTTCTGAATACATTGAAAAAAGATTTGAATGAAATTACCTCCTGGAATGAACAAATCATCCAATTATAAGATATACTTACCACTTGTGTCGGAAATGTTGCATTTCTGAGATAAATAAAGGCCCGTTTGCATTAGACTTTTTTGGGGAAACTTACCGAGACGATGAGTACTTTGGTATGACTTCCGTTCACTGCTCCCTGTTGAGGCGCCTTGCGTTAGGTCTATGGAACAGGGCAGAAAAAGTTTAAACATGTTTTGGTGGTTATTAAGTCTTTATAAGAAGAATAAGTGGCGACCAGTAAACGGAATTCTTTCCGGTACTTTTCCCATATTAAGTCCAATGTGGACAGCCCAGGACGTTTTCCTCTCAGGAACATTTCCCGAGTCCAGCGGTTACTTTTCCTGGCCAACTACTGCCCAGGAAAAGTTCCCAGGTAACTTTTACCGAGACGAAAAGTCCAATGCGGATACAGCGAGTCGGTAAAAGCGCTCTGGAAGCGTGCGTACATCCGGGCCATGAAGGTCAAACTGCGAAGGGACACTGCGCATGCTCTACCACAGTCTGGGTAAAATTTTACTGTGTCAAAAAGTCCAAATGCGGACAGCAGTAAAATTTTGCCATCTTTCATTTTACCATCATCTCAGTAAAGCCTTACAAAAAACAAGTCCAATGGCAATGCGGACATGGGTCTAGTGATAAAATTGTAAGAATTTAGTACTCGGACGTCACTAATAAGTGCAAATCTAATAAAGAAACCAAAATTTGGAGGGGAATAAATATGAAGAATTTACTAGGAAAAACTTAGAATATTTCTGAGTTGTCCCATGGCATGGCATAGGATTAGTGCATGAGGGCTTATGTGAATTCTTTCCGATAAAATTACTGCAAAAGAGTAAAGAGTATTTTTCGGTCTGGGCCAGGGGTGACTTGGACAGGATGTCAGTCAAGTCGACCAAATACCAACTCGACTCGGACCAACTCGACCGAAAAAAAAAATCTATCGTCAACCAACTCGACCGCGTACCAACTCGACCACAAACCAACTCGACCATACAAATGCAAAACAGGAGAAGCCGTGTCCGTCGCTGGATTCGGCCGGTGAATGTCGGCTCGCTCGCACACTGAACACCGGCCGCGGGTTTGTCGGCATGTCTTTGCCGGCGCCCGGGTTGCTGTCGGCGGTGACTGTCGAGTTGGTTTGGTACACGGTCGAGTTGGTTTGCGGTCGAGTTGGTACACGGTCGAGTTGGTACACGGTCGAGTTGGTACACGGTCGAGTTGGTAAACGGTCGAGTTGACCGGACTCCCTTGGTAAGGGGTGAGTCAGTCAGAGGGCGAGTCGGTCAGGGGGCGAGTAGCAGGTAAGAGGGCGACTTGACCTGATTCCAAACAAAGTGGCGAACTGAAATCTGGAAATGGGGCGAACTGCTGAACTTGGGGCGAAGTGACCGATCAAATCATGATTGATGAATCATCAGGCCTAGGTTACCTGTTTTCGTTTTGATGAAATAGTCGATGAACCCGTTGTCGATCACGTAAAAACACCTAGCACTGTTTCTTTGCTGTATACATGTTTTTACCCACGAAACTCCAAGACAAAAAAAGGCTAGTCGAAAACAAATCTTGCACAACGCGACACCGCTTGGCTTGGCCTAGGTCAATAGGGGGCGCTACGCAAATCTTAGACTGGTTCCCCAGACCACATTGATTGAATGACCATTTAGAGGAGCGTGACCAGATTTTTCCAAAAATGGATTTCGTTCTAACTTTTAGCAATCATATAAATTTACAAATACCCAATTTGGATGTGGAAGCAAAAAGGTTGGTGTAATCACTGCACTGCTTTGAGTAACCAGATAAATTAGTTTTAATTACTAAACTTCGGTGGATTTTTGACGATATCCCTGGAAATATATGGATTGAGAGCGCGTAATTTCAGAATGTTAATGAGAAACATTTCTTCCCATATTATTTTGGGGAAGTATTTTATGTGATTGTTAGGTGAGAGCGAAATCCATTTTTCTGGGGAAAAAAATCTGAACAACTCATTTAAATTTCTTCTCAATTTTGTCGTGGGTAAATAAAGGGCCTAAAATGCTTAATAGCTTTATGCACATCTTTGCTTCATATGAAGAGATTTCCTCACAGAAAGAGGGCGCTATTTGGGCATCACTTTAGGCTAGGAACACATAGGAAAAAATAATGAAAAAATCATGGCAAACTGCTGCAGTTTATATTCCCAGATTTTGTTGGGTACATAACAGGTAACGTGTAAAACAAACCTAAATGCGGTCGGGTTGGCGTAGTGGTTCTTTCCTCGCCTTTCACTTCTGGCGTCCCGGGTTCGAATCCGGGGCGTGTATGTGGATTGGGTTTGCAGTCCCTACTTGACCGACTGGGTTTCCCCCGGGGATTTCTCTGGGGAGTTTTCCTCCCACTTCTAAAACTGCAACTCCTTCTTCGTCATCACAAGTTGATAATAAAGTATAGTTAAAGCTAAAACCCGTGTAGTTAATGGCATGGCATAAGGGCCTTAGTTGCCGAAGATGCCATAAATTAACACACACACAAAAAAAGCCATTGGTTACATACGTGCCAGCAAGTTGGAGAAAAAGTAGAATCGGTTTAAAAATATGACTTTGCACATATTCGAAATTGAACGGGAAATATATAGGTTATTCAAAATGTTACTTTTGTGTGTAAGAATATGATTTTAACCCCAACCCTCCCTGTGACGTTTTTTGGGGGGTTGTGTTTCAAGTGCATGAAAGCGGGCTAACATTTATAAAGGCCTCCCCGAAATGGTATCTTATATGAAATACATGCTATGCAACTATTCAATTCAGGTACAACCATAAAAACCCTATTTGAAAGCTATTTTGGGATTTGAAATCAATATTTTTGTTTTTTATGATAATGCGAATATTCATATTCCTTTCACATGCACACTTAGTATCCACTTGACCAAAATAAGTTTTTGTTGCTATGTGGTGCACGCGGCAGGTGTGAAGTACAAAATCCGTATATAGGGTAGAATGGCATAATCAGACTGTTGGTTGCTATGGCGTACACCGCGTAGCAACCAAACTGCATTTGAAATGTTGAAGAATTTGGGGCGCCAGCATTATGCAGATCTTACACGCAAAAGCCTAACCATGTAATACACTTAGTTAAATTGCCTGGATATTTTTCCCGCTGCATATGTAATAATGAAAGTGCTCGATCAGTACTTTGTATAGAGTTGTCAGTTTAAACAAAAGTAGCTACTGCTTTTACAATGATTGTTAATGCACTTTGTATCATCCTGAGATCTCACAGAATTTCCACTCTGGTAAGCAACGTTACGCATGCACGAGTAGGGAAGTGTGTTAAAGGGTATACTGTTGCAAGATGATTGCCAAGCAATTTCAGAGAGAACACAATTAAGTCCTTTTCTGGTTAAATTTGCCTAAAGGTATATTATCTCCACTTTTAGACAATTTAACCGTGAGAAAAAAAAGTATATAAGATTTAGTAATTGTTTCCCTCATCCTCTTCCGATCGACCCAAAATTCTTCGTTTTTATTTCTTTGTAAATTAAATGTATCGACTATATTTCTTAATATATTTCTCTATATTTCTTTGTAAATGCATTTCCAACATCGCGGTATTGTGTATATCGCTGTGCAGTATAAATGCCGGTCATTATCCCTTATTGTTTTTGAGGGACATAGTTGGCCTTCAAGAAAAATAATAATTATAGTAATCGTCGAATGGAATTATTGGAAAAGTACAATTTTGTCAATTAACTGTACGGATGTTTCATGAAAATATGACATGTTGGATTTGAAATTGAACAGACTATATATGATTCGTTTTTAATTGGTGATTTAACCGCTGAAGAAAATTGATTTTAAATTTTAATTGGGGAAATTGTTTGTTGGTACCCGCTCTTTACTGCGTTGTGCTACGAGGTCATCCGCACATGCACTTTCCTCTTTTTTTCGAGATCCGTGCACACATTAAAAAAATACACCTCCTAGCCAAGATCCCAAGAGGATGTTTCCAGAACGAAACCAACCAAGTACCAAGTAAGTACAATTTGTCCTAAAATACATGCTATTTTGCTTCACAGCATCTCATAGTCATATAGTATAATTTGTGGCCCAATATCTCCGTCGAAAGCTGACAACTTTGGCAAGCGGAGATAAATATCAAAATATAATTTTATTAAAATTTACCTTTTAAAGGTGAAATAGCGCACAGACAATATACCTTTAAGTGTGGGGTGTTTTAAGGCAGACGACCGGTGTTATCGGTATTAGTGCATGCATGAAAAAAAAAACCACGCCGATATGATGCTCAGTGGAGATCTGACTTTGCTTCGGAAAACATCGCGCCATCAGGCATTCACCATGCTCTCCCGTGAGCTTGTCTTCTCATACATGATGAGAAATATTTTGATTGTTCTTATTGTAATCACCAGTGTTCAGTTTTGCGAGAGTGCAAAAGGTAGGTAAAAGTAAATCATCGACACGCGTACACACAACCTGATCAAAACATTTTTTTTTAGAAACATTTTTTTTATATATTGTTTTCGCAACACAGCAACACAGAAAATACCTTCGTCTGGTCTCAAAATAAAAGAAATACATGTAAGTTTCAGTTGTTCTGAAGAGATAACCTAGGCTCAAAAGGGGTTACAAATAGTGTGACAACATGCCTTTCTGAAAACCATATGTACAAATTTCCAATATACACTCGTAACCGGGATGTAACACAAGTGTCCGTCCCTGTTACGAGCGTATATTGGAAATTTGTACACAGGGTTTTTAGAAAAGCATGTTGTCACACTATTTGTAACTCTTTTTGGGCCTAAGTTTCTCTTCAGAACAACTTAAACTTTTTTTTGAGACTAGGCAAAGGTACATGTATTTCCTCGAAAATGTGGTCTGTGTTGCCAAAATGCCCCCTTTACTGCATGTGGAAAGCCCGGGATACCGATTCAACCAATCATCGGGTTACGTTTGGTCGTCAACGAAGAAAGCTGATTATTCCGTGATAATACGTCGGAAACACGCTTCTGCATGGTTATGGCCGCGAAAAAATACAAAAAATTAGATCGCATTTTGTTTCAGAATACCGTATATTGCAAGACGACTACCACACGTCCTACAACTACCTAACCGTCGACGCGGGAGAGACCATGATGATCTACAGCAATCAATCCACCGGCACCTTGAATGATAAGCATGTAGACTTTATTTGGCTCATTCAGACGGAGCCATGCTGGTCTATTCATGTCAAGGTGTCTCACTTTAAAATTAAGCGCACACAATTAAGCGACACGGCGCTTGGACCAGTGTTTGACGACAAGTTGCATTACATCAAGTTTTCATTTTTGGAGCCGGATTTACCGCTAGACTTCCTCTCCAGCAGCACTTACATTTGGATAGCACTTCAAGGCTTCTCTTTGGACAACGAGACCCATATTGGTTTGACATTCACAAGTGTCCATCTAACAGGTATAGGCTGACTTTGATGTACATGTATAATATACGACAATTTTTGCTCTAAAACTGATAAAATCGATTTATCGATTTACCAAAATCTTATAGCTTTCCAGTGAGAACGCCAACCCGGCCGACGTTACTTCCACTCGTAATTAAAAGCCTATGTCGAGAAAACTGCCTTGTAGAAATTTCAGCCACATTGATGCAATATAATACTTCAGAAAACCTCAAAAATCCATGCATGTTTTTTTGCGTGTGAATGCATATGGGTACAAAAAGGTTGTCTCCGGCAGACAAACTTTTTTTTAAACCCACCTTCATAGTAGTTGGCAATTTCTCCTATAAACAAATCATGTGGTGTTTGTTACCATTGTAGTCAACACTTTTAGTCGGTTTTTTTTCTTGTCAACCTGTGAAGTAAAATTTGGGGTAACTGCGGATGATGTTTTTCTCGTTCATTCATTCGATCACTAGACTGCGGCTTGAGTGTAGAGTCTACAGGTCGGCAGGCGTGTCTGTTCTGGACTCCGTGGGAACAACACAGGGAAGAAACCTGTCGGCGACACGTCGGGGTGAAAACATCTTGCTGTACTGTGGTTTCAGCTGGTATGTATCAATAAACAGAGGACAACAAAGTTTCATGCTTTAATTGGATTCCGTTTGTACATAGTTTTGCCAACTGCCATTATATCCTTTTGCGTAGGCTATAACCTTCAATATGCACTACGGCTGCCGCACTTAATTCTTCGCTTTTAAATGGAGGTACATTTTGTTAAAGTCACATACTATAGGGCCTATGTTTTGTTCGATTCGTAGGTCGATTCAAGACGTCATATAAGGAATTTCTCCTCTCCCAATATGTAACTCAGCCTATCCAGTATACTAACACAATTTGCAGTATGTTTATTGATCTAATTTACATCAGCTTATTTAATTTGTTTGTTTGTTTGGATTGTCCGTTTTTTTTCTTCTTCTGCTGTCCTAATGTTTTTGTCAGGCTGTTCTCATTACAAGCTTCGGCTTATGTGAACAGCCACGTACTCTCACCCTTTACCTAATACATTGTGCATATTCGACCATTTTGTATAAATTATATATTTAAAGGCGGTATACATGATTGGTACATCGAAAATCAGAAATTTTCACAGATTTATGCCTAACTTACACAATATAAACATGATGACCGTATAGAAAACTTCCCTGAAATGGTTTTGTCTGAAGTGCTATAGTCTTTGAGAAATTAGTAAAACAATTATTTTTCGTCTCATAAGACGAAAATTCAATTCGCCCCAAAACCATTTCGCCCAAGTACCATTTCGCCGACAAACCACTTCGCCCGAGTGCCATTTCGCTCCAAATCACTTCGTCCAAACACTACATCGCCCAAATGCTACTTCGCCCAAAAACTACTTCGTGCACAGGCCGTGGTTCAGGGCGAAGTGGTTTTAGGGCGAAATGACTGCAAACCCTGTTTTGACTGTTTTCTCAAAAGTTAGATGAAGTACGGAGCTGGATTTTGCTCAGGTTGGTTTTAATCATGCATATCTTCAATCACACATGAGATAAAACTATTTGTAACAGTTTGCCAATCATGTATACTATCTTTAATGTCTGCTTTGTAAGTAGTTTGATTTTCTAAGAGAGTGCGAAATAAATGTCATTGAAATTGAATTGAAAACTGTTGCTACGTGGTGCACGCCAATGCCTATATAGCAACTAACTTCACACACTCTGTTTCCACCACACAGCAACAAACATTTAGTCTGGTCAAGTGGATACTATAAGTGTGCATGTGAAAGGAAGTATACGTTAGTACACCAGACGCTATTCGTTTGAAATACGCAAAAGGCAAATTTTTTTGAATTTTTCTGACAACATTTATTTAATCACCATCGATTCTATTACAACACAGCCGTGTGTGAGTATCCCGGCGGGCCTTTGGGGGTACAGGATGGAACTATTCCCGATTACCGCATCACTGCATTCAGCGGCAATTCCTCATCCCCTCCTACGGACGCAAGGCTGCTCAACCATCGCTCTTGGAGACCCATGTACGTAGGCCTATAAGGCCTGTGATATGTCCATTACATTAAATTCCCTATGTATATCGTAGCATTACATTATAACTAAAAATAGTGTTAATATGCTGCCTTTGTAAATTTCAGATGCAGTAAAACCTTCAAAACCATGTGTGGTTTTTGTGTTTTGTGTTTTTCTTCCTTTAACTCAATTTCTATAAGGTTTCACTGTATTTTTAACTTGTAGACCCACACCTGACCAAGAAATATGGATAGAAGTGGACTTGGTCACAAGCACACGGGTGTACGGCATTATATTACAAGGCGACCCATATGATGATCGTTTGTCGGTTTTTGAGTTTAAGTTGGCTTACAAGGAGTTACCCTCATCTCCCTATGTCTACTCGAAGTCTATTCGGAGTGATACAGTCGAGGTAATTTAATAAATTACCCTTTACTGGTCAGCCTTTTGGGTGTAGCCTTTGCATGGACTATGGCTGGCGCCCTGAATTCTCCACCTTCAAACGGAGGCGCAGTTTAGATAGTCACATACTATGCTCTTGTTACTACGTGGTACTTGCCAATGCCAACCAACAGTCTGGCTGCTTTATTCCATGTTCTCCTTTCGTGAACATGGTATTGATTCTGTACTTAACACCTGCCGCGTGCAACCCTGTCACTTTACATAGCAAGAAAAATGTTGCCTGGTCGTCTGGATACTTAAAGGCACAGGCTCGTCAGCAATGCGCGCCCGCCAAATGTGTGCCACGCAATACGCAGCTAGCTCCATAGCAAAGGCATGGAGCTGCGTGTTTCAAGCACGAATTTGGCGGGCGCGCATTGCTGACGAGCCTGTGCCTTTGAGCTGGGTTCATACTTTTCCGCCGAACTCACTCGCCGCATACTCGCCGCACACTCGCCGAGTGTAGTCGCCGCAGAGTTTTCACGCGATCATACCAATCCGCTTTGCGCATAGTAGTCGCCGAGGTATAAACGGGCTCTGCGGCGCACTTTGTATGCGCGTTTTAATTCAGAGCGCGCGCATAGAAACGGGTGGAAACGACCCGTCCGCTCAGATGCGGATTGACCGCGCACTGTTGAACTTGTTTGACCCTGAAGCCCAATTCATACTCGCTCGGCGACCTACGTGCGGAACGGACATTTTGTCCGCCGAGTAGGGTCAAACAAGTTCAACAGTGCGCGGTCAGTCCGCATCTGAGCGGACGGGTCGTTTCCACCCGTTAATATGCGCGCGCTCTGAATTAAAACGCGCATACAAAGTGCGCCGCAGAGCCCGTTTATACCTCGACGACTACTATGCGCAAAGCGGATTTTTATGATCGCGTAAAAACTTTGCGGCGACTACACTCGGCGAGTGTGCGGCGAGTGAGTTCGGCGGAGAAGGACAAAATTTCCGTTCCGCATGTATAGGTCGCCGAGCGAGTATGAATCGGGCTTAAGTGTTCATGCGAAGGGAAGTGCGCCAGTAGATCAGACGATATTCACGTGAAACACGCGAAAGGTTAATTTGTATGATATGAGCCGTCTATATTATATAACTATGGGGGCGTTCGAGATGCTTACACCCTGTAACATGGGGTTTACACCAGGGGAAGCCTCAAGAAGATGCAAAACGAACAACATGGGGTTTCGCTTTGAATTTTGGGAACACCGTGCATACTAAAGGTTGTTGCAGGCGGGGCTTTTACTAAACACTGTGTTATCGTTGACCCACGAGGAAAAATTAACCCGGCGCCACGCGAAAGTTAAGGTTCTCCAACTCTGATGTCATGATGCCCACAGACATCTATGAAGCAAAATGTATTTATACCCCTATTCCCGTCCCTCCCCCTTCGTACTCATGTCGCGATTCCAAACTGTCCGCCATATTTTACTACTCACGGTTACCAGGGCTGCTTTCGAGTGCGGCACCAGGTGCTCCATGGTGCTCCATGGTGCTCGCCCGAAAGCGTGTGTAAGCATGTGTGTGACGTAACGTTTCCACCACCTGGGAGCACCAGGGACGAGCGCTCGAAAGCAGCCCTGGTGACTGACTCGTGTATCACGTGATGGCTAAAAAAAACCGCTCCGGTGTAAGTTGGTGTTACACGGTGTAAGCATCTCGAACGCCCGTTCTGATTCAACCTAAAAACACGGTTGACATATATACCAGCGCACTACCAATATTTTCGCTAACGTCCATGTTTTTGTTTTTGAAGATATTTAAACGATCGGACTATGATGGTATGGAGATGATTTTACTGCCTTATTTTGATGCGGTGACAGTACTGCGTCTCGTGCCGACGTCGTGGGGGAAAGGAGGACCGGCCTTGCGTTTCGAAATATTTGGATGTCGTCTGTAACAAACTTCGTTGTTGTATCTTCGGTAACTATAAGGGCCTTTTAATATGTCATCTACTATACGGTATCAGTATCAGCGTAACTTTACTTTACATGTATTAAAGGAGTGTGACCAGATCACTTTTTTTAACCCATAACTCCCCGGGACTTACCTTATGGGTCATGATATTTTTATATCATAACATCCGTTATATTTTTCTGATTACGAAACTGAAACTCCCGCGCTTCTAGGCCGCATATTTCCGAGGATATCGTCGAAAATCCACCGATTATTTGTAAACTAATTTTCCAGTATCAACGTTTATCCGCTGAAAGCATACTCGATAGTTTTGTTCAATTTTTTACTGGAAATTGCGAATGTTTTCGGGTTTTTGGGACATGGGAGGTGTGTATGGGAGTTACTTGATAATATTGGTATAAGTTACATCGAAAACTATTTTCCAGAAACTCTGGTCACGCTCCTTTAACTTGACTTGAGATGACGAAGAAGGATATGCATTTTTAGAAGTGGGAGGAAAGCCCCCAGGGGAAAACCCACGCGGTCATCGATCTATAGGGACTGCAAACCCAGTCCACGAACACGCCCAGGAATTGAACCCAATGAAAGGCGGGGAAAACAACTACATGCACCAACCCGACCGCCCCAATTTCAAATTAGCGGTATAGCATCCTCGTTTTAGATGCTCACTCGTTGTATATTACATCACGTCTTTTCTGACTTTGTAAATGTTGTCACAAAAGAAAGCGACAAGACCCTCGGTTTCGATTTTATTTTGAAATTCTTTAATTTGTTAGGCCTAAAAGATTGTTAGTGAGCTGCGTGTCTTGTGTTTTACACATATTAACTATAAAAAATAATTTAGTTTGTTTCGGGTAGTTAAATATATATAGACCGTATCGAATAGCCGCCATTTCGTGGGGCAGTTTCTTTGTTCCTTGAGGACATGCATGTTTGCACATATTGTGCTTCCATTGTTGAATGGTTTAAGTAACAAAAGGTGCCCCACGAAATGGCGGCTATTCGATACGGTCTATACCCAAAACTAACTAAATCTTTTTAGGATTAGTCAAAGTTATTACGATATTATTCATATATTTAAACAATTTAAAATGATAATTTATTTAAAAACACAATTTTTCTGCTGAGCTTAAAAATTCACAAATTTTATAGAGTAAACGGTTTAGCTTATTCGTTTATTATATAAAACACATTTTTTTAAATTCAATCAATGTTTTATTGTGTTCTAAACCAACATGAATTGGTAAACTTTCATGTATTTATAGATTAAATGCACCAAGACAATAACTATACACCCAAACCACTGTGATACAAGTCCGAGTCTTCATTCTTTCTCGGCAAAATGTTTCATGATGTTTGCTCAACGCGTATTTTGTCGTGTGCGGTCAATTATTTTTTGCTGAGTTTTCTGCCTCGCGTGGCAGTGATGAGGCAAATTTCTGTCTTTCTCAAAAAAACCTTTTCGGGGTTTCCCGCGCACAATGCATGTCAAAGGTCGTGTGTACCAATTCCATTGTGCTCGGAAAACCCCAAAAAGGTCTATTATTTCGCCTCGCGAGCGAGTCGAAAAACTCACTGTGTGCGGGCAATCAGAGTAAAAAAAAATGTATAGCGGGCGCTATACAACGTTTAATTTGAGCTAATTGAACTAGCAAATTACAACATGGAACCTATTCACGTGATTTTAAGAATGCGGCATCCGGCGCAAGTATCAGTGACTTCAATGATGGGCCAATGTAACTCGCTAAAATTCACCAAATTTCTCCTTAATTTAAACAACTCAAACATAAATATTCAAAATCAAAGAAAAGAATGCACTGACTTTCTGAATGAATCGATCTTGCCCACCCGCACATCCGATCACGTACCTAGACCTCCGCTCCATGCAGAAACTATGCAAAGAATTTCTTTTAGCAGTTCTTGGACGGTTGAGACAAAAATGGAACAATGAATTCACAGATAAGACCGTCCGTTGCATACCGCGCGTATAATGCGTCTGTCAAAAACAATACATGTAGGCCTATGCACAAGCTTCAATGCACTATATGGTTGTTATGTAACAACAAAATGCATTATTGTGCAAACTTTTCAGGCGCAATTCACCTGGAATTAATATTCAGCGTTTTTCATGCGATGTAGTGCAACAAGCCTCAGAACTGGCATATAAAAGTGGCGGTTGAGTGTGGTCGAATATTTCCAATAGGACGTCGTGCTTAAAGACTCCACAGCAGCAATCCACCCGCAGCTGGCTGAGGGAATCGTACGAGGTATATCAATTACACTTTTAGCATGTTTAGTCGAATCATTTTGTTAAAGATAGTATACATGATTGATATAAACTGTTACAAATAGTTTTATCCCCCTGTGCATGTGATTGAAGATATGCATGATTAAAACCAACCTGAGCAAAAACCAGCTCCGTACTTCGTCTAACTTTTGAGAAAACGGTCAAAAAAGGGTTTGCAGTCACTTCGCCCCAAAACCACTTCGCCCTGAACCATTTCGCCCTGAACCAAGGCCTGTGCACGAAGTGGTTTTGTGGCGAAGTAGCGTTTGGGCGATGTAGTGTTTGGACGAAGTGGTTTGGGGGCGAAATGGCACTCGGGCAAAGTGGTTTGGGGGCGAAATGGCACTCGGGCAAAGTGGTTTGGGGGCGAAAATTTCCTGTGTTTGCATGCCTTGCTCATAAATATGTTAATTTGCATTTAATTTTAGCATAAAAACAAAAACCTTGATTTTTACAGTGGCGGATCCAGCCTTAATAAAATACAGGAATTCAAAGGAAACGCGGGGGCTACAGTCCCTGGAATCCGTTGTCTTCATGTATTTTAATTTGGCTGGATCCGCCACTGTTTTGACCCCTATAAAACAACTTCAAAATTAGATTTTTGTTATGGCTGTAAATGAATGGAGCAGTTCCATAGCATAGATTTTGATAAAAATACCTTTAAGTTTAAGGGGCGTGTTTTGTCCTGTAGATTTTCAAACCGCTAGGTATAGCCTGCCTTTTTGCAAGGCTTTATGGCTTTGGGGTTATATTGTTTGGTAAAATGGTAAAATGTAGGATAATCGAGTATATAAAGGTTTGGCGAACGTTTAATACGCCTTCTGTCTTGCCGTAAAACCTTTTTCGAACTGGCTACTGCTACATTATTCATTACATGCAAGTATTACCCGCGCGCCACTCTATACACGTAAACATTTTGAAAACGATCAAACTGAGCCAATGAGCGCTTAGCTAGCCGGCTTTGGTAATTAAAATGTGAGACTCTTGAGCGGAGTATACCAAGGCTGTGCAAAGCTAGTTATGCCTTCTGCATGCTTTGCCGTAAAATGAGACACTTCGACGTGTGTAGACTCTACTCAACTCGCCAAATCGCCCAAATTCATGAGGCCTTGTCAAATGGCTATCAAAACCATGCAGTGAACCTATTTCCCATGCACGGATATGCGGTTGGACAAAGGTCTAGGTATCGATACACGTATGAACAATTGTTCAGTGTTGTGAACAATTGTACATGCTATAATGTAAATATTTGTCCATGGATAAGTTCTTTTTTTTTTAACCCAATGGTGCGATTTTTTGTATGGTTCTTTGAAACTATCACGGATTTCCGCTTGTGACGCCCCTGGGATTCTGTGTGGCCAAATAACGTTTCTCGTCCCCGCTCGCTTGTGTTTTTGGAGACTATGCGTTTTTATTCAAATTTTTGGAAGAAGTCATTATTCTTATCAGAACATTTTATTTTGTTTTTGAGGTGGGTGGGTGGGGAGTCTGAACTCAAATTGTATAATTCGCACTGGAAAAGTTGATGTTGAGGGTGAGGGAAATCACCATTTTAGAAAACCTGGCAAAATATGTTTGTATTATTTAACATTCAACGATCCCATAGACGACAAACTTTTTTTTTTACCTGGCCTCTCGCATTTACACAAATTGGATTATAGTACATTTTCTCACTTCGACATTTTTGCAGACAACGCCCAGTCGATAGTGGCCTTGCTTGGTGAACGTTGATCTCCTGTAGTTGCTTGGAAATCTCTTCAAATTTTGTACTTTTCCTAGCCTGGAACGTGATTCTAGTCGGTGAATATTTGTATTTTAAGATTGGTTTAAATTACAAGCCCAAACTAAGTGTTTTGTTATCAGTTTTTTGGGGTTCATTATACACCAACACCCAGGATTTTCCTCGTTATGACATAAACCATGTAAATGTTTGAAGATAAAAACGCAATTGTTATAATAAACTAATAACTTAGAATTTGAGTTGTCCCATAGGTTTTCGGAAGGTCTTCGTGCATGAATGGTAATCTTTCCAGTTTTTTCCTATAAAACCCTTTTTTGTTTATAGGGAAGTATACCATATGCAGATGAAGTTTTTTGATGACTTCCAGGAACAGCACCCTGTTCCCCGGCCCCCCTCCCTCCCCCGGCCCCCCCTCCCCCCAACCCCCCCTCCCCCGGCCCCCAACCCCCCTCCCCCCTCCCCCAAATCCCCTCCCCCAACCCCCCCCCCCCCCCTCCCACAGCCTACACCCCGCATACATGCGGCGTTTGTTACCATTGCTATAGACAACCGAAGTGTGACGTGTTGCCATGGCAATTGGCTCTAAACTAACATGGCCGTCGGAAAAGTACCATTGCAAAAGCACAGGGACACGGTTCAGTGATGTTTAGTTTAGAGCCAATTGCATATATAGGCAACCAACAAAAGATGACGTATTCACTTCGGCAGTCTATTTGCTACCAAACATAGTCGGATCTTTCTTGTCCGTAAAATTTTGGGCCGCTGCAAATTATGTAATGCATGGGGTTAAAGTTGCATTGCCCGTGTTTGGGTGAAAGGATTAAAAAAACTAATTTACACAAGCGAACGAATTTAGAAAGCTTACGTGTCTCTGTAACGAAAAATATCAAAAACTTATATTTCCGACGTCGGGAATTGGAGATACAAGCCTTTTTCTTGAAACGTGCTTCACGTGTTGTACATATGTGCGCGTACGCTCATATGTACATAGTATGTGTACACATGTACGCGCACATACATTTACGTCATAACCTGTCGATTAAATGACCTGCCAGCCATTTAATAATTTCTTGTTTTTAATCGACTGGCATTAATCCTTGACGGATTTTTACGTTCTTGGTACCAAATGAAAGCTGATAACGTTTTCTATTCTAGAAAAATACCTATTTAACTTTTAAAAAAAAATTGTACGCCCAAATCGGCCCAAACACGGGCAGTGCAACTTTAAAATGAAAAATCCGTTTTCTTCTACGTTGTATTGCAGACCAGACATGACGGCCAAACCAACCATTGCCGATCTCCGCTTCAAATGCACATGGGAGAAGCCATTCCCCGTGAACGGCCAGGGAACTCTGGTCTTCAACACGGACCGCAAGAGGATCCCGTTCGCAGCGGCGGTGGAAGACGAACAGCCGTCCGGCTACAGCATTGCACTGGTCGTGGGCGACAACTTCTCCTCGTTCGTCATGCACTCGAAGGGCCAGAACGGCCTGACTCAACTGACGAAAGTCGAGGGTGCGGCGAACGGGCTTGGCGTAGGGAAGCTATCCTACTGGTACAGTTATGATCGGGAGAATTTGGTCATAAAGTACGGCAAGGGGTACCGGATGGAGGAGACTACGTTGATGGTCTATGAATTCTTGAAGGGGGCGCAAGACCCGGAACAAGTTCGACGTGACATGCACCCATACTTTAACGCCGAGGTGAAGAAGTTTGTCCGGCAGTACGAGTTGCCTCTTGCTGCAGGTAAGGTTAAAGGAGCGTGACCAGATTTTCCCCCAAAAAATAATATATTTTATTTTATTTAATCTAAAAATCGTATGAAATACCTCCCCAAAATACTATCGATGGGAAGAAAACCGAAAATTTACAATCCCTAATTTGGATGTGTCGGCAAAAAGGTTGGTGTAATTAGCATTAGCTGCTTTATAAAACCAGACGAATTAGGGGCCGTTCAAAATAATCAATGTTAAAAAATTTCGATGTTTAAATTTTGAACACAACCCACAAACTTACGCCTATAGTATACGTACAACCATGGCACAATCTACATTTGACCCGCGGTCTGCAAGAAAGGCCCTCGAGTCACGCTGGCTAGGTCGAGTTTTCGTGACCATAAGAAGAAATTTGTGTCGGATCCACGCACTTTAATATACAAAAACACAATGGAAATTCTTGGTGGAACACGGACATTCCAAGCAGTATCTGGGCACCCCCAGATGTCTTCTTATAGTCGCGACGTTATGGGCCGTTTTTGCAGAGCGAGTCACAGACATCTTCCCAAAGTAATTTATCAATTTATTCTTGATTAATTTTCAGCCAAAGCAGTTGATGTGACGGATCCCTTGGTTGAATTTGACAAGTTGCCGCTCATCTGCAATCTCTCGCCCCTGGTCCTCGACAGTTCCAAGGTCAACCTCTTTGTTCTCGACAGAGCTGAATATATATTCTCGGCCAGTCTGCCAGCAGCGTGCCAAGAGCTTTATGAAAATATCAAAGGTTGCGATTTGAATTACTCAGAAAACAAGGATGAGAAAGTGTTGCTGTCCGATGCCATTCGCTACAGCATCGACAACGGCATTCTGCGCGACAAATTGATCGAAAAACAAGGCGAGCTTTCCGATGACCCTAACGGCACGTACTTGCGCGTCACGCTCGGTCATAGTCTCGGCAAATCTCCCGGTATCCCGTACGTCCTCGAGATTTGGCCAGCCGGCCATTTTAGTCCTATCCACAACCATGGCAACGCCAATGCGGTAATCAAAGTCCTCTTTGGGTCCATAAGCATCAATATCTACAACAAGCAAACGGGCAATACTTCCATCGAACCGCTGACGACTTTTGAGGCATGCCCAGGCGACGTGACTTGGATAAATCGTAACTGGTATCAAACACACAAGCTTCACAATGACTCCCAACAGTATTGCGCGACCATCCAATGCTATAACTACGACGCGGGTGATACCACGTACTGGCCGTACTTTGACTACGTTAGCGATAATGCGACCATTCAGGAGTTCTATCCGAACTCTGATTTTGGGTTTCGTGAAATGCGCGAAAAAGTCATGGATGAATATACAACGTACATTTATGGCACAAACAAGTAAAATAAAGAAAAATTAAGAATCGGAACTCCGCGTTAATAGTTTGACAGTCTTTTCGTAACCCTTTAGGCTAAAACCTTTGCTTCTCATCGGGTCAGTTCTGCAATTTATTGCGCCTGCGCAAAAAATATTTGTAATAGACCACCCTCGTACTACACTCCTTTAAGCAGTGCTTTGCGCGCCCCGGCGCGGCCCACTAGTTTGCCCGTTTGGCAAAACACTGCTAGAGGAGTGTACCCTCGTACAAACCTCATTTTTCCTCTGTATGAGGGAAAATGTTACTTTCTCTCCTTGTTCATACGGTTAAGACATTTGTCCAAACTGGTGGGGAAAACTTTGATGTTTCAGAACTTTGATGTGAATTTCTTATTGGTATACTGGTGGCGTTTTCTTAGAATTGTAGCAGTTATAAAAGTCATGTAATAATTTTCTATATGGACACACTCTGTATAGGCCTAATGTGTCTTTAGCATGTTGACCAGCAAGGCAACTTCAGCGGACCAATCTATAATACTCGAACAATCAAAGAAATTTTGTATTTTGCTATATTGTAGGCCTAATAGACTACTAAAGCGTGACGTCAGTTGCCATGGTAATTGGGTCTAAACATTCGCTGGTAATCTGAAACGTCCATTGGTATAGCGCAGGGAAACAATTCACTGGTTTTAGTGTAGACCCAAAAACCATGGCAACACACAAAGGTTGGCGTTTTCACTTTAGTAGTTTATTCAATTAAAATTAAAAAAATTATCAAAATGTTACAATAATTAAAAAAAAAAAAAAAAGTTGTAAAGCGAGCCTTTTTACGGGCGTTATATTAGTGTAGTGGCATATAGAGGTTAGCGGGCGGATTTTCGACTGCCATTGATCATTTGCATTTCTTAAAAGCCACGAAGGATCAACAACTTAGTAAATCGGTGTTATATTTAATCCCTTTTTTGGGCGATGGGGCGTGTCCCCCTTACACTCTAAAAACAGATTGGTTGTTTTCAACCAATTGGTTGTGATATGTGTCCAACCAATAACCATGACCAATCCATTTTAACCAATATGATTGGTTATTTTAACCAATATATTGGTTGGACACATATCTACCAACCAATTGGTTGAATTCAACCAATCTGTTTTTAGAGTGTACTTTAGTCATACACATTGTAATGTGTCATTAAAAATTAAATTAACCAAGGCAGCTCAGCTAACGATTGTATAACGCCCAAGTACTAAAGATCCCTGTCATTTGATTGGACGATAGCAGGTCACATGGCGTTAAGCGGGCCTCCCACTGTGCGATATTTGCCACGAATTTCCTACGAATTGGTACGATTATCGGAGACTGCCTATAGACTCTACACACATCGTACCCAATCGTAGCTAATTCGTGGCAAAAATCGCACAGTGGGCGGGCCTCCCACGATGCGATTTTTGCCACGAATTAGGTACGATTTGGTAAAGACTGTATACTCTGTACACAATCGTAGCTAATCGTACATAATTCGTAGCAAAAATCACACATGCAGTGGGAGGCCCGCTTATGACGCACGTGTGGTAGATGAGTCGGATTCGGTCTGGTACTATAGAGTCTTAAGAATTTTTTTTTCATATTCTCGGGCTGTCGGATGTTCTCTTCAATCAAATGACCATGATCTCTTTTGGGCATTTAATATATGAAACGAATATTTTCATTCGTTGAAAGATGGAATTATTCCATTCAACTCGGCACCGCCTCGTTGAATGGAATAGTTAAATCTTTCAACTCATGAAAGTGTTCGTACCATTTAACTCGTAAACATTTCTTTGTATACTTAATCAATTAAAAAAAGTTTAAATGTAATAAAAGACGAATTTAATTTTTAGTATAGCATTATGTATTGGTATAGTGTTGCGGCATAACTTTAATAGTTAGCGAGCGGATTTTCAATTGCCTTTGAATGTAATCATTATTTCGAAGTTCTAAAGAGTTACGATGGAAGCTTTATAGTAATTCAATCGGGGTGGTTTTTAATTGGATGTCTTAACAAAATAATTCAATAAATGAAACAATTGGAAATAACAACAAATGTGTGTTTTTTTTTTAGCATGAACTTGCAATAATTAGCTATGTATGTAGGCCTACACAGTGTCGCCGGTTACGGCTAATTCGCACAATATTTATTACTCGTCCTAAAATCCCAGATATATAACTCCATTTGCCACATCTTCAGCTTTATAATAATGGTCTCGCGTGACTGTGTTGGGTTTATCAGTTTATCGCATCGAATCTTAATTTTGTGAAATGTTAAATAAGACCAATTGGCATTTCAACCCTGATTTCCTTATTAAACGATACTTTTCAAAGTCTAGACAATACAACTCGCAAACAATAGACTGCCGAGGTGAACACGTCATATTTTGTTAGTTGCCTAGGCAATGGCTCTACACTAAAAATCACCGAACCGTGTCCCTGTGCTTTTGCAATGCTACCTTTTCCGACGGCCATGATGTTTAGAGCCAATTACCACTTCAACGCACGTCACACCTGCTAAGACTCGGCAGGTCAGCATATGTCGCTTTCAACGTAAGTACAACTTACAGACCCTTTGCAGGGGCGGTCATAAACGAGGGCAGTCGCATTGTCACCGTGCGTCATGCACGAGTAGGCATTTTGTGGATCTATTAACGTTTAAATATGAAAACATGCACCCTGTCATGGCCGCCCGTGCAAAGGGTCTATTAAAGCCCTAATGCATGATTTGCAGTTACCCCAAATTTATTTACTTCACGAGTTAAGAGATACCGACTAAAAGTGGGAAAGAATTGGGAGGTTGATCTTGGCATCAGACCTTGTGTGGAAAACATATGAGACGGGCTACAAATTATTTAAGTGTTTCCTCACAAAATGTTAAATTTTTCCCACTCGAAATTGTTTTTTTCCCATCGAATCTGCACATTCCAATGCTATAGATGAGTCGTTTTAAGAAAAAAAAATTATAAACAACTTCCCAACTCTTACAGAAATGCATTTAATTAACAACATTTTACCATTTATTCATACAAAAACTATCCATGGATCTGGAGTTTTCAGGTTTTCTGAAGTATTACTGCTTCTATGTGGCAGTTTATCAACATTATTCTCTAGTTATGTAATGCTGTTCCAGTTTTTAAAAGTTTTCCAATCATGTCTTCTGTAATCTGTACTCGTCATCGCGCTATTTTGCACGATTTCGGTGTTTAGCGCCCTCTCCCGATGTGCGACGGGGTGCCTGAGATGCGTAAAGCATGCAGTATAATAGGTTCCTCATAAATTCCCCAGACAAGCTTGGTTGACTGAGGCATGGATGGAGGTCCTTCCTCCTACCATGGAGGTCCTTCCTCCTACTGGAGTGTGGCCAGATTATCCAGGTTCAACTGCAATAGGATTAGTCTGGGAGCCCAGACCGATTTGTTCATCATCACGAGTACAAAAGGTCTGAGGCGTGGAATCAATAGGTGGGGCAAGTGTGACCTCCGAATGGCATTTCTTAAGTTGCAGATCCTGTACCTAAGGGAGGGGGGAGGCCCCCTTTTGACCCCAAAATCACTTTTATAAACATTTTCGAGTACATCGATCAAACCTTTACCAAACTATCCTCTGGTGAACCCTAATCAATGATCGGCATTTCTTAAGTTGCAAATCCTGTACTTAGTATGCTTAAGAAAGCCCTTAATTAGCAGTAATTAGCGGTATAATTATCATATCGAGTACATCAACCAAACCAACGGTAATAAATTCTCTGGGGTTTCCTGAGTAATGAATGACCTTTCTTAAGTGTCAAATCCTGTACCAAATCCCCTTAAGAAAAGGTCAAAGGTCATTCATTAGCAGTACACACAACAGCCGTCGGCAAAAGGCCCATTCGTTTTGAACGGCTAGCGCTTTTAGCAAACGGCTGTTTTGTGTTTCATCCGCGGTTTAATCTCCAAGTTATCTAGCACTGGGGTGGTTGAAATAATTCTGCAGAGTACACTGGCCAAAGAAAGACGTTCTAAGTTCAGCTTCAGTGGCGATTTCGGCAGTCAAAGGAAAGATTCCGTCTCTGCTATGGGTTCCGTAGACACATCGCTTTTACCAGATTCTGTTTAGTGCACGTGTAATAAAATTCAAAATTGACAATTGCAATATTTGTCACCGTCAAAAGCCGCGGATTACATTGTGGAGTGCCGAAGTGTGAGGTGTTGCCACGGTAATTGGCTCCAAACATCATGGCTGTCAGATAAAACACTATTCAAAAGCACAGGGAAACGGTTCAGTGATATTTAGCGTATGTATTTACTTCGGTAGCCCAAATGCATCGCAAAGGCGACTTTATCACAGGGCTAAAGCTGCATTTTTCTTCCTTTTTTGCCAAATACGTTGTATTAGAGCTAGGCTAATTCCGCTATAAAACGGTCTTATAGATGCCCACCGTGCATCCTCAGTCGTTCCGATGCCCGCTTATGCTTTTATGGTGTCACTTCTCATGCGAAATCTGTAGACGTGATGTGTAGGCCTATCACCACATGTGCTCATCGGAACATGTGCATACCAAGACATACAAGACATGGTGGCTTATGTTAGAGTAAGCACCCGTCAATTCGTGACAGTATATGGATTATTTTTTTAAATCTCTGTGCGGGTTTATGCATTTTCTGAAACCTTACATACGCACTTTGTTCACCATAGTCCTGAATTTTAGTTGCCAAAAAAATGCCCCAAATTGGCTGTCACCGTGCACCGTGCAAGTCATAACATATTAAAATACATGCTGTACGTCCTTTATTAATGAATCAACATTTTAATTATTTCAGAGAAATTCTACTAAAGACGTTCAAAGCATGCAATGGTAACAAACACGACATCATCATAGTTATAACTGTAAGTACTTGTTGGTATCTGATAAAAGTGCGATTATGCATTTGCATAGATGGGATACTTTAAAAAGCCATACCGATTATGACCATAACATGTATTGAGTTACAATGGCCCTTTATAATTATAAAATGACCTCAGTCTGATTTATTCCATAGGTCATTCATCATTCAGGACACCATTTAACTCTTTTTGGTTTGATTGTCGATAGTAAGACAGTTGTCATTTTGATAGGAATTTCATTTGATATAAATGGAATTATTGGGGACTGGGGAGTCTCGGGGTACCAAACGACAGAGCTAGCTTATGTTTCATGGTCCATTAATTTGGAAAGCCAAAGGGAAGGGAAAACCGTACTTGCACCAACCCGACCGCCGCATGCAGAGTGATGACGTTCTGCTTTGTGATAGGTATTTTTTGTGATAGGTATTTTTAACTATGGACCCGGCCACCATTGTTACGTCAGTTGTCAGGGTAATTGGGTCTAAACAGTACTAAAGTAATATCGCGCGTCATTGTTGCCAAGGTTACTAGGTCAACACTAAAACAAAAACTGGACTTCTTCCCTGGGCTAACTTAATGGCTGGATTCACATGGATTTTTTCCCCCGTAGATTTTACGAGCGTCGCTTTCAGGAAAAAGGTCGGGGGAAATATACCCAGCACGATGTGACAAAGGGATTGCCCCTCGTCCTCCTGTAGACCGTATGCGTATCGAATAGCCGAATTTCGTGAGGCAGTTTCTTTGTTCCTTGGGGACATGCATGGTTGCACATATTGTGCTTCCATTGTTGAACGGTTAAAGTAACGAAAGGTGCATGCCCCACGAAATGGCGGCTATTCGATACGGTCTATATCTCAACACGCTCTTTCCCTTTCGTTAACGCGGCAACCCCACCCCCTAAAACCTGAAAGGAGTTCTTAAATTCCTTGAATATTTGAGAGACAATAGGGGAATTCAGAATGGTGGGTGGGGGTGGGTATACACTCTGCATAATGAAGGGTGGATTCACACTGTCAGGGAAAAACGCCAACGCGAAGTGGCTTGGGCACTGCAGCCGATTTCACGAAACTTACGCAGTTGCGTAAGCCCACTTGCGCAACATTTTATTGCGTAAGTTGCGCAACATTCTTCCAAAGATAACACACAAGCTATGGGGCTTGCGCCATTTGTCAAAAGTTGCGAAAGCTGCGCAGTGTTTCGTGAAATCGACTGCAGGTCATTATCTTTAGGTGTCAGAACCAAGGCTCGAATTTTGGTCACGGCAAAGGAGTTATATTGCCACGAAAGTCACATTTATGGATTTTTTGTATTCGTCGGTTTTTGATGAAGGTAACGACGGAGTGATCGACAAAGCACTTCGCGTTCACGTTTGCGACGTGCATCTATAAGACCTCCTTATTAGCCTTTTCGCGCGTAAATGCGACGCGCGTCGCTTTGACAAAACGCGTCCTGGTTGTTGGGTCAGTGGGGCGATTTAGAGTGACACGACGCGTTGAAAACCATATGTTTCGCGTCACGAACACGTCAAGAGTTTTTTTAGCCATGCAGAACATGCGTCAAAAACGCTAGCGAAAAAAGGATTCGGCTTTTCGTTAATCACGAATGCACATGGACTTGAAATTGACCATGCGTCGCCTGACATACTGCGCGTACCGTGCGGATCCGTTCCATACCCAGTTTGGACTACCCAAAATACTATTTTCCCTAAAATACTCTATCCATGGGAATAAATTTCAATCTCCAATTTGGATGTGGTAACAAACAAGTTTTTGGTGTAATCATTGTTCATGTCACCAGATAATAATTTACACTAATTTCTTTTTAGACGACATATACGGATTGAGAGAGCGAAATTTCAGAATCGTAACGAAAAAAAATGAGCACCCCACTGGCTACGCTGCTGGGTGGAATACCTGGACGGTCACTTATGAATACACTCAAACTATAATTTGACAATAACTTTAGAATTTAGGAACTATAACATGACAGCAACGTGTCTATACACACACGTGGCGGAAATTGGCTTTGACTGCTTGCGTTGTACATGGTCTCACCTGGTACTGACATTTTCTCGATTGAATTCGCTACAGAAGTTAAACTAAGAACTAAGAACGTCTTTCTTTGGCCAGTTTACCCTACATAATTATTTCAACCACCCCAGTGCCAGAGAACTTCGCTTAAGTCCGCATAAAACGAGAGGAGATTAAACCGCGGATGAAACACAAAACAGCCGTTTGCTAAAAGCGCTAGCCGTTCAAAACAAATGGGCCTTTTGCCGACGGCTGTTGTGTGTACTGCTAATGAATGACCTTTGACCTTTTCTTAAGGGGATTTGGTACAGGATTTGACACTTAAGAAAGGTCATTCATTACTCAGGAAACCCCAGAGAATTTATTACCGTTGGTTTGGTTGATGTACTCGATATGATAATTAAACCGCTAATTACTGCTAATTAAGGGCTTTCTTAAGCATACTAAGTACAGGATTTGCAACTTAAGAAATGCCGATCATTGATTAGGGTTCACCAGAGGATAGTTTGGTAAAGGTTTGATCGATGTACTCGAAAATGTTTATAAAAGTGATTTTGGGGTCAAAAGGGGGCCTCCCCCCTCCCTTAGGTACAGGATCTGCAACTTAAGAAATGCCATTCGGAGGTCACACTTGCCCCACCTATTGATTCCACGCCTCAGACCTTTTGTACTCGTGATGATGAACAAATCGGTCTGGGCTCCCAGACTAGATTGTATATGTCTGTTTTCAATACTGGAGAGACCTTTTCCTCCAGGATTATATCTCTGCACAATGTAATTCATCTTCTCTCAAAACAAAATAAATATCTTTGTTTTATGAGAAGATAACTGGCATTGCACAGAGTTATGATCCTGGTGAAAAAGTCTCTCCAGTATTGAAAACAGACTTATATACACACAGATCCTGGGTTTGGGGTTTCTTTTCACATCTAAAACTGCATCTCCTTCGTCATCTTGAATTGAAAGTAAAGTTAATATAAAGCTAGAGGTATGGGTATCAGTTGCCGAAGGTGCCACAAAATTAACAACATCCGTCCCGTAGAAAATTCCCTGCTTTAGTTCTGCATTTAGGTTTATAATATATTTTCCACTACAATTACTTTTTATGTTGCATCAATTTAAAAATATGTAACTTTGTAACTGAAATGTACCCCATTACTAGTATAAGCCCTTTGCCGAACTGACGTGAGTGAATATGGGAGGGTATTCCAGTCACCCCTGGGATTTGGTTGTTCCATTATTATAGGGGCGTCAATACCTACCCGGTATTCTTAAAATGCTTACATCTTTAATACATTAATTTAATTCATTGATATCTCTCTGGAACGAACAAGTAAAATTTTATTTATGGACAATTTATCAAAGAAGTTCGAATACACTTCATTTGCTTAATAAAATAATTAAACACAGCAGCTCTAGTTTCCCCCTAAAAGAGAAAAAATGTAGTCGCCCAAAGACCACGTGGTCCTCTCACTGCACAGTTGCCCAGGAGGACGGGTGCACGTGCGAAAAGTTTTCGCATTCGTGTATGTTGTTAGTGTGGATATTTCGTTGGAGTGGCAGAGTGGGCCTTGTTTCGGGGTTTTGGTGGATTTTCTCGAGCTTGAAAAGGGATGGTTTGACGGTCGCTGGTAGTTCAGCATTGCCTCTAGATAAAGACCCGAGTATCAGGTTAGTAATTTGTAATTTCGGAGATATTTGACATCGTGGGTTCAATTTTTGTTAGTTGCGTTGAACTTGAAAAGTTTTATCGTTTGCTTGTGTATTAAAAGTTCATGATGATGATGCCTTGATGAATGTACAAAGTGGCAAAACAAGTTGAACATATTGAAGCATCCAGGCCATGGCATCCTGGTCTAGTTGTGACCTGAAGTTTAAAAAAAAAAACGGTGTTTTTTTTAAATATTAAATCTGCACTTTACAGATGCATTATTAAAATATTAATGATCAACTGCAACTTCTCTATTCTTACCACATCACCGTGGTTAAGGTTTTAAAAGTTGACTATCAATATTGTTGTACTTCATTATAATAACCATCAATTAGTGGAGATCTGTTTTGGTATAAATATCATTCTGATCATACACATTCGCCACTAGTGATAATGACATAATGTCCTAAGATTCATGAAACATGATTTCAGCACAGCAGTGAGAAAATTCCACGTGTAAAGTTATGGAAATGTTACACCCAAAAGGCTAATTGATCCACATCTAAAATTATATTTAAATTTTTTTTATTTTGTAGAAAAGGACAGCATGATGGGGGCTACCCCAGTGTTAACCTCTGGAGTCGCATTGCTCTACCTGTTCGGATGCCTTCTAGTTCTACTCATGGTTCCTCCAATGCACATTGAGGCTGGCAGGCAAAGTAAGTAAAAGCAATTAAACATTTTTGATAGATGTTTATTTTTTCCCTCAGTTCCTTTTTTTTTTTTAGACCAGTTTTCATTATTCTGCAAATTGTTATTGAGTTGGCTGCTTATTTTAAACCAGTGCTGCCAACTTGTCCTTGGAAAAGCACTGAAAATGACCAAGGTTATCCGGTAGACACAAAGAACTAGCATCCTTATTAAGTTATGCACCTATCAATTGTTTCCCCCACCCCTCAACCCCCCCCCCCCCCCCCCTAAGAGGTGGGGATTGTCACTTTTTTTGTGACAAAATCCCCACCCCTGGGGCAACATTTTAGGTGACAAAAATCCCCACCCTCGGGTGCAAAACATGTGCGTCTTGTATACACGGGTCAAATGCCCCACCCTGGGGCATAAAAAACGTGACCAAACCCCCACCTAGGGGGTGGGGCAGCGCGAGGGGGAGTGGTGGGGGAAACAATTGATAGGTGCATTACTGTGGTTGTGTTGTAAAACTTGCAGGCTGAGAAAGGCAATGGAGAGTTTGGAAACCTTTCGCTCAGCCACAGTAGTTTTAAAGGACTATTTTTAGTCAAGTGGGAATGGTTTTGCCCAGTAAGAAGTAACCAAACACTGTTGTAGACAATGGGCTGGCACACTGAAGACAAAGGACAAATGTGAATGCACTCTAAGATTACACGAAGAAATGATTACACCAAGGAATGTTACTGCGTGTCACAGTAACAGTAACTTTCTGTGAGGTAGTGGAAGAGTAAGTCCAATAAGAAGTTATGTAAGAACATGCCTAAAGAAGACCCATTGTTCTTGTTAAATGGACAGAAAAGCAAATATCTGTCTGCATCAAATCATTTGTATATTAATGCCTGTTCACTTTACATTGTTAGAAATGTATTGTTTTGGTTTAATGTATGCTATGTCTGATTCCTTTCCTTCCTGCAAAGACAGTTGTAAATTTCTCAAATACATTTTATTACATCTTGTGGAAGTCATGTGATGTCTGTACCACACTCAATGCACTTCTGGTGAACCTGAATGCTCTAGCCTATGTTTAGACGGAGGGCTACTTTTTAGTTGGCCCCAATCCAGTTAATGAACTCAGTGGGGGTTCACTGAAGCTATGTGCTGAAAATGCCCTCCCGTTCAATCGGTGATGATAACTCGGGAGCTTGAGTTATAGAGGAGCTAAGATGTGGTCAAATGGATAACATAATTAACATTGGCCAGATGCCACAGAGCGAGGTCAGTTGCGTAATAACGGTGGGCTAGCCCCACAAATGTTCGGGGCTAAATTTGGGGAGGGTTAGCCCCGGAGCTGGCTTCAGAGGTGGAGCTAAGTTGCGTTCAGACAATGGGAGTTTGGGGTGGAGCTAGCTAGCTCTGGAGATAGCCCCTCGTCTGAACGACCTCTAAGTCAACCTTGGTGGGGTGGGGAGAGGGGGGTGGAAGAAAAGGGGGTAGGGAGTAGGCAGGCACTGTCAAACTCACAGGGCTAATAGGTGATTGTGTAATACCCTTTTCCCACTACAAACTGCTTAACCCGGAGATTTGCCGCCCCGGGTTAAGCTTTTCTTACCCCGGGGTTCGTTAACCCCGAGTTCTGTTCCCATTTGTTTCGTTAACCCGGAGTTTCGGCAAACCCGGGGCGAGCTTGCCCCGGGTTAACGCGGTGCGGTTTCCCACTACACGCGGACTGGAAATGACGGAGTGCGCGAGTTGGCTTGTCGCCAAGCAACGGGTCCTTTTTCGCGCCACAAGACATCGGTAAATATGATCCCACCATGTACCATTCGACACATGTGTTCGTTTCGCCGCACTGCCCTTTACAGTCACTTCGCCCCCAAACCACTTGGGCCACACACCACTCGTGCAAATAACATTTCGTCCAAACATCCATGACCCACGTGCAAGCAAGACGCATCACGTGTAGGCCTATACCATTAAAATGGGGGTGTATTAAGACGGTGTTTTCTCAGCCAGGCCTAATTCTTTTTTGAAAAATTATTTCATCAAACGGCATAAAACTAAGTAGCTGCATGTCTGTCAGCCGTGAGCGGGCACGTACGTAGGTTACGTTTGCAGAGTGCCCCTTGGGTAAAGTAGCATTTGGGCGATGTATTCCTACCTCCATGATTGGGAGAAGTGGTCCAGCCGAGGGAGAAGTGGTCCAGCCAAGGGCGAAGTGGTTTGGGGGGAAAAGTACTGCTAGTACATCGCTCAAAATGGCGCCAGACACGGAAGCAATATCGGTCGCGGTCCTGATGGTAATTTTACAAATATTGCGAAGGAAACGTCAACGCCAACGTTCTCAAAAGGGGAAGAAGGTATAGATGTTGCTTGAGGCAATACGCCAGCAGGATTTATAGCGCACTGAACACGCATTTTCGCGCCACGAGTTTAACCTTTAGACACCGTATTGCGCAATGATTCATGCGTCTTAACCCCGAGATTGCTTGGAGAACACTTAACCCTGCTTGGTTTCCCACTACAATGCTTACCCCGGAGTTTGGCCGTTAACCCCGAGATTGCCATCCTTAACCCTGGTCGCTGGCAGGGTTAACGAGCCCCGGGCTAACGGCCGATTTTTTCGTCTTAACCCGGGCCAGCAAAAGAGTAGTGGGAACGCTCGCGCGATATTTCGCTGCCCCGGGGTATCTCGGGGTTAAGGATTGCCGTTACCCCCGAGTTAACCCGGAGATTTTGTAGTGGGAAAGGGGTATAAGTCCAGTCTGGACAGCCCAGGAAACTTTACTGTTTTCCAAGTCTAGTGGTCACTTTTATTGGTCAATCTCTGCTCACAAAAACTAAAACTTCCTGAGTGTGCGTACAGGGGGAGGGGCATCTAAAAAGTTGGCATTTTGTATTCAAATATAAAATTAAGATTACTGGTATTCATTGCCTAATCTGCACTGTGGGAATACAACAAGTTTTTTTCTTGCTGATGCTTGCTCATACATATTGTAGAAAGTGTACGGTAGGACATCTGTGTTCACCCGCACCTGTGTGCAATAAATTATTTAGCTCGTAACTATTGCCCAAATCTTTGGAAAGAAGTGCAGTAGCTGTACATGTATGGTAAACATTAAAAACTAGAGCTTGCACATAGTTCTTGTGGGTCATACATGTAGCCCTACTTTGTATACTAAAGAGAGGGAATGAAAGGGATAACAAAACACAATGGGCCATTACCAACATCCTATGGGGCAGTAACATTATATTCAATATTCAATATTGACAATGACCACTGAAGTGTAACAGCCTGACTACATGTCTAGTTCATGTGTACAATTTCCTTCCTGCCTTTTGCTATGGGTTACATTGTTAGGCCATACATGTAGATGGTCCTTTTTTTCAGCTCATGAAGGGGCTCAAGCACTTAGCGATTTATGTTATTAGTGGTAAATGTCTCTCCCCTCGGCCCTTGCAGGACTAAACTCTTTAGGCCTTACAATCTATACCTTGAAAATACTTAACTGCTGGAAAACTACATAATTTGAACCGGCCATTCAACACTGGCCCTCCCAGAAATCAAGTGTTAAAGGAGCTTGTTGTGATTTTTCCAGAAAATGGATTTTGTTCTAAGCTAAAAAACCTCCCCAAAATACTATCCATGGAAATTTATAACGACGCTGATGCAATAGATTTGCGTGTTAAGTGATAGATAATAGCAAGTGAATCATGTTTGGTGAAGTTACACCTCAATTTGGAATGACCTGGCTGTACTTTTACAGTGTTTTAGAGGGGAAAATTCATTATTTTTGTCCAGGTGGCAGTGTTTTTTGTCCGGGCAGCAAAAGTTTGTCCGGGCGCTAACAGTACCTGTGATGATTTTGTCCGGGCACACCGCCCGGACAAAACCGGCAGTGGAGATCACTGATTGGTGTCACCTTATTCTTCTTTGGTGTCTTGATGAGCACATTGATTTACCGCATTTCACTTACAGTAATCTGTTTTCCTCGTGGTCTTTCGGTAGAATTGAAAAATTAAGTCCAATGGGGACACACAGAGAACTAGTGTCCCTGTCAATTGACAGCGGCCACGATGTAATACTTACAGGCCGAGAGGGGCCACGAAAACTTTCCGCTCAGCCGCGGTAAATTTACAGAGCTGTATTTTAGACCAGTGGGAACAGTTTCGCCCTGCAAAGAGAACATGAGCCTGCAGTAGTATACTATAGGCTTGGACAGGGAAAGCAGCACTGAAGTGAAAACAAGTTGTAAATGGGAACGCACGGAGAGATTACGCGGAGGAATGTTCCCGCAAGGTAGCGGAAAAGAAAGTCCAGTGGGAACATGCCTTTAGACTGGAGGAAATCTCCAATACTGTCATGTACATGTAGGCCTTTGGTTCAGCCAGCCTGCATGGAGGTTAACCCAAGGTTGCTGTAGTACATATCCTGAGTGTTATTATTTCCATTCTTTTGAAAACACCATCACAGGCTACCACTTCCCAGTTTGTATTCAAAAGAATCAAGTAGGTGTGAAATGTTTTATGAAGACACCCATTGATGCAACTTCCTCTTTCCCATTCCACTCAAACTTGTCCATAACACAGAACCCCAGGTACTTGCATTCAAGCAGGATTGTTCTGTTTGGCACTGTTTAGACCCTAGACAAATGTCTGCAGGTTATAAAAAAGGTTTGTTTATTTTTCTAATCTGGGACAGGCCTGTGGAGTATTTTGTAGCAATTTATTATTATTGAATGGCGGTTGGCTTTGTTGTGACCACTTCCTGAAAAATTTGTTTATTTCCTTTTTCTGGCAAATTAAAATAAAATTGAAAATTTAATGTGAATAAAGTTGAAAATTGTGTGTGAAATACATTGGGCAGACACTGTACTTTGGTAATTTGAAACCAACATTTTGTCTGTAATTTGACGCCATAATGGAAGTGCTTTAACTGCAGTGGAACGTTTTTCTTTCTGAAATAAATATTGACTAAAGTAGCTGAGCTGGATCAAGTGAAAATAAAACAGTGCTTGCATTGGATTAATTATAGTAAAACTTCCAGAGATCGTCGCTAAATACTGAAATTAGTCTAATGCGGATGGCGGGAAAATGCCTGAATAGCCTTCTCGCTGTAAGTTTTACAGCGTGAGCCTACGTAGGTCATTTTTACATTGCTGGATAGTCCCATGCAGACAAGCAAGCATTGTAATGTAAAACCACGATAGAACAAAGCCATGTAACTTCTGTGTGGACCTGATTAGGTGACATGTTGCTGTAAGTTTTACCAAAGTTTTACGCAGCGAAGGACGTTCTACCAATTTAAATGCAAGTGGGAATGCATGGAAGAATTACCACAATGGAATGTTAACAGTGACTTGTGGAAACTTTTCACTAAAGTTTGTCCAATGCAGACATGGCTATCTATAGGTTAGTTTTTGAATTATGGTATGTCACAAAAGTGACCCGACTTCATGGAAAAACCCATATATATCCAAATGGGGGCAGTGGGGTAAAAAGAACCACAGGCTTGGTAAAATCTGTTGGGGGAAAAATGGTGGAATGCTTGCAGGCTAAAGTCCTTGTTTCTGATTTCAAACCAAAAATAAATCATTGAGGTGACAAAGGTCATGGCATCTGTTGCCCCTTGGTCTTAGCCTTGGTGCCTCTTTGTGGTCTCTCCATGGGCTCTTTTGATTTTAACCCATTGGTTTTGGCCTTAGGGTTAGCTGTCAACATTTGGCAGTACCATACATGTATAAAGTGGCAAAATTATATTCCTGTGATTGTTTTTGTAATAATCTAATTCATAGTGTATCTAGCCATGGTCAGTATTCAAATTCAGGGCACTCTTGAAAGGCCCATTTTATCATTTGCAATGACCCCAAATTTTACTTTTTAAGTTGACAACAAACACCATTTTGTTTTTCTTTCAGAAATAAACAACTGAAAGTGGTTCTAAAAAGTTAGCATGCATGCGCATTTTTTTCTCCAGCATTAAGTAAAGTACTCTCAATTTTGAGCAGAAAACTATTTTTAGAAATTATTTTATTAGCTCATTTAAGATCAGCCAATGGACTATTGGTATTTGAAGTAGGACCCTATAGCTGGCACAACAGGGGTGGATTGCAATAAAACGCACTTACCAGTTAGTGCACTATGGCCAAAGTGCACTAAGAAAGTGAACTAGCATTAGTCCACTTACGAAAAGTCACTAGCCAGTTTCAATACAAATTTTTTAGTTCACTAACGTAAGTGTACTTTTTGCTGCTGTCAAAATGGCGGTCATTAACGGCGATAAAATCGTTTTCAATCACAAAATTAGTGGAAATGGGAAGATTTCCCTCTGGCGATACAGGCTTGTAAGATGTGTAGGCCTATTATTAGGTAGAATACTGCCTATATCGACGATACAGTGTACGTACATACCGGTATGTAAACACACCAGCCACGAGCATGCCACAAAATGTATCAATTTTATTTTTTTACGCGCGCGCGCGTGCGAGTAAAGTAATACATTACAGAAAAATACTTTCATGCAAAATAATAAACATTCAATATCAAAAAGTCGTCTTGAAAACATTTTGGCGGATGTGCAATAATGGTAGGCATATTTAAAATCAAGTTTGTTGCATTACACTGTTATGCCTTGCTTTGTCTATCATACATTAAAGAGAAAAAAATCATTTCTTTTCCATGACACATCCATGTTTTCGTGAAAAGGGTAGCCTACACATGCTCTAGAAAAAAATACAAACATAGCGTAGTTGTCCGTGCATTTTTCAAGTGCAACAGACGACTCTGAATTCTGCGAAGCAGAGGACACGGTCGTTCCCCCGCCTCCCACCACAAAACGTAATAGGAAAGCATTGGTTAGACAGGTTTGTAGTAGACTAAGAGAAAGTGGTGTTAGTGTGCTATGTTTTAGTGTACTTTTCTTTATTGAAACCGTCAAACTAAGTGCACTAATCAAAACGTACTTCGGGTGACGCGTTTGAAGTCGCGTGACGTAATTTTAGTGCACTAACTGGTTAGTGCGTTTTATTGCAATCCACCCCAGGAGGGCACAATTCGATTTGGGAATGAATTCGAAGCAATTTATTTAATTAAATTTATAGTTTTATCCCTTTAAAAATAATTCAGGTAAACCAGATGTTTAGCAAGAAATGTTTACAAAAATTTTATACCCAAATAAAATTGAGCCCTCTTTTGTTTTGCCATACTTCAAGAAAGCTAATGGATGGTAGTAAAAATGTTCCTTAAATTTAAAAGCCCTTCAGAAGGCTTCTCCAGGGCACCACTAACCTACAGGCCAACCTTGTGATTAAAATAGCACATACATGTACTAGTCTGGATACATGTACATGTACCAGTGCTTCCTGCAAAATTTAATTCATTCCTTCCTTCCTTCCTTCCGAAGTCTCAGTACACTGGCTCCTCCAGAACCCTCTGACATGATAAACTGATAACCACTTCCCTAGAGTAGTGAAATATTGATGAGTATTTTTAACCAAATGATGAAGTCCAATACAGATATCCTAGGAAATGTTTCTGTTCTGTACATTTCCTGAGGCCAGTGGCTACTTTTACCAGCCAGCTAATTCTCTCTCGGAAAACTGACCAGGTCAGTTTAACAGAATCAAAGTTCGTATTGGACTTTATTGAGTTTCAATGGTGAAACAATTAACATTTCTGTGGTTAAAGGAGTCTGTCCAGATCACATTTTTTGACCCCCCCCCCCCCTCTCCATTTTCCCATGGGTGTTGATATTTTTATAAATACCATATCATTTGTCATTTTTTTCTCATTATCATTCTGATATTAATTTATTTTGCATGTATATTTTCAAGGATATCGTTAAAAAAACCGATAAAAAACAATGTTTTGTAAACTACATGTAATTTGTCTGGTTCCATAAAGCAGTGCAGTAATAGATCGATCCAGTAAGCTCCGCCCATTTTGGAATTGACCAATCACAGCCTCAAGTTCAGGTAGCCAAAAAGTAGATCGCCATTTTTGCTACCCGAGTCCTCAAAACTTTGTGCACAGAGCTACGGCAAAATGCAGCACGAGTGACGCAAAAACATCATTTTTATCAGCACAGAGGACCCTAGCCTGTTTAAAACAGACTATTCAAACCTACTTTTAATCCCTTCATAAATGTGTTTTTGTGTAAACGGGAAAAACTCAAAATTAGCTTGTCGTTTTGCTATGTTGTGCATTTACTGTGTTCTAGATGTGTGTCGAGATGTTTTTGTTCGATCGCACGCATTACGCGTAATGCAGGCGTGTTGACCGGATACTTAATTTTTGTGCACATTTTGCTTTCGAGCATGCAGTTTCTGTGTGCGTGTGCGTGTTTCAATACGCGCTGACCAGGGCGTGGACGCTGACGCACGGCACGGCCACGCGACTCTACTGCACACGTGCCTCACATGTGTGGCATTTTGCTAGGCAATTTCTAAATGGGCGGAGCTTACTGGATCGGTCTATTACACCAACCTTTTTGCTTCCACATCCACAATGTTATCTTCCCATTTTATATGATTGTTGGGTTAAAACAAATTTCATTTACTGGAAAAATATGAACACGCTCTTTTAATATCGTTTTTTAAAAATGAAATCAATATTTAATACAGGAATTAATTGGGGTCAATGTATTAGGGGATGTTGGCCTGCAATACAATGCACTACTTCCTGTTGTCAGTGGGGTGTCTGCATTGGCTGCCTTATTAACATGGGGTCTGTTTAGAACAGCCATTGGATATAATCAATCAGCAACACTCACTCTAATTTGAAACATTCCACTATGCATTTGATTTCTTTTTTTAGCACTAGCAATGATTTGAACAGAGGTGGGAGTTGGCCTAGTTTCAATTTTCCCTTGCTAAAATAGTTTTTCAAAGCTGGGTTCGGATTAAGCCATGGTCCCATTGGACTTTCTTTTCCGCTGCCTCAGAGAAAGTTACCATGACTTGCGATAACATTCATCTGCATAATCTTACCGTGCATTCCCACTGGAAATTGTTTTGTGCCCAAACAGAAAGTTAATGCGACTCTGTACTGTGAACTTTCCCTGTGCAAGCTTATATTGTTTACTGCAGGGCCACGTAATTTTTACCATGGAGGAAGGAACACATATGTGGAACTGTTCCTATTGGACTAAATACAGCCCTGTAAAACTACTACCAGCTGTGCGGAACGTTTTGTATGGTCTCTCTCGGCCTGTAAGTTTTAAATCGCGGCCGCTGTAACTTGACAGTTCGTGTCCCCATTTGACTTAATTTTGCAACAGAACTGCACTGCAGTTAGATTAACCAACCAAAACGGGCGATTCTGAAACATTGCTTTATAATTATGTTAATTCTATTGAGCTGGTAATAAAAAGAAAACAAATCACTGTTACATTAAACTGTTGTTCACACTTTGTGTTGGATTTGACATGATACAAAGTGTTGCATTTTAATACTTCAAAAGGCATGTTCCCATTGGACTTTCTTTTCTGCTGCCTCGCGGGAAGTTACCGCAACCTTCAGTAACATTCCTTCGTGTAATCTTCCCATGCGTTCCCATTTGCAATTGCTTTCAGTGCCCATGCGGAAATCTACCGCGACCTTGCAGTAAACTTTTGCGGTGCAGGCCCATGGTTTACTGCAGGGTTGTGTTAATTTTACAGGGCGAAACTGTTCCCATTGGACTTTTCGAGGGCCCTGTGTAAAACTCCCGCGGCTGAGCGAAAAAAATTCTCGGCCTTTCTCTCCCTGTAAGTTTTACATCCTGGTCGCGGAAACTTTACAGGGACGCTAATTCTCCGTGCGTCCTCATTGGACTTAATTTTGTTACTGTCCTGCACAACCAGGAGAGATTTACCCCAAAAAGTCCAATGGGAACACCACTAAAGAGTAGTCACTCACCACACATTTTAAATGTTAATTTTACACTAGTGTTTTACGCATGTGGAGAATAACAGGAAACTTGCCTGTGCTGTCTGTAAATTCAAGGACTTTTTTCCTGTAACGGAATAGTTTTTCAATCAGCTCGGGAAATGTTCTATCCATCAATTCATGACTCAAGAAAACTATGAAACTAGAACATTCTTGTGTAGAAGCTGCTGCACAATGTACATTGGTTGTGGTTAGGGTAAAATTCAACTTGGGAAAATAAACTTTAAAAACATATGGGGCAGTTTGCTGAATTTATTAGCTTTTGAATGAGATATTGCTAAAAAAAATAAATCCCCACTGAGAAATTACAAAATAAAAATGCAATGTAGGCCTAATTTGTATACAATACAGGTAATGTACGGATGTGATTTGAACGAAGATGGGAGTTTGCCATGTTAGATTTTTTTAACATCAAGTTAAAACCAAACTTGGGAAGAGAGGAAAATCAAGTTGACAAAGTTACCTCGCGGGAACATTCATCTGTGTAAGCTTACTGTGCGTTCCCATTGCAGTCTTAATAAGCCGTGTCCGCATTGGACTAGTTTTTCGGCAGGTTTTACCGAAACGATGGTAAAATGAAAAATGGCAATTTTACTGCTGTCAGCATTTGGACTTTGTGACATGAACAAATTTTACCGAGACTGTGGAAGAGCATGCACAGTGTCCCTTCGCAGTTTGACCCTCACAGCCCAGACGTACGCTTCCAGAGCGCTTTTACTGATTTGCTGTGTCCGCACTGTACTTATCGTCTTGGGAAAAGTTCCCTGGTCAATTTTCCTGGGCAGCAGTTGACCAGGAAAATTACCGCTGGACTCAGGAAAAGTTACTGAGAGGAAAACGTCCTAGGCTGTACGCATTGGACTCAAAATGGGAAACGTACCCATCGTCACGGTACGTTTTCCCCCAAAAAAGTCCAGTGCGGGCAGGCCTTTACACAGTAAAACAGTTTCAAAGTTGGCAGGGATGCTAGTTCTCTGTGAGTCCCCATTAGACTTGATTTTGCAATTTTACCACACAACCACAGCAACTACTTTTTAAAAGTCCAATTGATGGGAATTAATACCACTAGAGTTTTCCCTTTTGCTGAACAACATTTTTAGTGAGTTTTTTGTTGACATATCAACGTATTAATTTAAAAACTACTAATTTTGGTAAATTGATAAACATTTTTTTTTTTTTTTTTTTGAGTTTAGTTTTTGAGGTGAAATCTTGAACACATTCAATACAAGATATCTTTAAAACAGGCGGCTTGAATGCTGTGTAAACATTAATTTACTATGGTTGATTTTCTTTAACCTACAACCCCACTGACCCACTATCATGTTGTGGTTACATTTCACATGGATCCACTTAAAACAAATTTGATACCCAGTGGGCCAGTTAGGCACCCTGAAAACAATCAGCGGCTTAACATTAGAAGGTTGGGGAAATTGGTAGTTTGTGCAGGTGCATTTTATGGCACTTGATTTGAAAACGGATATCGAGAGAGGCAATGTACAAGTTCAAGTATGGTTGCTGGTTTTTGAATTTCGATATTTTATAACTTTACAATATTATGTACATAACCCCGACCTGCCCAATTCCACAAATTGTCTGTAGGCTCTATTTCTTTTCATGTGATACATGTAGACCTGTGCAGTAGAATTCAGGATATTTTAAAGATATTTTTAGGCATTTCTATAGACTGTATCGAATAGCTGCCATCTTGTTTGGCAACTTTTAATTTTTTAATTGGTCAACAATGTACAATGTAGGCCTAAGCACAAAGTGCGCAACATGCATGCCCTCCCTTAAAGGTAGAACAAATGACTGGTAAACCTAATAATACAGTTTTATCTCCCTGTGTGATTGAAGATATGCATGATTAGAACCAACCCGAGTAAAAGTATAAGCTCTGTACTTCATCTAACATGCATTTGAGAAAACGGTAAAAAAGAAGAAAGCTTTCTACTTCTAGTCACTTCCCCCTGAATCACGGCATACAAAGTGGCGTTTGGGTGAAGTGGTTCAGGGCGAAGTGGTTTTGAGACGAAGTGAATTTTCGTCTCACGAGACGAAAATTAATTGTTTTACTCACTTCTCAAAGAATATACATGTAGCACTTCAGACAAAACCATTTCGGGGAAGTTTTCTAGTCATCGTGTTTATATTGTGTAAGTGTAAATCTGTGAACACTTCTAATTTTTGAAATACCAACCATGTGTTCTACCTTTAACAAAGAAACTGTCCCACAAGATGGCAGTCGATACGGTCATGTACACTTTCAGAAATGCTGAATCAGACCTATCTTTTTCTAGAAGTATAACTTCATTCTTGTGTGTCCATCCCCTATAGCCTTTGAGTTTTAAAACATCTGAGATTTACAAATTTGAATTTGTAAAACTGAGCACACCTGGCTAAAAATTATACATGTAGGTTTCAATTTCACTTTTTTACACCCAAAGGATGAAAACGACCTTGCTGTGGGTTGACCATAAACAAGGCCAAATGTCTCCCTTTGGGGTGCTGGCTTGTGTTTATAAAGGCCCTAAAATGACCTCCAGAAAGTTGAAACAACTTCATTCTGAGGGTATTATGAAACAGTGCAATGTGTTCAGATGCAGTAGGCCTATACTACTGATAATGAGAATGTGGGTCTTTCCGTAAATTAGAGTTCCAAAAGTGACATTGTATCGTCCTCCGTTACTTGCTACCGTACATGTGTTATTTGCCAGACAAGAATCATTAAAATTGTCTTTAAACCATTGGTTTTTTTTAAATTGTAGGCCTACAATACATGTACTTTATGTACTCACTCTTTGAGATAGAAGGCATTTAAAGAATGTGTCCTGGATTTCCACCTAAAAAAATATGTCAGATGTACAGTAACAGGGGACACAAATACATTGACCCCTAATTTATAGAAAACCCTATATGCTAACTTGTGATTGCTGTGGGGGGCAGGAAACCGGATGGGTTTCAGCTAAAACTGATAATGCATCGTACTAAAACTTGCAATCGTTCTTGTTTAGCACTGAACCCACCTTCCAATATGGTTTAAATTACCAAAATTACCATTTTATTACTGGCTATATAAAACTGAATGTTAATTAGGGTTTGTTTTTGCCCTTACCCGTCGTAATTATTAACACTGTATATTCATTGCTTTTCCGGAGACACTATGAAAAACTTCATAGCATGCTCAGGTGGGACTCGAACCCATGACCTCCTGCAAACAAGGCAGACGTCTCAACCACCCAGCTAGCCGATGGTGAATGGCCGGTTCTAATCATTTCGCAATGGGAATTGTAATTAATCAGAAATTACGTTGGGTAAGGACAAATACAAACCCTAAGATACATTCAAGTTGAATCAATTTCTATATAAAACTGGTCTGATGCCATTTACAAAACCAAACCTAGACCATAGGACTATAATTTAGCCAAAACATTGCACAGAAATGAAATAAAGCATTGTTTCAAGCAAATTTTACACTGACCGATGCCTGAGATAGACTTTTTAAGCCTGAACCAAAGTTTATAAACCGCTATTACTAGTACAGTGAAAAAACCCAGGGTTAAAATAAGAAAGAAGTTACAACCTTGAGAATTTGTTGTGGACCTACGATAATGCATGCAGTGCCATGATAATGCATTTACATGTACATGTAGTGCCACAAATGTTTTCCGTTGTTGCATTTACAAGGACATCAACACATATGTTAATAAAAAAGTTTACAAAGTTTAGAAAAGCACAGTGGGAGAAAAGTAAATATATCCCAAAGTGAAGCAAAGATTTGTCTACAGTAATATTGGCACTCCCGGGGCCTGCCGGGGTACATGTAACACCCAAATTCAATATGCCAAAGTTCACTGACCAAGTTTAAGGTGAAGAAAAGCTTTTTTGGGGGTAAATTTTTCATTTCATACATGCCTGGTACATTTTGTGTTCACATGCAGATCAACGTTACCGCAAATACATGAACACACATTCTGTGCATGCGCGAACTTACCTTGACTGCAACTACGTAGAGTTTGCGCAGCGTCTTGACAACAAGACGTCACAATGTGCATACCAACGATCAGAAAAAAAATACAAATGGCCAACGCCAAAGATTTAATTATTGTGTATTTGTTGTTCTTTTTTGGGTGAAAAATACTGATTAAAATTCATGTGTCATTTTATTTTGAAAATTACCCCATTTGTGCAATGATTTGGGAGGCAAAAGGCATATGAGAGCGTGCAATATGCCCGAGTTCAGTGCTTTCTGCCTTGAAAACGGCTCGCCGTACCAAATTTACATGTCAATAGAAGACGGCATTTTAAATTTTACATAAAGCGAAAAATTTGCCTTTTTACGTGAACTTCTACGGTGTACATCGGCATGACAAATGTACGAATCTCTACTAAAAAATATGTATATTATAGCGCAGCATCGATTGTGCACACGATCGTGCACACGATCGATGCGGCCCTTAGTTAGGGTACATGTAAACATTTACTGCGTGTGCGCATAACGAGGTACACAGTGCCCTCATTTGAGACAAGCAGTTCACAAATTTCTGGTAATGACTTTTTGGTTGTTCACTGGCTAAAAAAGTACAATACCTTGTCCTTCATTTGCTCCAGTTCATGCCTTGATTGAATGGAGGTGACATTGTAAAGAGTTTGAGCCAAAATATCACGTTCTACAATTTGGCCAAATTGTTAGCCACTTTGCTTTTCTAATGCATCTTTAGTGTAGCTAAATTGCAGTGCTCGAGGGGATTTTTTTTTTGGGAAAGCAAATGCCAATATACTGGATTTGCCAAACATCTAAAAGGAAACCAGCAAAATTATTATGAAATATTTTTAATTGTAAGTGGAAATGAAATTACGGTTCTTGGCATGCTGTCATTTTCAAGAAAAGGGAGTTTGCATATTGTGACTTGGTATGTTGTAATTAGTAATAAGTTGTCGGTGCCGCTACAAATAGGTTAATTAGGTTAACGTGTGGGTAAAAATCTTGAAGTCGATATTCAGGTTTGCTATCCACTTATGCAAACGTTAGGCCTACAGTGCTTCTGTACATGTATGCACTTGTCTATGAAAAGTCGGGTACCTGTTGTTGGCGACAAACGTTACAAATGTTTGCAATGTTTGCAATGTTTCAAACGCAACCCAGGTTAATGCATTGGTCATTATCATCATTTACAACTGACAAAAATGTATATAATATTGGAATGCTTTGAGGGTGATATGAGAATATACTGCACAAGGCCAGTGTAGGAATTTTATGGAGGCAAGCCTCTGCTGCCCCTGGTCTTGGCCTTGGTGCTCTTTTGCAATCCTCTCATAGACTTCTTGATTTTTTAATGGAAGTGCCCTTTCTAAACACAAAATGTGCCCCTTCAGTGACAAAATTCCTACCCTGCAAGTCTTAAAAATACCGAACAAGCGGAAGGCAAGTCTGGTATTTTCATGCAGTATTCTCATATTATTCAAAAACCTTGATAATAAAAGCATTGTTAAGATGACATTCTGCTACATGTATATGTTCCAATTCCTTGTTTTTCATAGTTTTATTCCTGATAATACAAGGTTCCTGTTATAACAACTTAAATCTGCAAAGTTGCAAATAAACCAGAATGAATGAAAATCATCAACCCTCAAATTAAATAGCCCAGAATGTATCCAACTTGGGCTCTCCATTTCATCCAATGTATTGAAAGACATACCTGCCCTGTGGGACAAGTCGGAAAGCCAATAAGCTAGGTGCCAACATTGTATACACACTTATATCACCATCAAGTCCAGATCATTGGCTTCAGTAGCTAGACAGGTCATGTTAAGGCCAATGTCCATGGGGCAATGGGTGGTCTATTACGGTATGTGAGCCAGGCAGAAATATTCGGACAGCAAAATTCAGTAGAAAGGTTGCTGGCTTTGTGATGTTGGTCCAGTCATTTTCTATTTCACTGATAAAGTCCACGCACGAAAAAACAAAAAAATCTGTACCGCATTTTGAGTTTCCTTTTTTTAGTTTAGATTGGATTGAGTAAAGTAACTAACACGTCACCGTGTTTACACTTGAACCGGCAAAGGTGGATACAGACCCAACATTTTTATTGCGACCGCAAAACTGAACATTTGCCGCGTTTACACTACACCCCAAATCGGCTTCAACTCGCCTTCAGAAACCGCAAAAGTCACCACTAATTGTAACTGCAGCGCATGCGTGAGCTGTTAGGTGTTGCGGCACTAGTGCCAGATTGGTCAATTCAATCTACTACACGGCGGGCACCGCCCCAAGGACACTCAAATTGCCGAATCTGTATTCGGGTATCGTTCACACTACAAGCGACCTTGACAATTGCAGGAATTGCGGGGTTCAACCTTACCCCAAAGGTGACTTGAAAAAGGTGAATCAGACCTGGGTCTGATCGGCCTTTTTCAAGTCACCTTTTGCGTTTACACTTAGTGCCTACCTGGCTTCGCCTACCTGGCTTCAACTCCCCTTTTTGGAAATTGCGGAGTTCGATTCGGCAAAGGCGAATCGAGTGTAAACGGACCTTAATGCAATATTTGGTATGGTGCCTAATGACATTCAGGCACAGAGAATCACAAAGAATAAGAAGTAATTAAAATGAATACACAACGATACATGGCAAATATCATCAATTTGTTGCGACGCTACGACAATTTTAAACATTTCAAGATCTCTGGCAATCTCTGCTGATCTCTGCCGAACAAAATGAACTAAAAAGAAACACCACATCCTTGGCGATTTTTCTCCATGAATCAAAAGTCATTGTGGTTCATTAAAAATTGTCATAATGCATGACTGGAGCTCTAGAAAAAAATTGGGTTTGTATGGAAAACCTGAGTATACCACTGCGCCTCAAGCTCAGCTGGTAGACCATCTGCCTGGAGAGTCGGGGGTATTGGGTTCAAATCCCAATGAGACCCAGGTGATTTTGTTCACATCCCATGTTTGGTTGATTCATAAGTGTGTATAGATTATTACTCTCGGGCTTTTGGTGTCCTTTTCCCCCCTAGTAGTAATCGGCAGCTACAGTGTGGAATTTTAATGTATTCAAGACTTCAAATTGCTGGAAAAAAAGCCTAGGGGTAAAAGATTAAATGGCTTTGTGGATTGTACCTGGAGATGTATCCAGTATTTGTTGGTCCCTGTGATTGATTAAAAACTTGGTTTGTACTGGCCTGTTGAGGTAAATTTTGCTGTGAAATACTGGTGGTTAGTTTACTGGATAACCCTTGTATACAGAAAACTGACAAGGGGCCAATGTCATGGCGCTGTTTAGCACAAAAATGCGCTCGGCACAGAATTTATTTCCTTTGTAAAAATGGGTTATCAGCCAAAATTGTATGTCAAATTGTAGCAAAATAGTGAATACACATCACATATGATTTTGACTGGGGACGCATTTTTGCAATACGTATAAAGCAAATAAATTCTGTGCTAAGAATTTTTGTGGTAAATAACGTCATGAAATTGGCCCCTGGTTGGAAAGTCTAGCACTAAAGCTTTATACATGTAGAACTATAAGCGTTGTCATTGCAACCAACATGATGCAAAGAAATTGGATCAGTCATTGTGCGGTCACATGTTTACGTTTTCTTTCCTGTATGCGCATTCAGCGAGAACAGTGTTTTTATAGGCTAAATTCCCCAGATTTTTCCTTCCTTGAAAAGGAAAATTGCGAGGGAAAATTCTCTCAACTATTTACTGGAGAATAGCGGTCCGATTAGACTTGTTTCTATTGAACAAATTTGTCATCTTTTCTGGTATTATTAGGTAAACGGGTCTCATTAAAAACATGCCTTAAGATGACAGTGTACTATCATGTGTACACCTTTGGTGGAGAGAGACCATGTCAAATTTAATCTGTAATGCGACTCTTCCTAAAGTGGTGCACTGCAGTCCTGACATAACTCATAACACACGAAGGCATCCCAGGCTTTTTGCTACATGCTGGGATCTCCATTGGCGCTACACTGTCCGTACCCTGACTGCGAAGTTCATAACCTCTTGGCACAATATCAGGGGAATTGCCGCAAAACCAGCGGTTTGCATCTATTAGACAAATTCCACCACGGTGTTGGAATTTACCAACCGGGGCTGCTTTCGAGCGCTCGTCCCTGGTGCTCCCAGGTGTTGGGAACGTTGCGTCTGTATGTGTACATACGATCGCGCTCAAAAGCGTTATCGGGATCCCTGGTGCAACATGGTCATTAGAAATTACATCCCCACTAATAAAATCTTGGTCTTCCACAAAATAAATCACAGATATCTGATGAAAATAAATCATGAAAATATTTACAACATTTTGTTTCGATGTGGAAGCTTGAACATTCAATATATCAACCCAAATTTCCAGAATTATTCTCGACGCGCCAGCCATTTTCGTCGAGTCATGCGTGAGTACGCGCAACTGCGCATGTCTTCCATTGTCCCGACGACTCGGAGGTCGGGAGCAGTTGGTGCCACCATCTAGTGCACCAACGCGCTTTCGGGTGAGCACCAGGGAACACCAGGGATCCCTGGTGTCACGCTCGAAAGCAGCCATGGGTTTTCATTTAGAATGGTATTGCACATGAATCAAAAAATGGAAGATGTCATTATATGTTCTTCGCATACTGCATGATTTGGTTTATGAAGCATTTTTCAATTTTGTTTTTTAAATTTGCTGGTTTGACAAATATATTTCAGTTAAGTTGTTTTTGTTCGATCGCGCGTGTTATACATACATGTAATACAAGCGTGTTATACCGGGGGTGGGGGTAGGGGGAACGGCAATCCTTAACCCTGAGATACCCCGGTGCAGCGTGAGCGTTCCCACTACTCTTTTTCCGCCCCGGGTTAAGACAAATTCGGCCGTTACCCCGGGGTTCGTTAACCCTGTCAGTGACCAGGGTTAAGGATGGCAATCTCGGGGTTATTAACGGCCAAACCCCGGAGTTAGCATTGTAGTGAGAAACCAAGCAGGGTTAAGTGTTCACAGGGAATCTTGGGATTAGCGCGCGCTGCGCTGGCACACATCATATACATGTACATACGTATGTGCACATTTTTGCTCTCCCAATTAAGGCATGGCTTCTCAAGCACCGTATATCTCAATTCATAACAGACAAAGGTGTGAAAAGAAGAAGAAATAAAGCTCCTCATCCAGGCCTGGTCGATAGACAAGTTCTGTAACTAACTCGATGGGAAAATTTCCATTCCTCCAGTCCCTGTATACAAATATGCCCGCGTTTAGTGGGAAACCGCACTGTGCTAACCTGGGGCAAGCTTGCCCCGGGTTTTGCAAAACTCCGGGTTATTGAGACAAATGAGAACATAACTCTGGGTTAACGAACCCCGGAGTAAGATAAGCTTAACCTTGGGCGGCAAATCTCTGAGTTAAGCAGTTTGTAGTGGGAAAAGGGTATTATTGTGAGTAGTGTAGGTGGCTGATGGTGGCAACTTAGACCCGATGTTAAAATTCCAAACACTGTGCTAGAAGGTTAAACACAAAAACGTAGACTGTTCCATTTCAGCAATCTACGTAGACCACAAATAGGCCATTTGTGTATAGACCTTTCAGACAAAGAAATTGACCTATTTATAAATGTCGGATCCGAAGATGAATCGTTTGTGTCAATATATTAATCTTCTTTTTTTTTTAGGAAGTTGATTACATTATCAGAACTTCCGAATTGATAACTAACACATGTGCATGTACAGATTAAATGTACATTCTGCCGGAGCTGGTTGATAAATTGATAAAAAGTACCCTTGAAACTGATGCACGATATTAAATGATGGTCCAGAACCAAGTGATCCACACAATTGTAAAAAAAAAAGATACATTTTACAATTTCGTCGCGACTTTGACCTGTTTTTATTTTTACATTCCTAGTTACATGTACATGTATGCCAATTTTATTTATTTTGAATGATGGCCTGTCTTGCAAAATCAAGAAATTACTCTATGATACCAAATTCCAGAGATGTTCTATGGATCATGTCTCAATTGGTATCATTTGTAACTGTCCAAGATGACCGAGGAACTTTTACTTGTTCTAAACGAAAGGTCAAAGAGTAAAATCGGCCCTTCATCAATATACATGATTGCTTTGTGCATTTTCTTAATGCAGGAATCACTGTCGCGCATATACATATGTATACGTAATGATGTGCAAATCTCTGATGCATTTTACTTTTTTATATTTTGGGACATTTTCTCAAGACAGGAATAATAATTGGCTTGCAATGATGTCATCAATGTCCAAGAATTGCAAGAACAAGTTTGTACATTTGTACATGTAGGGTCATGGAAAACCTGGAAAATCATTAAATACTGGGTTTTCATTTTGGGTGAAGCAGAAACAGTATAGGGCTTTTTACACAAGACAAATCTTGTGCTTGATGCAGGTTGAAAACAAGCAATGGAACACTGGAACATTGAAAAAATTTCGGGTGTCAAACATTTTAATATCAAACGTTTGCATCAACTATGATTGTTGGTTTTGCCCTGGCTTGAACTTTTAACCATGCTCCAGACCAGGGCCTTTCTCAACCTAGGGAAAAATCCTGTGAAATTATTGTGTTGTCATTAAATAGGAACATTAATTAGTAAACTTTATTTTATTTATTTAAAAGAATAAATCCATTCCAGTCAATGCAGCATGGCCACTCCTCACAGTGAAAATATCCCCTGGGAGTTTCTTGTTTGTCTGTCCAATAATGACTAAGATTTGTGTTTCTTGCACATAAATCATTTTTATGGATTCTGTTTTATGGCAAAATTCCAAAATATGATTCCTACCTTGTATTAATGTTACTGTAGTCATGGTTTGTTTTAGACTACATGTAGCCAGACACAGGGTTCAGTTGACAATTTATGAGTTTTAATGTTGAGAGACATAGCATCCATATTTGTTTGTAGCCGTCAGACATGAATGTTTAATTTGCACATAAACTTTTGACCCACACAGAGAGGGATAGCCGGCATTTTCAAAGACAATTTCTGTGGGAATAGAAACTAAAGCCAGGACTCATTCAAGAGCAGACGGCATTTTAAGACCTGGACGAGAAAACCTTAAGGCCATTGATGCATCCCAGATGACAAATCCAGTCAGTGATAAATGGAAGCTATTTTGGTTTCAGTTGAGGCAGCAGATTTGAGGCATTGATAGATACTGAAAACCAAACCTAATTCTTCAAAGCTGCGCCTTGCATTTTGGTCCGTCTAACCCTTCCGCCCACTCTGTTCTCTATACAAAACTTAATGAATCGGAAATAAACTTGTTACTAACGAATTTTGATTACTGAAACAAGTGTGTACATGTACCATTGGCTAGACAGCATTTTTGGTTGAACACAACTGTTAAAATGTCAGTTGGTCTCAGTCTGCACTCCTAGCACTAAAAAGAAAATTCACACTCTAAAGAGTAAATGTGAGGCAAAATAACTATAGAAGTTTCAGACTTCAAATGAAATATGCGACCCGTTCTGCAAAAAAGACCTTAAAAGGCCTTCAGAGGAGTACAAGGACTCTGCCGTCAGGGAATCACCAGAACTATTTCGCTTTAACTACATGTAGGTGGCTGCTGGTCAGGCGCCCAACCCTATCAGCAGTTAGATTGTGGCATTCCCCTTAACAGCTTCCCAAATATCGCTTGGGTTAACGAGGCAACTGGAATTAAGTGCCTTGCCCAGGGACACAGACACGTTGGTCGAAGTGGAGCTCGAACCCACAACCTCTGATTAGGAGTCCCGCTTCATACCCATTAGACCACACGCACTCCCCTGCTCATGCGGAAAGTTACCACGACCCCACTGTAAACTTTCCCTGTCCAAGCCCATTATTTACTGCAGGCTCATGTTTTTATAGGGCAAAACCAGGCTGTTCCCACTGGACTAAAATACAGCCCTGTAAAACTACCGGTGGAGCGGAAAGTTTCCGTGGCCCCTCTTGGGCTGTAAGTTTTACTTTGTGGCCGCTGTAAATTGACAGGGATGCTAGTTCTCCTTGTGTCCCCGTTGGACTTAATTTTGTAATTCTACGGCATGACCACGGTAGTTTAACCCAAAAAAGTATAATGGGAACACCACTTCACACGCACGCATACATGTACCATACACAGCCTGGTATTGGGTGTGCTACCATGTAAAAGTTCTTGAATACTTCCTTTTTTTATTTAAATAAAAAAGTGAAGGTCTAATTACTTCCTTTCTTTTGTAAATTGCATAATGGTATTATCATTTGTGAAATCTGTTCAATGTCATCACTCAACAGACATAACACATGACTCCAAAATCTGAGCTTGTTGAAAATTTAAACCCTGTTTCTATTACGTTGTGTTACACTCGAAACAGCAAAAGTGGATACACACATTTTTTATTGCGACCGCAAAACTGAACATTTGCCACATTTACACTACATCTTGATTTGGCTTCAACCTGCCTTTACGTTTACAAACCGCAAATCACCGCAAATATTGACCACAGCGCATCCAAACCTCCATACCTCCATTTCTAATATTGCAAAGCGAGCACTGTAGCCTATCGGACATCGTTTTGATTTCTGCTGTAATGGACTGGTACAACTAAGCTCACCACTGATTAGCTTGAAGTCTTGTCATTAAACGTGCAATTACATTTTACATTGACCACATCCATGAAGGAAATCTTCAAGGCTTCCCCATGTCCTGTATGCTGGCCTGGGAGATATACATGTAGATCGTTTTAACACTGATTACACCTACAGTAATTCAGTGCAGGTTGAAATGTGATTGAACTCCGCAAGGGCATTCTAAAGCCTGTCTGCACCAGGCTGTGCAAGCCCGTTGTTTACTTTTGTGCCATCACATTGTCACTGAGTGTCCTACATCACGAGTAGTAACTTTGTGGATCTATTGTTAAATCATTTAAATAAGAAAACCTGCCCCCTGTCATGGCCGCCATTGCAAATGGTCTATTCACACTCACAAAAACCATGCTTGCCGCCTTATTTTGTGATGTTTGTATCAGAAAAACTCTAACAGAATATGTTGTCATTGTGGCTCCTGTCTGTGCAAAACCAATGGAGAAACGCGTTGCCATGCAAGTAGCGTGAACTGTTGTCAAAGAAGTGAACGCATCCGCGCAGAAATTGACGTCACACTCTGCCAGCGAATAGTGCAGTGGGTGACTGGGTGTAAGGAGGCATTAACACTGAGTATTTGTTCGCCTAATTTTGATGCGCGTCGCTTTGAGAAAAAGTGGCATGGAGGGAGTTTAGAGTAAAACGATGCACTGAAAATCACAGGTGTTTTTGTGATTCTGTGATTTTTAGTCAATCTTTTTACTCTGAATTTCCGCTATGCTGTTTTTCTCTCAACGCACGTCGCATTTACGCACAAATGCCCAGTGTGAATCCACCTTAATGTACATGCAACCATGGTTCCTACCTCCATGATGCAACCATGCATTGTATGTTCCTGCTCAACCCTGATGTTTTGTAAAATTGGGCCCAGTACAGTATGTGTGTTGACAGATTTAGCTCATCCAAAATATCAAGGAGTATAATTAAGTTTTGCTGCTCCCAAGGCAACTTGTAGAGTCAGTGGTGGTCAGACAATCACCCCTCAGTCCCAGACAGCTGGCACCCCTGGCCAAATCTGGCAACCCCTCCTTAGAAACTACTGAGCTTGATTAGTCACCATCACTAGCATTCCATTCTCATGAGTAATAAGGGGGTTTGTCCCTAGGGAAGACAACATCAAACCTGTTGTTGTGTATTTTAGGTGTTACTGTTTCAGCCCATGTTTCTCTAATAAATTCTACAGTTCCTCTTCCTCTGTTATCGGTTAGAGAAATGGGGTTGAAAATTGAAAAATTTGTTTTTTTGGTGGATTCTTATTATAACATGTAATAGTGAAATGATAGCGCTGCCTAGTATTTCAAGGTTAAAAAAAGAGGGGAAAATATCCGTTTATGTATTTTAAATATTGTAGGCCTATACACTATTATAGACATTGCACAGGGATTTCTTGGCAATTATTTGCAACTTTTAAAAGCCGTTTTTTATAAATGCATCAAAATGTTTCACTTTAGCTCCTATTTTATGGATGCATGTCCCGGTAAATCTGCACCCAAAATCCGCACTCAAAATCCATCCATTTTCAACAAAACCAGATTTGGTGGTTTTAAGTGGAAGGGCATGTAAATTTTTGCAGGGTGTCTACAATCATGGAGGAAGAAACACATTTCTTCCTCCATGCTACAATGTACTTCCAACTAATTGATCACTGGTGTGTGGTGTCTAGTCTCACCCCATACAAGACTTCCATTGTCTGGGGAAAAATAAACTTCCTGTCTTGATTGTGTGTAGGTCCTTTCTACAGTAGATTTCCCAAACTCATGGACATTTGTCCACTTTTGTATCAAATTTATTTACCCCGCAATCCCTGGGTCATAATCACTTATTCATAATCACTTATTCATAGATTTAAAAAAAAAAAAAATCACCAAGAACTGTAGCCTTATTATGCAGACAGCACAAAAATAAAGATTTCACAGTTTGGGTGTTCCTGGCAAGGTGCTTTGGCCATGTGAATGCAAACAATCGGTGAATGTGGAAATCATAAGCTTTGTTCAGACACTATGGCATAACTGACCACCATGTTGAGTTTTATTTTACACTGGTTGAACTGGTTTCTGTGCAACTTTCCTTCAATCATCCTCGATGGAAGTGTAATTCCTTTAAAAATGTAGCTTGTAACCCTCTGTTTTGGACGTATTTATTGGGAACATCAAAAACTAAGGGTGACAAAAACTTGTGAAATTTCTCCAGTTGGCCCCGCCCACTAAGTTACTGTTGCTATGGTTCACAACCCACCGCAAAACAATTGCCACCACGTGTCCAAAGGCCTGTTTACACTCGATTCACCTTTGCCGAATCGAACTCCGCAATTTAAAAAAAAGGTGAGTTGAAGCCGGGTATACGCTAAGTGTAAACGCAAACGGTGAATTGAAATAAAAGGCAGGTCTGATCTGCCCTTTTCGTCTTTCTTTTGGGTAGGGTTCAACTCTGCAATTGCAGTGTTAAAGCCTGCAACTGTCAAGGTCACTTGTAGTGTAAATGCTACCCGAATACAGATTCGGCAATTTGAGCGCCATGTATAGTAGGTTTAATCAACGAATCTATGCATGCGCTGCGGTCATAATTAGCGGTGACTTTTGCGGTTTGAAGCCGAATCGAGATGTAGTGTAAACGCGGCAAATGTTTAGTTTTGACTTCGCAATAAAGATCCACCTTTGCCGTTTCGAGTGTAAACACGGTGCAAATCTGTGGAAAGACATCTCAAAATTCGAGTTTAGTTTTGTAAAATTAACCAAAGTAGCTTGGGGCAGTGGCAGTCAGGCCTTACAAGCATGGGCGTATCAGCAATTGTTTGTGAGCAAATATGCTAATGCACAGGTGGGCAGTTCGGAACTATGAATTGTCCCATGACCGGTGAATGTCACGATCATTTCAACAGGCTGAGTAATTGGAACATTCTCACAACCTTTGTTGCCCCGAAAACAAGTTTTGAAACCTGTCAAATGCCAGAAAGGCAGAAGCCGCTACATTAATGAGGCCCGCTCCCACGGATTGATTTATTTACCAGGTGGAAGTATAAAATGCAGGAGTAATAAAAATGATCGTAAATATCACTCATAATCCCTTTAATAATGACAAGTTCACTGTACATGCAAGTCTGGATCAGGTTGGTCATTGTACTGGGTGGTCGTCTTATTGCAAATTTCTGACCCTTTCTGCCCCTTATTAATCGCATGAATTACGAACTGTAGTGTGAAAGGGGAATTTGGAAACTTTGTAAGGCCAAGAAAAAGAAAAAAGGCTTTGTTTTCTATTATATCCAAAAATATTTAGAGTGCATAGGTGGAAAACTGCTTTTAGTCTAAAATATTACTTTATTAGCGTGGCATGGTCAGTAGTTTTTTTGCTCAAATTTGTTCGAAATACGGCGCAACCAATGTGCGTCACAAACAATTCAAGATCCTGATGCACGTGGCAATCTGTAAGAAGTGACGCCATTTAAAGGTAATATACAGGATTGGTAATGATTGAAAAACCGTTACAAATAGTGCCATCTTTCTGTGTGATTGAAGATATACATGATTAAAACCAACCTCAGTAAAATCTAGCTCCATACCCCGTCCAACTTTTCAGAAAACAGTTAAAAACCGTGTAGTTTTTCTTCCGAAATTGTGCGAAACCAAAAGCACCGGCGAGATTTTGTACTAGCGCCCTCTTGCGTCCGAACTGATAAAATATATCGCTGCCGTGATAAAGCAGATCAATAGCACAGCATCCTGATCGGTTTTTGGTATAGGTTTGTTTTGCATAGCACGTTTTGCGTTCAAACATAACATGCGCATAGCAATCATAAAGAGAAACAGCACCTTGACATGTTGACTCTTCTTTCTGTGACAATTTCCGCTTGAGAACTAAAGTGCCCAAAACTAGTTATTATGCAGATGTACATGTAGGTGCCCAAATTTGTGCAAATGTTTGGCTATGTGTATTAATAGAGTTCAGTGGAATAGCAGTCTTGGTCCAAGACGGTCAATTTGTTGGATTCCCAAAACCTGATTTGCTTGAGAGGGCGACTAACTGATAGACCCGATAGACTCGTTCCTAATCCCATCACCAGATCATTTTGCTATTGTCCGTCTATCTTGTAGCGACCAGTTTTCGGGACAAGGAATGCCACGTTCAAAACAAAAACAATAGCAATGTCCCATCATTAGATCATTTTGCTATTGTCCGTCTATCTTGTAGCGACTGGTTTTGCGGACAAGGTCAAAACAAAAACAATAGCAATGTAACTGAAGCTGGCATTGGAACACATCAAAACCAATCTGCAGGTGCATGGAAGACAAATGGGTTTTCAAGTTGGCAACCTGATACACAATGTTTATCTTTGGAAAAGCTTTTTGTGGTCACCCACACCCACAACAGGACTGTGTACATTACCCTCCCCAGGGACCCAACCCAACACTCTCCCCTAAATGCCTGGCAAGTTTTGAAGATTATGAGCAAGGGCTTTCCCATAAAAACAAAAACAGATTTCTCAAATGCATGAGTCATACATTGTGGGCTTTTTTCTATCCCCCCCCCGCCCCCCTCCCCCCGAATTTTTTCAACATTAAGTAATTTTCTTGCATCGGGATTTGAACTACTTTCGAACTATACTGTGGGGGGAAAAAAAGTTTTCTTGTTAGCCATTTGAGATTAATGTAACATGGTGCAGTTTTAGATATGTTGGATTTTCCATTTATTTTATGAAAGTGTAGATTTAAATACTTTTCTTGATGTCTTTATTATTTTAACCCACTGTTGCAGTGAACTTGTGGCCAACAAGGCACTGATCGACCAATCATTTTGGAATCACTTTCATGACTGTTCTACTTAAGTGATTTTATCATTCAAAGTGAATCCCATAGCAATGGAATGTGACATTTCCCATTTCTTACAGAATCCTCATTATAAAGTTTGTGTGGAATGAGTTGACCTCTGGAGCCATGGGTCTCAACAAAAAAAGCCCTAGAATTGCAGGTTCTCTTGGATCACTTCAGGCAAAGTGGCACACACTGCCTCAGTGGCTCTTATGGAGACTGGTGCAGTCAGCCTTGCCACAAGAGGTGTTCATACACATTACTTATTGATAAAATAAGATACCGGTATATCTATCGGCCTCCTCGATCTTTCACTCAAAGTATTTGATTTGCGTTTCTTTTTTATTAACCATACACAGTAGGTGTCACTTTCATTGAACGTGAGTTGAAAATGACAGCACACTGAACCATGATTTCATACAATTTTTTTATGCACCCCATAACATTCGATCTCACTCACAGTATGTACATGAACATGCACAGTCCAACGAAACATACTGCACATTAATGCACATGGTAATTATCTGTAACTTGATAAAGTATACAGGCCAAAATATCACAAGGAAAAATGACTTAAAAATACACCTGGGGCACGTACATCAATCAGGGGTCATTATTTTCAGTTTCATTATAAGCTTGCCTCAAGGCTTGTCAACAGTTGCAAAAACAGCTCAAAGGTTGGCACTGTTTGGGTGCATTTTTGTGGACACTTGACCCAACTTTCATAGCTTAGGGGAATACTGTATGAGTCACTTCCCTTCTGAAAACTTTTGGCCAATCGGAAAAACATAGGATGGCCTGTTGGAATAATTTGTCACCATAATCACAAAGTGACACAATTGCCCGCTGAGCATCAGAAAGTGTTTTTGAGATAATCGAGTTTGAAGTTGGTCACTTTTTGAAACTAAAATTGTGCGCATTTCTTCAGGGTCTATTTAGTAATATGGGATCTGTATGAAAAGTTGGGATCTTGAATTTAAAATCTGTACCAATAAAATATTAATTTAACCATTAAAATCGTAGTAATTAATTTCAAAGACATTTGTCTCTTCGTGAAACGTGAAACGATGTTTTGTTCACAGACAGGCAAAGTAATCTTTCTCTCTTTGTGAAAACGGAACTTTTGTGATTTGTCTCTTTGTGAAAACGTGAAATGCTGTTTTTGCCCCAGCGTGCCTGTGTTAATTCCATCTTAAGACAGGCAAAGTGATCTTTCACTCTTCGTGAAAACGGAAAATTTGACCTTTGTGAAATTTTTCCACGTGGCTAATTACAGTAATTAGACTTCTCGTTACATTTTCGACAAATGGACCTCACCAGGTTGTAGGCCGTGCAGTACTAATTTGTTTTCGGTCAAAATCGATAAAAACACGATATTTGGCCACTTGTGTCTCTTCGTGATGACGGTGACGAATTATGCATAAAGGTACATAAAAAAGTATATCAAATAATTGTATAGGCCTACAAATAATTTCACTGGATCCCTTCTGACCATTAAAAAAATTACTTTTTATTTTGCCTCTAAATAGGCTTCATGACAAGCCACCATATTTTACATTTTGGTGTTTGGACTGAAGAGGGCATGTTCGAGTCGAGAATTGTGCATCTGACAGTGTAGGTAGCATTTTTTCCCTCTCCCTTTTAACTTGGGGCACAGTGAAAAAAGTAATATCAAAAGTTAGTTCCTCATTTGTGTCAATACTTTACGCCTCTAATTTCACTCTCAAAAGGACATGGTAGGTTGTACATGTACGTTGTGAGGTGCACTTGTAAATGTTTCTAAAAGTGCTCTTGGTAAATCCAAAAGTCTATGGGAAAACTGCAAAAGGGTACCAATATTAGTCAAACCTAGGGGGCAACTGAAGGTCTTGTCTTCTGGCTTCCCTGAAATTTGAAGCTTGACTTCAAATTTCCTAGGCAGTTTTACTTAGCACCAGTTGGACCAAATTCACAGGACATGAAAGTTTTGTAAATATTCTAGACATCAGTTGCACAAATGTTTTATTGAAATATGACCAATGTGAAAGAAACTAGCAATATTGACAAATTAGCACTGTCAGCCTCGTTTCAGATGCTGAGCCATTGTACTACGTCACGCGTCTTTCCATTTGCAAATTTTATCACAAAAGAAAGCACTGTGACCTTCGTTCTCGATGACAATTTGAAATTCATCTATTGGACATTATCAATGCAAAAAATGCTTGCTTGTTCTAGTACATTTCTTGTCTGTGAATGCAAGTTGTGATACATTGGCAGGTGTGGCTGAAAGCACCTTGAATTCCTAGTAATTAGCCACTGTCACTTTGCAATCCAGTGCACTCCATACTACATGTAGTGACATCAGGCAAATTGTGACACATTCTTATCTGGGTCAGGAACCCTCAGTTGACTTCACATTGGGTGAATATGAAAATTTGCATTGCCATTAAAGGAGCATGTTCAGATTATTCTGGAAAATAGACTTTGATCTCCCCAAATTACTATCTATGGCAAGAAAGTAGGAAGTTTGCCTAAATCGATGGATTTTTTAAATGATATCCTTGTAATAGAGCATAAAATTTCAGAATGGTGATGAGAAAAATATGGTATATGATATACATTGTAGTATCAAAATCTCAACACCCATGGGAAATGGAAATGTGATCTGAAAATGCTCATTTAGGGTGGATTCACACTGAGCATTTTGGCACATTATTTTGATCCGCACTGCTTTGAGAAAAAGCTGTGTGACAGGAATTTAGAGTAAAAGGATGTGCTGAAAACCACAATTTTTAAAAAAAACTTTCTGGTCAAGTTACAGAGGGGGTAATTCTGTTGTTTTCAGTGCGTAATTTCACTCCTCCAATTTTTATTTTATTTTTTAGAAGCGACGCAATTTACACGCGAAGTGTATGCAGTGTTGGCCTGGGGAGGCATGAGCTGTAAAACAAGGCAGTGTGTTTGCCCCAATAGGATTAGGTTCAACAAGATTGCCAAGGTGGAATGTATGTCCAAACAAGCATTAACCTCTTGACTATCAATCATCCAGGCAAATGCTTCTGGATTTACTGGCTCGGGGCTTTCCACTGAAACTGGGAGATGCATTTAACTACTTGATGCCAGCAATGAAGTGCATGTCCCTTTTACACGCACAAATAGCCAAAGTACATACATTTACTGCAGCGTTCGAATTAGCACTGGTCCGTTGGCCAAATGACAGTTGAAATCATCTCGGGCCAGTTGGAAAGCCTCCCCAAATGGTCCGGCTGTCCAGTTAAAATAAAACTTGTACTGGGGAGAACCTCATGACTACCAAGTTTTCCTAATTTATTCTCTTAAATGTGGTTATTACAAACATAAAAGGTCGACTGTGTGTAAAAAGAACAACCGGAAATTTTAACCGAGCCACTTGAAATGCCGACGGGCCAGTGAAGACTTAAGCCAACTGGCCCTATTGGCCAGTTGGGAAAAAAGTTAAGGGCAAACGCTGTTACTGTGCGTCATACTTTATCAGTTTCAAAGAAGATGAGTTCACTGGAAAGCTGCCAAAACTGCCAGATTTTGGAGCAGATTCTTCCAAAATTGGTACTCCGCATTCCAAAAAACCAAAAAAAATCCAGTTTACTTTAAATGGTTTTTTATCAGAACAGAAGTTTGTTGAATACATAGATCAATCAATCATTTGTGAATTGCTTTCAAGACTATTCTGCTTTAATGATTTCTTCCAAGTTCAAGAGGACCCGAGTGATTCCCACAGTAATGAAGTGTGACATTAAATGCAGTGGCTCTGGCTGAATTTACAGATGTTTATTTTGTTAGAGTATACCGAGAAACTAAATCGTGTAGGCCTACATGTGACTTAGAAATGGCACACAAATCAGGACTTTTTGATTAATTGAATAGCAGTCAAGATATTTTCTAACAATGCTGTAGGACTGGAGTGCAGACTCTAGCCCAGATTTTTAAGGACTTGGACTCGGACTCGGCCGGTCAGGACTCGGACTCGGACTCGGACTCGGCCGGTCAGGACTCGGACTCAGACTCAGGCGGTAAGGAGTCCATCCGAGTCTAGTGAAAAAAATAAATATACAATATTTTACAAAAAGTACATAATGCAGGTGCCGAAAATTAAGTATTCTGAGAATGTAAAATATATCATTTTTACCGCTTAAAATAATTTCACCTCCCAAAGAAACATTTTTCTCGGCCTAAAGCAAACTTACGAGCTGCCAAAGATCACAGGCACGATCATTGACACTTGCACTTGAAATTGAAATAAGGACTCGGGACTTGGATTTAGACTCGGCCTGCTGAGGACTCGGATGTTTGCTGGACTCGGACTCAAGGACTCGGACTCGGACTTGGACTCGGAAAGTGGGGACTCGACTACAGCCCTGTTTTCTAACTAAGAATGATTTAAAGCCTAGTTTAGAATGGAAGAACAGAGTGACACGTGACAGTACAAATAAAGATAAAGCTGGGTCAGTTTGAAATTGTAAACATTAAATATTCTCTTTCAAGAGAAGCGCCTTTCTATTGGAATTTTAAGAAGCTTGACAACGAGAAAGTGTCATAATCTTTACAGGAGGGTCGCCGTAAGGTCAAGTAGATATTTCTTGGAGGAATACACAGCGGGTACTGTGGCCGAGTGGTTAGGGCCATTGACTCGCAATCATGGGTGAAAACTTGGGGATGCAGGTTCGAATCCGGCTGCGGTACCTGTGCCCTTGGGCAAGGCACTTAACCACACTTCGGAAATGATGTAAAGCTGTTGGTCCAGTGTGTTAGGTAATGGTGACGCACTCTAAAGATCCCAGAGCATTCTTTCGTGAAGAGCAAGGGGATTCCCCGGTGTCTCTGGCCATTTCTAATTCTAATTCTTCATGGGTTTCCTTATGCTTATGAGTGACAGTGCAATGAGCACTATTGAGGAATCCTTGGTATGAATACCAGAAAATAAATAATAATAATTAAGTCTGATAAATGGTATCTTCCTCGAGTTAAAGTTACATTCAACCCTAGTGACCCAGAAATGTATTAACGCACCCTGTAACCGTAGTCGTCTAGAGGACAAATGTTAACGCATTTACAGGATTTGCAATGTCCAAAACATTTTATCGAACATTTGACTGAAAGGAACCTTAACTCAAATGGAAGATTGAAGTGGTTCCGACTGTGTGATGCTATCTACCTGATAAGTTATCTTTTATGAAAATATGATAATTTATACCAAGCAATAAATGAAACGTAAACATTTCTCTACTTTGATTAATGAAAATGCCTGTGCATTTTCGAATAGTTTACTATTCGAAAAATCGGTTTCATTTTCGATCGAGTATTCGATATTCGATGCGTGCATTTTTCCCCTAAGATTTTGACAAAAAGTTTGTCGTGAAATCAATTGATTTTGGCACACAGGAATACAGCAGCCTTTTTATTGCCGATTTTGCTGCCTCAAAAAATAGTCTGTGCTCAAATTATAGACTTCATGTTGTAACTTGCATAGCAGTCTCTCGCCCGAAGAGGTTTTTGCACAAATTATCGCCGGCCCTTGTACACTGGACTTGTGGTTGGACGCAAATATAACATCAAAGTCAGCCGTTTCGGTAAAGGAAAAAGTTTTTGTTTACTTCTTCCAACCTGAAGGACATTTTTTGGTTTGGAGGATACCGAATATTCGGTTTGGTAAAATGCTATTCGAATATACAATGGACGACCGAATATTCGAATATTCGATTCGTTAGGCACAGCCTTATTAAAGAAGCAGTTAATCTGAGAGTGGGAATTTTCAGCATACAGAAGTTTTATGTAAAAATGTAGTCATGCATGATGAAGCCGTTATGTGAACATTTTGATGTCAACTTAATTACAAAAGAAACTTTCAAATTTTGATCAAACTGAAAATTGTGCATGTCTTTTGTTTGTCAGTATATATAAAAGCATGTCCACAATATTGCACATGCATTTTGTTTAATAGAGCACCCTCATGTGGATAAAACGAGTAGAATTTACCTTTAACTAGGACAGCACTTTTTGGTCCTTGCGGTTTAATGCTCACACTGAGACTATTCATTCTGTGGTTAGAGCAAAACTTAAACAGTGAGAGTTGATGGAAACCGGCATGACTTGTTTAAACACTAAATGCCTTTCTTCACCTCTCTAAAATTAGATCCAAATGTTGGCAACCCTAAATCTGTAAAACCTAGGTCAGCATCCCCATTGCTACCCCCCATAACCCCATCCTGTTTGTCATTGAACTCTGGACTAGCGCTCTGTCAGTTGGTTTTGCACCCCAACTGAACAAGTTTCAAACAGTTGTGTGATAGTATACAAATATTGAATGTTTATGAGTGCAATGGCAGGAATATTTTCATGAGGTGAAAGATGGAATGTTGCATTCAACGAGGCGAAGCCGAGTTAAATGGAACATATTCCATCTTTTACCAAATGAAAATATTCCTTCCATTGCATGAATCAAAACATTCAATATTTGTTTTATTTAACGCCCAAGTAGATCCTTGTTATCCTACATTTTTTACAAATTATTCAGGCTGACCCTTCATGCCCTTTGAGTTTATTTTGTTAAACAGTATTTCCACGGCTATCGCAAAATCATGATGCCAATACCCATTTGACACGTACATAGTCATACATGTACACATACATGTACTGCACATGCGCGCGGTGCCGAATTAAAGTGGGCGCACCATGCAATGGGGAAAAGCGTATTGAACAAAATTGCACTGCAAATGGAACACCTGCACGGTTAATGACGTAGCATTAAATGGATGAAATATTGACGACACGTGACCTGCTATCATCCAATCAGATGACAAGGATCTACTTGAAGAATTAAGAATGAATGCTGGCCGGTATACAGGGCAGGGAGCAATGTCCCTAAATTTTAATCAACTATTAGACAAAAACATTTTTTAAAAACCTTAATTGAGATAGAAGTGGTTCCAAAGTAGACAATGTGTCGCAGGTTTGGTTTCGCCTTTGCCGAATCAAACTCTGCAATTTCAAAAAAAAGGCGAGTTGAAGCCGGGTAAACGCTCAGTGTAAATGCAAAAGGTGACTTGAAAAAGGCGAATCAGACCCGGGTCTGATTCGGCTTTTTCAAGTCACCTCTTGGGTAGGGTTGAACCCCAACATTGCAAAGGTTGCTTGTAGTTTTAAAGCATTGGGGTGACAGTTAGTTGTGACTTTTATTGTTTGTAAAGGCGAGTTGAAGCTGAATCGAGATGTAGTTCAAATGCGGCAAATGTTCAGTTTTGTAATTTCAATACAAATGCCGGTTCTGTATCCACCTTTGCCGTTTCAAGTGTAAACATTGCCTAGGAGTTCAGACTTGCCCTGACAGGTAATAATACACTGTAGTTTTCCTCAAGTACATGTACAAAGTAGTTATAATTTGGTGGAATTTTCAGGCTGGGCGTACTTCACACCACATGTCAAGAGCAACCGCTGAGCATAGGTCAACATTAATGTGCTCACCAGGATATGCTTGTTTCACAAATTGTTTGGGACGTCAAATGTGTTGCCTCGCAGTGTTTATGTGAATAATGGATTTTGACACTTAATGCATGTGGTTTATATTAAGTTTGTCACAGGTCGCCTCCCAACTGACATATTAAAGTTTGAGCAAACGAGGGCACCGCCTTGGGAATTATAAGGGGACAATTTCAAAAGTGAAAAGCCCCAAACCGTAATATTTTCAGATGAGTAGATCTTTCATGCATATGTATTTAAGTGACGAGCAAGAAAAGAGGCAAACCGCATTTCCTTGAGGCCACTAAAGTATTATTTTACTGGTGGCTAAAATTGAAAGTATTTTAGTTAAAACTGTTTATACATCGTACTAAATTTTCTCTTCTAGTTTAGTGCTGAACCCAGTTGCGAGATAAAAACTTGGTCAGGTGCAAATTTTAAAACCAATTCATCGTGTTGGCCAACATGGTTGCCTCATTGGAATTCTTCTGAATTTCTGAATATTTGCTTCAAGTCCTATTTCTCTCTTGCTTTTAATAATTTTGCCAATTTTAAAACATTTTTGTAGATGTTCCCAGAATTCTCATTTGAAATCAAAACATGCATTTGTTTCTTATTTTTTTCCCAGTGAATGGTTACACGAAGTTGGATGCCTTGAATCTGATTGGGTACCCACTACCCAAAGGGGTGAGCTTTGTGGAGGGACTCGATGGCAGGCCTGCATATCACCTCAAGGGTGACACCTACATAGGCCGTCTTGCATTCGTCCTCTTCCCAGAAGACTTCAGTGAACGATTCTCAGACTTTACCATCCTGGTGACGCTGAAACCGGAAATGGATGATGTAGGACCCCTGTTTGTCGTAACAGACAAATCACAGTCAACCATTATTTTGGGGTTGAACGTATCGCGGGAAGACGCGGACAGACACCGGATAACTCTCTACCTAACCGATGTTTCTGCAACCAGCAATACGCAAGAAGCAGCCGCATTTGTTGTTCCATCGCTCACTAATCACTGGTCACAATTTTCGCTGAGTATAATCAACGACATGGCAACATTGTTCTTCAACTGCAGTACGTATGAAAGCATATCACTACAGCGACCTGAAGGATGGAAGCTTACAATACCTTCCGGTGCAGCAGCGTTAGTTGGTAGTCAAGGATACGGGCTTCACCAAACATCACATTACTCGGTAATTCCTTTCCCTGCCTGTAGTCACATAATTTGTTAGTCGAATCCATCACACATTTATCATAAGTGCATCACAAGTTTATCATAAATTGAGTGGTGGCCCCGAGTGGTGGCCCCGAGTGGTGGCCCCGAGTGGTGGCCCCGAGTGGTGGCCCCGAGTGGTGGCCCCGAGTGGTGGCCCCGAGTGGTGGCCCCGAGTGGTGGCCCCGAGTGGTGGCCCCGAGTGGTGGCCCCGAGTGGTGGCCCCGAGTGGTGGCCCCGAGTCCATCCCATTGTTACTGCCTCAGTAAAATTCCCAGAATACAATCTCCACTCTGAATAAATTTAAATTCAGTGTTCTTGTATCATGGCATGTAGGGAGGAATACAAACCTTGGAGATGTCAAATAATCCAGATGAAGCTGAGTTGCAGTGTGATGAGGACCCAGCAGAGGTATTGTTTGTTTGTCTTTGTTATGTGGGGAAACAGAGAAACTGTTTGCGGTGTTTTTGCCTCTAACGGGATTGCATGCAGGTGTGCTATTTCAGGTTGGGAAATTCATGGAAGCCGCAGGCTGTGCCGAATGTTTTCCCTGGTCTTAACCTTAGTACCTTCCTCAACTCTCCCGTGCAAAGGGCCATTGATTTTCCATTTCAAACAAAAGAAATCTCTGTTGAAGAACAGAAATTCTGTTTCAGGGGATAAAAATTAAATTCTTACCCTCTCAAACACAAAATGTCAAGTGATACAAGTTGTCTTTGTTTGCTGCAAAACTTGCACTGATCATAGTTCACGCGTTAAAGGCACAGGCTCGTTAGCAATGCGTGCGCGCCAAATTCGTGCCACGAAATACGCAGCTCAATGCCTTTGCAATGGAGCTGCGTATTTTGTGGCACGAATTTGGCGCGCGCGCATTGCTGACGAGCCTGTGCCTTTAACATGCATCAACTTGGGTCGAAACTGATTCTGTGATTTTCGCTCCAATTTTATGCAGTTTTTTCCCAAAGCAACGCATGTCAAATTTACACGCGTTAATGCATGAAAAGGCTCAGTATGAATCCAGCTTTAGTTAATAATAGCAAGCATCTACTGCTTGAGAAAGTAAATGGGCGAAATACTGGATTCCATTTCAAAGGACGGATTTGGTAAATTCCTTCCGTTTTGTGTGATGATGGAAAATCATTGGCCCAAAATGGACTTTCTGATTTTCTAGTTTTCTACTTAGCCTGATCAAAGTGCTTTTTGCAAACACTGACTGAAAATGCCCATTCCAGCAGAAACCAATTGCAGTACCCCTTTAGTGAGTGAAACTGCTACTTTGCTAATTTTCCAGAAAATGACCAAATTCCTTTTGCATTTTGTTTCATTTGCAAATTCAAATTTAGAGCTGTGATACATGTAGTATACTGTGCCGAATGTATAATGTGAAAGGAATTTTTTTTTTTTTTAAATTCATTTAAATTGCCTATAAAATATGGAAATACACTTGCCCAATCATTGTGAGAAGTGAGTTTGAAATTACAAGGTAGTAGTACATATTTTGATTTTTTTTGTATGATCTTTCGGTTCGTACCATTTGTAACAAATTACTGGCGCACACTTTTTTGTATGTTGTCTGAAGCTGCTTTGTCGTGCATTGGAGATATACAGGAAAAAATACAAAAAACATGTACTGGTAATGTTTGGCCTAAATTTACCATGACTGTGTGGGAATTTTCCCTCTTTGACATCTGAGATGAAAATAGTTCTTTAAATATTCTGCAATTTTCTCTCATTGCCATTGGTCTTACTTTTGCTATTTTTGTATTGCCTACAACTGCAAAACATTCACTAAACTACAAAATTGGCAAAACTTCTGGTGCTTTTTAAAAATAAATGTCATTTTTGCTCCACCTTTTTGCCCTTTTTTCTTTCCTTTATTTAAATTTTTTCTTAATTTATGCCATTTGCAATGCCAAAGCCAACGATTCTGCTATGCCAATCTAAACTTCGCAGTAATTCCATTCCATTCTTTCCCCAACTACCTACCGGAATCGCCTCTCCACACCAACTCCGTTAAAGAAGAGAGTTCAGAAATGGCTCCATGAACCTAATCCCCTCAAACCACCTCGAAAGCAAAGAATCGTCAAACGAGACATCCCTTTACGTCCTGTTCCCGATGCCGTATTAACAACGCCAACAAACGCTAAGCTAAACGGAGCTCTGACCACGGTCAGTATACGGCGCTCACTTGTTCTTCAAGTGTTCGCCAATTGCCACGACCACAACTTTTTTTCGTTGCATCTTGTGTTGCACAGAATCACTAGATTATTTTGCCACAAAAAGCCATTCCACCACCTTTTATTTTTTCTCATACATGCAGAATTATTTTTAGTGCTTCTTCAAGATGTTGCAAGATTGCACAGCTGAACATGAATGACCATCACTAACCAAACATTGATTTTGTTTTCATTCATTGCTTTTGGGTTTTGTTTTAATTTTTTATTTTAAGGTGAAAGCAAGGGAATGCACTTCATTTGAATATAATCTATAATTTTGCACCATTATTGTTTTCTTTCTTTCGTTGCATCGATAAAGTCTTTGCATTAAATGCACCTGTCCATCAATGCATTTTGTTGTCTGTTGTGCTTACATTCTACGTGCATTGCCTATTTATCAGAATCACTCTTTAGAGCAATTTTTAACACACAATTAGCCTTTTTCTTGTAACCGGTGCACTGTGGCTGGCGCCCCAAATTGTTAACTTGCAAATGGAGGAGCAGTTTAGAAAGTCCATACTACATGTATATGCTGTTGTTGCTACGTGGTGCACGCCAATGCTCAGTAAAGAAAAGTCTGGTTGCCTAAAACCATTCTCCCCTACCCTGAACACTGTATTGATTCTGTACTTCACACCTGCCGTGTGCACCCAGTTACATTTTCACCGCGTTTACACTCGAATCGGCAAAGGTGGATACAGATCCAGCATTTTTATTGCGACCACAAAACTGAACATTTGCCGCGTTTACACTACACCCCAAATCGCTTCAACTCGCTTCAGAAACCTAAAAAGCCACCACTAAATGTAACTGCAGCGCATGCGTGAGCTGTTAGGTGTTGCTGCACAAGTGCCAGATTGGTCAATTAAATCTACTACACTGCGGCACCTCAAATTGGACACTCAAATTGCCGAATCCGTATTCGGGTAGCGTTTACACTACAAGCGACCTTGACGATTGCAGGGTTCAACCCCGCAATTGCGGGGTTCAACCCTACCCCAAAGGTGACTTGAAAAAGGCGAATCAGACCCGGTTTCAATTCACCTTTTGCGTTTACAATTAGTGCCTACCCGGCTTCAACTCCCCTTTTTGGAAATTGCGGAGTTCGATTCGGCAAAGGCGAATCGAGTGTAAACAGGGTGTACATTGCAACAAAAATGTGGTCTGGTCATCTGAATACTAAGTGTTCATATCACAGGAAACTATACACCAGACACAATTCACGTGAAACACGCAAACGGCTAATTGGAACAGAAATGCAACATATATGGAAAGGAGAATGTGCTATATTATGAAGTGCACGTACACGACATGTTTAGGCAACTGACAGAAATGCATTTTTGGAGAGCTACCTTAAGCCTGTCATTTAAATATATTTATATTGCCTGGCTAAATTGGCTTGCAAATTCAAGTAGCATTTTGGAATAACCTCCATGCTGAGTAGATACATGTAGCTTACATTTGTAACTAGACATTCTAGTTACATGTCCCATTTGCCATTATATTTGTGTCTACTGCAGTACCAGGTGCCATTATTCCAGCTCTAGAACAGGGGCCAATTCCATGAAACCCATAAGCATGCTTTTTCTGCCTTTATAGAATCTTGCTAAGGGGAGACACACAAATCTAACCGCTGGTACCGACGTTTGTTTAGCGGTACCGTCTGCACGAAGGGAGAAACCACAATCTTCCTTCCTTCGTGCAGGCGGTAGCACTAAAAAAAACGCCAGTACCGCTGTCGGTACCGGCGGTTAGATTTGTGTGTCTTCCTTTAATAAATGGGCCTCCGTTTGTAGTGTACACGCGCAGCTGCAGCAATAAACTGTAAAAATGGTAAAAATGTAACTTTTAATGCATGATTTCAGTTGAGTAAATGAAGGTAATCGTGTCACAAAATGTGGAAAATTTGTCAGTTTTAAACACATTTTGAATTTTATGGTTACATCTTCATTGTCATTCGTTTTTGTTGGCATGTCAATTTTCTTGCATCCTTCTCAGTATCCCCCAAAAAATATACTTGAAAGCTGTTTACCAATGAAAGGAGTACGTAAGTAAAGCCATCTTGTAAAGTGTCTTTAAGTTAGCAAACTTAAAAAGCAATCATCCTAATAATATTGGTTGTTTACACTTTTTCACCCACTCCCTCTGATGTGGCTGTTGCATGCGGACTATGGTTCTATGCCATGGTATGACCTACATGTACTGTGCATTGTTAAACGCAGTTCTCGGGCACTGAAGAAATCTTGGAGGTAAATTTCAATTTCTGCGGAACTTAGAATTTCTCTAAATTTTCTCTTTTTCTGTATTTCTCTTTCAAAGGTGCCAACTTCTGGTGCTCACATGCATTTATCACAAAACTATTTCGGGAAAAAACAAAATTGGAATAATGGTGTGGGTAGCCGTCTTACACTGTGCGTTTCGGACCTGGATGCTGCTCGGGCATGGAGTTATTGCAATCTTTGACTATTCAAGTTTTACACCACTGTACGTCATGTTGCAAAGATGTGCACTATATTTATCCAGCATGTTTGCTTGCATTATATGCATGTACAATACACATGTATGTATTCGCAAAAATTCAAAAGTGGATTTACAAAGTTTGCATGTATCGTGCAACAGCTAACTTCATATATATGTTAAAAGTTGAAAACATTTTGTGATGTTACTTTTAAGAGAATGAAGGTTTCCTAAAGTGTTCCAGGGCACTTTGGAAAAACATTTCTTTTAAAAACTTAAGGTAATTGTGAAAGGCTCTAAAATTAACCACAGATTAACTCAAGTTTTAACCAAATTGTGATTGCATGTATAGACCCTTGGCACCGGCGGCCATGACGGGGGGGCAGGTTTTCATATTTAAATGATGTAACAATGGATCTACAGAGTGTCTACTCGTGCATGACGCACTTTGGCAATGTGACTGCCCCCTGTCGTGGCGGCTTGTGCAAAGGGTCTATAAACCGTAAAAGCACTTTTGGTTAAAAATTGACTTTGGTTGAAAATTGACTTTGGTTGAAAATTGGAACGGCAGCCCTGTAGCCAATTTCATAATGCTGCTTTACAGTTAGCTAAAATGTGTGTTAACTGCATACACTGTTGCATGACCAAGGTGCGATATATGGATGCACATGATAGTACACAAAGAAATCTATTGTTGCTCTAAATTGAATGCACGCTTTGTATTGCTTTATACTGTTTAATGGTTTGTACGAAATACAGTAACAACTGGCTTGCAGAATATCAACTGCTAAGTGAGCCTGTCAAATTGTTTACTGGTGGCCTAAGTCGGACTTATTTGAGCTAACAGGAACATCTGCTAAAATCAACATGTTTTTTTTTTTAAACGCCTTTGAGTTTCGTGTTAACCATAACCCACCAAGATGTTTGAACAATCGTTAATTTTAAAAAATGGTTTTAATTGCTTAAAAGAATACAGGTCATTTTCTTTAACATCTTAAAAAACTGCTTTGCCAAACCATTTTTGACATCTACATGTATTTCAAGTTGGCCCCTGTGCCTTGCTTGTTGTAATGGTGATTTTGAATGTGTAAAATCTTCTGATTGAAGCAGAACAGTGGCGCGGGAAGCGGACTGACGGAGGAAATAGCCAGCGGTTTTTCCGCTACAACTGACGCCCTGTTCTCAGAGACGGTCACACCAACTCTGCCAGAAGAAGTGTCCCCGGATTTTCTTCACGGAGCAGAAACAAAAACCAAAGAACCTCTTGGGACGAAGACCGACATGCAAAAAGAAATGGTAACAGAGGCAGTAAAAACATCGGAAACAAAAACTCAGGTACCCTCTGGAATGGAAACAGCTACCAAATCGCCCACTGAACATCTTGCTGGAAAGGAAACGGCCACCACAGTCGCAATAACATCGCTCCCAGAATCCCCTGGGATGGAAACTGTAACCCAAGACTTGTCACCCACTGGAAAGAAAATGGCTTCTGAACATCCTACTGGCAAGGAAACGGCCACCACAGTCGAAATAATTGCCACATCACTTCCAGAATCCTCCGGAATGGAAATTGTAACCGAAGACTTTGCAAAAACCGATGCACCATTTGAATTTCTCGACTTGACCATCACCCCAAGTCTGCCGTCAACACTCGCACCCGTGGAGAAGCTAACCACAATGCCATTTACTGTGACCGATGAAATCGCACCCTTGCTTTTGTCAACCGTGACTTCTGACAGTGCCTCAACAGCGACACAGCCAGAGGACAGGAGTGCTCCAGTAACGGTGTCGCCAACTACGAATGTGATGTCAACCGCTGTCCCGGTTGTAGCAAGCCCCACATTACCCGAAACACTGACAAAAGCACAGATGTTACAAACTGAGAAGGCAGTAACTCCCCCTGAAACTGTGCCTGGTGTAAGTATAGTAAGGTGTTTAATGATGATGATTTTTTTTTTTTTCATTTTTAAATGGCCAAAGGTGGAGTCATCACTGATTTTAAGTAGCAATATAGTGATTTGTGTATCTTTGAAGTTTCACGGTTTTTCGCTCTACCTAAAGCTTAATCTATACATGTAGGCCTACTTCATCAACTTCGCATTTGGGTCATTCTATAAATTTGGGGAACAACGTGTGACATTTTTCTGTCCCCGTTACACCTGACATACTGCTATTTGCCATACAAGTATCATTAAAAATGCCTTCAAACCATATTTTTATGAATTGTATTTTAAATGTAATCACTCCTTGAAATACAAGGCATTTAAAGAATATGTCCTGAATTTACAAAATACAATATTTTACAAGATGTCAGATGTAACGGGGACAGAAAAATTGGACCCCAAATTGATAGAATGACCCATTTGCTCTCGCATGAAGTATGAACTGAGCTTTACCTCCCAACATTTCTTTCCCCCAATCTGAAATGTCTTCGTACTTTATTTTTTAGTCAAACTCCTTGTTACACAGGGCATTGAAGTGGTCAGTTCCTCAACTCCCCTGGTTAAAGTTGTCTCTGAAGATGCTTCAGCGACTGATGGAACCACGCCCACGACGGCAACAGACATAGCCATGCCCACAGCCCTGCCAGACAAAGCTACCACCTCTGCACAAGTTTTACCTGTCACACCCATTGTCAAAGCCACACCCGCTGCGGTGACACCCACTGAGACCACACCCACAGACAAAGCCATGCCAACCGACAAGGCTATGCCCACATCCCAGATTACACCCACTGAGGTCACACCCGCTGACAAGACCACGCCTGCTGACAAGGCCATGCCCACTGACAAGGCCATGCCCACTGACAAGGCCATGCCCACTGACAAGGCCGTTCCCACCGACAAGGCTGTGCCCACCGACAAGGTCACGCCCACTAAGGCCACGCCCACTAAAGCCAAGCCCACTGACAAGGCCAAGCCCACTGACAAGGCCACGCCCACTGACAAGGCCACGCCCACTGACAAGGCCATGCCCACTGACAAGGTCACGCCTGTTGACAAGTCCACTCCCACTAAGGCCACGCCTGTTGACAAGTCCACGCCCACTAAGGCCACGCCTGTTGACAAGTCCACGCCCACTAAGGCCACGCCTGTTGACAAGTCCACGCCCACTAAGGCCACGCCTGTTGACAAGTCTATGCCCACTGACAAGGCCGCACCCACTGAGCTTGTTGAGGTGATCAGCGGGTCACCAGGAATACCAGGAGTTGTCGGTGAGCCTGGACCTAAAGGGGATCCTGGGATTGATGGCAAGGAGGGCACGCCAGGGATCGATGGTGACGCTGGACCGCCGGGAGTTAACGGTATGCAAAAAGAAAATGTAGCGATTTCCAGTGGTTGGTTCACAAGCAGTATGTTTAATTGCATTCCTATGTTAACTTTTCCCAAACCACCTTTAAACGAAACATGAATATTTGGCAGTGTTGGAGTCCATAAAACAATGGCTATGTAGGCTTATATCAAAACCAGCTGACGACTTCACAAAAAGTGTGTAGCATGTGCAACTTTTGAAAATGGCATAGCTTGCAAGATTGTTGCAAAAGTTGCGCAATAAAAAGTTGCGCAAATAGGCTGATGTAGTTGCATAAGGTTTTGGAAAATTGGTCACTGGAAATTGCTTTAAGTGCCACCGCCCCCCCCCCCCCCCCCCCCCCCCCCCCCACCCCCCACCCTCAGGTGCCCCCTCATATGTTTCACTCTAGTTATGCCGCTGGAGGTTCACCTCAGTCTTCAGTGTTTAGTACGTAAAAAAGCTTGTCTGCTTATAATCCTTGCTAAAATCTGCCCCCAAAACCAGTTTTGTGTAACACAGATAATTATGTGCTTCGTTAAAGGCCCATGGTACATGTATCATTTGCAATGACCCAAAATTTTACTTCATGAGTTGCCATGAAAAAACCCAGTGTTGATAGGAACGGTAACGAACACCACATAAATTTATTTTAAGATGGTACTTTTTGTAAGAAATTAACAACTGAAGGTGATTCTTTTTTTAAAGAATGTGTTTGTGCACATTTTTTTATTTTTTTAACATTTACCAAAACCATGCATCGATTTTAAAGGTTTTCTGAAACACTGATGCATCTATGAGGCTGACATTTCTGCAGACTATTCTTCTATAGGTATGTTATGCCCTTAAGGCGGATACACACTATCGCAGAAAAATCACACTTTCGCGCTGCGCTCACCGCATTGCATGAGCTCCCAATCACCGATTATTCCAAAATAGAAAATTCCACTCTCGTAACTTGGGGCTTCTCTGATACCTCATTGGCTGCGCGTTGGAAAGGTCAGCGCACCGCGGTCAAAGTTCAACAAATTTGAACTTTGACCCAGCTCAAAACGTTTTGCGCGTCACGATAGGCCGCGCACAAGCGGCAAAACAGTTTGTGTACAAACCAATGGAACAGTGATTTTTCCGCGATAGTGTGTATCCGCCTTTATTCTCGGAATCCAAAAAAAGGTTTCATCTTGTAAATGATACATCAATGGGCCTTTAAAAGTTTGGCTTCTGTGTTTCCCTTTAAATACCCCTTTAGATTTCCACAGTTGTCCTGTGCTTATTTTACGTACTAAGTCCTACTCCTGCCATCCCTGTATTTGTTAGTGCATGGCTTTTGTTTGTTTGTTTGTCTCGAAGGAAGCAAAGGCGAGCAAGGCTTGAAGGGAGACCCTGGTATCCAAGGACCTGATGGTGAGTATTGAGGCTAGGAGACAAAGACACAAATAAACAGCCACTCCTGTGGGGGTTAGTTGGGTTACTGATAACCTATGTACCCATTGCATGGAATTTTGAGATTCGCTTGGCTAAAGGCTTGTCCGCATTGGACTTTTTTTTAGCATTATCCGGTAAATGGGTCTCAATAGAAACATGCCTATATTCAAATTGTAGGATTTTTTCCCATCTTCAAAGCTCCACAGCAACTTATGTAACTTGATAAGGCGCATTTGGTTGGCAACTTTTAATCTTGGTGAAATTCTAGAATTTTAAATGCAATATGAATACAGCTTTAGAAATTGTTAAAACCAAATTTTAGTCATATTTCTGTAAAGCTTTTGGAGTACATGTTTATTTGGTATTGTCTGAGATAAGGTTATAGAACTTTTACTCCATAACATTTTTTGTTGGACAGTCGATGCCGAAATGTGACACTCGATTGAGTCATTGATCCTGTGCATGCACGCCATCTGCAAGCTGGCTGACTCATAATGAACAAATGTTTACTGCTGTATAAATGTAGAAAGGAAGCATCAATGAAAACCATCTGTCAATTACAAAATGTGCCATTTCCTTATGGAATTGACTGTCAAGACACGTTTTTCAGGAGGAACGAAGGACACGGCAGTGACAGTTGTGAGTGTGAAGAAAAGACACTACTCATCACCAGCTGTTCAAGAACACAAGAACATCTTAACAACAACCAAACATCCTATAAAGTGCTTTTCATTAATAAAGACCAAACCCATGCACTTTCATATTGCGTTCAACCAAATCAGCCATTCTGTCATTTGTGAAGTAAACAACGGGTTTTGTTCTGTGTGCATATTTGGGCATTAATACACTGTCAGTATATTCAGACAACGTACTATAAAGACAGTCTTACGTTGGTTCAACTTAAAATGGTCCCTCTGGTTGCACACCAGTAAATAGGGCTCCCATAGGAACCAATGCTAAATGCCCAATTTTCAAAAATCATTTTAAAATACTCACAACTCTCTCAGCTTCTTAGGACAACAACCAGAATACTCACTGATTTCTCATCTTTTTAATTCTGTTCAATTGTATGGGGGTAATTCCCTAATTTCCACTTGAAACAAAACTACCCATACAACAGTGAAACTTGCTAATCAGACCTGCATCCATTTTGGAACAAAGGCACACACGCTACTGGACAAAATAGGGCCACTTTTAGGAGCTACAGTGTCTAAAATGTTTGTAGTTGGAAGAAAAAATACCCCACATCGTGACGATAGTCATATTCCACACAAGACCACACTCGTTCAGCTCGCAACTCTCCCTAATAAAGAAGAATTTGAGGGCATACAAAATATTCATGAGCTCGGCGCACAGATCTCTGCCTATTTACTTGGGTGCACCCCTCTCAGTTGACATTTATCATGGTGCGGCCATCTTTGTCTTGTTCCCCCATAATACGTGTAGCTCATGATCCGTGCATCTGCATGACCGCACGATAGCATGTGTACTCATCTGTCGTTGTATTGAGAGAATCACTGTCAGCACTGCGCGTTTTGTTGATCGCGCTACGCGTGCGCCACTGATGCACACAATGAAGAATTTCAACACGGGACCAAACTATTTTTCGTGCATGCCTCACTTTGGTTACGTTCATTTTAATAGGGGCAAAGGGAAGATGGCTGCACCGTGATAAAGGTCTATTGTCTTAAAGGTCCAAACATATTTTTTTAGTAATATTGCAAGATATATTAATGTTTAAAGTGCTAGTAAAACGATTTCTGAAAAAGGCTGGAAATTGCTTTGCACATTGCAGAAACAAGTAAACTTTAACTTGGTAAAGTTGTAGGGATTTTTATTTATGTGACACTCTGACCTTTTAAGTGAAACAAAATTACGATTGTCGAATAGGAAATTCAAAACTTGATATATTTTTGCCACTGGGGGCATCACATATTGGTTGTCTGTCATGTGCAAACACACAAGCAGTGTCACACCCGTGAATGTGACGTGATTTGAGTTGAAGTGCAGTTTTCCCGGTTGGCTACGCATTAATACCGGTACTATGGCATCCCCACATAGTGTACCATGCATTGTCACGGAGCCTAGACAGTCATTTGTGAAAGGACGTCTCCTTCCAATTGCGTCATACACCTGAAATACATACATACATGTACATCATGCGTGACTTGGCAGCTCGCACCGATCTGAGGTATACTTGCCGAAGCGATTCGATTACGCCAAAGTGATCTGTGATCTTCTGAGTGTTGATTTAAAAACCACAATCACAAACGTACAAATATATAACTAGTAGTCTCAATTTAGGCAAGAAACGGGTTTTTATATAGCTCTTTAAACAATTTCCCATCTGGTCTAATTTGCACCCATACGTGTGTGACTGCGCAGTGAAACGTAACTTCACAAACATCTACTGCTCTATCTTGTGGTTGTTTACTGTGCTGTTTGTGCATTGACAATAAAGTTGCGTGCAATACGTGTATATGTGAATTAGTACAGGATAGGATTACAGCTCTAAGCAAAAAAATATACTTTTTTTGGTATCCCTATACCTTAGTGTGGTTTCTGAACATGGTTTGTGTTTTAATCTTGGAAAGACCTTGTGCTGGACCATCTCCATGAAAATTAAAGCTATAGTCGCGCATTCCTGGTTTTGCTTGCCGGTGGCTCTACGATTGGACTTTGTTAGTTAATCCTAGTCAATCCTTGTTAGACCGTACTCAAAACCTAGTGACCTGTAGTCGGTCCTTACCAACCGGCTTCAATTGACAACGTGTCTCGTTGGAATTTTGCATGGAATACTTTGCCAGGATCAACCGGAAAAACATTGAAATTGTAGTAAAACCTAGCAGTACGCTACTGAAGCCCTAGTGGAACCTAGGGCCACCAGCATAGCAGTAGTGGCCTGCAGGGAGCCCTTAGTGCTGCCTTGTGCAATCCTATTGAAACCCAGGATGTGCTGTTGCATTTTTGGGGCATTGGGCTTGTCCGTCCTCGGACATCCTGGCTCCCTTCCCAGCTTTCTTTTATAGAATGTAAGATCAGAAATTTATCCCAGTTTGGAGCCAAAACTATGATCGACCATATAGCAGAGGGACACTGGGATGCACCGGAGCAATTAAACCCGGATGCAAAACCGGTAATGTGTGAGTAGGGCCCTAAGCAAAACCAGTGTTAAAATCCATTTCCACATATCCAAGTGTCACAATTAAAAATGTTCAATTTACATGTTGGACAACTGATTTTTGTGTGCAGGAGAGCTGGGAAATCCAGGTTTGACCGGCCCAACTGGTCAAGAGGGGTTCCCAGGTGTGGCCGGCCCACCAGGTGATAAAGGAACGCAGGGACAGATAGGATCAGTTGGACCCTCGGGATCCAAGGGGGAGAAGGTGGGTTAGAGGAAGGTGGTGTAGTCCAGTCCAGATTTCATAAGTCTGTCGCAAATCTTTGTAGTTACTTCATGAATTGACAAGAAAAATCTGACTGAAAGTGTTGATAGCAGTGGTAACCAACACCACATTATTTTTCCCCCCATGTAAAATGGTACATGTACCTTTGTGGGAGAAATTTCCAATGGAAGAAGCTTTCTTAAAAAAATTGTCAGCAGACAATTTTTTTACCACTCATTCATTCAATACAAAAACCATGCATGGATTTTTCAGGTTTTCTGAAGTATTACTGCATCCAATACAAGGCAGTTTTATCAACATATTCTTTTAATCAAGTGGAAATAATGCCGTTCTTAACAGTTTACAATCATGATGATTGATGTTGAACTTCCAACTACCATTAGTATTATATGTCTGTTTTCTGTGCAGTATAGCCAGGTAACCAGCCTAAATAGGACTCAAACTGTACTTGGGTGTTAGTTCGTCAGTGATGTCGGTGGCAAAAATTATCAGATTTTCATTTTCTCTGCAGGGAGAACATGGTATTGGACTGCCTGGCCCTGCTGGCATATTTGTGACCCCAGATCCTGAATCAATTAGAGGACCAAAGGGTGACAAGGTAAGTTTTACTTGCTATATAAAGATATACGCTATACCGTAGTGTGACATCAATTTCTGTTAAAGTTGCATGTAGTTAACATCAGGAGCGCGTTCAAGAGTGCAATAGACTACTAAAGTGTGACGTCAGTGACCATGGTAATGCATAGTTCCGAGTTTGCCCAGTTAACTCTGCCCCCTTGGATATTGTTGCTAGGCCTCACACGCTATCCCTCAAAATGTCCACACACACTGCACAAACCATTGGGACTTTCAACGGAAAACGTAGATTCATTGGAGAAAACTCAAAGGTATTCATGTTTCAGGGTCAACAGTTATCTTAGAACACACTGAGTAAAGGGCCAGTAATACAGGGATGTCATATCATCATGAAATACATGCTTTCTTACCTTTGAACAGCGAATCGTCCGGCCTTGAAACCAAAAATTCACCCGGATCACCGCATACAACACTTTACAAACTGTATGTTGTTGTGTTGTTGTGAGGCAATGCACTTTGACCTATGCGGGCGATGTCTGCTAGCTCTGTTGTGATTGGTCGGCAGGTTCGGCTTGATTGACAGGTCGGAACTATGCATTGGGTCTAAACATTCGCTGGTAATCTAAAACTCCATTGGTAAAGCGCAGGGAAACAGTTCACTGGTTTTAGTGTAGACCCAGTAACATTGGCAACACACAAAAGGTGACGTTTTCACTTTCGTAGTCTATACCGAAATATTGTTGGCAGCGTCAGTAGGCTGCATCTGAAACGGTTTCTTGAACAATCAAACATTGCCTCTGTAAAGCACTACGGCTGCATGGTTAATGCGAAGATTCCGACAATTAGTTTGCAAATCCAAAATAATGCTACCTGCTAACTCAGCTGGCAGTGGTCTTCCACAGTCAAAGAATGAACACTTTGAAATTCTGATCTGCACGCCAAATGTTGAAGCAAAATATTGTCTCCAAACCCGAGGTCGTCGCCAAAGTTTATCCGTCTGCCATCTTTTTTTGTTTTTGGAAAGCGTACCATGTTCAAGTTGTGATTGCTTGGGATGCAACTTATGCAATCAACTATACCATATTAGCTTTAACTTTACTTTATTATCAACTCAAGATAAAGAAGGAGATCCAGTTTTAGAAGTGGGAGGAAAGCCCCAGGGAAATCCCCTGGGGGAGGGGAAAACCCTGCGGTCAAGTAGGGACTGCAAACCCAATCCACGCACACGCTCGGGATTCGAACCTGGGATGCCAGAGGTCAAAGGCGGGGGGATGGGGAGCGGAAGAACCACTACGTCAATCCGACCGCCCCTGAATTTTTGCTTGGTTTGTCAGTCATCTTTAAAAATCCTGCAATTCTCATTTTTTAACAGGGTGATACAGGAATCCAGGGACCGGAAGGAGAGCAGGTGAGAAGTGATAAAAAAAACATAGTACTAAAAATAAAATGTGTGATTCAGTGAACCTTTAACTTAGTTTAAAGATACATCCCTGCCAAAGGAATTTGGAGTGAAAAAAATACCACCTGATGCAGAGAAAAAGATGATACAATAGTATACTTTAAAAAAATAAAAAATAATAATCTTCTGCCATCTGCCCATTCAATTCAATTTCGTAAAAGTTATGTCTGGCACACCCAACAGGGTCACAAGCCTAGACAATTGGTGCAGATGAAATTGACAATGCTTCACATGAATGGTGTGACATTTTCCTGCTCCGTGGTGGATAGTTTGCAATATATTGGCTTTTTTTTTTTTTGCTGAGAAACAATACGATGATTGGCACAAGCATTCATTCAAAATGTATCATTTTCGGACAAAAGTATGCCTGATTTTTAGGACTAAGTATTTGTGCCTGAAACTCATGGGCTAATTCCACTTTGCTCACAAATTTTCCTCCACTTTTCTCTTCCCCCAGCAAGCACTTGGTCCCCATTATGAAAATAAAATCCATTCAATGAGAAAAGGTCATATTTTCCTACATTTAGCTTCCTAGCTGTAATGGCCATTCCCCCTGCCATGTCCCCTTCTCCCCGCTCTCTTGCCTAGAGATGCTGATGCTGGTTCTGTGTTACATTGCATCAGATTGTAAAAAAATGCAAGATACAATTTTTTGGTAACGGCAAATGCATTTCTATTAAAATTCTTATCTCCTCTGCATTCCGAACCGACACTGTCAGATGTTTTTCGTGTTAAAAGTATGCGCTTCAGCTGATCGGAATGGCATTCGCGTATCTCAATGATTAATCTCAAGGGACTTGCTCCATTTTTCCTTCGCTTGTTCCATTTTTTTAAATTCAAGGGCCCGTAAAGTACGCCTAAAGTGGAAGACTGTTGTGAAAAACAAGTTACAGGCCTTCTACGATAATTGAACTGAGTTCATGTTTTTCCTGATTTATGGGGCACCATGTGTCAGAACTTTGTCTTTTTGAGAAGTGTGGCTGTGAGAAGAGCCGGTTGTTTTGACTAATGTGCTCTTAAAGAAGTATATAGCTAAGACACAAAGGACATTGTCTTATAAGCAGGTGCAACCGGGGCCAATTTCATAAAGCTGTTAAGCAAAACAAATTGCTTTATCAAAAATTTGTTTGCTTTATAAAAATGGGTTAATAGTCAAAATTGCATGTCAACTTGTGTTTTTAGCAAGAACAGCAGATATTCTTCTGACAAACACAAATTGACATGCAATTTCGACCATTAACCCATTTTTATAAAGGAAACAATTGTTTTATTAAGCAATTATTTTTGCTTAGCAGCTTTATGAAATTGGCTCCTGTTCTTTATTGTACAGAAATATGACCCATTTAGAAGATGATAGAAACTTCACAAAGAAAGTCATTTGCAGTGATGCCCTGTAGTGATGGCCTGCAGTGATGCCCTGTACTGCCAGCTGGGCGTAACACTTTTTGGCGTATTGCCCTAGTAATGCTCAAAGGACTTGTATGCAAAAACATCATTTTTCATCCAGTTTTGGGACGTCTATACTAGAAGGTATAGACGAATCCCAAATTAACCAATTTTGGACCGATCTGCTCACTTCAGAGCTTAACACGGAGAGCCTCTATATCAAACTCTGAAGTGACATGTACGCACGTGAATGCACAATCATTCCTACATGCCACACAGGACACGTACACACTCGATCACCTTACAATACTGTACTTGTAGCGCATGCGTACTGCCGACGTGACACGGAGAACCTTGGCTTCAACGCCGAAGTGCGCAGAATGGGCTAATGTGAAATTAGTCAATTGCTGAAATTGCCATTCTTTGCGAAGTTCGTATATCTGCATTCAGTGGGTCACAGTTCTTGTTCTTTATATAACAATAATGTACAAGTTGCACTTGTTTTAATAGCAAGTCCTTTTGTGACCTCGGCAGGTGCCGCGTGCACGCTGTCTTCATATCATGGTTTTTTATTGGCCATATATATTCATTTTAGCTTAGCACGTAGCTCAAGTTTGCCGCACACCATGAGATTTAGCTCAAGTCCATATTTATTTAAAGATTGATTAAAAAGTCACTTCATCTTTATTTTGCAAGTTTTAATTCAATTCTTAACTCTCTCTGTGTAAGTCTCAAGTCATTTAAAACCAAGTCAAGTCTCGTGACCCATAATTTTGGGACTCCGGTGCAGCTTGAGTCCCTCACAATTTCCTTCCCAAATATGCTACTTCTGTAACATTTGTCTGGCAACTGTGAGGAGAGGCATGCGACATGGTAGGCCTAACACGGCAGATGTTGGGATTACTTGGCAAGATTCCTGAAATTACTGAAGGTTTATTCTGAGTAATTGCCTGATGATTTCCTTGTTAATAGGGGGTGCCAGGAGACACAGGACCTGCGGGGGCTCGGGGGGAAATCGGCCAACGAGGAATGACGGGAGAAAAGGTAATTCATGCTTCCTGTTTAAGATAACTTCAAAGTTCATTGATTAAAGTTATTAATGAGGATTTTAAAGATAGCATACAGAATTGGCTTTTGTTGCCAAGGGTGAGGGGGCGCCCAGCTAATTGGATCAGCTAATTAAATCTGACTTGTGCTTTGATAATAAACTCATCCAACTAAATAACTTAATTAGAATAGCCTTGAATTCTTCCCAGTGCTTTACACCGTGTTTACACTCAAATCGGCAAAGGTGGATACAGATCCAGCATTTTTCTATTGCGACCACAAAACTGAACATTTGCCGCGTTAAATTTACACTACACTACACTCCAAATCGCTTCAACTCGCTTCAGAAACCGCAAAAGTCACCACTAAATGTAACTGCAGCGCATGCGTGAGCTGTTAGGTTTTGCTGCACTAGTGCCAGATTGGTCAATTAAATCCACTACACTGCGGGCACCGCCCCAAGGACACTCAAATTGCCGAATCTGTATTCGGGTAGCGTTTACACTACAAGCGACCTTGACGATTGCAGGGTTCAAACCTTACCCCAAAGGTGACTTGAAAAAGGCGAATCAGACCCAGGTCTGATTCGCCTTTTTCAATTCACCTTTTGCGTTTACACTTAGTGCCTACCCGGCTTCAACTCCCCTTTTTGGAAATTGCGAAGTTCGATTCGGCAAAGGCGAATCGAGTGTAAACGGGGTGTAACATTAAAGGATTAAATCAATACCGTATATATTAGGGAGGGTAAAGGTCAACTATAAAACCCCTCAAAAAAATTAAAAATTTGTGTTTGTTGGAGGGGGGGTGGTGTGCACACCCATGCCCGTCCCCCTGAAAAAGTGCTGTGCCCCCTTATTCCCCTCCCCCCAAATGTTGAGGTTTGCACAACTGTATGTGTATCTGCTTTGCATGTCCCCTTCCAACATGTGTTCCGCCACGCACCACTTAAAAAGGCTGGCAACGCCGCTGGTTATAGGTAATTGGACAAAAAATTCTAAACTTTTTTGAGGGGTTTATTTCTTTTAGTGATTCATAACAACTAAAATTTGTACATTGAACTTGTACATGCCCTATCAGTTAATAATTTCATGTCCTCCAAAGAATTAAGCAGAGAATAGAAACTCAATTTATTCATGGCCAACTCGCAGCTGACTAGTATAGTGGCCGACGAGCAGATAGCCTTTATACAATTCATATTCTTTGATGTATACATCATCAGGGTGAATCAAGGGAAGGCTTGCCAGGACCCCAAGGCCTCATCGGACCTCAAGGACTCCCAGGACAACAGGGCCAAGTGGGACCAGTGGCTGAGATACCAGTAAGGATATTTTGGTTCTTTGTTTGTTTTTTTTGCTATTCACAGTGTCACCAATGCCTGGTAATTCTAAAAGTTTCATTTTATTTTTAATCACCAACACAGTTCCAAAAATATCTTCTTACTCTGCCCAAAATTTCCATTGAGTAGTGTAGGCATTGTACAGTTTGTTTCATTTTCAGATGTTTACTTTTTTTGCTGTTTTGTGGTTTTCAGGAGTTCCTAGAAATCTTTGAGGGATCGGGTTTTGATGATTTTGTGGTGAGTACTTCTTCGCTTTATTCCATATGATTTTTGCACTGTATTCATAACGAGAATTGCATAACGAGAATTGGGGTGTTATGGCCGAGCGGTCTAGTGCGTCGAACTTAAGTTCCTGTGCTAGTACTAGAATGTAGGTTCGATTCCGGGCCGCGACGGGTTGTGGCACCTGTGCCCTTGAGCAAGGCACTCAACCACACTTGCTCCCATTCCTGTAATTGGCGGTCCCTTCGCTGTTGGATGTGGTAAATAAATTTAAAAAAAAAGGATTTTCCTTGCAGGCCACGTTTCCAAGGTTTTGTCAAAGTTTCTTAAATTGTGCCTTTTTGTGCCATGACTTCCAGTCTGTATATTGTTTTTACAATACAAATGTGGACAAATGTCCATGCGTTCGGGTAATCTGGATGCAGTGAAAAGCAACTTGTCTCCACCGGGATTCAAACCGCGGACCTTCTGCTTAACGTGCAGACACCCTACCAATTTTGTGTTTTTTACATTCACTGTTTGTCTTTGTTTGATATCAACAGGGCAAGCAAGGCAAGATGGGCCATGACGGCCATGCTGGTCCTCCCGGTGCCCACGGACCCATAGGCCTCTCGGGACCCCCTGGCGAACCAGGGCCTCATGGGGCTCCTGGGCCCCCAGGCATGCCCGGTGTCCCTGGTGCACCGGGCCGACCTGATATAGTCGCTGCTAACTACACAGGAGAGATGTGCTGTGGGGGTAGATTTAATGAAAGTCAAGGTCCGCCTGGGATACAGGTAAATTGAAGTGAGGTAGACCCCGCTCACATTGGAGAAATAGCTTCGTTTGACAAAGATTCAATGACGATTCAATGAAGAGATGTCCTTATGTAAATGTACGCATCTTCTTTTGACGAAGATTAGTTTATCTTTATTCGATGGAGCAAAATACACTTCATTCCGAGCTTGGGGTCGTAACACCCAACTCAGGATCAGCTCCTGATCACAAACTGAGTGTAAATGCTCTCGGGACCAAAATTGGCCCCGGATCAGACGGACCACTGTGTCGGAGGAGGGTTGAACCCTGAGCTCGGCCTTGGGATCTGTTTGCGGTTAGATAAGCAATTAAACTTTACCACATTCGCTTCACAGCCAATGCGGGGGGAAAGCACGCAAATTCCTAGCAGGCTTGCACATTGTGCAACTCGTATTTCATCTTGCCACTAAAGCTTAACACATAGTCTGCTATTTGAGTTTCTTAAAGTTGCGCTACCATGAAACGCCGAGAGAAAAATTGGGTCATAGGGAAAACCAGAGGGAGTATACCAACTGTGCCTTATAGCTCAGCTGATAGAGAATCTGCCCAGTCAGAGGTCTCGGGTTCAAATCCCGATAAGGCCCTTACGATTTTTCTCTCATCCCAAGTTTGGTTGTTTCATTTCAATGGTGATCAGGTACCATACAGATGTTGCATTCTTTAACACTTTTTGTTTTTGTTTCCCCTTTCTCAGGGACCTTCAGGACCCATGGGTCCCCCTGGGGGAGATGGTGCCCCTGGCCGGCCTGGTGAAAATGTAAGAATTCTGTCTGGTGTCTCAGGGGTCTCAGGTTCAAGTCCAAATGAAGAGCGTTCCAAATGTTTCTTATAGTGGCTTTCAATGGAAATTGGTGACTGTGCCATGGCTCTCCTGCGCCAGCAACCCAGGCCCGCTCTGCGCGTACGCGACTTCCCCCCATATTCCCCTCCCCCCCCAAAGTCACCCCCAGTTTGAGCCCCCTCACGCATTCAGGAATACTCTCTACTGATGAATAAAAAGCCAAATCCAAAAGGGCATCGTTGGAACGAGTTCAACAAAAATTAGACTTTATTATCATCTCTTAAAAAGTGGGAAAAATTGATGATTTTTATTTGTTCCATTTAATTTGTTCTGTTGTCTTTAACACAACCTATTTTTTTTTTTTCAGGGTAAACCAGGATTACCAGGAATTGAAGGACTCACTGGAATGAAGGTAAACAAAAATGTGAAATTTATTCATTTTTAAGACAGTGCGTGATTTTTTAAAATATAAATCTGGGTTGTGTAGTTTAATAGCCCGCAAGTGAGATGACGTAACAATACCTCTCCCTGCTATGCACGATGGAGTACTTGCCGAACCGCTGCTCATTGTAGTTTTGCATCGTGCTCTTAAAATAATAGACTGATCCAGTAAACTCCGCCCATTTAGAAATTGCCTAGCAACATGCCACACATGTTAGGCCCTGGTCAGCGCGTATTGAAACACGCACACAGAAACTGCACGCTCGAAAGCAAAATGTGCACATAATTATCCGGTCGTGTGCGTGCACGTACAACATGCCTGCAATACGCGTAACGCGCGTGATCGAACAAAAACATCTCGACACAGATCTAGAACGCAGTGAATGCACAACATAGCAAAACGACATGCTAATTTTGGTGAGTTTTTCCCGTTTACACAAAAACACATTTATGAAGAGATTAAAAGTAGGTTAGGATAGTCTTATACAATCCGTTTTGAACCGGCTAGGGTCCTCTGCGCTGATAAAAATGTTTATGGTGTTTTCGCGTCACTCGTGCTGCATTATTTCGCCGTAGCTCTGTGCACAAAATGGAGATTCACTTTTTTGTTACCTCAACCTGAGGCTGTGATTGGTCTATTGGGATGCAGTTAGCCTGCAGCACTAAGGCTACCCCCGAAGAGTCCCTAGAGTATTTTTGGTAAACAAAATTACGGTAGCAAAGCGCCTACCACATTACGGTAGCCTACCACATTGAATTCACGGACCCAACACTATACTCCATAAGCCATTTCATTAGAGTACTCCAAACAATCCCATGAACCCGGGCGCGACGTAGATTTGTTCAAATTGTTGACGTCATCTCTCATTCGGTCCATAGTGTTAAATCAAAATGCTGACCGTTTGATAGGTTTGTTTGTGAATAATGGGAAAAACATGATAATTGTGCCGTTATTGTATGGTCGGGTATTAAACCCTTCTTTGACTTAATTTGACTGTTTGGTTTCATTGCTTAGGGTGATCCTGGCATGGCAGGCGCGTCTGGCCCTCCTGGGCCCCCTGGTCCACCAGGAAAAGTCTACTTTGTGCCCACTGGCATGACACCAACTGCACCCTCCGAACTCTTCACGGTAAGATACTCAACCTTTCGTCTGTGTGGACCCTGGTTCGAATCCAGGTCAGTATGTGATTCTATGTAGAGGTTTTTTCCCTGCATCTAAAACTGAGCATTTCTTTGATGTTTTTATTTCACAGACTTCTTCAGGCTTATGAGCTATATAGTGCTGTGGGCACTTTTGAGGAATCATTGGTTTCAGTACCAAAGAGAATTAATAATAATATTAATTAGTGGTGTTTTTTTTACAGGATGACATCGAGCTAACCGCAAGTGGATTTGGGCCGGTCACAAAAACGTTGGTAAGTTTAAGAAACATTTCTTTAAAAAAAGCATTATAAAATAATCGGAGACAAATTTGTGTTCCTCATTCCATTTGGGATTGTATAGACTGATAAAATATATTACCTATTTCAAAGAAAGAAATAATCTAAATGGTTTTAAGGAGCTCGTTTAGATTTCTCTAGAGAATGGATTTCGTCCTGAGATAACAATGATATAAAACACTTTACATGAAAAAATAATTAGGAAATTTCCAATTTGGATTCGGAAGCATAAAAGTTGGCGTAATCACTTCACTGCTTTATGCAACTGGATAAATTAATTTACAAAACATCGGTGGTTTTTTGACGATGTCTCTAAAGGTATACGGATTGAGAACATGAAATTTCAGAATGGTAATGAGAAAAATGTGACGCATGATATGGTATTGGGGGGAGGGGTGGGGGGTTCAGTGATCTGGTGAAGCACCTCTAAAATACACAAATTAAACGTGAAGGTTAGGTCAGGTCATTTCTTTCTGTCTTTCTTTCCTTATCCAGAAACATGGAGAGGTTTTAAAAAGTACGCTTGGTCCCCATGGCTTAATCCCCGGTCCACCAGGGGCCAAGGGTGAACGTGGTGAGAGTGGTGAACAAGGCCTTGTGGGTGACAGAGGACCAAAAGGGGACGAAGGACCAGCTGGACCTAAGGGAATGGAGGTAAAGTGAATTGATTTGGATTGACCTGTCATTCATTATTATTCAGTTATGGTTTCCTTGTAAGTGCTTGTATAATCGGGGTCCAAATGTAGGCTGCGCTCGAGTGTGCTATTCTCGTTTCCCTGGAGTAATGTGTGCGTACTGCACTTGGTTCACATTACACGAATGGAAAGTCTGCAGTCCGCAGCTTGCATGCGCGAATGGCTATCAGTCAAGATGGCTGTCTCTTGCCACAAAAAAAACGCTGTTTCACTGCTCACAGGAAACTGAAGAAAATACAGATGTACAGTCGTGAAAACCTTTGCGGAATTATTATTATTATTCTTTCTGGTACTGAAACCAAGGATTCCTCAAAGTGCACTGTCGCTCGCAAACGTGAGGAAACCCATGAGGAAAAGACGATGAATTAGAAACGGCCAGAGACACCAGGGAATCCCCTTGCTCTTCACGAAAGAATGCTCTGGGATCTTTAAAGTGCATTACCTAACACACTGGACCAACGGCTTTACATCCCTTCCGAAGGATGGAGCAATTGTGTTTAAGTGCCTTGCTCAAGAATCAATGTTCTGATCAAGAATCAATATTTTAAGAAACTTGCGCTTCTTTTTTTAACCGTAAATATTGTAAACCACGTATTGTAATTTTTTCACTTCCCCCCCCCCCCCCCCCCCCCATCATTTGTAATGATGTCGAACATATCTTGATAATTTAATTTCTTTTGCAGGGACTGAAAGGTGACACAGGGTCTCATGGACCATCGGTATGAATGACATTGTTCTAATTCATATATTTTGTCTTTTAAGGCTGTTTTAAATAGTATTTATCTTCTATTAAATACAGAAGGCCTGCAACATCCCGCATTACTAAATGAAATGTTTTATTCCTTTATTTTAGTTTTATCAATTAAAATTATCCAAAAATTTTCTTCATAAGTTGAAATAAAAATCTTATTTAAAGTGTTGATAGCATTGGAAACAAACATCCCATGATTTTTTTTTTTCTGTTTAAAGCCCGGTTTATACAACCGAAAGCATCTATTTTGTATGCAATAATTTGCTGGGATCAAACGAGAAGAAATTGAAATCGTAGTAAAACCTAGCAGGACCCCTAGTGCCACCTTTTGGAATCCTATTGAAGCCGGGAAACTGCTGTTGCTTCTTGGGAGCATTGGGCTTGCCCTTAGACATCCGGGCTCCCTTCAGAAATTCATCCCGGTTTAATTTTTGGAGCCATGACCGTGGTTGACCAGAGCAGAGGGATACCGAGTTGCACCATGGCCAACCGGGACGCAAAACTGGGAATGTATTTAAAATGCGCTAGTCTTATTGTGCAGAAATTAAGTGTGCTTAACGTGACACTGCAAAATACAATTTTAACAGAAATTATGTTGGGTGTTTGCAGGGTAAACCAGGAAACAAAGGCCAAGATGGACTTCAAGGCAAACGGGTACGTCTCAGATTTGTTTAAGATTTGCAATTCAAGTCCCAACTCTTTAGGAGCAACTTTTGATTCAAATCATTATTTTAAAAGAATACAGATAAATATTCAGTACAAATGTCCATGTGAGTTTGGGAAAGCTGGATGCAGTAAAAAGCAACTTGGCTGCACCGGGATTCGAACCGCGGACCTTCTGAATAATGTGCAGATGCACTACCAATTGAGCTATGAAGCCAACTGGTGGTCTTGAATCACGGTATTGCAGTTGTTCCTCACTGATTGGGATTGGCTATCACGTGAGCTTAGCAAGCCCTACAGAGAAATAACCACCCCTCCCAGAGATCATTTAAGATACACCCCGAACTCCTGCCCGGCTTGTTCCAATAAAGTATGAATATTTAAATCATACCTTTGTTGGTCAATTACAGCTAAAGGACACATTTTGAAAGAATATTCAACCATTATTTGAAATCCTGCATCTGTTTCAGGGGCACTTTTTATCACCCCAAGTAGCCCTGTCTTGGGCTTAATCTACCTTTACCTGTTGTCATAACTTGAATTTTCTTCTAGTTTGCAATTTTAATTTTTGATTGTTTTTAAGGGAGAGCAAGGGATTGGAGTGCAAGGACCCAAGGGTGACATTGGAGTACAAGGGATACCAGGCATGCCGGGACAGCAAGGCCTCGTGGGGTCAGAAGGGACTCGTGGCCCACCGGGTCCGCCCGGAGAGATGGTGGTAGGTAGTGGGTAGACAAAAGTAATTATTGAATGTTGCAGGTTGTTGATGTATGGTGGTTGTCCATTTTCACGAGGTTGAATGTCCCAGGCTGGTCGAGAAACACGAGTGTTACGTGTCAAGATATGTGACCCGCTCTTCAAAAAAGGGTCTTAAGTCGCGCTGGCTAGTATTCTTTTTGCGACCATAAAAAGAAATCTGTGGCATTTCTACGCTCATTAAAATACCTAAACACAAAAGAAATTCCAGGCGTAACGCAGACATTCCAGGGGGAACACAGACATTCCAGGCGGTATCTGGGCACCGCCAGGAATTTCCATTGTGTTTTGGTATTTTATTGAGCGTGGATTTGCCGCGGATTTCCTTTTATGGTCGCAAAAAGAATACTAGCCAGCGCGACTTAAAGGCCCAGTGGATCATTTGCAATGACCCAAAAAGTAATCGACGAGTTTACAGGGGAAAAGTTCTCGCTCAAAATGATATAATTTTACCAGAAAATAATCCGTAAAGATGAAATTATTTAGATCGTTTGCAAACGATTTACTTATTTTTGGTTCGCATCTACGCGGTCCAAAATGCATGGGCGCTGTGTACTCCGTGTGCGTGTTTCAACGCGATGCATTTTTATGGATCGCGCGCACACGCAGTATGTGCGCCACAGAGTGCATGACGCAAGCCATATAGTACCCGATCAACTGAGAACGAATATTTGAAACACCCCGCCAAGACCAGGAAAATGCATATGGATTTTCATGGTTTTTTTAAACGTGGTACATTTGACAAAGCTGAAATTTCTTCGGATGAGTTTGTTGATGTCTTTCTTTTGATTTATAATGGTTTTATTCGCAGAATCGCTCAAAAACAGATCATCTACAGGGCCTTTAAGACCCTTTTTTGCAGAGCGGGTCACATATATGGTTTAAAAAAAAGAAAGAAAGGCAAATCCCTACCACATCATATACAAAGGATAATTTCTTTTGAACGATTATTCCTTTTTGTTTGTGACAGATTGACGTGGATGGTACTAATATGACGGAAAAGGGGGAAAAAGGGGAGCTGGGCGACGTGGGACCGGCCGGGCCACAAGGACAAAAGGTAATTCTAGTTAGGTCATTCTTGAATAAATTATTGGTAATATTCCCGGTTTGCTGAATTTACAAGATTTTGAATGTTAAAATAATCTTTCTATTCATAAGAAGTCATTGGGTATTGACCCCTTTCCAATGACGTCATTTTGGGAGTCAAATAATGCCGCGTCGTTGTGGAAGCAATATGCGTGCGCGTTGTGTGCGTCCATAGCACGCGTAACGCGCTATACTAAGGCTCCCATTGGTGAATTAAACCGCGTTACGCCCACCAGAGACGCACGCACATCGCTTCCACAAAGACTCAGCATTATTTGACTCCCAAAATGTCGTATTCGCACATGTTCGAAAGGGGTAAATAGCTTTGAACGTCAAAGTTTCATAAATTATGCTTCTTGTTCTGTAATGCATTGGTGGATCTGTTGCAATGGAGCACCCTACCAACCACCATCAGGCAAAGCTAAACACTTTTTAGAATATTATTTCAGAAAATGTTAGTGTGTCTACTTGAACAATATGTCTGACCTGACTTGACATTGTTAAATGACTTGACTTCATTTGGGACACAAAGGCAGTTTGACTTGACTTGAGACTCGAGCAAAGAGTGGCTCATTCCAACACTTCATTATTTTGTTATTAATCTAGGGTGCAGCTGGTCTGAATGGTATCCCAGGTTTCCAGGGTAGTAAGGGTGATCGCGGCCAACAAGGACCCCAGGGCCTAGAAGGACCCAAAGCCCCTGATGGTGAAACGGTAGGTCTCAAATTCAGATCAGATTAGGCTCTTGTGCTTTTCATTTCTGTGGCTCAGGTTCGAATCCCATTTGACACAATATATGGATTGGATTTCTATTGTGTCATTTGCAATTACCCAAAATTTTACTTGTAGGGCTTGCTAAGCTAACGTGATAGCTAATACCAATCAATGAGGAACAACTGCAACACCGTGATTCGAGACCACCAGTTGGCTTCATAGCTCAATTGGTAGGGCATCTGCACGTTAAGCAGAAGGTCCGCAGTTTCACTGTATCCATATTTCCCAAACTCATGGACAATTCGTCCACATTTGTACCAAAAATTTTACTTCATGTGTTTATAACAAGAAAAGTGGGGGGAGTCGTGGGGTGCGCACGCCTCCCCCTTTTCCAAAAAAAGGGGGACACTTTTCCTGCTTAAAGTGGTTAAATATTGCCTCAGATCGCACCACAGAGCATCTAGAATCCATCTACGCTACGCGCTTGCTATTTCATTGTCATCAGCATTTCATGCTTAAAAATTTCACGCACCCCCCTTCTCAAAATCCTGGATCCAGCCCTGCTAGTTTACCACTATTCTTCTTTAGATAATTTATGTTATGCCCTTATTTTGGGAATCCGTAAAAAGTTTCATCTTTCAAATAATACATTTGGCCTTTAAAGGCATTGTACATTATTGATGTTTGACTTCTCAGAAGTGGATGCATCTGAATTATAAGTACATGTATTATGCTTGGTAAAAGTTGTCTGGAAAGTCCAGGAAAAATCACAGAAAAATACCCTCTTTTGTCTTACAAATAAAATGTTGTTCTTCAGGGGGCTAAAGGAGATGCGGGAGAGGCAGGAGTCCCTGGAAGCGATGGGTTAAATGGAATGCCAGGACCATCTGGACCGCCGGTAAGGCAGTGTGTTGCAGAAATGTCAACAAGTCCCTTCTGCTAAGTCTTGATTCACTTCTCATGTTTTTAAAAGCAAGTCTGAATTCAATATTCAAGTCTTTAAAAGCAAGTCTCAATTCAAGTTTCAAGTCATTACATTAACAAAAATATTCTGTCACTGCAGATGGTTAAAGTACAATGCCCACGAGTAATGTCCTGGATAAATCATGAAATCAAGGAGAATATTTAAACAGCTAGAATCCCCCCTTCCACATTTTTTTAGTTTTTCTGTTTATCATGGAGGTGTATGTGTCTACAACACCATCACAACTTGTTTTTCACAAAAAATCTACAGACTTTTGCTTAAAACGTAAAGCAGTTCCGACCCTCTTCACCCAAATTCTGAAACGCTCGAGGTCACTCGGCTTGTTTATCAACAGGGTTTTGACGTCATCCTGAGAAACATACAAAACGGTCTGTGCAGTATTGAATGGAAAATACACGAAGTGAATGTTTATCATGCCTATTTTGTCCTTGTAATTCAAAATACAAACGTGAAAACCACTTCATGTAATATGACAGCAATCTACTATTACCTGTTTTGTGAAAAAACGATGAAATTGTGGCTCACAGTGAAGCTCTTTTGAAGTAAATACTGGTGCATTGCGACGGGTGGTTTTGTCACGGAACGAACGGCATTCACAGCGGTCTGTGTACGGTCCACTGCGGGCGTAGTTTCCACGTGTTTGGACATCGGCCGTACAAGTTATAGAATGAGCGACTCATTTTTCTCTCTCTTGGTAATAGAAAAGAAAATCTTTCTGCTCTTTTTTTTTCATAGTGTCTGGTAAAACATACAACCACGCAGCTACTGGGCATATCTCTGGCTTTTTGGAACAAAATTCTTCAAAAAACACCATCTAAAAGAGACGGTTTTTCAAGTTTTTTGCGTGTAAACGTATGGAGCTAACTATCGTGTTGACTTCTCTTTCTCAGGATTGCGTCACGGGGTCACGCGCATATCATGAATACCTAATAAGCGTTTCAGAAATCGCGAAAATCTCATTTTCGAAAAGCGCACTTTTGCTTGCAGTTTATCCACTTAAAACCGACAATTAAAAAATAATAAAAATCCACGTCGGCAAGAGGGATGTTTGGACTATCGAAAAAAGCCTAAATGCTGGATTTTCGTCAAGGGGGATTCTTCCTCTTTAAAACAATTTTAAAATATGTACAGTGTTTCTCAAGTTTTAATGGACTGAAGATTAAAATCTCGTAAAATCTATTGCTAAATTTTATGTTGTGAAGACTTTTTGGAAAGAATTAAATAGTTGACCATTACTTCAGACTTTAGGCCTTTTCCCACTACCCATCTCCGACCCGGGTAACTTTTCTACCCGGGTAGCGGTAAATAACCCGGGTTACATTTAACCCGGAGTTTCTTTTCACACGACAAGAGAAGCACTTACCCGGGTCGTCTCTTACACGGGTACAACAGCGACCCTTTTCCCACGGCATTTCTGCATGCGCAGGTACCCGGGTACACCAATCGGCACAAATACCCAGAAACCATTGCGTGTGGAAAATCGATCGATCGATCAGGCTGCACGCGCATACACAAACATGGCGGACGACACAGAAACATCGCTGGCAATTTTGCTGTTAATATTTCGCATTTTTAATAATATTTATCGATGTGTGCTTTGTCACTGGCCCCACGCGTATTTTGTTGTACACTACCTTCAAGCGCGGTCACACTTGAAACCTTTGACCCAATCATTACTGCGGCAAGAATTTAACTCGCTAAATAAGCCTACCCGGGTAGGCTATTGTCGTCGTTTCCCACGACAAACGTTAACCCGGAGAATCGTCTCAAGGTCGCCGTTAACCCCGAGATTGGTGGGTTAACCCACCTCCCGAGCAGGGCTAGAAATAACCCGGGTTAAGTGGCATTTTTGGCCAGATAACCCGGGTAATTCGTAACCCCTAGATTTGCCGTGGGAAATGAACCCTTAACCCGGGTAATCTCGGGGTTAAATTTTTCTGTTACCCGGGTTATCTCGGGGTTAAAGTGCCGGGGGAAAAGGCCTTTAGTGTACAAAACAAATGAAATTGGCTGAACCTTGCCGGATGTAAATAACCACTTTTAGCAGCAAGACCAGAGAGTGGCTGACTGCTAAAAATAGGGCTGGCAGAGTTTAGGAATACACTGCACTTGCCATATGGGTTTATCTACAAAGTTGGGTCATTTTTTGTGACATATCATATCTCAAAAACTATGTCTCATTCCAGCCTAGCTACTTCAGTCAATAATCATTTCAGAAAGAAAACCATATCCCACTACATTTGGGTAATTGTATTGTGCTGTGACAAACTGCAGGCCATTGTCTTGACTGTGTTAAACATACATGTGATGTCCATGTTGCATTAGTAAAACATTATTATAATTGGTGACAGATTGCTCAATGGAGACATGAATGAATATAGCATGCAGGGCACTGCAACAACAATTTGAATGCATAAGTAAATTTTCAATAGACAGTTTCGGCATCTCAGTTTAATGGTACGTGTTCGCAGACGTATCCGTGTGACATAACACTAATTTGGTGTAAACAAGTCAAGATAAATTTTATACGTACCGCTCCCGTGTCAAACGGCTCCCATACGTTGTCCTACGTGTGGCTGATCCGCATCACGTACGAGGAGACCGCATAAAATGATGACGTCAAAGCTGAAAATAGTACGTATACGTATACGCGCGCGAATTTTGAGCTTGCCGAAACTGTCTAATATGTAATTAACATAACTTATACCAACGCTAAATGGACACCGCTGTATTCTGTGCCCAAACTTGAAGGGATGACCCACATGCACACTTCACTACTGTCATTATAATTATTCTATTACAGGGTGAAAAAGGCGAGCCGTACGTCCCTGACGAGGCCACGCTACTCATCCACAAAGGAATGCGAGGACCAAGGGGACCCCGCGGACTCAAAGGACACTTTGGGATTCCTGGAAGACCGGTAAAAATCTGTTTAAAAGTTCCAATTTAATCTTGATTTTGATTTTTAAAAAATACTGGATTAAACCATTCTGTTTTATTAATTAAAAATTATCTGTGCAAACTGCAAGTGTGACATTTTAAACTTTTATTTATTTATTGAAATTTCACTCATAAATTAATTTGAATTTGTAGGATGGGCGAAACCAACTTTACCAAACGGAACTGGTCAAAAAGATTTAAAATGTAATCATGAGTTGAAAATGCCTTGAAGTCCTCCCTCATATCGTTAAACTATTTTCTTGAATATTATCCAACTATGATACCAAAACATGTCTAACTGTATGTATTTTAAATATTGTACACTTGTGTACCTGGTTTGCGGTAGCAAAATAACTGGTGTGTGGGCATTGCGGTCGCACTGTGGACTCCACAATTTGCGGGAAAAAGTGACGGATTGTGGACTTGCACTCGTTCGCTCAAGTCCACAGTCAGGTTGACCAAACTTGGGAAAAGGGGTTAGGGTGGGGGCGGAGGGTTAACAAAAAAAGGTTAGGGTTCAGGAGTAAAGTTTAGAAACATGGATTAGGAAAAAATTGGGGTGGATGAGGGAAGAATTTTGAGAATTTGTATGTACACATACGTGAGTTTTCAGAACCACACATACATAAAAGAGATATTCACATGGTGCTACCGCAAACCCGTACACACATGTTGGTTTCCACCATGCATAGCCTTAAGTTTTACCCAATATTGTACACTGTTTAGAAATTGTACGGATATTTCTTTAGGAAATATTGGTGACTTTAAAATGCATTAAATAGTCACACTTTGGCTCCTGTTTTTATGCGAAGACTTATTTCCGATTTATCGTTTGATAGGGTAGGGATGGTAAGGCAGGACCCTCTGGATTGCAAGGCCATTCAGGAGTCAACGGAAGACCGGTGAGTTTAATTAAATTCATTTTGCATCCTTGCCTGTGCAAATGATTTCATCTTTCAAAAGTATATTTGAAGAAAAATTGATGCGTCCTGGGCTACCAAAGTTTTTAACCTTAGAGTTGTTCACTGTTGGGAAAAAATCCACCAAAGGGAATTATCATAATAAAAAGTCGGTATAAACATGTAAAACTATTTGAAAATAAATCGAACACACAAGAGTTTTTAAAATCCCAGCACAATAGAATATTTAAGTGAGGTGTTATGGCCGAGTGGTCTAGTGCGTCAAACTCAAGTTTTTGTGCCAGTACTAGAATGTGGGTTCGATTCCGGGCCGTGACGGGACTTAATCACAATTGTTCCGTCCTTCAGAAGGTATGTAAAGCAGTTGGTCCAGTGTGTTAGGTTTCGGTAACGCACTTTAAAGATCCCAGAGCATTCTTTCGTGAAGAGCAAGGGGAGGGATTCCCCGGTGTCTCTGGCCGTTTCTAATTCAACTTAGAAGTTGATAGTTATTCGAATATCTATGTTAATTGATCCCATTCCTGTAATTGGCGGTCCTTCCACTGTTGGATGTGGTGAATAAATAAATCAATCAATCAATCAATCAATAAATAAGTAAATAAAAGTCACCCTTTGTGTGTTGCCATGGTTACTGGGTCTACACTAAAACCAGTGAATCTTTCCCTACGCTTTAGCAATGGACGTTTCAGATTACCAACGAATGTTTAGACCCAAGTACCATGGCAACTGACGTCACACTATAGTAGTCTATCATTGTGCATTAAAACAGATGAAATTTGTGGCATTGCACAGTTTGAAATGTGCCTAAATAACAAATTTGCATGTTATACATGACAGTAATCTAATGTTTAGTGCAAATGTCCCCAGTCATTTTAAGTAAATTATTCTGTGATTTGTCTTTTTATACAATTTCAGGGTATTGGGCTAAACGGAGAAAAGGTAAATTGAACATAATTGCTTTGATTCTGATTTTGAAAATACATGCATGTATAGTGTCTTCATTTACAATTGTCGAATTGGAGGTTATACTGTAACAGTGAAATTTTCCGCTTTTTTGTTTTGCGCTCCATATTTTATTTTACGTTTTTTTGCCCTACCAAAAGGCCTTTTTTTTTTTACTGAGCATAAACAGCGCCCTCAATTAATTCATTAATTTCATGAAGCAAACTTGTGCAAGTCTAGTCGCCAAGCAAGTGCCATGGCATACGGCGTTTGTGTATGCTAAATGTGCAGTGGTGCCGCGTGTGTGACTGCAGCGAGTGGCTAAACAGACTTGTACAACTCTAATCCCTCAGCAAGCGCCATCTTTGCCTGCATCGCAAACTAGCAGCGGCCGTGTGTGGTGTGTGATGCGTGGGGCGCTACTGCGCTCGATCGGCCTGGGTGATTTTCCCCCCCCCGCCCGTGATGCGGCAAACAGCGGGCAATGAACCGATTTTAAAGGATGCTTTCGCTTGCCTGTCTTCAACGATCGATGTTGCCTAGATTCTTTTTAATATTATCCACACTTGTACAAGGTAAATATTTAAAACAAAACTGGTTCTTGTGATAGTTAAAATGTTTTTTTGACATTGCACAATGATGGTGTTATTTTAAAATGATCCCAAAAGTTGAAGCTCTCGTAGTCTGTAACGCCTCTCTCCCTCCCCCAAAAAGCCACGCCCCCAAAGCCACGTACCTTCCGATCTTTTTTAAATTCTCCACTCGCACCCGTGTATTAAACAAGAAATATTATTGCTGCCCCTTTATGGTTTTTCTCATTGTACATAACCAGTCATGTCAATCGGATGGAATTAAGAGCTTTCAGAACATTTCTAATGTGGCATGTTCCATTTGATTGACAGGGAGATACTGGCATGAAAGGAGAGAGGGGTGAATCTGCCGTCCCAGGTTTAGTTGAAAGGGTAGGTAGTCAATGACACCTGTATTTGTAATGGAAGTTGCCATTTAAATGACAAGTGATGTCATTACAGTGATCTCACTTCATTTAGTGGTGATCAGACAAAAGATGGAGCGCTACGGACGAAACATGATTTGGCATGGCTTTTAAGGGGCTTTTAGAAAATGGAATATTTTGTTGGAGTAAATATGAACAAGCATCTTAATAACACTTATTATGGAAGCCAAAGAGTTGATGTACATGTCGGTGCAGAAGACTTTCCGATACTTCATCTCATTAACTAATGAGCTCATTAAGTCGGCGATACAGACAGGAATTATGGAGGGGACAAATATTATTGCAAACTTCACATTTCTGTTGTGCTTCATGACATTTGCATATGTCTTTCCACAGTAATGGGGTACATTTCTGTGCCATTCAAGATCTTAGGTCCCAGTTCACTTCAAATGTCTTAATTTTATCTTTAAATTATGCAGGTAAACTGAGGAAATAACTTTTGCACCAAGGAGTAAGAAAAATAGTCCTACAACATACATTTGTGAAAACCCCGTGCACAAAATTTCCTATTACGTATGTCACAAAATGGTCTGTCCACGTTATGTATAGGAAAATTTGTACACAAGCTTTTCAAAAATGTATGTTGTGGCAGCAATTTCTTACCTTTTTGGGTAAAAGTTATTCAGTACAAGGAAATTTCTTTAATTTTGAGATAAACTAAAGACATCTGAAAGGAATTATTGACTTATTTTTCAAATGTACCCCATTACTGTGGAAAGACCCACATGCAAATGCTGGTTCAAGGAATGACTCTTACAGGAAAATTTAAATTTTGGCGGTCGTCATCAGCCTACACTGAACTTCATTTTCTAAACTGTAAAATGGCCATACTCTCTATTCAACCGTGCGGTGAGTGACTTCTCTTAAAAGTGCTAAAATCTAACACTTTATCGTGTTAAATCAACACTTATTGGATTGGATTTAAAACGATAAAGTGTTGGATTTCAACATTTTGAAGAGTTGTCACGAACCGCACATTTTAATTGTTAATTTTACACTAGTTTTTTAAGTGTGTATTGCATTGCGCATTTACTGCCAGCAAGGGAGCATATTATCACTGCATTTTAATGGCTTCTAATTTATGGTACACGGATTTTATCCATACATAAACTTTGCATTTGTCATTAAGATGAAAGGAGATAAAGGTGACCGAGGTGAAACCGGACGACGTGGTGCTGCAGGACCACACGGAGAGCCAGGTAACCAAAGGGGACAATTACAGGTTGTTACAGAAACGTGTCCAGCAGTCGATTTCACAAAACATTTGACAAATGGCGCAGGCCCCATAGCTTGCGTGATATCTTTGGAAGAATGTTGCGCAACTTACGCTATAAAATGTTTCACAAGTGGGCTTACGCAACTGCGTAAGTTTCGTGAAATCGGCTGCAGATCACATTTTTGCAGTGTTGTATTACTCGAGTCCAGGAAAATTTTCGTGACTCGGACTCGACTCGAGTCGCATTGGAAAATGACTCGGACTCAGACTTGGACTTGACCATGATGACTCAGACTTGAACATGGTGACTCGTGACTCACGAGTCACATATTTCAAAAAAAGAAAAAAGATATGTATTTGCCCGCTAATAATGCAGGATTCTTGGGGGTGGGGGTGGGGGGGGGGGGGGGGGGGGGGCGGGGAAACAGTCCGATGCGTGAATATGTACAGTGCCTCACCAGGCCGGCAAGGAGTGCATGAGTACATCATCATTTTACATATTTTGTGAACGAAATATAACAGATTCAGTTTCATTAAATTGGCGAACAAGTGACTCAGGTCTCGGACTCGGGGAAAGTGACTCGTGACTCGGACTCGAGACTAATGACTCGAGACTCGGACTCGGACTCGAGGGTAGAGACTCGGACTCGATATTGGTGACTCGACTACAACACTGCATTTTTGAGCTCCCCATTTTTTCCCAAGGGTGTTGAGATTTTGATACAATATCATTTGTCATATTTTTCTCATTACCATTCTCAAAAATTTCGCGCTCTCAATCCGTATATTTTTAAGGGTATCGTCAAAAAAACACAGATGTTTTGTAAACTAATTTACCTGTTCCGTAAAGCAGTGCAGTGATTACACCAACCTTTTCCACATCCAAATTGTAGATCAAAAATTGTCCTTCCCATGGATAGTATTTTGGGAAGGTATTTTATGTTAGGTTAGAACGAAATATGTTTTCTGGAAAAATCTGAACAAGCTCCTTTAAAGTTGATAGAGTTACCTTTGATATTTTTTTCCAATTATGTAACAATCTACAGGATTTCCTGGTGTGAATGGCTTGACTGGATCTAAGGGTGAATCGGGCGATGAAGGCAGACCAGGGGCACAGGTCAGAATACACTCTTTGCACTGGCGGCCATGACAGGGGGCATGTTTTCATAATTGATGTGACAATAGATCCACAAAGTGCCTACTCATGCATGTTACACATTGACAATGTGATTGCCTCCTAAGATGACCACCACTCTGCAAAGCGTATCTACATTTTATCCCATCAGCAGTTTTTATTTAATTTTTTCCGGACTGGTAACAAGTCACCGAATTTTGTGACTCGAGTCAAGCGAGTCACTAGAACAAGTGACTCGAGTCAAGTCATTGGATCAAGAAGGTCAAGTAAATTTGAGTCCATTTTAGTCAAACTCCGTCCTCTCATAACTTATCCATATCCTGGATAAGCCTGGGATGTTATCATTTGGACTGTGCTTTTCTTTATGCATGTCATGGAAAAGTAATCAGAAAACCATGTATAGTAGCCACTTTATATGAAATAAGTACGCATAAATTTTGACAACTTTTCTGGTAACTTCTCATCAATATTTTTAATTTCATGACACCGTACAATATAAACTCCTCAAAAAAAGTTCGGAAAGTCAAGTTTGACTGACGATTTATCTCTTGTTGCAAAATAATTTGTCTTGAATTTTATATCATTGGAAAGCCCTGTTATTCCTCTTTACGATGATGTGTCATTTGTTATGATTAAGCAATTGGGTTATGTGCAGCACAGCTGAATACGGGGGGCGGGTGTAAAGTGAAATGTCACAAAATGCGCATTGACACATTCCCATCCTCCAAGCAAAAGGGGAATGCACTGCATGACAATAGCAGTGAATTTTGTGACATTTCACTTTCCACCCACCCCTGTATTCCGCTATACTGCACATCCCCCAATTGATTAATCATAACAAATGACACATCACTGTAAAGAGGAATAACAGGGCTTTCCAATGATATAAAATTCAAGACAAATTATTTTGCAACAAGAGAGAAATCGTCAGTCAAACTTGACTTTCTGAACTTTTTTTGAGGAGTTTAGTTATACTTCCACCAGGGATTTTTTAAGAACATTTGTTTAAAACCAAACAACTTGAATACATGAAGCATTACAAGCTCTCAATGTCTTTGAAATGTATGTCTGAATTTGTGGAATTTCCCTTGTTTGTTTGTAGGGTCTGCCCGGTGTGGATGGTGTATCGGGGAGTGAAGGGCCACAGGGTGAAAAGGGACCAAAGGTAATGAGTATGATTGTTTTGATTCTTTCAAAGAGCAAACATTAAAACCCAGTGGCTGGAAGTGGGCTGTGATTTCCGCCTGTTAACCAACTAAACTGAAGATAATTTTTTGTTTTTCCAAGGGAGACCCTGGTCAGTTTGATGGTGATATTTACATTGGTCCCCCAGGCATCCCTGGCCAACCGGTGAGTAAGCTGAGATTAACGATGGAATGATTTCTGATGCAAAAATATAATAATTTCATAAACTATGTACATTTTATAAAAATCACATTTTTTGGATTGGCAAGAGAGGGCAATTTTCCTCATGTAACGGGGACGCAAAAAATTAGGCCCTTAATTTAATTCTTAATACATTCTTAACTAAGAATGTATTGTCCCCTCTAGCGAATCCAAATAATCTCTTTTAATTGACTGATTTGTCAGATTCCCAAATGATGACATTATATTTAGTCCGCTGTATTCGCTGGCAGAGTGTGACGTCAATTTGCACGCGGACGCGCTTACTTCTTTGACAATGGTTCACGCTACTTGCATGACAACGAGTTTCTCCATTCGTTTTGCACAGGAGCCACACGTGGAACATTTTCTGTTGATTTTTTTCTGTTACAAACATCACAAAATAAGGCGGTATGGTAGCGTATCGCTATGAAAGTAGGTATGAGCAAACAATTGCAAGTCATTATGGTCCTTATTTTTAAATATTTTCTTCTTAAAGAATAATAGTAAAACACACTGCGCAAACACAATGGATGTAAAACGTGAGCGTGAACCAGTGACCAAAGTTACGGTCCAGCACCCACAATGTGTCGTCACGACTCTGCCAGCAAATTGTATGATTGGTGTCAGCAATGTGATCTGTTATATAAGACTAAGCATCTCAAGTGGTTGACTTGTGCATCTCTCGATTTTTAAGTCGAGTACTTCAAAATTGAGATGGAATTATTTCACAGTTTGAAATTGGGTCATTCCATTAAACTTGAACACAGTTTCCCACAGTATTCGAACTGGCTGCTCGACACTGGCTAGCTCGGTGGCTACCTTTTTTATTTTTATTGAAAAGTCCATTTCATTATATTATTTAATCCCAAATCCTAGGGTCCGTCAGGTGCAAGCATAAAGGGTGAATCAGGTCGGTCTGGAGTACCAGGCACCCCAGGGTTCGGTATTCCTGGTATCGATGGTCCCCAAGGCCCACAGGGACCCCCAGGTCCACCAGGACCGCCTGGAACATCGGGTAAGAACCTGGTTTGCTTTAACTAACTCCTTCACAACGTACTAGACTAAAGGGTGAGCTAGTACGGCAGTATATAGCAGACGAATAGACCCTAATCATGCATTTGAACAATTCAATCTTGTCCCCTGAATTAGTTCTATAGAATGCAAACTGCTGATTGGAATGGTGCCAGACTGCTTATGCGTTCCAAGCCTCGTCTTCAGATTAAGGTTTGGAACGCATACGTAACTGGCACCTTTCCAGTCGGCAGTTTACACACTATAGAAATGATTCAGGGGACACGATTCAAACGCGTGAATTTGGTCTATAGGAGGGCTCAGTTTGATTTGGTAATGAATTCAAAGTATTTCAAAATAACTGCATAATTCTGTCTCTATATCATAATTACAACAGGTAAATCAGGTTTTTGGAAATAAATACACCTTCACCAAAAAATCATACCCAAATAAAATTGTGCCCCCTTCTTTTGTTCCACCATATGTCAACAAGGCTAATGACACCACTGATAATTCTGTGATGCATAGTACCTGAAACAAATTAATAATAAAAAACGAAAAATTAAAAAAAAGGCCCAGAAATTGCTTTAAATGGGTTTCATATTTACTGATCCAGCTTGGCTCAACTGAACTGTGACTTCAGTCACTGGTGACTTGACTTATACCCAGCACGATATGTGACAAAGGGACTTCTCCCTACCACCCCTATACCTCAACACACTCTTTCCTTTTGTTAATGCACCAACTCCCCTAAGACATGAAAGGAGTTCCTTTAAAACTACTTGGATGTTTGAGACACAATACGGAACAAAGGAAGGGGAGGTATACCCTCTGTTACATATCTTGCAGCATATGACTTGACTCAAGACTGAAATTTAACACATTTTCCTTCATCACAATCATCACATTTTTTAGAATTTCTTAAAGCAACACACAGGAGTTTTATGTAGTTAAGCTGTTATGTGAATATTTAAATGTCAACTTAATTACAAAATAAATTGATTATTAAACTAAAAACCTTTGCATTTCTTTTGTTGATTGGTATACAAACAAAACAAACCATTTGACCATCAGTTTTCTTTTGTTACTGTTGATTATAGTCCCCGGTACTGGCAACACATTAGAGGGCTCCATCATCCCCATAGAGGGGCCACCAGGCCCACCCGGTATACCAGGAATCGATGGTCAACCAGGCAGGTTAGGTCATCCTGGTTCCCCTGGGCCTCAGGGCTCCCAGGGACCAGCAGGAGCAGCAGGAGCCCCAGGGCATGGTGGCAGTGGACGGGTAAGCATGGCTTGGAATCTTTTACTAGGGATTATGTAAAGGTTGTAGCGTGGCTCTAGTAGGTAAATAAGTATAATAAGATTTTATCGGGCAAAATGCAACATATTGCTATTATTACCGTAAAAACTCGGGTATAAGGCACACTCGTGCACAAGGCGCACCCCCAACTGAATTATACAAGGTTTTATGGATGGGAATAAGTGTCATTTTAAAAAGTACTTTAACAACTGGTTAGGGGTCTGGAAGCATAATTAGTCAAGGCCCTTATCTGTTTTTTTTTCCCGTCCCTGCTCATCCTTCCAACACCGAGAGAAGAATTGGGTTTTTGGAGAAAACCCGAGGTAGTATACCACTGTGCCTCATAGCTCAGCTGCAAGTGCATCTGCATGGTGTGTCAGAGGTCTCGGGTTCAAATCCCAATGAGGACCATATAATTTTCTTTCATTTATGTCCAATCCGATTTTAAAAATACCGACCAGCCCTTATTTTTAACAGCTTATGATAGTCTGTTTCAGCCTTGCTATTCCCGAGTCAAAGTGTGCACAGAATGATGCACGAAAAAACAATCAAAACTTGGAACTGCACTTTGTAATGAATCTCATTTTGCCACTTGTAGACAAGTGGTCGAGTGGTTTGGGTCATTGATTCGCAAAAATTTGTGTTGAGGGTTCGATACCCGGTTGTGATACCTTTGCCCCTGACCAAGGTTCTTAACCACAATTGCTTCATCCTTTTTAATCGGAAGGGTTGTAAAAACCGTTGGTTCACTGTGTTGTGTAATGCACTTAAAAATATCCCAGAGCACTCTTTCATGAAGAGTAAGGGGATTACCCGGAGTCCCTGTCCGTTCGCTACCAATGGCGCTAACCAGCTATGTATCTTTAATAGTTTAGGTGGAAGACACTCTTAAGCTTCAATAAACCCATAATAATATTGTGCATTGTGCTGTACACGTGAAGACATTTACGTGAAATGTGCGCTATAAAAATGTAATCATTATTATTATTATAACATGAGTGTCACAGGTGTATGTAAATTGTTGGCTTCAACTGCAATTGAAATGTTTGTTTTGTTTTATAGCTGACGGCTTTCAGTTCAATCAACCAAATGATCAGAGAAGCTGCTGGTTTTCCCCCAGGCACCATAGCATTTGTCAGCGACGTAGAGGAATTGTACTTGCGCCGGGCAAATGGAATGACGCAGATCTTGGTATGTTGGGTTTGTTTCACAAACATCTTAAAATGCATCTTATAAAGACAACTATCTCTAAGAACTTTTCCTCTTTTATGAAACAAACTTCAGACATAAGTCTTTCACATTAGGAAAGACACACAAATCTAACCTCTGGTACCGACGTCGGTACCGGCTGTTTTTTTTTAGCGGTACCACCTACACGAAGGAAGAAACCACAATCTTTCTCCCTTCGTGTAGACGGTTACGCTGGTCTTGCATCAAGCAGACTGCACTCTTGTATGCTAGATGATCATCTAGTTTCATACTATTCTTATCATCTATAGCTTGGAGCAACCTTTACTCTTGACCCCATCCTGCCTTCAATTCACACCACTGCCTCAACCCTTCCACCTGCGCAATCCACCGTAAGTTTTCATTTTTTCATCTTTTATATTCTTATTTTCTGTTTTAATTTTGTTCATCTTGCTTGAAAAGGGCCTGGGGACAATTTCCCAAAGTGCTAATATGCGTTTTAGGAAGGGTCACTCTTCTTATCTTGGGATGTTGCTATTGGAATTAGGACTTATTAAACTTGTCTTAACTTTTGTGAAATTGACCCCTGGACATTGATATTTTTGGCCTGGCCGTTATCAGCGTTGTGGTGGTTTTAGACAATGTATATTGTTATTAAGATATGAAATGAAGCTTTAAAGTAGTTCTGACGTGTATCCTTTTTCCACCTTTCTTTCCAGACCCAAGTAGTCCCGCTCACGAAACCCAGACTTCCAGGTCCAGAGATACCCCTTGGTGATCAGCCAATGGTAAGGCAGATGGAGCACTGACTGCAAATGTCCAGTCCAGTCCAGAACCAGTTTTACAAAAAATAACATGTCAAACAGTTATTTTTCTTATTTGTGACACAGACTGGGCTGATTTTGTTTGCGACCAAAACTAAAAAGCAGTGGCAGATCCAGGCTTATTAGAATGCGTGCGACTTTGCGGTTGTGCGTGCGTTGACTTTACATGCACTGTAAGAATGTGGACATTTCACGGTAGTAACAAAAAACGTTAATAAGTAGTATTTTGGGGGGCAGGGAGGGGGGTCTTAAGAAATACTACGCTCTGTAGAACCATGCAAATTTTGACAACTTTGAACAGCCCTTTAACTGGTAACACTCTCAACCAATCCTGCCAACTTGTCCTCAGCAGAAATATGTGCATAGATGCTTTAAAAGATTTGCAGATTTTATCACGTTTTGTATTAAATCTACACTATTTCCCCCCTTCAGCTGTACATGTATGCCTTGAACAAGCCCATGTCTGGCAGTAGCTACAGTCACAATAGCCTGCGAGGTCTAAATGGAGCCGATGCGCATTGCTACCACCAGGCCCAGAGGCAGGAACTCCGAGGGACGTATCGGGCTTTCCTGTCATCTAGAACACAGGACATTAAGTTGGTAGTCAATCAGGACTACCACCATCTACCAGTCGCCAATGCAAAGGTCGGTATTTAAATATCGTATTGATCAATTGCCTCGTTGCCTCAATTTTCCAAACTGGTACGCGACTGCACAGACTGTTTTACTAGCCCTGAGTATGTTGATGTGTTTTCAACACAAGAACCATGTTTCCGACATCATGCACACGCATGTTTCTGTTTAGTCACCCATAACCTGCACTAAGTTGCCAGCAAAGACAAAATTAGTTTTATGAAACAAACATGATTCACGGTTTTTACAAAGAACTTTTGTTTTTGTGTCATAATTTAGGGCGAGATTATGTTCTCTTCGTGGGAAAGCATCTTTAACGGCACCGAAGCAGCATTTGACAGTGACAAGCACATCTACTCATTTGATGGCAAGGACGTTATGACAAGCCCAGTATGGTACGTACAAAACAAATTAAGCCTAGAATTTTTACATCTTTGCTCATGAATATGCAAATTTTCAATAGCATAAAAGCCGAAAGTGCGTGATGGGTGATGGTGCAAACTACTGCCTTGTGGTAATCTTAAGACGGTATGCCTCCTATTTCCCTTGGCCTGCGGCCTCCAGAAATTAGCAGGCATACCATCTCAAGATTACCTCGGGACAATAGTTTGCACCACCACCCTCATTGAGGGTCAATATTTTTTTACCATTTCAGGGATCATTAACTCTTTCACTGCGGCGCTTCGCTTGAGAAATGTCTACTTCCGGCCAGAAAGCCGCTACCAGCGGCTTGCCTGTACACATAAACAAACGGTGGCCTTCAATTAATTACGTCGCGGACCTTTCATTTGTTGCATATTTGTAGATCACATTCAGTTTTAACAGTAATTTTGTTTCAACTCCTATAATTGTAGGGATCAGAAGTACGTTTGGCACGGTTCTTACGAGGACGGCAGTCGCATGATGCACAGCTACTGCGGAGAGTGGCGCACTCTAGACCGCAACGCCAACGGTCAAGCGAGTCTGTTGACCAGTCACAAACTACTAGGACAAGAATCGCAGCTGTGCAGTAATGCTCTGGTGGTATTATGTATACAGGTATCGCCCAATCAGTAACAGGGGAATACACACAAAGGGCGTTTTTTTAGTCCACATAGGTAAGATTTGTGGTTGAAAGTCAGTCTTGCTTATTGTGATTTCTTGCAATGATGAAGTCACTTTCAATACCATGGACCCCATTTCAGTGTTGTAGTCATTCAAGGCCTTACAAGTCAATGGGTTTCAGCCAAGATCCTTAACTAACACAGTGGCACGATTTTGTGCATGCTAAACATCTCTACGCAACTTGGGCAACTTGTCATAGACTTGTGTGATATTTATTTTTTTAACAGTCCTGTGATGGCCTTTTTAAATGTATACTTGGACATTATTTTTGTTTTTACATTTTCAAGTTGTGACATTTTTCTGTGTTTTTAATGGTTCGTTTCATTTTAAACTTGCCCTTATTTTTCAAGATGTTTCCAGTGGTGGCTATATTTTTTTGTTAGCAATCAAAGATTAATTTTTCCCTCTGATATAGGTCTCGCATTTCTGTTAATCAGCTAGTTGTGCGCAAGCCCCATATTTCGTTTAGCTGTATGCAAACTAACATTGTGAAATATACAGCTCACAAAAAGTAAGACTCAAATAAAATTTTCCAAAAATGTCGAACTCTTTCGGCCTTAATTGATATAACAATGCATATCTGAACTCTCCAGATATGCCCTATATCATTTACTGCAAACAAATTCAAGCATGAAATATTGTGCACTGCAAACTCACTTACTTGCCTTCAGGAATATAACTGAACCGAACCACTTTTGTACACATTTCCCAGTGGTTTGGTGCATAATTTTTAAACTATTTTTAAGATTTGTCAATTGCCAATTACAAATCTTACCTGCATGTACATCTCATTTTTTCTATTAAGCAGTGTAAAAAAAAACGAACTAAATGGGTGCTATTCAGGGCTGTAGTCGAGTCCCCCTTTTCGAGTCCTTGGGTCCGAGTCCCGAGTCCTTGTTTCAATCTTAAGTAGATCTATGATCTCTGGCAGCTCGTGAGTTTGCGTTAGGGCAAAACAAATATTTCTTTGGGAGGTGAAATACATTTCGAGTGCTAAAAATCATTTTAAGCAATTGAAATGATTTATTCCACATTCTCAAATTTCATTTCAAATGGTAATAAATAAATTTGTAATAAGCACAATTTTCGGTGCTCGTAATAATGCACTTCTTGTAAAATATTGTTTGGTTTTTTTTTACTGGACTCTAATGGACTCGGCGAAAATCTCCGAGTCCTTACTGCCCGGGTCCGAGAACTTGAAAATTGGGACCCGAGTCAGTCCGACTAGAGTCCTACAGCAATTGGTGCTATTATTGTCAATTTTAACTCTGTATCTATTAAACCCTTCGAATGGAGCGAACACGTTCTTTTTAGCATTTGCTCCTGGGACTAGCTTTTAAGTTGGACTTTTATAAGAGGCTTAACTTTTAGCTTTTTATATTTTAATGTCTTGTATAGTTTATTTATGAATTGTAAAAATATCACTTCTTGGTTAAAAAGTGCTTTGGATGTTGTAAGAAAAATAAGGGGATTTGTACTACTTTACTCTTAAGATGGCTACGCAAGTGCACTGATCTGTGTACACAGGGGTTTATGGGGTACTTGCATTATTGTCTTATTTTCCCTTTTCTTTAGAATTCCTCTGTGGGGTACCACTGTTCCTTTTGAATTTCTTTATGGGGTACCATTGTTCCATTGTGTTTGGTACCCCACAAGTGTGTCCGTGTTAGACCATGTTGTTAGACCAGTGTCCACAAGTAGAATTCTGCTAAGGGCTTAAATTGCCCCAGCTTTGAATTGGTGCCTTTTCGCAGTCTTCCGATGGATATAAAACTTTGTCTGTTAGTTCTCTTCCAAATTTCTCAACGGGGCTTGGGGTGTTTTGGCTTGGTCTACGGCTGCCAGACAACACATTTTCAGATCACATGACTGATGGCGAGTTGTCATGAAAGTCAAAATGGTTTAAGTAGCAGGGATGTTTGCGGTCAGATGTTCCCCCATAGCGTCTCTCTTCGTCGTCCAATCAAAAGCTCCTCAATAAACCTTTTGCACCGGCGACCTTGGTAGGGGCAGATTTCATAATGTGACAATAAATCCACAAAGTGCCTACTCATGCACAGTGACAATTTGACTGCCCGTCATAAGGGTCTATATCATCCACACTACCCAGAAATTTGTTTCTGATACTTACAGCAAAAACAAATCGTGTATAGTGCCCTTAATTCCAAATACCACTGCCAGCTAACACCAGTTTCATACTGGCGCACCAGAGTCGCGCCAAACTAAATTATCCCAGAAAATTGAATTAAGTTTGACGTACATGAAACAATTTGGAGCGACTTGGTTCCAGACGTCGATCTTTAGTGTGTGCATGGCTCTCATTAAGAATGCCTGTCTAAAACAAATTTTAATCGGAGAGACTCAACTTAATACAATTAGTTCGGCGCCTGTATGAAACGGGTGTAAATTAACAACCTGGTAGAATTGTTCTTATTTGAGAAGCAGTTGTCAAAATGTTTGTTGAGTGTTATAGCCCATAGTGCTTTCAAACAGCATTATTTACAGAAGCACAGTTTAGATTGTATGTTTTTGGAATGCAGTTGTTCAATAAGCCTCGGTTGAATCTAGCAATTCTGAAGACGTCTGCATATAAAAAGCACTGATTTCTGGTATCACTTTCAACTGTGCTTAATAGGGCAGTTTCACGCTGTCATGGGTCAATAAACCCTCCCTGTTTGTCCTCCAGATTGGGGAGAGAACAATAGAGCTGCTAGCAGAAAAGCACAAGACTCTATTGTTCTCTCCCCGAAGGACAAACACGGGAGGGTTTAGTGACCCGTGACAGTGTGAAACAACTCTGTAGTTCCTTGAAGAAATTATGTATCAGTTTAATATCTAAATTAAAAATGGATTGGCGAATGATTAAGGACTTACAACTCAATTTTTCACTTGCCTTTTTGTACTGCTAATAATAGACATATTTATAACGATTACCCTAAACCAAAAGCCTGTATTTTTATATGGCAGGATTTAATGCACTCATATTTTTAATAAAGATTTTTCCAGCTGTATTATTTTTTGTTCTTAGTACAGTATTTAGAATCATGTAGTTGGACGATTGTGAAAATTTGTTGTTTTGTTTTTACTAATGGTGCTATATGTAATTTTTAATATTAAATGCTAAAATGAAATAAAAGGACATTCTAAAGAGGTCTGTGTAAGAAAGTATGTTTCCGTTTTAAAAGCTTAAAAAAATTGTAGCCTTCCTAGCCGTTATTCCGAGCAAGGCTCAGTTTAAAATGGGCCGTACACGCTTGATTAAACCATGATTCCGAGAAGAGGGCTGTATGGTGCTCAGTCATAAAAAGGAAAGAATTTACAAGTCGGACATCACCTAAGGTGTCGTGTACAAGACTGCCTTTCCCAAGTACAATCTTATTTGTAACACAAGTGTCCGTCCCAGTTACGAGTGTATATTGGAAATTTGTACACGGTTTTTAGAAAGGCATGCTGTCGCACTATTTGGGCCTAAGTTATCTCTTCAGAACATCTTAAACTTATTTCGAGACTCGAAAATATGGTATGTGTTGCCAAAATGCCCCCTTTACGTTCTATAGAGGGCAGTGGTGTGTCACTGACCAATTCTCGGCTGTAAAGGCCAATTTTATCATTTGCATTGACCCAAAATAAATCTTACTCTAGGTGTTGATAAGCAATGGTAATAAACCCGACATGAGTTTATTTCTGTCCAAGATGGTACTTTTTGTAACAATTTAACAACTGAAGGCGTTTTTCAAAAAATGTGTGCGCCCACGCACAAACTTGGATGGATTTTGAAGGTTTTCTGAAGCATTGTGCATCTATGAAGCTGATATTTCTACGGGCTAGATTGCCAACATTCTTCTTTAGATATGTTCTGATGCCCTTATTCCAGGAATTCATAGGTTTTTTTCTTGCAAATGATTAACTGAGGTCACACTTTCTCTCAATTTACTGAAATAATGTACAATGTGTATATTTTGCTGGCATTTGCCTGATAAACTCTGCTACAAAGATACAAACATAACATTAGGAAGGAATTATTTGGGAAAAGCTTAGACATTTTCTGACTTGTCCCACAGGGCGTGTAAGGTGCTGTCCAGATATAGAATTCTTTTGCTTTGGAAATAATGTCTTCTTGTTGATAGTTAATCTCAAAATCACAACAAATCCGATGGTTCACTGAAGGGAACACACACTGTTCATGCAGAAGAAACTCCAAAAAACACGGCTAGTTTACACATTCCATCCATTCTGTGAAGTTGAGTCCATGTTTGAACAAAACTGGAAACAGTACATCAATGATGTGCATCTCCGTGGGTGTCGTCTTTCATAAAGAATTTCTCGATTCCTATGCCGATGATAAAAGCTGCCGTGCCCCATTTGAATCCCTTGAAGAGAATTTTGAGGAAAGGAACTCCGCGCATGTGAGGCTGGTACCGCCATACTTCATTCCTGGAAATTTGAAAGGAGGGTAATTAAAACCAAAAAAGGTGAGGGAAATTTGTAAACATAGATCTCCAATACACCGTATCGAATAGCTGCCATCTTGTGGGGCAACTTTTGACATTTAAAGGTACAGGCTCGTTAGCAATGCGCGCGCGCCAAATTCGTGCCAAAAAATACGCAGCTCCATAGCAAAGGCATGGAGCTGCGTATTTCGTGGCACGAATTTGGCACGCATCGCTGACGAGCCTGAGCCTTTAAATTTGTCAATAATGTTAGTGCAGTGTGCAATCATACATGTCCTAAAGAAACTGCCCCACAAGCCGACAGGATGGCAGCTTAACTATCGCAGGAAAGAATTGAGTATGATCATGGCTTCAGACCTTGTGTACATGTTACAGCCCAACTGTGTAAAGTGCCCCAACTTTGCTTGGGGCATGCCCAACTGTGTCAGCACACAGGTGGCACACTGCCCTTGTCTGGTTCCCAGACCAAAAGTTTACGAGTATTCGGTCACCGCTACCAACTCGACTGTTTACCATTACTAACTCGACCGCTGTGCGTACTCCATGCACACTCCAGGCGAGTTGGGATACGGGAACCCGTCTAATAGTTGACATGTATGAGTTAACAAATTTTAGGAGGATCTTCCCAAGATTTGGTCGAGATCGGAAGTTTTGTGTGAAAAATTTCATTTGGATGCGTTTCTTTCTTCGTGGTTGACTACTGAAATACAACAGACAAGTACCGGTGTGAAGTTGGTTACTTATTCGACGTTCGACGTTCAATATTCAATAAGGAGCTGTTACTTATTTAACATTCAATAAGGAGCTGTTACTTATACGACATTCAATAAGGAGCTTTTACTTATGCACCTATCATTTGGTCACCCCGCCCCCTTCCCCCGTGCTGCCCCATCCCCTAGGTGGGGGTTTGGTCACGTTTCTCATGCCCCAGGGTGGGGCATTTGAACCTTTAAAATAAAATTGTCTGTGCATTTGTATGTCGAATAAGTAACAGCTCCTTATTGAATGTTGAATAAGTAACAGCTCCTTATTGAATATTAAATAAGTAACAGCTCCTTATTGAATATTGAACGTCGAACATTGAATAAGTAACCAACTTCACACCGGTCAGACAAGTAAAGAATCCAGCAGGGCGATAAATTATGTCGGTCGCCGCAACGTCACTTCTGGTAGGGCTGGAGTGAAAACAATGGTGTGCCCATGGTGACAAGCGAAGGTACAAAGCCGTTGTCTACACAACACGTACACGTATCTATGCATGAACGAATTTGTTTTCGCTCCAGTCAGGGTGCTATGGCTGCCCGTATACGGCATATGACACCGGGTCACAAAAGCTCCAGGATTTGCGACTGACAAAATAGAGTGAGTAGCCGCGTTTTAAGAAATAGGCAATCGAAAAATTTATAGGTGTGATGTACCGTAGCTAACCAAAATTCTGATCAACTTCTCAACTCTTACTCTTTATTAAGGGGCGGGGCTGGGCCGCGGGCGGGGCTGGGCCGCGGTCGGGGAGCAAACCATTGTCCGAAAACTGGACAACTTCATTTTTCATACCTCAACCAAGGATCTTTAAGACCTTTTCTTGCTAGCCTGTCTTGAATTTCCTTGAGCTCTGGGACATCTTTGACCTTATACTTGCTCCAGTCTGGAATTTCAAACGGTAATTTCCCCATTATTCAGGTCTTTTTAGTCTCAGTATAAAAAATTCCACCCGCCGTATTCGCAAACTTGAGAAGACAGACTGTGCGCGTGCGAGTACGAGTACCATACATGTACGAGTGAAGTTCCAAAAGAGGGCGCTGTGCAATATTTACGTTCATAACGCGGGCACGGTGTCCGGCCAGCGCGCGCAGCATGCACACACGTACACTGGGCACTTGCTCTTGGATATATGCGATGTGAGAAATCATTATTGGTCTTCATCGGGATTGGAACCAGAGATAAAGATTCATGTCAACACTGGTTAAAGATTATATTAAAATCCTCACCATCTCAAAATCCCAAATCCTTTCAATATATACACATTGTAAATGTACATTATTTCAATAAATGTTGAGAAAGTGTGACCTCAGTTAAAGGCCCAGTATATCATTTGCAAGAAAAAACCCTATGAATTCCTGGAATAAGGGCATCAGAACATTTCTAAAAGAAGAATGTTGGCAATCTAGCCTGTAGAAATATCAGCTTCATAGATGCACAGTGCTTCAAAAAACCTTTAAAATCCATCCAAGTTCTTTGTGCTAAGTGAATGTAGAGAGAGAAAAAATGTGTGGGCGCACACATTTTTTTTCTCTTGAAAAACGCCTTCAGTTGTTCAATTTTTACAAAAAGTGGCATCTTGGACAGAAATAAACTCATGTTGGGTTTATTACCATAATACATTGCTTATCATCACCTCGAGTAAAATTAATTTTCTGGAAGAATATGGACACGCTCCTTTAATTGGGGGTTATACTATAGTAATTTTTAAAAGTAACTTTTGCCTGTGCTCCGACGGGGCGGGGGGCGATGGGGTGGGGGATGGGGAAGGGGGTGCGTCACGTCAGCGGGTGCGATCGAGTAGTGTCTCAAGTTTTTCCTGGCATGCACGAGACCATTATATCAGAATAGCGCCCTCTATGTCAAATGTAGTACTTGTGGCGGGAAGTGTTCATGTGTATGTCAACATGTGTTTTGGGTTCGGCGGTAGAGAGTGATTTTCAAGCTTTAGTTTGTAAATTATATTGAACAGTTGAATAGCTACGTGGAATTTCTCTTTGATCAAACTATGATTCAAAATGTCCACTTGATTGATATGTGTATATCTGAAATTATTCATGTTACAAGTCTAATATTATTTAGTGCAAATTCTGTCATTTCATTGGTCAGAAAATAAGTGACCTTTTGAAGAGAATCGGCGCTTGTCATTACATTTGGCTTATAAAAACTAAACTGTATAAAAAAATAAAACAGGAAAAATGTTGTGTAAAAACCACACTATCGTTTGTAGAGTTTAAATAATTTAGTCATCTACGAGAGTATGAATTTTGGAATATCAATCAACCAATCACAGAGAGTTTATTATAAGCTTTCGGCACCGGCTCGGGAGGGAGCTTTCCCGGCAGCAGTTGCAACATTGCGTGCGTGATATTTGCACACATGTGTGGTCCGGTCGTGGTGTCATCAGAAAAAAACATCAAAACAAGGCAGATTTAGTTGACGATATTCTTGCTGAAATTGAAAGTTGTCTTCACCAATTCCTCTACATTCTCTTTTGGGGATAATTCGTGATGGATCAACTTGTTACAGTTCTTCAAAAAACAGTCTCCACGACAGGTATTAAATTGCGTTGCCATTGAAAACCATTGAACAAAATTCAGACATGGTTGATTTAAAAATGACAAATAATAGGCCAAGGCCTTCCCATGTCATGTTTTGACTTTGCTATTTAGCATTGGCATTATTGCCATTAGTTACTTTTAGTATTTTAAAGACCCTGTTCCACTTGCAATTTGCATTGTCGACTTGAATGAGATCAAAGTTTCTTTCGGTAAGAATTTTCAAGGGAAAAATTGCAGAAAACCACACCGCAAGGCTACTCAAAAATGACTTGGAAAGAATTTCGTTTACTGGTCGCCACTTATTCTCCTTATAATGACTTAAAAACCACCAAAATGTGTTAACATGTTTGAAGGGAAGTGATTTTAGAAGTGAAAAGCATTCAAAACTCGCCCCAGCTGGGGTACCTGTGCCCTTGAGCAAGACACTTAATCACATTTGCTCCATCCTTCGGAAGGGATGTAAAGCTGTTGGTCCAGGGTGTTAGGTATTGGCATGGAGGAAGAAATCCATGGTATTGGTAACGCACTTTAAAGATCTTTCGTGAAGAGCAAGGGGATTCCCCAGTGTATCTGGCCGTTTCTAATTCATCATAGGTTTCCTCACGCTTGCGAGCGACAGTGCAATGGGCGCTTTTGAGGAATCCTTGGTTTCAGTATCAAAAAGGATCCTTGAAAATACTTTTTCTGCCCTTTTCCATAGACTCGGTGGCGACCAGTGAACAAAATTCATACCAATGACCTTATTGCGTATGTGTTGTTGTCGGTTGTCCATCAAATATTAAAACTGGGAAGTACCTAGCTAAGGTTACCTCAGCCCTAACTTTATTATGTGGTTATTTGTATAGGGCTAAAAATAGTCAACATGGACCCGACCAGGGCTTGAAATTAACAGAGGCCACGGAGGCCATTGCCTCTGATGCCCTAGTCAGTCAGCTTTCCTTTCATCAGGTGGATTGTTGTCATTTTGCCTCGAAATTAGAATCACACCCAAACAATTCCTCCTAGTTGTGTCCTGCAGTGGTTTTAGATGTCCATGATTGGAAAATGATTGGAAAGAAATACTTACAACACCGTTTTTGAAGCCAAACGTTGCTCTCACATTGAAACTCAACAGCAGTTCCTGTCGTGCAATGTGTAAATCTCGACGTGAAATCTCGCGAGAATGTACACTAGTTGGGCCTGCCCAATGCCCAATTGCAGACAGACTGTATCAAGCCTTATCGTTAATCGGGCACAAATACATTTACACGTACGCAGTCCTTTCCGTGCCGCTAGCGCTGTACGCACTGAGGAAATGACTTGGCTGCTCTTTCCGACGGCTGTATCATTACTTAACACTTAATGTCAACCATGTCACATTGTTGACATTAAGTGGACTTTTTCATTTTCCAATGGAAGTGCCCTTTTTAAACTCCAAAAGACGACAAAAACAGAAATGGCAGTGCCCTTTCAGTAACAAATTTCAAGCCCTGCCCGACATTTAAAAAAATAGTTTTTATCAAATCTGCAGTTACTGATACTAAAAAAAGGCATTTTAAAGTGAAGGAATTGAGAAGTTGTTCATGAGACAGGCTGCAAAACATGAGACAGGCTGACAAATTTCTAAGTGTTTCCTCACAAAATCTTAAATTTTTCCCACACGAAATTTATTTTGGGTTTTTCCATCAAATCTGCACATTCCAATGCTAGATGAGTCATTTTAAAGAAAAACAATAGGATCAACTTCTCAACTCCTACCATCTTGGTGTTGGTTTGCCCTGAATGAATTGCTGTATTATTGCACCCATCAATAATTGTTTTCCCTCCCCCCTCCACCCCTCCCCCCCCCCCTAACCCCCTCCCCTCTCCTCTCACCCCCTCCCCCCTCCTCTCACCCCCTCCTCCAGGTAAGCCCTTCAGCAGTGAGGACTCAGACTCCCGAAATCGGGAGACAATTGTATCAGAACATATGGGTCTTTCTATAAATTAGGGGTCCAATGTTGGTGTCCCCCGTTACATTTTACATCTTGTTTTTGTAAATTCATGACACATTCTTTAAATACTTTCCAACTCAAAGAGTACATAGAGTACAATTTATACAAAATGGTTTAAAAGCCATTTTAATGATTTTTGTACGAAATATAACACATATCAGGTGTAACGGGGACACTAAATGTCACACTTTTGGACCCCTAATTTATAGAAAGACCCATATGGCCTTAAAATTTGCCTTGTCATGTGACCCCAGTGATGCAGACGCTTTACAAATAGTCAATACAGGAGATATCCATGCATACAAATCTACTGTAATAGACTACTAAAGTGAAAACGTCACCCTTTGTGTGTTGCTATGGTTTTTGGGTCTACACTGTTTCCATGCGCTATACCAATGGACGTTTCAGATTACCAGCGAATGTTTAGACCCAATTATCATGGCAACTGACGTCACACTTTAGTAGTCTATTGGTAATCGTCATGAAAACCGTGCCGTCCTTTGGCACAGACCACAAATTACACCAGAAACGATGGTCTTTAGTGCAAAATTTACATAGATTTTCATTGTTTTTTACAAAACTTACCTCGCTTTGCCCAATTCCGTTTTAGCCAATTCTATGCATGCGCAAATGAGCGGAAAAGTGCGCAAATGGTTCTGAAGAATATCATTCTCCTGATCGGGAGAAAATCTCTGCATCGAGGGAAAAAATTTCTCCCGATAAGGAGAATTCGCCAGAAGGGGAGAATTTCTCCATTTTGGGAGTTTGAGTCCTCACTGTTCAGCTTTTTGCCACGGACAAGGTGGACCCAGACAAAACAATGTGCAAAATAACATTTTGTGTACTTTTCATTCACAGAAACCCACGAGCTTGATGCTGCTCAACACTTTCTGGAAGCGGCAGCCAGGGACAACTTTGTAAGTTAGACTATAAACATCTGAGAAGTGATTGTGTTAAAGCCCCTGCTAATGATTGGTAAACCGTTACAAATAGTGTCATCCCTCTGTGTGATTGAAGATATGGGTCATTCTATAAATTTGGGGTCCAACGTGTGACATTTTTCTGTCCCCGTTACACCTGACATACTGCTATTTGCCATACAAGTATCATTAAAAATGCCTTCAAACCATATTTTTATGAATTGTATTTTATGTAATCACTCTTTGAAATAGAAGGCATTTAAAGAACATGTCCTGAATTTACAAAATACAACATTTTACAAGATGTCAGATGTAACGGGGACAGAAAAAGTGGACCCAAATTTATAGAATGACCCAAATGCATGATTAAAACCAACCTGAGCATAAATCAGCTCTGTACTTCGTTTAACTTTTGAGAAAACAGTAAAAAATGGTTTGCAGTCACTTTGCCCCAAAAGCCCGTTCGCGAAATGGCCTTTGGGTGAAGTGCTTCAGGGCGAAGTGGTCCAGGGCGAGGTGGTTTTGGGGCGAATTGAATTTACGTCTCGCGAGACGAAAAATAAATGTTTTGCTAATTTCTCAATGACTATAGCACTTCAGACAAAACCATTTCAGGGGAAGTTTTCAATGGTCATCATGTTTTTATTGTGTAAGTTATGTGTAAATATGTTTTTATCAGGGTCATTATTTTTTCAGATAATAGATATCAAAGTGGCAAATCAGCAAAATCGGAGTTACGCATGGGACCTTCTCTGGTTGACTCGAAAAGCATTACGCATGGGACATATATGTGTACATATATTTCCAAAACGACATTTACAGAATGAAATTTTTGGGTGCACATAAGCTTGGAAATGCCCAACACACAAGACATTTCATAAAAACGGGTGAAATAACTGACGGTTACACCCTGTTCACACATAGACGCCGCTTCTACTACGATGGAAAAGTGGCTGAGATCGGGGCCAATCGTGGGAGGATCTCCATGAGCGTGGTTTGGTCGGGGTGGGATCTCTTAGGTCGGAAAGCTGCACGCTCTCCCCACGCTTATTTTGAACGTGCAAAAAATAAGCGTAGCCGGGTCGTGGCCTAATGCCCCGATTTGATCACTTTTCAGATTGGGGGTGATCGGCATGGTCTTCGAAAGGTCGCAGAGCTGTGTGAACGGGGTATTATTGCTAAACGGCCTGTTACAGAGCATGAACTTGAAATTTCATTTCATTTTGTCCGCCTTCTAAATTCTTTCCCTTTCCCTTTCCTTTTGGGGGAGTATAGATTTAAATCTTTTTGCATTTTTTTCAATTTGTTTTGGTATTTTTGCAGCCTAGCTATCTGAATGCACTAGCACACGTCCTAGCTGATGCTAACAATGGGCCCATGCCGCGCATGGCCGCCGGCCTGCAGTTGAAGAATGCCCTCACGTCAAAATCCCCTGAAATACGGGCCCAGTACCAGCAACGGTGGCTGGACTTGGCTGCAAACGTGCGGCACGACATTAAACAGTTGGTAAGTGCTCACAATCTAAACTATATTAAAAATACACATTTCTGCAACTGCCAATATTTGGCAAAAAAGCTACCACGGAGCAGCGAAATTTAACACCGTTCATGTAAATCACTGTAAATTTCATCTGCACCAATTGTCTAGGCTTGTGACCTTGTTGGGTCCGACTCGGGTCCGACTCGAGTCCTATAACACTGGTAGACATATGCATAGTGTTGTAGTACTCGAGTCCAGGACTCGGACTCGAGTCACAATTTTCGTGATTCACGACTCAGACGATTCGGACTCGGACTCGACCATGATGACTCGGACTCGAACATGGTGACTCGTGACTCACGAGTCACATATTTCAAAAAAAGAAACAAAGATATATTTGCCGGTTGAATGCAGGATTCTTGAGGGAAAAAAACAGTCCAATGCGTGAATATGTACACTGCCCCACCAGGCCGGCAAGGAGCGCATGAGTACATCATCATTTCACATATTGTGTGAACGAAATATAGCAGATTCAGTTTCATTAATTTGGCGAACAAGTGACTCGGACTCGAGACTCTGACTCTGACTCGAGGCTAGTGTCTCGAGACTCGGACTCTGACTCGATATTGGTGACTCGACTACAAAACTGCATATGCATTATACAATAATCCATTTTTATTATTATCGCCCAATATTACAAGTTTTGTCAAAGCATGTAATTATGAGTCATATAAAGAATTTGGTGTATGGTGCCTAATCACCACAAAAATAAAGTGATCAATAACAAGCTTTTGTGCTTGATGTGTTCCATTGAAATATTGTTTTTGTTTTACAGGTTTTGTCGTCATTAGGAACAGAGGCTCATGGAACAAAGGCTGCTGCTCAGGTGAGAATCTCCCGGCTACCTTTGAATAATGATTGTAACCCTATGTTCCCCCCCCCGCCCCCCCACCCCCCTTCATCATACTTCAACACCTGGGCCCAATTTCATAGAGCTGTTTAACAGCCCATTTCCCGTTAACCGAACGTCAGGCTATTTCATAGACATCGTTAACGGTAAGCAACTGAAAACCTGCCTTAACCGCAGAGCCAAAATTTGCTTAAGATAGTGACGCAACAATGGCGGTTTCCAAGCGTGCGCACGCTTAAGCACGCTGTGGCCGTGAAATAGCCTTAACGTTAGCACAACTTTTCTGCTACAGTAAGCACACGTTTTCAGCTAGCGCTTAAGCAGCTCTATGAAATTGGGCCCTGATGTAGTCTTGTACTCGGACCTGATGGGGATGCTTGCCCAAAATTACCCCTGTAGGATCATTGCTTATTGGCTGATACGAAACACCGAATTTGTGTGAAACCCCCACAAAGGTTTTGTCCTTTTATCATAAGAACACCGGACAAAGCGCAGGAAGTACTGTAATAGACATAAAATGGTCTCCTCAAGAAGCAAAACACATACACGTCTTTATTCACTTTGATCACATTATAGATTCGTATTTATTAATTGTTCTGGTTACAAAAACTATGAATGCTAGGATAGGGCGACAATTTGTGTGTAAAAAAGCTATATTAGGGCGACACGCTCAATAGGGCGACATTTTGGTGTCGCCCTAATATTTATTTATTTTTAATCATTTTTTTAGGTCAAAAACCATTTTTTTTAAATCGAGAACCATTTTTATTAGGTGTAGAACCGATTCTCTTAGGTCTGGAAGCATTTTTAGAAGCTTTGGATAGAAAAATAAGGTGTCATTTTGAGTGATGATTGCCGAAATTTCGGTGGTCCCCGGGGGGAGGCTTCCCGAAATGTCGCCCTATTGCGGCGTCCAGAGTTCTTACAAGACTACAACTGATGTTGACTGAGATTTAAAGTGATACCACCGATTTATAGCAGATTTCCACTTTTTTGTTGAGCGTACTATTTTTTTTTTTTTTTTTTTAGATAACATTCCCAAACTTCTTTTTTGAGGGGTTTATATAAACTTTAATTGTTGTCGTCTCTCTCGTCAGTGCGTGGCGTGCATCGCCTGCTCAGAAATCCCACACAAGCAGTGGCCAGAGCTGATAAATCAACTCCTCGTAAATGTCACTAATAACACAAGCACAGAGGTACTGAAAGAGTCCACACTGGAAGCCATCGGCTACATCTGCCAAGATATCGTGAGTAAAACTAATGTTCTTATATTTTTCAGCATTGTTTCGAAATTATGGCAAACTTAACCACTTGACGCTGAAAGACGTGAGGTGTAGACATGTTCTTGCAATGAATAGTCACAGGGGCGGTTGACAAGTTAAAACGTCAGCTTTGCCTCTGTCTTCCACGGTTGACGCGTAAACACATCCATTATCCATCTTTCATTTGTACACACCGTGTTTTGAACTTGAACTTGACGGCTGTGGACGGCCTGTCAATGTAGCAAATCTCACTTCGTGGTGGCCGCCTCGGAGTGTTGCAATTAATATAATGATGCAACAATGGCGGTTTCCAAGCGCCCGCATGCTTAAGCATGCCGCGACCGTGAAATAGCCTTAAAGGGGCTATGTCACGGTTTGCGCATGCGCTGCAAAACTTGAAAAAGTGTGGCGAACTTTTTCAAGTTTTGTCGCCAGGTTTTGCATATCCTATTCAATCTTTGCCATCCCTTATAATTCTTTAGTAATTTTGGCAGTGGTGTACTTGTCAACGTCCAGGATGTCCTGATGCATTACTTTTTACTTGGAATCGCACTGTTTGCCGTATTTTTAAGCCGCCAAACATCGACATCACCGTGTGTGCGGCCGTCGTTAAAAAGAGTTTTTTCATCCCATCACTAAACTCGACAAAACATGACAGAAACGGCATCGAATGATATGAATGACATGGTTGAATACAGCAATTTACTTAACCTTGTTTTCCATCAAAACTGACATGCTTATTTGGTCCTGACAGCAATTTTACAGCATACCTACTGTCCTTGGAAAGACACAGTGGCTGCCACCGCTGTACGATTTTGTTTTGATCGAGCAATCGCGCGCGCGCGATGCCAAATCGAACAAATGCGCGCACACGATGCACAATGTAGTTGAATTCTGCGTATTGTAAACATGCATGAACAAACACACTGCCCATGCGGGACGTGCCAAGTACACGATGTACACAACTTTAGCACACGCACTAATGGCGTTGTGTAACGAAATTGCACTACATTCACCAGAGCCCGCACGTGTGTCAAAATATGACAGGATTTGGCGCATGCGCAAACCGTTACATAGCCCCTTTAACGTTAGCACAACTTTTCTGCTACAGTAAGCACACGTTTTCAGCTAGCGCTTAAGCAGCTTAATTTGTGCTTGCAGGAACCAGAACACTTGGAAGTACAGTGTAATGAAATCCTGACGGCCATTGTACAAGGCATGCGAGTTGAGGAAGAAAGGTCAGTGTAGTCATTTTAGCATTAAAATCTGCACTGTGGCTTTTTTTTTAACCCGTCCGGGGCAGTATATGGACTGGGTTTTCAGTCTTTGACTCTGTGGGATTTCACTTTTCGCATTAGATTTTTGCCCTTGTTTTTGATTATGTTCTTGTAAAGCTCACCCTTTGAAAATTTGCACCATCTTTAGAAATTTTGTTCGATGAGTACATCTATTACGAAAGCGTGGTCTCATGAATATTGTGTCAGATGTACGGTCTAAAAGTCCATGGTTCGACACCTGGGCCCAATTTCATAGAGCTGTTTAACAGCCCATTTTCCGCTAACCGAGCGTCAGGCTATTTCATAGACATCGTTAACGGTAAGCAACTGAAAACCTGCCTTAACCGCAGAGCCAAATTTTGCTTAAGATAGTGATGCAACAATGGCAGTTTCCAAGCGTGCGCATGCTTAAGCACGCCGCGGTCGTGAAATAGCCTTAACGTTAGCACAACTTTTCTGCTACAGTAAGCACACGTTTTCAGCTAGCGCTTAAGCAGCTCTATGAAATTGGGCCCAGGTCATTGTATCACGTTGTTTTTCAAGACAAGACACTTCACATTGTCTCTCTCCACTAAGGTGTATAAATGGGTACCAGCAAATGCGGTTGGCCATTTTGGGGAACCCAACTAACTGCTGAGGATAAATCTGCGAGGGACTGGCATCCCATCCAGGGGGAGTAGCAATGCTGGTTATCACTCCATGCCATGTAAACAGGGGATGAGCACTGGCCATATGAGCCAATTAGGCTTATGAAGCAACTTTACTTACATCTGTTCCAGATAGTTCTTAGAAAGGTTTTTATTTTGAATTGTTTCTTTGTTGCAGCTGTCGGGTGAAGTTGGCCGCTACAACTGCACTTTTGAACTCCTTAGAATTCACAAAAGCAAACTTTGAAAAAGAGGTAAGATTTGTTACTCTTTTGTGTCTTAAGTTGCCCTCTTTTTTTGCCCAAACCCAAATTAACATTAATTCTTCCCTGACGCAAGCTAAATCAATTACTAAAAAAAAGAATTTTGAGAGAAGATTACAAGTGCTTGTAAAAAATATTCGTGATTGTCTTTGAAAGACCCATACACAAATATTTAGTGTTTGATGACTTGGCCCTAGGCTTGAACCTCACTCCCCCTGGATGGACTGGCATCCCATCCAGGGGGAGTAGCAATGCTGCCAGTCACTCCATACCATGCAAAATCACGACCTGTTAGGGAAACCCAACTAACTACTGGGGTAAACCTGCGATACACTGGCATCCCATCAAGGGGGAGTAGCAATGCTCCTAGTCACTCCATGCCATGGAAACTAGCAACCTGTTGGGGAAACCAAACTAACTGCTGTAGGTAAACCTGTGATAGACTGACATCACATCCAGGGGGATTAGCAATGCTCCTAGTCACTCCATGCCATGGAAACTAACAACCTGTTGGGGAAACCCAACTAACTGCTGGAGGTAAACCTGCGATTGACTGGCATGCCATCCAGGGGGAATAGCAATGCTCCTAGTCACTCCATGCCATGGAAACTTACAACCTGTTGGGGAAACCCAACTAACTGCTGGAGGTAAACCTGTGATAGACTGACATCACATCCAGGGGGAATAGCAATGCTGCCAGTCACTCTATGCCATGGAAACCAGGGATGAGCACCAGCCTTACGAGCCAGCTTGGCTCGTTAAGTCACTTAATTACCTTATGTGTTGTCTTAATATCTTTCAGAGCGAGCGGCATTTCATCATGCAAGTTGTATGTGAGGCGACGCAGTGTCCAGACGTTCAAGTCCGAGTTGCCGCTCTCCAGTGCCTCGTCAAAATCATGTCCCTGTATTACCGACACATGGAGCCGTACATGGGACCTGCCCTATTTGCAGTAAGTCTAGAGAAAATGTCAGGGTTCTCCACAGGATGTTTTGCAAGGGCAACTTATCCTGGCTGTCCAGCACATCATTTGCAAGATAAAACATTTTATTGATTCCTGGAACAAGGGCATAACATATCTGACAAATGTGGGGTACCGTGGCTGAGTGGTTTAGGTCACTGACTTGCAATACTCTGGTTGCAGGTTCGATACCCGGCCGTGGTACCTGTGCCCTTGAGGCTTGAGCAAGGCACTTAACCACAGTGCTCCATCCTTTTGAAGGGATGTAAAGCCGTTGGTCCAGTGTGTTAGGTAACGCACTTTAAAACATGCATAACTTGCAGAAAATCGCCCAATAGTTGATCAAGGAGGCTCTAAAATGCACCACAGAGAATGTACAGTTCAAAAAATTTTCGGGGCCCTTAAGCGGGCACCGGACCCCACGCCGTAATGTCTTTGCGCTGCGCGCTCGAAATTTCCGGGGTTTTTTTCTTCAAACATCTAATAACATCCCTGTTGCTATCAACACTTTGTTTTTCTTGTTCAACTCACAAAGTAAAATGTTGGGTCATTGCAAATGATATAACAAGCCTTTAATTGCAAGTTGCATGCCTGTAGGCTTCATAGCAACACTACTGTTAGGTTAATACATCATTTAGATGTGTTTGCCTAAGCACATTCTTTGTTTGGACAAATATTCCAAGTGGTCAGAAAATGTATTCACATGCAAAATGTTACCCCAAAGATATACATTAGTATAGGGTGATCTGCCAGACAAGGAATTTGTATTCAGCACAGAGAAAAAAGTTAACGGAAGAGAAGCGTCTGCCTAGTATGCAGGAGTTCGCGGGTTCGAGTCCCACCCGATTGGTTCGAGTCCCGTGTTCTCCGGAGAAGCACTTAGTATATAGTGCATATGTGACGAGCTCTAGGAAAATTAGTCACAAGTCACGCTGGCTAGTATTCTTTTTGCGACCATAAAAAGAAATCCGCGGCAAATCCACGCTCAATAAAATACCAAAACACAATGGAAATTCCTGGCGGTGCCCAGATACCGCCTGGAATGTCTGTGTTCCCCCTGGAATGTCTGCATTTAGGTATTTTAATGAGCGTAGAAATGCCACAGATTTCTTTTTATGGTCGCAAAAAGAATACTAGCCAGCGCGACTTGTGACTCATTTTCCTAGAGCCCGTCACATATATCACGCTGTGTAAGGGTAAATTACATCCATTTAACACATTATGTACTGACGCAATAATCCCCTTATTAATGTACTATCTGGCTACAGATTTCCGTTGAAGCCATGAAGAGCCCAGAAGACGATATAGCACTGCAGGGAATTGAGTTTTGGTCTAACGTCTGCGACGAGGAAATGGACCTAGCTATAGAAGCTACAGAGGTTTGTGCAAATTCACTTGCAACAGAATAGATTCTTGGTTAACATACACAATACCGCTGGGCGACTAGTGGATTTTGCTACTTGCTAGTAGTTGCATCAATTAGTCGCGAGTAATCGATTAATCGCGAGTAGTTGGCAAAGTAAAAAACAAAATGCACGTTTGTGTGTATAAGTAACCAAATGTACAGCGAAAATTTTCCTAATCTGTGCCGCCCCGATTCTGTTTCAAACAATGCATAGATGGTGAACTTCAGCAAGGATTTATATTTCGTATTTCTCTCCTAAAAAACTACCTCGATTACCTTTGAGTAATGAAAATCAAACGGTCTTTCTCCGCGATTAGACGGCATATGTTTGCCATAATTCTCCTTCAACCCGTACATGTAGCTATGTCACATATGTAACATAGCATGTATTAATCGCGAATTTACGAGTAGCGCAATGAAACAGTACATTAAACCATGGTGTATGTGGCAGATGACACACGGATATCTGCAGTCGTTGTGCTCAATCGTTGTGGTTCAAAACATGCTTATCTGACTTTCGGCTTGCACAAAGGATACAATGAATTGAAATAGTCGGCATACACAACAAAATAGACCAAGTCACTTGCACACAGGTCGCCTTTTAAGTGTGCTGGGAAACGGGCCTGTTACAGTGCAACAATATTGCATATAATCGCGAGTATGTACAGTGTTCGAATTAGCACTGGTCCGTTGGCCAAATGACAGTTGAAATTGTCTCGGGTCAGTTGGAAAGCCTCCCCAAATGGTCCGCCTGGCAAGTTGAAATAAAACAGACCCATGCCGTAACTCACACATTGTTTTACCCTGGTAAAAAATATGCATTATGTAGGGTATTATCATACAGTGCCTCCTTTAAGAGAAAATTGCAGAGAAAATCTACCAAATTTTCCTTGTTTATTCACTCACATGTGGTTAATTCAAACATCAAGCAACTGGCTGAGTTATTAAACAAAGAAACAAAAAAAAAAAAAAAAATTTGAACCGGGCCACTTGAAATGCCGATGGGCTAGTAAAGACTTAAGCCAAATGGCCCTCTTGGCCAATTGGAAAAAAAGTTAAAGGCAAACACTGATGTAACGATACTCGCGGCGCCGCGATTAATCGAGTAGTTTAAAAATGATAGTCACGAGTACGAGTACCGTTTACTACTCGCGATTAATCGAGCTATTCGCCTGAGCGACTTATTCTACCTTTTTGCAGAGCAGGTCACATATGCAAAATCATTCAAGCAGAATGCATATCTTCGATAAAATATCTGCGTACATCCCACAATATCCCAAACTTATTGTGAGTAGTGTAGATAAGTGCACTGTAATAATAATAATAATAGCAGGTTTTTATATAGCGCCATTCCATATAGATCACGGCGCTGTTGCCATTATTACCGCTGCTGTCGGGTAATCACCAGAACCATTTCGCTTCAACTAGGCCAGCAGCCTGGCCAAGGCGCACAACAGGGATCCCAGTCTTCCGGCTATTCTTATTTTGGAAAAATAAATCCGGCAAAACCTTTTTTCCAGGCCGGAAAAATAATTGGCCGTAAATATTATTCTCAACTCTTCAAGTCCAAAAAAACATGGAAAATTGTCTCACTTACTGATCAATGATGTCCGGATATGCCCTATGTCATGTATGTACAGCCTATGTACATGATTTCCACACATGCAGTATGTCTGTATCCCGGCCATAATCATTCACGGCTAAAGTACCACGAAACCAGACTATTGATCAGAAGTACATAGACTATAGAGAGCGCTGTATCCATACAGCAGTGGTGCCAGTGACATTGCACACTGTACATGTACTGGCAAGGCTGTGTGCACACGTACGTACGTACATGTATACGTACACGCATAGGGGATTTTTTTTAAAAGGTAAGAGCCACTGGCATCCCTGGCGCACAACTCTATCAGCAGTTAGATTGTGGCATTCCCCATAACAGCTCCCCAGATGTTGCTTGTGTTGACGAGGCAATTGAGACTAAGTGTCTTGCCCACAGACACAGACACAGACACGTTGGCACAAGTGGGGCTCGAACCCATAACACTCCGATTGCGAGCACGGCTGTGTACCCACTAGACCACACTGTATAAGACTACATCTTTAACATTGTTATTGCTGTTTCTCCACAGGCTTTGGAACAAGGCGGGACACCAGAGAACTCCAGCAGGTTCTATGCCAAAGGAGCCTTGAGATTCTTGGTTCCTATACTGACACACCTCTTAGCAAAACAGGTAAGAGTTAAAGGTAGAACACATGATTGGTAAACTTGTGATTAGAAGCCCATGTTGATAAAACTGCCCTGTAGAAATTTCAGCCATGTACATGTAGGTGCAGTAATACTCCTGAAAACTTAACACTATTAATGGAAACTTAACTTATCAAAGCAGTGCAGACCATGCGTGGACATTTCAAAAACATTCGCTTACTACGCGTGTGTATCATATGCGCACATTACGTGCATATCATGCATGCATACGCGTGCACGTACCAAATGTACGTACACTAAATTGTGTTACATGTAGCTATGCGTCAGTATTGCAATGATCAGTGGCGAACAAATAGACAGAAACGAAGGCTTTCTAAAGTCAGTAACTGAATAAAGATTGAAAATCTTCCAATGTCTAAATTGTTTAGGAGTTCTCTGATTAATCATATATTCGTTTCTCGATAACGCGCTGGTCGTAAAAACACTGCAATGGCAGCCAAGTGCCTCACCGTTAAATCGATTTAAAGGGCCCCTTATTTAGGATTTTTATCAATGAAATCTATGCTTTAAAACCACTCTACTCGGTTAAAGTCATAAAAATCCTATTTGGAGCTTGCTTTGGGGCTTAAAACAAAGGTTTTTAGTTTTTATGCTAATGAAAATATGCATATTCATGACCAAGGTCACTATGTCACAAGAGGCAAACACAGGAAAATCACATTCAACTGTGCACAAAAGATTCCACTTTTTTCTCAATTTTCCTGAAACTTTTGTAATCCATGGCTGTTTGAGTTTGTTTTACATGTTGCCTGCTGTAAGCCATGACAAAACTGGGGGTAGAAACTGCAGCAATTTGCCACAAGTCCAACTTGAAGTCTTATGTTTTTTCTTAACTTTTCCCTTCTGTCTTCCTTATGTGATGCACTCAAAACAGCGCCCTCTGTCTGTGATTTATTGCAGTGAAATCTTCAAAGTTGAAAAAGGCCACCTTTTATTGATTTTACATCCAAACGAACAATAGTATGTCTTGCTAAACAAGTAATCCGTCATTATGAAGCAAAGCTTAGGCACAAAGTTGTTTAGCATGTCACAGGCCCTTTAAGACCAGTCAACCACACTTAAACTTCAGTCTTGAAATTAAGCAGGGCACTAAATAAAAACGCGTTGTAAATAACACTTTTAGATTTGACTAAAGTCTAGAATTTAAGCGGGACACCTGAATTCTGTAACTTAAGTTTTGTGAATATCGCCCCTCGGGAATAAAAAGGAAAATGGCTAGCCGACGCGAAGGGGTTAACACAAAAAACATGCAGTGATATTGAAGGTTTCTGAAGCATTGATGTATCTGTCTTGAAAAATACTACTCTCTGTAGAACCGTGAAAATGTTGACAACCTTGGACATCCCCTTAAAGACCTGTCTATTTGTCTACAGGAGGAATATGACGATGAGGACGACTGGAATCCGTGCAAAGCGGCCGGTGTCTGCCTCATGCTGCTAGCCAACTGCTGTGAGAATGACATGGTACCGCTGATCTTGCCGTTTATTCATGAAAACATCAGCAGCAGCGACTGGAAGTTCCGAGATGCAGCAGTCATGACTTTTGGTTAGTACAATACATCTTCATAAAGGTGGAGTCACATCAATTTACCGACATCCCATCTTATTGTAGTATTCAGGGCGGATCCAGGGGAGTGCGTGGGGGGCGCAGGCTCCCCCTTTTCAAAACAAAATTAAATAAAAAATACACATTTCACTTTTTGTGCACACTTTTCCTGCTTAAAGTGGTTAAATATTGCCTCAGATCGCACCACAGAGCATCTATAATCCATCTAGAAGTCGTCAGGGCACTAATCTGTGTACACAGGGGTTTATGGGGTACTTGCATTGTTGTCCTATTTTCCCTTTTCTTTAGAATTCCTCTGTGGGGTACCACTGTTCCTTTTGAATTTCTTTATGGGGTACCATTGTTCCATTGTGTTTGGTACCCCACAAGTGTGTCCGTGTTAGACCTTCGCGCTACGCGCTCGCTATTTCATGCTTAAAAATTTCGCGAACCCCCCTTTTCAAAATCCTGGATCAGGCCCTGGTATTACTATACAGTGTGAGTAAAAAAAAAACTATACACTTTGAAAATTTAGATGAGATGTTTTGACATGTATTTTGGATAAGTTCTGTGTCTTTTGGTAGCAGTTTAATTAAAATATGTTTCATGCATGACCGCACATGAGGCAAATAAGGGTGTCCGGTGGAACATGGCTTGCGCCAATTCAGTGTGGCTCGGAAAAAGAAGAGGATTTAAACCAGTGCATAGCTGCCAACCCAGCTGGCAACAGATTCTTCGGAAAATGACTAATTTTGTAAGTCCTGACATGGATAAAAACCCTCCTGGATTGTCAATTAACAACCTTGGGGATTTTTAGATGTGTTTGGAGTCACGGAATGAACCCGTTTTCCCAGATGTATTCCCCAAAACCCGGGAGGGTTGGCAGCTCTGAAATCTGATTGTAATAAATTGGCTAAAGAAATTGACCCCATCTTGACATCGTATTACAATCCATCCCATAAGTCCCTGCTGACAATCCATTTATGCTAAAGTATGTCATGTGATCCGGTCGTCGTTTGAAATATCACAATGGTATTACAATCGAGTATTTATGAACATTTTCCCGTGTGCCCCCCCCCCTGCCCCCCCCCCCCCCCCCCCCCCCCCCCCCCCAAGGCAAAAAAGTTGTCTGCAGACAATTTTTCTTTAAATAGAAAAGCACCTTCAGTTGGCAATTTCCCTCACAAAGGTACCATTTTACACAGGAAAAAAAATCATGTGGTGTTTTGTTACCATTTCTATCAACACTTTTTTTATCAACACTTCAGTTTTTTTCCCCGTCAACTAACCTCAAATGTTGTATTGGGGCTTTAAATGTTCAGGGTCTATGCTGGAGGGTCCCGACCCCGACTACCTCAAGCCCCACGTAGTAGAAATTGCAATCCCGGTCATCCGACTACTGCAAGACGAGAGCGTGGTGGTACGTGACACTGTGGCCTGGACGTTGGGTCGTATCTGTGAGCTCCTACCGGAGGCAGTACTCAATGACGCCATCTTTCCTACGCTGTTGGAGGCTTTAGTGCAAAGCTTGGAAGCCGAGCCGCGAGTAGCTGCAAACATATGCTGGGTAAGCGGTTATCCAAGGCTGTCATCCAAGGCTGTCAACATTATCACGGTTCTACGAAGTGTAGGAAGAGGGAGGGGGGAGGGGGGGGGGGGGAGGGGGGGAGGGGTGTCGAAGGACTTTACATGCACTGTAAAATGTTGACATTTCATGGTAGTGACAAAAACATTTTTCATAAGTGATATTTCGGGGGGTAGGGGGGAGGGGGTGCGGGAGAGAGGTCTTGAAAAATACACTCTGTAGAACTCTAAAAATGTTGACAACTTTGGACGTCCCCTAGGACGTTCTTTATACAGGGTGTCCCAGAAAAAACGAAACCGAGATTTATCGATGTTTAATCATACTTTAATCTCAATCTTGAATAATAAATGACACATATTTAAAAAAGCTTAGTTCCTCATCTTTCATTTGATACCACTCATATGATACATACTTCACGCATGAATGAATAAAGACAATATGAAGCAGGCCTACCAAATAGTCGTTTGCACAATGATACCTGAATTTCAAAGAAATAATCACATTTCTAAAAAGTTCATTTCCTGCCCTTTCGTATGATACCTGTCAGGAAAAATGAGCCAGGGATGACATATCCTGCATTTAAATATGAATTGAATTTCCATGTTTTTTTTTAAATCATTCGTTTTGTTCACACCTGACCGATTTTTCGCATGAATGGATTCGGAGATGGTAACGTGTGCATTAAAAACGTGCGTGTTGAAACCCCTGAAATTCAGGTATCGTTGTGCAAACGACTTTTTGGTAGCCCTGCTTCATATTGTCTTTATTCATTTATGCGTGAAGTATGTATCATATGAGTGGTATCAAATGAAAGATGAGGAGCTAAGCTTTCCAAATATGTGTCATTTATTATTCAAGATTGAGATTAAAGTATGATTAAACATCAATAAATCTTTGTGTCGTTTTTTCTGGGACACCCTGTATAATGCCCAAGTAGATCATTGTCATTTAATTGGACGATAGCAGGTCACATGGTGTTCAATAATTCGTCGTGATACCATGAACTGACACAGTAGCACATCAATATTCGTCTCGGGTACAGAATGACGTCAGCACGTAAATTGTCACAAATGTTATTTTTTCCCCACACGACAGGCCTTCTCAAGCTTGGCAGAGTCTGCCTATGAGACTGCTCTTAGCAACGTGAAAGACGACTCGGAGCCTCTCACTTACTGTCTCTCAACCAGTTTTCAAATCATCACTACCAAACTCATCACTACTACGGACAGGTAAGAAATGCCTCTGACAGATGCCTCTTCAGGGTTCGACCTTAGTGGTCGCCCGCTTAGAAGCTTTTAAAAGTAATAGATGAAAAAGAAATGGTAAACTAGTAGGTTTATTTTTACATTTGGAAAGAATTTAATACTTGGCAATTACCAGACCTTTACAAAACACATGAGAACAAAGTTTTTCCTAGTAAAGTTATTCCTGCTACATGTTGTTTCTGTTTGTTTCTATAGTAAAATCTTCGTTTTTTTTCTCACTGTTATTTTTTCCCACATCAAATGTGCACCTTCTGATGCTTTGATAAGTCGTTCTGTACCGCTGAAAATAAAACCAAAGCCTTTTCTTTGCAAAATTCCACACTCGATAGATGTTGGTACAAAATGAAGAAATTTAGAAAAAAATTGGTAAAAACATGCGTGCTAGTGAAACAGCTTGCGGACTACCTAAAATGTTGGTTTACTAGTCCGGCGGGCGAGTGAAAAAAAAAGTTAAAGCCCGCCGCACACCTTTGCGATTTACCGGATCATCGGACCACATACCGGAAAGGGGTGCGCTGAAACAATTCGGGCCGGTCTGACCGTACGCTATAGACCGGAGCAAATCAAACTTGTTTGATTTTTCCGGATCCGATGGTCCGGTGTCCGATGGGCCGGTAAATCGCAAAGGTGTGCGGCGGGCTTAAGGGAAACCCTTGCCTCTTTGAATTTCATGATTGTCAGAACTTTAAAACTGAAACAAATCAGAACTTTTAAAGACCCAGTGCTAATATAAAAAAAGCAAGTATAGAGTACTATTAAGTGAATATGTCACCCTTTGTGTGTTGCCATTGTTGCTGGGTCTATACTAAAACCGGCGAACTTGCTCTTGGCGAAAAGAACCAAGGAAAACAGTTATGGAAAACCATTAACTAAACTTTTAAAAAAGATAAGTTACCTCTGTGTAGTAGATCTAAAGATTGAAGATACAAATAAACTTTTATTTTTAAAATATTGTTATTTTTAGAAAAACAGATTGTAATGCGCAAAATCCTTTCTAAAAATGTAATGACCACGAGCTACCGGAAACCACATGGATCACCACTGCCCTTCAAAATAATTGGTTGCTGAAATCTACAGGGGCGAAGCATAAGTGCTTTCGGATCGGTCTATAGACCGTATCGAATAGCCGCCATTTCGTAGGGCCAGTTCTTTGTTCCTTGAGGACATGCATGGTTGCACATAATGCTTCCATTGTTGAACCGTTTAAGTAACAAAAAGTGCCCCACAAAATGGCCGCTATTCGATACGGTTTATTAGATACCAAAAGTGGTTATTACATAACACCAAAAGCAGCTTTGATTTGATATGAGGTTTCCTGCCTCCATACGGTAATTGTTTTTAAAAACAATTAAGTCGTGAATGGTTTATTAAATTCACAGACCGGACGCTCACCAAGCAAACCTGAGAAATGCTGCATACGAAGCTTTAATGGAACTCATGAAGAACAGTGCCCAGGTTGGTCAAATAACCCCTACTAGAAGAATAGTAGAGTCTAAATTTTGTGTTAAAAGTGTGTCGCATGAGCAAGGTTCAGGGCTGTTGCAGTGCTACCAAGAGGGGTGCCCAAAATCATGCATGCTTTTAAAAGCCGATTTCAAGGTGCTTCTCAAGATCACTTTTTTGACCTACCTTACAACAAAATAAAAGATGTTCTGGTGCTGGTCCGCATGCGCGTCGATCTCTTTTTTTCTTTTTTTTCCTGTGGCAGCTAAAACTGCCCTTTATTGCCGCAACGCCTCACATTTTCTAGACTGAGGTATTTTATATGATTGGTAGGTTAGAACAAAATCCATTTTCTGGAAAAATCTGTTACATAAAAGAAACCTTACGGACGAAATGTGCATCACAAAATATCACAGACTCCTTGGTGTTAATGTTTACAGTTTGTGGTCAGAAAAACTTAAATGTAGAATGTTCCCTGTCTGCCATTTTTTAAGTTCTAATTCTTCACCAAGTATCCATGGAGACAAAAATACTTAAAGGCCCCATAGATGATCTGTTTTTGAGCGATTCTAGGGATAAAACCATTAAACATGAAAATCCATATGCGATTTACCGGTCTTGGCTGGGTGTTTTAAATATTCGTTCTCAGTCGGTCGCATACTCTGTGGCTCGCGTCATACTGCGTGTGTGCCCATGCGATGCATTAAAAAATGCATCGCTTTAGAACAGCATACACGCAGTACACAGCGACCATTTCGGACCGCCTAGATCAGAAGTAAATCGTTTGCAAACAATCTAAATAATTTCATCTTCATGGACTATTTTCTAGTAAAATTATATCATCTCGGTTGGAAACATTTCATTGGATAGTTGCTACCAGTTCAATCTTTACTTTGAGTAAGGTTTTCACTGTCAACTTGTTAATTAACCTTTGGGGTCATTGCAAATGATACAGTGGGCCTTTAAGCGGCTGTTTCAGTGCTTCTGGTTCGAAAATCATTCGGTGTTTTTTTCTTTTCTTTTTTTTCCCCCACATTCGTTTACTAAGGCCATGTCCAGGTTTATTAAGTCAAACGTCATACTGCATGAACATGTTACAGTTTTTGGGGTTTTTTTTGCTAACAGGACTGCTACTCAGTTGTTAAGGATGTTACAAAGTTTGTGACGGAGAGAATAAAAATCATTCTTCAGATGGAGGTAAGAGTTTATTCCTATGATAATATGCATATGTCAGTGTATTTAGAAAATTAAATTTCTGGCTGTGCACGAATGTGCTGTCAATAAAAATGAGACCATGTCCGCATTGATTGGCTGTGTCTTTTCAAGTCACAGTCGGTGCATCTAGACATGGCCAGAGAAAACACTGGCTACAAAACTCTTATTGCACTTTAAACTTGTGCTGGTGTCCAATTTTTTTCAACATGGCAATATTGAAGAAAACAAATGTCAAATTCCACATGACCTTCGTTTCCAGTGCAGTGTTGTTTTATACCATGAGTTTTAGTATCTTTGTGCATACAGCATTTCAACCAGACAATAGACCTTTATCATGGTGCGGCCATCTTGCCTTTTCCCCTATTAAAATGAACATAACGAAAGCGTGGCTTGCCGAAATAAAATAGGTTGGCCCTGTGTTGAAAATGTTCATTGTGTGCATCACAATGACATGCGCGCGGTGCGTTCAAGAAAACACGCAGCGCGGACAGTGATTCTCTCAAAACAACAACGGAAGACGTAGACACGCACACGCACTGATCATGCCCGACACGTACACGTACTATGCAGTGGGGAACAAGACAAAGATAAATGCACCGTGATAAAGGTCTATAGACCGATCCAGAATGTTTAAGCCCCTGAAATTTCCACCAACCAATCATTTGGTGATTCAAACAATCTGATGATTCTGTGCACTTTGACGTTGCTAGATGCATTTCTACGTGGGCGGGGCTTACTGGATCGGTCTATTTTCTAATTTATCTAATCAAATGGAACATTGTCCACATTTGTACCAAATGAAATTTTGACGAGTAAAATCTTTTTGCTACTGTGGCAGCCTACCGGTGGCCTTAACTGCATTATGGATTGGATATTGCAGTAAGCATGTTTGTGTGTGTGTCGGTGAAAAGGTTAAGAGATGAGCCTTCAAGAATAAACTGTTTTCCACTTCTTTTGATTGACAGTCCCAAATCCAGTCAGCTTCTGATCGCATGCAGTACAATGATCTACAGTCCCTCCTGTGTGCCACACTGCAGGTAAGTTGAGAAAATTAAGGGGGCGTTTAAGCCTGCCGCACACGAGAGCTATGTGCTGAGCCAAAATTCATTCGTGGCCGAAGGCAAAAGGAGATAGCTCTCGTGTGCGGGCAACTTACGTGAGCATTTGGTCACTCGTGCCACTTGAGACAAATATCTAACGTGTTTGATAATTTTGGCCTCGCGTGGCCAAAATCTCACGTGTGCGGGGGTGATGAGCCAAGTGCTGAGCTAAAATGAATGTAGCTGGCCAATTAAAAACCATCCCAATGGGTGCCGCCATTTTGTCCGAATATTTGGCAAAGAATGACGTCTTCGCGTACAAGTCCTTCGTGCATTTCTATGGCAATACACGAAAACAACATGCGCACAACAACATTTTGGCAGTAGAAATGGCGAATAACACTTCTTAATCGGGTGCATCATTTCAGTTAAGTTTAGAGCTCCGAATACTGTTAATCATTGGAAAATTTGGAGGTAAATAGAAAATACTTATCTTCCCCTTAATACACACAACAGAATAAAAATCCCTCCCCCAAAAAAACCAAATATTCAAAAATCAAATATACTCTACAACAAAAGAAACTGCATGATAAAAAATTGCTGTATTTTTTCAGCCATGGCAGATAACTCGCTGGAATAAACTGTTAATGAAAGTCCATGAAATCTTTCAAATGGTTAACCGAACTTGAAATATACAAAATGTGTTCTTCGTGTTCTCAGAGGTTGCTGAAAACTGACTTGCCAATATTGAAGTCACAAAGTCAGTATCGAGTGTGTCCCCCTTGTGCATTAATCACTGCTGTGCATCTTCGCCTCATGGAGCCAATGACACGCGCATGAAAGAGAATATTGACTTTTGGGTAGTCCTTGTATAGGGCTTGCTAACGAGACCTGAACTTTATGGAATTCTGTTACATAACAACCTGTAGGACCCCTATTGTGAAATCAACACCCAGGCATGCCTAAGTCCTGCACTATGCCATGAGCAGGTTTTGAGTGCATAACCTTTTTCTAACAATGTCAGAGAATATTGTCTGTGAATTTGGTGTTTATTTTCCACCTTCTTAAAAAAAATACAGCATTTTTTACCATGCACAGTTTCTTTTGTTGGACAGTATATAAAAAAAGGTTTTTTTTGTAATTTCCTGATTAAAATGTGTCTGTTAATTTTTCACAGAGCGTCTTAAGAAAGATGAAACTGGAAGATGCTAAGAACATCTCGGATGAAGTCATGCTGCTGCTCCTTCAGATGTTCACCAGGGGTAACATGAGGTCTGGAGGGGTGCAGGAAGATGCCCTCTTGGCTGTCGGAACATTAGTAGAAGGTAAATTGACCTTTATCAAGGTGCGGCCATCTTCCCTTTCCCCTGTAAAAATAAACGTAACCAAAGCTTGAATGAAAAATAGTTTGGGCCCCGTGTGAAGTAATTCACTGTGTGCATCACAATGGCACACATGTAGTACGATCAAGAAAATGCGCAGCGCGAACAGTGATTTTCTTAAGACGAAATAAAAACGGGATATCAAATCATTCGTGTCATGTTTTGTGTAATATTATATAGAGGCCGTCGTAAGTTGTCAACATTTTCACGGTTCTACAAAGTGTAGGAAGTGGGGGAGGGTGGTGGGGGTTGAGGGCCGCGTAGGACTTTACATGCACTGTAAAATGTTGACATTTAATGGTACTGACAAAAAGTAGTATTTCGCTCTGTACAACTGTAAAAATGTTGACAACTTTTGACGGCCTCATACTGTTCATATATTGGATGTAGTTGTTCTATGAAGCCCAGTAAATGTTAGTGCGACACTGTTCTGTTTTTGTTGAATAACCCACTTCATTTAAAGGCCCTGTAGATGATCTGTTGTTAAGCGATTCTGTGAATAAAACCATTATAAATTAAATTAAAGACATTGTTATGTAGTAAAATGGAAGAAAACACGGACACGGAAATCCACGTAACAAACGTTTAATAACAACCAAACTGGGACCACTCGTCCTGCCTCTTGAGGGCGCTATCAGACACAACATCTCCCCTCTCTTAAGAAAATCCTTCAAAAAAAACAGTAGTCAATGGCTTCTGACCCGAGGAACAAAAAAAATTCAACTCACTGCAAAGTGTTTTCTCTTTTGGAAAATAATTAGGCTTACACTTGTTTGCCAATATCAAAAGTTAACTGCTCCTCTATTTAAAAATTAGGTTTTCTGTGCACAAACAGGGGAGATCAACTCTTTTGAGATCTGCAAAAATTTAACTGAATCAGTGAAACACTTAAATGCAAATGTTCCTTATTTAAAACACACAGTTTATGTTTTGTAATCTTTCATCCAAACGGGAGGTTGTTTAGCCCTAGTTGAACGTCGGAGTGAATGTCCTGAGTTCTTAGGGGGTTGGCTGTTTGGATTTGCAGCAGCCACTGGAGTCATGAGCGAAGGCGGACATGCGGAAAGTTTTGATGCATTCCAAATTCTACCGTCTTGCAGTTTGTACGTGTAACGACCCTTAGACTGCACGATCTTCAAAGGTCGCGAAAATTTTGGCGCTTTCGCTTTCTTGGTTGGTAGGCGAACGCGAACAAGGTCACCCACTTTGAAGGAGGGTGTAACTGCACCCCGTTTAGAGTCAGAGTACACGCGAGCTTTTTCTTGTTTGTACGCTGCACGAGCTCGTACGTCAGCGTCATCACCACTGGGTACTGCAGTATCGCGAAGTGATAGCCTCGTGTTCATTTTCCTGCAATGAAGCAGCTCTGCAGGTGACTTTCCTGTGGTTTGGTGGGGCGTAGAGCGATAAGCTGTCAACAGTTCCAATGTCGCTGTTTTCCATGGTTTTTGTTCCAGAGTAGCGAGTTGTAGCGTTTGTTTCAGTACGCGATTCCAGCGCTCTACCTCACCGTTGGCTCGCGGGTAATACAAGGAGGACTTAAGATGTCGAATGCCGAGATTATGCAAGTAGTTTTCGAATTCGGCTGCGACAAACTGTGAGCCATTGTCCGAAACCAACTCCTGAGGGAGTCCTTCCCTAGCAAAGATAGAGGAGAGGAAGTCGATGATTGTACGAGCAGTAACTTGTGTTGCAAATGCCACCTCTGGCCACTTGCTGTAATAGTCGATGACCACTATGGCGTAACGGTATTCCCTCGCAGCATCTTCAAAGGGACCGGTGATATCAATGGCGAGTTTTTGCCATGGCCCCTGCGGTAAGGGAACCGGTTGCATGGGAGCATTCCTGGTACGTGCCGTCTTGTCACTCGACTGACATGAAATGCAGTTGCGAATGGCGTCCTCTACCATTTTGTCCATGGTGGGCCACCAGTAGCAGTCTCTGAGGCGTTGCTTGCAACGGACGATACCCTGGTGAGCCTCGTGTGCCAATGTAATGAGGCGTTGGCGTAAAGTAGTGGGAATAACGAATCTATCCCCGCGCATCAGGCAGTCATCCAATATGGAAAGTTCATCACGCACCATGAAGTACGAGCGCAGTGACGCGTCTACGTGTTGTTTGCGTGGCCAACCATTCACCGTATAGGTCTTGACTTGCTGGAGCGTATCGTCTGCGCGTGTCGCGTCTTGAAGGTCGGACTTGCTGACTGTACCTTGCGTAAGTATCGCGTTAATGGACTGTATAAACACTTCGTCGTCACTGTCCTCGAAGGAATCAGTTGAATCAAGGGGGAGGCGTGACATGGCATCAGCCACAGTGTTGAGTACTCCTGCGCGATACTCTACTGTGTAATGGAAGCGCATAAGGCGTGACGCCCAACGTACGAGTCGCATGGATTGACGACCCGAGCCTCTGGATGAGAGTAGAGTCGTGAGAGACTGGTGATCCGTCCTTAACACGAAGTGTCGACCCCAAAGGTAGTGAAACCATTTTTCACAAGCCCAAATGCAGGCCAGGGCTTCTTTTTCTCCCACAGAGTAGTTACGTTCTGCTGGAGAAAGAGTCCGCGATGCGAATGCAATAGGCAACTCGCCATCATCCAGCACCTGCAGCAATACAGCACCTATGCCATATGCCGATGCATCTGTAGATACGACAACAGGTCTGGAGGGGTCAAACAACCGAAGTGTCACACTTTTGGCAATGAGTTCTTTCACCAGGTCAAAGCTACGGCATGCACTTTCTGACCAGGTGAATTCTGCACCCTTGCGAATCATCGCGCGTAGAGGTTCAATGACTGTCGAAAAGTCTGAAACAAACCGTGCATAGTACGATGCCAAACCAAGGAACGAACGCATCATGGCTGGATCGGATGGGCGTGGTGCATTCTTTATTGCGTCAACGTGGGCCGGGTCAGGCTGCAAACCCTCCGCCGATACGATATGTCCCAAGTAGCGTAGTGACGCAAGATTGAATTGGCACTTGCTGGCATTCAGTGTCAATCCAGCATCTTGTATGCGCTTGAGCACCATGCGAAGGTAGCGATCATGTTCGGCCTGGTCACGACCGTACACTACCACATCATCCAGGTAGCATTGTACACCTGGCAATCCCTGAAGCAAAGACGACATGAGCTTTTGGAAAGCCGCGGGAGCTGATGCCAGTCCGAAGCATACCCGCTTAAACCGAAATAGTCCCTCATGCGTTATGAACGCTGTCAGGTCTCGTGACTCTTCCGCCAACTCCAACTGGTGGTACGCAGAGTTCAAATCAAGTGAACTGAACACTTTGGCGTGACGCAGTTCCGCGAAAAGCTCCTGAATATCTGGCAGCGGAAAGCGATCAATAACGATAGCACGATTGACCTGGCGTAAGTCTATGCATAAGCGAATGTCTCCTGACTTCTTGTATGAGACAATGATTGGGGAAACCCATTCACTTGCGTTCACGCGTTCAATGATGTCTGCAGCTTCCAAGCGTAGTAATTCTGTTGTAACCATGTCACGTACCGCAAACGGCAGGCGGCGTAATCGCTGCTGAACGGAAGTAGCATCGGGTTTAACCTTTATGCGGTGAGCGAAGCCATGAGCCGTTCCGATTTGAGGCTGAAACAGCTTAGGAAATTCAGCCCGCACCGAAGCTGCGTAATCGGTGGTGGAAGTATTGCATGGCTTTTGAGGGGAGCTTGGAGCAGGAGCAGACTGGGGCGTGGCCACGTGATGCACTACCGTGACCTTGTCGCCAGAGACAGTAAGGTCCAGTGACCGGATGAGGTCCAAACCTAGTATGGGGTCTCCCTTCTCAACGATGTAGAAGTCAGCTGACACGCTACGTGACTGTGAGTCCGCGAGACGAACCATGGTAGACATACAGCCTAACACCTTAATAGGGTCATGCAAGTAGGTCGTAAGCCTGACTGAAGTAGGGCGTATAGCCTCGCGCACAAAATTAGCGTCGAACACGGTAACAGGCATGATGGAAACCGGTGAGCCTGTGTCGAAAATGAAAGACATGCGTGAATCATGGCCAAGTATTAAGTCACATGTCAAGTTGCGATTCTGTGGCGATCCAATCGTGAGGATTTGCAGTTCCTCACCTGAAGCAATTCCATCATCAACCCCCACAGTACGGCATGCAACGCGAGATGAAGCTTTGCAGACGCGAGCGTAATGTCCCTTTTTCGAACAGCTCGAACATACAGCGTTAATTGCTGGGCAAGTAGGCGAATCAGCCTTGTGGTCAGGAGCACCACAACGATAACAGTAAATCTTGGCAGTACTAGTCTGCGAAGGTGCCCTTTTATTTTTATTTTGAGCAAAGTATCGTTGGACTACCCGGAGTCTGCAGAAACGAAGGTGGAGGTGGAAGGTGTGCCATATTTTAATCCTCGTCGCCAATGTTATGTAGTAAAATGGAAGAAAACACGGACACGGAAATCCACGTAACAAACGTTTAATAACAACCAAACTGGGACCACTCGTCCTGCCTCTTGAGGGCGCTATCAGACACAACAGACATCAACAAACTCATACGAAGAAATTTAAGCTTTGTCAAATGTACCACGTTTTTAAAAAAACATGAAAATCCATATGCGTTTTCCTGGTCTTGGCGGGGTGTTTCAAATATTCGTTCTCAGTTGATCGGGTACTATGTGGCTTGTGTCATGCACTCTGTGCCGCACATCATATACTGCGTGTGCGCGCGATCTATAAAAATGCATCGCGTTGGAACACGCACACGCAGTACACAGCGCCCATGCATTTTGGACAGCGTAGATGCGAATCAAAAATAAGTAAATCGTTTGCAAACGATCTAAATAATTTCATCTTAACGGATTATTTTCTTGTAAAATTATATCATTTTGAGCGGAAACCTTTCATTGGGTAGTTGCTATTAATTCAATCTTTACTTTCAGAACTTTTCCCCTGTAAACTCGTCGATTACTATTTGGGGTCATTGCAAATGATACACTGGGCCTTTAAAGGACAGATCTCGAAAGGACTTTGCAAGGCAGTACCCACTCTCTTCAGCTACAACTAGGAGCAATCTTATCATTTAATCTTGGTCTGATTTTATTATGCCACGTTCACAGTTCTGGGGACAGAGTTCATAAAGTACGTTGACGCTTTCAAAGAGCACCTGTATGCAGGATTGGAGAATGTAGGCGAGTATCAAGTGGCCCTGGCGGCCGTTGGCTTAGTTGGTGACATGTGCCGTGCCCTGAACACGTACATAATGCCAATCTGCGATGAAATCATGGACCGGCTTCTGCAAAACTTGAGGGTAAGTAAAAGCTTGTGTCTTGAACAATGCATGACTAACGAAATTGGGCTATTTCATCAAGTTGGCACACACAATATTGATGTCATGTGGCATCGGAGTAAGTTGTGTTAATTACGTACAGAAAAGTTACATACAGAAAATTTATCTTCGAAAGAATTCCATTTACTGGTCACCACTTATTCTCCTTATAATGACTTAAATAACCACCAAAACGTGTTAATATTTTAATGGGAAGTGATTTTCGGATTTAAAAACACTGACCATTTTCCTTGAAAATATTTGAACGTTTTCTGCCCTGTCCCATAGACTTAACACACAGCGTCTCAGTGGCGACCAGTGAATGGAATTCATACCTTTACCTCTTCATGTGTTGGTGGTAGGTTCCAATGCAAGACAATCTGTCTTGCATACTATGCCAAGAGTCCTCTGTTCCTTGTGAGTACAGACTTGTTAATATTTTGGAATCCGACTCGGTTTATTTTCAGAATGATCAGGTGCACAGGTCCGTCAAACCACAGATACTGTCAGTTTTTGGAGACATCGCCATGGCGATAGGTCCCAACTTCACCGCCTACCTTAATCTAGTTCTGGAGACACTACAGCAAGCTTCGCAGACACAAGTTGACAAGGTAAAGCCATACCAACTGTCTATGATATGTTCCATCATTTGTATCGGTAGATTGTGGATCATTAAAAAGTTATGTCAATCACTGTTTGACCTCACAGTGATTGGTTATGTGTAGTACAGTCTGCGTGATGTTTACTGGATCGGTCTAACCACACCTTAAAGGCACAGGCTCGTCAGCAATGTGCGCGCGCCAAATTCGTGCCACGAAATACGCAGCTCCATGTTTTGTGTAATATTATACAAGTCGTAAGTTGTCAACATTTTCACGGTTCTATAAAGCGTAGGAAGTGGGGGAGGGTGGTGGGGGTTGAGGGCCGCGTAGGACTTTACATGCACTGTAAAATGTTGACATTTAATGGTACTGACAAAAAGTAGTATTTCGCTCTGTACAACTGTGAAAATGTTGACAACTTACGACGGCGTCTATATAATATTACACAAAACATGGAGCTGCTATGCTTTTGCTATGGAGCTGCGTATTTCGTGGCACGAATTTGGCGCGTGCGCATTGCTGACGAGCCTGTGCCTTTAATGAGGAAATGTGTGATTGGCTGATTTTAACTTCAATTAAAAATTGGGGATGGTGCGTTTTTGTCAGTAACGTGTATGGTCACGTCTTGTGGCAAGGCTGGCTGCATCAGCATCCTTAAGATGGAATGGGATGGCTTTGGGCTGAGAGGGCTTCGGGCTGGACTGGGATGGCCAAGTTTGTTGGGTTTATATCGTGATTAAACCTGCATGGGATGAGCTGACCTCCTGAATCGCGCGTCTCAAAAACAGCCGTAGAAGTGCCGGTTGTCAGGGAAGCAGAGTGGCGCACCCTGCTTGAGCGGCTCGCACGGTGGCTGATGCAGCCAGCCTTGCAAGAAGAGGGGATCATGTTATACACATTATTAACCAATAAAAGAATACATCTGACAACAGCAGTTAGATACGTTATTGACTCCCCTTTCACAGCCTGTAATTATGACCGCCATTTTGACTGTGGCTTTTCTTGTTTGTCGAAGGTTGGATTTAGATTTTATAAATACCAGTGAATTCCCTAGCCCTAAAAACCCTAGGGTGGACATTTAAATCACTGTTCTACTCAAAATATTTGACCCAGACTTGACCCATTTCCGGTGGGTTGATTTTGGTAGACTTTTTTTCTGTCATTATCCACATTCAGTCGGACCAGAAACCGTTGAAAAACCTTTTGTTAGAATTTGTTGGGGGTTAGGGTACTTTTAACCATAAATTTACCCGTCTATCAAAACTAAACTGATTTTTAATAAAATTGTCCTGTGTTTTGGATTACATCAGACTGATTATGACATGATTGACTGTCTGAACGAACTACGGGAAGGCTGCCTAGAAGCATACACAGGCATTGTGCAAGGATTGAAAGGAGTAGAGGAGGATGCCAATAATGGTACGTTTACACAGGAAGCCCTCCAAAGTTGTCAACATTTTCACAGTTCTTCAAACAGTAGTATTTTTTAAAACCCCCTTCCTCCCCCGAAACACTATTTATCAACATTTTTTGTCACTACCATGAAATGTCAACATTTTACGAGGCCCTTGTCCCCCCTCCCTCTTCCTACGCTTAAATGTAGAACCGTGAAAATATTGACTATTTTGGACGCCCCCTAACAGACAATTGCCAAACAGTTTGAGAAACTTTCTGGTGTTAAACGTTCTCAACATGAGTCAGAAATTGTACAAATTTAAACATGGTACGTTTGTGGATATTTGATATTTCTGGGACATTTGCAATGTCCCAAAATTTTAATCAAAACATTTCGCCGGAAAAAAATTACTAAAATGGAAGATGGGAATGGTTCCAACTGTCCAGTGAAATGGTTCTGCCCGAGATAATTTTTTTAATAAGAAAACAATATTTTTGTTTATCTAAGAAAACGATAAGTGAAATTATATAATGGGAGAAAAACCTCACATCAGTGTGTGGGGAAACACATGAAATCAAACATGGACTGAGAACCCAGTCCATATACTGGCCTGAATGGGATTCAAGCCACATACATGAGGTGTAGGACAAAGAGAATGCATCGCTATGCCAAATTTATAGTACTTACTGTGATTCGAAGAACCCTAGACCTCTGGGCAGATGAGGCACAATAAAGTACTTAACGTTTTCCACACAAACCAAATTTTTCTCTTGGTGTTACATGAGAGCGTAACTAAGCAAAATATTGCGTTTGTTACTTTGTGCATGTACGCACCATCGTAACACACAAGGAAAACCTGATGGAGTAAATCACTGTGCCTCATAGCTCAGCTGGTAGAGCATCTGCCCAGAGAGTCGGAGGTCTCAGGTTCCAGTCCCAATAATGGCCATGCAATTTTTATTTCATCCCACGTTTATTTCAAAGGTGATTTCAGTGCCAAATATTGCGTTTAACCTAATTTTTATGTTAGCATATTTGTTTTCCCGCACACTCTATTGCTTGCCTCTACAGCCCCTCTAGAGGTAGTCTTCAACAACGTGCCTTTCATTATCTTCTTCATCGAACAAATCTCTTCAGACGAAGATCATACAGACGGAAATATCGCTGCCTGTGCAGGGCTCATTGGGTAAGATTGTGCTTGGTACATAGAAAAACAGTGAAAAAAAAGAAGTGTACACGTACATGTAATTGGGTGTGCGCTATTTCACTGCTCAATTTAAGCGTTACACAGTCCATAGCGCCACCAAGCGGATTTTCTGACAGAGCGGCCAACATCGGTGTATTCGTTTATTGCACAAACAATTCAGATTTTATTTGAAAACAAATACCTGATTTAGAGGTTGAAGAGATTATTTAAACACCTTAACAATGTTTGCGAAGAAAAAAAGTTCAATCTATGCTCTTTTCCCCGAAAATAAACAACTATGCTTTATCACGCGTCTAGACATGCTTGTGTCAACCTCTTTTCCCCTGACGCATGCGCGCGCACATCAAATGTATTGCCTTTCTGCGTCAAACGCTTGATGGCGCCTGTATTGTGAAATGCCTAAATTGAGTATTAAAGTAAAATCATCACGCTTTGTGTGTTGCTAAGTTTAGTGGGTCTGCACTAAAATTTATCTGTTTTCGTGTGCTTCAGAAATGTTCCTTGATCACCAGTGAATATTTAGACCCAAGTACCAGGGTGCCAGCCGCCTGGAATTTTTTTCAGGTACCGCAGGGAAATTTCCATTGTATTTATGTATTTTAACAATCGTTGATCATCCACTGATTTTTAGAACTAAGACTTGAATCTTTCCTGTGTCTTTCTCCAGAGATCTGTGCTCAATATTCGAGGGTCGCGTCACAGAGTTCATGGATAGGCCCTTTGTTCAGAGCATCCTACAGGAAGGTCGAAGGTCAAAAGTCAACAAGACAAAATCAATTGCCATGTGGGCCACCAAAGAAATTAAAAAAAACACCCCACAGTGAGCCAAATAAGGTATGGAATGGATGGAGTGTTAATTTTTGTCTTTTGGGGGGTGAGGGTGGGGGTGGAGGATGCGGGAAGAGATTGAGCAGTTACATGTATTTGAATTTATAAATAAACGTAATATCTTTTTAAATGACTAATCACATTTAAAATGAAACAATGAAACTGCGGATGTAAGAAAAACAAAAGGTAAGGGCCTTATTTGGATTGGAACCCGATACCTTCGACTCACCAGGCAGATGCTCTACCAGCTGCTGAGCTATAAGGCACAGCGCTATACTCCTCCAGGTTTTCCCAATGAACACACTTTTTCTCTCGGTGTTGCATGGAAGTGCAACTGGGCAAAGTAACAAATGCAATATCTGGGTTCAGAATGGGTTCATAGGGAAACATTACCGATGTATTGCCCGGTGCATAAACCTTCATGAGAATCAGAGAATCTTGTTTTCAACGTCAGCTACCCAATTAATTTTGATGATAAACTCAGCAACTATGTGCTGCGCCATATTTGAAATTTTGAAAGGGATGATGACGTCAACTATGTAATGATTGCATGGATGACGTCAAAATCGATGCCTTGTTTCCCCGACTCCCATACGCCTTGCAGTATGTAAAAATCTGTTGTGTCCTGACTCGCGCCCTCTCAAGTCCGAGCGCCGAACTGCAAAAGATGGCGACTTGCATGAAGTGTACAGAGTTAGGCAACCCTTTGCAAGTGTTGTCCCTTCCTTTAATGTGATTAACATTCATGCATTTCAAAGCGAACATTCCAAACTTTGACGCAGTTTTTTTTTCATTGTTTTCTAATTCCTAGAACATAGATGAGATACTGAGCTGACTTATACGCAGGTTGGTTTTTATCACACACACACAAATTTGACTGTACTGCAGTGTATTTTTTTCCCCTTTTTTCTTATTTTCAGTTTAAACATCGCAAGAAGACATCACCAGTGGCCACGAGAGTGTGACGGAAATAATTTCACACCTCTACAAGCGCCGACTGTCGAGCGAAGCCACCACTGCACGCCGCAGTCAATCGTGTGTTGAGACAAGTGTGTGTGCGTGAGTGAGTGAACAATGATATTGGCTGCTATGAACAAAAAAGATGGTTGCGAGTTTCAGAGTTTTCAGCTCGAATGAAATGCGTGAGAATGTCAATTTGCTTGTTGTGGAGACGACAAAATTCTGTGTGAATGTGTGACACGAAGGTGTAAGCAAATAATCTCTTCCTTTGTTTTTGTTTTGTTTTTGTTTTTTATTCAAATTTTTGTTGCTTCGTTAAGTGTTGCTTGCATTTTTGTTGTGTGTGAAAGAGGATGAGTTCTTCCTTTAAAATTGGAGGCATTGCAATAGACTACTAAAGTCTGATGTCAGTTGCTAGGTTAACTGGGTCTAAACATTCACTGGTGATCTACAATGTCCCTTACCAAAGTGCAGACAAACATTTCACTGCTTTTGGTGTAGACCCAGTAACCTCGGCAACACAAAGGGTGACGTGTTCACTTTAGTGCTCTGAGTTTGCCTGATTTGGGGGGGGGGGGGGGGGGTGGGGGACGGGATACCATGTACCATAGATTTATTGCTATTACCATCAACAGTTTACAGGCCTTATTCTTGGGTTTCACTTTCTTGACAACCGGTTGCTATCCGCCATTACTGTGTCCATACTATGGCACGCCAAAGCGAAAATAACTCGACACTGATTATTTAACATAAACCCTGAAAAACAAGTCTCAAATTTTTTTTTTTTTAACATTTTATAAATTTACCATAAAAAATCGTGGCCAGATATCAACACAATTTTTGTTTCGGTCGAGTTGTCCTGGTGATGAGTTCCTTGGACCGAGTTGACCTGCACCCGGCGCGTGTTTCGGGTCATGTGTGATGGATGGAACACGTGCGTGATGTGCCCGCGACTGGTCAAGTGAAATGTTGCCACATTTTTCACAAATTGTTGCAAGGTATTTTTGTTGAAATGTTGATGCATATTTTTGCAAATGTTGCGCAATAAAAATAAGTTGGCATGACTTTTAAATGTTGCATGATAGACTGTTTGAAATGTTGAGACTTGTTTTTCAGGGTTGATGGTAGAACTATCAGCTTTGGCGTGCCATAGTATGGACACAGTAATGGCAGATAGCAACCGGTTGTCAAGAAAGTGAAACCGCAATGCAAGGCCCGAGTACCAAATTTGTGTACAAACTTTAATCTGCAATGCACAAATTTATCCCTTTCTTTAGGTATCTGCCAGGGCGAGTATAAAAGTTTTACTCGACCAAAAGTATTTTTCTAGACAATAACCAGAACAAATATGCATTTACCGGAATTGACGAAAAATGTATATCCGACAAACAAAAATACCGGTGTATTTCCCGATGCATTTACATGACATCACAATATACATACACCGCAGTAACAATAGAATAACCACAAGAGGGCGGGCTCACTAAATGTTATTCAGATTACACTATAGCACTGGACTTTTGGTAAAGTGCAAGACTGATTCTCAAATTACTAGACTTGGTCCAGCAGTCCAGTGGGTATTTCGAGTGGGTCATCTCATAGCATCTATTCATGTGTGCTGAGAATCCATTTTTTTTCCTGAAAAAAACTTTTTTTATGGGAGAACTCGTCATCTGTGTTTTGTAGTACTTGTTACTAGGAATGCAAGTTTTCGCCACAACCAGAGCTGCCAACCCTCCCGGATTTTGCAACAGAATCTTCAGAAAATTACTAATTTTGTGAGTCCTGCAGCCGATTTCACGAAACTTGCACAGTTGCATAAGCCCACTCGCACAACAATTTACCGATGATAACATGGAAGCTATGGGGCTTGCGCCATTTTTCAAAAGTTGCGCAAGCTGCGCACTCTTTCGTGAAATCGGCTGCAGACATGGATAAAAAAACCTTCTGGATTGTCAATTAACAACCTTGGGGATTTTTTAGATGTGTTTGGAGTCACGGAATGAACCCGTTTTTCCAGATGTCTTCCCCAAAATCCGGGAGGGTTGGCAGCTCTGCACAAGTATGTAGTGTAACAAATGTGGATGGGTGTATGAAACGCTTTCCCTGTATTGCACAAGTATGAAAAAATGTGTTGGCGGTCTGAAAGAGGGATAAGGCAAAAACAAAAATGCTAATGTCCATCTTGTGCAGTGCAGAATGGCTGTTGCGACGTGAACGTGAGTAAAAATCTTGGCTTAATCTTTGTGACCTTTTCTCGTATTCATTTCATTTCATTTCAGAAATAGTTTTTTAACGATTCATCATGGCCGCCAATGTGAGAAGCTGTTACAGTTAACAGATATCTCCTTTGAAATTGATGCCAAATAAAATTACACATTTAAAAAAGTAAAATTGCTGTACACACAAAGGGAGAAAGATAAATATGAAAGATTACCGATAGGAAGAAAAAAAGTCCACTGAAAAATTTAATATAGGATTTTGGTTGAAAGATAAAAAATAATCTTAAAAATGGTTTTGAAAATTTACAATGATTTTACATCATTAGTAAACTGTTAAAAACGGCATGATTTCCACTGGTAATTGAGAGCCTATGTCGAAAAAACTACCTAGTAGAAATTTCAGCTATATAGATGCAGTAATGAAGAAAACCTGAACAAATCCCAAGCATGGTTTTTGTACATGAATGAATGGCTCCAAAAATCACCTACAGGCGTTCTTTGCAGATTCAAATAGTTTTGTCATTTTTCTCATGAATGGGGGCACTTCAGATGAAATAATTTCACAGGATGATTATACAATAAGTAAGCTTTTAGATAATAATTCAGTAGACTAACTTTAATCTAAGGGTTTAGTTTATCCAGCATTTTCAGAGTCGACTCTGATTCCAAAAAAAGAATTGCGATTCATAACTAAAGAATAATGTTGATAAACTGCCTTGCTTTTTTTGCATTGAATGAATGGTTTTTTAAAAAAACTTTCTGCAGACATTTTTTTAAAGCACCTTCAGTTGGCAATTTCTCCCATAAAGGTACCATTTTACACGACGAAAAAAAATGATGTGGTGTTTGTCACTATTTTTCTTGTCAAATCGTGAAGTAAAATTTTGGGTTACTGCAAATGTTGTATTGGGGCTTTAAAGAGAGCCCTGGTAATGTCTGAGGCAGTCAAACTAGTTTAAAGCAGTACCATGCCTTGTTACTTGTGTGATATACTTGACAAAAAAGAAATGCACATTTTTCCAATTGCCAGTATTTTGCAAGTTAGCAACCATGGAGCAGGGAAATTTCACACCATTCATGTGAAGCATTCTAAATTTCATCTGTACCAATCGTCTAGGCTTGAGACCTTGTTGGGTCTGCTAGACATGTTACATAACTTTTATGAATATGTCACAAAATTTCAGGTAGCAGTAGGTGTGCGTTCCTTTTTTTGTTGAGTATATGTCGGAGATAATATGGTGCTTTCAGCGCAAGATAGACCACTCGAAATCAAGTGTAGTATGTCAAGGTGCCATTTTAGTAAGCAAATTTTCCAACAGCGGAGTCGCTCAGCGGGGAGGGGGTGGGTTATACTAGATATTCTCCCCCTGCCCTCCCCCACCTGGTAGCAACTACAATTTCAGCATTTTGTAAAAAAGTGCCGACAATTTTTTTTTCTTGAAAGCACAGTGCTGAAATACACTAATCAGAATCAAATAAATTGATAGAGATGGTTAAAATCAGTAAATTCTAGTTGTGACCAACTCGGGGGAGGGGGAGTGGATATCTCACTAATTTTATTTTTCATTATAAATGTAAGTTTTGAGTTTTGTCTTTATTAGCTACAAGCACCCAATCTTATAGATATTTTTATGCTGTAGGCATGAACTTTTTTTCAATCAAGCCAATTTAATCTTTGTGGTTCGTCATCAGGGCTACTAAATCTTTACACTTTTTGTAACGGGGTCTTTTTACAGTCAACAGTTGTATTTGGTGGCTGAGGTATTAGTCTGCAGATGCTTTTTATCCTTTCTCAAAATAGAAGTGACTAAATTGTTGGTAGGAGATAACTTAAGCCGCAAAGGGGTAGCGAAAAGTGTGGTGTCAAGCTTGTCGAAAACATCCTTGTACAAATTTCCCATGAAGCCAGGACAAACATTTGTAAAAGGATGTTTTAGACTGGCACATTGTCGTACTATCTTTTATCCCGAGGGGGTGGGGGTGGGGGGTAGGGGGTAGGGGTAGGGGTAGGGGTAGGTTATCTTATGTAGAAGAACTTAATAAATTCTTCCACACTGAGAGACGATAAAAGCATTTGTAGCAAAATATCTCGGTAGCAAAATGTACCTCCTGACCATGGAAAGACCCAATGATATATGCCTATAAAGCCTGCCACAGCTATCTGCTAAAAAAAAGAATCAAGTCCTTCATTGGCCATTTGTCCAGGGGCCAATTTCATGGCGTGCTTGAAAACAGGCATTGTTGCGTCACGAGTGTTTAGCAAATTTGCCTCTGAAGCTAGCAAACGTTTGGCAGTGCTTAAGGTTACGGTCTCCATGAAATAGCCGGAGCTTCCGTTAGCACAAAATCGGCTGCTAAACAGATCCATGAAATTGGCCCGAGAACATAGCTCGCCGTGTTTGGTAAACTTTGGTAAATTGTTGCCTCGGGTTGCCAGAACATAGTGAGTTTTTTGCCTCATGCTTGAAAACAAGCATGAAAGATACTTGCCTCACGAGACGGAAAACGGCAAAAATTGACCTCATCACACGGCAAGCTACTTGCCGAGCAAACGACCACTGTGTGGCAGGCTTACACTGACCTATATACAATGGACTGGGTGAGCAACTCCCTCAGTCATATGCAGCACGATATGTGGCAGAGGGTATCCCCCTACCATTGTTCCCCTATTGGCTGCATTCGGGAGTGTACTCGTGTTAACAAAAGGGAAGAGTGTGTTGAGGAATAGGGGCATTCCCTTTGCCACATATCGTGCTGGGTATACCCTCAGTAAAGCAATTGTCCGCCATCTTGCTCCAGAAAGACAATGCCATGCCTGAACTGTTTATATACTACTTACACTAGAGTACATGTGGTAAGTTAAATGCAAACGATCATAGGGAATTGGGTGCAGTCTAGGCAAAACATTGTCTTGCCTGTAGTATAACATGGCCGACGTGCAGCTTCAATTCTCGCATTGTGTAGAGGTCAATGGCTTAATAATGTTAGGCTTGACCGTGTTGTTTCTGTGTATACATGCTTCCATGAGCAAGTTGGATTCATGACTAGAGTCAACCACTGGTCGAACGTCGTCATGGCAACACACATGCACGTGCAAGTCCGAACACCTTTGGTTAGTCGGTTGGTTCCGCTCAAAACACTGCATCAACTCAATAACTGATGGGTACCAGTGACCAGTACCCTGTGGGCTGGTTCCAAATGGTCGACCAGACACGACTAACCATTGTTGAATAGACTGCGTTCGGTTGGAAATAGTCGAACTATAGTTAATAACTATGTCGTGAATCGAACTTGCTCCATAATATACAACTGCCTTAAACCTCTCAAAATTTTGAGGGGAAATGTGACTGCAGATTAATTTGCAAAGAGGGTGAGAGATACTGAAATAGACCCAGGGGAAGTTTGTGTGTGTGTGTGTGTATATGATGTAATATGAATTTTAGGAATGAATATATGCAATTATTAATGCATTCATGTGAAACTAATTTGAATGCGATTTTTGAGCCAACTCTGAGTGCGAGAGTGAGATTTGTGTCGTGTATATTGAGATGTGAGTAATAAGTGTATGCGAGTTTTTCCTTTGAGTGTTTGCTAGATACGAGTTTGTACAGAGTAAAAAGTGAACTGAAATTGTGCAAAGGTTTCAAAAAGATGAAGTGACTACTCAGACGAGTAAATTTGTTACTTTTTTTCCTTTAGATACTGCTGCTAGTTTAAAGTAAAAAGCAAAAATACATAACACTAGTCTGTTTTTCCATCTTTTTTTTGTATCTTATTTAAACTAAGGTGGTGTTTACATAAGACTGGTGCATTTTCCATTGTTCCAATATAACATGAAGTACATAGTACTTGTGTACTGTAAATGTCATAATTTTTATATCTGAGGGCGCCTCTCTACTGCAATCGATATCTGGAAATGGTGGTGTTTGTATATAGATATTAAGTTTGTCAATAATGCATAATTTAGCCAGGTTATGTCTTGCACATTTTCTGGTGAAATCAAGTCGAAATCCACATTTTTGGACATCAGTACCCAGCTAGTAAGTTACTGCCCCGTTTGTTTGTCGTCCAACCAGATGTATTTTTTTTCTTGTCAACTCATTAAATATAATGAAGGGTCATTGTAAATGATGCTCACATACATGGGCACCGTGTGACGTCGTTGCCAAGGTAACTGGGTCTAAACATTCGGTGTAACCGGAAACATCTATTGCTGAAGCACAAAAAAAAACAGTTCACTGGTCGTTGTAGACCCAGTAACCTCAGCAACACACAAAGGGTGACGTTTTCACTTTAGGGCGTTGGTTGCCTATAGAGCCTTTGCACGGCGGCCATGACAGGGGGCAGTCACATTGTCACCCTGCGTCATGCATGAGTAGGTGCTTTGTGGTTCTATTGTTACATCATTTACATAAAAAAACCTGCCCCCTGTCATGGCCGCCGGTGCAGAAGCTCTATAGGTGGGTCTTTCCACAGTAAAGGGGGCATTTTGGCAACACAGACCATATTTTCGAGGAAATACCTTTTTCTGGTCTCAAAATAAAAGAAATAAGTTTCAGTTGCTCTGAAGAGATAACTTAGACCCAAAGAGGGTTACAAATAGTGTGACAACATGCCTTTTTATAAAAACCCTGTGTACAAATTTCCAATTACGTTCGTAACCGGGACGGCCTAAAATGTAACACTAATAGTGTCCGTCCCGGTTACGAGCGTATATTGGAATTTTGTACACGGGGTTTTTAGAAAGGCGTGTTGTCGCACTATTTGTAACCCTCTTTACCGTGGAAAGACTCGGGTCCAAAGTGTGCCAAAATATAATTGCTAAATCCATTACCTAATTTTGACTGCTTAACATAAAATTCTCCCGGAACAACCCAAAATAAATATCGTTTGTGAATGACATTTTTTAATCATCACTACACAATAAACCTTACTACATGCAGTAACATTGCGTTGTACGATATCGGCGTTTTGTTCTGTCGCCATTTTTGTATGAGTTTTAAAGCAGAATGCAGTGGCGATCCGTTACTCATGGGGAAAATATAATCTTGTTTTTCGTGAGTTATTCTTTTTGTGTGAAACTTCTTGTGTATAAAAACATTATACATTGTCACATATCAAATGTCCTAAAAGAACAAACTGCATTGCCGTAGGAATTCATATTGTGCCGGTATAGCACTAAATTTGGACGGCAAATATAATGTCACATGGAAAAATTTTGCATTAAAGAAGTTGAGTAAGAATTAGTCTTCTAAATTTTTCGATGTCCATCGCCCTGTTTTTCCACTACATTTCCCCATTTAAAAAAAAATGTATAATTTGCAAAAGCAACGTGTTCGCCATCTTGCTGAAGGCAAAGCAATACTTTGTCTTGACTCGAGTGGTCCTCAGTCCACAGGATCGCTTGTATTCCATTTGGCACATAGGCCTACAATCTAATTAGTTATTTACCAGTCTTTTGTATGGAGGTCGGTGGTCACATCCGCGTACTAAAGACCACCTAACCCCTGCCTATAGACCGTATCGAATAGCCGCCATTGTCTTGAAAACAGTGTGGTTAAAAATAGTATACATGATTGGTAAACTGTTACAAATAGTTTTATCCCCCTGTGTGATTGAAGATATGCATGATTAAAACCAACCTGAGCAAAAACCAGCTCCGTACATCGTCCAACTTTTGAGAAAACAGTCAAAAAAGGTTTACAGTTTTGGGGCGAATTGAATGTTCGTCTCATGAGACGAAAACTAATTGTTTTATTCATTTCTCAAAGACTATAGCACTTCAGACCAAACCATGTCAGGGGAAGTTTTCTACGGTCATCATGTTTATATTGTGTAAGTTAGGCGTAAATCTGTAAACATTTCTGATTTTCGAGATTACTAATGATGTACCGGTATACTGCCTTTAAGTTTTTTTAAAAGCGCGCAACTTTTTCACGGCGGTCTTGTGCATTATCGGTGACTCTGGCTTCATGGCATCATCAGTAGAGGAACTCTCATCCACTTCAGAGGCAGTAGTTTGCTGAGCTGTGCAACTTCCAGCTTTCAATGCATCTGTTAGCATCTTTTATTAAAGATAAAGAGGATTTCTCATTTAATACAATGGAGAGATGAATACAAAATAATGCCCAGTAACCCATGTAAACGGTCACAGCTATACAGAAATGCGACAAGAATCGCCGTCCCCCGCCACCCCGCCACCCCACCACCCCAACCCCCACCACCCTACCACCCCAACCCCCTTATTCAACAAACCTTGGAAAGAATCCCAGTTGTTCCCAAATCATTGTTTCCCGGATCAACAGAAACACACAAGTTTACAAAAGTACTTCGACGGGAAAGACCGATGCCGGTCACTTCGCCCCGTTTCCACTTCACCTCATGTCACTTCGCCTTATCGCCCCTTTTGAACGTAAGTGGTAATAGAAATGGGGGCGAATTGACTGTACAGCCTTATGCTATTTTCACCTTATTTTTACCTGCCGTAAATTAAAATAAGGTAGGCCTACACGACCATTGAAACGCATAATGCTTGTTGTTGTTGATGATGCTTTTGATGTCGGCAATCATTATGCAAACTTGACGCCAAACACTGAAAAAGTAGCCCACCGTCAAAATTTTCTTTGACGAGCGCGCGGCGCAGGGCGAAGTGTCACGGTCGGGGCGGTGATAAACTCGGTTCACAATATTAAAACATGACGTTTACAAGTACTAAGCTTACTTGTTTTTTACGTTTCTGGGCCGTCCTTCTCTGTCGTGCTGTTGGAATCGGCGCCGGGATATCATGAAATAAAGCTTCTGGAGCAGCAAATATGCTTGGCACTGCATCTGGCTTCAGAGGCAATTTCGAGGCAAAACCACTTTCATACTGATTCATGTTGAGGAAATCATCTCGGTGAAAGTGATCGCTACAAACACGTGCTTGTGCGTCTTTCACTTTCTCCGCTGGCCGGCCGCATTTCGCCAGCCATTGTCGTCGAATCTGCGGCCTACTTCGCTTGGAAGGCAAGGTAAAAAAAATGCGCAGATTTCGGATTATCTCGGTCTGACACGTGGCAATACTTTGCGATACAATACGGCATTTTTTACTCGACAAACGAAGCAAGTCACGCAGCGCAACTGTGCCGTGTACTGTGTCGACCGTGCGGTCGGCCGGCTAGCTGAGACGCGGTGCGGCCATGCCGGCGTGCTCTGCTTGGCTTGGCCTCGGAAGCATTACACACGTGTGACGTGAAGCATGCATTATGGGATTGGATGACAAAATTGCCCGGCCAAATGTGCATAAACCTATGAGGCGGACACCAACTCGGCAACTTTTTTACTCATTTTCACGAAAACCAAAAAGAGTTCAAGAATCAACCTCCCACCACTTTATCTTTGACACATATCAAACATTCTGACAAACATGTCCCGAAACAGAAATGTTGCAAATGCGAGAAATCTTTGGGGATTCCCTTCGTATCGGTAGAGTCCGAGTCCACGCTCGCAGCTCGGTATGCGCTATGCAACACACGCCGTATCGGCACGGCGCTGGACGGATCGAGTGTGCTGCACTGTGAGTGCGGACTCCCCTGGTAAAACTGTTGAGTTTCACAACACATTCCTGCCGTTTCTGAAATAGCGCATCTTGAAAAACATCCTCTAAAATATCACAACATTGTGCAATTCAAACCTTTTAAATAGGAACTGAAAATAAAGCATCATTTCTGACGATATGCATTTTTTAAAACGATTTTAAAAAATTGATATTGGTGGGGGAGTCCGTGTACACGGACTCGCAGTGCAGCACACTCAATCCGTCCAGCGCCGTGCCGATACGGCGTGTGTTGCATAGCGCATACCGAGCTGCGAGCGTGGTACTCGGACTCTACCGATACGAAGGGAATCCCCGATGATTTCTCGCATTTGCAACATTTCTGTTTCGGGACATGTTTGTCAGAATGTTTGATATGTGTCAAAGATAAAGTGGTGGGAGGTTGATTCTTGAACTCTTTTTGGTTTTCGTGAAAATGAGTAAAAAAGTTGCCGAGTTGGTGTCTGCCTCATAGGTTTATGCACATTTGGCCGGGCAATTTTGTCATCCAATCCCATAATGCATTGAGAACGTCGATAAGGTTTATTGAAGGCAAAATACTGAAACAATCAATAAGTTGAACATTTTCATTGGTTCCTTGAATTTAAAGATGAATTTCTTGACTGACCCAATCCTTTAAAGGCCTCATTGCTGTAAACGGATTCACGTGGAAAAATGCCGGGGCGAATAATTCGTGGAAAACCACTGTCGTGTTGAGTTGGGAAGTTGATCAGAATTTGTTTTTTAAATGACTCATCTAGCATTGGAATCTGCAGGTTTGATGTAAAAACCAAAATTTTGAGTGGGAAAAATTTAAGATTTTGTGAGGAAACACTTATTATAATTTTTTTTTCAGCCTGTCTGTTTTGCACACAAGGTCTGAAGCCATTGCCAATTCCTACAGACTGCCGAAGTGAACTAATACGTCATCTTTTGTTGGTTGCCTAGGCAATTTGCTCCGCACACAAAAATTACTGAACCGTGTCCCAGTGCCTTTGCAATGGTACTTGTCCGACGGCCATGTTAGTTTAGAGCCAATTGCCATGGCAACACGTCACACTTCCGCTGTCTAGTATTATGGCGTAGTGTTTCTGTCCCCGCCTTTGCACCTCTGGCGTCCCGATTTCGATTCCGGGGCATGTACGGTGGATTGGGTTTGCAGTCCCTACTTACCGCGTGGATTTATCCCCAGAAAATTTCCCTGGGGTGGGGTGGGGGGTGTCTTCTCCCATTTCGTCACTACTTCTCCTTCATCTTAAGTTAATAATAATTTTAAAAAGCTAATACCGATACTTGATGACATAAATGGTCTGCCGGAGATACCTTAAAATTAATAAGAGAAGTAAAAGCGGACCAGGGGACGGGAGACAATGCAATTATGTATTGCAACATTTATTTATTTGTACATTGTAAGCCTATACCTGGGATGGGAGAAAAATCGTGAGGGCCTAATCCGGATTCGAACCCGAGACCTCTGACTCACCGGGCAGATGTGTTCTACCAGCTGAGTTATAAGGCACAGTTGGTGTACTCTCTCAGGTTTTCCCTATGGACCTATTTCTCTCGGTGTTGCATGGTAGCGCAACAGGGCAAAGTAACGAACGCAGCATCATGTAAGCCTATATAATTTTATGCATGTCTTAAAATGGGTGTGACGCACACAGATGGACCCATACCAGTATTTTATTGCAATTCGTCCCCACCAACAATGAAGCATATCCGGAAAATGCTTGACCTATGCAGATAACGGATTTAAAGTGTTCGTGACAAAAATGTAGTTCTAGATCAATATTGACTCGGCAAACAAAATGGTTGTTTTATCCACGACCTTTGGTACTCTCACATAGAATACTAAAGTTAATGCGCCAACTTGTGTTGGTTGTCAAGGTAACTGAGTCCACATTAAACTTTTTCGATTTCGCTTTGCATTTCAGTATATACCGTATCGAATAGCCGCCATTTCGGGGGCAGTTTCTTTGTTCCTTGAGGACATGCATGGTTGCACATAATTGTGGTTGCACATATTGTGCTTCCACTGTTGAACGGTTTAAGTAACAAAAGGTGCCCCACGAAATAGCGGCTATTCGATATACGGTCTATATACACAGACATTTTTAAACGTACAAGATTTGAAAAGATGCCCAAATCGGCTGCATCTGAATTACTGGCCCTGGCTATGGTTATGGTTATGGCTATGGTTGTTTCTGTGGACATGGCTATGGCTGCTCTGCTATTACATTATCCGCCCGTAGCAACAGCATAGCCACAACCAAACCTGTAAAAAATAGTGTTCATGTTTTCAAAAAATGTGTCCATGTTTTCAAAAAATGTGTCCATGTTTTCAAAAAATGTGTCCATGTTTTCAAAAAATGTGCGAAGCCATGCACCGTCTATATATAGGCAGATTTCATGGTTATGCTACACGATGGAGCCATTATTATAGGGAGGTTTAGATGCACGTAAAACGCGAACGTGAACGCGAAATTCTTTCAGCACCGGTCACCTCATGGGAAGGTCTTACAACTCGGGCTCGAATCTTGGTCACATCAAAAGTTTTATCTCGCCACAAAAGTCAAAGATGTAGGTTTTTGTTTTTATCTGTTCTAAGATTTCAGAATAATGACCAAGACGTTCAAAGCATTTCGCGTTTACGTTCGCGTTTTACGTGCATCTAAGGGCGCGTTTGTTTCGGACGGATCCAGATTCAGATCTGCGCAGATCCAAGGTGAACTCGTTCATTTCGAATTTCGCGCAGACCCTGATTGTGATCTGTGGAATCCTTCTTGAGAGATGGTTCAGCGCCAGATCCAAAATGGCGACGTAAACATCGCGAAGATTTTTGTGTGAGCTATTAAAACCGTGTAGTCAGGATCTGGTTGGGGGAGTCAGGTTGGCGTAGCGGCTCTTTCCTCGCCTTCCACCAATGTGGCTCTGGTTCGAATCCCGTCCGGGTCAGTATGTGGATTGGGTTCTCAGTCCCTGCCTGATTCCGTGGGTTTTCCCCATACACGGTGGTGTGTGGGGCTTTCCTCCCACATCTAAAACTGAGAATTTCTTCCTGTTCCATAGTACTTCGTGGCCATGCTGAAGAACCTCCTAAGGTGGCTACAGGGCAACAACTTAAGTCGGCTAATCTCAGCAACCAGATCCCCTTAGGGGATCATACGAAAGAAGAAGAAGGATCTGGTTTCTGTCACATGGGGCGCCCTTGTGTGTGCACACAAATTTATATAAGATCATTTTCAGTTATCGTTTTCTCATAGAAAGTTATCATCAATTGGACAGCTGACACCACGATCTATCTTATTTTGAGAAAGAAGATTTTTCCAGTGAAACTGTTGATTTTGGGCTATTGCAAATATTGTGTAACGGGCTTTAAATATTGCTGGGGCATTGGCAAACACATTCCCTGTTTTTACAGCAAACCGAACATCTGTTTTTGTTTTCGTTTGTTATTATTAACTTATTAAAGGTCACAATATTATGGTATTTCATTTCATTTCATTTCATTTATTATTTCTCAGGGCAAACATGAAAAGGTATACAGTACACACAGATGAAAATTTACATAAAACAAAACATTAAATGGTATCACCCCTTAAGGATTGCCAAATGTGAACTAAATCACAATCGAGTGGCTCTCCAAATGCCGCCATGCCAACACTTAAATACACATGTATAAAATAAAATAATACTATAGGTAGGCCTAATTAGGCGTTTAAAATAAATAAATACATAGTGCATAATATTCCAATATATTGGTCGATTTAAGAAATGCATTCTTGTATACAGTTATGTTAAAGTATGATTAAGATACAAATAGGTTTGCTATAGGGGCTATGCAGGAGAGGAAGTATAAATAAATATGTATAGACGGAATTCAGATACATTTATGATAAATTTCCTCCTTAAAAAAAAGATAAAGAAAAAATACATTATGTACATTAATAACAGATTAGATTAGAGTAAACCCGAAACATGATGTCGCACTCTGCTTATACATGCGCACAATTCCATGGTAGTCTCAGGGTACCAGACAGCTTCTAGGGCCATAGAAAAGCACGCATGTAAGCAAACCCTGTTGCCCTGTATGTAAACAATTTCGACTCAAAGGTCAGTCCGCTGAATTAATAGGCCTACACCATTTAAAATTGCAAAACAGAATGATAGTTTGGCATAAACCAACTAGCGGCATATTAACAGCTGCAAATTCTTAACCGTAAAGGTAAGCCACAAATTTTCTGTTTTTGTTCTTAATTCTGAAAATAATGGCCGTCGATGTTGTCATTAAGACATGTTCAGATTTTTTCAAGAAAATGGATTTTGTTCTATTACAATCAAGACATATAAAATACCTCTCTAAAGTGCTACCCATGGGAAGAAAACATGAAATTTGCACTGTGTATATGGAAACATAAATTAGTTTACAAAACATCTGTGGTTTTTCGACGATATCCTTAAACATTTACGGATTGAGAGAGCGCGAAAATTCAGAATGGTATGATGAGAAAAAATTGACTATTGATATGGTATTAAAATCTCAACACCAATGGGGAAAATGGGTAGTAGGTCTAAAATGAGATATGTGGTTACGCTCCTTTAAAATTCAACAAGTTCAATATGGCGTGGCACGCTCATCAGCATTCCGAGAAGAGTTGGTTGCTGTCACAAACACGACATTACTACAAAAAAAGTCCGTTTTTGCTTTTGTAATATATATTTTTGTTTTTCAAAAATATGTCCTGAAAATAACTATATGTGACCATCTCTGGAAAAGGTCGTATCAGTCGTGCAGGCTAGGTCGAGTTTTTGCGACCATAAGTAGAAATCTGTGGCGAATCCACGCTCATTAAAGTGCCAAAACTCAATGGAAATTACAGGTGGAGCACAGATATTCCAGGCGGTATCTAGTCCGCTGCCATGCAGGAATTTCATTTTTTTTTAACGAGCGTGGATCCGCCACAGATATCTACTTATGGTCGCGAAAACTCGACCTAGCCTGCGTGACTATAGTACGTTTTTCCAGAGCGGGTTACATGTAAAAGTTTTCTTCACAATGCTTGTAACCTTTTTGCATATATAATCGCTTCCTCGGAACAATCCCTTTTTTTCCTGTTTATAGATGAGATAGACTACATGTCTTTTTGAGCTAAATGTGGTCTTTATAGACCGTATATCGAATAGCTAAGCCGCCATCTTGTATTAGGGCAACTTTTGTCATTTAAATTGTTAACAATGCATAAATATGCAAGTACAAAATGTGTAACCATGGAGGTAGGAAAATATTGTCCCCGCGGAACTTACTAGAAAGAAACTGTTATCATAAAACGCAATTGGACTCGGGCGTACAAAAATCAGCGAAGCCGTGAAAATCTCGACCCGTGATGTTAGTTTATACGTGTTTGGGCTCGTTGCTGGGTTTCAGTTGTTTGCTGTTCCAGAAAAAGCCATGCTTGCGGAATACTCCAATGTACAAAAGGCACTCAAACTCAATACAGTTTTGTTTGAAGAATGCCCAGTACACGATAAATGTTAGTTCACAGTCGCAAAGTTCGTGTTAAGGCGGCAGAATGGCATGATTATGATGCAATAACAGCCCGAGGCTTGTTCTGCTGTTTCGCTAAAACCAAGAAATGACGCAATGCGTATAGGCATCATACATTTGCGCATGTGTACAACAACGGCTTCCCTAAACATCGTGTATATTGGTGTATGCGACTCGAACGTACCTATAGACCGTATCGAATAGCAGCCATCTTGTGGGGCAGTTTTTTTTGTTCCTTGAGGACATGCATGGTTGCACATAGGCTTCTATTGTTGAACGGTTTAAGTAACAAAAGGTGCTCCACAAGATGGCAGCTATTCGATACGGTTTATAAAAAAAAGGTTAAAGGCACAGGCTCGTCAGCAATGCGCGCCCACCAAATTCGTGCTCGAAACACGCAGCTCCATGCCTAGCCTTTGCTATGGAGCTGCGTATTGCGTGGCACACATTTGGCGGGCGCGCATTGCTGACGAGCCTGTGGTTTATAAATTGGAACGCACGATCGCACAGACAGTACAAATCGCCACGGTGTCTGACGATAGCACGATATTTATTAGGTTTTATACTCGGCTATTAGACATAATAAATTTAGAATCATTGGGAACTTTTTGAAATCGCAAAGATTATGGAATCGATTCCTTCAAAAGACGGAATCGCGATTCTGATTCCCGGCTTGGAATCGATTCCGATCGACTCTATAGAGAAGATTCGCAATGAACTCCTCCCACTGTGCGATTTTTACCACGAATTGGGTACGATTAGCTACGATTTGCTACGATTGTGTGTAGAGTCTATGGACAGTCGTACCAAATCGTAGCTAAAGTACCTAATTCGTGGCCAAAATCGCACAGTGGGAGGCCCGCTTTAAGCGAGCCTCCCACTGTGCGATATTTGCCACGAATTAGCTACGATTGGGTACGATTGGGTACGATTGTGTGTAGAGTCTATAGGCAGTCTCCGATAATCGTACCAACTCGTAGAAAATTCGTGGGAAAAATCGCACAGTAGGAGGCCCGCTTTAAGCGGGCCTCCTACTGTGCGATATTTGCCACGAATGTCCTACGATTGGGTACGATTTGGTACGATTGTGTGTAGAGTATATAGACAGTCTCCGATAATCGTACCAATTCGTAGGAAATTCGTGGCAAAAATCGCACAGTGGGAGGCCCGCTTTAGTGCCTGTGAAAAATTTCGAAAGTGATTTTTCAACTTCAGTCTAACTCCTGCATGGATGAGTTAAACCTCAACAAGGAAGCGGGCGGCGCTGTATTTTTGTTTAGTCATTTACATTTTTAGCTAAACGCTTAGTGTAGTTCCGTCTGGAATTGAGCCTTGCTAAGTTGCCTCGAATAAACAGAATAATTATTTGCATTTGCCGATTTTGATTGATCGATATTTCACTGTATACATAAAACAATAGTTGATAAAGAAATCGGATAATGATTAACTCCTGGAGCTGTAATATAATTTGCGTCGGCAACTATCTCATTATGTATACATCTATACATAGACAGGCTGTCCAGGGCCCAATTTCATGGAACCTGTTAGCACAAAAATTTGTTTAGCACAGAATTTCTTTGCTCTGTAAAATGAGTTACCAGCCGAAATTGTTTGTCAAATTGTAACTTAGGAACAGGAGCAAAAAATCAGTAAATAGGCCCACACATCACGTACGACTTTGGCTGGCAACCCAGTTTTGTAAAATAAAGCAAAAATATTCTGTGCTAAATAAATGTTTGTGCTAACGGGTTCCATGAAATTGGGCCCATACAGTTGTGCACATTGGCATGCCTTCATTTCATTTTTTGTATACCCGGTCTTTATGCAGCCCTCGCGGTATATACAATTTCCACTATACCTGCATCTCGTTACAAAGTCGCCGAGATTCGAGCAAAGAATGCGCACTGTTTGAACGATTTTGTTTGTGATACTCGAGGGATATTGTTCGTGTTCTTGGTTACCAAGGATGGCCAAGTGTGCACTCGAGTATGGACCTGGCACAAATTCACACAAAACACGCACTTGAGGTTTTTATCTCGACGTATTTGTCGAGTCAACTGAAATCGTGCCGATCACCCCGCTACTTTTTTTTCATTTCAGTATTTTTTTTTCTTGTATTCTCGTTTGTAATAATTTCACTGGTATTCGATATTTTGTTTGTTCTCACACAAAAAAGGAAACGCATATCTATATTCTCCATCAGAACAACAGATTTGTCATTGTATAGAGTGAACTTGTGGATATGCCTAAAGCGAGCCTCCCACATTGCGATTTTTGCCACGAAATAGCTACGATTGGCTACGATTAGCTACGATTAGCTACGATTGTGTGTAGAGTCTATAGGCAGTCTCCGATAATCGTACCAATTCGTAGGGGAATCGTGGCAAAAATCGCACAGTGGGACCGGAGGCCCGCTTAACAGAACACTGATCAACCAATCACTTTGAAATCGCTTTCAAGACTGCTTGGCTTCAGGGATTTTCTCAAGATTTTGAACAAAGTGATTAGTACCCGCAGCAAATATGAAATGTGGCATTTCCTGTTTCTGAGAGAATCCTTTATATATAGTTAAGAGCTCGAAGAAAACCCATTCTGTTGGGCTTCCGAACTGTTTGAACCTGCGTGTGATGAGCTGACCTCTGGAGCCGCGCGTTCTCCAAACAGCCATAGAAATGTATAGGAGTCGAACAGGCACTTCAGGCAGAGTGGCGCACCCTGCCTCAGCGGCTCTTACGGAGGCTTATGCAGTCTGCCTTGCCAGAAGAGATATTCTATACCCTCCGCCACTCCTATGTCAAAGCCCGTTGGTGGTGGCTCAGCTGCATATCATTTTCATTCTCGCGCAGTGACCCAGAATTGGTATTTATTGCAAATTAAAAGCATTTTGGCCGGAAACCAGTGTTTCTTGTATTGAAACTAAACCCCATGCTACGTTTTGTTGCTGATAATTTCCTGCATAAGCATGCATAATTTATTGGCCAACGTGGTTACACATTTACAGAAATCAACCATGTAGATGTAACAGTAGATGCATTGGGTGTGTTCGTATATCGTGCATAGTCCAAAGGGTTAAGTGCTTATAAAACATAAAGCCAACCATATCGGAAGCTAACACACCAACCCTTTTGTTAGGTTCTCTCTGTCAAGTTAGTGAAACCCTTACGTCGGCCTTTGACCAGTTTTATATCGCGCGCTGACTGCATATTTTGGAATCATTGCATTTTTTTCGCATCATATAATAACGACATTCATACACGGTGAATAATTCACAGGCGAAAAACGTCGCATAACGAAGCATGTATTTTAGGACCATGTCCTTAGCAAACTGCAAAGGTTTCGTTTGATTTTGTACGATTTAAAGGTTCTCCACCGCCATTTCTGCAAAGGGGTGTGGATATTGGTATTTCATTGCCGTGTTATCTGAAGTCGAAGTCGTCACAAACATGGCAACGTCACGCACAAGAGCCTCGCTTCTGATCACCATCATCACCGTCTCACTGACACGTGTTGCTGTCTCTCAGGGTGAGTGCACATGCATGCAGTCCATTAATACAGAAAATGACGACATGAACGGTCCCCGAAAATCTGGCCTGGGTTCTATTTTAGTTCCAAATGAAGCATTATGTACACATGGGGCTGAGTTTCGTGTTGAGACTCTCCTAGAAGAAGGATTTCGTTTTAGCCTATTAAATGCACCTATCAATAATAATATGTTAACTCGATGTTAAACACGGTTTAAGACGTGTTAGTGTTGCATCTCATGTTAGTTCACTCATGTTACAGATCGTGTTAGTGTAACAGATCTGTTAACTTAACCTGAACGAAGTGGGTGGTGTTAATTTTGATTATTTTAGAACTTTCGTGATTCTCCACGGTAAAAGCACGGTATGCCAGTTTCAAATTTAAAAGTCATGCCAACCTTTTTTTTCGAAAATATGCGTCAACATTAAATGATCAGTGTTGAATTATTTTTCGCTTTGGCGTGCCATAGTAGTGGCGGATAGCTTTGCGGTTTATTATTATTATTATTATTATTATTATTTATTTCTGGTACTGAAACCAAGGATTCCTCAATAGTGCCCATTGCACTGTCGCTCGCGCGGCAAGCGTGAGGAAACCCATGATGAATTAGATACGGCCAGAGACACCGGGGAATCCCTCCCCTTCTCTTCACGAAGAAATGCTCTGGGATCTTTAAAGTGCGTTACTTTACCTAACACACCGGACCAACGGCTTTACATCCCTTCCTAAGGATGGATAAAGTGTGATTAAGTGCCTTTCTCAAGAGCGGCCGGAATTGAACCCACATTCTAGTACTGGCAGGAACTTGAGTTCGGCGCACTAGATAGACCGCTCGGCCATAACACCCGGATAATCGGATCATCGGACCATGCCGGAAAGGTGTGCGCTGAAACAATTCGGGCCGGTCTGACCGTACGCCATAGACCGGAGCAATTTTTCCGGATCCGATGGTCCGGTGTCCGATGGGCCGGTAAATCGCAAAGGTGTGCGGCGGAAACCCAAGAATAGCCAAATGTATATTACATGCTTCATCCAGTGATTTATATCGATGGCTGGTATACGGGCCGGGCGCGATATTTTTTTCCGTACCACATATTCGCTATGGGGCTTCATCGACTGGTGCATTGTAAATGAATATTCATATTTTCTAAGAATTATTAAATAAAAGGATATAAGAAAGAAAATTTTGTCGAGTCGTTTGGTAGTCTAGTGGTTAAGACGTAGTACTATCAATCGAGAGATTGCAGGTTCGAATCTCCTATCGAATCTCGGATAATTTTTTTTTTACTATTAATTGAGGAAAGAGTGTGGTATGGTGTGGGGTTATGTTGAGGTAGTATCGACAAAACACATCAGTATGCAACATATGCATAGGGGTTAAACCAATCAGAAGCAATGTTCGCTAAACAGCGGTACGGAAAAAAATATCGCGGGCCGGGCTGATGTGCCCCTTCGATATCACTGGATGATAGAAGTAAACCATTCATTCAACCATTCCATTCATTCAGCCTCGCGCGTGAAGTCAGGATTTAGACCAAGATATTTCGGTAACCAGACTATTTTGCAGTTGGCTACAATTCACCGCGCGATGGCGCACTTTCGCTGCATATGCAAATTCTTCACGGATTCACACAATTTCATAGCCCTTTGGCCTTGGACAAGGCTACGAGAGGTACGTACGAAGTAAGTGCAGTGCTTGATCTTGATCGGTATGTGGCAACAGACTATGCCTAGGCTACAACAAAGTCCATGTAAAGCCACTGGAGAGGGACGAGTGGTCAAGACCTAGTTAGTAGAGCTGGATTGGTGTCTAATCTTGATATGATCATGGAGCTGATATGATTAATAATTTGGTTTTTGAAGCTGTTGATGGAATCTATGTCCCGCGAGCAGTGCTTCGGTTTTCGGAACCTCAGCCCTGTGTTCTGCTATACACCAATCCGAGCTGCAAAGTCATGGTCCATGTACGTCCGCCATAGCTGGGGGCCATCCAGTGCCATGAACTGTGGGTTTTGTGTTGATGATATGCTGTTACATTATGTTGTCACTTCGAACAATTTTGCGCGTTTATTTGCTTGCGAAGCCTGTGTACGCGTACGCGTTGTGCGCTGTTCGATTTAACAACAAGACAAAGCGCCTAGTCCATGGCAGTGGATGGCCCCCAGCTATGGCGGACTTGCAGGGAAGGAGTCCTTAGCAACCGGATTCGTGTATACACCAAATCTGTGGCAAACTCACGCAAATGAAATTTGGCCCACGGCTCTGATATTTGCTCAATAGGTGCACTCACCCCAGTTTATAAATATTCCGAAGAGTACGCATCGATCCGATGTCTAGTTTCGGTGAAATCGTGGGGAAAGTTTGAGACTTTCGTGCGTGAAATTCCGACTTTCACCATGCGCGAGAGCGGAGAGGTCAACACAATCTAGACTGGTTCGCTGTCCTCATATTTACTTCCCTTCATCTTACGACGAAGGGAAGAAAATTGAGGATGTGAAAACCGAAGCACTGCTCGCGGGGCTAGTACTAGTCTATTCCAGTCAGAGCATGTTCTTGGGATGAATGAGTAGGCTACTATTTGCGAGCATTGGTTTTTACCCCTTCTTTTTGTTATACAAATTGAAATACTAGGACCATGGAGGAAGAAACAAACTTTCTTCCTCCATGCTAGGACCTAGGTGATTGGCTATAGGGTAAACGTGGGGGTATTCGACCGACCGACCGGATAAGGTTCATTTTAATATAAACATTGCGTCGGAGGAGGAGCAAGGCAAAACTTTTCAACAATCACATGCCGAGGTAATTGCCTTTCATTCTGCATCAAGCCCCAAACTGGAGGACAGATGGATGAGGTGCAGCTTGCATGGCCACCAAGATGAGGTCTTAATGATGTGGAAATCGACCATAGTGTTGCATTATTCGTCCAATGCAGTTTTATTACAGGAAATTGTAAATTGTGGAGCCGAGTGACAAAATATATTGTTTATATGTTTATTTAAAAACTTTATTAGATTTTCATAAATTTACTGGGACGAAAGACAGTTACAACACATTCATTGACATTCGATAATACAAAACACACACATGTATGTTTCAGCAAAGCATTAAGTGATCGAATACCCAAGCACTGAAGTGAAATAGTGATGTGTTTTTCGACTACCCATTGTTTAAACATAAGACAGCTTTTTAGACCGGCAATTTCTTAATGGTCAAATGAGCAGCAATTATAAATCACCATTCCATCCAAAGGACGTCCAAACTGACGCCACAGAATAGCGTGTACGGTACTTCTTACTGGATGATGGATCCCATAAGGCGATCACATTAAATCACGACGCTTCTTCATTTCATGTTTCAAACTCATTTTATTTTCATTGTTTGAGCTATATTGGGTCAGTACCCAAATCGCCATTAATGGTGTGACTTAAACCAGGGCTTGAAATTCGTCACTGAAAGGGCACTGCCATTTATGTTTTTGGAGTCGTCTTTTGGAGTTTAAAAAGGGCACTTCCATTGGAAAATGAAAAGGTCTATGGGAAAATTGCAAAAGGGCACCAAGGCCAAGAGCAGGGGCAACGGAGGCAATGGCCTCTGTGGCCTCCGTTAAATTCAAGCCCTGTTAAACAAGACAGTCTGTAGGTTAATTACCATTTTAGCATAGTGGTTTGATATTGAGTACATTTTAAATTAAGGCTGGTCGAATTCCCCTCGTGGTCGAATATACCCCTCGATCGTGGTCGAATATACCCGCGCTTAGCCAACAAGATTTGCCTTAAAACCTTTTGCACATTCTCAAGGTATCATGTCAGTCATTGGGTGATGAACATGATAAAGAAGGTTTGAAAGAAAAACAAACAGCCCGACTAACAAACAAAAATTAAACCAAAATATTTTGTATTTCAATTCTGTTCGCAAAACCGGTGCTAGGCTATAAAATTGATTTGTTTTCTTTTTGGTCTTTGTATTGCATCCCATGCAGACTTTGAATGCCCCCGCTCCATTACTGCAGAGATTAGTCCCGGAGAAACTACAACACTGGTTAATTTTACACTTCCGGAACCGCCTGTTGGTAGGAACGGAATAGTGGTCTGCAACCCAGCTCCTGGATATTCCTCTGCGGGATTCATCGAAGGCAACTGTACATTTACTGATGACACCAATCAAGTCTACAATAAATTCTGTTTCTTTTACGTCGATGTTGTTGGTAAGCGAGTTTTCCCTTTCTTTTTGTTACAAATGCTAGGAGATTGGTTTCAATAATTAACGTATTAACGTGCCACACCTGAATCTCCATGTGTTTAATAATGTGAGACTTAATTACATGCGACGAAATTGTATTTCTCGAAATATGCTTTTCTTGAGGTATTTAAAATACTGGGTAAGAATTTAGTACTCGGACGTCTCTAGTTTTGCCATAAAATGATTTATTATACATCAATAAGTGCAAATCTAATAAAGAAACCAAAATTTGGAGGGGAAAAATATAAATAATTTACTAGGAAAAATTTAGAATATTTCTGAATTGTCCCATAGGCTTAGTGCATGAGGGCTATGTGACGTCCGACTTGTAAATTCTTTCCTATTACTGCAAACACGGTACATGTATATTGTTGACTAGCCAGGCCTTGTCTCTCTATTATAATTTGAAAAACAAGTTGAAATGTTTGCAATATTTTATCTGATATCTAGTCCGACTGCCTCTGACATTCCTGGGCTCTCTTCTAGAAGGTCACCCAGTGAGCTGTGTATTACTAGCGGCTCTAATTACTTTTGACCGAGTGATTATTGAATTGATTGGGGTGCTGCATGTGAAACTGGAGTTGCTAAAATAATTTATGGCATTTCACATTAAGAGCGCCACCAAGCGTTTCTGTCGGAGAGGGCATTTTAGTGACAGAGCGGTCGAATTCGGTGTATTCGTTTACTGCACAAACAAATCGGATTTAATTTGAAAGCGAATTCTGTTGGTTGCACATCCTGGCACTTTTGTGACCCGGTGTCATATGCCTTTGTATACGGGCATATAGCACCGTGACTGGAGAACCGACAGAATACCTGATTTAGAGGTTGAAGTTTATTTAGGAATTAAGCCTAGATTATTTAAACAACGACCTATATGGTTAACATCGTTTGCAAAGAAAGAGTTAAATCTAGGGTGTTGGTAATATCCGGAACGCCACGCCCGGAACACCCGGAACGGTAAAATCTGGAATGGTAAAATCCGGAACGTCCGAAACGAAGTGTTTCTAAAGGTCGCAGACACCCGGAACGACCGAAATTGATCTCTACACGACCTAAGGAATCGAACAGATTTTAATGGATTTTTCAAGAACGATGGTAAAACCCGGAACGCCCGAAACGAAGTCTTTCCAAAGGTCGCAGACTAGCCTTTGTTAAGGCCTCACAGCTGGGTGAGTCGCGCGCCAGAACAAGAGCGCCTACCAAAGTTGGTAGCGAAATCGGCCAGTCACGTGCAGGTCACCCTATGCAAATTACGTCGTGAGATCCTACAAACTTAGTCTGGTTCCCGGACCAAAACATTCGATCACTGGACTGATTTTAAGGTCCGGCAATCACTAGTATACATGTTAGTACGCCAAATTGAAACAGGAGGAATTCCTCCTTTTTCCGACGGTTCCTGAAGTTACCCGAATGCCCGTTCGAACGTTATCATTAATCGTCGGGTACGACAGCCGGTATAAATTTCAAACTTGGCCAAACTAGGGATCTTCCTGATTGTGTGATGTGATGACGTCATCGGAGATCTAATTATAATAATTTGAAAAATGTCTTTCAAAGTGGATTTTTTTCACACCTAACTCGAAAATGTAGCAATGTATGCACTTGAAACTTGGATTGTTCCGAGCAGTGAGGGAAAATCCTTTAAAATCCGTCCGATCCCAGATTTCTTTAGTTCACTGGGATCCTTAGCTCAAGTAGAGACCAATTCCGGCCGTTTCGGGTGTCTGCGACCTTTGGAAACACCTCGTTCCGGGTTTTACCGTTCCGGGCGTTCCGGATTTTACAAAGTTTCTTAACTCTATGCTCTATCACAACATTATAATAATATGCTTTTTCACGCGTGTAGCAATGATCGTGTCGACCAGACGCGTGGACGTGTGCGCGCCCATCGAATGTAGCCTTTTTGCGTCAAATGCTTGGTGGCTCCTATATTGTAAAGCGCCCAAATTGATTTTGTTTATATTTTCCTTGTTTTTAGATGCCCCTACCCCGGTCTTTTCCTGCCCTGGTTACCTTAATTTATTTCTTAACCCCGGAGAAACTTCAGTGCCGGTTAATTTCGCACTTCCGGAACCTCCTGCTGGTAGGAACGGAATAGTAGTCTGCAACCCAGCTCCTGGAAGCAATTCTTCTGCGGGATTCATCGAAGGCAACTGTACATTTACTGATGACACCGATCAAGTCAACAATAAAGTCTGTTTCTTTTACGTTGTCGTTGATGTTGTTGGTAAGTGAGTTTTCCCCCTTTTTGTTACAAATGCTAGGAGATTGGTTTCAATAATTAACGTATTAACGTGTCACACCTGAAGCTCCATGTGTTTAATAATGTGTGACTTTTCATGTGATGAAATAATTTTGAATTTTATAACTAATTTTATCTTTCTTAAATTAAAATATGCCTTTTTTTAAAGGTATTACTCCGAATTACACAGTATTTTCTTGACTAGCTTTGTCTCTCTAATTATTACCTAATCAAAATATTTGAAAACCAGGTTATAACGTTTGCAAAATGTTATCTGATATCTAGTCCGACTGCCTCTGACATTCCTGGGCTCTCTTCTAGAAGGTCACCTGGGGCCAATTTCATGGCGTTGCCTAGCACAAAAATTTGCTTAGCACAGGATTTGTTTGCTTTATTTTGCAAAAATGGATTGCCAGTCAAAATCGTAAGTGATGTGTATTGAAAGGTATTCTTCTACTCTTGCGAAGAACATAAGTTGGTGTATAATTTTGGCTTGTAATCCATTTTATAAAGCAAATAAATCCTGTGCTTAGCAAATGTTCGTGCTAAGCAACGCCATGAAATTGGCCCCCGGTGAGCTGTGTATTACGGAATCAGGTCAAGTCGCCCCCTGGCCGAGTTTCCCCTTACCTACTCGCCCCTTTCCAAGTCGCCCCCTGACCGACTTGCCGGGGGCGCGGATTGTGATTCTTGCGATGGTACACACAAGGCTGAATACAATGTAGGTTCTTGACTGCCGTATTTCCTTATAATTGTATAAACATTTTCCGATTCCAACCCAAGTCCTTGCAAACATTATTCGCCCATAAAAAAAAATGGAAAAAGAAAAACAAATGTAAATAAAATAAAATAAAGCCTTAATGCCATCCGGATCCGGCGTTGTAAACACATTCCCGTTATGCACATATCGGGCCAGCTAGGGGAGCGACTCGGTCAGGGTGCGAGTTGGAAAGGGGCAAGTCAGTCAGGGGGCGACTTGACCTGCAATCGTGTATTACCGGTACTAGCGGCTCTAACTACTTTTGGCCGAGTGATCACTGAATTGATTGGGATGCTGCATGTGAAACTGGAGTTGCTAAAATAATTTATGGCATTTCACCAAGTGTTTCTGTTGGAGAGGGCATTTAGTGACAGAGCGGTCGACATCGGTGTATTCGTTTGCTGCACAAACAAATCGGATTTAATTTGAAAGCGAATTCTGTTGGTTGCACATCCTGGCACTTTTGTGACCCGGTGTCATTATACCTTTGTATACGCGCATAGCACCGTGACTGGAGTGAAAACAAATTCATTTAAGCTTAGATACGTGTACGTGTTGCGTAGACAACGGCTTTGTTCCTTAGCTTGTCACCATGGGCACACTGTTGTTTTCACTCCAGCCCTACTGGATGTGACGTGGCCGCGACCGAAAAAATACCTGATTTAGAGGTTGAAGTTCATTTAGGAATGCATAGTTCCGACCTGTCAATCAAGCCAAACCCGCCGACCAATCAGAACAGAGCTAGCAGACGGCGCCCACAAAGGTCAAAGTGATGCAATCATCACACAATCGCGCGATTTTCTGCCCATACAGTTTGTATGTTGTATGCACCAGTGACTGGGTGAATTTTGGTTTCAATGTCGGGCGATTCGCTGTTCAAGGGTAGGAAAGCGCATTTTTATGAAATATATGTCATCCCTGCATTACTAGCCCTTCGCTCAGTGTGTTCTACGGTAACTGTCGACCTCGAAACATAAATACCTTTGGGTTTTCTCCAATGAATCTGTGCTTTCCATGCCGAGTCCCGTTGCTTTGTACGTTGTGTGTCGCCATTTTTTTGCGATGGCTTGTGAGCACATAGCAACAATATCTAAGGGGCGGGGTTAACTGGGCAATCTCGGAACTATGCATTAAGCCTAGATTGTTTAAACATGGACATATACGGTCAACATCATTTGCAAATAAAAAAAGTTAAATCTACATGTATGCTCTATTCTTGAGAATAAACAACATAATAATAATATGCTTTTTCACGCGTGTAGCAATGATCGTGTCGACCAGACGCGTGTACGTGTGCGCGCCCATCGAATGTAGCATTTTTGCGTCAAATGCTTGGTGGCTCTTTTATTGTAATGCGCCCAAATTGATTTTGTTTATATTTTCCTTGTTTTTAGATGTCCCTACCCCAGTCTTTTCCTGCCCTGGTGTCCTTTATTTATTTCTCAACCCCGGAGAAACTTCATTGCCGGTTAATTTCGCACTTCCGGAACCTCCTGCTGGTAGGAATGGAACAGTGGTCTGCAACCCAGCTCCTAAAACCAATGTCCCTGCGGGTCTCACCAAAGGCAACTGTACATTTACTGATGATACTGATCCAGCCAAAGATGCCATCTGTTTCTTGTTCTTTGGTGTTGGTGAGTCTAGGTTCTTTCATAGTAACAAAAATTTAGTCTGGTGGATAGTAAGCATGCATGTGAAAGGAAGTATGTCAATACACCAGATGCTATAGACCTTTATCACGGTGCAGCCATGTTCCCTTTTCCCTATTCAAATGAACGTATAAACCAAAGCGAGGCTTGCAGGAAAATAGTTTGGCCCTGCATGTGTTGAAATCGCGCAGTGTTTGCATCACAACCGTAGCGCGATCAAGAAAACGTGCACTGATCGTGCCTGACACATACAATGTGAAACAAGACAAAGATGGACACACCGTGATGATGGTCATTTCATGTGAAACATGCAAAAAGGATAATTCATTACACACACACATAAATAAGAGCATTTTAAACCAGTACTGTATTTGATCCAATTAATCAATACTTCTTTCTGCATTTGGTATCGATTCCCTTCCTTGCACGATTCCCGACCTCTTGGCTTGCGAGCAAAAAACTGAAAAAAGTACATACAAATTAAATGTAATTTGCAGTGTTGTGGTTGAGTACTCAAAGGAAATGTTGTCTGATATAAGTTATGATTACACAGACAATGTCAAACTCGCTGTATATTGAGAACTGTACTTCAATTATATTTGGTTTGAAGATAATCACTTCATTTTCATGTTTAAAATCAGATTTATAAGGCCTTTGAAATACTGAAAGCCCTTGGAAAGTATTCGGCAAGTATTTTTCCAGAGTACTTTCAGCATTTCAAAGACCCTTAGTATAAGTAATTGTAAAAGCCAAACCAGAGAGTTTGACATTGTCAGGTGTAATCATCACTTATGTTAGACAACATTTCCGTCTTGATCTACAGTACCCGCCAAAAGTTTCAATACCGGTACAACTGTTGAAAACTGTGTTTAGTAACATTTTACAGCATTTTATGCCAAGTACAAAAACCACATTATGCAACCAATATATTCAATGCATGTCATAGAAATGTCCTTGAAACTTCAGAAATGTCTCTTTTTTTTCATTCCTCAAAATAGCCACCTCTGGCTTTATATTTAAAAAAAAAAGTAGCCTCTGAAGGTCACACACGTTTTAAGAAGCGTACAATGATTACAATATTGTATTATGTAACAGATTATTTGTAATAGACCTTTATCATGGTGCATCCATCTTTGTCTTGTTCCCCATAGTACATGTACGTGTCGGGTACGATCAGTGCGTCTGCGCGATAGCGCGTGTATCTGTGCGATAGCACGTGTATCTGCTGTTGAGAATCACTGCATGCCTGCTCTCTTGATCGCGTAACGCCTGTGCCATTGTGATGCACACAATGAACAATTTCAAAACGTGACCAAACTATTTTTTTCTGCAAGCCTCGCTTTGGTAACGTTCATTTTAATAGGGGAAAAGGGGAGATGGCCGCACCGTGGTAAAGGTCTATAGGTTCTTTTGCATGTGTTCCGACTGTTCTCTGATTTTCTGAGGTCCCTGGAGCGTGTCCAAAATCACTTTGTACTAGCTGACTGCACAGTATTGGCACCATGCAGATAGCTAGATCTAGTCTATATTTGCCTTTATTGCATACACAACTGTTGTAAAATGGCAAAAGGACCCCAGTTGAGTAAAGAAAAGGGCAAGCTGTGATTACTCTACGAAATGAGGGTCAATCTTACAGACACATTGCAAATAGTAATACATAGTTTTCAACAAGTGTACTCAAACTTTTGGCTGTTACTGTACGTACACCAGTCTTGAAACTGTGTGAGTTTACATGTAATATTTAGCCTACATGTAGACTTAAACCGGACATAAACTACATTTAAACCAGTCATAGACTCGGGTTTAATTTAAACTAGCCTTCAGAAGACAGGCCAGTGTAGTTAAGGTGAAAAGGGTAGTTTGCTAAATGCAAAGGCATAACACATAAATGTGGCTCCTATCCTTGGGTAATCCAGGCTTGGGATTTCACTAGTTGCATTATCACGATTATAACTGCAGGTATATACCTCTGCATTTCATCCTCCTTCGGCTCGAATCAATTTGTGCTTTTGAAGTCGGCCCCACTCAAAACCATCTTGGCTACCAGAGAGTTTGAAGTTGCAATTATGGTCTCATAATGAAAACTTTAGTATATACATGTATGTCTCCTAATTTTTGGGAGCAAGACGCTGCTCGGGTGCTGCTCTTTTTGTTGAATGTGCTTTAAATGCCTACCCAAAACATAATTTTTAGCATAGCCAGGGACTAATTATTGAAGAGACCACTTGTTTATGTGGTTTAAGATTACTTACAAACGGGCGTCACTAAACTCGTATTGTCATTAAGTTCTCTAGTTCGGTGAGCCATATGCACCTGTTATGGTTTGTGCCCTAACCTATAATGGTTTGTGAAACCTACATGTATAATGGTACCATTATAGGTTTTACAAACCATAGGTTTCACAAACAATTGTAGGTTTCACATCGGTAAATGGGGAAGAATTTCTTTAATGACACCTAACTTAATTTTACCTTAAATAGGTTTCACAAACCCTAACCCTCAATAGGATTTGCACGGGTTTGGGAATCGTGGACCTGGAGTGAATCATGAACCTATTGTCTGTCTTTTGTTCACGTCTACGATTTGAATGCGTATATAAACGCACACACACGTGTGTAAAACTCCTTCCATAGTGGACCGGCCTCCTATTGTTCCTCTTTTGGACTTTTTGCCGACTGCTGTAATTGCATGGTTTTTATACTCAATTTCCAATCATGGACATCTTGACACTTGTGAACACTAATGTTCCCTATTGTTTAATGTCCCTCATTGAATGTAGAAACACAATACTTATAATAAATTCTGTTCCTTGTGCCATATGTAGGTCCAATTCCAACCTTTTGTCCGGAGGACCCAATTTTGTGGCCTGATGTTGGACGGACAACGGTGGAATCTCACTTTTCACCAGTTGGTGGTGCAGTGGTTTCCTGTGACCACAGCCCAGGAATTGGCCCCAGCATGACCGAGGTTTCATGTACTGCAGCTGGTCCTGTAGCTAGCCCAGTACCGGTATCTTCTTCAATAACCTGCACGTTTATGGTTGCAAATGGTAAGTTAAAGGCAAATTAAGGCCTGTTTACACTCGATTTGCCTTTGCTGAATCAAAATTGGCAATTTGCAAAAAGGCGAGTTGAAGCTGGGTAGGCGCCAAGTGTTCATCGCAAAAGGTAAATTTAAAAAGGTGAGTCAGACACAGGTCTGATTCGCCTTGTTCAAGTCGCCTTTTGGTTAGGATTGAAACCCACAATTGTCAAGATTGCTTGTACTTTTTAGTGTACCGGTAAACGCTACCCAAAAACAGATTCGGCAATTTGAGCGTGCTATGGGCAGTGCATGCCCACAGTGTGGTCCATTTATTCGTCCACTCATCAGGCGCCAGTTCGGCAACACCTAACAGCTCGCGCATGCGCTGCGGTCACAGTTAGCGGTGACTTTTGTGATTTCTGAAGAGGGGTTGAAGCCGAATCGAGGTGTGTAAATTTGGCAAATTCTCAGTTTTGCTCCACCTTTGCCGGTTCGAGTATAAACATGATATTACATGATTGGAGAACTTTTAAAGGCATGAACAACAACATTACATAACCAAATTAATGTTGATAAACTCCTTTGTGGAAATTTCAGCTATATAAATACAGTAGTACAGTATTACTGTATTATACTTCAGAAAACCTTCAAAATCCATGCTGGTTTTTGTGTTAAATGTATGGTAAAAAAAAACGTTTGCAATCTTTTTTTAAAGAAGCACCTTCATTTAGCAATTTCTCCCTTAAGGTACATGTACCTTTTTACAGGGGAAAAATCATGTGGTGTTTGTTACCGTCGCTATCAACACTTTTAGTCGGGTTTTTCTTGTCAGCTCGTGAAGTAAAATTTTGGCTTTCTACAAATGATGTAATAGGGCTTTAGTTTAAAGTACAGAGAAAAACATTATTTCCTCTAAATATGAAGGGAAAGAAATTAGCAGAGGACCATCATTATTTCACAGACCTTTGTTAAAATAGACAGCCGAAGTGTGACGTCATCAAATTTTCTTTTTTGCATTTCAGCATTTTCATGACCATATTTCGGTAGAACATGATGAAAAACCCTCACACATCAAATTTGACATGAATTGGTTCGTGGTGGCCCGAGATATGGCCGCATGAATACCTAATTATCCCCATTGAAATCAGTGTAAATTGGCCTGGATCGTAACTTTTGGAACCAGGCCAATTTACACTGATTTCAATGGGGCTAATTATGTATTCATGCGGCCATATCTCGGGCCCCACTGAACCGATTCCCACCAAATTTGGGCTGTGGATGTTTTTCATCATGCTCCACCGATACATGGTATCCAAAACGCTGAAATGTAAAAAAAGTTTTTTGTGACGTCATCGCTTCTGTACTCTATTGGGTTTCCATCAAATCTGCACTTTAGTACTTGTAGGTCTACTGATGATTGTTATTAAAAACATTTTAAAGAAAAATTTGACTGTTAATATTGATAAGAGTGACATCTTATATAGCGCGCATATCTGTCCTGCGGGATACCCAAGGCGCTTTACAATATCATAACCCTAGTCATTGGGCACAACTCCCTGGGGAGCATGCAGCCCTGGCAGCCTGACACAAGCGCTTAAATGCTGCAACCCTTGTAAGTCCCAATTTACTCCTGGGGAGTTATGGCAAAGTGCCTTGCCCAAGGGCACACGCACCATGGTAACAGCTGGGAATCGAACCCACGACCAAGGAATTAGACACTCTTTTGAGTTTAATGCACCAAACCGCTCAACCATATGTTACGCTTTCCAAAAAACAAGGCTAGTTTACTGATGAACACCCATGACATGATATTGCATGTCTTTCTTCTAAACAGATTCAGTACTCGGTAACGGGACATACGGGTTTCCAATTGGCGCGACTGACGTTACATGCAACACTACCATTATGCCCGGTGTATCAAATGTTTGCATGTTTCAAGTTAAAGTGGGTAAGTAAACTGTTTATTTTTTCTTGTCTTTTCAGTGCTTTCCTGAATTTGTCATTTTTCCGTTAAATCGGCAAGATTTACCTCCCTTTCTTATACAACATCCTGAGATCTCAGGGAATTTCCACTCTGCTGTTACAATCCCCTGAGGAAATCCACGCAAATCTGTGAAGTTAGGCGGCTGTTACGCTTAGCGAATGCACACATGGGTCATTTTGATGTAATTTAATCAATTTGGTCATGTTATACTGAAAAGAAACCATTTCTATGCTTTCAAAAAATTTGATTGGGTTTTTTCCTTTTTTACTCCGCAATTGTTCAAGTTAATAACAGGAATGCATGATGACAAACGTGAATGGAACAGAATGCCCTGTTGGGTTTAAATACATGTACATGTAGCAGCCAATCACCAATGCAATTACGGCCAGTGCAACTGAGTATTACACTGTACTGTGTAAACTTACATACCTGTACAATCTACGTGCGTGTATTTGAATGCCCACAAAGTACTGCCAAGCGTCCTAATGGGCCCAGAGTGGCGACAAGATTTCTGTCGCTGCTTCCACAGCGAAATGGGGTGTATTTCAACAGGGCCTCAGGACGCACGAGTAGGAGAGTGCGTTAAAGAGGACTGTAGCAAGAGGATGATTATACAATGGAACACTGCAATGCAAACAATAAAAAGCAAAATGTTAATATTTGTAGTCTCTTAACATACCTTATCAACTCAAAGGAATTTTTCTCACATTCCAGAGAAATCCGCATAATATTCAATTTGGACTTGTGCAGTTGAATACAGAATTCGCATATTTGGCCAAATCTTTCGGGTCTTCCCATAAAACAATAATAGCCAATTTTGATATAAACATGTATTTTAAAGCCTGGCGCAAACGGGAGGCAAAAACACACAACAAAAATGTTTTTCTCGTGACTTTGACATTCGTCTGCGTTACCCCAAAACAAAAAAACACTGTTTCGCGAAACAAACAGTGCTTGTTCTGCGAAACATGTTTTCATCGAAACAGACATTTCGGTCTACCATCTGTGGTACTTGTTTCGATACTGGAGAAATGACGACTTGGCGATTACCAATCATCGATTGTATTCCAAATCACTTGGTATCAATATTTCATGTGACTGTACTACTTTATTGTCGCCGCTGGCGGCGCTGTATCCGTTTCGGTGGCATTTCCGTTTTCCATTTGCGGGCTGGATACACAAAATGCGAAACGGGGGGTAAAAGAACTTGTTTTGTGTTTTGTTTGCGTTAAGAATAGGTCTACCATCTTTTTATTCTTTCTAGGACCAACGTTCAAGACATCGTGTCCCAGTAACCAAACTGTGCTTCCTGAAATTGGAGAATCCATGGCCAGTGTTCCCTTTACGACCCCTACCGGTCAAATTGATTCAAATGGTGTCGCTGCCACAGTTTCGTGCAATTACGAATCGGGTGACAAGTTTCCAATCGGCGTGACAATTGTAACATGCACCGCTACTGATGTTGAAACCAATCTGACAGCTGATTGCATGTTTGAAGTTCAAGTTGGTAAGTTAACGGTATTTTTTTTCTTGTCTTTTATGTGGGTTGCTTGATTTTTAAAAAAAATGTTTGATCAGCCGAAATTAAATGTTAATGCAGATGGCTGTTTATGTTTTTGGTCAGTTTAAAGATAGTATACATGATTGGTAAACTGTGTGATTGAAGATATGCATGATTAAAACCAACCTGAGCAAAAACCAGCTTCGTACTTCATCTAACTTTTGAGAAAACAGTAAAAAAAGGGTTTGCAGTCATTTCGCCCCAAAACCACTTCGCCCCGAACTATTTCGCCCTGAACCACGGCCTGTGCACGAAGTGGTTTTTGGGCGAAGTAGCATTTGGGCGATGTAGTGTTTGGACTAAGTGATTTGGGACGAAATGGCACTCGGGCGAAGTGGTTTGGGGGCGAAATTGCACTTGGGCGAAATGGTTTTGGGGCGAATTAAATTTTCGTCTCACGAGACGAAAAATAATTGTTTTACTCATTTCTCAAAGACTATAGCACTTCAGACAAAAACAAATTCAGGGGAAGTTTTCTACGGTCATCATGTTTATATTGTGTAAGTTAGGTGTAAATCTGTGAACATTTCTGATTTTCGGGATACCAAAAAGGTAGTAGCCTTTAAAGCGAAATGGCTATAGTAAGTTTATTAAAGGCAGATTCAACTATTGGGAAAACTGTTACAAATGGTGTTATCTCCATGTTTCTTTCGAAACATCTCCATGTTTCTTTCGAAACGGGCCTAGTTTCTTTCGAAATGCATGTGCACACACAATTTTATTTTCAGTTATCATTTTTAATTTTTTTCTAAATACAATCTTTGGCGGAATCATTGCATTAATTGGACAGATGGAACCACATCTGGGTCATTCTATAAATTTGGGGTCCAATTTTTCTGTCCCTGTTACATCTGACATCTTGTAAAATGTTGTAGTTTGTAAATTCAGGACATATTCTTTAAATGCTCTCTATTTCAAAGAGTGATTACAGGTACTTAAAGTACAATTCATAAAAACATGTTTTGAAGGCATTTTTAATGATACTTGTATGGCAAATAGCAGTATGTCAGGTGTAACGGGGATAGAAAAATGTCACACGTTGGACCCCAAATTTATAGAATGACTGTTCTACCTTCTATTTGAATAAGGTCTTTCCAGTCAAATTAGCTATAAAATGGGTGTAGGCATGCAACCACTAACGGGTACCTAAACATCTTGTCTTAATTGTTCCCTAAAAGGACCAGCATTTGCAACATCATGCCCAAAGGTTATAACCGAAACACCTCTACCGGGTAACACAGAGGTAGCAGTTAGATTTGATCCGCCAGCTGGTGCAAACGATTCAACTGGAGTTGCTGCTGATGTAGCCTGTAAACTCTCTTCCGGATCAAGCTTTCCATTTGGCGTGACAAGCGTCGCATGCACTGCTACTGATGCTAGGACCATGCTGGAAAATTCCTGCTCCTTCGAGGTTCAAGTTGGTAAGATGCTGGGAGAAAAATGTATTTTCCACATCCTTGGAATAATTTTACCTCAAATTAACTTATTTGACTAAGGAAAGGCATTTTTCTCTTGATTTCTCTGCCTCACGTGAGGGACGGAATTGGATCATGCTCTTCATTCATCCAGGTCCAAGTCGATATGTTTGAACAAAGTGATTCCCACAGCAATGAAATGTGGCATTTCCTGTTTCTGGGAAAATGCTGAAGTAAAAGGGGTCTCGGACACTTCAGGCAGAGTGGTGCACCCAGCTCTTACGGAAGCTGGTGCAGTCAGCCTTGCCACAAGAGGTGTTCATACACGTTACTGACCAATCAAATTTGACATCTCTCCTCGATCTTTCAGTCAGAGTAAAATTTGTGGTTTTTTTTTTGTGAACTGTATAGTTCCAGCATTCGAAACAGGTTGTCCAGACGACAATGTTCTGTTGCCCAATGATGGACAGACGATGGTAGAATTGAATTTCACGTCCCCGACCGGTGCTATTGACTCAACGGGAAATGCATCGATGGTCACATGCGACAAAAACTCGGGAAGTAGTTTTAAAATCGGCGAGACATTGGTTACGTGTAACGCTACTGATTCCGGGACCAGCCTGATAAATACCTGCACGTTCACGGTTCGAGTTGGTAAGTATAGGCCCATAGAGAAAATCTCCACAAATTTGGTAGAGTAAGAATTCCTTCAACATAACACTCGAGCAGGTTTTCACATTAACATAGGGTACCGAGGCCAATGGCTTCATTTCCGATCCTACTAAGTTGGCCTCAATGCCCCTTCAAGATATACACTTTTTGAGGCCATGCAACTTGGCCAGCATTTAATTTTCATGAAGCATGTGTACACTACAACTAGCACACAATTGGAAAAAAGTTGGCTTTGGGCCCCCCCCAGTTGGCCTCGGTGTCATTTCAAAATGCAGACAAAAACAATGCCAGAGTGACCTGTCCCATATTTGTATAACGTCAAGGCCTTACACGGGTCCCCTTACACTACTCACAATAAGTTAGGGATATTGTGGGGTGAATGCAGATATTTAATTATAGGTATGCATTCCTCTTGAATGATTTTGTATATGATTAGAAAATCTAGCAATCTGCAAATATGACAGACACACCTTGTCACAGGAATAGGTGAGAACGGTCATTTAAAGCAAGTTGGATTTTATCACACATCCTTAATCACACACATGGAAATAACTCCATTTATAAAGGGGTGTTCACACTATCGCGGAAAATTGGCTTTGTGCGCACCTGTGCCATTGGTTTGTAGAGGAGAGCTGATTTTCTGCTTGTGTCGCCGTTTGAGCGGGGTCAAAGTTCAAATTTGAAGCCAATGAAGTATCAGAGAAGCCCCAAGTTTCCAGGGTAGAATTTTCTACTTTGGAAAGATCGGCGATTGGGAGCTCATGCAATGCGGTAAGGCATAAAAAAAAAATATGTTATGTTGGCGTAACCCGACCGACCCTAAAAATACGGCCGACCCTGGATATTTTTATTTTTTTCAACGGAAGAAATGAGTTATAAATACGTTTGAAACCATTTCTGACCGTTTCTCATTGTTGTATTGACTTGTCTGACGCTGGCGCGCGTGGAACTTTGGAGTGCACATTGTTGCACCAACGATCGAACATGCAGCGGAAGATTGCGCAGGCTCTACAACAATGTACATGTACATGTACAGGTGTGATATCGATACGGAGATAGATGCACCAAGTATACATTGTACATGTATAGTCACGTCCCCGACTCCCACTCAGAGAGCAGCCTCACGCTCGCTGAACCGAAGGAGCTAGCTCTACATGAAAAATATGGTAGCCTCGTCCTAGACTGTTGCACGGCGCGGACAGCTACATACAATATTTAAAATATTTAGCTATTTATTTTGTGAACGTCCCTCAACAGTTTTCCAATCCTGTAATCTATCTTTATTAAGCCAATTAAGATGCATTTCATGACATTTGCATTCATATTGTTTTTTTAAATTTGTACCTAGGACCAGCATTTAAGACACCATGTGAGAACCATGGAACAGTGTTCCCCAAAGTTGGAAATTTGACGGTGGAAGTTCTGTTTAAGCTCCCTACTGGTGAAGTTGATTCAAATGGTGACCCTGCCAAAATTTCATGCAGTTACGAACCAGGTTACGAGTTTCCAATTGGCGTGACTGACGTTACATGCAATGCTATTGATTCTGGAACCAGTCTAATGAATACTTGCATGCTTCAAATTCCAGTTGGTAAGTAAACCTAGTCTAAGTAAGGCTGCATCCGAATTTGTGGCTTTGGCTGTTGCTATGTCGTTGCTATGGGTGGACAATGAAAGTCCTTAGAAACAGCATAGCAACAGCCGCAGCCACAGCCAAAGCCACTAATTCGGATCCAGCCTTACTTAGATCCTGCATATTGGCAAAAGAGTGTGATGTCAGTTGCTATGGTAACTGGGTCTAAACATTCAAAAGTAATCTGCAATTAAGTGTGCAAAGAAACAGTTCAGTGGTTTGTAATGTAGACCCCAGTAACCTTAGGCCTTTTCACAGGACATCAAAGACAGAATTTAAGAGTGGAGATTGTTTACTTTGTGATTACACAGTCGGGTGATTTGATGTACTTTCAAATGACACAGCGAACAATCACTGGCGTTCCTTGAGACAAGAATGCTTTGTCTGCTGGTCGCTGTCAGACCATTGATTATGCACATAAGTGCTGCTGGTATTGGCAGCCAAAAACCTTCCTCCATGCAAAAACTGCCGGTGAGTCGAATTCCATTCGAAAAACAAGACTTAGTGCTACAATGGAGTTGTCCACCATCCAGTTAAAAACTCATAAACAGTGACATTTTCACTTCAGTACTCTATGCATAGTTCCGACCTGTCAATCAACCGAACCCGGTGACCAATCACAACAGAGCTAGCAGAGATCACCCACATAGGTCAAAGTGCAATGTTTGCAACAACATCACGCGATGTTCTGCCCCATACAATTTGTACAGTGTTGTATGCGATGATCCGGGTGAATTTTTGGTTTCAAAGCCGGTCGTTTCGTTGCTTTCCGTTGAAGTTCCCATTGCTTTGTGCGTTGTGTGTCGCCATTTTGATGATAGCGTGTGAGCCGTAGCAACAATATCCAAGGGGGCGGGGTTAACTGGGCAAAATCGGAACTATGCATTCCACGCCAAAGTGGACATGACTGCCAAAATTTCAAATTAATTTAACAAGAGGTTTTTTCTCTAAGAATTTCCATTTTGCTTGTAGGTCCAACATTCGACAGAGGTTGCCCAGCTGACATTAGGGTAACTCCAAACCCAGGCGAAAACGACAAAAATGTCATGTTTGATCCTCCAATCGGTGCTCTCGATTCGGACAATGTCACTGCTGAGGTAACTTGCAGCCATCAGTCTGGTGACAACTTCATGTTGGGTACTCACCGTGTAACTTGCAATGTGACTGATTCAGGAACCGGATTCGTTGGAATGTGTGGCTTCAATATCAATGTTGGTAAGTGCAACTGCTACATGTTTTGTTCAGGCACGCAGCGCATACTGTGAGCCTGCAGATTTCCACATTCAAAAATTTAATCATTGGTTTATTCAAAATTATGATTGGTCTTCGACCCACAACCAAATAATGGTGTTTTATGTACGTCTTCTTGTGGTACGTATGATAGATTATTAGCATGAATATACCTAAAATATGATTAACAAAATATGTTTCTGGGGAATCCTGCCTCTCTTTATTGGTAACAGTTATTTGTGACCCACAAATTTTCGGCAGATCCACGCTCATTAAAATACAAAAACACAATGGAAATTCCTGGTGGTGCCCAGATACTGACTGGAATATCTGTGGTCCGCTTGGAATTTCCATTGTTTTAATAAATGCGGATCCGCCACATATTTCTTCTTGTGGTTGCTACAAGCCTGCATGACTTAAGGGTCTTTTTTTTGCAGAGAGGGTCACATTTGTTTCATTTCAATGGTGATTTGTCACCATACAAAACATTGTGTTCATTACTTTACTTATTTGCACACCCATGCAACACCAAGAAAAAAATTGTGTTCTTTGGAAAACCTGAGGGGTATAACTGCTTTGCCTCGAAGCTCGGCTGGTGGAGCATCTGCCTGGTGTGTCAGGGGTCTTGGGGAAACCTGAGGGGTATAATGCTATGCCTCATAGCTCAGCTGGTAGAGCATCTGCCTGGTGTGTTAGAGGTCTTGGGGAAACCCAAGGGAGTATACCACTGTGCCTGTTAGCTCAGCTGGTAGAGCATCTGCCTAGTGCCCACAGTGTCAAAGGTCTAGGATTCGAATCCCATTGAGGACCTTATTGATTTTTTTCTCATCCCATGTTTGGTTGTTTTGTCTATCTCCATCATCGTGCTTATTTTCACTTGTTTTCATATTTCCCACAGAATGTGATCCCTGTAAGAATGGTGGTACTCTGCACGAAAATTACTGCTCATGCACGTGTCCAAATTTATACACAGGGGACTTTTGTGAAGGTACGTTTTATTTTATTCCTTGAAATATTATACATGTATTACAAGATAAAGGTAGTATACTTGTTTGGTAAACTGTTAAAAACGGCATGATTTCCACTGGTAATTAAAAGCATAGGTCGAAAAAACTACCACATAGATCTACAGTAATACTTCAGAAAACCTTAAAAATCCAAGTACGGTTTTTGTGCATGAATGAATGGCTCCAAAGATCGCCTGTAGCTGGTGGTCGAGTGGTTAAGACGTCTGCCTTGTTTGCAGGAGGTCGTTGGTTCGAATCCCACCTGAGCACGCTATGAAGTTTTTCATAGTGTCTCAGGAAAGCACTGAGTCAGTGCTAATATACGTCGGTTAAGGGCAAAACAAACCCTAATTAACAATTTAAATTTTGCTATTTTTTTATCTAACAAATATTGAATTATTCTTTTGCATGTATGCAGAATGTTTAGAAAGCATCCGCTGTGAAAATGATGGGACGTTGAATAACTCTACATGTCAGTGTGAATGCTTGAGCCCCTGGGCTGGTTCACATTGCTTGGGTAAGGTCTGAAGGCCCGTCTACACGGGCCAATATTTGCTGGCCAACAAGGACCCACATGAAGTTGGAACTTGCTGGGTAGTACCGTGCGAACCAACATGTGTTCCAGCATATCTTGACCGCAGTTGGTTGCTGCCTTCACATGACAGGCGTTCTAATCTGCTATTGGCCAGTTTCTCCAACAAGCTCCAACAAAGTCGGGCAATAGGAACATGTTCATACATGTTCCAACTAGTTGGATGTTGTTGGACGCTGTCTGGAGTGACGTCCACACCATCCAACTTTTGGTCGGCCGACATCGTCAGACCTTGTTGGCCAACAAATGTTGGTTCATGTAGACAGGCCTTGACACTCACAAATATATCTAGAAGATTACTTTGTTATAACAGGAAGCTTGTATTATCAGGAATACACATTAATTCAGAACAAGGATGAGACCCAAAACATTCTTTTTTGTAGCGGTAATACTGATTATTATATAAAATAAAGCTTTTGTGGATACCGTCCGTTTCTGATACTGTGCAGCACAGAGCCCCAATGTGTGTCCACGCTGGGTGCACTAAAGCACACGCGTACACGCGCGTCATGCATCGAGTAAATGCTTTGTGCATGTGTGCAACGTGCGCGCGAGTACGGTATCAATAAAATTCTGTACAACAGTAACAAAAACGCATGTAGTTGTAAACATTGCAAATGAACTGAAGTTTTCAACACCAAACAGATAAAAATCTTGCGGAAATCTTACAAAACAAAGAAGGTACAAGCTTCATTTTATATAATAATATTGGATGTCTTTTCGGGTGATATGAGAATATACCGCACTCGGTATATAAAGGCAGCACATATCTATAAATGAATTTTGGGGAACTACCCTGCAGACATTTTAGCTATACATAGATCAGGGGTGAGATTTGTGCAGTGTGCGGCTTTTGCGATGCGGCAAGCAGTAGGCAACGAACCGAAAAACCCTCCACTTTCGCTTCATCGTCTTTAACAATCGATGTTGCCTAAATTCTTTTTAATATCCACATTTGTACTTAAGATAAATATTTTAAACAAAACTGGTTCTTTTGATACCTGGTTAAAATGTTTTTGACATTGCAATTTGCACGATGGTACTGTTTGAAATGATCCCAAAAGTTAAAATCTTCGTGGTCTCTACGTCTCTCCGATTCCCCGCACCCTCCCTCTCCCCCAAGGAAGCCACGCCCCTTCCGGAATTTTAGTTTTTCTCCAATCTCACCCGTGATAGATGCATCAATGGGGCACCATGGCCGAGCGGTATGGCGTGTTGAATCCAAGACACTGGTCAATCCACAGGTCGTGGGTTCGAATCCCATCCCGGCTTGTCCATGGTGCGTGTGCTCTTGGGCAAGGCACTTTGCCATGAATTGCCTCTCTCCACCCAGGAGAAAATGGGTACCTGTGAGGGTAGAGAAAGCTAATGTGTTTGATTAGTCCCTGTGCGCATAAACTGCACGGGACTGTATACTCCCCAGGGAGCTGAGAAGGATTAAGGAATGATATTACTGAGCTCAATGACCAGGGGTAATAATGCAGAAAGCGCATTGAGAGATCCATCGGATCTGTAATGCGCTATATAAGAACTGTCTATTATTATTATTATTATTATCAATTGATCACTCTCAAATGATGTCACTCCCTACAAATTTTCACGTGCATCAGGATCTTGAGCATCAGCTGCGCCGTAATTCGAACAAATTTAGAGCAACACGTGCACGTGTTTGGAACAAATTCCAGGATGTGCGTACGCGTACATGATGACGTTTAATACGCAGTGGCATTTTTTTCTACAAAGATGGCGTCTGTGAGAGTGGTCAATTCTTCAGAAAACCTTTAAAAAACTGTCTCAAGAAAACCAATTCTGAACAAAAGAGCAACAACACTCCCGGAAAACAATCTAGTAATCGTATTAACTTTGTTTGTTTGCCAGGTTGTTTACCGTGTGAGATTGATGAGTTACCTCAGAACACCACGACATGCGCATGTGACTGCCCGAACATTTACCTTCCACCATTGTGTAAAAGTAATGACAATTGTAAAAAAAAACATTGCTATTGACAATTCATAAATACCTTGGACAGTTTACGCATCCCTATTGGCTGAGAGCACGTCACGTGGGCAGTCTTAAATTAGCGATAAAGAATAGTGATAATGCCCGGCTGGCTGTCCAGCGTTTGTGCCCTAGTCAGCGCGTCATATGGAACACGCACATGCACAAACAAACTGAAAGCAAATTGAAAGACTGAAAGCAAATTGTGCACTTATATCCAGTCGTGTGCGTGCGCGAGCAACACGCCTACGTTACGCGTAACGCGCGCGATCGAACAAAAACAACATCACGCACAGCTCGCAGTTGTACGAACGCCGTGTTGACACTAGACTGTAGGCATAGGAAAGTGAATGCAAAACATGGCAAAACGACGAGCTAATTTTAGTGATTTTTTTTCGATTTACACGAAAAGGTATTTATGAATGGGATTAAAAGTAGATTTGGCCAATCTTAAACAACCCGTTTAAAACCAGCTAGGGGTCCTGGGCACTGATAATGCCCTCGCCTGGCGGCTCGGGCATTATCAGTGCCCAGGACCCCTAGCTGGCTTTAAACGTGTGTTTAAGTTTGGCCAAACCTACTTTTAACCCCTAAATTGCAAATTGGCACAAGCAGCCTCGTTTCAGATGCTGAGCCATTGGGCCGAATACATACAAACTAGCAATTGCTTATAAGAAGAAGCACCGAGCAAAAACACAAGCTCATCAAGCAGAAGCAAATGCAAAAGCAATGCATAGTTCCGATACTGCCCAGTTAACCCCGCCCCCTTGGATATTGTTGCTGTGGCTCACACGCTATCCTGCAAAATGGCGTCACACAATGCACAAAGCAATGGGACTTTCAACGGAAAGCACAGATTCATTGGAGAATACTCAAAGGTATTCATGTTTCAGGGTCAACAGTTATCTTAGAACACACCGAGTAAAGGGCCAGTAATACAGGGATATCATATCATGAAATACGTGCTTTCGTACCTTTGAACATGCTTTGAACAACGAAACGACCGGCCTTGAAAACAAAAATTCACCCGGAACATCGCATACAACACTGTACAAATTGTATGGGGCAGAACATAGCGTGATATGTTGTTGCAAACATTGCACTTTGACCTATGTGGGTGATCTCTGCTAGCTCTGTTGTGATTGGTCGGCGGGTTCGGTTGATTGACAGGTCGGAACTATGCATTGCTTGAAAACATATTCTAAACCCTTTGCTTTGGCTGAGAGCTTTTTCTTAGGCTTCCTCAGCAATTGCTTGGGGGATCTGAACAATAGCGCTATTCATCAAGAGGCACGCATGTAATGTAACGGCTTTGTATAGATGGATGGGTTTGCTTTTAATCCTCATCCGGGGTATCCTACCATTCTCAGGCATAATTAGCAGTTGCTAGTTTTTATGTATTCGGCCCATTGTATTACGTCACACTTCTTTTTATTTGTAAATTTTATCACAAAAGAGAGCACTGCACTCTTTGATGACAGTTTCAGGGATGCCAGTCTTCCGGCTATAGCCGGAATTCCGGCTTTTTCTTATTTTGGAAAAATAAATCCGGCAAAGCCTTATTTTTCCAGGCCGGAAAAGTAAACGGCCGGAAAAAAAAACGTGGAAAATTGTCTCACCTACTGATCAACGATGTCCGGATATGCCATGTATGTCATGTATGTACAGCCTATGTACATGTATGTACACGCACATAGCACGTTTTGCCAATGATTTGCACACATGCAGTATGTCTGTATCCCGGCCACAATCATTCACGGCTAAAGTATTGCGAAACCAGACTATCGATCAGAAGTACATAGAGGACGCTGTATCCATACTGCAGTGGTTAGATCACATACTGACATATCCATTGCATTGCACTCGTACTGTCAATGTACATACTGTACAGTATACTGTGCTGGCGAGTCCATGTGCACACATACATGCAGTTATGATAGTGGATTTTTCCCTGCAATTTGAAATTCCGTAATAGAGACCAATCCATTTCCTCATTTTATGTAGGCCGCCACAACTGAGGTGCTTGCGCATATACTGCCCGTTTTGTACGGATTCCACACGGTATAGAATCGTGTCGTCACTGCGAACTGACGCGCAGTGATAATATTTTGATAGATGCATTATAAATGCTCTGTTATTTTTGAAAAAATATTTTACATCTCTCCTTGATCTTGCCGTCATAATATTGTTTGCGTGCCTTTTTTTTAATAGTATATTTTTAATAAGCTCTCTTTGTATTATTTTTTTGCAGAGTGTAAAAAGTGTGAAAACGGTGGCAAGTATCAAAACGAGTACACCTGTGCCTGCGAGTGTCCAAACCTATACATAGGACGCCTTTGTTCAGGTAAGCGCAAACGCATTCCAATACAGAAAACATCACCTTTGTTTACCTACTTATGCATATTCATGCGCACGCGCAATACCTCGCTGAAAAGATTTAGCACAATAGCTCACCCACGGTCCAATGCATGCCCCCATAGTATATAATGGTCAGAAAGCCACCGTCCTCTCATAGATTTTCAGCGCCGTGCAGTGCGGTCATCTTTCGCTGTGTTTAAATAAAAGTACTACAATATGGCGGAGTCTTCCCGCTCCAAACGTACTAAATCTACAACGTCTACACCCGCGGTTCAGCCATCGCTGCAACGCTCCAAGCACTCCGAGGTTCGACAGGCGACATCGGCAAACAATGCACATGTTCTTTTAGCCAGCGGAACCTCTACGGGGCCGACCCGTACCCGTATACTGTGCAACACCGGCACGGTACAGGGAGGAATACCGCACCCATTTGCCAGTCTGGACGACCACATGCGTGCGATGGAAGGAGGATATCCTTCACGGGGTGTTCCTGGTTCGCCTAATAATGGCCCGATCCATAACCCCGCTAGGTCACAGGGGCTCGGGGCACCACCACCACCACCACCACCACCATCAACATCGTTTTCATCGATTTTCACGACCAGCAATTTTCAACAACCTCCAGTGTTCGTACAGAGTGATTTTGGCTTGGTCCCTCGATCCTCTTGTTCATCGAGCGCCATGTTATCAGCTCATAACGTCCCTACTTCGCATCGTGACTACCCTCGTCAAGAATCTTATCCCGAACATCGGTTCCAGGATCACTACCGCCACGGCCGGGATTATTTTTCTCGACATTTTTCACGATCTCGTTCACGATCTCCACATCGTTCCCGGCACAGATCTCGTTCACGATCTCGATCGCGGCGCCGTTCCGGGCATCGATCACGTTCACCCATACGTCAACGTGTGCACTCTCCCATGCGAAGACACTCCTATTTCCGACACTCCCGAAGTCGTTCACCATCGCCTGTGGAAGTTTTTGATCGTTCCAGATCTTCTTCTTCACTTGTTTCGTTGACATCTAATCCAGCACATGAGGAAGATATTTCTGTTCTGCAACGAAGTAGAATTGTGATGCCAGCGATTAGCTACGCTTTGGATTTTCCTCGACTACCACCTGTGGAAATTTCTCGTCCATCTTTTCGCAGGGGCACGGAATCTTCAATTTCTCCCAGACAGGAATTTCCCGTGGATAGTTTTTGTGCGAACATCATGGAAGATGCCTTTGCAACAGTTCAGGTAAAGCAGTCTATTCCTTCAGTTAAACCATATGAAAAGGACATGTTTCTCAGTAATGCTACAGACGAAGGGAAGTTCTTTTCCACTCCTACCATGTCTTCAGAGGTCAAAGATACACTCAGACGGGAAAACTCTCAGTTCAAGAAGAAAGTTTTTGATGACGCAACAAGACGCTTAGATCACCGTTTAGGTCTCCTCGATTCCCATTTGCGGTTCGGCGCCAAGATTTCATCTTATTCCATTCTGCTTTCGGATGCCCTTGCCCGAGCACAAGAAGACCCATCTCAGTTTGACGCTACGGTACTACCGGAGATGTTCAAGTTTATGGATGATTGCCTCGGCTTATGTCTTCGGGAGTTTTCATTGGGTTCTGCTATGACCACCCTCTTACGTCGTTCCCTAATTCTGGACCATCTTCGTTGGCCGTCCATTGGCTCCAGGGAAAGAATGGAAGGTCTTCCTCTCACAGGCAACGATTTCTTCGACGGGAAATTCAATGAGGTTCGGTTGCAGGAAGCCAAGCGCCTGAAAGCGGAGGAAAAGTTGGATTTGCGACAACCGCATCGCCCCTTTTCTCCATCACGCCAGACACGCCAGGAAAAGCCCAAGACGTTTAGGCGACCAAATCAGTCTTATGGGAAGGTCCAGTTCAGAGCATCACGTCCTGCTTCTCGTTCATCAAATTTTATCCAGCCCACCAGAGCGACGTGTCCCTCTAAGCCCCGATGGACACGGGGTCATAGGGGCAAGTGACTACAACAAGGTTACTATCCCAGACATCCCGGGACCAGTGGGAGGGCGTCTTTTGAGTTTTCTTCATCAATGGCAAATGATCACATCAGACAGTTGGGTTTTACAGACGGTGTCCTCCGGCTATCACCTGGAATTTACCAGCATTCCGCCCGCTCTCCCTGCAGGTCGTCCCACTCCAGTACCCAGCAACAGGGCTCATCGGAAAATATTAGAGGACGAGATCAATTCCCTGGTAGAGAAAGGTGCCATAACTCCTCTCGAATTGGGGACTCTGGGGTTTACGTCGGTCTTCTTCCTTGCACCCAAGAAACCCAACAAGTGGCAACCCATCATCAACCTTCGCCCTCTGAATGTTTTCATCAAACCAAAACACTTCAGGATGGAAACATTGTCAACAGTACTTCAGTTTCCTCCTCGCGGTTGGTGGGCGACCTCCTTGGATCTCAAGGATGCCTAGCTGCACATCCCCATTTTTGTTCCTCATCAGAAATTCCTACAATTCATGTACAAGGGAACAATTTTCCAGTATCGTTGCCTTCTTTTCGGTCTGTCAACAGCTCCAAGGGTCTTTACGAGAGTAACCAAGGTTTACCTAGACGATTGGCTGATTGTGGGTCCATCACCCCAGGTTGTTCTTCAATCCCTGTATCAGACAGTCCATCTGACCACGCACTTGGGATTTATCATCAACCGGGGAAAATCATCACTGATCCCTTCTCAACGACCAACGTTTCTAGGGGCTGTTCTCGACACTACTCTAGGCAGGGCCACTCCTACCGAGGAGAGATGTCGGAATCTTCAGGAATGCATCCAGCTCCTCTTTTCAGTGGAGACTGCTCCAGCTCAGGCATGGCTTCGACTCCTTGGTCTTATGGCAAGCCTTGTCGACCTGGTTCCTTGGTGTCGGATGCGAATGCGCCCTCTCCAACTGCATACCCTCTTCCACTATCGTCCTCGGCTCGACCCAATGACGAAGGCAATTCCGGTCACCAGCTTTATTCGTGCTCATCTTCGCTGGTGGCTCCCCAAGGAAAACCTCCTATTGGGAACCATTTTCCCTCGACCCTCTCCTTCAGTAACCCTGACCACGGATGCTTCGGAGCAGGGAGGGGGAGCTCACTTGAACGACATTTATGTCACGGGAACATGGTCCGCACCGGAACAGCTTCTGCACATAAACCATCTCGAACTGTTGGCAGTTACGAAGTCGCTTCAGACCCTCGAGCCACATGCTCAGAACAAACATGTATTGGTGAGGTCGGACAATTCGACAGTAGTAGCCCTCATAAATCGCCAGGGAGGTACCCACTCGCCATCCCTCTGTTTGGCCACTTGGAAACTCCTGACATGGTACATCTCCAAGGATATGACAATCCCACAAGTTCTGTCAAAAATCGAGAAGGAAGTCTGCAGGATCATCCTGATTGCACCTTACTGGCCAAGACAGACTTGGTTCCCAAGGCTTCTGAGTCTGCTTATCCATCCTCCTATAGTGCTTCCAAAAAGGTTGGATCTTCTGGCTCAACCCAAATCCAAGATCCTACATCCAAACCCGGAAGCTCTTCATCTATCTGCATGGATGCTGTCAAGTCATCTTTCAGATCAGCAGGTCTTTCGGAAGACGCTTCTTCCGTGGCATCCCAAAGCAGACGGCAATCCACTAGACGTACTTACGATAGTCGATTACAGCATTTCGTCAAATGGTGCTCCTCGGAAGCTACAGATCCCTATTCTGCATCTGTAACGAAGTTGGGGGATTTTTTGATGCACCTTTTCAGCACAGGCCTCAAAATTTCCACTATAAAGGGATACAGATCAGCCATTGCTGTCCTTCACAAAGGTTTTCCGGATGGCTCATCAGTGTCAACCAATCCTGCAATTTCACACCTCATCAAAGGCATGTTTACTCTGCGTCCTGTCAAGAAATTGATACCATCTTGGGACATGGGCACTGTCCTCGTCCAACTAGCCAGAGCACCTTTTGAACCTTTAGGTTCTGCTTCACTGCACCAGTTGACTGTTAAAACAGTTTTTCTATTGGCTGCAGCTACGGCTCGACGCAGAAGTGAAATCCATGCTCTTTCTATTGACTCTGGCCACATCCGCTGGGAGCCAGGAGGTGTCAGGCTAATACCTCATGCGAAGTTCCTGACAAAGAACCAATCCATGGATTTTTCACCACCTGACATTTTTGTGCCAAGTTTGACATCTTTCTCTTCAGTGGAAGAGGATAAATGGTGGTGCCCTGTACGAGCCCTCAAGTTCTACATCGCTCGTACTCAGCAGCTGAGAGGCGACGTCAAGCAGTTGTTCATCACAACAATACGCCCACATCGCCCAGCCTCTGTGACCACGATCTCTCGATGGTTGTTGGCGGCCATTGGCCTGTCCCACCATCCTGGATCTCAAGTCAAGGCCCACGAGACTCGCAGTGCGACTACGTCCTGGGCTCATCTGCTTGGAGTGCCTATACCAGAGATTATGAAGGCTGCCTGCTGGAAAAACCCCTCCACATTCACTTCATGCTACCTCAAGGATGTGGTACAAGCGGAGGGCCGTATGGGAAGAAAAGTTCTCCAAACTACAGCTCGAGCAGCAGGCAGGAAAATGTCTTCAACTCCAACACCATCTCAATAATGGTTTGGACGTCTTTGGTATGTGACTAAATATTTCACTTGTTTGGTAGCTAGACCTACTGTATTAACGGGATGTTTAGCTGTTATACCTTTTCCATAATAACATGGATAATTTGGTTTTGTAACAGTACTGCCTATTTTTCATCGGCTAGGCTTACTGTATACTACTATAAGTTCTGTCTTTTTGCATGCCCCCTTCCCACCCTCTTTTGTGCATTTTTTACGGTGCTACTCTGCATAAGTAGGTAAACAAAGGTGATGTTTTCTGTATTGGAATGTCCTAAATCTTATGTGATTTTTGATTCCAATAAGAAAACTCACCTTTGTTTACCATCCCACCCTGTTAGAGCTACATCGTTCACTGGGAAAATCTATGAGAGGACGGTGGCTTTCTGACCATTATATACTATGGGGGCATGCATTGGACCGTGGGTGAGCTATTGTGCTAAATCTTTTCAGCGAGGTATTGCGCGTGCGCATGAATATGCATAAGTAGGTAAACAAAGGTGAGTTTTCTTATTGGAATCAAAAATCACATAAGATTTAGGACAATCATTATTATTGAAACCAAGGATTCCTCAAAAGTGCTTAAGACACTGTAGCTCGTAAGCCTGAATAAACCTTGGTCTTTCCACAGTAAAGGGGGCATTTTGGCAACGCAGACCATACTTTCGAGGAAATACCTTTGTCTGATCTCAAAATAAAAGGAATAAGTTTAAGTTGTTGTAAAGAGATAACTTAAGCCCAACAAGAGTTACAAATAGTGTGACAATATGCCTTTCTAAAAACCCTGTGTACAAATGTCCAATATACGTTCATAACCAGGACGGCCTAAAATGTAACACAAGTGTCCGTCCCGGTTACGAGCATATATTGGACATTTTTACACAGGGTTTTTAGAAAGGCATGTTGTCACACTATTTGTAACCCTTTTTGGGCCTAAGTTTTCTCTTCAGAACAACTTAAACTTATTTCTTTTTTTGAGACCAGACAATGGTATTTTCTGGAAAATATGGTCCGTGTTGCCAAAATGCCCCCTTTACTGTGGAAAGACTCACCTGTGAATAGAAGACAATGAAGAAAAGCTAAGCTATAAGGCACTGTTGGTATACTCTCTCGGGTTTTCCCTGTGAACCAAATTTTTCTCCCGTGTTGCATGGTAGCGCAACTGGGCAAAGTAAAGCATGCAACATCGGTTGAAATGAAACGACCAATCTTGGGATGAGAGAAAAGTTGAATTTTAATTTTGGTTGTTCCTCGTTAAAGAAGTATACATGGTTGGTAAACTGTTGCAAATAGTTCTATCCCCCAGTGTTATTGAAGATATGCATGATTAAAACCAACCTCAGCAAAAACCAGATTTGTACTTCGTCTAACTTTTGAGAAAACAGTCGAAAAAGGGGTTTACAGTCATTTCGCCCCAAAACCACTTCGCCCCGAACAACTTCATCCCCGAACAACTTCACCCCGAACAATTCGCCCCGAACAACTTCGCCCCGAACAACTTCGCCCTGAACAACTTCGCCCGGAACAACTTTGCCCCGAACAACTTTGCCCCGAACAACTTTGCCCCGAACAACTTTGCCCCGAACAACTTCGCCCCGAACAACTTCGCCCCGAACAACTTCGCCCCGAAAAACGGCCTGTGCACGAAGTTGTTTTTGAGTGAAGTGGCCTTTGGGCGAGGTAGTGTTTAGACGAAGTTGTTTGGAGGCGAAATGGCACTTGGGCGAATTGAATATACGTCTCGTGAGATAAAAAAATAATTGTTTTGCTCATTTCTCAAAGACTATAGCACTTTAGACAAAACCATTTCAGGGGAAGTTTTCTGCCGTCTTCATGTTTATATCGTGTAAGTTATGTGTAAATTTGTGAACATTTCTAATTCTTCGAGATACCAATCATGTGTAGACAAATTGTTTATTGTTCAAAAACAAGTGAATTTCCTTTTATTTGTGATAATAGCTTGTTCAGGTGTTGTGTGCATGAATGGCGGTGTAGCTAATAAAGCCGACTGCTCGTGCACATGTACAGATGGATATACAGGAAGCTACTGTAAAGGTATTGTAAAGAATTAGGGTGGATTGCAATATAACCGTCTTTAGACCGAGACATACAGTTGTAGTCAGAAGTTTACATACAACTGTGTTAAAACTTGTGTGCCTAAAATTGCGTTGTCACCATTTTTGTAACGGTCTTCATTAAAGTCGTGTTTTTGTGGAATTCCTCGCGTGCTTGCAGTACTTAAAACATAGCTTGCACACCTTGCAATGGTTCGGGTTATGATGGTAGTGGTGTACATGTATGTAAACTTCTGACTTCAACTGTATGTCCCAACTCAATTTATGACATCTTAGCTACGACACATTGAAAAATGTCTTGCAATATCCAAAATCTATCGATTTCTGGAAATGACTTAAACAACAATCATGTTTGTTCTGACAGATGAAATTCCCATTGTGCCAGAGGATAACTACCCAGAACTACCATCTGGAGTTTGTAAGTACAGTGTTGTTAGGTTGTAAAATCAAGATATTTCTGGAATGTAATCCAACGCTAAACGTGACTGTATTATAAAGCATGATTGCGTCATAAAGTTGTGCAGTGGTATTGCTTAGTAAAGGGGGCATTTTGGCAACACAGACCATATTTCCAAAGAAATACCTTTGTCTGGTCTCAAAATAAAAGAAATAAGTTTCAGTTGTTCTGAAGAGATATTTTAAGCCCAAAAAGGGTTACAAATAGTGTGACAACATGCCTTTTTAAAAACCCTGTGTACAAATTACCAATATACGCTCGTAACCGGGCCCGGCACCTGTGTTAAATTTTAGGCTGTCCCGGTTACGAGCGTATATTGGAAACAGTGAAATTTTGCTGAAATTCTCTCTGTATTTTCTCGGAAAGTAGGCAAGTAAGAAGTTTTTTTCTGTCAACTCACAATGCATAGTTCCGACCTGTCAATCAAGCCGAACCCGCGACCAATCACAGACGGCGCCCACAAAGGTCAAAGTGATGCAATCATCGATCACAATCACGCAATGTTTTTGCCCATACAGTTTGTATGTTGTATGCGCCAGTAACCGGGTGAATTTTGGTTTCAATGTCGGGCGATTCGCTGTTCAAAGGTAGGAAAGCGCATTTTTATAAATATATGTCATCCCTGCATTACTAGCCCTTCGCTCAGTGTGTGCTACGGCAACTGTCGACCCTAAAACATAAATACCTTTGAGTTTTCTCCAATGAATCTGTGCTTTCCATGCCAAGTCCCGTTGCTTTGTACGTACATGTCGCCATTTTTTTGCGATGGCTTGTGAGCACATAGCAACAATATCTAAGGGGCGGGGTTAACTGGGCAATCTCGGAACTATGCATTAGTTAAATTCTGGTTCATTTCAAATGCAAATTTCAAAGTTGATGTCAAATGTGTAAGTACATTTTTTGCATGTGTCATTAACTAATGGCTTTCTCTTAATTTTTTTCCCCCAGTGGTTGAGAAGAGAGTGATGATTGAGATAGCAGTGACTTCATTTACAGAATGCGATGCTTCCGATAATAAAACGTCTGATGCCTGCAGGAAGCTTGTGAAAAACTTCATAGTTCAGGTAGGCTGTCTGTTTAAAGGCCCAGTGGATCATTTGCAATGACCCCAAAAAGTAATCAACGAGTTTACAGGGGAAAAGTTCTGAAAGTAAAGATTTAATTAATAGCAACTATCCAATGAAGGGTTTTTGCTCAAAATTATATAATTTTACCAGAAAATAAGCCGTAAAGATGAAATTATTTAGATCGTTTGCAAACGATTTACTTATTTTTGGTTCGCATCTACGCAGTCCAAAATGCATGGGCGCTGTGTACTCCGTGTGCGTTTTCCAACGCGATGCATTTTTATGGATCGCGCGCACACGCAGTATGTGCGCCACAGAGTGCATGACACAAGCCACATAGTACCCGATCAACTGAGAACGAATATTTGAAACACCCCGCCAAGACCAGGAAAACGCATATTGATTTTCATGTTTTTTTTTAACGTGGTACATTTGACAAAGCTGAAATTTCTTCGGATGAGTTGGTTGATGTCTTTCTTTTGATTTATAATGGTTTTATTCGCAGAATCGCTCAAAAACAGATCATCTACTGGGCCTTTAAACCACTGGAATTTCATTAAAAGTCTGTTCTGTCGTCAACAATTTCTTGAGGATGATTCACTGTTGAAGTCAAGAATAGGCCAATTCCAAAATTTTTGTCTAATCGAACTCCACTTGGGAATTGCGATTCCATTCAGATTGGAGTACATTTTTTTAAAAACAAGTTGGCATTATTATGGGGTGTTATGGCCGAGTGGTCTAGTGCGTCAAACTCAAGTTCCTGTTCCAGTACTAGAATGTGGGTTCGATTCCAGGCCGTGACGGTTTGTGGCACCTGTGCTCTTGAGCAAGGCACTTAATCACACTTGTTCCGTCCTTCAGAAGGGATGTAAAGCCGTTGGTCCCGTGTGTTAGGTTTCGGTAACACACTTTAAAGATCCCAGAGCATTCTTTCGTGAAGAGCAAGGGGAGGGATTCCACAGTGTCTCTGGCCGTTTCTATTAAACTTAGAAGTTGATAGTTATTTGAATATCTATGTTAATTGATCCCATTCCTGTAATTGGCGGTCCTTCCGCTGTTGGATGTGGTAAATAAATAAATAAATAAACAAAATAAAAAATTTCTTGCAAACCTGACAAAACACTAAATGCCTGAAATTTGGTAAATTCTGCTTCCATTGACATTCATAATTGTCAGGTACTTCTTGGAATTGCCAAGATAATGGGAATCTATAAAAGACAGAATGATGTCAACGTTTTTACAGAGCGTAGTATTTTTCAAGATCTCCCTCCGTTTCCTACTTTATCAGGGTAATTTCCAAAATTAGGGGTCCAAAAGTGTGACATGCTTTTTAAGATTTTCAAGTGTTTTTAATTATTGAAAGTGGTTTCCTAGTAGAAAATAATTATTTTTATTTGAACAAATGCCACTCCAAGAGAGGATTTGCCAAGGCTTAATCAAGACCAGACAGTCCAACACCCTGTTTACACTTGATCCCGAGCTCGGGGTCGAACACTGAGCTCGGGATCAGCCCCGGATTACAAACTGAGTGTAAATGCTCCTGGGACCAAATTGGCCCCGGATAAGACCCCAATATTTTGGTCTCGCGTTGGCGGAGGGTTCGATCCCAAACTCGGGATCAGTTTGCGGTTAGATAAGCAATTAATCTTTACCGCATCCTGCCACATCCGCACAACAGCTGTAGCGGGGGAAAAGTCCGCGAAATTCAAGTGGCACTGTACATGTACATGCACAACCCATGCACAACACATGCACACATTGATCAGTACACACACACACATATATAGAGCATGACCTTTGACTGCAACTTCTGGCACCGCGTTCGAGATCAACTACAGAATGTAAACGCGGCACTCGGGATCATTGCGGTTAACACTGAAGCATTCTTATCAGGGGATCAATCTTGATCCCGAGTGTAAACACGGTGCAAGACAAAAACCAAGAACAGGGGACAATTTCATAGCGTTTACTATATAGCACAAAAAGTAGTTTTAAGAGCACAAAATTTGTTTACTTTTTAATTTGTTTTGCCAAAGTTGTATGTGATATGTTTTGACTGGTATTCTGCTACTCTTGCTCAGAACACAAGTTAACTGGTAAACTTTAAAAAAAAAAAAATTTTGCCCACAAATATGATGCGAGAGCTATTTAGTGCTTTCACTGGTGTTTATATTCCTTTACCATACCTCATACATATTCATAAAGGAGAGTCACGTTCTCACTGGTCCATTCACTGTCGTGTGCCAGTAGTTATTTTTGCTGTTTATCTGTGCGCATGCCAAAAGTGCAAGCATAGTAAACTACTTGCGCCTGCCAGGGAAATAGTACACTGCGCACGCGCTTTGCGAAGTATATTTCTTGGCAGCCCTGGAATAGTACACTACGCGTGCGCTTTACCAAACAACCGGGCGTAGCGCGTGTAGCCCGCAGTAAGCGCTAGCCCCGCGAGGGTACAACACGCATGCACGCATACGAGCTGAATTAAAAGATGGATACACAAGCAAAATTTTACTCGCTGTTTTCCTGCGGTCAGTGATTCCAAACAGAGGAAGAATATGTATGAGGTATGGTAAAACATGGTTCATTTCGGCCTCGGGATCTAGCGTGTCAACTTCTAGGCAAGGGGAGCAAATATCGACTATCAACCCTCAAACCATGTGATATTTGTATAATATTGTGAGACACAATTCACCATTTCCTCAATGCAGGTGTCCATATCCTACAGGAAATTGGCAGGCTTTCTAAGGGTGGATATAATCCAAACAGAAATAAGGTAAGAATATGTGTACTCGCCAGCAAGGTTACTATTAGTGGGTGGTTATAGTTGTTTCAAACAAGTAGATGAGTGGTTGCCGGAATTCCCACATTAGGGGAACAATTATACGACTTCACTGTGACTTTTGCAGCATTTGTTTGTTGGTCTTTTTGCCAAGGCATTTCTATTACAATTGTATAAATTGTATCGGTTATATAATGTCACGCTAAATTTCGTTGTGAACTTGACTCTCTACAGCGAGTATCAAAAAAAAATATACACTTTTAAAATTACTTGTTGTGTTTTAGTGTACCAATTGTAATATGAGATATTTTGACATCTATTTTGGATAAGTTCTCCTGTGTCTTTTGGTAGCAGTTTAATTAAATTATGTTTCATGTATGACCGCACATGAGGCAAATAAAGGTGTCGGGCCGAACACGACTTGCGCCAATTCAGTATGGCTAGGGAAAAGAAAAGGACTTAAACCAGTGACTTGGTTGTTGTCAAGAATCAACAAAGCCTCGTTGAACATACGTAGGCCTACAATGAAACATCTTGTGGGCTATTCTTCATCTTAAAACATGGCTCGTCCTCAGCTCACACCCCAGCAAAGGGCCTACTTGGTAAGCGAATTCCACCGCACACAAAGTGCCACGGCTGTGTTCCAAAGCTTATGTTAAAAATACAGTCACAAATATTTGGTGGTGTTTTGGGGTCGTGTGCTTCTCTTTCCTCTCTCGGACATTTCGTCTGCATCAAAAAGTAATTAATCAAAATCTCAAACCTTTATTTTTAGGGCCGGGAGTGTGATCATCCCACACACCACAGTGTTTGACTATAGCAGCATGACTCCAGCTGGAAGAGCATTGTCGGCCAGTCAACTGTATGCAGAGACAGTGGCTGAAGATTTAGCAAAGGGCGCTATCGGTACTCTAGATGTGGCACCAACATGTGAAAAATGCAGTGAACCACAAGGTTTGTAACAGTGCATCTACAGACCGTATCGAATAGCCCCCATTTCGTGGGGCACCTTTTGTTACTGAAACCGTTCAACAATGGAAACACAATGGCTGCGTTCGGGCGTGCAGTTCTCGCTACTCCGGAGTAATGCGTGCGCATTGCACTCGGGTCACATTACGCGAACGGCAAGTGCACAGTCCCCATGCGCGAATGGCCATCAGTCAAGACGGCAGTCTCTTGCCATGACTACACAAAAAACGCCGTTCCACTGCTCACAAGAAATTTAAGAAAATACAGACCGTAAGTCGTGAGAACCTTTGATACCGTTTAAAACGAACCTTAGTGAGTTGTTGTTTCAGTTATCCAGTTGACACGTTAAGCAAATTCACAAAAAATCCAACCTATATCCCGCCATCTTCGTACAAATTACATGGCATTCGTCAAGAGTATGAGCACACTCCCCATTTGGCGGGGAGTACCGAGAGCATACTCTCATTGACCCGAGTGTCGTTATTCTTGCCGTTCACGCGCGCAGGAGTATGCTCGTGTTAACACGAGTACACGCCCGAATGTAGCCACAATGTGCAACCATGCATGTCCTCAAGGAACAAAGAAACTGCCTCACGAAATGGCGGCTATCCGATACGGTCTATAGCAGGGTTTGGTACTGTTTAGCGGAAATTATTGCTTGAAACAGAAAAATTGCACTTGGCAAAAATCTTGTACAGTGAAACCTGCTATTAAGGCCACCTGCCTAAAGTGGCCACAACTGTTTGGTCCCAAATCAGTTTTGGAGGTAGAAAACATATGGAGGTAGAACCTTGATATGCCCGGCCTGTTTAACGCGGCCGGTGGCCAGGGCACTTGGATTTCTGCGTGTACAATTCAATACAATGGCAGTTGAACCTGGATAATCTGGCCACACACAGTAAATTGCTTCAATGAACTTTTATGAGGACCGTAAAAAAGTTTTTAAAAACTGAACAATGTTTACCTTTTCAATGAGGAATCCTTTGATGCATTTCACTTTGAGCTGTTTTACACCTATATGCATTGTGGTATGTTTTATGAGGTTTTTACCTTACATATGCTTCCTAAACCTCTATATAAGGGCCACCTGTTTATTCTGGCCACATTTTGTCCGTCCCTTGGGTGGCCACTATACACAAGTTTCACTGTACCATTTTGATCGGGTACTGTGTCAATTTTTGCTGAGTGTGAACAATTGCCAAGTATTATTTCCTGCTGAACAGGGGCCAATTTCATAAAGCTGTTTAGCGGAAAAATTTGCTTAATCCATAATTTTTTAATTTTATAAAATGGGTTTTCACTCAAAATCTTACTGATGTGTATTACAATTGACTGGTGTTCTGCTATTCTTGCTAAAAACACAAGTTGACATACAGTTTTGACTATTAACCCATTTTTATAAAGCACAACAATTTTGGATTAAAGGCCCTGTAGATGATCTGTTTTTGAGCGATTCTGCGAATAAAACCATTATAAATCAAAAGTAAGACATCAACAAACTCATCCGAAGAAATTTCAGCTTTGTCAAATGTACCACGTTTAAAAAAACCATGAAAATCCACATGCGTTTTCCTGGTCTTGGCGGGGTGTTTCAAATATTCGTTCTCAGTTGATCAGGTATTATGTGGTTTGCGTCATGCACTCTGTGGCGCACATCATATGCGCGCGCTGAAACACGCACGCGGAGTACACAGCGCCCATGCATTTTGGGCCGCGTAGATGCGAACCAAAAATAAGTAAATCGTTGGCAAACGATCTAAATAATTTCATCTTTACAGATTATTTTGAGCAGAAACCTTTTATTGGGTAGTTGCTATTAATTCAATCTTTACTTTCAGAACTTTTCCCCTGTAAACTCGTCGAATACTTTTTGGGGTCATTGCAAATGATCCACTGGGCCTTTAAGCAAATGTTTCTGTTAAAAAGCTTTATGAAATTGGCCCCAGGCTAACAGCACCATGAAGTTGGATTCATGAAACTCCAGCACCATTCATTTTAGGTGGGATTTCATTCTTACAGGCACATAGGATATTTCTTCAATTTTAAGATAAAATAAATACATTTGAAGTTAACCCATTGCCTTGTTTGTCACAGAAATGCATTCCATTTAGCGTGGAAAACCCCTTAATCAAGCTACCATCAAAATAAACTATCCCCTTTTTCCACAGATGAAACAGACATGTGTAAGGAAACAAAACCACGATGTGAAAAGGGTAAAACGCTAGTCGAGGACAGAAAGGGAGACTCGTGCTACTATGTTTGCCGTGCGACCTGCAGAGCTTTGGTGAATTACTGCAACTACGGGACGTGCTTTCAGGATGCTGAGGGAGTTATGTCTTGTCGGTACGTGGTGTATGAAATGGCAAGCATAAAAAAAACCCACAAATTTTCAGTTTACGTGCTGTCCAAAGTTGTCAACGTTTTTACAGAGCGTAGTATTTTTCAAGACCTCCCTCCGATTCCTGCCGAGCACTTTGCCAACCAAGTAAAAATTCAGGTTATCAAGTACTGAATACTTGAACATTCGAGTTCAGATACGCCAATCTGTGCGACCACGGTGCTCCATTTAAATGTGTCTGTATGACATTGATTACTGGTACTTTTTCTGATTCCTCCTTAACAATGGAATTAAGTAACAACAAAGACATGCTTAAGCACTTTTCAACTTGCCGTTTATAGGGTGCAGACAAATTGCTATGTATGTAGGTTGCGAGTGAACTGGCTATGAGTTGGCTGATGACATTCAGGGCAGCCATTTTCGCGTAGGATGGATTTGATACGGTTTATTTCCAATTTTGTATACCGAGCAACAAAAGAAATGCACATTTTCGGTTTAATAAAAATTTGAAAATTTCTTTTTGTAATTAATTTGACATTGAAAGATTCACATAACAGCCTCATTATTCATAAAGTTTCAGTGTGCGGAAATTTTTGTGCGTTTCGTTTGTAGCTCAGTATAGTACCAAACACCTTTTCATATATCTTTCCTTGACAGTTGCCCTCAGTCCACGGAGTACATGTACATCGGCGTAAACTGCCATCTTAAGGTCCACCTCATATGGCTGTACGTTGGTTGCGGAGTGGGCGGGGGACTGCTCCTAATAGCCATTATCGTAATGATTTCGTGCCTGGTCTGGTCGTGTAAGAAGGTCAAGAAACTGCAAGATGGGGACATGGAGCCTGAAATGTGAGCGAAGAAATGTTTGGTGGTTCTTTTAAGAACTTTTGGTTTGTCCAAGACCTCGATCTCACAAGAGAAATTGCTTCGTTCGATGAAGATTCAGTGATGATTTGAAGAGAGATTTTCTGATGTGAACGCACGCCTCTTTATTTGACAAGGATTAAAAAATTTCATTTGACCAAGCAAAATAGCTTCATTCGACGAAGCAAATTTGTAATGTGAACGCTCCCTTCGTTCGATGAAAAGATTTGGCAGGCCTGGTTACACAAGCACATCATGTGTCAAGCGCCTAGCAAGCACTAACTATGATTAACTGATCTTCAACGAACGAAGCGATTTCTTGAGTCGCAACGGGGTCCAAGTCTGAACAGAGTTGAGTTTTTGCAAGCATAACCAGAAATGAAATGAAGGAAGTATTGCATCGGCCCGTACAGTATTAAATGTAATTTACCCTTACATTGTGCGATATATGCACAATATATCAAATGGTTTTCTCGAGAACATGCTCTCAAAACCCATAGCGTGCTCGGTTGGGACTCAAACCCCAGACATCCTGCATACTAGGCAGACGTCTTAACCACTTGACTACCATAGCATGCTGGTGCCAAATAACGGGTTCGATGGTCGTACAGCGAGTGACTGTAATAACATTTCATGTTAATTGAAAACAGTTAAAAACTGTTTTCTTAGAACGTATGAAGTACTGAGCTCATTTATTACACAAGTTGCTTCTTATCACACACATCTTCAAAAACACATTTAATTTATCTTTAAACCAGTGAAATGAGAAGGGAGATCCCCGCAGTGCACAGCAACAAGGGCTACGTCAGGGACTCGACGGCCACCGCGGAGGACCAGGACGACGACCGACGCCAAGACGCCGAATCGCTTTCCCAAAGCGAACCTCGTCCCTACTCGTACATCTACCGTAACGGTGTGTCGCGGGCCAGCTCCGGCGCGGCACCAGGGAAGCCTCGCTACGAAGGGGCGAGGCTTCCCAAGGATCAGCCGCAGCAGGAATGCGAGGCGAGGGGCAGTAATGCGGAGCAAGAGGTGGAAGGATCCAAGCAGCGGGGGTCTTATTTCTGGGGGAACCTGACCGTGCCACAGAAGGAAGATGCGGAGATGATACCCATGACCAGCGCTGGGATTGACCCGACTAAAATGGTGAGTTGATACCTTAGAGGTCATGTTTGTAGGCCTGTTTTAGACACAGAAACAACTGTGTATTTGAATGGCACATTACCATAACCAGCTTGGGTCAGTAATAATAAATAGGTGCTTATATAGCGCTTTTAACATGATCAAAGCGCTTGAGAGTAAATGAAGGATCAGTAAAACCCTGGAAAAGTACAGTTCGGTTTGGAAACGCGTTTGTGTTCGAATATGACACGCGCGACCGAACATAACACGTGCAATCGTCACAAACATTTATAAAATGCACATGTGCAAGGTTTTACGTGTAATTCAATGGGAAAGTGCCCAAAACCATGCAAATGATGAGGTGCCCAAAACTATGCTACTGAGAAGGCGTGGTTATGTGCATCCCAGCTCCGCTTTTAATAGAGTTCTGTGATTTTAGATGAGTTCGGGTCAGAATTGGGTTATTCACCATTAGTTCCTGGCATGGGTTTAAGATAAGACTATGCCTCTTCCCAAGCTGGGAATGTTCCCTTGAATTTATAATTTGTCTTGTATGCCATTACCAGGCCTACCAAGTCATACGACTTCTGAAGTTTGGTGCGTGGCAGGATGCATTGTTTGGCTTGGCAGTAATGTTAAGTCAAATAACTTTAGCTTGGCTTGGCTTCGTATTTATGTCAAATGACTCAAAGGCATTTTGACTTAAAGGTAGTTAATTTGGTTTCAGACTTGGGCCCCACAACAATCTTGCATTTTGAAATTAAGAAGAGATATTATAAGGGTCATGTTCAAAGTGCTTTCCCATATCATATTGGGAAACAATGCACAGAGTGATGTCACGGGTTATTCACCATTATGTGAGCATACGGGCAGGAGGTTCAACCTTCCAATAACCAATCATTGCCCTTCTCTCTCATTCTAATCGCAGTATAAGATACAGCGCCCTCAAGTGTCCCACAACAAGAATGATGAAGGTTTACCGGTGAGTACAGCACAGTGTTTATAAGCATGATTAATTGAGAATTCTGAAAAAAAAAAAAAACACGGCCAATGTAAAACTGGTCCAAAAATACAGGGTGTCCCACAAAAAAATGCAAAAGTTGCAAAAACTGTCCGTGTGAGAAACCACAATAAAAAGAAATAGGCACATAAATTTGATGATATAAAATGCACTGGAGCCTAAGCTTCATTTGCAAGTTGCATGTTGCAAGTTGATCGCTTTGTGCATGACTGGGTGAGCATTAATTGCTTAACTGTGGGGGGGGGGGGGGGGGGGGGGGGGGGGGGGGGGGGGGGGGGGGGGGGCGGTAAATGACAATTGCTGCATGGAATGACAATGACAGTGTGTTTGCGGCTTTGTCATGATTTGGAATACTTGTTTTCGTTCTCATTCCAGGACCGAGACTACTTCTGAAACCATCCAGTATACAAACCGTCTTCCAATAAAGTGCAGTCCATTTTGCAGTTGAAGTACGGTCAAATTTGTCTTAGCAAAGAAAAACCACTTGTCCATAAAAACCAGATTTTCCCCATGAAAATCATTTAAAACAATTGAAACAAGGCTATGATACAGAATATTGCATTACAAAACGGTAGCTTTACGGACATCAAACACCATGTACGCCATGTAGACATGTGCAGAACACCCCCATTCCCCCAAACCCCCCTACCCCCTATGTACTGATGAATGCACTTGACCATCCTACCTTCCCCCACTCTGCGTATAAAATTGAAGTAAATTTTAAGCCAATTCCATGCCCACAAAAACCATATTCTATATACAGTAAACTCTCGTTATAACGCCCCCTGATATAAAGCTCATTTTTCTGAGTCCCAGCTGTTATTCTGTTCATTATGTATGCACTGGTTATAGCGCTCTCTGGATATAAAGCTCTCAATATATCAGTCCATTGAAGAGCGCTATAATGAGAGTTTACTGTACTACTAAAGTGTGACGTCTGTTGCCATGCAGGATACCTTGGTCTAAACAATCGCTATTAATCTGAAACCTTCATTGCTAAAATGAAGGTTTAGTGTAGACCCAGTAACCCTGGCAACACACAAATGGTGATATTTTCACTTTATTACTTGATTTGGAAAACACTTTAAAGCAGCAGGAACTTTTTCCCAAAACATTGTCAACCATTCAAATATGGGCATCTCAAGTACTTTTCATTCCCTTTAAAAGATTGTACATAATGTACATTTAAGGATGCTAAAATATGCTTTAAAATTCTTTCTTTTATGTATACACCAATCCGGTAATAAGGTCTTCTTCCCTGTACATCCGCCATAGCTGGGGGGCTTCCACTGAATGAACTATATGTTTTTGCTGTTGCTGAAGCTGCATTTGTTTACTTCGAACAAGTTGCGCGTCTTTAGGGTTGTGTGCGCGCGAAGGCGGGCGCGTCGCGTGTACGCAAAGGCGGGCGCGTCGCGTATACGCAAAGGCGGCTCGTTCGTGCATGTAATGGATGAGCGCTTTTCGTTCTAACAGCAACACAAAACGCACAGCCCATGCACTGGACGCCCCCCAGCTATGGCGGATATGCAGGGAGGAGATCTTAGTTACCGGATTGGTGTATACCGAGCAACAAAAGAAATGCAAATTTTTTTTCCACATTTTGATTGGAGAAAGCAGTCAATCTGAGAGTGGAAATTTTCAACACACTGAAGTTTTTATGCAATAATGCACAATGAAGCTGTTATGTGAATATTTCGATGTTGGCGTAATTACAAAAGAAATTTTCAAATTGTTTAGGATAAACTGAAAGTTTGCGTGTTTGTTGGGTTGTTTGTCTGTTTGTTTTTTTGCTCGGTATAGAAGTAAGATTGATATAAAATTGTGTGCCTTATCCTAATAAAGTTGGCTGTATTTTACCAGTCTCGAGTCATTAGCCTCGAGTCACTAGCCTGCCCTCGAGTCTGAGTCTTGAGTCACTTTCCTCGAGTCCGAGTCACGAGTCACTTTCCTCGAGTCCGAGTCACGAGTCACTTTCCTCGAGTCCGAGTCTGAGTCACTTTCCTCGAGTCCGAGTCACGAGTCACTTGTTTCCCAAATTAATAAAACTGAATCTGCTATAATTTCATTCACATAATATGTGAAATGATGACGGACTCGTGCGTTCCTTGCCGGCCTGGTGGAGCAGTGTACATATATATTCATGCATCGGACTGTTTTTTCCCAAGAATCCTGCATTAAGCGGACAAATAAATCTTTAAAATATGTGACTCGTGAGTCACCAGTCACCATGTTCGAGTCCGAGTCATTCTCCAATGTGACTCGAGTCGAGTCGCAGTCACGAAAATTGTGACTCGAGTCGGACACAAGTTCTATAACACTGGCCTATATAGTCACAATTGTGACAATCTAGTGTGTGCTGGTTTGATGATTTTGATAAATTGAATTATTGTAAATAACCTACATTAAAAACAAATTTGCCTTGGTATTACATGCCAACTGCCAATTTAAACCAATTAACTAGGTCACTGTACTTTTTATTCCACTTGAAGTTCCATTATTTACATTAGGGCGTTGTACAGTGTTTTTTGGTATTGTTGCATGGAATTTGGTGTCCTAAAACTGCAGGCCTGCAGCTTCCAAAATGGACTTTGTTCTGTAACTTCGGGCTGACTTTGGTTTTTGTGTTGCTCCAGAAACCAAAATCAAAACTACAAAAAGCTTTTTTATGTGCACTTTTTGTCAAACATTCCACAGTTTAAAGCCGGTACAAATCTAACATGTATTCCAAGTTATTATTGTCATTTAATGGTTGTACATTGTGTGAATCAGAACGCTGACCATGTAGTGTGCGTCATTTTCAAGAAAAAAATTGAGTTTGTATCAAATTTTAAGTAAATGTCGGACGACAGTCGTTAAAAACACTTAAGCTAGATTTATAATCAGTCAGCATTTTTTTTCCGGATACACATCCTTGTACAGGTTCAAGTCAGTCAGTGTTCATTCCATGGCCTGATTCTTTGAACACGTGTGTGCTTTTAGTGCTACAGTATTAACTATGTATATCAAATGAGAGAAAATCACGTGGCCCCCATCGGGATTCAAACCCAAGACCTCTGACACACCAGGCAGATGCTCTACCAGCTGAGCTATGAGGAACAATGGTATACTCCCTTAGGTTTCCCCAAGACCTCTGACACACGGGCCAGATGCTCTGCCAGCTGAGCTATGAGGCACAGTGGTATACTCCCTCAGGTTTTTCCCAAAGACCACTGACACACCGGGCAGATGCTCTACCAGCTGAGCTATGAGACAGTGGTATACTCTCTCGGGTTTTCTCCAAGACTTCTGACACACCGGGCAGATGCTCTGCCAGCTGAACTATGAGGCACAGTGGTATACTCCCTCATGTTTTCCCTTAAGACCTCTGACACACCAGGCAGATGCTCTACCAGCTGAGCTATGAGGCACAGTGGTATACTCCCTCAGGTTTTCCCCAAGACGTCGGACACACTAGGCAGATGCTCTACCAGCTGAGCTATGAGGCACAGTTGTATATGAGCTCCCTCAGGTTTCCCCGAGACCTCGGACACACAAGGTAGATGCTCCACCAGCTGAGCTATAAGGCACAGTTGTATACTCCCTCAGGTTTCCCCAAGACCTCGGACACACTAGGCAGATGCTCTACCAGCTGAGCTATGAGGCACAGTGGTATACGCCCTTAGGTTTCCCCAAGACCTCTGACACACCGGGAAGATGCTCTACCAGCTGAGCTATGAGACACACTGGTATACTCCCTCAAGTTTTCTCAAGACCTCTGACACACCAGGCAGATGCTCTACCAGCTGAGCTATGAGGCACAGTGGTATACACCCTTAGGTTTCCCCAAGACATCTGACACACCAGGCAGATGCTCTACCAGCTGAGCTATAAGGCACAGTGGTATACGCCCTTGGGTTTCCCCAAGACATCTGACACTAGGCAGATGCTCTACCAGCTGAGCTATAATGCACAGTTGTATACTCCCTCAGGTTTCCCCAAAACATCGGACACACTAGGCAGATGCTCTACCAGCTGAGCTATGAGGCACAGTGGTATACTCCCTCAGGTTTTCCCCAAGACGTCGGACACACTAGGCAGATGCTCTACCAGCTGAGCTATAAGGCACAGTTGTATACTCCCTCAGGTTTCCCCAAGACCTCGGACACACTAGGCAGATGCTCTACCAGCTGAGCTATGAGGCACAGTGGTATACGCCCTCAGGTTTCCCCAAGACCTCTGACACACCGGGCAGATGCTCTACCAGCTGAGGTGTGAGGCACAGTTGTATACTCCCTCAGGTTTCCCCAAGACGTCGGACACACTAGGCAGATGCTCTACCAGCTGAGCTATGAGGCACAGTAAGTATACTACCTAAGGTTTTCCCTATAACCCAACTTTTCTCACAGTATTGCCAAGATGTGGAGCTGCACAGCACAGCGTATTTGGTGTAATTCGTAATCGACACAGAAATTTGTAAACCAAACAAAATTGTGTGGTCCTCATTGAGATTCGAACCTGAGACACTTTTTTGTTTGCAAGAGGGCCAGACTCCTCAAGTTTGCTGTGGGGGGTTCGCCACTCCTCCCACACAGCGAGTCTGTTTACATTCCCAGCATGATACCCATACACCCGAGTCAAGTGAGGCAAAGTGCCTTCCCCAAAGGCACAAGACAGTGGTTGCAATGGGACTCGAACTCGCAGTATTCAATTAAGAGTCAAGAGCTCCATCCATTACACCACATTTCTCCCCATGAAATATGATGTACTTAATAATACATTTGCATAAATTTGTATAATCGAACTAGTTGCTTTACGTTTCATATATAGGTATAATTATGTATTATCTGTATATTTTGAGTATTTCAAGCATTGAATATTATTGTAGATGAAATGTAAAAATGTGGCTTCCATCTATGGTGTTTTAAATAATTGCCATTTTGTGTGAATGAATTGATTGCAATTGTGCCGTTATAGTTTAAAGGCACAGGTTCGTCAATGCGCGCGAGGTCAAATTCGTGCCACGAAATACGTAGACTGGTTCCCGTCCACATATTCCACACAGAAGAATATTAGGACAGGTAAAGGGCGCTTCATCTTGGTCGTCTTTGCGCGTGCGCATTGTGTTTTTTTATATTTTAAAATTGGCCAAGCTCTTTGCTTTAGGCAATGTACTTTATTTACATAATTGGATATGTTCGACACGCACGGCCAAGTTACAAATGTCAATGCAAAATCTGCGCACTTACTAAAAAAATAATAACTAGAGGTATGACGTTTGTTGTTACAAACGCCAGGTGATCGGGCTAAATGAACATTTTGTGATGAATTTCAGACGTTGTTATCACCTGTGGAATGGCAAAAATGGAAGTTCATCAGCCGATTTCACGAAACTTTACGCAATTGCGCAAGTCCACTTACGCCATTACTTGCGCAATAGCTTATGGCGTAAGTGGACTTGCGCAATTGCGTAAAGTTTCGTGAAATCGGCTGCTGTATACACTAATCCGGTAACTAATATCTCCTCCCTGCATATCCGCCATAGCTGGGGGTTGATAGCTTGCACCGTTTTGAGATATGAATTGTTGAAATAATAACCTTTGAAATCTTGTAATGTGACACCTGTGACGACATCATGACGTCACAATTTTGTGCACAAATTGTTGAACAATATGTTGAACATCAAGTTCTTAAATGTGGCGAAGGAATCATACCAATATCTGTTGTAGTTTTCAAGATACAGCATTTTAAAACATCTCAGCTCCAAATTTGCGTAATTTGACGTACATTACGTAACCACCGTCCATGTAATGACGTCACCAATGGTATAGTCAAAAGGTCCACATGTGTGAAAACATTTCGTTCCGTAGAACTATGGTCAAATTCCCTACCACTTTGGCTCTATTTGCATTCAAAGTGCTAAACAAGTGTACATTTTCGAACCTCTTCCGGTTTGGACCGGAAGTAGGCGTCACACAGGGGTGATGACATCGTATGATTTGTTCAGTTCATTTAGACTTATCATGTTGTGAAAGAATTGTTCAAGTATCTATTACGGTTCTTGAGATATGAATTTTAAAAATAATAACCTTTGAATTTGTGTAATTTGACACCTGTGACGATATCATGACGTCACAATGTTGTGCACAAATTGTTCAACAATTTGATAAACATCAAGTTCTTAAATGTGGCGAAAGAATCATGCAAATATCTGCTGTAGTTCTCAAGATACAGCATTTTAAAACAATTCAGCTCCAAATTTGCGTATTTTGACGCCACATTACGTAACCACCGTCCATGTGATGACGTCACAAATGGTATAGTCAAAAAGTCTACATGTGTGGAAACATTTCGTTCCGTAGAAATATGGTCAAATTCACTACCACTTTGAATCTATTTGCATTCAAAACGCTTACAAAATGCACATTTTCGAACAACTTCCGGTTTGGACCGGAAGTAGGCGTCACACAGGGGTCATGACATCGTATGATTTGTTCAGTTCATTTAGACTTATCATGTTGTGAAAGAATTGTTCAAGTATCTATTACGGTTCTTGAGATATGAATTTTGGAAATAATAACCTTTGAATTTTTGTAATTTGACACCTGTATGATGACGTCATGATTACGTCACACTTGATGCCATCGTGATACTATACATTCTGGTGAAAGTCTGCCGTAGGGCCTATGTCTGTATCTAATTTACTAACGATTCAGCTTGGTTTGATAGGCATTGTTGCTGGTAAGTGTAAAAACTGAGATTCTCAGTTTCGTTGAACTTTGACCTCCAATTGACCCCAGAAGGAAGGGTCAAATGAAAATGCCCACACAAAGAAAGTTGTAGCACAGAATGTCATCTGTAAACCTGCCAAATACGAAGATCCTGGGTCACGTGGTTTTCCAGACGGAAGCATTTTAAAATATGCATATTTTGTTTTTTTGGGGGGTGTAATTTGATACTTGATGACGTCACGATGACGTCACGCTTGATGCCATCATAATATTATACACGCTGGTGAAAGTCTGCCATAGGACCTATGCCTGTACTTAGTTACTTAAAGATTCAGCTTGGTTTGATGGGCATTGTTGCTCAATAAGTGCAAAAATTGCGATTTTCGTTTTCGTTGAACTTTGACCTCAGATTGACCCCAGAAGGAAGGGTCAGATGAAAATGCCCACACGAAGAAAATCGTAGGCCATGATCTTATCTATAAGCCTGTCAAATACGAAAATCATGGGTCACGTGGTTTTCCAGACGGAAGCATTTTAAACATGCATATTTTGGTCATTTTTGGGTTGTAATTTGATACCTAATGACGTCACAATGACGTCACCCTTGTATGCACATCTTCACATTGGGGTTGATGTTCCTACAAAGTTTCAAGTTGATAGCTTGAACCGTTTTGAAGAAAAGCTCTGGAAACGTTTGAGTGGAAAAAGAAAAAAAAAAAAAACTAGAGCTTCGCGTTTGTGTTTTTTACAAACGCAAGGTGATCGGGTGACATAAACATTGAAATGATGATGACGACACAGTTTTGAGATTGTTTGAAAACTTGAGTTGTTTGTTGTTGAAAAAAGTTTTGTGAATTCTCAAGACATGACTCTGACTATTCAACGCTAAAATTGTACTACTAGGTTTTCAGGCCAAAATTTATTCCTTGCCCCAAACACCCAAACTATATATCAAATGAAAGTTCTTGATGACAGAAATACAATGCTCTTTAAATGAAGAAAATCGGACAAGTACTTTTTGAGATATCCTGTTATATGTATTAAAATATCTATCATTCGATGAAGCCCGACCATACATTCACTGCGTATACCCATGGAGCTATATGGTATACCCCACAATGGCCCCAAAACGACATAATTTGAATAATTTTAGTAACATAAATCAGTATAACCTCTGCTATAGTTGAAGTATTCTCATAAAACTTTCTGCATAAGGGTAATGTGGTATGGTCTTTCAGAAAAAGTATAAATTATTTTAATAAAATTAATGTTGCCATGGAAACAAGCATTTTATTTTAATAAAATTAATGGTTGCCATGGAAACAAGCACATTTTCTCCAAAGAAAACAATATAATTTGACGTCTCCACAAACTTCAGATGAAATAACAGTTACTGGCAATGATATAGCTGAACAAGTGATAAATAAAGGCCAGTAACATTATTTGAGGTATTGTATTACTCATCTTCAAGGTCAAAAGTCAATTTAAAGAAGTGGAGGATGCGGATGCTAGTGTGATACTCCGAGGTGGAGGGTTTTCCTGGTTTTCTTCTGGCTCGGCCATAGTCTTTAATATACTGGAAGTAGAGACAACAGGATAGTTTATTAAGTAGAGACAACAGGATATTTTATTATACCATGCCCTCACTTAAGATTTAGTTAACTTTCTCCTTTTTTTTCCCTTTTCTTTTTTTAATGACCTGGCTGAAACAATTAGGGCGGCTATGAGTATGACTTTTAAAAACTTGTAAGTTGTAGGCCTATTCTCTTTAATACTTCAAGTTTGGTTTGTATTTATTGTTTTAATTGTATTTACAGCTGATATAGTGAACAAAATCAAACATATCAATTCGACAACCAAAACAAAAAATTCAATTTGAATTTTGATTACTTAGATCTGCCCCTCCAGGAATGCGGAAAAACATACCTCTAGTAATAATGGTATCGCCCAAAAAAAGGCATTGTGCATCCTATGTACGAACTACGATTGTACCATTTATTTTAAATATGGGGAGGGTTATACCTTCCTTTCAAAATTTAACGGACACGAGGCCTACAAAATTTGGCTGATTGTAATTCTGACGTCCCAAGAAATATATCCGGCATATGTGTGAGATGTGTATTTTGTTATAAAATTACCAAAACAGCATGATTTTAAGACTTAGTGGTTCACACAACCAGATTCCAACGACCGGGGTCACGCCATGCATCACGCCGTCCTTTTACGGGCGAGTGCCCCATTCAATAGGCCAACACACACACGTACAGCGTGGCGTTCGTGTTTATCAAAAGAGCTTTTGAAAGGGTATAGAAAATACGCTCTCCATAAAAAAATAAACACATTTAACATTCCAAACTCGCACAAATAATTGTTAAGACATGTAAAATTCATTCAGTGAAACCTCCTACCTTTCAAAATGAAGATTTCACCTAAAAAAATCAAGTTTACTTTTCCCTTTTTCGTAACTTCGGTTGTAAACCACCTACCAATAACAAGGACGCAATGACGTGTACAGTACCCCTTCAGCTATTCAGGGAAACCCTTTTCATGTACGTCACAAGTATTCGGCTCCGCGGAAAGCACCCGAAGTGCATGCGCGCCCAGCCGAGCGGCAATTTTTATGGGCCGAATACTCGCGATCGCAACGCTTTGGGAAAAGCTGGTCGGGGCGAGAGTAGTTCATTCATAAAAGCCTGGGCTAAAAGCTGGTCGGGGCGAGAGTAGTTCATTCATAAAAGCCTGGGCTGTCGGTCATACCTCCGACGGCTGTTTTATGTACGTTAGTGAATGACTGAAACTCTAAGCTTTCTAATGAACTGTTGCTCGTTAGATTTGGACAGGTAAAAGTGGTCAATTTTTGAGATGAAAAATAGTAAGATTTTGGTGCGGGCTGTGCGCTGTGTGTGCAGAGGGCTTCAGTCTCGTACAATCGAACTGAAAAACTGATGACGTCATAATTGTCAATCTCATCATAACGTTACTATTGTGTGCACAGATTGTTAAAGTATCTACTAAAGAACAAGTTTTGACATGTAGGCCTAGGCCTATATGTGGTGAAAGAATCTTTACAATATCTATTACAGTTCTAAAGATTTTGTCATTTGAGATCATATTACTGTAGTATATCGCCGTGTGGGGAGTTGGGGTTCAATTGCATCTAGAATAAACTGACGCTCCAGTCAACTTGAGTTGCGGTCCACCATGTCCATTTTATTTCCAACACAGCAACGATTTCCAGCATGTCACATTCACAGTTTTCGGGGAGAAGACATATTTACTCTGGTACGCCGACTAAGGCTAGCCGTACATAATTACACCCAAGATACAACAGCTAAGTCACCAAAAGTAAATGCCCTTGTGCTATCTAGTGTTTATTCAAGTCAAATTTTCTGGGTTGTAAATCAAGCCCTGCTTATTATGTCTCGTCTGTCTGACTTATTCACTACTAAAAGATACATTATGACCTCTGACCCGAGACAGGCGCCTAGATACAAGTTCTATTATTAGAAGTCGAGCACTATATATGGGCGCAAATCGTCAGATTAGTGGAGGCTTGGCATAGCGCCCTCAAACGACTGAGTTAGCTTAATTATCAAGGGACCCAACAAATAATTTCTCCACATTACGTAACCACCGTGCACGTGATGACGTCATCAGTGGTATATATGTAGTCATGAAGTCCACATGTGAGGGAACATTTCGTTTTGTAGAACAATGGTCAAATTCACTACCACTTTGGCTCTATTTGCATTCAAAATGCTAAAAAAGTGTACATTTTCGAACCTCTTCCGGTTTGGACCGGAGGTTTGGGTCACACAGGGGTCATGCCATTGTATGATTTGTTCAGTTCATTGCGACCTATCATGCTGTGAAAGAATTGTTAAAGTATCTATTACGATTCTTGAGATATGAATTTTTGAAATAATAACCATTTAATTTTTGTAATTTGACACCTGTGACGATATCATGACGTCACAATGTTGTACACAATTTGATAAACATCAAGTTCTTAAATGTGGCGAAAGAATCATGCAAATATCTGCTGTAGTTCTCAAGATACAGCATTTTTAAACAATTCAGCTCCAAATTTGCGTATTTTGACACCACATTACGTAACTACCGTCCATGTGATGACGTCACCAATGGTATAGTCAAAAAGTCCACATGTGTGGAAAATTTCGTTCCGTAGAAATATGTTCAAATTCACTACCACTTTGAATCTATTTGCATTCAAAACGCTTAAAAAATGCACATTTTCGGACAACTTCCGGTTTGGACCGGAAGTAGGCGTCACACAGGGGTCATGACATCGTATGATTTGTTCAGTTCATTTAGACTTATCATGTTGTGAAAGAATTGTTCAAGTATCTATTACGGTTCTTGAGATATGAATTTTGGAAATAATAACCTTTGAATTTTTGTAATTTGACACCTGATGACGTCATGATTACGTCACTCTTGATGCCATCATGATACTATACATTCTGGTGAAAGTCTGCCGTAGGGCCTGTGTCTGTATCTAATTTACTAACGATTCAGCTTGGTTTGATAGGCATTGTTGCTGGTAAGTGTAAAAACTGAGATTCTCAGTTTCGTTGAACTTTGACCTCCAATTGACCCCAGAAGGAAGGGTCAGATGAAAATGCCCACACAAAGAAAATTGTAGCACAGAATGTCATCTATAAATCTGCCAAATACGAAGATCCTGGGTCACGTGGTTTTCAAGACGGAAGCATTTTAAAATATGCATATTTTAGTTTTTTGGGGGGTGTAATTTGATACTTTATGACGTCACGATGACGTCACGCTTGATGCCATCATAATATTATACACGCTGGTGAAAGTCTGCCATAGGACCTATGCCTGTACTTAGTTACTTAAAGATTCAGCTTGGTTTGATGGGCATTGTTGCTCAATAAGTGCAAAAATTGAGATTTTCGTTTTCGTTGAACTTTGACCTCAAATTGACCCTAGAAGGAAGGGTCAGATGAAAATGCCCACATGAAGAAAATTGTAGGCCATGATCTTATTAATAAGCCTGATAAATACGAAAATCATGGGTCACGTGGTTTTCCAGACGGAAGCATTTTAAAACATGCATATTTTAGTCATTTTTGGGTTGTAATTTGACACCCGATGACGTCACAATGACGTCACACTTGTATGCACACCTTCACATTGGGGTTGATGTTCCTACAAAGTTTCAAGTTGATAGCTTGAACCGTTTTGAAGAAAAGCTCTGGAAACGTTTGAGTGGAAAAAGAAAAGGGAAAAAGAAAAAAAAACTAGAGGTATGACGTTTGTTGTTACAAACGCCAGGTGATCGGGTTAAATGAACATTTTGTGATGAATTTCAGACGTTGTTATCACCTGTGGAATGGCAAAAATGGAAGTTCAGCAGCCGATTTCACGAAACTTTACGCAATTGCGCAAGTCCACTTACGCCATTACTTGCGCAATAACTTATGGCGTAAGTGGACTTGCGCAATTGCGTAAAGTTTCGTGAAATCGGCTGCTGTATACACTAATCCGGTAACTAATATCTCCTCCCTGCATATCCGCCATAGCTGGGGGTTGATAGCTTGCACCGTTTTGAGATATGAATTGTTGAAATAATAACCTTTGAAATCTTGTAATGTGACACCTGTGACGACATCATGACGTCACAATTTTGTGCACAAATTGTTCAACAATTTGATAAACATCAAGTTCTTAAATGTGGCGAAAGAATCATGCAAATATCTGCTGTAGTTCTCAAGATACAGCATTTTAAAACATCTCAGCTCCAAATTTGCGTGATTTGACACCACATTACGTAACCACCGTCCATGTAATGACGTCACCAATGGTATAGTCAAAAGGTCCACATGTGTGGAAACATTTCGTTCCGTAGAAATATGGTCAAATTCACTACCACTTTGAATCTATTTGCATTCAAAATGCTAAAAAATTGCACATTTTCGAACAACTTCCGGTTTGGACCGGAAGTAGGCGTCACACAGGGGTCATGACATCGTATGATTTGTTCAGTTCATTTAGACTTATCATGTTGTGAAAGAATTGTTCAAGTATCTATTACGGTTCTTGAGATATGGATTTTGAAAATAATAACCTTTGAATTTTTGTAATTTGACACCTGTGACGATATCATGACGTCACAATGTTGTGCACAAATTGTTCAACAATTTGATAAACATCAAGTTCTTAAATGTGGCGAAAGAATCATGCAAATATCTGCTGTAGTTCTCAAGATACAGCATTTTAAAACAATTCAGCTCCAAATTTGCGTATTTTGACGCCACATTACGTAACCACCGTCCATGTGATGACGTCACAAATGGTATAGTCAAAAAGTCTACATGTGTGGAAACATTTCGTTCCGTAGAAATATGGTCAAATTCACTACCACTTTGAATCTATTTGCATTCAAAACGCTTACAAAATGCACATTTTCGAACAACTTCCGGTTTGGACCGGAAGTAGGCGTCACACAGGGGTCATGACATCGTATGATTTGTTCAGTTCATTTAGACTTATCATGTTGTGAAAGAATTGTTCAAGTATCTATTACGGTTCTTGAGATATGAATTTTGGAAATAATAACCTTTGAATTTTTGTAATTTGACACCTGATGACGTCATGATTACGTCACACTTGATGCCATCGTGATACTATACATTCTGGTGAAAGTCTGCCGTAGGGCCTATGTCTGTATCTAATTTACTAACGATTCAGCTTGGTTTGATAGGCATTGTTGCTGGTAAGTGTAAAAACTGAGATTCTCAGTTTCGTTGAACTTTGACCTCCAATTGACCCCAGAAGGAAGGGTCAGATGAAAATGCCCACACAAAGAAAATTGTAGCACAGAATGTCATCTGTAAACCTGCCAAATACGAAGATCCTGGGTCACGTGGTTTTCAAGACGGAAGCATTTTAAAATATGCATATTTTGTTTTTTTGGGGGGTGTAATTTGATACTTGATGACGTCACGATGACGTCACGCTTGGTGCCATCATAATATTATACACGCTGGTGAAAGTCTGCCATAGGACCTATGCCTGTACTTAGTTACTTAAAGATTCAGCTTGGTTTGATGGGCATTGTTGCTCAATAAGTGCAAAAATTGCGATTTTCGTTTTCGTTGAACTTTGACCTCAGATTGACCCCAGAAGGAAGGGTCAGATGAAAATGCCCACACGAAGAAAATCGTAGGCCATGATCTTATCTATAAGCCTGCTAAATACGAAAATCATGGGTCACGTGGTTTTCCAGACGAAAGCATTTTAAAACATGCATATTTTAGTCATTTTTGGGTTGTAATTTGATACCCAATGACGTCACAATGACGTCACCCTTGTATGCACACCTTCACATTGGGGTTGATGTTCCTACAAAGTTTCAAGTTGATAGCTTGAACCGTTTTGAAGAAAAGCTCTGGAAACGTTTGAGTGGAAAAAGAAAAAAAAAAAAAACTAGAGCTTCGCGTTTGTGTTTTTTACAAACGCAAGGTGATCGGGTGACATAAACATTGAAATGATGATGACGACACAGTTTTGAGATTGTTTGAAAACTTGAGTTGTTTGTTGTTGAAAAAAGTTTTGTGAATTCTCAAGACATGACTCTGACTATTCAACGCTAAAATTGTACTACTAGGTTTTCAGGCCAAAATTTATTCCTTGCCCCAAACACCCAAACTATATATCAAATGAAAGTTCTTGATGACAGAAATACAATGCTCTTTAAATGAAGAAAATCGGACAAGTACTTTTTGAGATATCCTGTTATATGTATTAAAATATCTATCATTCGATGAAGCCCGACCATACATTCACTGCGTATACCCATGGAGCTATATGGTATACCCCACAATGGCCCCAAAACGACATAATTTGAATAATTTTAGTAACATAAATCAGTATAACCTCTGCTATAGTTGAAGTATTCTCATAAAACTTTCTGCATAAGGGTAATGTGGTATGGTCTTTCAGAAAAAGTATAAATTATTTTAATAAAATTAATGTTGCCATGGAAACAAGCATTTTATTTTAATAAAATTAATGGTTGCCATGGAAACAAGCACATTTTCTCCAAAGAAAACAATATAATTTGACGTCTCCACAAACTTCAGATGAAATAACAGTTACTGGCAATGATATAGCTGAACAAGTGATAAATAAAGGCCAGTAACATTATTTGAGGTATTGTATTACTCATCTTCAAGGTCAAAAGTCAATTTAAAGAAGTGGAGGATGCGGATGCTAGTGTGATACTCCGAGGTGGAGGGTTTTCCTGGTTTTCTTCTGGCTCGGCCATAGTCTTTAATATACTGGAAGTAGAGACAACAGGATAGTTTATTAAGTAGAGACAACAGGATATTTTATTATACCATGCCCTCACTTAAGATTTAGTTAACTTTCTCCTTTTTTTTCCCTTTTCTTTTTTTAATGACCTGGCTGAAACAATTAGGGCGGCTATGAGTATGACTTTTAAAAACTTGTAAGTTGTAGGCCTATTCTCTTTAATACTTCAAGTTTGGTTTGTATTTATTGTTTTAATTGTATTTACAGCTGATATAGTGAACAAAATCAAACATATCAATTCGACAACCAAAACAAAAAATTCAATTTGAATTTTGATTACTTAGATCTGCCCCTCCAGGAATGCGGAAAAACATACCTCTAGTAATAATGGTATCGCCCAAAAAAAGGCATTGTGCATCCTATGTACGAACTACGATTGTACCATTTATTTTAAATATGGGGAGGGTTATACCTTCCTTTCAAAATTTAACGGACACGAGGCCTACAAAATTTGGCTGATTGTAATTCTGACGTCCCAAGAAATATATCCGGCATATGTGTGAGATGTGTATTTTGTTATAAAATTACCAAAACAGCATGATTTTAAGACTTAGTGGTTCACACAACCAGATTCCAACGACCGGGGTCACGCCATGCATCACGCCGTCCTTTTACGGGCGAGTGCCCCATTCAATAGGCCAACACACACACGTACAGCGTGGCGTTCGTGTTTATCAAAAGAGCTTTTGAAAGGGTATAGAAAATACGCTCTCCATAAAAAAATAAACACATTTAACATTCCAAACTCGCACAAATAATTGTTAAGACATGTAAAATTCATTCAGTGAAACCTCCTACCTTTCAAAATGAAGATTTCACCTAAAAAAATCAAGTTTACTTTTCCCTTTTTCGTAACTTCGGTTGTAAACCACCTACCAATAACAAGGACGCAATGACGTGTACAGTACCCCTTCAGCTATTCAGGGAAACCCTTTTCATGTACGTCACAAGTATTCGGCTCCGCGGAAAGCACCCGAAGTGCATGCGCGCCCAGCCGAGCGGCAATTTTTATGGGCCGAATACTCGCGATCGCAACGCTTTGGGAAAAGCTGGTCGGGGCGAGAGTAGTTCATTCATAAAAGCCTGGGCTAAAAGCTGGTCGGGGCGAGAGTAGTTCATTCATAAAAGCCTGGGCTGTCGGTCATACCTCCGACGGCTGTTTTATGTACGTTAGTGAATGACTGAAACTCTAAGCTTTCTAATGAACTGTTGCTCGTTAGATTTGGACAGGTAAAAGTGGTCAATTTTTGAGATGAAAAATAGTAAGATTTTGGTGCGGGCTGTGCGCTGTGTGTGCAGAGGGCTTCAGTCTCGTACAATCGAACTGAAAAACTGATGACGTCATAATTGTCAATCTCATCATAACGTTACTATTGTGTGCACAGATTGTTAAAGTATCTACTAAAGAACAAGTTTTGACATGTAGGCCTAGGCCTATATGTGGTGAAAGAATCTTTACAATATCTATTACAGTTCTAAAGATTTTGTCATTTGAGATCATATTACTGTAGTATATCGCCGTGTGGGGAGTTGGGGTTCAATTGCATCTAGAATAAACTGACGCTCCAGTCAACTTGAGTTGCGGTCCACCATGTCCATTTTATTTCCAACACAGCAACGATTTCCAGCATGTCACATTCACAGTTTTCGGGGAGAAGACATATTTACTCTGGTACGCCGACTAAGGCTAGCCGTACATAATTACACCCAAGATACAACAGCTAAGTCACCAAAAGTAAATGCCCTTGTGCTATCTAGTGTTTATTCAAGTCAAATTTTCTGGGTTGTAAATCAAGCCCTGCTTATTATGTCTCGTCTGTCTGACTTATTCACTACTAAAAGATACATTATGACCTCTGACCCGAGACAGGCGCCTAGATACAAGTTCTATTATTAGAAGTCGAGCACTATATATGGGCGCAAATCGTCAGATTAGTGGAGGCTTGGCATAGCGCCCTCAAACGACTGAGTTAGCTTAATTATCAAGGGACCCAACAAATAATTTCTCCACATTACGTAACCACCGTGCACGTGATGACGTCATCAGTGGTATATATGTAGTCATGAAGTCCACATGTGAGGGAACATTTCGTTTTGTAGAACAATGGTCAAATTCACTACCACTTTGGCTCTATTTGCATTCAAAATGCTAAAAAAGTGTACATTTTCGAACCTCTTCCGGTTTGGACCGGAGGTTTGGGTCACACAGGGGTCATGCCATTGTATGATTTGTTCAGTTCATTGCGACCTATCATGCTGTGAAAGAATTGTTAAAGTATCTATTACGATTCTTGAGATATGAATTTTTGAAATAATAACCATTTAATTTTTGTAATTTGACACCTGTGACGATATCATGACGTCACAATGTTGTACACAATTTGATAAACATCAAGTTCTTAAATGTGGCGAAAGAATCATGCAAATATCTGCTGTAGTTCTCAAGATACAGCATTTTTAAACAATTCAGCTCCAAATTTGCGTATTTTGACACCACATTACGTAACTACCGTCCATGTGATGACGTCACCAATGGTATAGTCAAAAAGTCCACATGTGTGGAAAATTTCGTTCCGTAGAAATATGTTCAAATTCACTACCACTTTGAATCTATTTGCATTCAAAACGCTTAAAAAATGCACATTTTCGGACAACTTCCGGTTTGGACCGGAAGTAGGCGTCACACAGGGGTCATGACATCGTATGATTTGTTCAGTTCATTTAGACTTATCATGTTGTGAAAGAATTGTTCAAGTATCTATTACGGTTCTTGAGATATGAATTTTGGAAATAATAACCTTTGAATTTTTGTAATTTGACACCTGATGACGTCATGATTACGTCACTCTTGATGCCATCATGATACTATACATTCTGGTGAAAGTCTGCCGTAGGGCCTGTGTCTGTATCTAATTTACTAACGATTCAGCTTGGTTTGATAGGCATTGTTGCTGGTAAGTGTAAAAACTGAGATTCTCAGTTTCGTTGAACTTTGACCTCCAATTGACCCCAGAAGGAAGGGTCAGATGAAAATGCCCACACAAAGAAAATTGTAGCACAGAATGTCATCTATAAATCTGCCAAATACGAAGATCCTGGGTCACGTGGTTTTCAAGACGGAAGCATTTTAAAATATGCATATTTTAGTTTTTTGGGGGGTGTAATTTGATACTTTATGACGTCACGATGACGTCACGCTTGATGCCATCATAATATTATACACGCTGGTGAAAGTCTGCCATAGGACCTATGCCTGTACTTAGTTACTTAAAGATTCAGCTTGGTTTGATGGGCATTGTTGCTCAATAAGTGCAAAAATTGAGATTTTCGTTTTCGTTGAACTTTGACCTCAAATTGACCCTAGAAGGAAGGGTCAGATGAAAATGCCCACATGAAGAAAATTGTAGGCCATGATCTTATTAATAAGCCTGATAAATACGAAAATCATGGGTCACGTGGTTTTCCAGACGGAAGCATTTTAAAACATGCATATTTTAGTCATTTTTGGGTTGTAATTTGACACCCGATGACGTCACAATGACGTCACACTTGTATGCACACCTTCACATTGGGGTTGATGTTCCTACAAAGTTTCAAGTTGATAGCTTGAACCGTTTTGAAGAAAAGCTCTGGAAACGTTTGAGTGGAAAAAGAAAAGGGAAAAAGAAAAAAAAAAAAAGACAAAGAAATCGTACAATAGTAATAGGTGATCGGAATTAGTTCCGATCACCTAAAAAAGACAAAGAAATCGTACAATAGTAATAGGTGATCGGAATTAGTTCCGATCACCTAACTAGAGCTTCGCGTTTGTGTTTTTTACAAACGCAAGGTGATCGGGTGACATAAACATTGAAATGATGATGACGACACAGTTTTGAGATTGTTTGAAAACTTGAGTTGTTTGATGTTGAAAAAGTATTGGAATTCTCAAGACATGACTCTGACTATTCAACGCTAAAATTGTACTACTAGGTTTTCAGGCCAAAATTTATTCCTTGCCCCAAACACCCAAACTATATATCAAATGAAAGGTCTTGATGACAGAAATACAATGCTCTTTAAATGAAGAAAATCGGACAAGTACTTTTCGAGATATCCTGTTATACTGTATGTATTAAAATATCTATCATTCGATGAAGCCCGACCATACATTCACTGCGTATACCCCACAATGGCCCCCAAACGACATAATTTGAATGATTTTAGTAACATAAATCAGTATAACCTCTGCTATAATTGAAGTATTCTCATAAAACTTTCTGCATAAGGGTAATGTGGTATGGTCTTTCAGAAAAAGTATAAATTATTTTAATAAAATGAATGGTTGCCATGGAAACAAGCATTTTATTTTAATAAAATTAATGGTTGCCATGGAAACAAGCACATTTTCTCCAAAGAAAACAACATAATTTGACGTCTCCACAAACTTCAGATGAAATAACAGTTACTGGCAATGATATAGCTGAACAAGTGATAAATAAAGGCCAGTAACATTATTTGAGGTATTGTATTACTCATCTTCAAGGTCAAAAGTCAATTTAAAGAAGTGGAGGATGCGGATGCTCGTGTGATACTCCAGGTGGAGGGTTTTCCTGGTTTTCTTCTGGCTCGGCCATAGTCTTTAATCTTGATACTGGAAGTAGAGACAACAGGATAGTTTATTAAGTAGAGACAACAGGATAGTTTATTATACCATGCCCTCACTTAAGATTTAGTTAACTTTTTCCTTTTTTTTTCCTTTTCTTTTTTTAATGACCTGACTGAAACAGTTAGGGCGGCTATGAGTATGACTTTTAAAAACTTGTAAGTTGTAGGCCTATTCTCTTTAATACTTAAAGTTTGGTTTGTATTTATTGTTTTAATTGTATTTACAGCTGATATAGTGAACAAAATAAAACATCAATTCGACAACCAAAAAAAAAATTCAATTTGAATTTTGATTACTTAGATCTGCAACTCCAGGAATACGCAAAAAAACATACCTCTAGTAATAATGGTATCGCCCAAAAAAGGGCATTGTGCATCCTATGTACGAACTACGATTGTACCATTTTTTTTTAAATATGGGGAGGGTTATACCTTCCTTTCAAAATTTAACGGACAGGAGGCCTAAAAAATTCGGCTAATTGTAATTCTGACGTCCCTAGAAATATATCCTGCATATATGTGAGATGTGTATTTTGTTATAAAATTACCAAAACAGCATGATTTTACGACTTAGTGGTTCACACACCAACAGATTCCAACGACCGGGGTCACGCCATGCATCACGCCGTGCTTTTACTAGCCTTTTGTCAAGGCCTCGTGAATTTGGGCGATTTGGTGACTTGAGTAGAGTCTATACGCGCAGAGTGAATTACTCACTTGGCCTTTTTCGAACTGACAGGCAATTCTTATGTTTTTCTTTATTTTTGCTACCAAAAGTGGTAGCAGAAATCAGCCAGTCACGTGCAGGTCACTCCATGCAAATTACGCAGGGAGCTCCTACAAACAAGGGAGGTAGGCTTACGCTTTTGAATTTACTGGGTACATTAAACGGCAAATAAATTAAATCAAATGGGAATTATATTAGTTCCGTATAAAATGTTGATGTAATAAACAATTTATGTCAAATATAAACGTATTTTCATGAAGCTCGATGGTTTTGTGTCGAAGTAAATATAAGTGCCGTACCTACGTTGGTAATGAACGAGGCCATAACGCCGCAAGCCATGTGATTGGTCAATTTGTCCTGCGGGAACTGTACGTGACTTGCATCACACGCGCGCGTGCAAAACAAGCTCCTAGCGCCCATTGGCTCAGTTGAATGTTTGTTTTCGATTTCTGTTTTCAAAATCTTTACGTGCAGAGTGGGGCGTGGGTAATGTTGTGACGTTGCACATTCGGGTCAACTGCTTGCATGTAATGAATAATGTAGCAGTTGCCAGTTCGAAAAAGGCCTTATGGCAAAACAGAAGGCATAGCGTTTGCACAGCCTTCGTATACTCCGCTCAAGACGCCCAAACCCCAAAGCCATAAGGCCTTGTCAAAAGGCTATGCTTTTACGGGCGAGTGCCCCATTCAATAGGCCAACACACACATACAGCGTGGCGTTCGTTTCTATCAAAAGAGCTTTTGAAAGGGTATAGAAAATACGCTCTCCGTAAAAAAATAAACACATTTAACATTCCAAACTCGCACAAATAATTGTTAAGACATGTAAAATTCATTCAGTGAAACCTCCTACCTTTCAAAATGAAGATTTCACCTCAAGAAATTGAGTTTACTTTTCCCTTTTTCGTAACTTCGGTTGTAGACCACCTACCGATAACGAGGACGCAATGACGTGTACAGTACCCCCTTCAGCTATTCAGGGAAACCATTTTCATGTACGTCACAAGTATTCGGATCCGCGGAAAGCACCCGAAGTGCATGCGCGCCCAGCCGAGCGGCAATTTTTATGGGCCGAATACTCGCGATCGCAACGCTTCGGGAAAAGCTGGTCGGGGCGAGAGTAGTTCATTCATAAAAGCCTGGGCTGTCGGTCATACCTCCGACGGCTGTTGTATGTACGTTAGTGAATGACTGAAACTCTAAGCTTTCTAATGAACTGTTGCTCGTTAGATTTGGACAGGTTAAAGTGGATGAATTTTTGAGATGAAACATAGTAAGATTTTGGTGCGGGCTGTGCGCTGTGTGTGCATCTAGAATAAACTGACGCTCCAGTCAACTTGAGTTGCGGTCCACCATGTTTATTTTATTTCCAACACAGCAACGATTTCCAGCATGTCACATTCACAGTTTTCGGGGAGAAGACATATTTACTCTGGTCCGCCGAATAAGGCTAGCCGTACATAATTACACCCAAGATACAACAGCTAAGTCACCAAAAGTAAATGTCCTTGTGCTATCTAGTGTTTATTCAACTTTCCTGGCGATGATGCCACGGAAACTAGCAGTTTTACATCTTCAAAAGTCCAATTTTCTCGGTTGTAAATCAAGCCCTGCTTATTATGTCTCGTCTGTCTGACTTATTCACTACTCGCGCACGTACGTGTATATCATTGGCCGTGTAGCCCAGATATCCTCCTTAAAAAGATACATAAATGACCTCTGACCCGAGACAGGCGCCTAGATACAAGTTCTATTATTAGAAGTCGAGCACTATATATGGGCGCAAATCGTCAGATTAGTGGAGGCTTGGTATAGCGCCCTCAAACGACTGAGTTAGCTTAATTATCAAGGGGTCCAACAAATAATTTCTCCACATTACGTAACCACCGTGCACGTGATGACGTCATCAGTGGTATATATGTAGTCATAAAGTCCACATGTGAGGGAAGAATTGTTCAAGTATCTATTACGATTCTTGAGATATGAATTTTTGAAATAATAACCATTTAATTTTTGTAATTTGACACCTGTGACGATATCATGACGTCACAATGTTGTGCACAAATTGTTCAACAATTTGATAAACGTCAAGTTCTTAAATGTGGCGAAAGAATCATGCAAATATCTGCTGTAGTTCTCAAGATACAGCATTTTAAAACAATTCAGCTCCAAATTTGCGTATTTTGACACCACATTACGTAACTACCGTCCATGTGATGACGTCACCAATGGTATAGTCAAAAAGTCCAAATGTGTGGAAACATTTCGTTCCGTAGAAATATGGTCAAATTCACTACCACTTTGAATCTATTTGCATTCAAAACGCTTACAAAAATGCACATTTTCGAACAACCTCCGGTTTGGACCGGAAGTAGGCGTCACACAGGGGTCATGACATTGTATGATTTGTTCAGTTCATTTAGACTGATCATGTTGTGAAAGAATTGTTCAAGTATCTACTACGGTTCTTGAGATATGAATTTTTGAAATAATAACCTTTGAATTTTTGTAATTTGACACCTGATGACGTCATGATTACGTCACACTTGATGCCATCATGATACTATGCATTCTGGTGGAAGTCTGCCGTAGGGCCTATGTCTGTATCTAATTTACTAACGATTCAGCTTGGTTTGATAGGCATTGTTGCTGGTAAGTGTAAAAACTGAGATTCTCAGTTTCGTTGAACTTTGACCTCCAATTGACCCCAGAAGGAAGGGTCAGATGAAAATGCCCACACAAAGAAAATTGTAGCACGGAATGTCATCTATAAACCTGCTAAATACGAAGATCCTGGGTCACGTGGTTTTCAAGACGGAAGCATTTTAAAATATGCATATTTTGGTTTTTTGGAGGGTGTAATTTGATACTTGATGACGTCACGATGACGTCACGCTTGATGCCATCATAATATTATACACGCTGGTGAAAGTCTGCCATAGGACCTATGCCTGTACCTAGTTACTTAAAGATTCAGCTTGGTTTGATGGGCATTGTTGCTCAATAAGCAGTGATAAGTGCACAAATTGAGATTTTCGTTTTCGTTGAACTTTGACCTCAGATTGACCCCAGAAGGAAGTGTCAGATGAAAATGCCCACACAAAGAAAATTGTTGGCCAAGATCTGATATATAAGCCTGCCAAATACGAAGATCATGATTCACGTGGTTTTCCAGACGGAAGCATTTTAAAACATGCATATTTTGGTCATTTTTTTGTTGTAATTTGATACCCGATGACGTCACGGTGACGTCACACTTGTATGCACACCTTCACATTGGGGTTGATGTTCCTACCAAGTTTCAAGTTGATAGCTTGAACCGTTTCGAAGAAAAGCTCTGGAAACGTTTGAGTGGAAAAAGAAGAAAAAAAAAAAAAAAACTAGAGCTTCGCGTTTGTGTTTTTTACAAACGCAAGGTGATCGGGTGACAAAACATTGAAATGATGATGACGACACAGTTTTGAGATTGTTTGAAAACTTGAGTTGTTTGATGTTGAAAAAGTATTGGAATTCTCAAGACATGACTCTGACTATTCAACGCTAAAATTGTGTATCTGATGACGTCATAATTGTCAATCTCATCATAACGTTACTATTGTGTGCATAGATTGTTCAAGTATCTACTGAAGAACAAGTTTTGACATGTAGGCCTAGGCCTATATGTGGTGAAAGAATCTTTTCAATATCTATTACAGTTCTAAAGATTTTTTTCATTTGAGATCATATTACTGTAGTATCGCCGTGTGGGGAGTTGGGGTTCAATTGCATCTAGAATAAACTGACGCTCCAGTCAACTTGAGTTGCGGTCCACCATGTCCATTTTATTTCCAACACAGCAACAATTTCCAGCATGTCACATTCACAGTTTTCGGGGAGAAGACATATTTACTCTGGTTCGCCGACTAAGGCTAGCCGTACATACCATGATTACACCCAAGATACAACAGCTAAGTCACCAAAAGTAAATTTCCTTGTGCTATCAAGTGTTCATTCAACTTTCCTGGCGATGATGCCACGGAAACTAGCAGTTTTATATCTTCAAAAGTCCAATTTTCTCGGTTGTAAATCAATCCCTGCTTATTATTTCTCGTCTGTCTGACTTATTCACTACGTACTCGCGCACGTACGTTTATATCATTGGCCGTGTGGCCCAGACATCCTCCCTAAAAAGATACATGACCTCTGATCCGAGACAGGCTGCCTAGATACAAGTTCTATTATTAGAAGTCGAGCACTATATATGGGCGCAAATCGTCAGATTAGTGGAGGCTTGGCATAGCGCCCTCAAACGACTGAGTTAGCTTAATTATCAAGGGACTCAACAAATAATTTCTCCACATTACGTAACCACCGTGCACGTGATGACGTCATCAGTGGTATATATGTAGTCATAAAGTCCACATGTGAGGGAACATTTCGTTCCGTAGAACTATGGTCAAATTCCCTACCACTTTGGCTCTATTTGCATTCAAAATGCTAAAAAAGTGTACATTTTCGAACCTCTTCCGGTTTGGACCGGAGGTTTGGGTCACACAGGGGTCATGCCATTGTATGATTTGTTCAGTTCATTGCGACCTATCATGCTGTGAAAGAATTGTTTAAGTATCTATTACGATTCTTGAGATATGAATTTTTGAAATAATAACCATTTAATTTTTGTAATTTGACACCTGTGACGATATCATGACGTCAGAATTCAACAATTTAATAACCATCAAGTTCTTAAATGTGACAAAAGAATCATGCAAATATCTGCTGTAGTTCTCAAGATACAGCATTTTTAAACAATTCAGCTCCAAATTTGCGTATTTTGACACCACATTACGTAACTACCGTCCATGTGATGACGCAACCAATGGTATAGTCAAAAAGTCCACATGTGTGGAAACATTTCGTTCCGTAGAAATATGGTCAAATTCACTACCACTTTGAATCTATTTGCATTCAAAACGCTTTAAAAAATGCACATTTTCAAACAACTTCCGGTTTGGACCGGAAGTAGGCGTCACACAGGGGTCATGACATCGTATGATTTGTTCAGTTCATTTAGACTTATCACGTTGTGAAAGAATTGTTCAAGTATCTATTACGGTTCTTGAGATATGAATTTTGGAAATAATAACCTTGGAATTTTTGTAATTTGATACCTGATGACGTCATGATTACGTCACACTTGATGCCATCATGATACTATACATTCTGGTGAAAGTCTGCCGTAGGGCCTATGTCTGTATCTAATTTACTAACGATTGAGCTTGGTTTGATGGGCATTGTTGCTGGTAAGTGTAAAAACTGAGATTCTCAGTTTCGTTGAACTTTGACCTCCATTTGACCCAAGAAGGAAGGGTCATATGAAAATGCCCACACAAAGAAAATTGTAGCACAGAATGTCATCTATAAACCTGCCAAATACGAAGATCCTGGGTCACGTGGTTTTCAAGACGGAAGCATTTTAAAATATGCATATTTTGGTTTTTTTGGGGGTGTAATTTGATACTTGATGACGTCACGATGACGTCACGCTTGATGCCATTATAATATTATACACGCTGGTGAAAGTCTGCCATAGGACCTATGCCTGTACTTAGTTTCTTAAAGATTCAGCTTGGTTTGATGGGCATTGTTGCTCAATAAGTGCAAAAATTGAGATTTTCGTTTTCGTTGAACTTTGACCTCAAATTGACCCCAGAAGGAAGGGTCAGATGAAAATGCCTACACGAAGAAAATTGTTGGCCATGATCTGATATATAAGCCTGCCAAATACGAAGATCATGAGTCACGTGGTTTTCCAGACGGAAGCATTTTAAAACATGCATATTTTGGTCATTTTTTTGTTGTAATTTGATACCCGATGACGTCACGGTGACGTCACACTTGTATGCACACCTTCACATTGGGGTTGATGTTCCTACCAAGTTTCAAGTTGATAGCTTGAACCGTTTCGAAGAAAAGCTCTGGAAACGTTTGAGTGGAAAAAGAAGGGGAAAAAAAAAAAAAAAAGACTAGAGCTTCGCGTTTGTGTTTTTTACAAACGCAAGGTGATCGGGTGACATAAACATTGAAATGATGATGACGACAGAGTTTTGAGATGTTTGAAAGCTTGAGTTGTTTGATGTTGAAAAAGTATTTGAATTCTCAAGACATGACTCTGACTATTCAACGCTAAAATTGTGTATCTGATGACGTCATAATTGTCAATCTCATCATAACGTTACTATTATGTGCACAGATTGTTCAAGTATCTACTGAAGAACAAGTTTTGACATGTATATGTGGTGAAATAATCTTTTCAATATCTATTACAGTTCTAAAGATGTTGTCATTTGAGATCATATTACTGTAGTATATCGCCGTGTGGGGAGTTGGGGTTCAATTGCATCTAGAATAAACTGACGCTCCGGTCAACTTGAGTTGCGGTCCACCATGTCCATTTATTTCCAACACAGCAACGATTTTCAGCATGTCACATTCACAGTTTTCGGGGAGAAGACATATTTACTCTGGTCCGCGAGTAAGGCTAGCCGTACATAATTACACCCAAGATACAACAGCTAAGTCACCAAATGGAAATGTCCTTGTGCTATCAAGTGTTCATTCAACTTTCCTGGCGATGATGCCACGGAAACTAGCAGTTTTACATCTTCAAAAGTCCAATTTTCTCGGTTGTAAATCAAGCCCTGCTTATTATGTCTTGTCTGTCTGACTTATTCACTACACGCGCACGTACATCCTCCTTAAAAAGATACATTATGACCTCTGACCCGAGACAGGCCGCCTAGATACAAGTTCTATTGTTATAAGTCGAGCACTATATATGGGCGCAAATCGTCAGATTAGTGGAGGCTTGGCATAGCGCCCTCAAACGACTGAGTTAGCTTAATTATCAAGGGACCCAACAAATAATTTCTCCACATTACGTAACCACCGTGCACGTGATGACGTCATCAGTGGTATATATGTAGTCATAAAGTACACATGTGAGGGAACATTTCGTTCCGTAGAACTATGGTCAAATTCCCTACCACTTTGGCTCTATTTGCATTCAAAGTGCTAAAAAAGTGTACATTTTTGAACGTCTTCCGGTTTGGACCGGAGGTTTGGATCACACGTGGTCATGCCATTGTATGATTTGTTCAGTTCATTGCGACCTATCATGCTATGAAAGAATTGTTCAAGTATCTATTACGATTCTTGAGATATGAATTTTTGAAATAATAACCATTTCATTTTTGTAATTTGACACTTGTGACGATATCATGACGTCACAATGTGTACAAATTGTTCAACAATTTGATAAACATCATGTTCTTAAATGTGGCGAAAGAATCATGCAAATATCTGCTGTAGTTCTCAAGATACAGCATTTTTAAACAATTCAGCTCCAAATTTGCGTATTTTGACACCACATTACGTAACTACCGTCCATGTGATGACGTCACCAATGGTATAGTCAAGAAGTCCACATGTGTGGAAACATTTCGTTCCGTAGAAATATGGTCAAATTCACTACCACTTTGAATCTATTTGCATTCAAAACGCTTAAAAAATGCACATTTTCGAACAACTTCCGGTTTGGACCGGAAGTAGGCGTCACACAGGGGTCATGACATCGTATGATTTGTTCAGTTCATTTAGACTTATCATGTTGTGAAAGAATTGTTCAAGTATCTTATACGGTTCTTGAGATATGAATTTTGGAAATAATAACCTTTGAATTTTTGTATTTTGACACCTGATGACGTCATGATTACGTCACACTTGATGCCATCATGATACTATACATTCTGGTGAAAGTCTGCCGTAGGGCCTATGTCTGTATCTAATTTACTAACGATTCAGCTTGGTTTGATGGGCATTGTTGCTGGTAAGTGTAAAAACTGAGATTCTCAGTTTCGTTGAACTTTGACCTCCAATTGACCCTAGAAGGAAGGGTCAGATGACAATGCCCACACAAAGAAAATTGTAGAACAGAATGTCATCTATAAACCTGCCAAATACGAAGATCATGGGTCACGTGGTTTTCAAGACGGAAGCATTTTAAAATATGCATATTTTGGTTTTTTGGGGGCTGTAATTTGATACTTGATGACGTCACGATGACGTCACGCTTGATGCCATCATAATATTATACACGCTGGTGAAAGTCTGCCATAGGACCTATGCCTGTACCTAGTTACTTAAAGATTCAGCTTGGTTTGATGGGCATTGTTGCTCAATAAGTGCAAAAATTGAGATTTTCGTTTTCGTTGAACTTTGACCTCAGATTGACCCCAGAAGGAAGGGTCAGATGAAAATGCCCACACGAAGAAAATTGTAGGCCATGATCTGATATATAAGCCTGTCAAATACGAAGATCATGGGTCACGTGGTTTTCTAGACGGAAGCATTTTAAAACATGCATATTTTAGTCATATTTGGGTTGTAATTTGATACCCGATGACGTCACAATGACGTCACACTTCAGTGCACACCTTCACATTGGGATTGATGTTCCTACCAAGTTTCAAGTTGATAGCTTGAACCGTTTTGAAGAAAAGCTCTGGAAACGTTTGAGTGGAAAAAGAAGAAAAAAAAAAAAAAACTAGAGCTTCGCGTTTGTGTTTTTTACAAACGCAAGGTGATCGGGTGACATAAACATTGAAATGATGATGACGACAGAGTTTTGAGATTGTTTGAAAGCTTGAGTTGTTTGATGTTGAAAAAGTATTTGAATTCTCAAGACATGACTCTGACTATTCAACGCTAAAATTGTGTATCTGATGACGTCATAATTGTCAATCTCATCATAACGTTACTATTGTGTGCACAGATTGTTCAAGTATCTACTGAAGAACAAGTTTTGACATGTATATGTGGTGAAATAATCTTTTCAATATCTATTACAGTTCTAAAGATGTTGTCATTTGAGATCATATTACTGTCGCCGTGTGGGGAGTTGGGGTTCAATTGCATCTAGACTAAACTGACGCTCCGGTCAACTTGAGTTGCGGTCCACCATGTCCATTTATTTCCAACACAGCAACGATTTTCAGCATGTCACATTCACAGTTTTCGGGGAGAAGACATATTTACTCTGGTCCGCGAGTAAGGCGAGCCGTACATAATTACACCCAAGATACAACAGCTAAGTCACCAAATGGAAATGTCCTTGTGCTATCAAGTGTTCATTCAACTTTCCTGGCGATGATGCCACGGAAACTAGCAGTTTTACATCTTCAAAAGTCCAATTTTCTCGGTTGTAAATCAAGCCCTGCTTATTATGTCTTGTCTGTCTGACTTATTCACTACACGCGCACGTACATCCTCCTTAAAAAGATACATTATGACCTCTGACCCGAGACAGGCCGCCTAGATACAAGTTCTATTGTTATAAGTCGAGCACTATATATGGGCGCAAATCGTAACCTATTTGCACAACGCCTTTGTTTCCGTCCGACTCCGGCATCTATAGGGTTTAGATATGGGTTAGATGGATTGAGCATAGAAACCGAAGCCATAGGAAAGCTCAGCAATGAGGAAGGAGGTCGGGTGGGCGGGGAAAAAAAGGGTATATATATAATAATACTCACCAGAAGCTGGCCGCCGAGGCCAAACTATTATCTTACCACCGTTGAGACATACAACCGTATACCGTCCTCTGCCGACTCGTTCCTTCTCGTCCAAATACTCCCCACCTGCCACCTTGGTATACTCGAGACTGCGTAGATTCCTACGCAGCCCTCAACGTCGGCGGTTGTGCAAATAGTAACCTATTTGCACAACGCCTTTGTTTCCGTCCGACTCCGGCATCTATAGGGTTTAGATATGGGTTAGATGGATTTCGCCAAAACCTGCCCTCTTAGGCCGCCGAGAACCCCCAAACCTGCCCAAATACACCCCAATCCTTACCCAAACCTCAAACGAAAGCGGGAGACTGTATCAGATAGAAAGGAAAGAAAAACTGGACTAGTTGTCTTGCTGCCTTTCTTTCATTTTATTTTCTTCTCTTTTCTTTTCTCAAGCTGTCGCTGCCTATAAAATTGATTAAAAAACAAAATGGGTAGTTTTGTTAGTAGGTGATGGCATTTTTAGACATTTCAGCTGCATGTAGATGGCGGGAAAGCTACGCGGGCCCCGAGGCCCGAGTTCAGACGCCTATAGAATTGTCCGACGATATCTGCCATTGGACTTTGTTCAGCTGTTGAGACGGCGTCGCGTAATACCTGGACCGTGCTCTGACGCCTCATAACTCTCTCAACCTGGGTATAGTGCTTGTACGTCTTCCGCGACGCCCATTGGCAGTGGTCCATCACCTGCTCGTCCGATGCATCCAGGAGCCGCAGTGTGGTTGCTACTAATGGCACGGCCGTTGTGCGCTCTCAAAAGCTGGTTTTCAGGGTTGTCTGTTGCGGCAAAATACATCTTCAGCCGTGAATTCGGTCCGTTAACAGGCGAAGGGTTTGTTTACGAGGACTCTGCGATTGGCCGCCAAGGGGCGAAAGATCAACCAGACTTTGAACTGCGCCGACTGGATCCATCTTTCCTTGGTCCTGCAACTTTGGAATCATTATCAATGATGAGACACCCTCACTTACCGTCTTGCCAATAGTGTGGCTGAATAAAAAATCGCCTCCTTCGATCCTTGTTATTTTTCAGGTTCCGATTCCTCCTAGGTCACCAGCTCTGTCTCCGGCCCATTATAGGCAGAGGAAAAGGGCCAAGTCTCGTTGTACCACGTAGCGCTAGGGGAAAAGACCTTCGCCTTTGCCAAGTCTCCAGGATCGGTCAGTGATCTCTTTCACCGACCATCGTAACTTATCAGAAAACAATGGAATTGCCTGCTTTGAAGTAATGTGAGACTCAGCCTGCTCCAGCTGCATTGCGTTCATGTATCTACGAACTTGGTGAGAGATGCAAGGGTTTGCGAACTTTTATCCCACTCGCCAGACTTCGGTCTTACCGAATGAGTTAAAGTATGCCCTTATCTGCCCAACATAAGAGTCCACGGTACATGCCGCTAATATAAGCGGGCACCCACAAGAGCGGCGGCCGATTTCACGAAAGAGTGCGCAGCCTGCGCAACTTTTGCAAAATGGCGCAAGCCCTATAGCTTGCGTGTAATTTTCACAGGAATGTTGCGCAGCCTACGCAATAAAATGTTGCGCAAGCGGACTTACGCAGTGCGTAAGGATTCGTGAAATCGGCCGCAGATCCCGTGCTTACCCAAATTTTTTCACCCTAAGCCGTGAATCTGCGTGCGACCTTCTGAGTCACGATCGATCAAAAAGCATAGGATGTCAAGTGATGTCACTGACTCCAGATCCTCCCCTTCAGTACAGCATCATTTGCTTTGATGCTCCCGCAGAAATCGGTCTAATGCTGCAAATAAGTCTGCTCTTTTGCACTCCATATCCCTCCGTATCCAACTCGTTTCCTAGTTTTGTCAGCCTGGTTGCCGCACTGATCATCTTCAAAAAGATACCAAAACGCTCTCGTGAAGAAGGGGAGGGCATGATTGAAGAAGAAATTTAGCATTGTATCGCAATTCCCGAGGGCAAGCCCGAAACGGATCTAAAAACAGCCGCAGCCTGCGCTGGAGCTTAGATATCCCATCATCGATAGGTGCACAATGTCCGCAAGATCCTGCTCCACGATGTAATCGTTCGAGAAAAACTGCCAGCTAGCATTCACGACAGACCTCTTTCAATAATGAGTTGACTACGGCGACTGAGCGATTGATGTCCACCATCTTGGTTTGGCACCTTGAGGAAAGAACAAATATGCATATTGGGAATTTTCTCCCTGATCAGTTGGGCAACAGCGCGAAAAACCCTTACCACGTCAAGTAAACCCTGCGAAGGGTCGGTCAATCGGCTGAAATCATTTATGCCTCCGCGCAGAACAGCCACCTCCGGCTGAAAAGCCCTGCAAGATACCACCAGATGTCTACATAACGGGGCCATTGTTGTGCCTCCGTTGGCTAACATTTGCACGCTCAATGCCTTGGGCCAGCCGAATCCTTTGAATTCTCTGAACATTGAGTCGGACACAAGGAGAACATGGTGACGCTTAGCGTAAGCGATATCCATTCGGGGGGTGACAATACGTGGGAAGTAGCACTGGAAGGCCCAGAGCTCAAACCCCAGCCCTTGAAAAATTCGGGACATATCCCGTAGAAGACGAGTATTCTAAAAACCCCTGCTTGACCTGCCTCTGACAGGCGAAAGGAAGAACTTGAGTGGAGACCCGTTCCTGCGCGCCGGGACATTTGACGAAAGTGCCATCAAATCAAAGGTGAAAACCTGTGGGACTACCAGATGGGACCTAGGTCAACTTGAGCGAAAAATTTGCCTCCAAGGAGAGGGCAAAGCAAAAATTTAAACTTCAACATTTTTGAAAGCGGTTTAGACCTAGGGCCAGTCCAAGCATCCACCACATTCCTGGAATCTCCAACCACATCCACCATCAAGTTCCATAGCGAATCAAAGACTGAGAGCCACACAAAATATAGATCAAGGGCCTCCTTGCGACACATACCCGTGTGTCCCAAAATGTCTGCAGACCAGTAATCTCAGAAACTTACACTACCGTCTGGTAAGACTAGGTTACCGCCCTATTTATAGCCAGATGCGTCTGCCGACAGTGCAATGCGATAGCAAGGTGGCGGCCTTGACTTCAAGGGATCAGCTGCGAGAAGCTATCGACAAACCTCCAAAATAGAATCTCCTCCCGCACTTGTGGTGACAGAGGCGTAGGCACGAGATCATATCAAGTGTAGATATGAAGGAGGAGCATTCCCTCAGAAACAAACAAACACCAGAGCAAAACTTTGGCCTTTGCCCACAAAACGTTGCATCTGTTTTTAGAGCATTTTATCCTCCCGCAAAATTGTCTCTCGTACCTCAGCGAATGATACCTTTTTATGCTCAGGAATCGGAAATGATAGGGTTTGGAGCAGATGCCGAACCCGAGATGCACCATGCTGTTCGATGGCTGCCGATGACTTTTCTTTAAGTTGCTGAACAAGCCGAGCTTTAACTGTATGTATCGTACGACGTAAACGGCCCTTAGAGCTCTGATGTAGGAACCGTCCCCATGCATGTCCTGTTCACGCCGCAATAAAACAAACACGAGTGAAGTGTTTTAAACCTTCGTATACTTTGGCCCTCCATCGCTGGGATGGCACTTGCCAATGAAACGGTCGTCTATCCATATTTCTGTATGTATACCTCTGTTCTTAAGCCATGCAGGAAGACAAAAGCCAATGGATGAGTAAACTTATGCACTGTTTTTTTTTTATTTTTTAAACCAAACCCACTTGAAGCCGGAAAAGGTTCTGGACTCCTTGGTCAAGAAGATTTGCTTGTATCCCTGGCTGTTGTCGGTACTTGAGAAAATATCGCCTTTGGTTATGGGTCTGACAACATTGCCTAAAGGTACCAAACTGAAGGGTGTGTCCTTGCGCCAAAGATTAGGTCCCTTCATTGATATAGAAGCAGACTGTCAAGGCAGTCACACATTTCGGCGGCTGTACTTCCTTGACCCTACCCACAACGTATATAGAGCCCTCTATCCACCGCCTGGTGATTGTGTCTATGAAAAGGGCGACATAATCTTGACAAATGAGCGCATTTAAAATACCTTTCGGTGGGCAATTATAAACAGCAATTCCTGCCCCTGTATCTGCCATGAAACGACTGGAAAAATTATACAGACTAATTCCATGATGAAGCCAACCATGAACTTCGTCCCTATTGGGTGACTCTGCTAAGCTATCGTCCCAAAGCACCAGGATCATTGCTTAATGTGCCGGCTACAAAAAAGTTGGATCTCTGAATCCGAGCGCCTATAAATCTACCTGTAGTCTACCAGAGAGAACTTCAGGCGGGGTGGGTGTAAAGGGGACTGGCAAGCCACTTGGTTTGCCATTGAAAATTACCCACTGGGAGGTGCCTCGTTTCCGCTTCGCTGCGTGCGTAGCGATGGGATCAAAGATTTATCAAAATCTCTCACACAGATGACTCTCCAGCATTTTCAAATACCACTGGTACTCAATGGTACTGGTTGGTTTTTTTTATTTTTTTATTTTTAGCAAAACTTTGCGAACGGGGTACTTGAACTTTGGGATTCACAAAATGGCACAAAGAGGTGCCCCTGGACCACATTAAATTCAGCGTGCTAGCGAAGGCCCATCAACATGGCATACAGAGGCCCGCCCTCTGCCGGGTACAGAGTACATATATGCGAAATAGAAGTACACTGTACCCCAAACATGGCATTCAGAGGCCCGTCCTCTGCCAAATACAGAGTATGCGAAATAGAAGCACATTGTACCACAAACATGGCATTCAGAGGCCCATCCTCTGCCAAGTATAGCGCGCATATGTGCAAAATAGAAGTACATTGTACCACAAACACGGCATTCAGAGGCCCGTCCTCTGCCAAGTACATTTGTACTTTAAACATAGCATTCAGAGGCCCGTCCTCTGCCAAGTACATTGCACCATAAACATAGCACTCAGAGGCCCGTCCTCTGCCAAGTACATTTGTACCATAAACATAGCATTCAGAGGCCCGTCCTCTGCCAAGTACATTGCACCATAAACATAGCATTCAGAGGCCCGTCCTCTGCCAAGTACATTTGTACCACAAACATAGCATTCAGAGGCCCGTCCTCTGCCAAGTACATTGCACCATAAACATAGCGTTCAGAGGCCCGTCCTCTGGCAAGTACATTTGTACCTTAAACATAGCACTCAGAGGCCCGTCCTCTGCCAAGTACATTGCACCATAAACATAGCGTTTAGAGGCCCGTCCTCTGGCAAGTACATTTGTACCTTAAACATAGCATTCAGAGGCCCGTCCTCTGCCAAGTATATTGCACTATAAACATAGCACTCAGAGGCCCGTCCTCTGCCAAGTACATTGCACCATAAACATAGCATTCAGAGGCCCGTCCTCTGCCAAGTACATTTGTACCATCAACATAGCATTCAGAGGCCCGTCCTCTGGCAAGTACATTGCACCATAAACATAGCATTCAGAGGCCCGTCCTCTGCCAAGTACATTTGCACCATGAACTGGCGCGCATCTGCTCGCTGAGCTCCGTGACCCTACGCTCAGCGCAGGAAAATGACACGGAAAACAGCCCCTCACTGCGAACTTTTGTGAGTACATAAAAAAAAGTACGTCTATGTTTCTCCCCAACTCGCTATGCATTTCAAAGTACAGAGTATTACCTTTAGTTTGGTTATTATTTCATAAAATATATGATGCACGGGGAAAAGGGGCTTTTTCCACTCAAAGAACAGGTGTTGAACCTCAAAATCGGCAAAGTCAATGGAGGTCAACACGATTACTGATCATTTTTCAGTAGGTTGTCTCACTGAATTGAACGGCACGGTCGTTCTCTGTGACACACAGATTCAACTCGCACTTATGAATAAACTACATAAAATTCCCGTCCCACTCATATATGAAACATTTTGATTGGACAAGGGGAAAAGGGGCTTTTTTGCTTCAAATCATAGAATGTCTCTCATCTAAGACCGTGACCCGATTGTAATACGCAAAATATGGTTACATTGCACATGTACCATAAGCCTGGCATTCAGAGGCACGCCCTCAGCCTGGTACCGAGTACACATGCAAATCAAGGGTACATTCATACAGAGGCCCGCCCTCTGTGTATCGCACCTGCAATATAAATGCTCATCAAAGTTGCACTGCCTTTTTTTTTTTAGGGTAAAATAGGTAACTTTCCCGAATAGAAAAAGTTATCAGCCCCCACTTGGCACCAAGAACGTAAAAAATCCGTCAAGGACCAACGCCAGTCGATCAAAAACAAGAAACGACCAAATGGCTGGCAGGTCACCCAATCGACAGGGCCATGACGCAAATGCACATGTGCGCGCACATGTGCACATTGCACACACACCATGTACATACGAGCGCACGCGCACATGCACAACATGAAAAGCACGTTTCAAGAAAAAGGCCTGCATCTCCAACTCCCGCCGTCGGAAACTTAAGTTTTTGATATTTTCCGTTACAGAGACACGTAAGCTTTATAAATTCGTTCGCTTGTGTAAATTAATTTTTATTTTTAATCCTTTCACCGAAACACGGGCAATGCGACTTTAAGCTTGGTGTCCCGAGGCCCGTCCTCTAGCACACACGCCATTTATTACACTTGACATACAGGGACCCGTCTGTGCATAGTACCTGTATCTATACACATAGAAAACATGGGCACATTAAAATTTGGCATTCATAAAATTGATTTTTATTGAAATTTTGAATTCAGAGACCCGTCCTCTGCCTATGTACACGCCCTTATGTACCAATACCAAATAAGAGCGCATATTAATAGGGATACGCTAATTCAGAGGTCGGCTGTCTAGTAAAGGGTACCCATGCCAAAATTAGCGTCACATCAGAACTTGGCATCTCAACTTGGCATTTAGAGGCCCTCCTCTGCCTAGTACACATGCAAGCTATGAGCATATTAAACTTGGCATTGGGAGGCCCGCCCTCTATCTAGTATATAGAGTACTTGGGCAACATTTACTCAGTCCGTCCTCTGTCTAGTACCGAGTACATGTGGAATATGTATTACCACTTATTATTCAGAGGCCCGATCTCGGCAAGTACACATGTAATCTATGGGTACTTTGAACTTGCCCTTTAGAGGCCCGTCCTCGGCCTACACAGATTCTGACTGGGGTTATGACGAAACTTTAAGTATTGTCAAGCCAAACCCCCAGTGCATCTATGCTTGCTGCCTAATGGCGACACATATCTATCATTCAGTATAATTGACGTGCTCACGAACAAGAGCATAGCGTTCAGAGGCCCATGCTCTGCCTCCTCGAAGGAACTGGAAATTGAGACATGGGCTATTTCACAATAAGTGTACACTTTCAGTCTCACTGGCAAATCGGGGTAAAATTTCAAACTTGTCCAACTCACAAAAGTTTGTTGATCTAAAAACTTCAGGATGTATACTAATAATTCAAAAAATATCAGAGCGTGGCATTATGATTAACGTGTTTTTTTTTTTTTTTTTTTTACTGAAATAATAATTTGTAATTGGTTGTCTGGAGAGGACATTTTGTTAAACACAGAATATCACAATATAATGGCCAGACTAAATGTTGAAATGGTAATGCCATGCACTGTCCTGTTAGAAGGAATGGTACTGTTAATTTTACAAACCTAACAACGAAATATTTCAATCATGGTTGACATGTTATATTACAATTGAATGCTGTCCTGGAGAGGACAAATGTTTAACGGATTTTCCACAACCCTGAATATGATCTTGATAAAATTTACTCAAATCTCTTCCACGATCAAATTGTCATATTTACTCCATCAAATGTGTCATGTGATGATACAAACATCTTTGTGAGTACATATCTCCAAACTATTCCATTGTGTGGAATACCTTGACCTGGAGAGGACATTACCATATTTTGTTTGTTTGTTTGTTTGTTTTTTTTTTTTGACCGAATTACACCAACCCAAGTTTCACAATATTGTTGAACACTATATATCCATGATTGATCACCAAATGATCACCACAATAATGCATCATCAACAAATGATTGCACTTAAACTAATGCAAAACTTGAAATGAGACTCCAAAATGGTGTTAAAAGTGCATGTAAATAGAGAAATTAAAAACGAATAACTCGTAGAATTATGTAAAAATAGTTCTGTAGCTTGTCCTTCATATTACCCGTCATATAAAATCACTCATAACATGTATATGCACTGATAAAGTTATCCAGGATGGGTTAAACTGTAATCTACTCAAATGACCACCCACTGTGAAATAGCCCACATGTACTCAGGGACCAGTCCTGGTCCATAGAAATACGATCTAGGCCTTGATACTCGGAAGCCCAACCCGTGCTTCGTAAATTGCCTAACAAAAGATGCGCTTAAACTGCGCGTTTGGGGGCCCGTCCTCCACTTCATACATTTAGTAAGCAAGAGTCCATTCACTTGCCACTTAGGGCCTGTTCCATTACCTATGAGGGCGCTAACACAGGTACCTTGAAACAAAAGGCCAGAACCAGATTTCCCAAATGCTAGGCTGACTCCTTTTTTATTGTTATATTGCGCTCGCTATACATGCTCGAGCAATAACAAAACAAGAATTGTGAGGGCACTTTCCGAACTACGAATCTTGAAAGAGGCCCGCCCTCTATCATCTAACGAACCTGCCAAACTGGTATTTTAATTCCCATGATTCAAGGGCGTGCCCCGGTTATAAACATGCTAGCATTGCACCCTGAGCCTTGTTTACCCGTTGGAGCATTCGCTCCAGATCTCGGCGTTGTCCTCCATATAGATCCATAGGACGCCAAGGTGAACAAATTCTCCCTCCAGCGGTCTTCCAGACCTTGCAATTGGTCGATGTCTTGCCAACCATCCTTGGCATCCGCCGTTTCCTATAGGGAGCACGAAAAAAGCAACAAAGAAAGTTGAAATTTCGGAAACTGTTTGTGTAAACGCCAATTATCGAAAACATTTCACCTGCCCATGCCTTCTCCGACCCACGCTGTACCTTGGCCGCCTGGCTCCATGAAAAGGCGGAGAAAAGCACGGTTTCGGAGACGCGTGTGTTAAACTGCCCTTAGCCTTTTTTGTTTGGTTTTTTTTTTTTTTTAATTGTTATAATGCGTACTTGTGCATGGTGGGCTTAGTAGCCCAAACTTAATTAAAGAGTCGTATGCATTTGTATACGTACAAAATATTTGGCTGTATACCTGTATACCTGTCGAATGACTGGGCCCCCGTCGCCACACGGGTGATACCTATAAAATACGAGCCTGAGACTACTAGGCCTAATTCGCTATATTTATGGGCCTGACAGATGTTTTACCAAAACTGAATAATATCTTATGACATATAAAGCATTGAAGCAATTCGTACCTCAACTAAGGCGTAAATCATGTCCATCTTCAGCACATTCAGCAAACGAGTACATGTAGTTGGAAACTTGTCCGGTACATAAAACACGACGAGGCAGCATAACCCGCACACAGCATATTGGCACTATAGCCTATAATACACACGCAAGCCCAATGAGGGGTGCATTGCTTAAGGCACGCGAAAATTCAAAGGGAATTACTAGAGCGCGCTCTACCATTGTTGAGAAAGAGCCAATTTGACTATGTACGTACGTGTAGGCTTACCCAACGTAGTGTCAACCATGCGTGCGGTAACGGCGATTGCTTGAAGCTGCGTAATGATACTGGTGCGCGGTGCTGCCCACACCTCGCAAATGTTTAAATGCCTCTAAATTACTCTGGTTACCTGATTTCGCCTTACAAAACATCCCAAACTCGACGCTAGGTAACACACTGCTGCACTTTCATTTTCCTCGAAATATATCAGCTAATGGATGATAATTCAAAACCATTGATTATCCCGAGCGATCACACACACGTCCACCCGACGGGTTGGTATACTCGAGACTGCGTAGATTCCTACGCAGCCCTCAACGTCGGCGGTTGTGCAAATTGTCAGATTAGTGGAGGCTTGGCATAGCGCCCTCAAACGACTGAGTTAGCTTAATTATCAAGGGACCTAACAAATAATTTCTCCACATTACGTAACCACCGTGCACGTGATGACGTCATCAGTGGTATATATGTAGTCATAAAGTCCACATGTGAGGGAACATTTCGTTCCGTAGAACTATGGTCAAATTCCCTACCACTTTGGCTCTATTTGCATTCAAAGTGCTAAAAAGTGTACATTTTTGAACGTCTTCCGGTTTGGACCGGAGGTTTGGATCACACAGGGGTCATGCCATTGTATGATTTGTTCAGTTCATTGCGACCTATCATGCTACGAAAGAATTGTTCAAGTATCTATTACGATTCTTGAGATATGAATTTTTGAAATAATAACCATTTAATTTTTGTAATTTGACACCTGTGACGATATCATGACGTCACAATGTGTACAAATTGTTCAACAATTTGATAAACATCATGTTCTTAAATGTGGCGAAAGAATCATGCAAATATCTGCTGTAGTTCTCAAGATACAGCATTTTTTAAACAAGTCAGCTCCAAATTTGCGTATTTTGACACCACATTACGTAACTACCGTCCATGTGATGACGTCACCAATGGTATAGTCAAGAAGTCCACATGTGTGGAAACATTTCGTTCCGTAGAAATATGGTCAAATTCACTACCACTTTGAATCTATTGCATTCAAAACGCTTAAAAAATGCACATTTTCGAACAACTTCCGGTTTGGACCGGAAGTAGGCGTCACACAGGGGTCATGACATCGTATGATTTGTTCAGTTCATTTAGACTTATCATGTTGTGAAAGAATTGTTCAAGTATCTTATACGGTTCTTGAGATATGAATTTTGGAAATAATAACCTTTGAATTTTTGTATTTTGACACCTGATGACGTCATGATTACGTCACACTTGATGCCATCATGATACTATACATTCTGGTGAAAGTCTGCCGTAGGGCCTATGTCTGTATCTAATTTACTAACGATTCAGCTTGGTTTGATGGGCATTGTTGCTGGTAAGTGTAAAAACTGAGATTCTCAGTTTCGTTGAACTTTGACCTCCAATTGACCCCAGAAGGAAGGGTCAGATGACAATGCCCACACAAAGAAAATTGTAGAACAGAATGTCATCTATAAACCTGCCAAATACGAAGATCATGGGTCACGTGGTTTTCAAGACGGAAGAATTTTAAAATATGCATATTTTGGTTTTTTGGGGGGTGTAATTTGATACTTGATGACGTCACGATGACGTCACGCTTGATGCCATCATAATATTATACACGCTGGTGAAAGTCTGCCATAGGACCTATGCCTGTACCTAGTTACTTAAAGATTCAGCTTGGTTTGATGGGCATTGTTGCTCAATAAGTGCAAAAATTGAGATTTTCGTTTTCGTTGAACTTTGACCTCAGATTGACCCCAGAAGGAAGGGTCAGATGAAAATGCCCACACGAAGAAAATTGTAGGTCATGATCTGATATATAAGCCTGTCAAATACGAAGATCATGGGTCACGTGGTTTTCTAGACGGAAGCATTTTAAAACATGCATATTTTAGTCATATTTGGGTTGTAATTTGATACCCGATGACGTCACAATGACGTCACACTTCAGTGCACACCTTCACATTGGGATTGATGTTCCTACCAAGTTTCAAGTTGATAGCTTGAACCGTTTTGAAGAAAAGCTCTGGAAACGTTTGAGTGGAAAAAGAAGAAAAAAAAAAAAAAAAAAAAAAAAGAAATCGTACAATAGTAATAGGTGATCGGAATGAGTTCCGATCACCTAAAAAAAAAAAGAAATCGTACAATAGTAATAGGTGATCGGAATGAGTTCCGATCACCTAAAAAAAAAAAGACAAAGAAATCGTACGATATCAATAGGTGATCGGGTTGAGCCCGATCACCTAAAAAGAAATCGTACGAGAGTAATAGGTGATCGGGCTGTTGGCCCGATCACCTAATAAAAACCACGTGACGGGCAGAATTCTGCCCGTCATGGCTGCCCTTTACAGATCCCTATATTTTCGCAATAAGCGAACCAATCTACGAAATACGCAGCTCCGTAGCAAAGGCATGGGGCTGCGTATTTCGTGGCACGAATTTGGCCTCACGCGCGCATTGACGAGCCTCTATCTTTAAGCAATTCTGCTTAACAACTGAAAACCAATTTGTGGCTTTCACGAGACTAATGGAAATAATTTAAATCCGACAGTAAAATCTAATTATTGCAGTGAAACCATTTAATTTGTTTAATTAAACTGACATACGAGATGTAGACTTTATGTACAAGCTATATTTTTTTCCGTTAAGCCCGCCGCACACCTTTGCGATTTACCGGCCCATCGGACACCGGGCATCGGATCCGGAAAAATCAAACAAGTTTGATTTGCTCCGGTCTATAGCGTACGGTCAAACCTTTCCGGTATGTGGTCGATGATCCGGTAAATCGCAATCGGATCATCGGACCACATACCGAAAAGGTGTGCGCTGAAACAATTCGGGCCGGTCTGACCGTACGCTATAGACCGGAGAAAATCAAACTTGTTTGATTTTTCCGGATCCGATGGTCCGATGTCCGATTAGCGGGTAAATCGCAAAGGTGTGCGGCGGGCTTTACGGTCTCCATGAAATAGCCGGAACATCCGTTAGCACAAAATTGGCTGCTAGATCCATGAAATTGGCCACAGCACATAGCTCGCTGTGTTTGGTAAACTTTGGTGAGTTCTTGCCTCGGGTTGCCAAAACATGGCGAGTGTTTTGCCTCGTGCTTGAAAACGTGCATGAAAGATATTTGCCTCAAGAGACGGAAAACAGCAAAAATTAACCTCATCACACGGAAGCTACATGCCGAGCAAACGATCACTGTGTGGCAGGCTTACACTGTCTTATATACAATGGACTGGATGAGCAACTCCCTCAGTAAAGCAATTGTCCGCCATCTTGCTCCAGAAAGACAATGTCGTGCCTGGACTGTTTATATACTACTTTTACCATGGTAAGTTGAATGCAAATGATCGTATGTGACCCGCTCTGCAAAAAAGGGTATTAAGTCGCGCTGGCTAGTATTCTTTTTCAAGTTGCGACCATAAAAAGAAATCCGCGGCAAATCCACGCTCAATAAAATACCAAAACACAATGGAAATTCCTGGCGGTGCCCAGATACCGCCTGGAATGTCTGTGTTCCCCCTGGAATGTCTGCGTTAAGCCTGGAATTTCTTTTGTGTTTAGGTATTTTAATGAGCGTAGAAATGCCACAGATTTCTTCTTATGGTCGCAAAAAGAATACTAGCCAGCGCGACTTGATACCCTTTATTGCAGAGCGGGTCACATATGGACTGGGGAGCAGTCTAGGCAAAACATTGTTTTGCCTTTAGTATATGGCCGATGTGCAGCCTCAATTCTCGCATTGTGTAGATATGGCGTGCTTCCATGGCCATGAGCAAGTTGGACTCACGACTAGAGTCAACCACTGGTCGAACTAGACTGGTCCCCTGTCCATGTGCGCTACGCTGCTCTCGCTATTGATCACGTTCACAGACGCCATCTTCGTAGGAAGAAATGCTACTGCGTATTAAACGCTATCAAGTACGCGCACGCAGACGCTGTAAAATGTTCCAAACACGCGCGCGTGTTGCTCGAAATTTGTTCGAAATACGGCGCAGCCGATGCGCGTCACAAAAAAATACGCCTAAAATTCTGGGCTGCGTTCCAAACACGCGAACATTGCAAACGTTTGCATCGTTCGCCAACAACTGGTACCCGACTTTTCATAGACTAGTGCACAAAAGCATTGTAACCAGTGGCGAACGTTCGCAACGTTCGCGTGTTTGGAACGCAGCCCTGAAGGGGCGTTCACACTATCGCGGAAAAATCACACTGTTCCATTGGTTTGTACACAAACTGGTTTGCCGCTTGTGCGCGGCATATCGCGACGCGCACAACGTTTTGAGCTGGGTCAAAGTTCAAATCTGTTGAACTTTGACCGCGGTGCGCTGACCTTACCAAAGCGCAGCCAATGAGGTATCAGAGAAGCCCAACGTTACCAGAGTGGAATTTTCTATTTTGGAATAATCGGCGATTGGGGGCTCATGCAATGCGGTGAGCGCAGCGCGAAAGTGTGATTTTTCCGCGATAGTGTGAACGCCCCTTGATGCACGTGGCGATTTGTAGGAAGTGACGTCATTTGAAGTGATCAATACAAGGACAGGTACACATCGAGCAATAACCATGCGTGATTGGTCGTTGTATAACCACGCGGGATTGGTCGTGTATTATGCATGATCTATATTTAGAGTTAGCTCAACAACGAGTGAATTTTGCAATCGTTAATTTTGTCGCTTGGATTTGCATATCCTATTCAATCTTTGCCATCCTTATAATTCTTTACGGTAATTTTGGCAGTGTTGTACTCGTCAACGCCCAGGTTTGTCCTAATACATTACTTTTTACTTGAAATGGCGCTGTTTGCCGTATTTTTAAGCCGCCAATATCACCAGGTGTACGTGTGCGGCCGTTGTTCAAAAGAGGTTTTCCATCCCATCAAAAAATAATATACGTCCGTGATTATTGGCGACTCTGGCTTTTATACTGTTTGCTGCCCTCAGTAGTTTAAAGGCCTCATTGCTGTAAACGGATGATTCACGTGGAAAAATACTGGGGCAAATAATGCGTGGAAAACCACTGTCATGTTTAGTTGGGAAGTTGATCAGAATTTTTTTTTTTTTAAATGACTCATCTAGCATTGGAATCTGCAGGTTTGATGTAAAAACCAAAATTTCAAGTGGGAAAAATTTAAGATTTTGTGAGGAAACACTAGAATTGTTTTCAGCCTGTCTGTTTTGCACACAAGGTCTGAAATCATTGCCAAATTTCTATTATGGAGTAGTGTTTCTGTCCCCGCCTTTGCACCTCTGGCTTCCCGAGTTCGATTCCGGGGCATGTAGGCCTACACGTGGATTGGGTTTGCAGTCCCTACTTGACCGCGTGGATTTTTTCCCCAGGAAATTTCCCTGGGGGTCTCCTCCCATTTCATCACTACTTCTCCTTCATCTCAAGTTGATAATAACAAAAAGTTAATACCGATACTTGATGACATAAACATGGTCTGCCGGAGATACCATACAATTAAAGGCACAGACTCGTCAGCAATGCGCACCCGCCAAATTCGTGCTCAAAACACGCAGCTCCATGCCTTTGCTATGGAGCTGCGTATTGCGTGGCACACATGGCGGGCGCGCATTGCTGACGAGCCTTGCCTTTAATAACAACATAAGTTAAAGCGGACCAGGGGACGTGTCACAATGCAATTATGTATTGCAACATTTATTTATTTGTACATTGTAAGCCTATACTTGGGATGAGAGAAGAATCGTAAGGGCCTAATCCGGATTCGAACCCGAGACCTCTGACTCACCGCGCAGATGTTCTACCAGCTGAGTTATAAGACACAGTTGGTGTGCTCCCTGCAGCCGATTTCACGAAACTTTACGCAATTGCGCAAGTCCACTTACGCCATTACTTGCGCAATAACTTATGGCGTAAGTGGACTTGCGCAATTGCGTAAAGTTTCGTGAAATCGGCTGCTGGGGTTTTTTCTCTATGGACCCAATTTGTTTCTCGGTGTTGCATAGGCCTATATGGTAGCGCAATAGGGCAAAGTAACGAACGCAAAATCATGTAAGCCTATAGAATTTGATGTAGCCTATGTCTTAAAATGGGTGTGACGCACACAGATAGATCCATACCAGTATGTTATTGCAACTCGTCCCCACCAACAATGAAGCATATCTGGAAAATGTCGTAAAATGCTTGACCTATGCAGATAACGGATCTAAAGTGTTGGTGACAAAAATGTACTTCTGGATCAATTATTGACTCGGCAAACAAAATGGTTGTTTATACATCCACGACCTTTGGTACTCAAGATTACTGAGTCCACATTAAACTGTTTCGCTTTCGCTTTGCATTTCAATATAGACCGTATCGAATAGCCGCCATTTCGTGGGGCAGTTTCTTTGTTCCTTGGGGACATGCATGGTTGCGGCTATTCGATATACCGTCTATATACACAGACATTTTTAAACGTACATTACGTTTAAAGGCAGTATACATCATTGGTAATCTCGAAAATCAGAAATGTTCACAGATTTACGCCTAACTTACACAATTTATAAACATGATGACCGTAGAAAACTTCCCCTGAAATGGTTTTGTCTGAAGTGCTATAGTCTTTGAGAAATGAGTAAAACAATTAGTTTTCGTCTCATGAGACGAAAATTAAATTCGCCCCAAAACCATTTCGCCCAAGTGCCATTTCGCCCAAAATTACTCCGTCCAAACACTACATCGCCAAAATGCCATTTCGCCCCAAAACCACTTCGTGCACAGGCCGTGGTTCAGGGCAAAATGGTTCAGGGCGAAGTGGTTTTGGGGCGAAGTGACTGTAAACACTTTTCTCAAAAGTTACACGAAGTACGGAGCTGGTTTTTGCTCAGGTTGGTTTTAATCATGCATATCTTCAATCACACAGGGGGATAAAACTATTTGTAACAGTTTACCAATCATGTATACTATCTTTAACTGATAGATTTGAAAAGATGCCCAAATCGGCTGCATCTGAATTACTGGCCTTGGCTGTGGCTATGGTTGTTTCTGTGGCCATGGCTATATGGCTGCTCTGCTACATTATCCGCCCGTATAGCAACAGCATAGCCACAACCAAACCTGTAAAAAATGTGTCCATGTTTTCAAAAAATGTGCGAAGCCATGCACCGTCTATATATGTATATGTTAAGTTTGTTAATAATACATAATTTAGCCAGGTTATGTCTTGCACATTTTCTGGTGAAATCAAGTCGAAATCAACAATTGTGGACATCAGTACACATCAGTTACTGCCCTGTTTGTTTGTCGTCCAAACAGATGTATTTTTTTTTCTTATGTCAACTCATTAAATAAAATTTTGGGTCATTGTAAATTATGCTTTTAAGGAAACCTGTTCACATACATAGGCACCGTGTGACGTCGTTGCCAAGGTAACTGGGTCTAAACATTCTGTGTAACCGGAAACATCCATTGCTGAAGCACAGGGAAACATTTCACTGGTTGTTGTTGTAGACCCAGTAACCTCGGCAACACACAAAGGGTGACGTTTTCACTTTAGGGCGTTGGTTGCCTATAGGTGGGTCCTTCCACAGTAAAGGGGGCATTTTGGCAACACAGACCATATTTTAGAGGAAATACCTTTGTCTGGTCTCCAAATAAAAGAAATAAGTTTGAGTTGTTCTGAAGAGATAACTTAGGCCCCAAAAAGGGTTACAAATAGTGTGACAACATGCCTTTCTAAAAACCCTGTGTAAAAAATCCACTATACGCTCGTAACCGGGACGGACACTTGTGTTACATTTTAGGCCGTCCCAGTTAAGTTACGAGCGTATATTGGAAATTTGTACATAGAAAGGCATGTTGTCACACTATTTGAAACCCTTTTTGGGCCTAAGTTATCTCTTAAGAACAACTTAAACTTATTTATTTTATTTTGAGACCAGACAAAGGTATTTCCTGGAAAATATGGTCTGTGTTGCCACAATGCCCCCTTTACCGTGGAAAGACTCGGGTCCAAAGTGTGCCAAAATATAATTGCTAAATATTCTTGTTTTTCGTGAGTTATACTTTTTGTGTGAAACTTTTTGTGTATGAAAACATTATACATTGTCACATATCAAATGTCCTTTAAAAAAATGCATTGCCGTAGGAAGTCATATTGTGCCGGTATAGCACTAAATTTGGAAGGTAAATTATAATGTCACCATGGAAACATTTTGCATTAAAAGAAGTTGAGTAAGAATTAATTTTCTAAATTTGTTCGTTGTCCATCGCCGCGTTTTTCCACTACATTTCCCTATTTTTTTTTTTTTAATTATCATTTGCAAAAGCAACGTGTTCGCCATCTTGCTGAAGCGAAGCAATACTTTGTCTTGACTCGAGTGGTCCTCGGTCCACAGGATCGCTTGTATCCCATTTGGCACATAGGCCTACAATCTAAGTTATTGCCTTGCCTGGAGAAAGATGGCGAACGGATGCGTCACCCGGAGATCGAGTCGCTTACCAGTCCTTTGTATGGAGGTCCGCGTACTAAAGACCAGCGCGCAACTTTTTCACGGCGGTCTCGTGCATTTTCGTAGACTAGTTCCCTGTCCTCATATTTACTTCCCCTCCGTCGTATATGAGGACAGGCTAGGTACACGCCGCCATGTTTTGCATAAATATTCAGGAATTCCTGGATGTTTATGCAAATTAAAAGAGCTGTGTCACGGTATGCGCAAGCGCCAAGCAGGCGCTCAGAAGAATAGGTGTTTGCGCGCCTTCGTTCGATTTGGCATCGCGCGCGCTGTACTACGCGATCAATGTCTGGAAAAGAACAGCGGCGGCAGCAGCGGTATTTTTCTATCGACAGCAGAAGATAGGCCTGTAAAATTGCTGTCAGGACCAAACAAGCATACTGGTTTCGGTGGGAATCAAGGTTGAACAAATAGCTTTATAACACCTCACCCACAGATTCTGTATCGTGGTTGGTCGAGAGCGTGTCACGTGACGCTGGCTAGTTTTGCTATCTTTGTACAAGTGCTCCAAAAAGACTATACACGAATCCCCGCAAGTCCGCCATTACTGGGGGCCATCCACTGCCATGGACTGGGCGCTTTGTCTTGTTGTTAAATCGAACAGCGCACAACGCGTACGCGTACACAGGCTTCGCAAGCAAATAAACGCGCAAACTTGTTCGAAGTGACAACATAATGTAACAGCATATCATCAACACAAAACCCACAGTTCATGGCACTGGATGGCCCCCAGCTATGGCGGACGTACACGGACCATGACTTTGCAGCTCGGATTGGTGTATACCATGCACATAGTATACAAATATTGACTGCTTCGAGTGGTATAGTAAAACTAGCCTCCCGAGGTGACCCACGGAGCATTCTTTTTTTCCCGGGGCGAAGCCGAGGGAAAATAGAATGCTCCGTGGGTCACCGAGGGAGGCTAGCTTTACTGTACCACGAGATAAAGCAGTAAATATTTGTTTTATAACACCTCTCCCACAGATTCTGCTTAATTTAAGCTGAAATAAAATTGAAATCAGTTTCATCAAATTTGTTTGCATTCACTTTCCTACAGTGTCCACCGCGTTCGTACAACTGCTAGATGTGCGTGAAGTTGTTTTTGTTCGATCGCGCGCGTTACGCGTAATGCAGGCGTGTTGCGCCCACACGCTGACACACACGACCGAGATCCGCGCGCAGGAGTTGCTAGGGGTATAGTACTTTTCCGGAACTATTCAACCATGTCATTCATATCATTCGATGGGGTTTCTGTCATGTTTTGTCGAGTTTTTTTAAGGGATGGAAAACCTTTTTTGAACAACGGCCGCACACCTGGTGATATTGATGTTTGGTGGCTTAAAAATACAGCAAACAGCGCCATTTTAAGTAAAAAGTAATGTATTATGACAAACCTGGGCGTTGACGAGTACACCACTGCCAAAATTACTAACGAATTATAGGCCTAAGGGATGGCAAAGATTTAATAGTATATGCAAAACCCAGCGACAAAATTAACGATTGCGAAATCCACTCGCCGTTGAGCAAACTCTAAAAATATATCATGCATATATTTAATAAAACGACCAATCACGCGTGGTTATTGCTCGGCGTGTGCCTGTCCTTGTATAGCGAGAGCAGCGTAGGGCACATGGACAGGGAACTAGTCTAGTATTATCGACACGGACGTAGAATTTATATTGTACGTCCGTGATTATCGGTAACTCTGGCTTTTATACTGTTTGCTGCCCTCAGTAGTTTAAAGGCCTCATTGCTGTAAACGGATGATTCACGTGGAAAAATACTGGGGCAAATAATGCGTGGAAAACCACTGTCATGTTTAGTTGGGAAGTTGATCAGAATTTTTTTTTTTTTAAATGACTCATCTAGCATTGGAATCTGCAGGTTTGATGTAAAAACCAAAATTTCAAGTGGGAAAAATTTAAGATTTTGTGAGGAAACACTAGAATTGTTTTCAGCCTGTCTGTTTTGCACACAAGGTCTGAAACCATTGCCAAATTTCTATTATGGAGTAGTGTTTCTGTCCTCGCCTTTGCACCTCTGGCTTCCCGAGTTCGATTCCGGGGCATGTACACGTGGATTGGGTTTGCAGTCCCTACTTGACCGCGTGGATTTTCCCCCAGGAAATTTCCCTGGGGGTCTCCTCCCATTTCCCCGACGCAAGTCTAAATCAATTTCTGACAGTCATGCATTATCGGCAAGGACCATAGAGTTGTATAAAGGCTCTGTCACACATTAACGAATATGATTAACGGACATCAACGAATGAAAAATATAGTTATATCCGTTGGGATTCGTCAAAGAAATAGGAACAATAGACGAATTACTAACATACATGGAACGAAGAGAACGTACGATGAACGAACGACTTGCGGATATAGGGAACGTATTTGTAAAGTTCAGTTTGCCGAGCGCCACCGAACAATACCGAATGTGAACTGGATGTGTACCGTATCAAACGAATGCATAACTTATGAGTAACGCACAAAACGTACAGTCAACGTATATATGACAATCGTCGCAGAGAGCGTATGCATGACATTTCGATCGTATAGGTCCGACTATAGTAGTGATGAGGAATGCCAAAGGCCGAGCCTTTTGTATGATATCGATAGTCCGTTCAATGCCCGTTCACTATCCGTTGCTTTCGGTAGTGGTGCGTTAGAGATTCATTCAGTGAACTGTATTCAGACGTTCTGTGCGTTTCATACTGTAGGCATTCGTTAGTCTATGCGTTTTGGTCCGTTATGTTTTCGGTATCAACCCGTTATACATCCGTTCAATGCGTCCCATGTCCGGTAGCCGCCAACATCACCGGATGCATACCGTACATCAACGATTGAATAGCGTATGAGTAACGGACGAATTACGTTCAATACGCACAACTAACGAATGATAACCGTACGCAATTCGTTAACGGAGTTCATTGGAAGTTTTGTGCATGCTCAAAACATTCCAACGTTCTTGCCGTATATTAACGGTCATTACCGTACGAATAAAGAAATTGACGGACCTCAAACGATCACAAAACGAACATCACCGTATCGCCGAAAACGGCGTTCGTTAGGCGTTCGTCGACGCGATTCGTTAATGTGTGACAGGGCCTTAAGCCGTATATAACTCTATGGCAAGGACGTATACGTCCGTGATTATCGGTAACTCTGGCCTTTATACAAAAAAAAAACCAACTGGAAAAGGTAACTGTGAAAGTGGGTAATACTGTAGTTAGTGCATCATCTGGTGCTATACGTAACCTCGGGGTTTGGTTTGATTCCGGGCTTAAGCTGGGGTATCATGTAAATAAAATAAGTAACTCTGCAATTTACCACTTGTACAATTTGCGTAGAATCAGGAAGTTTTTAACTCAACAGTCTACAGAGTCTTTAGTGCATGCCTTTATAACAAGCAAACTAGATTACTGTAATAGCTTACTGTATGGTATTTCCAGTACACACATTGGTAAATTACAAAGAATTCAAAATATTGCAGCTCGACTTGTAACCGGATCACCACGTACATGTCACATTATGCCAGTTCTTCAATCCCTTCATTGGTTACCGGTTGTCTATCGTATTCAGTTTAAAATCTTGATTTTAACATTTAAATGTTTAAGCGGAACAGCTCCAGTGTATCTTTGTGACCTGGTGTCTGTTGTTCGTCAAAACAGATATAGTCTTCGTTCAATGAATAGTGTGTTACTGACTCCGGGGAATGTTAAATGTAAAGTTTCATTATGCGATTGTGCTTTTCAGAAGGGCTGCCCCTAAACTATGGTCCAAACTTCCAGGTCACATCAGAAATCTTAGGAGTCTTGAGAAGTTCAAAACCGAAGTTAAAACATATCTTTTTAAACTTGCCTTTGATTTATGATTTTTAATCTTAATTAAGTAACGATGATGTAATTAGTTTCGTTTTTAAAATGTGCAGCGCACATGAACATATTTATATGGAATGCGCGCTATATAAATGTAATTATGATTATTATTATTATACTGTTTGCTGACCTCAGTAGTTTAAAGTCCTCATTGCTGTATTAAAACGGATGATTCACGTGGAAAAATACTGGGGCGAATAATTTGTGGAAAACCACTGTCATGTAAATGACTTATCTAGCATTGGAATCTGCAGGTTTAATATCAAAAAGAAAATTCAAACCTTGTCTGCATCACCCAGTGAGCTCCATATTGTACATAGTTTTAATCTGATGTTGCAATCCCGTAAAAAACCGCGTGGATTCCCTGTGGGTCTCCTTCCATTTCATCACAAGTTGGTAATAAAAAAGTTAATACCGATACTTGATGACATAAACATGGTCTGCCGGAGATACCATACAATTAATAACAACATAAGTTAAAGCGGACCAGGGGACGTGTCACAATGCAATTATGTATTGCAACATTTATTTATTTGTACATTGTAAGCCTATACTTGGGATAAGAGAAAAATCGTGAGGGCCTAATCCGGATTCGAACCCGAGACCTCTGACTCACCGGGCAGATGTTCTATATATACCAGCTGAGTTATAAGACACAGTTGGTGTGCTCCCTCGGGTTTTTCTCTATTGACCCAATTTGTTTCTCGGTGTTGCATAGGCCTATATGGTAGCGCAATAGGGCAAAGTAACGAACGCAAAATCATGTAAGCCTATAGAATTTGATGTAGGCCTACATGTATGTCTTAAAATGGATGTGACGCACACAGTATTGATCCATACCAGTATTTTATTGCAACTCGTCCCCACCAACAATGAAGCATGCAGGATCTGGTTTCTGTCACATGGGGCGCCCTTGTCAAAAAAACGTGGGTAAAAAAGTGTGTGCACACAAATTTATATACACGTAAGTTCATTTTCAGTTATCGTTTTCTTATAGAAATATATCATCAATTGGACAGCTGGCGCCACTTCTATCTTATTTTGAGAAAGAAGATTTTTCCAGTCAAACTGTTGATTTTGGGTCATGGCAAATCTTGTTTATATAACGGACTTTAAATATTGCTGGGGCATTCCCTGTTTTTACAGCAAACCGATTGATTATTAACTTATTAAAGGTCACAACATTATGATCTGCCATTTTCATAAAACAATGCCTTCGTGCCTGAGCATAAGTACCATGATTTTTTATGAAGTATTTTTATGCATTTTTCCTTCAATGTGGCGCTGTTGCCGCCAAATATGTAAACAATTTCGGCTCAAAGGTCGGTTCGCCGAATGCATTTAAAAGGGCTGTGTCATGGTATGATGACAGTTTAGAATAAACCAGCTACCCGCGTATTAACAGCTGCAAATTCTTAACCATACAGGTAAGCCACAAATGTTCTGTATTTGTTCTTAATTCTGAAAATAATGGCCGTCGATGTCGTCATTAAGACATGTTCAGATTTGTTCAAGAAAATGGATTTTGTTCTATTACAATCATTCAAGACATATAACATACCTCCCTAAAATGCTATCCATGGAAAGAAAACAAACATGGGAAATTTGCAATCTCCAATTTGGATGTAGAAGCAGTGTAATATTTATTATCTGTCCCTGCTCTGTATGTCCCGGTCAGAGACACTCGGCGTGCACTGAGCATGCATCCTTTCAGTCTTCAGCTGATTTAATAGATGCCGTACCAGCCAATTTCAACGTTGCTTTTTGCCGAGTACTGTCACCCTCTGGAATTCTTTGGGTGGAGAAGTGTGCGCAGCAGATAGTTTACAGTCTTTTAAAGCACGAGCAAACAAATTTCTGAGCTCTCTGCCTGCTTAGAATGCCTGAAATTATCAGTTATTAATCTCCTTAGTTGCTGATCTATCTCTAGACATATATATTAAATTTAATTTTGTACATTTTGCGATATACATTTTCTCTGATGGTTATATTTATGTTTGCATATTTGTTTGTAAATTTATAGTGATGTTTTCTTCCTGGACGTTTCGGGTGTGTGGGGGTTGTCGAAAGGCTACTTATAGTGCTTGCACTCTTCCCACTCTACCTGATTCGTCTTTCTTAATAATAATAATAATAATAATAATACTGCTTTATGGAACCAGATAAATTAGTTTACCAAACATCGGTCGTTTTTCGACGACATCCTTAGACATTTACGGATTGAGAGAGCGCGAAAATACAGAATGGTATGATGAGAAAAATTGACTATTGATATATAGGCCCTAGTATCAAAATCTCAACACCAATGGGAAAAATGGGTAGGTGAGATCTGGTTAGGCTCCTTAAAAATTCAACAAGTTCAATATAGGCGTGGCACGCTCATCAGCATTCCGATAATGCCATTGTCTCTGATTGGTCGATGAGATGGTGTTTTACAACAGCTTGGCGAGACATCAGACACGAGAGTACATGCCAAGACAAATGTTGTATTTGATTCAGTGGGACTGCAACTCTGTTCGCGTACTTTGTCTTGAAACAGTCGCCAATTTCAAGTCTGCAAACAGTCTCGAACTATCGCAGCCCATGGATACAGGCCTAAACCTCGTGTATATGGTGTATGCGACTCGAACGTACCTATAGACCGTATCGAATAGCAGCCATCTTGTGGGGCAGTTTTTTGTTCCTTGAGGACATGCATGATTGCACATATTGTGCTTACATTGTTGAACAGTTTAAGTAACAAAGGGTGTCCTACAAGATGGCAGCTATTCTATACGGTTTATACAAGAGGGTTTACCAAATTGAGGTTAAACGCACAAATCGCCACGGTGTCTGACGATATCACGATATTTATTAGGTTTTATACTCGGCCATTTCTGAAATCGCCAAGATAATAAAATCGATTCCTCCAAAAGACGGAATCGCGGTTCTGATTCCCAGCTTGGAATCGATTCCGATTGATTGTAGAGAAGATTCGCAATGAAGTCAAACATGGACGGTCTTACACTACTAGTATGAGAAAATTTTTAAAAAATTGCACGCGTGAGTTTTGGGCCTACAATACTGGTCCTGGACCATAAGCCAAATTTTCTAATTTTTCTTAAACACATTTAACACTCTAAACAAAGACTAAATTTTTTTTATGGCTCTTTCAAGCTTTTAAAGGCACAGGCTCGTCAGCAATGCGCGCGCCAAATTCGTGCCACGAAATACGCAGCTCCGTGTATAGCAAAGGGACATCCATAACATAGGTCTATCACTCTACCACTACACCAAACGAATTCGCTGCAAGCTCGTCATTTGTAAGGGGGGTGTGGCGTGAAGGCTCTTACCCATTCAGTGACACAGGCGTTCTGATTGACTTGTTTTGATTATTTGAAATAAAATGTTATATTATTTTATTCCAAATTTGTATTTTGTCCAATTGTACCGTTTTTACTGGGTTAATTGTACATTGGTGGTATGGGAGAGTTTCCCCGGTTTTTGGTTGTGCGAGTAAGGCCCGCTTCAAACGTCGCGCTTATGCCATGTCGAATTAAATTCAACTTGGCACGACGTTGGAACGATGTTAGCACGGCAGTGGCTTCAAACGTCGAACTTAATTGCAAACTCCCAGTCGAGCTTAATACATCAAACATGGCGGATGAGTATTATGCACGTCATGGACGTTGTGCACGTGCGTTTTCCATTCTGTCCATTGTACGTCGCCATTTTATTATTTTGATGCACTTGTTTGTTGGTTATTTCTTTACTCACATGCGCGCGGCGAGCATGCGCATTCCTAGTCGGAACAAAATTGCGGACCAACTTCGAACTGGATTTAAATTCGACACGGCAGAAGCACGACGTTTGAAGCCAAGCCGTGCTTGTGCCGCACTAAATTGAGTTAGCACGGCAGACCCTGTCGAGCTAAAATCTTCTGCCGTGTCGAACTCATTTTGCCGAGCCAAATGGCTTCAAACGTCGTGCTTGTGCCGTGTCGAATTAAAAAAATCAAGTTAAATTTAATTCGACATGGCATAAGCGCGACGTTTGAAGCGGGCCTAAAGGAACGTTTTTCAGTTCCTTTAGGCCCGCTTCAAACGTCGCGCTTATGCCATGTCGAATTAAATTCAACTAGATTTGTTAAATTCGACACGGCACAAGCACGACGTTTGAAGCCATTTGGCTCGGCACAATGAGTTCGACACGGCAGAAGATTTTAGCTCGACAGGGTCTGCCGTGCTAACTCAATTTAGTGCGGCACAAGCACGGCTTGGCTTCAAACGTCGTGCTTCTGCCGTGTCGAATTTAATTCCAGTTCGAAGTTGGTCCGCAATTTTGTTCACAACTAGGAATGCGCATGCTCGCAGCGCGTATGTGAGTAAAGAAATAACCAACAAACAAGTGCATCAAAATAATAAAATGGCGACGTACAATGGACAGAAGGGAAAACGCACGTGTACAACGTCCATGACGTGCACAATACTCATCCGCCATGTTAGATGTATTTAAAGGAACACACCTTCTTTGTTGGGCTATTTTGGGCTCGAAATAGACCCATACATTATTCTGAAGCGCATTCGAGAGTAAATTAGATATATCCTGAAAAGACGCCGTCAAATTTTGCCGTTTTTGAGCACTTTTGAAAAATCCAAGGTCACGTGACTTTTCGGAACCAAATTCTGGTTCCGAAAAGTCAAGTGGTCTTGTGAGTTAGTTGTATTTCCAGCCGTATAAAAGTTTGTTACTGCAGAACTGCACCAAATTCAACTCTGATTTCCCCCCAATATTTATAAGTAATTCACAAAATAGAGACTATTTATACATGTATGAAACAAAGTTAAACATAAGTATGAAAATTCGAACATAATTGTTTGTTTCGAGAGTCCGGAGAACGGGAACGAGCGCGTGCTACGGCAGGCTACACCGTGGAGTGTAGAAATTTGCCCCGCGCAGTACACGGCAAATAGCCCGAGTGCACACACACACGGAAGGGTGTGTGGCCTCGGTGCACGTACGTTCGTGAAGAAAAAACATGATGCCAACTCCTCAAAAGAAAACGGAAATTCCTATTCGGTCGTCCGGGCTGTTCAGTGAAATCGTGAGCAGAAAATTGGAGATATCCTGAGCAGGAGAAGAGCGAATCGTTTGTGACAAAGTCGTGAGGCTCTCGCGTAGTTGCGACGTACGGCTGGTAAAGCGTATAACCCGTCTTTTGACCGTTTTCGTTATTTTTGCACTTCTTTAGTAAATTACGGGATATTTTGATGAAATTTTTTTGCAACGACCATCAAAAAAGTATTGTCAATGCTGCTACATCACTAAATCATGTAAACAGTAGGCAGGTGTGTACCTTTAAGCTCGACTGGGAGTTTGCAATTAAGTTCGACGTTTGAAGCCACTGCTGTGCTAACGTCGTACCAACGTCGTGCCAAGTTGAATTTATTTCGACACGGCATAAGCGCGACGTTTGAAGCGGGCCTACGGTTTACCGAGAGCTAGCTTTCTGGGCTCCCGTCTGCCTTTCATCCGTTGCGGGTTGATTCAAAATGAATCGGATTACCTCGCATTTGGGTAAATCTTGAGAGCGATAGAACCAGTTTGTATTATTTTGTTTAGTTAGAGCAGGATTGTTTAGTGTTCAGTGACTGCTCTTTTTAAAGTTCTGGTTTGTTGCTGGTATTGTTATGGATATTAACAATGAGTGCTGGAGTTTTGTCTTTTGAAGTGTCCTTTCATTATTTTGATCCGTTGGCTTGTTTAGGCGTGTGCCGGCATGTTTTCTTTTTGTCGCCGTTTGGTGTTAGGAGGGATTTTTGTGTATTTAACATTATATTGGCCACTCTCATTTATATGTGTTTTAAGGTTATCTACCGCTCGTAGATTTTTCCCAATGTTTTAGCAATTGTCGGAACAAACTCTTAGTTGTTTACCCAAAGCGGTATATTTTTCAGTTCCTGAAGGATTTGCTTTGGATAGGTTGGTAGTTGTTCATAGGTTGTTGCTAGTTAGGTTTTTACAGTTTGCGTTCGCATCCATTTTTAGTTGGTTTGCTTTTTTTCAAAGTTTTGTGATCTCTTAGTTTTTTTTGAGTTTTGTTTAGCCTTGACATTTTTAGGCGTTTCGGAATGAATATAACGATATGCTGCTGTTTATGTTATATTCTGTAGTGTTTGGGTAATTTTTGTCAAGGCGTTTATCTCTTGTTTTGAGTTTAGAGATCTATGTTTTTGCGCTTTTGTGCGCAATTTCTGCTTTTGGTTGGTCTAGGTTATGGTAGGGGCTGTCAAAGTTTGGTGATGTGTCTGTTGTATACGGTTAAGTTCAGACACATTGCTGGCTTGACATGCCTGGTGTGTTTCGACCACGTCATTGTTGCAGTTAGTAGTTAGGTGTAGTGGTTAGAGTGATAGACTTCTGTTACTGTGAATTCAACCCTAACCCTAAACCTAACCCTTTACCCCTACCCTTGTCTCTTCTCAAGACGTTCTCATATGGTCTGTAATATCAACAACGAATAATGGTCCAGGGTCCTATTTCATAAAGCCCACGTATAGAAATATTTATAAATAAACATTCTTAACTCCTGTTTTTAAAGATAGGAACAATTTGATTTATTGTTCCTAAATCCGCTTAAGAATGTTTTTATCTTTTATAAAAAAGGACCCAGGACAATTATTGTAGGCCATAATCTCATACGTGCGAAAAATTTCGACACTGATTTTTTTCAACTTCAGTCCAACTCCTGCATGCCTCAAGGAAGCGGGCGGGCTATATTATTTTTTTTGAGTCATTTACATTTTTAGCTATACACGCTTAGTGTAGTTCCGTCTAACGGGTTCCATGAAATTGGGCCCAGTTGTGCACATTGGCATTTTTTGTACCCGGTATTTATGCAGCCCTCGCGGTATACTACAAAATCCACTATACCTGCTGCGCATCTCGTTACAAAGTCGCCGAGATTCGAGTAAACAATGCGCACTGTGTTTGAACGATTTTGTTTGTGATACTCGAGTGATATTGTTCGTGTTCTGGTCAAGTGTGCACTCGGGTATGGATCCGATAGACTGATCCACCTGCACAAATTCACACAAAACACGCACTTGATGTTTTTTATCTCGACGTATTTGTCGAGTCAACTGAAATCGTGCCGATCACCCCGCTACTTTTTTTTCATTTCAGTTTTTTCTTTTCTTGGATATTCGTTTCTTATAATTTTACCATGGTCTTCGAGATTTGGTTTGCTCTCACACAAAAAAGGTGACGCATATCTATATTCTCTATCAGAACAAAAGATTTGTCATTGTAGAGTGAACTTGTGGATAGGCCTAACAGAACACTGATCGACCAATCACTTTGAAATCGCTTTCAAGACTGCTTGGCTTCAGGGATTTTCTCCAGATTTTGAACAAAGTGATTAGTACCCGCAGCAAATATAAAATGTGACATTTCCTGTTTCTGAGAGAATCCTGTATAGTTAAGGGCTCGAAGAACACCCATTCTGTTGGGCTTCCGAACTGTCTGAACCTGCGTAGGATAAGCTGACCTCTGGGGCCGCGCGTTTCCCCAAACACCCCATAAGTGCAGGAGCTTAAGGAGGCACTTCGGGCAGAGTGGCGCACCCTGCCTGAACTGCTCCCATAGCACGGAGGCTGGTGCAGTCTGCATTGCCAGAAGAGGTGTTCTATATCCTCCACCACTCCTATGTCAAAGCCCGTTGGTGCTGGCTCAGCTGCATATCATTTTCAATATCGGAAGCTAACACGCCAACCCCTTTGTTAGGTTCTCTCTGTCAAGTTAGTGAAACCCTTACGTCGGCCTTTGACCAGTTTTAAATCGCGCGCTGACTGCATATTTTGGAATCATTGCATTTTTTCGCATCATATAATAACGACATTTATACTCGGTAAATAATTCACGGGCGAAAAACGTCGCATAACGAAGCATGTATTTTAGGACCATATCTTTATCAAACTGCAAAAGTTCCGTTTGATTTTGTACGATTTAAAGGTTCTCCACCGCCATTTCTGCAAAGGGGTGTGGTACCCGTACCCGTGGATATTGGTATTTCATTGACGTGATATCTAAGTCGAAGTCGTCACTAACATGGCAACGTCACGCACAAGAGCCTCGCTTCTGATCACCATCACCACCGTCTTACTGGCACGTGTTGCTGTCTCTCAGGGTGAGTAAACAGTCCATTTATACAGAAAATGACGACATGAACGGTCCCCAAAAATCTGGCCTGGGTTCTATTTTAGGTCCAAATGAAGCATTATGTACACATGGGGCTGAATTGCGTGTTCAGACTCTCCTAGAAGAAGGTTTTCGTTTTAGCCTAATGCACCTATCAATAATATTATGTTAACTCGATGTTAACATGCCATGGTCACACGTGTTTAAGACGTGTTAGTGTTGCATCTCATGTTAGTTCACTCATGTTACAGATCGTGTTAGTGTAACAGATCTGTTAACAGATCTGTTAAGTTAACCTGAACGAAGTGGGTGGTGTTAATTTTGATTATTTTAGAACTTTCGTGATTCTCAATAAATTGGGTTCCATTTTCCAACACCACTTATAAATGTGTTGGATCTTGCATTCTACCAATTGAGGAATACAATGGAATTCAGGGGGTCGGACCCCCTGAAATCCATTGTATTCCTGTGTTTTAATGAGGCTGGATCCGCCACTGATGTATTACTCTAACCTATAGACCGTGTCGAATAGCCGCCATCTTGTGGGAAGTTTCTTTGTTCCTTGAGGACATGCATGGTTGCACATATTGTGCTTACATTGTTGAACAGTTTAAAGGGCCCCTTATTTGGGATTTTTATCAATGAAATATATGCTATAAAATCAATATACTCAGTTACATTCATAAAAATCCTATTTGGAGCTTGTTTTTGGGGTTAAAACAAAGGTTTTTAGTTTTTATGCTTATGCAATATGCATATTCATGACCAAGGTCATGATGTCACAAGAGGCAAACACAGAAAAATCACATTCAACTGTGCACAAAAGATTCCACCTTTTTCTCAAACGTCCTGGAACTTTTGTAATACCTAAGTCACAATTAAAGCGGAGGCCGCGGGCGGCGTGTGCGATTTATAGGCATCGGCCGGCGTGTATAGGTCGGCGAAAGATCGCGCGATTGGGCGGTCACAGTCACAATTAAAAGTGCCCCGCACGCTGCCATGACGGAATGGGGTCGATTTCTTCCGGTGTCCGGCAGGCACTCGTCCGATGTCCTGCCTATGTCACTGCGATACCCCAGCCGATATCTGGCCGATTTCCGGCCGGGCGCCGCCAAGTCGGCCGGACGCCGCGGGCAGGGTCTGAGCGGCGTCTGAGCGGCGCCTGGGCGGCGCCTGGCCGATATATGGATTGTCTGGGTTGTCAAAAATTTGGCCCGGAGCCCGCCCGATGTGTGCGATGCCCTGCCGGACACCGGCCAGGCATCGACCGATTTATTGGCGATCAGTTTGCGATGCGAAACGCCGCACCAGGTTTTAAGTCCGAGTTAAAAGTAACTCGATGCCCGCCCGATGCCCAAAAATTTCCCGGCAGCCGCAAGGAGTCCCGTGGGGCCCCGGCCGAAAATGCCTAGAAATCCGTCGGAAACTACTCGCAAACCCATCGCAAGCTAATATTGTGACTTGGGTATATAATCCATGACTGTTTGAGTTTGTTCTACATGTTTCCTGTTGTAAGCCATGACGAAACTGGGGGAGAAAACTGCAGCTATTTGCCACAAGTCCAACTTTAAGTCTTATGTTTTTTCTTAACTTTTCCCTTCTGTCTTCCTTACGTGATGCACTCCAAACAGCGCCCTCTGTCTGTGGTTTATTGCAATGAAATCTTCAAAGTTGAAAAAGGCTACCTTTTATTGATTTTACATCCAAACGAACAATAGTATGTCTTGCTGAACGAGTAATCCATCATATGAAGCAAAGACTAGGCAAAAAGTTGTTTAGCATGTCATGGGCCCTTTAAGTAACAAAAGGTGGCCCACAAGATTGCAGCTATTCGATACGGTCTATCGGGAGAGCCTTAATATTTCCACATTTTTGGGTGGTTGACAACAGCAGTGATGCATAGTCTGGTTCCCGGACCAAAAGATTCTGACTGATTTTAAGGTCCGGCAGCCGCCAGTATATATGCTGCCAAGTTACCGAAGCTTCCCAAATGCACACAACCCCGCCCCCCTTTCTGAAAATTTGTCAAACAGAGAAAACGGCGTTGCCATTGCTTTCCCCATACAACTTTCATAGTTTACTTTATTTAATTTGTTAAATTTATCTTCTTCTTAAAAAAAAGAAGCTGCTGTTTCAGTGGTGTAAAGTAGGCCTATACGATGGCATGATTGTAATACATGTAGGCCTATACACCAAATTGGTAAAGAAATGTGGTGGTGGTGGTGGTGAAGAGGCCGTCCTCCCCCACCCCCCGCCCCAACCCCACCCCCCGCCCCAACCCCTCCACCCACCCCCACCCCAACCTCCCCCCAAACCCCTCCCCCCCAAACCCCTCCCCCCCACCCCCTCACCCGCCCAGCGACGCCGGCGTTATCATAGTCTAGGCTTAGACTGGTTCCCGCTCCACATATTACAACGACTGAATATGAGGACCGGCTACTGTCGTGTTTAAAATAGCACTTTAAGCATTACGTCATGCATTTATTTTTAGGAGCACATAACCGTTAATTTTCAAAGCGCGCGCGCTGCGCGATATGGCATGAGTGTACAACAATTTGACAGGGGTTATTCTATATTTGACCAATACAAACTTAATATATTAACCTTAAAATGTTAAATATGCCCATTTTAATAATGTAGGCTAGCATCAAAAAGAAAATTCTAGAAAATTCAAACCTTGTCTGCATCACCGAGTGAGCTCCATATTGTACATGAGTTTTAATCTGCTGGTGCAATCCCGTAACTATAGCCGTTTCTTCCTCCATGCCGTAACTATAGCCATTGCGTAGTTTTAAATCCGTGGCATCACCATAAATACACACGCAGCGGCACGCGTACGTGCACGCGATGTCAATTCAAATTCTCGAAACAATGACGAATTGTACCCGACGATTAACGGTAACGTCCGGACGACCGGACGTGCATTTGGGTAACTTCGGGAACCTTCGGAAAAAGGAGGAATTCCTCCTGTTTCAAAATGGCGAAATTGACGGCTGCCGGACTTTAAATTCAGTCTAGTCAAAGAATTTTTGGTCCGGGTACCAGACTAGGCTCTGACAAAACGATATAGTGATAGGACTAGGAGCAAGTCTATCGGATCGGTAAGTTGTGATTACGCCCTCTTGCGGCAGTCAGGTATCCAAACAAATAATGACCGCCTTGCTGTTCTATGGGCCAGCGCGCCAAGACTAGCGCTTGCATGGCAACGCGTTTCTCCATTCGTTATACACGTACACAGGAGCCACAAAGGGAACATTTGTGACCCAGCACATCGAAATCAGGAATAAGTTGCAAATTGACTTTTTAAGATAATGTACACGGTGAGAAAGGAAATTTCATAAGCTTTCTAATGATACCTATTACAAGCATGTAGCTTGTTCGGTTCTATAGTTATGATCCGATAACGATGACAAGCCATCTGTTGTTTACCAAATCCACATTCCAAGAAAACCTGCCTTAAAGTAAACAGTTGTAAGGGTAATCCCGCTCCGGGTGTCGCAATCATGGGTGAAAACTTGGGGTTGCGGGTTCGAATCCGGCTGCGGTACCTGAGCCCGAGGCTGTGCCCTTGGGCAAGGCACTCAACCACACTTGCTCCATCCTTCAAAAGGGATGTAAAGCCGTTGGTCCAGTGCGTTAGGTAATGGTAACGCACTCTAAAGATCTAAAAGTCTGTTACGCATATACATGTAGCCATTATTTTACGAGAGGTAGTGACAAAGACAACAAACTCGCTTTCTGACTTGACTTTTGACGAGCCTTTATTTATCACATCTTTATGCTTACAACACCAGAACGTAGACTATGCGTTTCCCGGCGGACGTGTCCCAATCCTCCGGCAGAAGGCAGCCACACCGTAGAGTCGTGCTGGCACCCTCTGCCGGCCGATTGGCACAATCGTTACACTGTGCCCCCTCCGAGGACCCTGCTGTCCCCACAGCAGGCAGCGAACGACCATGACCGCATCCACCAGGGAAAGGTTTTCTTTACAACAACAACTACAAACAAAAATGTTCAGTCTATTGCTCCCTCTAGGGCTGGCTAGGCAGCGGCATCTGTTGTACTTCTGTCTGTCAAAACAGCTGCTCCCAAGGTCTGCTTCGCTTGAAGCTTAGACACTTGTCGTGGTCACCACCCAACGGGATCCATCTGGAAAGATGATCTGGGCACCTCGTGGAATGCTAGCTAGCAGCTCATATTCAAGCGGTATGGGTTATGCAGGGGAGGATGTCTCAGTTGGAGTACTGCCTTCTGCCCATGCCGGGGGAGGGCTCTGTCTGAAGTCATGAGTCCCTGGCCTGGCTGGACTGGTGGGGCGATGCCTGCGCTTCTCCCATGGGTACTCCAGGGGTGCCGCGGTACTCCGGTGGTGTCCGCACTGACTGAGCTGTCCCACGAAGGCTTAGTCGCAGCATCGTGTCTAACGCAGCCTTCGGGTTCCAACGCTGGTGGTGACGTGGAAGGCTGCCGATTCGGGTGAACCGAGCCTCCTCCCTTCGGCTGGCCTGGATATTGGGGACCGTGTAGTGGTGATGACGGGGAGGGCGGCCGATCCGAGCGGACCGAGCCTCCTCCCCTGTGCTGGCTTAAAGATCGGGAACCGTAAAGTGGGGATGCCGGGGAAGGCGGCCGATCCGAGTGGACCGAGCCTCCTGCTCTGATGCATCCCACGAACTCCACGGAGTGGTCGCAGTGCTGCAGGTGGAGGTCCCTTGTGTCCGGTCGGCAGAATGCAACGCCACATCCATGGGGGCAAGGGTAGTCCCGCTCCGGGTGTAGAATCAGGCAAGCTGTCCTCAAGTGTCGCCTCAAGATGCCAGATCTGGCGAATTCCCTCCCACAATGCATGCAGGTGACATGTCTCTTCCTTTTCCTGCCCCACTTAAGTCCCATTGGCCCCGTCATAGCTCCAACTAGAGACGTCTTCTGTTGTGTTCCTTGTGCGGCTTTTGAACGCTGGTCCTAATTCTTGCGCCTCCTATGTGGACAATCCCGCCAAAAATTACCAAGCTCGTGGCAACAAAAACACTCTTTCGATCGGTCAGATGATCCAAGCACACAACCGACACTCTCGCTGCTCGACCTAGCATCTCTACCCCTTTGTTTTTACTTGTGTATCTGACACTGCAGAAACGCCTCCATCTCGGTCGCTAGGGTAACTGCCTCAGTCAAGGTTGTTGCCTTCCTTGAAAACAATCGCTCATTGCCAAGTGCACTGCGGAAAGCCTCCAATGCCAAGTCCTCCTGAGCCCGCGTGGGCAATGTCGGATAACACTTGGAGACCAATCGTCGGATAGAATGTCCAAGGGCACTGATTGACTCGTCGCGACCTCTAATGCGCGTTGACAGTTGAACCCGGTGCAACAGAATTTGGGCAGAGACCAAATCGTTCTTCGAAATACTCCAGAATGGTGGAATACTCCTTCCGTGCTTCTGGTGCAATGTCAGCCAGGGCCTCCAGCGCTGAGCCCTTCAGATGTGAAGCAAGGAATATTGCTTTCTCGGCCTCGCCCCACTGGTTGACTATGGCAACACTCTCGAAGTGGACCAAGTAATCGTCCCATATGAAGAAACTCCGTCAAACCTGTCCGGGAGCATCACCAGTCTCTAACTGCCCCATATGGAGCCCCAGGTTCGCCAGTTTGAATTTCCGGTGATGGGTGGTCACTTCCTACAAGATGTAGCTTCCCATTGTCTGGCTTAGAATTACGTTTTGGATACGTGGTCTAGGCCTGCTCCGATCGTTCCGGCGGTTCCGTCCGGTAATGTACAGCAGTGTGCTGGTGAACTCGGGGCAGTACGTTCCAGGAAGGAACCTGCGCCCAAGTCACGAGCACCAGCTTCGCGTAAATGTTCAAAGTGATCGATCGCGGTGTTCTGGTCGGTACTGTACATCCGCGGCGTGCGCGTGAACGCCTCGGGGCGGTTCCAGATAGGAACCTGCGCCCAAGTTACGAGCACCTGCCTCGCGTGAATATTCTGAGCGATCGCGATGTTCTGGTCGGTACTGTATCTCCGCGGCGCGCGCGTGAGTGGCTCGGGGCGGTTCCGGATAGGGACCTGCGCCCAAGTCACGAGCGCCTGCATCGCGGGAATGTTCCGGTCGGTACTGTATCTCCGCGGCACGAGTGTGAGTGGCTCGGGGCGGTTCTGACTGGTACCGCGCGTCAGCCACGTGAACACGAGAACCGTTGGGCTGCTCGGGCGGTTCCCACTGACACGAGTGCTCCGGCAAATCCAGTTGCTCCGGCGGTTCCGACTATGGTACCGCGCGTCAGACACGAGAACCGCTGGGGCGGTACGTACTGATACCGCATGTTAGCCGCGTGCGAGTGCTCCGGCAACTTCGGTTGCTCCGGCGGTTCCGACTGGTACCGCGCGTCAGCCACGTGCGTGCACGAGCACCTCCGGGCTGCTCCACCATTTCTGGTTCAAGCATCCTGCCAACATTTCTCTGTCCTTCGGTACTTTCTCCTGAGCTTTCGCCAAAAGGGGACAGTAAATCATCAACTGTAACAAAAAGACTACCGTTGGAATGGATAATAGGTTGACCATCGGGGGACCCGCCGTCCCCGGCCACGCCCCCTCCGCATGGCGAAGCTTCCTTGACCTCGTGTAGTCATTTCTGTCCGCAAAAAGCTCGGAGTTTCTCCCTCTTTTCCGCTCGTATCGTGCCGCCGCTGCCACCAGTGTAGCGTACTTGCCGTGCGCGAGTCTCGAACACAATACTCGGAGTCGGACAAAGACCACAAACTCGCTTTCTGACGAGCCTTAATTTATTCATCACCTCTTCATGCTTTACAGAACGTACGTAGATCGACTATGCGTTTTAATTCCCGGCGAACGTGTCCCATCCTCCGGCAGAAGACAGCCACACCGTAGTGTAGTGCTGGCGCCCTCTGCCGGCCGATTGGCACAATCGTATATAGACTGGTTCCCGATTCCTATAGATTGGTTCGCTTATTGATCACGTTCAAATGACGTCACTTCCTACAACACGTGTACAAATTGCCACGTGCATCATGATTTTGAGCGTATTTTTTGGTGACGCGCAACGATTGCGTCGTATTTCGAACAACACACGCGCGTGTTTGGAACATGTTCCAGCGTGTGCGTGCGCGTACTTTATGGCGTTTAATACGCAGTAGCCTTTTTTCCTACGAAGATGGCGTCTGTGAACGTGATCAATTGCGAAAATATTCTCCTGTGTGGAATATGTGGACGGGAACCAGTCTAAATCGTATAAAGCCCGGTTCGCGATATTTTTTTCCCGTACCACTGTTTAGCGAACATTGCTTCTGATTGGTTTAACCCCTATGCATACTGATGTGTTTTGTCGATATCATCATCATGGCCCATCCCGTCGCGAACGACGATGGAGACGGCGTCTCTCACAGTCATCAATGTACAGTTGTCTCGAAGAGAATAAACCGTTATGGACAGCAGAACGCCAATGGAGACGATTGCTGGCAGTTGCCTCCCAGGAGTTAACATGGTTAAGTGGTATCCCAAAAGTGACAAGGTCTCGTTTCAGGACGTCTTTGTATCGCAGTCTAGGTCGACCGCGAGGGCGAGGAGCGTCGACAAGTTCACCGTAGAGGACATCCTTGGGGATTCGGCCATCAACCTGCCTGTGCACATGACCGACCCACCGAAGGCGACGCTGTCTCAGCATAGTGAACAAATCGGAAGTTCCGGTGACCTGCAGGATGGAGACGTTTGGGACATGATCTCGCCAGGAGATGCCAAGAATGGAACGAAGGCATCGGAAGTGGAAGGAGTTGAGACGTCGCTCTTGGCGACGGTACGTGGTCCAGGATTCACTGCAGTACAGCAGGACACTAAGTACACAAGCCGTGTAGACGCTAATCTTCAGTTTGATGGAGAGGTCTCGATTGCTCCAGACACGTTGGCGGAGACGACCGAATGTGGTTGCAGCCTTACCGATGCGGGAGTCGAGTTCAGCATCAAGGGAGCTATTGTTGGAGATGATCGAGCCGAGGTATGCGAACTCATCAACGACATTCAGGGTAGACCCGTTGATGGAGATCAGGGGAGGAGCTATGCAACCCTGCGAGAGGACAACTGTCTTGCCGAGGCTGATCTGCATGCCGAACTCTGAGCAGGCTTTGGCAAAGGAATTACACAGGGATTGGAGGTCTGATTCCCGGTGGGCGACAAGAGCAGCATCATCTGCGTACAGGAGTTCTCTGATGAAAACGCATCTAATTTTAGTCTTGGCACGGAGACGAGAGAGGTTAAAGAGCTTTCCTGAGCTGCGGGAGTGGAGCAAAACGCCAGAAGGGTCAGGAAAGGCACGCAGGAGGAGAGCCGAGAAGAAGATCCCGAACAGGGTGGGAGCAAGCACACAACCCTGTTTGACGCCGCGCAGGATCGGGAACTTTCCAGATTTTGAGCCATTGACTTGGACTGTGGCTTGCATGTCATCGTGGAAAGCTACGAGGATGGACAGAAGTGTGTCTGGACAGCCCATGCGCTTTATGATGGAGAATAGGCCTGAGCGACTGACAGAGTCAAAAGCCTTCGTCAGGTCGATAAAGACGACGTAGAGCGGGCGCAGTTGCTCAATGCACTTCTCCTGTAGCTGTCTAAGGGAGAAAACCATATCGACAGTTGATCGGGAAGCACGAAACCCACACTGGCTCTCTGGAAGGACTCTATCAGCGATGACCTGTAACCTGGGAAGTAGTACACGGGCAAGGACCTTGCCGGCTATGCTCAACAAGGAAATACCTCTGTAGTTGTTACAGTCTTGTCTGCTACCTTTGTTTTTGAAGAGAGTAATTATATTCGCATCCTTCAGGTCTTGTGGTAGACAGCGCGAGTGCCAGCAGAGCCGGAATACGTTAAAGAGCTCGGTTGTCAGGGCAGCACCACCACACTTCAGAACTTCAGGAGGAATGCCGTCTGCACCAGGGGACTTGTTGTTTTTAAGACCGCTGATTGTCCGTTCTACTGCATACAGGGTTATGTCACTGTCAAGCTCGTGCAAGATGGGAAGTTGCGGCAGAAAGGCTAATGCATCGGAGCACACTTCAACATCGCTAGCAAAGAGAGAGCTGTAGTGTTCTGCCCAGCGGTCAAGCTGTGCTGGTGGATCAGTAATGGCTACACCAGAAGCTGACAGAAGTGGAGCACTCTTCTTTGGGGTAGGACCGATAGCCTCTTTAATACCTTAATTTTGAGAAAGATATGACAAATGATATGGTATCAAAATTTCAACACCCATGGGAAAAATGGGGGCTCAAAAACTGTAATCTGGACAGTACCGCACAAGTTGGGTAAAAGTGGGGGTATTCGACCGGATTAATAGGTTCATTTGAATATAAAAGTTGCGTCCAAGCCCCATGGGGGTGATACTATATACCGGAAAACACCGGAAAACACCGGAAAATACCGGAAAACACCGGAAAACTCACCGGAAAACACCGGAAAACATACTAAATACCGGAAAACACTAAATACCGGAAAACACCGGAAAACATACTAAATACCGGAAAACACACTAAATACCGGAAAACACCGGAAAACACACTAAATACCGGAAAACACCAGAAAACATACTAAATACCGGAAAACACACTAAATACCGGAAAACACCCGAAAGCACTTAAAACACCACCCCCACTACCTGCATACCATAAAATACTGTTTTCCGGTATTTAGTATGTTTTCCGGTATTTAGTATGTTTTCCGGTGTTTTCTGGTGTTTTCCGGTAAATAGTACTACCGCCCCAGGGTATGGTCCAAGGAGGAGTCGGGCAAAACTTTTCAACAATCACATGCTGAGGTAGGCTAATTGCATTATTCGTCTAATGCAGTTTTATTGCAGGAAATTGTAAATTGTGGAGCCGAGTGACAAAATATATTGTTTATGTTTATTTAACAACATGCACATATTCACATCATAAAAGCTTTACTAGATTTGTATATAATAAAGTTTACTGGGACGAAAGACAGTATAACAACACATTCAATAATACCAAAAACACACAAAGCATTAAGTGATCGAATATCCAAGGCAAGCACTGAAGTGAAATAGTGATGTTTTTCTACTACCCATTGTTTAAACACAAGACAGCTTTTTAGACCGGCAATTTCTTACTGGTCAAATGAGCAGCATGCAAAATGACCAAAGGTTCATTATAAATCACTATTCCATCCAAAGGACGTCCAAACTGACGCCACGATTTTAGCATAGTTGTTTGATATTGAGTACATTTTAAATTAAGGCTGGTCGAATTCCCCTCGTGATCGAATATTCCCGCGCTTACCCGACAAATATTTGCCTAAAAACCTTTCGCACATTCTCAAGGTATCATGTCATTGGGTTATAAAGAAGGTTTGAAAGAAAAACAAACAAACAGCCCGACTAACAAACAAAAATAAAACCAAAATATTTTGTATTTCAATTCTGTTCACAAAACCGGTGGTAGGCTATAAAATTGATTTGTTTTCTTTTTGGTCTTTGTATTGCATCCCATGCAGACTTTGAATGCCCCCGCTCCATTACTGCAGAGATTAGTCCCGGAGAAACTACAACACTGGTTAATTTCACACTTCCGGAACCGCCTGTTGGTAAGACCGGAACAGTGGTCTGCGACCCAGCTCCTGGAAGCAGTGCCTCTGCGGGATTCATCTATGGCACCTGTACATTTACTGATGACACCGATCCAACCAATAATGAAGACTGTACTTTTTACGTTCGTGTTGTTGGTAAGCGAGTTTTCCCCCTTTTTGTTACAAATGCTAGGAGATTAGTTTCAATAATTAATGTATTAACGTGTCACACCTGAATTGCTCTATGTGTTTAATAATTTGTGACTTAAAAAATTAAAATATGCTTTTTTTTAGGTATTACTGCGAATATTACACAGTATTTTCTTGACTATATAGCTTTGTCTCTATAATTATTACCTAATGAAAATATTTGAAAAACAGGTCGAAACGTTTGCAAAATTTTATCTGATATCTAGTCCGACTGCCTCTGACATTCCTGGACTCTCTTCTAGAAGGTCACCCGGTGAGCTGTGTATTACGGAATCAGGTCAAGTCGGCCCCCTGACCGACTCGCCCCCTGACCGACTCTCCCCCTGACCGACTTTCCCCCTGACCGACTTTCCCCCTGACCGACTCGCCCCTTACCAAGTCGCCCCCTGACCGACTCGCCCCCTGACCGACTCGCCCCCCTGACCGACTCGCCCCCTGACCGACTTGCCCCCTAACCGACTCGCGGTCGCCCCCTAAACTACTTGCCCCCTGACCGAGTCGAGCCTACTCGCCCCCTTTACGTAAAGTGGCCAATCGCGAATTTTATAGTGTTTGGCGAAGTGGCGCCGGGGGCCGGGGGCGCGGATTGTGATTCTTTCGATGGTACACACAAGGCTGAATACAATGTAGGTTCTTGAGTGCCGTATTTCCTTATAAACATTTTCCGATTCCAACCCAAGTTCTTGCAAACATTATTCGGCCATAAAAAAAAAATGTAAAAAACAAAAAAAGTCGATAAAATAAAGCCATAATGCCATCCGGATCCGGCGTTGTAAACACATTCCCGTTACGTACATGTAACGTTTCTTACTGTGGGGGGAAAATGCAGCCGACATTCATGCCGCGCGCGCTCTAACGAAAACTAAGCGCGTTCGCATTTGGGCCACTTTTTGCAATCGGGCCAGCTAGGGGAGCGAGTTGGTCAGGGGGCGACTCGGTCAGGGAGAGAGTCTGTCAGGGGGTGACTTGAAAAGGGGCGAGTAAGGGTGACTCGGCCAGGGGGCGACTTGACCTACAATCGTGTATTACTAGCGGCTATAATTACTTTTGGCCGAGTGATTATTTAATTTATTGGGATGCTGCATGTAAAACTGGAGTTGATAAAATAATTTATGGCATTTCACAATAAGAGCGCCACCAAGTGTTTCTGTCGGAGAGGGCATTGACAGAGCGGTCGACATCGGTGTACTCGTTTGCTGCACAAACATACCGGTATCACATTTAATTTGAAAACAAATTTTGTTGGTTGCACATCCTGGTACTTTTGTGACCCGGTGTCATTGTACCTTTGTATACGCGCATAGCACTTTGACTGGAGTGAAAACAAATTCGTTTAAGCTTAGATACGTGTACGTATTGCGTAGACAACGGCTTTGTTCCTTCGCTTGTCACCATGGGCACACCGTTGTTTTCACTCCAGCCCTACCGGATGTGACGTGGCCGCGACCGACAGAATACCTGATTTAGAGGTTCGAAGTTCATTTAGGAATTTAAGCCTTATAGATTATTTAAAGAGGAAGAATCCCCCTTGACGAAAATCCAGCATTAAGGCTTTTTTCGATAGTCCAAACATCCCTCTTGCCGACGTGGATTTTTATTTTTTTTTAATTGTCGGTTTTAAGTTGATAAATTGCAAGCAAAAGTGCGCTTTTCGAAAATGAGATTTTCGCGATTTCTGAAACGCTCATTAGGTATTCATGATATGCGCGTGACCCCGTGACGCAATCCTGAGAAAGAGAAGTCAACACGATTGTTAGCTCCATACGTTTACACGCAAAAAACTTGGAAAACCGTCTCTGTTAGATGGTCTTTTTTGAAGAATTTTGTTGTTCCAAAAAGCCAGAGATATGCCCAGTAGCTGCGTGGTTGCATGTTTTACCAGACACTATGAAAAAAAAAGAGCAGAAAGATTTTCTTTTCTATTACCAAGAGAGAGACAAATGAGTCGCTCATTCTATAACTTGTACGGCCGATGTCCAAACATGTGGAAACTACGCTGTACACAGACCGCTGTGAATGCCATTCGTTCCGTGACAAAACCACCAGTCGCAATGCACCAGTATTTACTTCAAAAGAGAGCACTGTGAGCCACAATTTCATCGATTTTTCACAAAACAGGTAATAGTAGATTGCTGTCATATTACATGAAGTGTTTTTCACGTTTGTATTTTGAATTACAAGGACAAAATAGGCATGATAAACATTCACTTCGTGTATTTTCCATTCAATACTGCACAGACCGTTTTGTATGTTTCTCAGGATGACGTCAACACCCTGTTGATAAACAAGCCGAGTGACCTCGAGCGTTTTAGAATTTGGGTGAAGAGGGTCGGAACTGCTTTACGTTTTAAGCAAAAGTCTGTCGATTTTTTGTGAAAAACAAGTTGTGATGGTGTTGTAGACACATACACCTCCATGATAAACAGAAAAACTAAAAAAATGTGGAAGGGGGGATTCTAGCTGTTTAAACATGGACCTACATGTATACGGTTAACATCGTTTGCAAATAAAAAAAGTTTAATCTACATGTATGCTCTATTCTTGAGAATAAACAACATTATGCTTTTTCACGCGTGTAGCAATGATCGTGTCGACAAGACGAGTGTGTGCGCGCCCATCGAATGTAGCCTTTTTGCATCAAATGCTTGGTGGCTCCTTTTATATTGTAAAACATCCAAATTGATTTTGTTTATCTTTTCGTTATTTTTAGACTTTGTCTGCCCTAGAATCCTTCCTTTATTTCTTAATCCTGGAGAAACTTCATCGGCGGTAAATTTCGCACTTCCGAAACCTCCTGCTGATAGGAACGGAACAGTGGTCTGCAACCCAGCTCCTAAAAGCATTGTCTCTGCGGGTTTCAACGAAGGCAACTGTACATTTACTGATGATACTGATTCAGCCAAAGATGCCTTCTGTTTCTTGTTCTTTGATGTTGGTGAGTCTATAGGTTCTTTCATAACAACATAGCAACAAAATTAGTCTGGTGGATAGTGAGCATGCATGTGAAAGGAAGTATGTCAATACACCAGATGCTATAGACCTTTATCACGGTGCGGCCATGTTCCCTTTTCCCTATTCAAATGAACGTATAAACCAAAGCAAGGCTTGCAGGAAAATAGTTTTATCCCGTGTTAAAATTGCGCATTGTGCGCATCACAATGACATAACCGTAGTGCGATCAAGAAAACGTGCACCGCAGTGATTCTCTCAAAACAATAGTAGATTACACGCATGTGCGCATTTCCGCAGGTGCACTGATCGAGCCTGATACATACAATGTGGAACAAGACAAAGGTGGACACACCGTGATGATGGTCACTTCATGTGAAACATGCAAAAAGGCTGCACACGCATAAATGAGAGCATTTTAAACCTGTACTGTATTTGTTCCAATTAATCAATACTTCTTTCTGCATTTGGTATCGATTCCCTTCCTTGCACGATTCCCAACCTCTTGGCCTGCGAGCAAAAAACTGAAAAAAAGTACATGAAAATTAAAAGTAATTTGCAGTGTTGTAGTCGACTACTCGAAGGAAATGTTGTCTTATAAGTTATGATTACACAGACAATGTCAAACTCGCTGTATATTATGAATTAACTGTACTTCAATTATACTTGGTTTGAAGTAGCCCTACAAATAGGGCTGTAAATAGCTCGCTTTTGAAATCTTTCACTATCACATACACCATTGTAATCCTGAGAGTCTAGTGTTTTATAAAATAACAGTAAAGCTTATGCACCTATCAATTGTTCCTCCCCCCCTCCTCCCCCCCCCCCCCCCCCTCCCCTGAACTGAATTCCCATGTGCGCTGCCATTTTAGCTGATATGCTGGGGGGGGGGTGGTTGGGGGGGGGGGGGGGGGGGGGGGGGTACGTACGTACTCACCCAAACACACAACCACGAACGCACCCGGACGGACGTACGTCGCTACACAGTGGTTGGCATGCAGCGCCCTCAAGAGTAAAAAAAAAAGGCTCTTGAGGGCGCTGTTCAACAAATGCATACTGTCATGGCCGTTATCGATGCGAATTTAGGTCGCCGATCCGATAGATTTGCGTGGTAAATGACCGTAATGACACCAGTGACTACCGAATCACGTTAGGTGAATATACACCGCATTTTGGAATGACTCGGCTGTACTTTCATAGTGTTTTGGAGGAGAAATTATATTTTTTTTGTCCGGGCGGCACAATGTTTTGTCCGGGCGGCACAATGTTTTGTCCGGGCGGCAAATTTTTGTCCGGGCGCTAACGGTACCTCCGATGATTTTGTCCGGGCGGCGCGCCCGGACAAAACCGGTAGTGGAGAACACTGACAACCATACGTGTTTATAAACACCGGCAATCGTGGACGTCCCATTGATCTTTTAAAAAACCTTTCTGTAGGAAAGAATGTCTTTAATGACACCTAACTTAATTTTACCTAAAGCTACAAAGCTGAGATTTGAAACGTACATGGTTTGTGCCCTAACCTATAATGGTTTGTTAAACCTACATGTATAATAGTACCATTATAGGTTTCTACAAATGTAGGTTAGGGCACAAACCATTATAGCAGCGTTCGCCCTTAACTTTTTTCCCAACTGGCCAACAGGGCCAGTTGTATTAAATCTTCACTGGCCCGTCGGCATTTCAAGTGGCCCAATTTAATACTGTTAAAATTTCTAGTTGTTCTTTTTAAACACAGTCGACCATTAATGTTTGCAAAAACCACATTTGAGTGAATAAATTAGGAAAATTTGATAGTCATAAGGTTCTCCTCATTAAAAGTTTGAAAATGTGTGGTACATTTTAGAGCTTTCTGGTGAATTTTAGAGCTATTGTGGAGTTTTGAAAGGCTCTTTTGTTATAAATTCTCAAGGATGCATGTTTTTGTGCACATTAACCCCTTCACGACAGGGAACTGCATTTGCAGTTCTAAGTGTGAGTGTACATCTTGGGGGCGGTTATAAAGAATTAGACCAGGGCAGAGCTGGTCTTTTTCAACCTGTTGGCTTGGGGTCAAGTCAGTTTTTGGTTTTTGAAATGACTTGACCCTGGAGAAAATGACTTGTGACTGGACCTGGGAAAGAAGATTGATTTACGACTTGAAATAACTAGTTATCAAGTCTCCAGCCCCAGAGACATACTGCATAACCAAAACTGGAAGTGCAGTCTCTCACTCCAGGGGAATAAATTGGAACCGGCTGTGGGAGTCTGAAGAAAGATCAAAGTTATTTCATCACTCCTTTAAATTTAGTATGGCGTGGGTCTGTTTTATTTCAACTGGACAGCCGGACCATTGGGAAGGCTTTCCAGCTGGCCCAAGACCATTTCAACTGTCATTTGGCCAACGGACCAGTGCTAATTCGAACGCTGTATAGGTTGAGGAACAAACCATTAGGCGAAATAAAAAATGAAACATGTTTCTCGTCCGGGTTTTCAAAAAAAAAGGAGGAAGCGGGGGTTTTTATTTTTATTTGTTTATTTTTCAAGATGGCCGCCATTAGAGATTTCCGGCAATCCCTGGTGTGTTCGCTATAAATGAAATGTTACAAATAAAATGGACAATTGTTAGCCACACAAGAACTGAACATATTTACATTGTTTTAATACTATGTTTATAGCACAATCACACAACAAATCCCTTTAAATCTTTGACAGAAAACAGCTGATTTACCGCGAAAATATTTACACAGTACGTATCGACGCAAGCCTCTTTTACCAGTCGCATTATAGTCAACGTACAATGGGATCGTGATGAATATTACGGCTAAAACGACTATAGATGTAAAAACTACACTCACGATTAGGCTAATGAAACTCGATTTTATGTTTCCCGTAACATTTTTGTCAAGCCCAAATGAGGCAACTATTTCATTATTCATTATTTTGTAGCATTTGCAAAATAACGGCTATTTGATCAAAACTTAGGGCGCTTTATACCCTCTGATAGTGTGTTAAAACAAAACCCTAATCAACTTATACACAAATTTGTATTTATTAAAATATCTTTCACCATTTCCCAGGTATTTATGACATTTATTTAAAGATCAAGATATATTTAAATAACAAAACTATCAGTCCACACATTTCAAATGGGAAATGCTTTTCTAGTATACCTCTATTTAATAACACTTGTTTAATAGGCCTACCGAGTTCGACAAATAACTGCAACAAAGTGCACGTTTGAGACACAGTCGTGATAGTCCATGGCATCTTCATTATACCCCCTTCCTGTATCTTCACTAACACGAACATTTTATTTGTCTCACATCATACAACCGTGCAACCTTCTCCAAAACACGACAACAAAGGATGCGATTCTACGCGTCAACGGTACCTAAAAAGCTAGCCGCAGTCAACTTAAGTGTCAAGGCCCATTTGTGGTCCGCGCGCCGCTCGCTAACGATAAAAACAATCGCCCATTTGTAGTTTGTGTGTTAGTTCTAGGCTAGCACTCACGGCTACAAACCACGGATTTAATAACTATAGTACAATGGAGCGGACGGTCCCTATGTGTTTGTACAGCATGCAGCGCGGGGTACATGCATCACAAAAATGGCACGAGTAGCGCAATGTCTTCTCCAGGAATTTATTGTAAATCACTGTTACAAATGTTCACGCACTGCCGGCCAGCCGCGCCGATACTCTGCTTCCGGGGTATTTTTTTTTATGGAGGAAGAAAATTACATTAAAATTTTTTTGGCGGGAGGACGAGAATGAGCACCTCGCTTAAAATGTGAAATTCGAGCGCTGCTTTTAAATATCCAACAAAAATGGCAGGAGAACAAATTTAAAAACTTTATATTTTGGGGGAAAATACAAAATAATGAATTGGTTTTGGATTTTGGCATCTCAAACGCGGCCGAAAAATCCAAATGCGGGCGGGTTACGGGAAACATAAAATCGAGTTTCATTAGCCTTACATGATCACATTTACACAATCCACAAAGAAAATTGTTTTATACACAGTACGTACCGACGCAATCAGTTTGTAGCCGCTTTTACCAGTTGTATTTTGTCAACACGTACAATAGAAGTGTGATGAATATTACGGTAAACGACTGTATGTAAAAACTACATTCTTGATCACATTTACACAATCCACAAGGGAACACTCGCGGTCGCAGCCATTATTTTAGAATTAATCTACTAACTATACAACAACTTACGGACGCTTTCGCGATCGCCGTGGTAGTTGGTAATGGCAAGATCGAAAAGCATTTAGTCTAGGCCACGTACTGCAGGTAAATAGACTCATGCGAAGACATATTTAGCGATGGTACGGTAGCTACACGATGTAGAAAGTCACCGAGAGAGTCTATATAGAAGACTTCGAACTTGCATGTTTTTATTTTCTAACGGATTTGTTGTAGTTTTTAATATTTTTTTCTCATTTTCTGGAAATAAAAAAATAAAAAATAAATCCAGGCGGCCTCAAAAAAGGAAGTGGGTGGGGACGCAAACATGTATTTTTTTTATTTCGCCTTATAGGTTTCACAAACCATTGGTTTCACAAACCATTATTGGTTTCACATTGGTAAATAGGGAAGAATTTCATTAATGACACCTAACTTAATTTTACCTTTATAGGTTTTACAAACCATTCTAGGTTTCACAAGCCTATAATGGTTTCACAAACCCTAACCCTCCCTAGGATTTGCACGGGTTTGGGAATCGTGAACCTATTGTATTTCTTTTGTTCACGTCTACAATTTGAATGCGTATATAAACGCACACACACGTGTGTAAAACTCCTTCCATCGTGGACTTTTTGCTGACTGCTGTAATTGCATGGTTTTTATACTCGATTTCCAATCGTGGACATCTTGACACTTGTGAACACTAATGTTCCCTATTGTTTAATGTCCCTCATTGAATGTAGAAACACATTCACACAAACATAATACTTACAATAAATCCTGTTCCTTGTGCCATATGTAGTTCCAATTCAAAGCTTATGTCCGAAGGACCTAATTTTGAAGCCTGATGTTGGACGGACAACGGTGGAATCTGACTTATTTGGTAATGCAGTGTTTACCTGTAACAACAGCCCAGATATTAGCACTGGCATGACCGAGGTTTCATGTACTACAGGTGGTTCTGTAACTGGCCCAGTATTTCCTTCCTTTATCTGCACGTTTATGGTTCCAAATGGTAAGTTAAAGACAAATTAAGGCCTGTTTACACTCGATTCGCCTTTGCCGAATCAAACTCCGCAATTTGCAAAAGGCGCGTTGAAGCTGGGTAGGCGCCAAGTGTAAACGCAAAAGTGAATTGAAAAAGGTGAGTCAGATCCAGGTCTGATTCGTCTTTTTCAATTCGCCTTGTGGTTATGATTGAATCCCACAATTGTCAAGATCGCTTGTACTTTGTAGTAAACGCTACCCAAAAACAGATTCGGCAATTTAAGCGTGCTAGGGGCAGTGCGGTCCATTTACTTGTCCAGGCGCCAGTTCCGCAACACCTAACAGCTCGCACATGCGCTGCGGTTACAATTAGCGGTGACTTTTGTGATTTCTGAAGAGGGGTTGAAGCCGAATCGAGGTGTGTAAACTTGGCAAATGCTCGGTTTTGTGGTCGCAATAAAAATGTATTCACCTTTGCCAGTTCGAGTATAAACATGATGTTACATGATTGAAGAACTTTTAAAAGCATGAACAACAACATTAGATAACTAAATTAATGTTGATAAACTGCCTTGTGGAAATTTCAGCTATATAAATACAGTAGTACAGTATTTAATACTGTAATACTTCAGAAAACCTTAAAAATCCATGCTGGTTTTTGTGTTAAAGGTATGGTAAAACAAAGTTTGCAAAATTTTTTTTTTAAGAAGCACCTTCATTTGGCAATTTCTCCCTCAAGGTACCTTTTTACAGGGGAAAAATCATGTGGTGTTTGTTGCCATTGCTATCAACACTTTTAGTCGGGTTTTTCTTGTCGGCTCGTGAAGTAAAATTTTGGCTCTCTGCAAATGATGTAATAGGGCTTTAGTTTAAAGGCCCAGTGGATCATTTGTCGACGAGTTTACAGGGGATAGTTCTGAAAGTAAAGATTTAATTAATAGCAACTACCCAATGAAAGGTTTCCGCTCAAAATGATATAATTTTACCAGAAAATAATACGTAAAGATGAAATTATTTAGATCGTTTGCAAACGATTTACTTATTTTTGGTTCGCATCTACGCGGTCCAAATTGCATGGGCGCTGTGTACTGCGTGTGCGTGTTCCAACGCGATGCATTTTTATGGTCGTGCGCACACGCAGTATATTATGTGCGCCACAAATTGCATGACGCAAGCCACATAGTACCCGATCCACTGAGAACGAATATTTAAAACACCCCGCCAAGACCAGGAAAACGCATATGGATTTTTTATGCTTTTTTAAACGTGGTACATTTGACAAAGCTGAAATTTCTTCGGATGAGTTTGTTGATGTCTTTCTTTTGATTTAAAATGGTTTTATTCGCAGAATCGCTCAAAAACAGATCATCTACAGGGGCGGTATTCACAAAGCGACTTAAGTCGTGAAATTTAAGCGCCCCGCTTAAATTCTAGACTTAAGTCAAATCATAAAGTTAAGTGATATTCACGGCACGTTTTCTTTTAGTGGCCCGCTTATTTTTGAGACTTAAACTTAAGTGTGGTCTGACCTGTCTTAAGTGCATTTAACGTTGGGTCAACTGTCATCAATTGCATTGTTTTTCTGCCCAGTGTGTTATCGAAAAACGGCTGTATGATTGATTAGAGAACGCCTAAACAATTTAGACATTGGGAGATTACAACAGATTTTAATTTCTATTCTTACTGACCTTAAAAAGCCTTCGTTTTCCGTCTTTGTTCGCCACTGACCATTGACTACCGCATAGCACAACGTACGTTGTCTACTTGTGGTAGTGCACGCGTATGTGTGCACGACACGCGCGTAGTGTGTGCGTATAATGCACGCGCGTAGTAATCGAATGATTTTGAAACGTCCGCGCGTGGTCTGCGCTGCTTTGATAGCAGAGACTTTATGACGTGACAGAGTTATGCGTGCACTGATTGATTAAGTACACCACTAAGGTAAGCGGGGCGCTTAAATCTTTTGTGAATACGAAGTTGAGTGCCCCACTTATCTTAGCGGAGTGCTTATATTTAAGACAGACTTCAGTACCCCGCTTAGATTGAGTTTTGTGAATACCACCCCTGGGCCTTTAAAGTACAGAGAAAAACATTTTTTTCTCTAAATATGAAGGGAAAGAAATTAGTAGAAGACCATCATTATTTCACAGACCTTTGTTAAAATTGGGTTTCCATCAAATCTGCATTTGCGTGGAGGTCTACTGATGATTGTTATTAAAAACATTAATAATGATAACGGTGACACCTTATATAGCGCACATATCTATCCTGCGGGATACTCATGGTGCTTTACAATATCATTACCCTGGTCATTGGGCACAACTCCCTGGGGAGCATGCAGCCCTAGCAGCCTGACACAAGCGCTCAAATGCTGCAACCCTTGTATAAGTCCCCATTTACTCCTGGGTGGAGAGAGGAAACTTATGGCAAAGTGCCTTGCCCAAGGGCACATGCACCATGGTCACGGCTGGGAATCGAACCCACGACCGTGGAATTAGACACGCTTTTGAGTTTATTGCACCAAACCGCTCAGCCATATGTTACGCTTTCCAAAAAACAAGGCTATTTTTCTGATGAACACCCATGACATGATATTGCATGTCTTTCTTCTAAACAGATTCAGTATTGGGTAACGGGACATACGGGTTTCCAATTGGCGTGACTGACGTTACATGCAACACAACCATTATGCCCGGTGTATCAAATGCTTGCATGTTTCAAGTTAAAGTGGGTAAGTAAACTGTTTATTTTTTCTTGTCTTTTCAGTGCTTTCCTGAATTTGTCATAATTTTTTCGTTAAATTGAACAGTCGGCGCAAATGCTTTTTTTTTGTTTTTTGCTCCCTTTCTTATAGTATTTTTATACAACATCCTGAGATCTCAGGGAATTTCCACTCTGCTGTTACAATCCCCTGAGGAAATCCACGCAAATCTGTGAAGTTAGGCGGCTGTTACGCTTAGCGAATGCACACATGGGTCATTTTGATGTAATTTAATCAATTTGGTCATGTTATGCTGAAAAGAAACCATTTCTATGCTTTCAAAAAATTTGATTGGGTTTTTTCCTTTTTTACTCCGCAATTGTTCAAGTTAATAACAGGAATGCATGATGACAAACGTGAATGGAACAGAATGCCAGGGTTCGACCTTAGCGGTCGCCCGCTCGCCAAATGCGAGTGAAAACAGCGGCGGGCGAGTCAAAACCCTTCTCTTTGTAGTCCGGCGGGCGAGTTAAAAAGGTTGAAAGGTCCATATTTCAGAAAGGCATGTACGATGGATTTAACAAAACTTCAGTCCCCATGTGTATTTAATTTAGAAATTTCTCCTGTTGATATCCATATAGTTTTGGGGCCTCTAGTCCGGCGCATTTGCCACCGATTTCCACAAGGCCGCTCGCGATCGCGCACGCAATTTCAGCATTAAAAATGTGTTCATGCCAACGCGATCGTACGGACACCCCGTACGTACGTCCGTATAAAACAGTCTCGTGTGGCACTATTTCTCCGGCGCCGAGGATCGTCGAATATTTCCATAAAAATGACGATCAAGCAAAACACGGTCGCTGCGATGCACGAAAAAACATCACAAAAATTACGATCGACAACCCAGCTACATATGTATGTCATGTAGGAAATATATAAAAGTCGGAGGTACCCGGAGGTAGATGTTTTTGTCAACGTGTAGTTGGTGCGTTGACGGTGGCTCCGGAGCTACGTGGTATTAAAAATAACAAGCCGGAGGTAGGTTGTAGCATGTACTACACGGTAACAAACAATTCTACCCGCGTTACTCCGGACAGACCTCCGGGTTTCAACCACACCCCGTGCACGTGCAGGGGATTCACGTGCAGGTAAACTCTGGCCAATGACGTTCAAGTTAACAAAATGGTGATCGGCATGAGTTGGCCGGGCTGGTTACCGCCCCACTAAAGCCGGGATTATTTTGTCCGGAAACCAGACTAGGCACGTTCCGGCGCCCGGTGGACCAGCACCGGGGGACCGGGCCGCGTAATTTTTTTTCCCAGGATGGTAAAGGCCAATTTTTGCATACCTCGCTTTGGTTGGTCAGATCATTATGCATATTCATGTTCTTGCTTATTACATGTCATATACCTGCAGAGTGCACACTGTACTGCACACTGTACTGTCAGTGTGGTTGGTTGTGCAGTGTGTGGCCTAAGTACGTTGACCACAAATACAAGAAATCCAGGCCCATATGTTACTGCCAAAGAATTACTCTCTTTGTACATGTAGTCGAATTGAACAGTTTGGTAATAAAAATGACTTGATTGATGTCATTACAATATTTTGTTTGAATTTAAGAAATTGTTCTAAGTTCCAACATATGGGATTAGAGCAAGGTTTCCTTGCTCTATGTCTATGGGAAGAAATTGAAACCATAACAAAAACAACTATAATATAAATTTATGCAGCGCTTTATTCAACCCGGCAAGAAATAAATGTCAACCTGAAATTATTTAAATGTAAACATAGATATTTGCCGAAGAAAACCAAAATCTTCCAAGAAAATACTTAATATTTGAAAATTCTGGCTAACTCGTTAATATGTTTTCAATCAATTCATGATCATTGACTTTGTGACGTAAAAGTTGCAAGTTATTTGTTTCAGATGTTTAGTCCTTGTACCATGGTCTATTTTTCACCATAAATTGTATATGCGTTCACAATGTGATGGATCAAGGCACTTCAGTGCTAAACCAAACTTTGACCTCCATTCCGCATGTCATCACGTACGCGTTACCAATGATATTTATTGCTGTATTGACCTCACCAAAGCCTTTGAGTTTGAACAGCTCATGCACGAACATGCTGTACAAATCTCACACTCGATTCTACCGTATTTTTTTCCCCAGTACTGCAAACTAGTTTTGCGCAACCAGGGTGCATGTGCCAACTCAAACTTATTTTTTTACCAAACTGTTTACATTGTTGAATTAATAATGATCCTAATTTGAAGTTGATGGATCGGAGGCCTATAAGAAAACGAGTATATTTTCAGCCGCTGTATATAATATTTTGGTGATTATAGCCTACTGTAGGCCTTGGGCCAACCATGGGCCAACCATGGAGGAAGAAAACACATGGGCCAACTAAAAAACATAGGGGAATATAAAAGTATACTATCTTCGAAATCAGTACTGCAAACCACATGGTACCGACAATTGCCTTCAGACTTGGCCATTTTGTTTAGTGGTTGGGTCTTGGAATTACCATGGAATTATACACACGAGTCTTCTGTGACTTCTAGTCACAGCCGGCCAAGGACGACCTTGCAATTGCAAGGGAGTTTTGCTATTGACTGAGTACACGGTACGCACGCAATGTACATCCAACATGAACAATTTATCAATACGTCAAAAATCCAGCCAATCGGAAGCAAACATGCAAATATTGGCCTTTACCATCCTGGGAAAAAAAATTACGCGACCGGGCCGTCTGTACCGTATCATGAGCTGTTTTTGGTCGGGCCAATACGCACGTTTGTACGTGGGGAGAACCTCAACGTTGGCCAACAACAGGTACCAGGCTTCCCATAGACGCGTGCACAAAAGCACTTAAACCAGTGGCGGACGTTGGGCCAACGTTTGTGTGTTTGGAATGCAACCCATGTGTACGGCCATAATGCATGGGGAAGAAACAATGGCACATGTATCGATACGTGTACACATGCAGTGGGTACATGCATGTCCGGACATTCATCCGGTTTGTTTACACATGTGTACACATGCACATTAACCACGATGCTATCCACGTGCGCACGGCCAGCACGGGGTGTTCGTAAACGGAATTTTCGGAACGATTAGAAGCTTTTAAAAGTAATAGATGAAAAAGAAATGGAAAACTACCTGTTTATTTTTACATTTGGAAAGAATTTAATACTTGGCAATTACCAGACCTTTACAAAACACATGAGAACAGAGTTTTTCCTAGTAAAGTTATTCCTGCTAGCAACATGTTGTTTCTGTTTGTTTCTTTAGTAAAATCTTCAAGTTTGTTTTTTTCACTATTATTCTTTTCCTTATCAAATGTGCACCTACTGATGCTTTGATAAGTCGTTCTGTACCGCTGAAAATAAAACCAAAGCCTTTTCTTTGCAAAATTCCACACTCGATAGATGTTGGTACAAAATGAACAAATTTAGAAAAAATTGGGTAAAAACATGCGGGCTAGTGAAACAGCTTGCGGACTACCTAAAATGTTGGTTTACTAGTCCGGCGGGCGAGTGAAAAAATAAGTTAAGGGAAACCCCTGAATGCCCTGTTGGGTTTAAATACATGTACATGTAGCAGCCAATCACCAATGCAATTATGGCCAGCGCAACTGAGTAAATTACACTGTACTGTGTAAACTTACATACCTGTACAATCTACGTGCGTGTATTTGAATGCCCACAATGTACTGCCAAGCGTCCTAATTGGCCCAGAGTGGCGACAAGATTTCTGTCGCTGCTTCCACAGCGAAATGGGGTGTATTTCAACAGGGCCTCAGGACGCATGAGTAGGAGAGTGCGTTAAAGAGGACTGTAGCAAGAGGATGATGATACAATGGAACACTGCAATGCAAACAATAAAAAGCAAAATGTTAATATTTGTAGTCTCTTAACATACCTTATCAACTCAAAGGAATTTTTCTCACATTCCAGAGAAATCCGCATAATATTCAATTTGGACTTGTGCAGTTGAATACAGAATTCGCATATTTGGCCAAATCTTTCGGGTCTTCCCATAAAACAATAATAGCCAATTTTGATATAAACATGTATTTTAAAGCCTGGCGCAAACGCGAGGCAAAAACACACAACAAAAATTTTTTTCTCGTGACTTTGACATTCGTCTGCGTTACCCCAAAACAAAAAAACACTGTTTCACGAAACAAACAGTGCTTGTTCTGCGAAACATGTTTTCATCGAAACAGACATCTCAGTCTACCATCTGTGGTACTTGTTTCGATACTGGAGAAATGACGACTTGGCGATTACCAATCATCTATTGTATTCCAAATAACTTGGTATCAATATTTCACGTGACTGTACTACTTTATTGTCGCCGCTGGCGGCGCTGTATCCGTTTCGGTGGCATTTTTCCATTTGCGGGCTGGATACACAAATTGCGAAACGGGGGGAGGGTAAACGAACTTGTTTTGTGTTTTTTTGCGTTAAGAATAGGTCTACCATCTTTTTATTCTTTCCAGGACCAACGTTCAAGACATCGTGTCCCAGTAACCAAACTGTGCTTCCTGAAATTGGAGAATCCATGCCCAGTGTTCCCTTTACGACCCCTACCGGTCAAATTGATTCAAATGGTGTCGCTGCCACAGTTTCGTGCAATTACGAATCAGGTGACGAGTTTCCAATCGGCGTGACAATTGTAACATGCAGCGCTACCGATGTTAAAACCAATCTGACAGCTGATTGCATGTTTGAAGTTCAAGTTGGTAAGTTAACTGTATTTTTTTTCTTGTCTTTTATGTGGGTTGCTTGATTTTTAAAAAAAATGTTGTACATGTTTGATCAGCCGAAATTAAATGTTAATGCAGATGGCCGTTTATGTTTTTGGTCAGTTTAAAGATGGTATACATGATTGGTAAACTGTTACATATATTTTTATCTCCCTGTGTGATTGAAGATATGCATGATTAAAACCAACCTGAGCAAAAACCAGCTCCGTACTTCATCGTACTTCATTTCGCCCCAAAACCACTTCGCCCCGAACTATTTCGCCCTGAACTACGGCCTGTGCACGAAGTGGTTTTGGGGCGAAGTAGCATTTGGGCGATGTAGTGTTTGGACTAAGTGATTTGGGGCGAAATGGCACTCAGGGGAAGTGGTTTGGGGGCGAAATTGCACTTGGGCGAAATGGTTTTGGGGCGAATTAAATTTGTCTCACGAGATGAAAAATAATTGTTTTACTCATTTCTCAAAGACTATAGCACTTCAGACAAAAACAAATTCAGGGGAAGTTTTCTACGGTCATCATGTTTATATTGTGTAAGTTAAGTGTAAATCTGTGAACATTTCTGATTTTCGGGATACCAAAAAGGTAGTAGCCTTTAAAGCGAAATGGCTATAGTAAGTTTATTAAAGGCAGATTCAACTATTGGGAAAACTGTTACAAATGGTGTTATCTCCATGTTTCTTTCGAAACATCTCCATGTTTCTTTCGAAACGGGCCTAGTTTCTTTCGAAATGCATGTGCACACACAATTTTATTTTCAGTTATCATTTTTAATTTTTTTCTAAATACAATCTTTGGCGGAATCATTGCATTAATTGGACAGATGGAACCACATCTGGGTCATTCTATAAATTTGGGGTCCAATTTTTCTGTCCCTGTTACATCTGACATCTTGTAAAATGTTGTAGTTTGTAAATTCAGGACATATTCTTTAAATGCTCTCTATTTCAAAGAGTGATTACAGGTACTTAAAGTACAATTCATAAAAACATGTTTTGAAGGCATTTTTAATGATACTTGTATGGCAAATAGCAGTATGTCAGGTGTAACGGGGATAGAAAAATGTCACACGTTGGACCCCAAATTTATAGAATGACTGTTCTACCTTCTATTTGAATAAGGTCTTTCCAGTCAAATTAGCTATAAAATGGGTGTAGGCATGCAACCACTAACGGGTACCTAAACATCTTGTCTTAATTGTTCCCTAAAAGGACCAGCATTTGCAACATCATGCCCAAAGGTTATAACCGAAACACCTCTACCGGGTAACACAGAGGTAGCAGTTAGATTTGATCCGCCAGCTGGTGCAAACGATTCAACTGGAGTTGCTGCTGATGTAGCCTGTAAACTCTCTTCCGGATCAAGCTTTCCATTTGGCGTGACAAGCGTCGCATGCACTGCTACTGATGCTAGGACCATGCTGGAAAATTCCTGCTCCTTCGAGGTTCAAGTTGGTAAGATGCTGGGAGAAAAATGTATTTTCCACATCCTTGGAATAATTTTACCTCAAATTAACTTATTTGACTAAGGAAAGGCATTTTTCTCTTGATTTCTCTGCCTCACGTGAGGGACGGAATTGGATCATGCTCTTCATTCATCCAGGTCCAAGTCGATATGTTTGAACAAAGTGATTCCCACAGCAATGAAATGTGGCATTTCCTGTTTCTGGGAAAATGCTGAAGTAAAAGGGGTCTCGGACACTTCAGGCAGAGTGGTGCACCCAGCTCTTACGGAAGCTGGTGCAGTCAGCCTTGCCACAAGAGGTGTTCATACACGTTACTGACCAATCAAATTTGACATCTCTCCTCGATCTTTCAGTCAGAGTAAAATTTGTGGTTTTTTTTTTGTGAACTGTATAGTTCCAGCATTCGAAACAGGTTGTCCAGACGACAATGTTCTGTTGCCCAATGATGGACAGACGATGGTAGAATTGAATTTCACGTCCCCGACCGGTGCTATTGACTCAACGGGAAATGCATCGATGGTCACATGCGACAAAAACTCGGGAAGTAGTTTTAAAATCGGCGAGACATTGGTTACGTGTAACGCTACTGATTCCGGGACCAGCCTGATAAATACCTGCACGTTCACGGTTCGAGTTGGTAAGTATAGGCCCATAGAGAAAATCTCCACAAATTTGGTAGAGTAAGAATTCCTTCAACATAACACTCGAGCAGGTTTTCACATTAACATAGGGTACCGAGGCCAATGGCTTCATTTCCGATCCTACTAAGTTGGCCTCAATGCCCCTTCAAGATATACACTTTTTGAGGCCATGCAACTTGGCCAGCATTTAATTTTCATGAAGCATGTGTACACTACAACTAGCACACAATTGGAAAAAAGTTGGCTTTGGGCCCCCCCCCAGTTGGCCTCGGTGTCATTTCAAAATGCAGACAAAAACAATGCCAGAGTGACCTGTCCCATATTTGTATAACGTCAAGGCCTTACACGGGTCCCCTTACACTACTCACAATAAGTTAGGGATATTGTGGGGTGAATGCAGATATTTAATTATAGGTATGCATTCCTCTTGAATGATTTTGTATATGATTAGAAAATCTAGCAATCTGCAAATATGACAGACACACCTTGTCACAGGAATAGGTGAGAACGGTCATTTAAAGCAAGTTGGATTTTATCACACATCCTTAATCACACACATGGAAATAACTCCATTTATAAAGGGGTGTTCACACTATCGCGGAAAATTGGCTTTGTGCGCTCCTGTGCCATTGGTTTGTAGAGGAGAGCTGATTTTCTGCTTGTGTCGCCGTTTGAGCGGGGTCAAAGTTCAAATTTGAAGCCAATGAAGTATCAGAGAAGCCCCAAGTTTCCAGGGTAGAATTTTCTACTTTGGAAAGATCGGCGATTGGGAGCTCATGCAATGCGGTAAGGCATAAAAAAAAAAAATGTTATGTTGGCGTAACCCGACCGACCCTAAAAATACGGCCGACCCTGGATATTTTTATTTTTTTCAACGGAAGAAATGAGTTATAAATACGTTTGAAACCATTTCTGACCGTTTCTCATTGTTGTATTGACTTGTCTGACGCTGGCGCGCGTGGAACTTTGGAGTGCACATTGTTGCACCAACGGTTGAACATGCAGCGGAAGATTGCGCAGGCTCTACAACAATGTACATGTACATGTACAGGTGTGATATCGATACGGAGATAGATGCACCAAGTATACATTGTACATGTATAGTCACGTCCCCGACTCCCACTCAGAGAGCAGCCTCACGCTCGCTGAACCGAAGGAGCTAGCTCTACATGAAAAATATGGTAGCCTCGTCCTAGACTGTTGCACGGCGCGGACAGCTACATACAATATTTAAAATATTTAGCTATTTATTTTGTGAACGTCCCTCAACAGTTTTCCAATCCTGTAATCTATCTTTATTAAGCCAATTAAGATGCATTTCATGACATTTGCATTCATATTGTTTTTTTAAATTTGTACCTAGGACCAGCATTTAAGACACCATGTGAGAACCATGGAACAGTGTTCCCCAAAGTTGGAAATTTGACGGTGGAAGTTCTGTTTAAGCTCCCTACTGGTGAAGTTGATTCAAATGGTGACCCTGCCAAAATTTCATGCAGTTACGAACCAGGTTACGAGTTTCCAATTGGCGTGACTGACGTTACATGCAATGCTATTGATTCTGGAACCAGTCTAATGAATACTTGCATGCTTCAAATTCCAGTTGGTAAGTAAACCTAGTCTAAGTAAGGCTGCATCCGAATTTGTGGCTTTGGCTGTTGCTATGTCGTTGCTATGGGTGGACAATGAAAGTCCTTAGAAACAGCATAGCAACAGCCGCAGCCACAGCCAAAGCCACTAATTCGGATCCAGCCTTACTTAGATCCTGCATATTGGCAAAAGAGTGTGATGTCAGTTGCTATGGTAACTGGGTCTAAACATTCAAAAGTAATCTGCAATTAAGTGTGCAAAGAAACAGTTAAGTGGTTTGTAATGTAGACCCCAGTAACCTTAGGCCTTTTCACAGGACATCAAAGACAGAATTTAAGAGTGGAGATTGTTTACTTTGTGATTACACAGTCGGGTGATTTGATGTACTTTCAAATGACACAGCGAACAATCACTGGCGTTCCTTGAGACAAGAATGCTTTGTCTGCTGGTCGCTGTCAGACCATTGATTATGCACATAAGTGCTGCTGGTATTAGCAGCCAAAAACCTTCCTCCATGCAAAAACTGCCGGTGAGTCGAATTCCATTCGAAAAACAAGACTTAGTGCTACAATGGAGTTGTCCACCATCCAGTTAAAAACTCATAAACAGTGACATTTTCACTTCAGTACTCTATGCATAGTTCCGACCTGTCAATCAACCGAACCCGCCGACCAATCACAACAGAGCTAGCAGACATCACCCACATCGGTCAAAGTGTATTGTTTGCAACAACATCAAGCGATGTTCTGCCCCATACAATTTGTACAGTGTTGTATGCGATGATCCGGGTGAATTTTTGGTTTCAAAGCCGGTCGTTTCGTTGCTTTCCGTTGAAGTTCCCATTGCTTTGTGCGTTGTGTGTCGCCATTTTGATGATAGCGTGTGAGCCGTAGCAACAATATCCAAGGGGGCGGGGTTAACTGGGCAAAATCGGAACTATGCATTCCACGCCAAAGTGGACATGACTGCCAAAATTTCAAATTAATTTAACAAGAGGTTTTTTCTCTAAGAATTTCCATTTTGCTTGTAGGTCCAACATTCGACAGAGGTTGCCCAGCTGACATTAGGGTAACTCCAAACCCAGGCGAAAACGACAAAAATGTCATGTTTGATCCTCCAATCGGTGCTCTCGATTCGGACAATGTCACTGCTGAGGTAACTTGCAGCCATCAGTCTGGTGACAACTTCATGTTGAGTACTCACCGTGTAACTTGCAATGTGACTGATTCAGGAACCGGATTCGTTGGAATGTGTGGCTTCAATATCAATGTTGGTAAGTACAACTGCTACATGTTTTGTTCAGGCACGCAGCGCATACTGTGAGCCTGCAGATTTCCACATCCAAAAATTTAATCATTGGTTTATTCAAAATTATGATTGGTCTTCGACCCACAACCAAATAATGGTGTTTTATGTACGTCTTCTTGTGGTACGTATGATAGATTATTAGCATGAATATACCTAAAATATGATTAACAAAATATGTTTCTGGGGAATCCTGCCTCTCTTTATTGGTAACAGTTATTTGTGACCCACAAATTTTCGGCAGATCCACGCTCATTAAAATACAAAAACACAATGGAAATTCCTGGTGGTGCCCAGATACTGACTGGAATATCTGTGGTCCGCTTGGAATTTCCATTGTTTTAATAAATGCGGATCCGCCACATATTTCTTCTTGTGGTTGCTACAAGCCTGCATGACTTAAGGGTCTTTTTTTTGCAGAGAGGGTCACATTTGTTTCATTTCAATGGTGATTTGTCACCATACAAAACATTGTGTTCATTACTTTACTTATTTGCACACCCATGCAACACCAAGGAAAAAACTGGTAGAAGATCTGCCTGGTGTGTCAGGGGTCTTGGGGAAACCTGAGGGGTCAAATGCTATGCCTCATAGCTCAGCTGGTAGAGCATCTGCCTGGTGTGTTAGAGGTCTTGGGGAAACCCAAGAGAGTATACCACTGTGCCTTATAGCTCAGCTGGTAGAGCATCTGCCTAGTGCCCACAGTGTCAAAGGTCTAGGATTTGAATCCCAATGAGGACCGTATTGATTTTTTTCTCATCCCATGTTTGGTTGTTTTGTCTATCTCCATCATCGTGCTTGTTTTCATTTGTTTTCATATTTCCCACAGAATGTGATCCCTGTAAGAATGGTGGTACTCTGCACAAAAATTACTGCTCATGCACGTGTCCAAATTTATACACAGGGGACTTTTGTGAAGGTACGTTTTATTTTATTCCTTGAAATATTATACATGTATTACAAGATAAAGGTAGTATACTTGTTTGGTAAACTGTTAAAAACAGCATGATTTCCACTGGTAATTGAAAGCATAGGTCGAGAAAACTTCCACATAGATCTACAGTAATACTTCAGAAAACCTTAAAAATCCAAGTACGGTTTTTGTGCATGAATGAATGGCTCCAAAGATCGCCTGTAGCCGGTGGTCGAGTGGTTAAGACGTCTGCCTTGTTTGCAGGAGGTCGTTGGTTCGAATCCCACCCGAGCACGCTATAAAGTTTTTCATAGTGTCTCTGGAAAGCACTGAGTCAGTGCTAATATACGTCGGTTAAGGGCAAAACAAACCCTAATTAACAATTTTCATTTTGCTATTTTTTATCTAACAAATATTGAATTATTCTTTTGCATGTATGCAGAATGTTTAGAAAGCATCCGCTGTGAAAATGATGGGACGTTGAATAACTCTACATGTCAGTGTGAATGCTTGAGCCCCTGGGCTGGTTCACAATGCTTAGGTAAGGTCTGAAGGCCCGTCTACACGGGCCAATATTGCTGGCCAACAAGGACCCACATGAAGTTGGAACTTGTTGGGCACATGGATGTGCTCGACCGTGCGAACCAACATGTTCCAGCATATTTTGACCGCAGTTGGTTGCTGCCTTCACATGACAGGCGTTCTAATCTGCTATTGGCTCGTTTCTCCAACAAGCTCCAACAAAGTCGGGCAATAGGAACATGTTCATACATGTTCCAACTAGTTGGATGTTGTTGGACGCTGTCTGGAGTGACGTCCACACCATCCAACTTTTGGTCGGCCGACATCGTCAGACCTTGTTGGCCAACAAATGTTGGTTCATGTAGACAGGCCTTGACACTCACAAATATATCTAGAAGATTACTTTGTTATAACAGGAAGCTTGTATTATCAGGAATACACATTAATTCAGAACAAGGATGAGACCCAAAACATTCTTTTTTGTAGCGGTAATACTGATTATTATATAAAATAAAGCTTTTGTGGATACCGTCCGTTTCTGATACTGTGCAGCACAGAGCCCCAATGTGTGTCCACGCTGGGTGCACTAAAGCACACGCGTACACGCGCGTCATGCATCGAGTAAATGCTTTGTGCATGTGTGCAACGTGCGCGCGAGTACGGTATCAATAAAATTCTGTACAACAGTAACAAAAACGCATGTAGTTGTAAACATTGCAAATGAACTGAAGTTTTCAACACCAAACAGATAAAAATCTTGCGGAAATCTTACAAAACAAAGAAGGTACAAGCTTCATTTTATATAATAATATTGGATGTCTTTTCGGGTGATATGAGAATATACCGCACTCGGTATATAAAGGCAGCACATATCTATAAATGAATTTTGGGGAACTACCCTGCAGACATTTTAGCTATACATAGATCAGGGGTGAGATTTGTGCAGTGTGCGGCTTTTGCGATGCGGCAAGCAGTAGGCAACGAACCGAAAAACCCTCCACTTTCGCTTCATCGTCTTTAACAATCGATGTTGCCTAAATTCTTTTTAATATCCACATTTGTACTTAAGATAAATATTTTAAACAAAACTGGTTCTTTTGATACCTGGTTAAAATGTTTTTGACATTGCAATTTGCACGATGGTACTGTTTGAAATGATCCCAAAAGTTAAAATCTTCGTGGTCTCTACGTCTCTCCGATTCCCCGCACCCTCCCTCTCCCCCAAGGAAGCCACGCCCCTTCCGGAATTTTAGTTTTTCTCCAATCTCACCCGTGATAGATGCATCAATGGGGCACCATGGCCGAGCGGTATGGCGTGTTGAATCCAAGACACTGGTCAATCCACAGGTCGTGGGTTCGAATCCCATCCCGGCTTGTCCATGGTGCGTGTGCTCTTGGGCAAGGCACTTTGCCATGAATTGCCTCTCTCCACCCAGGAGAAAATGGGTACCTGTGAGGGTAGAGAAAGCTAATGTGTTTGATTAGTCCCTGTGCGCATAAACTGCACGGGACTGTATACTCCCCAGGGAGCTGAGAAGGATTAAGGAATGATATTACTGAGCTCAATGACCAGGGGTAATAATGCAGAAAGCGCATTGAGAGATCCATCGGATCTGTAATGCGCTATATAAGAACTGTCTATTATTATTATTATTATTATCAATTGATCACTCTCAAATGATGTCACTCCCTACAAATTTTCACGTGCATCAGGATCTTGAGCATCAGCTGCGCCGTAATTCGAACAAATTTAGAGCAACACGTGCACGTGTTTGGAACAAATTCCAGGATGTGCGTACGCGTACATGATGACGTTTAATACGCAGTGGCATTTTTTTCTACAAAGATGGCGTCTGTGAGAGTGGTCAATTCTTCAGAAAACCTTTAAAAAACTGTCTCAAGAAAACCAATTCTGAACAAAAGAGCAACAACACTCCCGGAAAACAATCTAGTAATCGTATTAACTTTGTTTGTTTGCCAGGTTGTTTACCGTGTGAGATTGATGAGTTACCTCAGAACACCACGACATGCGCATGTGACTGCCCGAACATTTACCTTCCACCATTGTGTAAAAGTAATGACAATTGTAAAAAAAAACATTGCTATTGACAATTCATAAATACCTTGGACAGTTTACGCATCCCTATTGGCTGAGAGCACGTCACGTGGGCAGTCTTAAATTAGCGATAAAGAATAGTGATAATGCCCGGCTGGCTGTCCAGCGTTTGTGCCCTAGTCAGCGCGTCATATGGAACACGCACATGCACAAACAAACTGAAAGCAAATTGAAAGACTGAAAGCAAATTGTGCACTTATATCCAGTCGTGTGCGTGCGCGAGCAACACGCCTACGTTACGCGTAACGCGCGCGATCGAACAAAAACAACATCACGCACAGCTCGCAGTTGTACGAACGCCGTGTTGACACTAGACTGTAGGCATAGGAAAGTGAATGCAAAACATGGCAAAACGACGAGCTAATTTTAGTGATTTTTTTTCGATTTACACGAAAAGGTATTTATGAATGGGATTAAAAGTAGATTTGGCCAATCTTAAACAACCCGTTTAAAACCAGCTAGGGGTCCTGGGCACTGATAATGCCCTCGCCTGGCGGCTCGGGCATTATCAGTGCCCAGGACCCCTAGCTGGCTTTAAACGTGTGTTTAAGTTTGGCCAAACCTACTTTTAACCCCTAAATTGCAAATTGGCACAAGCAGCCTCGTTTCAGATGCTGAGCCATTGGGCCGAATACATACAAACTAGCAATTGCTTATAAGAAGAAGCACCGAGCAAAAACACAAGCTCATCAAGCAGAAGCAAATGCAAAAGCAATGCATAGTTCCGATACTGCCCAGTTAACCCCGCCCCCTTGGATATTGTTGCTGTGGCTCACACGCTATCCTGCAAAATGGCGTCACACAATGCACAAAGCAATGGGACTTTCAACGGAAAGCACAGATTCATTGGAGAATACTCAAAGGTATTCATGTTTCAGGGTCAACAGTTATCTTAGAACACACCGAGTAAAGGGCCAGTAATACAGGGATATCATATCATGAAATACGTGCTTTCGTACCTTTGAACATGCTTTGAACAACGAAACGACCGGCCTTGAAAACAAAAATTCACCCGGAACATCGCATACAACACTGTACAAATTGTATGGGGCAGAACATAGCGTGATATGTTGTTGCAAACATTGCACTTTGACCTATGTGGGTGATCTCTGCTAGCTCTGTTGTGATTGGTCGGCGGGTTCGGTTGATTGACAGGTCGGAACTATGCATTGCTTGAAAACATATTCTAAACCCTTTGCTTTGGCTGAGAGCTTTTTCTTAGGCTTCCTCAGCAATTGCTTGGGGGATCTGAACAATAGCGCTATTCATCAAGAGGCACGCATGTAATGTAACGGCTTTGTATAGATGGATGGGTTTGCTTTTAATCCTCATCCGGGGTATCCTACCATTCTCAGGCATAATTAGCAGTTGCTAGTTTTTATGTATTCGGCCCATTGTATTACGTCACACTTCTTTTTATTTGTAAATTTTATCACAAAAGAGAGCACTGCACTCTTTGATGACAGTTTCAGGGATGCCAGTCTTCCGGCTATAGCCGGAATTCCGGCTTTTTCTTATTTTGGAAAAATAAATCCGGCAAAGCCTTATTTTTCCAGGCCGGAAAAGTAAACGGCCGGAAAAAAAAACGTGGAAAATTGTCTCACCTACTGATCAACGATGTCCGGATATGCCATGTATGTCATGTATGTACAGCCTATGTACATGTATGTACACGCACATAGCACGTTTTGCCAATGATTTGCACACATGCAGTATGTCTGTATCCCGGCCACAATCATTCACGGCTAAAGTATTGCGAAACCAGACTATCGATCAGAAGTACATAGAGGACGCTGTATCCATACTGCAGTGGTTAGATCACATACTGACATATCCATTGCATTGCACTCGTACTGTCAATGTACATACTGTACAGTATACTGTGCTGGCGAGTCCATGTGCACACATACATGCAGTTATGATAGTGGATTTTTCCCTGCAATTTGAAATTCCGTAATAGAGACCAATCCATTTCCTCATTTTATGTAGGCCGCCACAACTGAGGTGCTTGCGCATATACTGCCCGTTTTGTACGGATTCCACACGGTATAGAATCGTGTCGTCACTGCGAACTGACGCGCAGTGATAATATTTTGATAGATGCATTATAAATGCTCTGTTATTTTTGAAAAAATATTTTACATCTCTCCTTGATCTTGCCGTCATAATATTGTTTGCGTGCCTTTTTTTTAATAGTATATTTTTAATAAGCTCTCTTTGTATTATTTTTTTGCAGAGTGTAAAAAGTGTGAAAACGGTGGCAAGTATCAAAACGAGTACACCTGTGCCTGCGAGTGTCCAAACCTATACATAGGACGCCTTTGTTCAGGTAAGCGCAAACGCATTCCAATACAGAAAACATCACCTTTGTTTACCTACTTATGCATATTCATGCGCACGCGCAATACCTCGCTGAAAAGATTTAGCACAATAGCTCACCCACGGTCCAATGCATGCCCCCATAGTATATAATGGTCAGAAAGCCACCGTCCTCTCATAGATTTTCAGCGCCGTGCAGTGCGGTCATCTTTCGCTGTGTTTAAATAAAAGTACTACAATATGGCGGAGTCTTCCCGCTCCAAACGTACTAAATCTACAACGTCTACACCCGCGGTTCAGCCATCGCTGCAACGCTCCAAGCACTCCGAGGTTCGACAGGCGACATCGGCAAACAATGCACATGTTCTTTTAGCCAGCGGAACCTCTACGGGGCCGACCCGTACCCGTATACTGTGCAACACCGGCACGGTACAGGGAGGAATACCGCACCCATTTGCCAGTCTGGACGACCACATGCGTGCGATGGAAGGAGGATATCCTTCACGGGGTGTTCCTGGTTCGCCTAATAATGGCCCGATCCATAACCCCGCTAGGTCACAGGGGCTCGGGGCACCACCACCACCACCACCACCACCATCAACATCGTTTTCATCGATTTTCACGACCAGCAATTTTCAACAACCTCCAGTGTTCGTACAGAGTGATTTTGGCTTGGTCCCTCGATCCTCTTGTTCATCGAGCGCCATGTTATCAGCTCATAACGTCCCTACTTCGCATCGTGACTACCCTCGTCAAGAATCTTATCCCGAACATCGGTTCCAGGATCACTACCGCCACGGCCGGGATTATTTTTCTCGACATTTTTCACGATCTCGTTCACGATCTCCACATCGTTCCCGGCACAGATCTCGTTCACGATCTCGATCGCGGCGCCGTTCCGGGCATCGATCACGTTCACCCATACGTCAACGTGTGCACTCTCCCATGCGAAGACACTCCTATTTCCGACACTCCCGAAGTCGTTCACCATCGCCTGTGGAAGTTTTTGATCGTTCCAGATCTTCTTCTTCACTTGTTTCGTTGACATCTAATCCAGCACATGAGGAAGATATTTCTGTTCTGCAACGAAGTAGAATTGTGATGCCAGCGATTAGCTACGCTTTGGATTTTCCTCGACTACCACCTGTGGAAATTTCTCGTCCATCTTTTCGCAGGGGCACGGAATCTTCAATTTCTCCCAGACAGGAATTTCCCGTGGATAGTTTTTGTGCGAACATCATGGAAGATGCCTTTGCAACAGTTCAGGTAAAGCAGTCTATTCCTTCAGTTAAACCATATGAAAAGGACATGTTTCTCAGTAATGCTACAGACGAAGGGAAGTTCTTTTCCACTCCTACCATGTCTTCAGAGGTCAAAGATACACTCAGACGGGAAAACTCTCAGTTCAAGAAGAAAGTTTTTGATGACGCAACAAGACGCTTAGATCACCGTTTAGGTCTCCTCGATTCCCATTTGCGGTTCGGCGCCAAGATTTCATCTTATTCCATTCTGCTTTCGGATGCCCTTGCCCGAGCACAAGAAGACCCATCTCAGTTTGACGCTACGGTACTACCGGAGATGTTCAAGTTTATGGATGATTGCCTCGGCTTATGTCTTCGGGAGTTTTCATTGGGTTCTGCTATGACCACCCTCTTACGTCGTTCCCTAATTCTGGACCATCTTCGTTGGCCGTCCATTGGCTCCAGGGAAAGAATGGAAGGTCTTCCTCTCACAGGCAACGATTTCTTCGACGGGAAATTCAATGAGGTTCGGTTGCAGGAAGCCAAGCGCCTGAAAGCGGAGGAAAAGTTGGATTTGCGACAACCGCATCGCCCCTTTTCTCCATCACGCCAGACACGCCAGGAAAAGCCCAAGACGTTTAGGCGACCAAATCAGTCTTATGGGAAGGTCCAGTTCAGAGCATCACGTCCTGCTTCTCGTTCATCAAATTTTATCCAGCCCACCAGAGCGACGTGTCCCTCTAAGCCCCGATGGACACGGGGTCATAGGGGCAAGTGACTACAACAAGGTTACTATCCCAGACATCCCGGGACCAGTGGGAGGGCGTCTTTTGAGTTTTCTTCATCAATGGCAAATGATCACATCAGACAGTTGGGTTTTACAGACGGTGTCCTCCGGCTATCACCTGGAATTTACCAGCATTCCGCCCGCTCTCCCTGCAGGTCGTCCCACTCCAGTACCCAGCAACAGGGCTCATCGGAAAATATTAGAGGACGAGATCAATTCCCTGGTAGAGAAAGGTGCCATAACTCCTCTCGAATTGGGGACTCTGGGGTTTACGTCGGTCTTCTTCCTTGCACCCAAGAAACCCAACAAGTGGCAACCCATCATCAACCTTCGCCCTCTGAATGTTTTCATCAAACCAAAACACTTCAGGATGGAAACATTGTCAACAGTACTTCAGTTTCCTCCTCGCGGTTGGTGGGCGACCTCCTTGGATCTCAAGGATGCCTAGCTGCACATCCCCATTTTTGTTCCTCATCAGAAATTCCTACAATTCATGTACAAGGGAACAATTTTCCAGTATCGTTGCCTTCTTTTCGGTCTGTCAACAGCTCCAAGGGTCTTTACGAGAGTAACCAAGGTTTACCTAGACGATTGGCTGATTGTGGGTCCATCACCCCAGGTTGTTCTTCAATCCCTGTATCAGACAGTCCATCTGACCACGCACTTGGGATTTATCATCAACCGGGGAAAATCATCACTGATCCCTTCTCAACGACCAACGTTTCTAGGGGCTGTTCTCGACACTACTCTAGGCAGGGCCACTCCTACCGAGGAGAGATGTCGGAATCTTCAGGAATGCATCCAGCTCCTCTTTTCAGTGGAGACTGCTCCAGCTCAGGCATGGCTTCGACTCCTTGGTCTTATGGCAAGCCTTGTCGACCTGGTTCCTTGGTGTCGGATGCGAATGCGCCCTCTCCAACTGCATACCCTCTTCCACTATCGTCCTCGGCTCGACCCAATGACGAAGGCAATTCCGGTCACCAGCTTTATTCGTGCTCATCTTCGCTGGTGGCTCCCCAAGGAAAACCTCCTATTGGGAACCATTTTCCCTCGACCCTCTCCTTCAGTAACCCTGACCACGGATGCTTCGGAGCAGGGAGGGGGAGCTCACTTGAACGACATTTATGTCACGGGAACATGGTCCGCACCGGAACAGCTTCTGCACATAAACCATCTCGAACTGTTGGCAGTTACGAAGTCGCTTCAGACCCTCGAGCCACATGCTCAGAACAAACATGTATTGGTGAGGTCGGACAATTCGACAGTAGTAGCCCTCATAAATCGCCAGGGAGGTACCCACTCGCCATCCCTCTGTTTGGCCACTTGGAAACTCCTGACATGGTACATCTCCAAGGATATGACAATCCCACAAGTTCTGTCAAAAATCGAGAAGGAAGTCTGCAGGATCATCCTGATTGCACCTTACTGGCCAAGACAGACTTGGTTCCCAAGGCTTCTGAGTCTGCTTATCCATCCTCCTATAGTGCTTCCAAAAAGGTTGGATCTTCTGGCTCAACCCAAATCCAAGATCCTACATCCAAACCCGGAAGCTCTTCATCTATCTGCATGGATGCTGTCAAGTCATCTTTCAGATCAGCAGGTCTTTCGGAAGACGCTTCTTCCGTGGCATCCCAAAGCAGACGGCAATCCACTAGACGTACTTACGATAGTCGATTACAGCATTTCGTCAAATGGTGCTCCTCGGAAGCTACAGATCCCTATTCTGCATCTGTAACGAAGTTGGGGGATTTTTTGATGCACCTTTTCAGCACAGGCCTCAAAATTTCCACTATAAAGGGATACAGATCAGCCATTGCTGTCCTTCACAAAGGTTTTCCGGATGGCTCATCAGTGTCAACCAATCCTGCAATTTCACACCTCATCAAAGGCATGTTTACTCTGCGTCCTGTCAAGAAATTGATACCATCTTGGGACATGGGCACTGTCCTCGTCCAACTAGCCAGAGCACCTTTTGAACCTTTAGGTTCTGCTTCACTGCACCAGTTGACTGTTAAAACAGTTTTTCTATTGGCTGCAGCTACGGCTCGACGCAGAAGTGAAATCCATGCTCTTTCTATTGACTCTGGCCACATCCGCTGGGAGCCAGGAGGTGTCAGGCTAATACCTCATGCGAAGTTCCTGACAAAGAACCAATCCATGGATTTTTCACCACCTGACATTTTTGTGCCAAGTTTGACATCTTTCTCTTCAGTGGAAGAGGATAAATGGTGGTGCCCTGTACGAGCCCTCAAGTTCTACATCGCTCGTACTCAGCAGCTGAGAGGCGACGTCAAGCAGTTGTTCATCACAACAATACGCCCACATCGCCCAGCCTCTGTGACCACGATCTCTCGATGGTTGTTGGCGGCCATTGGCCTGTCCCACCATCCTGGATCTCAAGTCAAGGCCCACGAGACTCGCAGTGCGACTACGTCCTGGGCTCATCTGCTTGGAGTGCCTATACCAGAGATTATGAAGGCTGCCTGCTGGAAAAACCCCTCCACATTCACTTCATGCTACCTCAAGGATGTGGTACAAGCGGAGGGCCGTATGGGAAGAAAAGTTCTCCAAACTACAGCTCGAGCAGCAGGCAGGAAAATGTCTTCAACTCCAACACCATCTCAATAATGGTTTGGACGTCTTTGGTATGTGACTAAATATTTCACTTGTTTGGTAGCTAGACCTACTGTATTAACGGGATGTTTAGCTGTTATACCTTTTCCATAATAACATGGATAATTTGGTTTTGTAACAGTACTGCCTATTTTTCATCGGCTAGGCTTACTGTATACTACTATAAGTTCTGTCTTTTTGCATGCCCCCTTCCCACCCTCTTTTGTGCATTTTTTACGGTGCTACTCTGCATAAGTAGGTAAACAAAGGTGATGTTTTCTGTATTGGAATGTCCTAAATCTTATGTGATTTTTGATTCCAATAAGAAAACTCACCTTTGTTTACCATCCCACCCTGTTAGAGCTACATCGTTCACTGGGAAAATCTATGAGAGGACGGTGGCTTTCTGACCATTATATACTATGGGGGCATGCATTGGACCGTGGGTGAGCTATTGTGCTAAATCTTTTCAGCGAGGTATTGCGCGTGCGCATGAATATGCATAAGTAGGTAAACAAAGGTGAGTTTTCTTATTGGAATCAAAAATCACATAAGATTTAGGACAATCATTATTATTGAAACCAAGGATTCCTCAAAAGTGCTTAAGACACTGTAGCTCGTAAGCCTGAATAAACCTTGGTCTTTCCACAGTAAAGGGGGCATTTTGGCAACGCAGACCATACTTTCGAGGAAATACCTTTGTCTGATCTCAAAATAAAAGGAATAAGTTTAAGTTGTTGTAAAGAGATAACTTAAGCCCAACAAGAGTTACAAATAGTGTGACAATATGCCTTTCTAAAAACCCTGTGTACAAATGTCCAATATACGTTCATAACCAGGACGGCCTAAAATGTAACACAAGTGTCCGTCCCGGTTACGAGCATATATTGGACATTTTTACACAGGGTTTTTAGAAAGGCATGTTGTCACACTATTTGTAACCCTTTTTGGGCCTAAGTTTTCTCTTCAGAACAACTTAAACTTATTTCTTTTTTTGAGACCAGACAATGGTATTTTCTGGAAAATATGGTCCGTGTTGCCAAAATGCCCCCTTTACTGTGGAAAGACTCACCTGTGAATAGAAGACAATGAAGAAAAGCTAAGCTATAAGGCACTGTTGGTATACTCTCTCGGGTTTTCCCTGTGAACCAAATTTTTCTCCCGTGTTGCATGGTAGCGCAACTGGGCAAAGTAAAGCATGCAACATCGGTTGAAATGAAACGACCAATCTTGGGATGAGAGAAAAGTTGAATTTTAATTTTGGTTGTTCCTCGTTAAAGAAGTATACATGGTTGGTAAACTGTTGCAAATAGTTCTATCCCCCAGTGTTATTGAAGATATGCATGATTAAAACCAACCTCAGCAAAAACCAGATTTGTACTTCGTCTAACTTTTGAGAAAACAGTCGAAAAAGGGGTTTACAGTCATTTCGCCCCAAAACCACTTCGCCCCGAACAACTTCATCCCCGAACAACTTCACCCCGAACAATTCGCCCCGAACAACTTCGCCCCGAACAACTTCGCCCTGAACAACTTCGCCCGGAACAACTTTGCCCCGAACAACTTTGCCCCGAACAACTTTGCCCCGAACAACTTTGCCCCGAACAACTTCGCCCCGAACAACTTCGCCCCGAACAACTTCGCCCCGAAAAACGGCCTGTGCACGAAGTTGTTTTTGAGTGAAGTGGCCTTTGGGCGAGGTAGTGTTTAGACGAAGTTGTTTGGAGGCGAAATGGCACTTGGGCGAATTGAATATACGTCTCGTGAGATAAAAAAATAATTGTTTTGCTCATTTCTCAAAGACTATAGCACTTTAGACAAAACCATTTCAGGGGAAGTTTTCTGCCGTCTTCATGTTTATATCGTGTAAGTTATGTGTAAATTTGTGAACATTTCTAATTCTTCGAGATACCAATCATGTGTAGACAAATTGTTTATTGTTCAAAAACAAGTGAATTTCCTTTTATTTGTGATAATAGCTTGTTCAGGTGTTGTGTGCATGAATGGCGGTGTAGCTAATAAAGCCGACTGCTCGTGCACATGTACAGATGGATATACAGGAAGCTACTGTAAAGGTATTGTAAAGAATTAGGGTGGATTGCAATATAACCGTCTTTAGACCGAGACATACAGTTGTAGTCAGAAGTTTACATACAACTGTGTTAAAACTTGTGTGCCTAAAATTGCGTTGTCACCATTTTTGTAACGGTCTTCATTAAAGTCGTGTTTTTGTGGAATTCCTCGCGTGCTTGCAGTACTTAAAACATAGCTTGCACACCTTGCAATGGTTCGGGTTATGATGGTAGTGGTGTACATGTATGTAAACTTCTGACTTCAACTGTATGTCCCAACTCAATTTATGACATCTTAGCTACGACACATTGAAAAATGTCTTGCAATATCCAAAATCTATCGATTTCTGGAAATGACTTAAACAACAATCATGTTTGTTCTGACAGATGAAATTCCCATTGTGCCAGAGGATAACTACCCAGAACTACCATCTGGAGTTTGTAAGTACAGTGTTGTTAGGTTGTAAAATCAAGATATTTCTGGAATGTAATCCAACGCTAAACGTGACTGTATTATAAAGCATGATTGCGTCATAAAGTTGTGCAGTGGTATTGCTTAGTAAAGGGGGCATTTTGGCAACACAGACCATATTTCCAAAGAAATACCTTTGTCTGGTCTCAAAATAAAAGAAATAAGTTTCAGTTGTTCTGAAGAGATATTTTAAGCCCAAAAAGGGTTACAAATAGTGTGACAACATGCCTTTTTAAAAACCCTGTGTACAAATTACCAATATACGCTCGTAACCGGGCCCGGCACCTGTGTTAAATTTTAGGCTGTCCCGGTTACGAGCGTATATTGGAAACAGTGAAATTTTGCTGAAATTCTCTCTGTATTTTCTCGGAAAGTAGGCAAGTAAGAAGTTTTTTTCTGTCAACTCACAATGCATAGTTCCGACCTGTCAATCAAGCCGAACCCGCGACCAATCACAGACGGCGCCCACAAAGGTCAAAGTGATGCAATCATCGATCACAATCACGCAATGTTTTTGCCCATACAGTTTGTATGTTGTATGCGCCAGTAACCGGGTGAATTTTGGTTTCAATGTCGGGCGATTCGCTGTTCAAAGGTAGGAAAGCGCATTTTTATAAATATATGTCATCCCTGCATTACTAGCCCTTCGCTCAGTGTGTGCTACGGCAACTGTCGACCCTAAAACATAAATACCTTTGAGTTTTCTCCAATGAATCTGTGCTTTCCATGCCAAGTCCCGTTGCTTTGTACGTACATGTCGCCATTTTTTTGCGATGGCTTGTGAGCACATAGCAACAATATCTAAGGGGCGGGGTTAACTGGGCAATCTCGGAACTATGCATTAGTTAAATTCTGGTTCATTTCAAATGCAAATTTCAAAGTTGATGTCAAATGTGTAAGTACATTTTTTGCATGTGTCATTAACTAATGGCTTTCTCTTAATTTTTTTCCCCCAGTGGTTGAGAAGAGAGTGATGATTGAGATAGCAGTGACTTCATTTACAGAATGCGATGCTTCCGATAATAAAACGTCTGATGCCTGCAGGAAGCTTGTGAAAAACTTCATAGTTCAGGTAGGCTGTCTGTTTAAAGGCCCAGTGGATCATTTGCAATGACCCCAAAAAGTAATCAACGAGTTTACAGGGGAAAAGTTCTGAAAGTAAAGATTTAATTAATAGCAACTATCCAATGAAGGGTTTTTGCTCAAAATTATATAATTTTACCAGAAAATAAGCCGTAAAGATGAAATTATTTAGATCGTTTGCAAACGATTTACTTATTTTTGGTTCGCATCTACGCAGTCCAAAATGCATGGGCGCTGTGTACTCCGTGTGCGTTTTCCAACGCGATGCATTTTTATGGATCGCGCGCACACGCAGTATGTGCGCCACAGAGTGCATGACACAAGCCACATAGTACCCGATCAACTGAGAACGAATATTTGAAACACCCCGCCAAGACCAGGAAAACGCATATTGATTTTCATGTTTTTTTTTAACGTGGTACATTTGACAAAGCTGAAATTTCTTCGGATGAGTTGGTTGATGTCTTTCTTTTGATTTATAATGGTTTTATTCGCAGAATCGCTCAAAAACAGATCATCTACTGGGCCTTTAAACCACTGGAATTTCATTAAAAGTCTGTTCTGTCGTCAACAATTTCTTGAGGATGATTCACTGTTGAAGTCAAGAATAGGCCAATTCCAAAATTTTTGTCTAATCGAACTCCACTTGGGAATTGCGATTCCATTCAGATTGGAGTACATTTTTTTAAAAACAAGTTGGCATTATTATGGGGTGTTATGGCCGAGTGGTCTAGTGCGTCAAACTCAAGTTCCTGTTCCAGTACTAGAATGTGGGTTCGATTCCAGGCCGTGACGGTTTGTGGCACCTGTGCTCTTGAGCAAGGCACTTAATCACACTTGTTCCGTCCTTCAGAAGGGATGTAAAGCCGTTGGTCCCGTGTGTTAGGTTTCGGTAACACACTTTAAAGATCCCAGAGCATTCTTTCGTGAAGAGCAAGGGGAGGGATTCCACAGTGTCTCTGGCCGTTTCTATTAAACTTAGAAGTTGATAGTTATTTGAATATCTATGTTAATTGATCCCATTCCTGTAATTGGCGGTCCTTCCGCTGTTGGATGTGGTAAATAAATAAATAAATAAACAAAATAAAAAATTTCTTGCAAACCTGACAAAACACTAAATGCCTGAAATTTGGTAAATTCTGCTTCCATTGACATTCATAATTGTCAGGTACTTCTTGGAATTGCCAAGATAATGGGAATCTATAAAAGACAGAATGATGTCAACGTTTTTACAGAGCGTAGTATTTTTCAAGATCTCCCTCCGTTTCCTACTTTATCAGGGTAATTTCCAAAATTAGGGGTCCAAAAGTGTGACATGCTTTTTAAGATTTTCAAGTGTTTTTAATTATTGAAAGTGGTTTCCTAGTAGAAAATAATTATTTTTATTTGAACAAATGCCACTCCAAGAGAGGATTTGCCAAGGCTTAATCAAGACCAGACAGTCCAACACCCTGTTTACACTTGATCCCGAGCTCGGGGTCGAACACTGAGCTCGGGATCAGCCCCGGATTACAAACTGAGTGTAAATGCTCCTGGGACCAAATTGGCCCCGGATAAGACCCCAATATTTTGGTCTCGCGTTGGCGGAGGGTTCGATCCCAAACTCGGGATCAGTTTGCGGTTAGATAAGCAATTAATCTTTACCGCATCCTGCCACATCCGCACAACAGCTGTAGCGGGGGAAAAGTCCGCGAAATTCAAGTGGCACTGTACATGTACATGCACAACCCATGCACAACACATGCACACATTGATCAGTACACACACACACATATATAGAGCATGACCTTTGACTGCAACTTCTGGCACCGCGTTCGAGATCAACTACAGAATGTAAACGCGGCACTCGGGATCATTGCGGTTAACACTGAAGCATTCTTATCAGGGGATCAATCTTGATCCCGAGTGTAAACACGGTGCAAGACAAAAACCAAGAACAGGGGACAATTTCATAGCGTTTACTATATAGCACAAAAAGTAGTTTTAAGAGCACAAAATTTGTTTACTTTTTAATTTGTTTTGCCAAAGTTGTATGTGATATGTTTTGACTGGTATTCTGCTACTCTTGCTCAGAACACAAGTTAACTGGTAAACTTTAAAAAAAAAAAAATTTTGCCCACAAATATGATGCGAGAGCTATTTAGTGCTTTCACTGGTGTTTATATTCCTTTACCATACCTCATACATATTCATAAAGGAGAGTCACGTTCTCACTGGTCCATTCACTGTCGTGTGCCAGTAGTTATTTTTGCTGTTTATCTGTGCGCATGCCAAAAGTGCAAGCATAGTAAACTACTTGCGCCTGCCAGGGAAATAGTACACTGCGCACGCGCTTTGCGAAGTATATTTCTTGGCAGCCCTGGAATAGTACACTACGCGTGCGCTTTACCAAACAACCGGGCGTAGCGCGTGTAGCCCGCAGTAAGCGCTAGCCCCGCGAGGGTACAACACGCATGCACGCATACGAGCTGAATTAAAAGATGGATACACAAGCAAAATTTTACTCGCTGTTTTCCTGCGGTCAGTGATTCCAAACAGAGGAAGAATATGTATGAGGTATGGTAAAACATGGTTCATTTCGGCCTCGGGATCTAGCGTGTCAACTTCTAGGCAAGGGGAGCAAATATCGACTATCAACCCTCAAACCATGTGATATTTGTATAATATTGTGAGACACAATTCACCATTTCCTCAATGCAGGTGTCCATATCCTACAGGAAATTGGCAGGCTTTCTAAGGGTGGATATAATCCAAACAGAAATAAGGTAAGAATATGTGTACTCGCCAGCAAGGTTACTATTAGTGGGTGGTTATAGTTGTTTCAAACAAGTAGATGAGTGGTTGCCGGAATTCCCACATTAGGGGAACAATTATACGACTTCACTGTGACTTTTGCAGCATTTGTTTGTTGGTCTTTTTGCCAAGGCATTTCTATTACAATTGTATAAATTGTATCGGTTATATAATGTCACGCTAAATTTCGTTGTGAACTTGACTCTCTACAGCGAGTATCAAAAAAAAATATACACTTTTAAAATTACTTGTTGTGTTTTAGTGTACCAATTGTAATATGAGATATTTTGACATCTATTTTGGATAAGTTCTCCTGTGTCTTTTGGTAGCAGTTTAATTAAATTATGTTTCATGTATGACCGCACATGAGGCAAATAAAGGTGTCGGGCCGAACACGACTTGCGCCAATTCAGTATGGCTAGGGAAAAGAAAAGGACTTAAACCAGTGACTTGGTTGTTGTCAAGAATCAACAAAGCCTCGTTGAACATACGTAGGCCTACAATGAAACATCTTGTGGGCTATTCTTCATCTTAAAACATGGCTCGTCCTCAGCTCACACCCCAGCAAAGGGCCTACTTGGTAAGCGAATTCCACCGCACACAAAGTGCCACGGCTGTGTTCCAAAGCTTATGTTAAAAATACAGTCACAAATATTTGGTGGTGTTTTGGGGTCGTGTGCTTCTCTTTCCTCTCTCGGACATTTCGTCTGCATCAAAAAGTAATTAATCAAAATCTCAAACCTTTATTTTTAGGGCCGGGAGTGTGATCATCCCACACACCACAGTGTTTGACTATAGCAGCATGACTCCAGCTGGAAGAGCATTGTCGGCCAGTCAACTGTATGCAGAGACAGTGGCTGAAGATTTAGCAAAGGGCGCTATCGGTACTCTAGATGTGGCACCAACATGTGAAAAATGCAGTGAACCACAAGGTTTGTAACAGTGCATCTACAGACCGTATCGAATAGCCCCCATTTCGTGGGGCACCTTTTGTTACTGAAACCGTTCAACAATGGAAACACAATGGCTGCGTTCGGGCGTGCAGTTCTCGCTACTCCGGAGTAATGCGTGCGCATTGCACTCGGGTCACATTACGCGAACGGCAAGTGCACAGTCCCCATGCGCGAATGGCCATCAGTCAAGACGGCAGTCTCTTGCCATGACTACACAAAAAACGCCGTTCCACTGCTCACAAGAAATTTAAGAAAATACAGACCGTAAGTCGTGAGAACCTTTGATACCGTTTAAAACGAACCTTAGTGAGTTGTTGTTTCAGTTATCCAGTTGACACGTTAAGCAAATTCACAAAAAATCCAACCTATATCCCGCCATCTTCGTACAAATTACATGGCATTCGTCAAGAGTATGAGCACACTCCCCATTTGGCGGGGAGTACCGAGAGCATACTCTCATTGACCCGAGTGTCGTTATTCTTGCCGTTCACGCGCGCAGGAGTATGCTCGTGTTAACACGAGTACACGCCCGAATGTAGCCACAATGTGCAACCATGCATGTCCTCAAGGAACAAAGAAACTGCCTCACGAAATGGCGGCTATCCGATACGGTCTATAGCAGGGTTTGGTACTGTTTAGCGGAAATTATTGCTTGAAACAGAAAAATTGCACTTGGCAAAAATCTTGTACAGTGAAACCTGCTATTAAGGCCACCTGCCTAAAGTGGCCACAACTGTTTGGTCCCAAATCAGTTTTGGAGGTAGAAAACATATGGAGGTAGAACCTTGATATGCCCGGCCTGTTTAACGCGGCCGGTGGCCAGGGCACTTGGATTTCTGCGTGTACAATTCAATACAATGGCAGTTGAACCTGGATAATCTGGCCACACACAGTAAATTGCTTCAATGAACTTTTATGAGGACCGTAAAAAAGTTTTTAAAAACTGAACAATGTTTACCTTTTCAATGAGGAATCCTTTGATGCATTTCACTTTGAGCTGTTTTACACCTATATGCATTGTGGTATGTTTTATGAGGTTTTTACCTTACATATGCTTCCTAAACCTCTATATAAGGGCCACCTGTTTATTCTGGCCACATTTTGTCCGTCCCTTGGGTGGCCACTATACACAAGTTTCACTGTACCATTTTGATCGGGTACTGTGTCAATTTTTGCTGAGTGTGAACAATTGCCAAGTATTATTTCCTGCTGAACAGGGGCCAATTTCATAAAGCTGTTTAGCGGAAAAATTTGCTTAATCCATAATTTTTTAATTTTATAAAATGGGTTTTCAGTCAAAATCTTACTGATGTGTATTACAATTGACTGGTGTTCTGCTATTCTTGCTAAAAACACAAGTTGACATACAGTTTTGACTATTAACCCATTTTTATAAAGCACAACAATTTTGGATTAAAGGCCCTGTAGATGATCTGTTTTTGAGCGATTCTGCGAATAAAACCATTATAAATCAAAAGTAAGACATCAACAAACTCATCCGAAGAAATTTCAGCTTTGTCAAATGTACCACGTTTAAAAAAACCATGAAAATCCACATGCGTTTTCCTGGTCTTGGCGGGGTGTTTCAAATATTCGTTCTCAGTTGATCAGGTATTATGTGGCGCACATCATATACTGCGCGCGCTGAAACACGCACGCGGAGTACACAGCGCCCATGCATTTTGGACCGCGTAGATGCGAACCAAAAATAAGTAAATCGTTGGCAAACGATCTAAATAATTTCATCTTTACGGATTATTTTCTGGTAAAATTATATCATTTTGAGCGGAAACCTTTTATTGGGTAGTTGCTATTAATTCAATCTTTACTTTCAGAACTTTTCCCCTGTAAACTCGTCGAATACTTTTTGGGGTCATTGCAAATGATTCACTGGGCCTTTAAGCAAATGTTTCTGTTAAAAAGCTTTATGAAATTGGCCCCAGGCTAACAGCATCATGAAATTGGATTCATGAAACTCCAGCACCATTCATTTTAGGTGGGATTTCATTCTTACAGGCACATAGGATATTTCTTAAATTTTAAGATAAAATAAATACATTTGAAGTGAACCCATTGCCTTGTTTGTCACAGAAATGCATTCCATTTAGCGTGGAAAACCCCTCAATCAAGCTAACATCAAAATAAACTATCCCCTTTTTCCACAGATAAAACAGACATGTGTAAGGAAACAAAACCACGATGTGAAAAGGGTAAAACTTTAGTCGAGGACAGAAATGGAAAGTCGTGCTACTATGTTTGCCGTGCGACCTGCAAAGCTTTGGTGAATTACTGCAACTACGGGACGTGCTTTCAGGACGCTGAGGGAGTTATGTCTTGTCGGTACGTGGTGTATGAAACAGCAAGCATAAAAAACCCCACAAATTTTCAGTTTACGTGCTGTCCAAAGTTGTCAACGTTTTTACAGAGCGTAGTATTTTTCAAGACCTCCCTCCGATTCCTGCCGAACACTTTGCCAACCAAGTAAAAATACAGGTTATCAAGTACTGAATACTTGAACATTCGAGTTCAAATACGCCAAGCTATGCGACCACGGTGCTCCATTTAAATGTGTCTGTATGACATTGATTACTGGTACTTTTTCTGATTCCTCCTTAACAATGGAATTAAGTAACAACAAAGACATGCTTAAGCACTTTTCAACTTGCCGTTTATAGGGTGCAGACAAATTGCTATGTATGTAGGTTGCGAGTGAACTGGCTATGAGTTGGCTGATGACCGATTCAGGGCAGCCGTTTTCGCGTAGGATGGATTTGATACGGTTCATTTCCAATTTTGTATACCGAGCAACAAAAGAAACGCACATTTTCGGTTTAATAAAAATTTGAAAATTTCTTTTTGTAATTAATTTGACATCGAAAGATTCACATAACAGCTTCATTATTCATAAAGTTTCAGTGTGCAAATTTTTTTTTTGCGTTTCGTTTGTAGCTCAGTATAGTACCAAACACCTTTTCATATATGTTTCCTTGACAGTTGCCCTCAGTCCACGGAGTACATGTACAGCGGCGTAAACTGCCAACTTAAGGTCCACCTCGTATGGCTGTACGTTGGTTGCGGAGTGGGCGGGGGACTGCTCCTAATAGCCTTTATCGTAATGATTTCGTGCCTGGTCTGGTCGCGTAAGAAGGTCAAGAAACTGCAAGATAAGGACATGGAGCCTGAAATGTGAGCAAAGAAATGTTTGGTGGTTCTTTTAAGAACTTTCGGTTTGTCCAAGACCTCGTTCTCACAAGAGAAATTGCTTCGTTCGATAAAGATTCAATGATGATTCGACGAAGAGATTTTCCGATGTGAACGCACGCCTCTTCATTTGACGAAGATTAAAATCTCTTCGTTTGACCAAGCAAAATAGCTTCATTCGACAAAGCAAATTTGTAATGTGAACGCTACCTTCGTTTGATGAAAAGATTTGGCAGGCCTGGTTGCACAAGCGCGTCATGTGTCAAGTGCCTAGCAAGCATGGTTTTTGACGCACCACTCGAAAACCACACAGCGCATCAGACACTTCAAACCCACAACACGATGCGCATGTGCGTCCAGTGGCCTCCCACAGCTTCATTGTGAAGGGTACCGCTCTTCGTTCGATCTTCTTTAAGTGAGATGTGAAAACACACTTTGTTAACTAACGATGATTAACTTATCTTCAACGAACGAAGCGATTTCTTGAGTCGCAAAGGGGTCCAAGTCTGAACAGAGATGAGTTTTTGCAAGCATAACCATAAATAAAATGAAGGAATTATTGCATCGGTTCATACAGTATTAAATGGATGTAATTTGCCCTTTAATGCACAATATACTCAATGGTTTTCTTGAGAACATGCTCAAAACCCATAGCGTGCTCGGTTGGGACTCGAACCCACGACATCCTGCATACTAGGCAGACGTCTTAACCACTTCACCACCATAGCATGCTGGTGCCAAATAGCGGGTCCGATTGTCGAACAACAAGTGACTGTATTTACATTTTATGTTAATTGCATTTTATGGTGGTTCCAACTATCCAATGCAATGATTCCCCACGGGATGATATTTTTTGAAGATTTACAAAATTGCCACCATGTGAACAAAACTAGCCCCCTGACTACCCTGGTATAATGTCTCTGTTTTCCGTGCAGTATAGCCAGGGAACCAGCCTAAATAGGATGGTGGCTTCACACAGTTTCTTGAAAACAGTTTTTCACTGTATGAAGTACTGAGCTGACTTATTACACAAGTTGCTTTTTATCACACACATCTTCAATAACACATGGAGATAATGCCATTTGTAACAGTTTCCCAACCCTGTAATCTATCTTTAAACCAGTGAAATGAGAAGCGAGATCCCCGCAGTGCACAGAAACAAGGGCTACGTCAGGAACTCGACAGCCACCGCGGAGGACCAGGAAAACGACCGATACCAATAGTTTTTCAGTTCAATGACCACCATCTGAGGTGGGGGTGAAAAGTGGATGTAATGTGACCCAATACCCTTCTCAGCAACATATTTTTTCACAGTCGCAAATATTGCACATAAGTGAGGACTGCTGCCTTAAAGTGTCAGCTTACATCAAGTGTACGTTACTAATAACAAATTCAAAAGGAAATTTATCCTGTGAGCGATATTATTATTGTTGATGAAAAAGAACATACAAAAAAAGATTTTTTTTAAATAGGTCAATAAAATAGTTGATTTTATAATATCAATAATGTTGTATTTTAGAACGTGTAGTTCATGATTTTTTAAACAATATGAGTATTTAGTATTTTTAGTACTTGATAATGATAATTAATAAATAATAAGGGAAACAAAAACAAACAAGTATAAAAACTGCAAATTAACATAAAAAACCAAAACAACATCCAATTAGCTCCCACGGGATTGCCCAAAAGAAACTAGTTTCTGTCGGGGAGCTCTCCAAACTGACTGGATGACAAAACACTTAAACATAAATATATCAGTATATATATAACTTCTTTTTCCGGTATAGGACGACCGTTTTGGGCAGAATGCTCTGGGGACCACTAAAACGGCAAATTTGTCGGCAAGAAACTCTGCCGTTGACACCCATTTTTTCGACTTAAAGTTCTCATAAAAATGTTTTTCGACCTAGACCGAAATGGTTCGCGACCTAAAAAGAATGGTGAGAAACGTAATAAAAATGGTTTTTGACCTAAAAATATGGTTTTAGAGGCAAAAAACATTAAGACGACCGACAACCGGTCGTCCTAACGCGGCCGGTCGTCTTAACAATACATTTTTATCCAAAACCGGTCGTCCTGTACAGGAAAAAGTGGTTATATGGTATTTACACAAATTAAAAACTAATGTACAAGTTTGTCTGGATTTATTATAATTATTAACAATTAAGAAAAGTCAAAGTAGTAATTGCAAATTATAAATACAAATCATAAATCTTGGATAAGTCATCTGAAAGGAAAAAAAAGATACTTGTAAATGTATTTATCTGTTTTTTTTATTATGAAATAATGAAAGAATTTGCAGGATGGGTACATTATAAAAAGAGTGTGAGATGGGGTCTTGGTTAAGAAGGTAATCACGTAGGGCATTTAGGAAGCATTTAGAAGAGGGTTCCAGGCAGAGATCTTGAAGATCACAGGGAAGAGAGTTAAACAATCGGGGAAGAAGTTAAACAAAGATAATTTTGCACAGTTAGTACGGTTGTATTGGTGCTTGAAGAGCAAGACATCCGTTTTTCTGGTGTTTGGCTGTGGGAGAAAAGAAGAAGGGATGTTGTTATGTTTATACAGACATTTAACCACAAAAGAAACACTCAAATAAATAGGTCTATTGTAGAGAGGAGGGAAGTTGAGTTTCTTCAGGCGTTCTTTATAGGAGAGTGAAGTAGCGATGTTATAGGGGAAAATGTGAGATGTGTGAGAAAAATGTGTGGCCTGTGTAATATGTTTCGTACAAAAGGTCTGAAGCCATGGTCAACTTGTCCATCCTTTCCCGATTTACTAAAAAGAAATTTCCGGTTTGCGTACATACGCATTGGCTTGGACCCCCCTCTCTCCCCTGTACGCATGGCGTACGCAATGTCTACAACCCCCCCCCCCCCCCCCCCCCTCCCTCCCCCACCCCCTCCCCCCTCCCTCCCCCACCCCCTCCCCCTCCCTCCCCCACCCCTCCCTCCCCCACCCCCTCCCCTTCCTCCCCCACCCCCACCCCTCCGTGCGAACGTATTTTATGGACGACCCCTATTGCGGTAGAGACGACTGGACATGGTTTAAGGAGGTCCGCTGTAAATAAATTGAAGAGTACTGGGCCAAGAACAGAGCCTTGAGTCCGAAGTAACCGGTACCCAGTTAGATTTGGCCCCTGAAAAAAAGAACCCGTTGTTGTCTGTTAAAGAGGAAGCTGCCGATCCAGGAGAGCAGATTTCCACAGATGCCGTATCTGTGTAGCCTATTTAGAAGAACTTCATGGTCACACCTGTCGCATGCTTTTGACCAGTCAAGGAAGATGGCGTCAATCCTAGGCTGTGCTATTAGGCACAGTGGTATACTCTCTTAGGTTTCCCCAAGAACTCTGACACACCGGCCAGATGCTCTGCCAGCTGAGCTATGAGGCACAGTGGTATACTCCCTCAGGTTTCCCCAAGACCTCTGACACACTGGACAGATGCTCTACCAGCTGAGCTATAAAGCACAGTTGTATACTCCGCAGGTTTTTCCCAAAGACCTCTGACACACCAGGCAGATGCTCTAACAGCTAGCTATTAGGCACAGTGGTATACTCTCTTAGGTTTCCCCAAGACGTCGGACACACTAGGCAGATGCTCTACCAGCTGAGCTATGAGGCACAGTGGTATAATCCCTTAGGTTTCCCAAAGACCACTGACACACCGGACAGATGCTCTACCAGCTGAACTATGAAACACAGTGGTGTACACTCTCGGGTTTTCTCCAAGACTTCTGACACACTAGGCAGATGCTCTGCCAGCTGAGCTATGAGGCACAGTGGTATACTCTCTCAGGTTTCCCCCAAAGACCTCTGACACACCAGGCAGATGCTCTACCAGCTGGGCTATGAGACACAGTGGTATACTCTCTCAAGTTTTCTCCAAGACTTCTGACACACAAGGCAGATGCTCTGCCAGCTGAGCTATGAGGCACAGTGGTATACGCCCTTAGGTTTCCCCAAGACATCTGACACACCAGGCAGATGCTCTACCAGCTGAGCTACATGTATGAGGCACAGTGCAATACGCCCTTAGGTTTCCCCAAGGCATCTGACACACCAGGCAGATGCTCTACCAGCTGAGCTATAAGGCACAGTTGTATACCCCCTCAGGTTTCCCCAAGACCTCGGACACACTTGGCAGATGCTCTACCAGCTGAGCTATAATGCACAGTTGTATACTCCCTCAGGTTTCCCCAAGACATCGGACACACCAGGCAGATGCTCTACCAGCTGAGCTATGATGCACAGTGGTATAATCCCTCGGGTCTCCCCAAGACGTTGGACACACTATAGGCAGATGCTCTGCCAGCTGAGCTATAAGGCACAGTTGTATACTCCCTCAGGTTCCCCCAAGACCTCTGACACACCAGGCAGATGCTCTACCAGCTGAGCTATAAGGCACAGTTGTATACTCCCTCAGGTTTCCCCAAGACCTCTGACACACTAGGCAGATGCTCTGCCAGCTAGCTATAAGGCACAGTTGTATACTCCCTCAGGTTTTCCCTATAACCCAACTTTTCTCACAGTATTGCAAAGATGTGGAGCTGCACAGCACAGCGTATTTGGTGTAATTCATAATCGACACAAATTTGTAAACCAAACAAAATCGTGTGGTTCTCATTGAGATTCGAACCTGAGACACTTTTTTGTTTGCAAGAGGGCCAGACTCCTCTGTCAAGTTTGCTGTGGGGGGTTCGCTACTCCTCCCACACAGCGAGTCTGTTTACCTTTCCAGCATGATACCCATACACCCGAGTCAAGTGAGGCAAAGTGCCTTCCCAAAAGGCACAAGACATTGGTTGCAATGGGACTCGAACTCGCAGTATTCAATTACGAGTCAAGAGCTCCATCCATTACACCACATTTCTCCCCATGAACTATGATTTACTTAATAATACATTTGCATAAATTTGTATAATCGAACTAGTTGCTTTCTGAAATATTACTGTTTCATATAAGTTATAACCATGTATTATCTGTATATTTTTGAGTATTTCAAACATTGAATATTATTGTAGTCGGAATGTAAAAATGTGGCTTCCATCTTTGTTTTAAATAATTGCCTTTTTGTGTGTGTGAATGAATTGATTTATTGCAATTGTGCCGTATAGTTCAAGCAATTCTGCTTAACAACTGAAAACCAATTTGTGGCTTTCACGAGACCAACGGAAAGAATTTAAATCCGACAGTAGCTAATCATTGCAGTGAAACCATTTAATTTGTTTAATTGAACTGTCATACGAGATGTAGACTTTATGTACAAGCTATATTTTTTCCGTAATGTAATTTTCATATAGTATAGTTTGTTCCACTTGTCTCTTTAAAATTAAATCACAGTGCTGAATATTGTATTAAAAAATTGTTTTCTCCCTTTTTAAAGTTTTATCAACAAGTGTTTTTCCTCTTTGGTCTTTTGTCATGCATAGCAATTCCTGATTATGTAAAATTGAACTTCCATGTTGTTTATTTCTCTCGAAAGGTCACCAACAAAACTATTAAAATATTGGAATATTGGGTCTTTCTATAAATTAGGGGTCCAAAAGTGTGACATTTGGTGTCCCCCGTTACACCTGATATGTGTTATTTTTCGTACAAAAATCATTAAAATGGCTTTTAAACCATTTTGTATGAATTGTACTTTATGTATACTCACTCTTTGAGATGGAAAGTATTTAAAGAATGTGTCCTGAATTTACAAAAACAAGATTAAAATGTAACGGGGGACACCAACATTGGACCCCTAATTTATAGAAAGACCCTATTTCTAATTCTCAATCCGTATCGTCAAAAACCACTGATGTTTCGTTAACTAATTTATCCGTTCTATAAAGCAGTGCAGTGATCACACTAGACTTGATGTCAAGTCTGTAACTAGACTGGATGTTTCGTAAACGGCAGCAGCGTAGTCGCGAATGGACTGGGAACAAGTCTAATCGACCTCGAGTTAGTTACTATTCGTAACAACGACTGTTGCGTGTGGGGATTATAGGCGTCAGACGGACCAAATACGACTGTCTAGAGACTTTACCTCAAGTCTATGATTACACCAACCTTTTTGCTTCTACACCCAAATTGGAGATTGCAAATTTCTTCCCATGGACGGTATTTTTGGGAGATATTTTATTTTAGGGTCCTATATGATTAAAGTTGACTGCCCGTGTTTTGGCCGATTTGGGCGTCAATTTTTTGTTTTAAAGATAAATAGGTATTTGTCTAGAATAGAAAAAGTTATCACCTTTCATTTGGTACCAAGAACGCAAAAATCCGTCAAGGATTAATGCCAGTCGATTAAAAACAAGAAATGATTAAATGGCTGGCAGGTCATTTAATCGAGAGAGTGTTGACGTATTACTATTATGTTTTGACGTTTTAGGAAAAAGGCTTAGACCAATAATCTCCAGTTCTCGACGTCGGAAATTCAAGTTTTTGATATTTTTCGTTACAGAGACACGTAAGCTTTCTAAATTCGTTCGCTTGTGTAAATTAATTTTTTAAAATCTTTTCACCGAAACACGGGCAGTGCAACTTTAAGTTAACTTAGAACAAAATCAATTTTTGTTTTGAAAAATCTGGACAAGCTCCTTTAAACAAAACCAGTAGCCTGTGTTCAGTTTTTCCACCAGTAGCAGCTAGACCGTCTTGTAGTTGTAAACACACAAGTCGGGAAAAATTTAAAATGCCATTCCAAACTAGACGAACGGCTGCGGTGTATATATCTGCGCCGGTTCGCCCGCCGATTTCGGTTGCCGGTTTACCAGGGAGACTAACCGGAGCGGAACGTGATCAGACCCGCTGCATTTAGGTAACTCCGTAGTTATGATAAACCAAACAAATAAAAGTGCACAGATTGTCGTAATGCAGGTTTTAATCATTTCTAAATCGCCGTTAAATCGGAATTTTCTTGAAAGCAAACATAATTGAAGTGATCACAGGACTCTATTGGCGTAACTATATTCAATTTTTAAATACCGGAGTTATCAGCATTCAAATATTGATAATTTGTTTCCCGGACTTGACAAAAGAACATAAAGACAAGGTAAAACCTTTTTGGAATTCCTGAGGGCAGTACAGATGCAGCAGCGTTTCAGATAAAAAAAACCCTTGAAAATAAGTTTTGTTACCATTTATTTAATTATTTATTTAGACTTCTTTGCAACCATAAAAACCTAAAATGGTTGGATTAAAACACAATACACATAAAAGATACACCAATAAAACTACTTAAAAACCACATATAAAATATTTTTAGCCACACCACTCCGGGACAAGCAAACTAAATAATCCAAGCCCCTCATTAATGCATGTTAAAAAGACACCAAGGAATAAAACTATGTTTAAACCTATTTGTTTTACACAAAGGCAGACTGAACTCTCTTGGCTGACGCAAACTATAACTAACACCCTGAGATTTGGGAAGTAGGCATCCTCTTGCAACAGTGCCCCTTTAACGCACTCCCTAACTCCTGCGTATTGTTACGTCGCTTTGCAGAGTGGAAATTCCCTGATAACTCAGGATGGGAAGTAGGTGATGAGTTTATGTCCAGAGTTTGTCATTTCCATGAAAAGCTGTTCGCACAAGGTTTGCCTACGCGAAGACAAGGTCGGAATATTCAAATACTCCCTTGCCTCTTCATACGATGCACCGGGAATGATGATCCGAAGGGCCATTCGCTGAATGGACTCAATTAAATTGGATTGCCTCACAGACTACTATTTGATACACCTGGCATGCGTATTAAGAACTGACCTTATACATGCAAAGTAATATTTACAAAGGTCATGCCGGCTGAGACTTGCTCTACGAAGTTGAACCAACAAGTATAGTCTTTGTGCAGCTTTTTTATAGACACAATTAACATGCGTCTCCCATTTAAGATCACTGCTAATATTCAACCCAAGCAGCTTTATTTCTTTTACACGTTCGATATTATGCTCGTCAATTTTAACACAAGGGATGGGTTGCTCATTTTTACCAAAGCTATACACTGTAAAAATTAAGTAGTCATTTGACGAAAATTGTTTAGTAATTTCATTGTATAATTTGACTAATCTTGATTTAGTCACCCAGTCGAAAGATTAGTCATTAAATTTGTGCAATGACTAATAATAATTAATTAGTCTTTAAAAATGGTATAATTTGCCAAATTGTTCGGGTGATTAGTCATTTTCCAAAAAAAATAATTAGTCATCCAACAAAATTAATTAGTCAATTCCGAAAAATAATTCGTCTTTGTACCCTAAATTAGTCTGACATTTCGACCTAATTTTTCCTGCTAGGAATACATCCAGCGATAAGCAGCGTATTCCACCGAACGACGACAGATCAGACTCGAATACGGCTTTCACCCGATTTACCTCTTTCAACGTAACTTACCGTGGATTGTAATTTACATGTACACTTGCTAATGTTACCTTAGCCCTATCTTTATCATGTGGTTGTTATATGTATAAAACAACCACATGATAAATATAGGGCTAAGGTAACATTAGCTAGAGTAAGAATTAATCTTCTAAATTTGTTCGTTGTCCATCGCCGCGTTTTTCCACTATATTTCCCCATTGTTTTTAAAATATATAATTTGCAAAAGCAACGTGTTCGCCATCTTGCTGAGTGGTATTTTAAGCATTTTCCTTATAACAATGTGGCAATGTTGCCGCCCAGTACGTAAACAATTTAGGCTCAAAGTCAGTCCGCTGAATTAATACACCATTTAAAATTGCACAACAGAATGACAGTTTGGAATAAACTAGCTAGCGGCTTATTAATTATTAACAGCTGCAAATTCTTAACCATACAGGTAAGCCACACATTTTTTTATGTTTTTGTTCTTAATTCTGAAAATAATGGCCGTCGATGTTTTCATTAAGACATATTCAGATTCTTTCAAGAAAATGGATTTTGTTCTATTACAATCAAGATATATAAAATACCTCCCTAAAATGCTATCCAAGGGAAGAAAACCGGAAATTTGCAATCTCCAATTTGGATGTAGACGCAGTGTAATCACTGCACTGTGTATGGAACCAGATAAATTAGTTTACAAAACATCTGTGGTTTTTCGACGATATCCTTAAACATTTCCGGATTGAGAGAGCGCGGAAATTCAGAATGGTAGTATGATCATGGAGGTAGGATATGGCGTGGCACGCTTATCGGCATTCCGAGAAGGAGCGTTCTTGATTAAAAAACAGTTTCAGAATAATGCCATTGTCTCTGATTGGTCGATGAGATGGTGTTTTACAACAGCTTGGCGGTGTAAAAGCGAACAGAACTGCTAACCAATAAATGCACTTTTTTAAATGAATTATGTGCCCAAAGTACGAAAACTATAGTCTAGGCTATACACCAATCCGAGCTGCAAAGTCATGGTCCGTGTATGTCCGCCATAGCTGGGGGCCATCCAGTACCATGAACTGTGGGTTTTGTGTTGGTGATATGCTGTTACATTATGTTGTCACTTCGAACAATTTTGCGCGTTTATTTGCTTGCAAAGCCTGTGTACGCGCGCGTACGCGTTGTGCGCTGTTCGATTTAACAAGTCAAAGCGCCCTAGGCCCAGTGCATGGCAGTGGATGGCCCCCAGTAATGGCGGACTTGCAGGGAAGCAGTCCTTAGCAACCGGATTCGTGTATAGGTTGTATAGGAATGAAGAAGAGTTAATTGGTTGCTGTCACAAACACGACTTTGCTACAAAAAAGTCCGTTTTTGCTTTTGTAATATATATTTTAGTTTTTCAAAAATATTTCCTGAAAATAACTATATGTGACCCTCTCTAGAAAAAGGTCGTATCAGTCGTACGTGCAGGCTACGTCGAGTTTTTGCGACCATAAGTAGAAATCTGTGGCGAATCCACGCTCATTAAAGTGCCAAAACTCAATGGAAATTACAGGTGGAGCACAGATATTCCAGGCGGTATCTGGTCACTGGCATGCAGGAATTTCCATTTATTTTAACGAGCGTGGATCCGCCACAGATTTCTACTTATGGTCGCGAAAACTTGACCTAGCCTGCGTGACTTATACTACGTTATACTACGGTTACATGTAAAAGTTTTCTTCACAATGCTTGTAACCTTTTTGCATATAAACTCCTCAAAAAAAGTTCGGAAAGTCAAGTTTGACTGACGATTTCTCTCTTGTTACTAAATCATTTTCCTTGAATTTGGTATCATTGTAAAGCCCTGTTTTTCCTCTTTGTCATATGTTAGTATTAATCAATTGGAGGATGTGTAGTATATAGCGGAATACAGGGGTGTGTGGAAAGTGAAATGTCACAAAATTCACTGCTATTGTCATGCAGTGCATTCCCCTTTTGCTTGGAGGATAGGAATGTGTCACTGACCTTTTTGACAATAACAATGCATTTTGTGATATTTCACTTTACACCCGCCCCCGTATTCAGCTGTGCTGCACATCCCCCAATTGCTTAATCATAACAAATGACACATCATCGTAAAGAGGAATAACAGGGCTTTCCAATGATATAAAATTCAAGGAAAAGTATTCTGCAACAAGAGAGAAATCGTCAGTCAAACTTGACCTTTCGGACTTTTTTTGAGGAGTTTATAATCGCTCCTCGGAACAGTCCTTTCTTTTCTTCAATCTGTTTATATATGAGATAGGCTACATGTTTTCTTGAGCTAAATGTGGTCTTTATAGACCGTATCGAATAGCTAGCCGCCATCTTGTAGGGCAACTTTTGTCATCTAAATTGTCAATGCATTATGCAAGTACAAATGTGTAACCATGCATGCCTTCAAGGAACAAATAAACTGCCCCACAAGATGGCAGCTATTCGATATCGTCTATTGCCAAATTGTCCCCGTGGAACTTACTAGAAAGATACTGTTATCATAAAACGCAATTGGACTCGGGCGTACACAAATCAGCAAAGCCGTGAAAATCTCAACCCGTGTTGTTACTAGTAGTAGTAGTATACGTGTCGGGCTAGCTCGTTGCTGGGTTTCAGTTGTTTGCTGTTCCAGAAATAATTAGTACAAAGGCACTCAAACTCAATGCAGTTTTGTTTGAAGAATGCCAAGTCAGGCCTATACACGATAAATGTTAGTTCACAATCATAGCTCTACCAGCTGAGCTATGAGGAACAATAGTATACTATCTTAGGTTTCCCCAAGACCTCTGACACACGGGCCATATGCTCTGCCAGCTGAGCTATGAGGCACAGTGGTATACTCCCTCAGGTTTTCCCCAAAGACCTCTGACACATCAGGCAGGTGCTAGACCAGCTGAGTTATGAGGCACAGTGGTATTCTCCTTCAGGTTTTCCCAAAAGACCTCTGACCCACCAGGCAGATGCTCTGCCAGCTGAGCTATGAGGCACAGTGTTATAATCCCTTAGGTTTCCTAAAGACCACTGACACACCGGGCAGATGCTCTACCAGCTGAGCTATGGGGCACAGTGGTATAATCCCTTGGGTTTCCTAAAGACCACTGACACACTGGGCAGATGCTCTACCAGCTGAGCTATGAGACACAGTGTTATAATCCCTTAGGTTTCCTAAAGACCACTGACACACCGGGCAGATGCTCTACCAGCTGAGCTATGGGGCACAGTGGTATAATCCCTTAGGTTTCCTAAAGACCACTGACACACTAGGCAGATGCTCTACCAGCTGAGCTATGAGGCACAGTGGTATAATCCCTTAGGTTTCCTAAAGACCACTGACACACTAGGCAGATGCTCTACCAGCTGAGCTATGGGGCACAGTGGTATAATCCCTTAGGTTTCCGAAAGACCACTGACCCACCAGGCAGATGCTCTACCAGCTGAGCTATGAGGCACAGTGGTATAATCCCTTAGGTTTCCCAAAGACCACTGACACACCTGGCAGATGCTCTACCAGCTGAGCTATGAGACACAGTGGTATAATCCCTTAGGTTTCCCAAAGACCACTGACACACTAGGCAGATGCTCTACCAGCTGAGCTATGAGACACAGTGGTATACTCTCTCAGGTTTTCTCCAAGACTTCTGACACACCAGGCAGATGCTCTGCCAGCTGAGCTATGAGGCACAGTGGTATACGCCCTTAGGTTTCCCCAAGACATCTGACACACCAGGCAGATGCTCTACCAGCTGAGCTACATGTATGAGGCACAGTGCAATACGCCCTTAGGTTTCCCCAAGGCATCTGACACACCAGGCAGATGCTCTACCAGCTGAGCTATAAGGCACAGTTGTATACCCCCTAAGGTTTCCCCAAGACCTCGGACACACTAGGCAGATGCTCTACCAGCTGAGCTATAAGGCACAGTTGTATACTCCCTCAGGTTTTCCCAAGACATCGGACACACCAGGCAGATGCTCTACCAGCTGAGCTATGATGCACAGTGGTATAATCCCTCAGGTCTCCCCAAGACGTTGGACACACTATAGGCAGATGCTCTGCCAGCTGAGCTATAAGGCACAGTTGTATACTCCCTCAGGTTCCCCCAAGACCTCCGACACACCAGGCAGATGCTCTACCAGCTGAGCTATAAGGCACAGTTGTATACTCCCTCAGGTTTCCCCAAGACCTCTGACACACTAGGCAGATGCTCTGCCAGCTAGCTATAAGGCACAGTTGTATACTCCCTCAGGTTTCCCCAAGACGTCGGACACACTAGGCAGATGCTCTACCAGCTGAGCCATAAGGCACAGTGGTATACTACCCAAGGTTTTCCCTATAACCCAACTTTTCTCACAGTATTGCAAAGATGTGGAGCACAGCGTATTTGGTGTAATTCGTAATCGACACAAATTTGTAAACCAAACAAAATCGTGTGGTTCTCATTGAGATTCGAACCTGAGACACTTTTTTTGTTTGCAAGAGGGCCAGACTCCTCTGTCAAGTTTGCTGTGGGGGGTTCGCTACTCCTCCCACACAGCGAGTCTGTTTACCTTTCCAGCATGATACCCATACACCCGAGTCAAGTGAGGCAAAGTGCCTTCCCCAAGGGCACAAGACATTGGTTGCAATGGGACTCGAACTCGCAGTATTCAATTACGAGTCAAGAGCTCCATCCATTACACCATATTTCTCCCCATGAAATATTATGTACTTAATAACACATTAATGCATAAATTTGTATAATCGAATTAGTTGCTTTACGTTTCATATAGGCCTATACAGGTATAATAATGTATTATCTGTATATTTTTGAGTATTTCAAGCATTGAATATTATTGTAGATGGAATGTAAAAATGTGGCTTCCATCTCTTTGTTTTAAATAATTGCCATTTTGTGTGTATGAATTGATTTATTGCAATTGTGCCGTTATAGTTTAAAGGCACAGCTCGTCAATGCGCGCGAGGTCAAATTCGTGCCACGAAATACGTAGACTGGTTCCTGTCCACATATTCCACACAGGAGAATATAAGGACAGGTAAAGGGCGCTTCATCTTGATCTGTAATTGGTCGTCTTTGCGCGTGCGCATTGTGTTTTTTATATTTTAAAATTGGCCGAGCCCTTTGCTTTAGGCAATGTACTTTATTTACATAATTGGATATGTTCGACACGCACGGCCAAGTTACAAATGTCAATGCAAAATCTGCGCACTTACTAAAAAAATAATAATAAAAACCACGTGACGGGCAGAATTCTGCCCGTCATGGCTGCCCTTTACAGATCCCTATATTTTCGCAATAAGCGAACCAATCTACGAAATACGCAGCTCCGTAGCAAAGGCATGGAGCTGCGTATTTCGTGGCACGAATTTGGCCTCACGCGCGCATTGACGAGCCTCTATCTTTAAGCAATTCTGCTTAACAATTGAAAACCAATTTGTGGCTTTCACGAGACTAATGGAAAGAATTTAAATCCGACAGTAAAATCTAATTATTGCAGTGAAACCATTTAATTTGTTTAATTAAACTGACATACGAGATGTAGACTTTATGTACAAGCTATATTTTTTTCCGTTAAGCCCGCCGCACACATTTGCGATTTATCGGACACCGGGCCATCGGATCCGAAAAAAATCAAACAAGTTTGATTTGCCCTCATGCCAATGACGTCATTTTGGGAGTAAAACAATGCCGCGTCGTTGTGGAAGCATTAGGGGCGTTCGAGATGCTGACACCGGGTAACACCAACTTACACCGGAGCGTTCTTTTAAGCCCGCCGCACACCTTTGCGATTTACCGAAAAATCGAATCATCGGACCACATACCGGAAAGGTGTGCGCTGAAACAATTCGGGCCGGTCTGACCGTACGCTATAGACCGGAGCAAATCAAACTTGTTTGATTTTTTCCGGATCCGATGGTCCGGTGTCCGATGTGCCGGTAAATCGCAAAGGTGTGCGGCGGGCTTTAGGTTTAATACGGTCTCCATGAAATAGCCGGAACATCCGTTAGCACAAAATTGGCTGCTAAACAGATCCATGAAATTGGCCACAGAACATAGCTCGCTGTGTTTGGTAAACTTTGGTGAGTTCTTGCCTCGGGTTGCCAGAACATGGTGAGTTTTTTGCCTCATGCTTGAAAACGAGCATGAAAGATATTTGCCTCACGAGATGGAAAACAGCAAAAATTAACCTCATCACACGGAAGCTACATGCCGAGCAAACGACCACTGTGTGGCAGGCGCAGGCTTACACTGACCTATATACAATGGACTGGATGAGCAACTGTCCGCCATCTTGCTCCAGGAAAGACAATGCAATGCCTGGACAGTTTATATAGGCTACTACTTTCACCATGGTAAGTTGAATGCAAAATCATATGTGACCCGCTTTGCAAAAAGGGGTATAAGTCGCGCTGGCTAGTATTCTTTTTGCGACCATAAAAAGAAATGCGCGACAAATCCACGCTCAATAAAATACCAAAACACAATGGAAATTCCTGGCGGTGCCCAGATACCGCCTGGAATGTCTGCGTTACGCCTGGAATTTCTTTTGTGTTTAGGTATTTTAATGAGCGTAGAAATGCCACAGATTTCTTCTTATGGTCGCAAAAAGAATACTAGCCAGCGCGACTTGATACTCTTTATTGCAGAGCGGGTCACATATGGACTGGGGAGCAGTCTAGGCAAAATATTGTTTTGCCTTCAGTATATTAGATGGCCGATGTGCAGCCTCAATTCTCGCATTGTGTATATATAGCTTAATAATACTGTTAAGCTTGACCGTGTTGTTGTTTCTGTGTATATAAATCGTGCTTCCATGGCCATGAGCAAGTTGGACTCACGACAAGAGTCAACCACTGGTCGAACTAGACTGGTCCCCTGTCCATGTGCGCTACGCTGCTCTCGCTATAGATCACGTTCACAGACGCCATCTTCGTAGGAAAAAAGGCTACTGCGTATTAAACGCCATAAAGTACGCGCACGCACACGCTGGAACATGTTCCAAACACGCGCGTGTGTTGTTCGAAATACGGCGCAATCGATGCGCGTCACCAAAAAATACCCTCAAAATCATGATGCACGTGGCAATTTGTACACGTGTTGTAGGAAGTGACGTCATTTGAACGTGATCAATTGATCACGTTCACAGACGCCATCTTCGTAGGAAAAAATGCTACTGCGTATTAAACGCTATCAAGTACGCGCACGCAGACGCTGTAAAATGTTCCAAACACGCGCGCGTGTTGCTCGAAATTTGTTCGAAATACGGCGCAGCCGATGCGCGTCACAAAAAAATACGCCTAAAATTCTGGGCTGCGTTCCAAACACGCGAACATTGCAAACGTTTGCATCGTTCGCCAACAACTGGTACCCGACTTTTCATAGACTAGTGCACAAAAGCATTGTAACCAGTGGCGAACGTTCGCAACGTTCGCGTGTTTGGAACGCAGCCCTGAAGGGCGTTCACACTATCGCGGAAAAATCACACTGTTCCATTGGTTTGTACACAAACTGGTTTGCCGCTTGTGCGCGGCATATCGCGACGCGCACAACGTTTTGAGCTGGGTCAAAGTTCAAATCTGTTGAACTTTGACCGCGGTGCGCTGACCTTACCAAAGCGCAGCCAATAAGGTATCAGAGAAGCCCAACGTTACCAGAGTGGAATTTTCTATTTTGGAATAATCGGCGATTGGGGGCTCATGCAATGCGGTGAGCGCAGCGCGAAAGTGTGATTTTTCCGCGATAGTGTGAACGCCCCTTGATGCACGTGGCGATTTGTAGGAAGTGACGTCATTTGAAGTGATCAATACAAGGACAGGTACACACCGAGCAATAACCATGCGTGATTGGTCGTTGTATAACCACGCGGGATTGGTCGTGTATTATGCATGATCTATTTTTAGAGTTAGCTCAACAACGAGTGAATTTTGCAATCGTTAATTTTGTCGCTTGGATTTGCATATCCTATTCAATCTTAATTTGCCATCCTTATAATTCTTTACGGTAATTTTGGCAGTGTTGTACTCGTCAACGCCCAGGTTCGTCCTAATACATTACTTTTTACTTGAAATGGCGCTGTTTGCCGTATTTTTAAAGGGGCGTTCACACTATCGCGGAAAAATCACACTGTGCCATTGGTTTGTACACAAACTGGTTTGCCGCTTGTGCGCGGCCTATCGCGACGCGCAAAACGTTTTAAGCTGGGTCAAAGTTCAAATTTGGTGAACTTTGACCGCGATGCGCTGACCTTTCCAACGCGCAGCCAATGAGGTATCAGAGAAGCCCCAAGTTACCAGAGTGGAACTTTCTATTTTGGAATAATCGGCGATTGGGAGCTCTCGCAATGCGGTGAGCGCAGCGCAGCAGTGTGATTTTTCCGCGATAGTGTGAACTCCCCTTAAGCCGCCAATATCACCAGGTGTACGTGTGCGGCCGTTGTTCAAAAGAGGTTTTCCATCCCATCAAAAAATAGTATACGTCCGTGATTATTGGCGACTCTGGCTTTTATACTGTTTGCTGCCCTCAGTAGTTTAAAGGCCTCATTGCTGTAAACGGATGATTCACGTGGAAAAATACTGGGGCAAATAATGCGTGGAAAACCACTGTCATGTTTAGTTGGGAAGTTGATCAGAATTTTTTTTTTTTTAAATGACTCATCTAGCATTGGAATCTGCAGGTTTGATGTAAAAACCAAAATTTCAAGTGGGAAAAATTTAAGATTTTGTGAGGAAACACTAGAATTGTTTTCAGCCTGTCTGTTTTGCACACAAGGTCTGAAACCATTGCCAAATTTCTATTATGGAGTAGTGTTTCTGTCCCCGCCTTTGCACCTCTGGCTTCCCGAGTTCGATTCCGGGGCATGTACACGTGGATTAGGTTTGCAGTCCCTACTTGACCGCGTGGATTTTTTTCCCCAGGAAATTTCCCTGGGGATCTTCTTCCATTTCATCTCAAGTTGATAATAAAAAAAAGTTAATACCGATACTGGATGACATAAACATGGTCTGCCGGAGATACCATACAATTAATAACAACATAAGTTAAAGCGGACCAGGGGACGTGTCACAATGCAATTATGTATTGCAACATTTATTTATTTGTACATTGTAAGCCTATACTTGGGATAAGAGAAAAATCGTGAGGGCCTAATCCGGATTCGAACCCGAGACCTCTGACTCACCGGGAAGATGTTCTACCAGATGAGTTATAAGACAAAGTTGGTGTGCTCCCATGGACCCAATTTGTTTCTCGGTGTTGCATAGGCCTATATGGTAGCGCAATAGGGCAAAGTAACGAACGCAAAATCATGTAAGCCTACAGAATTTGATGTAGCCTATGTCTTAAAATGGATGTGACGCACACAGATAGATCCATACCAGTATGTTATTGCAACTCGTCCCCACCAACAATGAAGCATATCTGGAAAATGTCGTAAAATGCTTGACCTATGCAGATAACGGATCTAAAGTGTTGGTGACAAAAATGTACTTCTGGATCAATTATTGACTCGGCAAACAAAATGGTTGTTTATACATCCACGACCTTTGGTACTCAAGATTACTGAGTCCACATTAAACTGTTTCGCTTTCGCTTTGCATTTCAATATAGACCGTATCGAATAGCCGCCATTTCGTGGGGCAGTTTCTTTGTTCCTTGAGGACATGCATGGTTGCGGCTATTCGATATACCGTCTATATACACAGACATTTTTAAACGTAGTACGTTTAACTGATAGATTTGAAAAGATGCCCAAATCGGCTGCATCTGAATTACTGGCCTTGGCTGTGGCTATGGTTGTTTCTGTGGCCATGGCTATATGGCTGCTCTGCTACATTATCCGCCCGTATAGCAACAGCATAGCCACAACCAAACCTGTAAAAAATGTGTCCATGTTTTCAAAAAATGTGCGGAGCCATGCATCGTCTATATAGGCTGATTTCATGGTTATGCTGCACAATGGAGCCAGTTTAAAGTAAAAAGCCAAAATACATAACACTAGTCTGTTTTTCCATCTTTTTTTGTATATTATAGAAACTGAGGTGGTGTTTACATATTAAGAATGATGCATTTTCCATTGTTCCAATATAACATGAAGTACATAGTATACTTGTGTACTGTAAATGTCATAATTTTTATATCTGAGGGCGCCTCTCTATACTGCAATCGATATCTGGAAACGGTGGTGTTTGTATATATGTATATGTTAAGTTTGTTAATAATACATAATTTAGCCAGGTTATGTCTTGCACATTTTCTGGTGAAATCAAGTCGAAATCAACAATTGTGGACATCAGTACACATCAGTTACTGCCCTGTTTGTTTGTCGTCCAAACAGATGTATTTTTTTTTCTTGTCAACTCATTAAATACAATTTTGGGTCATTGTAAATTATGCCTTTAAGGAAACCTGTTCACATACATAGGCACCGTGTGACGTCGTTGCCAAGGTAACTGGGTCTAAACATTCTGTGTAACCGGAAACATCCATTGCTGAAGCACAGGGAAACATTTCACTGGTTGTTGTTGTAGACCCAGTATACCTCAGCAACACACAAAGGGTGACGTTTTCACTTTAGGGCGTTGGTTGCCTATATAGGTGTGGGTCCTTCCACAGTAAAGGGGGCATTTTGGCAACACAGACCATATTTTAGAGGAAATACCTTTGTCTGGTCTCCAAATAAAAGAAATAAGTTTGAGTTGTTCTGAAGAGATAACTTAGGCCCCAAAAAGGGTTACAAATAGTGTGACAACATGCCTTTCTAAAAACCCTGTGTAAAAAAATCCACTATACGCTCGTAACCGGGACGGACACTTGTGTTACATTTTAGGCCGTCCCAGTTAAGTTACGAGCGTATATTGGAAATTTGTACATAGAAAGGCATGTTGTCACACTATTTGAAACCCTTTTTGGGCCTAAGTTATCTCTTAAGAACAACTTAAACTTATTTATTTTATTTTGAGACCAGACAAAGGTATTTCCTGGAAAATATGGTCTGTGTTGCCACAATGCCCCCTTTACCGTGGAAAGACTCGGGTCCAAAGTGTGCCAAAATATAATTGCTAAATATTCTTGTTTTTCGTGAGTTATACTTTTTGTGTGAAACTTTTTGTGTATGAAAACATTATACATTGTCACATATCAAATGTCCTTTAAAAAAATGCATTGCCGTAGGAAGTCATATTGTGCCGGTATAGCACTAAATTTGGAAGGTAAATTATAATGTCACATGGAAACATTTTGCATTAAAAGAAGTTGAGTAAGAATAAATTTTCTAAATTTGTTCGTTGTCCATCGCCGCGTTTTTCCACTACATTTCCCTATTTTTTTTTTTAAATTATCATTTGCAAAAGCAACGTGTTCGCCATCTTGCTGAAGGCGAAGCAATACTTTGTCTTGACTCGAGTGGTCCTCGGTCCACAGGATCGCTTGTATTCCATTTGGCACATAGGCCTACAATCTAAGTTGTTGCCTTGCCTGGAGAAAGATGGCGAACGGATGCGTCACCCGGAGATCGAGTCGCTTACCAGTCCTTTGTATGGAGGTCCGCGTACTAAAGACCAGCGCGCAACTTTTTCACGGCGGTCTCGTGCATTTTCGTAGACTAGTTCCCTGTCCTCATATTTACTTCCCCTCCGTCGTATATGAGGACAGGCTAGGTACACGCCGCCATGTTTTGCATAAATATTCAGGAATTCCTGGATGTTTATGCAAATTAAAAGGGCTGTGTCACGGTATGCGCAAGCGCCAAGCAGGCGCTCAGAAGAATAGGTGTTTGCGCGCCTTCGTTCGATTTGGCATCGCGCGCGCTGTACTACGCGATCAATGTCTGGAAAAGAACAGCGGCGGCAGCAGCGGTATTTTTCTATCGACAGCAGAAGATAGGCCTGTAAAATTGCTGTCAGGACCAAACAAGCATACTGGTTTCGGTGGGAATCAAGGTTGAACAAATAGCTTTATAACACCTCACCCACAGATTCTGTATCGTGGTTGGTCGAGAGCGTGTCACGTGACGCTGGCTAGTTTTGCTATCTTTGTACAAGTGCTCCAAAAAGACTATACACGAATCCCCGCAAGTCCGCCATTACTGGGGGCCATCCACTGCCATGGACTGGGCGCTTTGTCTTGTTGTTAAATCGAACAGCGCAAAACGAGGAATACGCGTACACATGCTTCACAAGCAAATAAACGCGCAAACTTGTTCGAAGTGACAACATAATGTAACAGCATATCATCAACACAAAACCCACAGTTCATGGCACTGGATGGCCCCCAGCTATGGCGGACGTACACGGACCATGACTTTCCAGCTCGGATAGGTGTATACCATGCACATAGTTCCGGAAAAGTACTATACCCCTAGCAACTCCCGCGCGCGGATCTCGGTCGTGTGTGTCAGCGTGTGGGCGCAACACGCCTGCATTACGCGTAACGCGCGCGATCGAACAAAAACAACTTCACGCACAGCTAGCAGTTGTACGAACGCGGTGGACACTGTAGGAAAGTGAATGCAAACAAATTTGATGAAACTGATTTCAATTTTATTTCAGCTTAAATTAAGCAGAATCTGTGGGAGAGGTGTTATAAAACAAATATTTACTGCTTTATCTCGTGGTACAGTAAAGCTAGCCTCCCTCGGTGACCCGCGGAGCATTCTATTTTCCCTCGGCTTCGCCCCGGGAAAAAAAGAATGCTCCGTGGGTCACCTCGGGAGGCTAGTTTTACTATACCACTCGAAGCAGTCAATATTTGTATACTATTCAACCATGTCATTCATATCATTCGATGGGGTTTCTGTCATGTTTTGTCGAGTTTTTTTAAGGGATGAAAAACCTTTTTTGAACAACGGCCGCACACCTGGTGATATTGATGTTTGGTGGCTTAAAAATACAGCAAACAGCGCCATTTTAAGTAAAAAGTAATGTATTATGACAAACCTGGGCGTTGACGAGTACACCACTGCCAAAATTACTAACGAATTATATAGGCCTAAGGGATGGCAAAGATTTAATAGTATATGCAAAACCCAGCGACAAAATTAACGATTGCGAAATCCACTCGCCGTTGAGCAAACTCTAAAAATATATCATGCATATATTTAATAAAACGACCAATCACGCGTGGTTATTGCTCGGCGTGTGCCTGTCCTTGTATAGCGAGAGCAGCGTAGCGCACATGGACAGGGAACTAGTCTAGTATTATCGACACGGACGTAGAATTTATATTGTACGTCCGTGATTATCGGTAACTCTGGCTTTTATACTGTTTGCTGCCCTCAGTAGTTTAAAGGCCTCATTGCTGTAAACGGATGATTCAGACACGTGGAAAAATACTGGGGCAAATAATGCGTGGAAAACCACTGTCATGTTTAGTTGGGAAGTTGATCAGAATTTTTTTTTTTTAAATGACTCATCTAGCATTGGAATCTGCAGGTTTGATGTAAAAACCAAAATTTCAAGTGGGAAAAATTTAAGATTTTGTGAGGAAACACTAGAATTGTTTTCAGCCTGTCTGTTTTGCACACAAGGTCTGAAACCATTGCCAAATTTCTATTATGGAGTAGTGTTTCTGTCCCCGCCTTTGCACCTCTGGCTTCCCGAGTTCGATTCCGGGGCATGTACACGTGGATTGGGTTTGCAGTCCCTACTTGACCGCGTGGATTTTTTCCCTAGGAAATTTCCCTGGGGGTCTCCTCCCATTTCATAACTATTTCTCCTTCATCTCAAGTTGATAATAGAGAGGTTTCGCAAGGTGACAAATACGGATATGATAACGGTAACCGTTTACGTCGATGCGCTTACTGAACTGGGTTTCGCACTGTGTGACTACGTGCATACATTTATCTGCTAAATCTGTTCTGTGCTTTGTTTTTAACTGATTTTCCTCACTTTCACGTGGGCATGACTCATTAAATTCGATTGGTATTCATGGAAGATATACAAAGAAACAAAATGCATTAAACGTATTAATCCATCACGGAAAAAGCGAAAAATCCGCATAACGGGTATTTGTTTTTATGCTACGTGTACGGAGGCCGATACTCGTTATTCACGCGTATGAAAACATGTGTACTGCGGTTACGCGTCACGCGAAGCACATAAAGTCATGACGTATCCGTAACCGTATCGGTATCCGTGACGGTGCGAAACCTCGCTAATAAAAAAAGTTAATACCGATACTGGATGACATGAACATGGTCTGCCGGAGATACCATACAATTAATAACAACGTAAGTCAAAGCGGACCAGGGGACGTGTCACAATGCATTTATGTATTGCAACATTTATTTATTTGTACATTGTAAGCCTATACTTGGGATAAGAGAAAAATCGTGAGGGCCTAATCCGGATTCGAACCCGAGACCTCTGACTCACCGGGCAGATGTTCTACCAGATGAGTTATAAGACAAAGTTGGTGTGCTCCCATGGACCCAATTTGTTTCTCGGTGTTGCATGGGCCTATATGGTAGCGCAATAGGGCAAAGTAACGAACGCAATATCATGTAAGCCTATAGAATTTGATGTAGCCTATGTCTTAAAATGGGTGTGACGCACACAGATAGATCCATACCAGTATGTTATTGCAACTCGTCCCCACCAACAATGAAGCATATCTGGAAAATGTCGTAAAATGCTTGACCTATGCAGATAACGGATCTAAAGTGTTGGTGACAAAAATGTACTTCTGGATCAATTATTGACTCGGCAAACAAAATGGTTGTTTATACATCCACGACCTTTGGTACTCTCACATATAACTTTTTGTTGGTTGTCAAGATTACCGAGTCCACATTAAACTGTTTCGCTTTCGCTTTGCATTTCAATATAGACCGTATCGAATAGCCGCCATTTCGTGGGGCAGTTTCTTTGTTCCTTGAGGCGTGCATGGTTGCGGCTATTCGATATACCGTCTATATACACAGACATTTTTAAACGTACATTACGTTTAAAGGCAGTATACATCATTGGTAATCTCGAAAATCAGAAATGTTCACAGATTTACGCCTAACTTACACAATTTATAAACATGATGACCGTAGAAAACTTCCCCTGAAATAGTTTTGTCTGAAGTGCTATAGTCTTTGAGAAATGAGTAAAACAATTAGTTTTCGTCTCATGAGACGAAAATTAAATTCGCCTCAAAACCATTTCGCCCAAGTGCCATTTCGCCCCAAACCACTTCGCCCAAAATTACTCCGTCCAAACACTACATCGCCAAAATGCCATTTCGCCCCAAAACCACTTCGTGCACAGGCCGTGGTTCAGGGCAAAATGGTTCAGGGCGAAGTGGTTTTGGGGCGAAGTGACTGTAAACACTTTTCTCAAAAGTTACACGAAGTACGGAGCTGGTTTTTGCTCAGGTTGGTTTTAATCATGCATATCTTCAATCACACAGGGGGATAAAACTATTTGTAACAGTTTACCAATCATGTATACTATCTTTAACTGATAGATTTGAAAAGATGCCCAAATCGGCTGCATCTGAATTACTGGCCTTGGCTGTGGCTATGGTTGTTTCTGTGGCCATGGCTATATCAGTATATGGCTGCTCTGCTACATTATCTGCCCGTATAGCAACAGCATAGCCACAACCAAACCTGTAAAAAATGTGTCCATGTTTTCAAAAAATGTGCGAAGCCATGCATCGTCTATATAGGCTGATTTCATGGTTATGCTGCACAATGGAGCCAGTTTAAAGTAAAAAGCCAAAATACATAACACTAGTCTGTTTTTCCATGTTTTTTTGTATCTTATTTAAACTGAGGTGGTGTTTACATATTAAGAATGATGCATTTTCCATTGTTCCAATATAACATGAAGTACATAGTACTTGTGTACTGTAAATGTCATAGTTTTTATATCTGAGGGCGCCTCTCTACTGCAATCGATATCTGGAAACGGTGGTGTTTGTATTATATGTATATGTTAAGTTTGTTAATAATACATAATTTAGCCAGGTTATGTCTTGCACATTTTCTGGTGAAATCAAGTCGAAATCAACAATTGTGGACATCAGTACACATCAGTTACTGCCCTGTTTGTTTGTCGTCCAAACAGATGTATTTTTTTTTCTTGTCAACTCATTAAATAAAATTTTGGGTCATTGTAAATTATGCCTTTAAGGAAACCTGTTCACATTTCCTCGGCTTCGCCCCGGGAAAAAAGAATGCTCCGTGGGTCACCTCGGGAGGCTAGTTTTACTATACCACTCGAAGCAGTAAATATTGGTATATTATAACACCTCACCCACAGATTCTGTATCGTGGTTGGTCGAGAGCGTGTCACGTGACGCTGGCTAGTTTTGCTATCTTTGTACAAGTGCTCCAAAAAGACTATACCATGCACATAGTTCCGGAAAAGTACTATACCCCTAGCAACTCCCGCGCGCGGATCTCGGTCGTGTGTGTCAGCGTGTGGGCGCAACACGCCTGCATTACGCGTAACGCGCGCGATCGAACAAAAACAACTTCACGCACAGCTAGCAGTTGTACGAACGCGGTGGACACTGTAGGAAAGTGAATGCAAACAAATTTGATGAAACTGATTTCAATTTTATTTCAGCTTAAATTAAGCAGAATCTGTGGGAGAGGTGTTATAAAACAAATATTTACTGCTTTATCTCGTGGTACAGTAAAGCTAGCCTCCCTCGGTGACCCACGGAGCATTCTATTTTCTCTCGGCTTCGCCCCGGGAAAAAATAATGCTCCGTGGGTCACCTCGGGAGGCTAGTTTTACTATACCACTCGAAGCAGTCAATATTTGTATACTATTCAACCATGTCATTCATATCATTCGATGGGGTTTCTGTCATGTTTTGTCGAGTTTTTTTAAGGGATGAAAAACCTTTTTTGAACAACGGCCGCACACCTGGTGATATTGATGTTTGGTGGCTTAAAAATACAGCAAACAGCGCCATTTTGGGTAAAAAGTAATGTATTATGACAAACCTGGGCGTTGACGAGTACACCACTGCCAAAATTACTAACGAATTATATAGGCCTAAGGGATGGCAAAGATTTAATAGTATATGCAAAACCCAGCGACAAAATTAACGATTGCGAAATCCACTCGCCGTTGAGCAAACTATAAAAATATATCATGCATATATTTAATAAAACGACCAATCACGCGTGGTTATTGCTCGGCGTGTGTCTGTCCTTGTATAGCGAGAGCAGCGTAGCGCACATGGACAGGGAACTAGTCTAGTATTATCGACACGGACGTAGAATTTATATTGTACGTCCGTGATTATCGGTAACTCTGGCTTTTATACTGTTTGCTGCCCTCAGCAGTTTAAAGGCCTCATTGCTGTAAACGGATGATTCAGGTGGAAAAATACTGGGACAAATAATGCGTGGAAAACCACTGTCATGTTTAGTTGGGAAGTTTATCAGAATTTTTTTTTTTAAAATGACTCATCTAGCATTGGAATCTGCAGGTTTGATGTAAAAACCAAAATTTCAAGTGGGAAAAATTTAAGATTTTGTGAGGAAACACTAGAATTGTTTTCAGCCTGTCTGTTTTGCACACAAGGTCTGAAACCATTGCCAAATTTCTATTATGGAGTAGTGTTTCTGTCCCCGCCTTTGCACCTCTGGCTTCCCGAGTTCGATTCCGGGGCATGTACACGTGGATTGGGTTTGCAGTCCCTACTTGACCGCGTGAATTTTTCCCCAGGAAATTTCCCTGGGGGTCTCCTCCCATTTCCCCGACGCAAGTCTAAATCAATTTCTGACAGTCATGCATTATCGGCAAGGACCATAGAGTTGTATAAAAGGCTCTGTCACACATTAACGAATATGATTAACGGACATCAACGAATGAAAAATATAGTTATCCGTTGGGATTCGTCAAAGAAATAGGAACAATAGACGAATTACTAACATACATGGAACGAAGAGAACGTACGATGAACGAACGACTTGCGGATAGGGAACGTATTTGTAAAGTTCAGTTTGCCGAGCGCCACCGAACAATACCGAATGTGAACCGGATGTGTACCGTATCAAACGAATGCATAACTTATGAGTAACGCACAAAACGTACAGTCAACGTATATATGACAATCGTCGCAGAGAGCGTATGCATGACATTTCGATCGTAGGTCCGACTATAGTAGTGATGAGGAATGCCAAAGGCCGAGCCTTTTGTATGATATCGATAGTCCGTTCAATGCCCGTTCACTATCCGTTGCTTTCGGTAGTGGTGCGTTAGAGATTCATTCAGTGAACTGTATTCAGACGTTCTGTGCGTTTCATACTGTATAGGCATTCGTTATATAGTCTATGCGTTTTGGTCCGTTATGTTTTCGGTATCAACCCGTTATACATCCGTTCAATGCGTCCCATGTCCGGTAGCCGCCAACATCACCGGATGCATACCGTACATCAACGATTGAATAGCGTATGAGTAACGGACGAATTACGTTCAATACGCACAACTAACGAATGATAACCGTACGCAATTCGTTAACGGAGTTCATTGAAAGTTTTGTGCATGCTCAAAACATTCCAACGTTCTTGCCGTATATTAACGGTCATTACCGTACGAATAACGAAATTGACGGACCTCAAACGATCACAAAACGAACATCACCGTATCGCCGAAAACGGCGTTCGTTAGGCGTTCGTCGACGCGATTCGTTAATGTGTGACAGGGCCTTAAGCCGTATATAACTCTATGGCAAGGACGTATACGTCCGTGATTATCGGTAACTCTGGCCTTTATACAAAAAAAAAACAACTGGAAAAGGTAACTGTGTCTCATTTGAAAGTGGGTAATACTGTAGTTAGTGCATCATCTGGTGCTATACGTAACCTCGGGGTTTGGTTTGATTCCGGGCTTAAGCTGGGGTATCATGTAAATAAAATAAGTAATTCTGCAATTTACCACTTGTACAATTTGCGTAGAATCAGGAAGTTTTTAACTCAACAGTCTGCAGAGTCTTTAGTGCATGCCTTTATAACAAGCAAACTAGATTACTGTAATAGCTTACTATATGGTATTTCCAGTACACACATTGGTAAATTACAAAGAATTCAAAATATTGCAGCTCGACTTGTAACCGGATCACCACGTACATGTCACATTATGCCAGTTCTTCAATCCCTTCATTGGTTACCGGTTGTCTATCGTATTCAGTTTAAAATCTTGATTTTAACATTTAAATGTTTAAGCGGAACAGCTCCAGGGTATCTTTGTGACCTGGTGTCTGTTGTTCGTCAAAACAGATATAGTCTTCGTTCAATGAATAGTGTGTTACTGACTCCGGGGAATGTTGGATGTAAAGTTTCATTAGGCGATTGTGCTTTTCAGACCGCTGCCCCTAAACTATGGTCCAAACTTCCAGGTCACATCAGAAATCTTAGGAGTCTTGAGAAGTTCAAAACCGAAGTTAAAACATATCTTTTTAAACTTGCCTTTGATTTATGATTTTTAATCTTAATTAAGTAACGATGATGTAATTAGTTTCGTTTTTAAAATGTGCAGCGCACATGAACATATTTATATGGAATGCGCGCTATATAAATGTAAATACTATGAATTGTAGGTTAGGGCGACAAATCGTGTGTAAAAAAGGTATATTAGGGCGACCCATGCTCAATAGGGCGACATTTTGGTGTCGCCCTAATATTTTTGAGTTTAAAATTACTTTTTTTAGGTCAAAAACCATTTTTTTTTGGTCGAGAACCATTTTTATGGGGACTGGAGCTGTTTCTCTTTGGTTTGCGACCATTTTCGGAAGCTTTGGGTAAAAAAATAAGGTGTCATTTTGAGAGACTTTTGCCGAAATTTCGGTGGTCTCCGGTGAGAGTCTTCCCGAAATGTCGCCCTATTGCGGCATTCAGCGTTCTTTAAATTATTATTATTATTATTATTATTATACTGTTTGCTGACCTCAGTAGTTTAAAGTCCTCATTGCTGTATTAAAACGGATGATTCACTTGGAAAAATACTGGGGCGAATAATTTGTGGAAAACCACTGTCATGTAAATGACTTATATAGCATTGGAATCTGCAGGTTTAATGTCAAAAAGAAAAATCAAACCTTGTCTGCATCACCCAGTGAGCTCCATATTGTACATAGTTTTAATCTGCTGTTGCAATCCCGTAAAACACCGCGTGGATTTTTCCCCAGGAAATTTCCCTGGGGTTCTCCTTCCATTACATCACAAGTTGATAATAAAAAAAGTTAATACCGATACTTGATGACATAAACATGGTCTGCCGGAAATACCATACAATTAATAACAACATAAGTCAAAGCGGACCATGGAACGTGTCACAATGCATTTATGTATTGCAACATTTATTTATTTGTACATTGTTATATGTAAGCCTATACTTGGGCCTAATCCGGATTCGAACCCGAGACCTCTGACTCACCGGGCAGATGTTCTATATACCAGCTGAGTTATAAGACACAGTTGGTGTGCTCCCTCGGGTTTTTCTCTATTGACCCAATTTGTTTCTCGGTGTTGCATAGGCCTATATGGTAGCGCAATAGGGCAAAGTAACGAACGCAAAATCATGTAAGCCTATAGAATTTGATGTAGGCCTACATGTATGTCTTAAAATGGATGTGACGCACACAGTATTGATCCATACCAGTATTTTATTGCAACTCGTCCCCACCAACAATGAAGCATGCAGGATCTGGTTTCTGTCACATGGGGCGCCCTTGTCAAAAAACGTGGGTAAAAAAGTGTGTGCACATAAATTTATATACACGTAAGTTCATTTTCAGTTATCGTTTTCTTATAGAAATATATCATCAATTGGACAGCTGGCGCCACTTCTATCTTATTTTAAGAAAGAAGATTTTTCCAGTCAAACTGTTGATTTTGGGTCATGGCAAATCTTGTGTATAACGGACTTTAAATATTGCTGGGGCATTGGCAAACACATGCATTCCCTGTTTTTACAGCAAACCGAACATCTGTTTCTGTTTTCGTTTTTGATTATTAACTTATTAAAGGTCACAACATTATGATCTGCCATTTTCATAAAACAATGCCTTCGTGCCTGAGCATAAGTACCATGATTTTTTATGAAGTATTTTTATCCATTTTTCCTTCAATGTGGCGCTGTTGCCGCCCAATATGTAAACAATTTCGGCTCAAAGGTCGGTTCGCCGAATGCATTTAAAAGGTCTGTGTCATGGTATGATGACAGTTTAGAATAAACCAGCTACCCGCGTATTAACAGCTGCAAATTCTTAACCATACAGGTAAGCCACAAATTTTCTGTATTTGTTCTTAATTCTGAAAATAATGGCCGTCAATGTCGTCATTAAGACATGTTCAGATTTGTTCAAGAAAATGGATTTTGTTCTATTACAATCATTCAAGACATATAACATACCTCCCTAAAATGCTATCCATGGAAAGAAAACAAACATGGGAAATTTGCAATCTCCAATTTGGATGTAGAAGCAGTGTAATATTTATTATCTGTCCCTGCTCTGTATGTCCCGGTCAGAGACACTCGGCGTGCACTGAGCATGCATCCTTTCAGTCTTCAGCTGATTAGATGCCGTACCAGCCAATTTCAACGTTGCTTTTTGCCGAGTACTGTCACCCTCTGGAATTCTTTGGGTGGAGAAGTGTGCGCAGCAGATAGTTTACAGTCTTTTAAAGCACGAGCAAACAAATTTCTGAGCTCTCTGCCTGCTTAGAATGCCTGAAATTATCAGTTATTAATCTCCTTAGTTGCTGATCTATCTCTAGACATATATATTAAATTTAATTTTGTACATTTTGCGATATACATTTTCTCTGATGGTTATATTTATGTTTGCATATTTGTTTGTAAATTTATAGTGATGTTTTCTTCCTGGACGTTTCGGGTGTGTGGGGGTTGTCGAAAGGCTACTTATAGTGCTTGCACTCTTCCCACTCTACCTGATTCGTCTTTCTTAATAATAATAATAATAATAATACTGCTTTATGGAACCAGATAAATTAGTTTACAAAACATCGGTCGTTTTTCGACGACATCCTTAGACATTTACGGATTGAGAGAGCGCGAAAATACAGAATGGTATGATGAGAAAAATTGACTATTGATATATAGGCCCTAGTATCAAAATCTCAACACCAATAGGGAAAATGGGTAGGTGAGATCTGGTTAGGCTCCTTAAAAATTCAACAAGTTCAATATAGGCGTGGCACGCTCATCAGCATTCCGATAATGCCATTGTCTCTGATTGGTCGATGAGATGGTGTTTTACAACAGCTTGGCGAGACATCAGACACGAGAGTACATGCCAAGACAAATGTTGTATTTGATTCAGTGGGACTGCAACTCTGTTCGCGTACTTTGTCTTGAAACAGTCGCCAATTTCAAGTCTGCAAACAGTCTCGAACTATCGCAGCCCATAGATACAGGCCTAAACCTCGTGTATATGGTGTATGCGACTCGAACGTACCTATAGACCGTATCGAATAGCAGCCATCTTGTGGGGCAGTTTTTTGTTCCTTGAGGACATGCATGATTGCACATATTGTGCTTACATTGTTGAACAGTTTAAGTAACAAAGGGTGTCCTACAAGATGGCAGCTATTCTATACGGTTTATACAAGAGGGTTTACCAAATTGAGGTTAAACGCACAAATCGCCACGGTGTCTGACGATATCACGATATTTATTAGGTTTTATACTCGGCCATTTCTGAAATCGCCAAGATAATAAAATCGATTCCTCCAAAAGACGGAATCGCGGTTCTGATTCCCAGCTTGGAATCGATTCCGATTGATTGTAGAGAAGATTCGCAATGAAGTCAAACATGGACGGTCTTACACTACTAGTATGAGAAAAATTTTAAAAAATTGCACGCGTGAGTTTTGGGCCTACAATACTGGTCCTGGACCATAAGCCAAATTTTCTAATTTTTCTTAAACACATTTAACACTCTAAACAAAGACTAACATTTTTTTATGGCTCTTTCAAGCTTTTAAAGGCACAGGCTTGTCAGCAATGCGCGCGCCAAATTCGTGCCACGAAATACGCAGCTCCGTGTATAGCAAAGGGACATCCATAACATAGGTCTATCACTCTACCACTACACCAAACGAATTCGCTGCAAGCTCGTCATTTGTAAGGGGGGTGTGGCGTGAAGGCTCTTACCCATTCAGTGACACAGGCGTTCTGATTGACTTGTTTTGATTATTTGAAATAAAATGTTATATTATTTTATTCCAAATTTGTATTTTGTCCAATTGTACCGTTTTTACTGGGTTAATTGTACATTGGTGGTATGGGAGAGTTTCCCCGGTTTTTGGTTGTGCGAGTAAAGGAACGTTTTTCAGTTCCTTTAGGTTTAGCGAGAGCTAGCTTTCTGGGCTTCCGTCTGCCTTTCATCCGTTGCGGGTTGATTCAAAATGAATCGGATTACCTCGCATTTGGGTAAATCTTGAGAGCGATAGAACCAGTTTGTATTATTTTGTTTAGTTAAAGCAGGATTGTTTAGTGTTCAGTGACTGCTCTTTTTAAAGTTCTGGTTTGTTGCTGGTATTGTTATGGATATTAACAATGAGTGCTGGAGTTTTGTCTTTTGAAGTGTCCTTTCATTATTTTGATCCGTTGGCTTGTTTAGGCGTGTGCCGGCATGTTTTCTTTTTGTCGCCGTTTGGTGTTAGGAGGGATTTTTGTGTATTTAACATTATATTGGCCACTCTCATTTATATGTGTTTTAAGGTTATCTACCGCTCGTAGATTTTTCCCAATGTTTTAGCAATTGTCGGAACAAACTCTTAGTTGTTTACCCAAAGCGGTATATTTTTCAGTTCCTGAAGGATTTGCTTTGGATAGGTTGGTAGTTGTTCATAGGTTGTTGCTAGTTAGGTTTTTACAGTTTGCGTTCGCATCCATTTTTAGTTGGTTTGCTTTTTTTCAAAGTTTTGTGATCTCTTAGTTTTTTTTGAGTTTTGTTTAGCCTTGACATTTTTAGGCGTTTCGGAATGAATATAACGATATGCTGCTGTTTATGTTATATTCTGTAGTGTTTGGTTAATTTTTGTCAAAGCGTTTATCCCTTGTTTTGAGTTTAGAGATCTATTTTTTGCGCTTTTGTGCGCAATTTCTGCTTTTAGTTGGTCTAGGTATAGGGGCTGTCAAAGTTTGGTGATGTGTGGTAAAGTTCAGACACATTGCTGGCTTGACATGCCTGGTGTGTTTCGACCACGTCATTGTTGCAGTTAGTAGTTAGGTGTATGGTTAGAGTGATAGACTTCTGTTACTGTGAATTCAACCCTAACCCTAAACCTAACCCTTTACCCCTACCCTAGTCTCTTCTCAAGACGTTCTCATATGGTCTGTAATATCAACAACGAATAATGGTCCAGGGTCCTATTTCATAAAGCCCACGTATAGAAATATTTATAAATAAACATTCTTAACTCCTGTTTTTAAAGATAGGAACAATTGGATTTATTGTTCCAGACCTAAATCCGCTTAAGAATGTTTTTATCTTTTATAAAAAAGGACCCAGGACAATTATTGTAGGCCATAATCTCATACGTGCGAAAAATTTCGACACTGATTTTTTTCAACTTCAGTCCAACTCCTGCATGCCTCAAGGAAGCGGGCGGGCTATATTATTTTTTTTGAGTCATTTACATTTTTAGCTATACACGCTTAGTGTAGTTCCGTCTAACGGGTTCCATGAAATTGGGCCCAGTTGTGCACATTGGCATTTTTTGTACCCGGTATTTATGCAGCCCTCGCGGTATACTACAAAATCCACTATACCTGCTGCGCATCTCGTTACAAAGTCGCCGAGATTCGAGTAAACAATGCGCACTGTGTTTGAACGATTTTGTTTGTGATACTCGAGTGATATTGTTCGTGTTCTGGTCAAGTGTGCACTCGGCCATCGGGTATGGATCCGATAGACTGATCCACCTGCACAAATTCACACAAAACACGCACTTGATGTTTTTTATCTCGACGTATTTGTCGAGTCAACTGAAATCGTGCCGATCACCCCGCTACTTTTTTTTCATTTCAGTTTTTTCTTTTCTTGGATATTCGTTTCTTATAATTTTACCATGGTCTTCGAGATTTGGTTTGCTCTCACACAAAAAAGGTGACGCATATCTATATTCTCTATCAGAACAAAAGATTTGTCATTGTAGAGTGAACTTGTGGATAGGCCTAACAGAACACTGATCGACCAATCACTTTGAAATCGCTTTCAAGACTGCTTGGCTTCAGGGATTTTCTCCAGATTTTGAACAAAGTGATTAGTACCCGCAGCAAATATGAAATGTGACATTTCCTGTTTCTGAGAGAATCCTGTATAGTTAAGGGCTCGAAGAACACCCATTCTGTTGGGCTTCCGAACTGTCTGAACCTGCGTAGGATAAGCTGACCTCTGGGGCCGCGCGTTTCCCCAAACACCCCATAAGTGCAGGAGCTTAAGGAGGCACTTCGGGCAGAGTGGCGCACCCTGCCTGAACTGCTCCCATAGCACGGAGGCTGGTGCAGTCTGCATTGCCAGAAGAGGTGTTCTATATCCTCCACCACTCCTATGTCAAAGCCCGTTGGTGCTGGCTCAGCTGCATATCATTTTCAATATCGGAAGCTAACACGCCAACCCCTTTGTTAGGTTCTCTCTGTCAAGTTAGTGAAACCCTTACGTCGGCCTTTGACCAGTTTTAAATCGCGCGCTGACTGCATATTTTGGAATCATTGCATTTTTTCGCATCATATAATAACGACATTTATACTCGGTAAATAATTCACGGGCGAAAAACGTCGCATAACGAAGCATGTATTTTAGGACCATATCTTTATCAAACTGCAAAAGTTCCGTTTGATTTTGTACGATTTAAAGGTTCTCCACCGCCATTTCTGCAAAGGGGTGTGGTACCCGTACCCGTGGATATTGGTATTTCATTGACGTGATATCTAAGTCGAAGTCGTCACTAACATGGCAACGTCACGCACAAGAGCCTCGCTTCTGATCACCATCACCACCGTCTTACTGGCACGTGTTGCTGTCTCTCAGGGTGAGTAAACAGTCCATTTATACAGAAAATGACGACATGAACGGTCCCCAAAAATCTGGCCTGAGTTCTATTTTAGGTCCAAATGAAGCATTATGTACACATGGGGCTGAATTGCGTGTTCAGACTCTCCTAGAAGAAGGTTTTCGTTTTAGCCTATTAAATGCACCTATCAATAATAATATGTTAACTCGATGTTAACATGCCATGGTCACAGGTGTTTAAGACGTGTTAGTGTTGCATCTCATGTTAGTTCACTCATGTTACAGATCGTGTTAGTGTAACAGATCTGTTAACAGATCTGTTAAGTTAACCTGAACGAAGTGGGTGGTGTTAATTTTGATTATTTTAGAACTTTCGTGATTCTCAATAAATTGGGTTCCATTTTCCAACACCACTTATAAATGTGTTGGATCTTGCATTCTACCAATTGAGGAATACAATGGAATTCAGGGGGTCGGACCCCCTGAAATCCATTGTATTCCTGTGTTTTAATGAGGCTGGATCCGCCACTGATGTATTACTCTAACCTATAGACCGTATCGAATAGCCGCCATCTTGTGGGCAGTTTCTTTGTTCCTTGAGGACATGCATGGTTGCACATATTGTGCTTACATTGTTGAACAGTTTAAATGGCCCCTTATTTGGGATTTTTATCAATGAAATCTATGCTATAAAATCAATATACTCAGTTACATTCATAAAAATCCTATTTGGAGCTTGTTTTTGGGGTTAAAACAAAGGTTTTTAGTTTTTATGCTTATGCAATATGCATATTCATGACCAAGGTCATGATGTCACAAGAGGCAAACGCAGGAAAATCACATTCAACTGTGCACAAAAGATTCCACCTTTTTCTCAAACGTCCTGGAACTTTTGTAATACCTAAGTCACAATTAAAGCGGAGGCCGCGGGCGGCGTGTGCGATTTATAGGCATCGGCCGGCGTGTATAGGTCGGCGAAAGATCGCGCGATTGGGCGGTCACAGTCACAATTAAAAGTGGCCCGCACGCTGCCATGACGGAATGGGGTCGATTTCTTGGCCCGTTTATCGGCCGGTGTCCGGCAGGCACTCGTCCGATGTCCTGCCGATGTCCTGCCTATGTTACTGCGATACCCCAGCCGATATCTGGCCGATTTCCGGCCGGGCGCCGCCAAGTCGGCCGGACGCCGCGGGCAGGGTCTGAGCGGCGTCTGAGCGGCGTCTGAGCGGCGCCTGGGCGGCGCCTGGCCGATATATGGATTGTCTGGGTTGTCAACAATTTGGCCCGGAGCCAGCCCGATGTGTGCGATGCCCTGCCGGACATCGGCCAGGCATCGACCGATTTATTGGCGATCAGTTTGCGACTGGCGAAACGCCGCACCAGGTTTTAAGTCCGAGTTAAAGGAACACGTTGCCTTCAGATTTCACGAAATCTCACGTTTGAGGGTGTTCATTATACTTATTAAGAGTTGTTCTTGCAATAAAACACATTTAATGTGTTATAATTAGTGAATGGTAATTTAAAAAAACAAACACTGACCTCTGACCCCCACTACATGTCCCGCGAAATGTATACGTATTTCAAGCCGTCAATACGATCGTCCGGGTAGTGGGCAAAATGCAGCGACGAACAGGAGTTAGGCTGGCGCCGTAGCCAGTGGTCAGGTAAACCTATCAGATGAACGCAAGGTACCATACCATTCTCCGCCTCCCAAGACATGTGTGAAATGTAAACACATATACACACACACACCGACTGGCTGTCAAAAAATGGATCGTCAAGAGAACACAGCAGACGAAAACCTCGCCATTCAGGGTAAGAATATTGTCATGGGACAAACCGATAGAAAGGACTTGGATGATACCCAATGGTTATTGTAGACACGAATTAAAAAAACTGATGATAATACGAAATTTTTTAATGAAATAATTGTTCAGAAGTATTTCAACAGCTGCGACTGGAAATAAGACTAATATAATTTCTCCGCCATTTATGGGAGTCAAGATTTTGACTCCCATAAATGGCGGAGCGTGCTGCTTCGAGAAATTACGCAAAATTGAAGCATTTCTAAGGCACGTTTGTGTGGATCATTATATTCTACTTTTTAAACATCTTTCAGATCGTACTCATTATACTTCAAACGCTTGTAATAGCCCAAAAACGCCCAATAAAGCACAACCCGAAGGCAACGTGTTCCTTTAAAAGTAACTCGATGCCCGCCCGATGCCCAAAAATGACCCGGCAGCCGCAAGGAGTCCCGTGGGGCCCCGGCCGAAAATGCCTAGAAATCCGTCGCAAACTACTCGCAAACCCATCGCAAGCTAATTGTGACTTGGGTATATAATCCATGACTGTTTGAGTTTGTTCTACATGTTTCCTGTTGTAAGCCATGGCGAAACTGGGGGAGAAAACTGCAGTTATTTGCCACAAGTCCAACTTTAAGTCTTATGTTTTTTCTTAACTTTTCCCTTCTGTCTTCCTTACGTGATGCACTCCAAACAGCGCCCTCTGTCTGTGGTTTATTGCAATGAAATCTTCAAAGTTGAAAAGGCTACCTTTTATTGATTTTACATCCAAACGAACAATAGTATGTCTTGCTGAACGAGTAATCCATCATATGAAGCAAAGACTAGGCAAAAAGTTGTTTAGCATGTCATGGCCCTTTAAGTAACAAAAGGTGGCCCACAAGATTGCAGCTATTCGATACGGTCTATCGGGAGAGCCTTAATATTTCCACATTTTTGGGTGGTTGACAACAGCAGTGATCCATATTCTGGTTCCCGGACTAAAATATTCTGACTGATTTTAAGGTCCGGCAGCCGCCAGTATATATGCTGCCAAGTTACCGAAGCTTCCCAAATGCACACAACCCCGCCCCCCTTTCTGGAAATTTGGCAAACAGAGAAAACGGTGGTGCCATTGCTTTCCCCATACAACTTTCATAGTTTACTTTATTTAATTTGTTAAATTTTTCTTTTTTTTTTCTTTTCAAAAACATAAATGTATAAAGTGCCGTTTCAGTGGTGTAAAGTATACGATGGCATGATTGTAATATACACCAAATTGAAAAAGAAATGTGGTGGTGGAGGTGGTGTTGAGACTTTTTTTTATTAGGGTTGATGGCAAAATTATCAGTGTTGAATTATTTTTGCTTTGGCGTGCCATAGTATGGACACAGTATGCACAATTTTTCTTCAGACTATACGTGACCCGCTCTGCAAAAGAAGGTCTTAAGTCGCGCTGGCTAGTATTCTTTTTGCGACCATAAAAAGAAATCTGTGGCATTTCTACGCTCATTAAAATACCTAAACACAAAAGAAATTCCAGGCGTAACGCAGACATTCCAGGGGGAACACAGACATTCCAGGCGGTATCTGGGCACCGCCAGGAATTTCCATTGTGTTTTGGTATTTTATTGAGCGCGGATTTGCCGCGGATTTCTTTTAATGGTCGCAAATTAAAAGAATACTAGCCAGCGCGACTAAGACCCTTTTTTGCAGAGAGGGTCACATATGCGGATAGTTGTTGACGTCACGCGTATGGCATGCCAAAGCGTAAATGATTCAACACTGATAATTTTGCCATAAATCCTAAAAAATAAGTCTCAACATTTTTAATAACTTGCCAACAAAAGCATAGTCTAGGCCCTAGACGTTGTTATTGTTTGGTTTTGAACGTGCGTCAGTCCCGAAAACCGATCGCCGCGACACAATTTTGACAAAACGATATGGTGATAGTGTTAAGGGGCGTTCAAGTTCACACTATCGCGGAAAAATCACACTTTCGCGCTGCGCTCACCGCATTGCATGAGCTCCCAATCGCCGATTATTCCAAAATAGAAAATTCCACTCTGGTAACTTGGGGCTTCTCTGATACCTCATTGGCTGCGCGTTGAAAAGGTCAGCGCACCGCGGTCAAAGTTCAACAAATTTGAACTTTGACCCAGCTTAAAACGTTTTGCGCGTCGCGATAGGCCGCGCACAAGCGGCAAACCAGTTTGTGTACAAACCAATGGAACAGTGTGATTTTTCCGCGATAGTGTGAACGCCCCTTTACGCCCCAACTATCGTATCCGTCCCAACTATAGTTGGGACGGTCCCAACCATTGAGCTCCATATATATATATATATGTAAATCAATGGTCCAAACTATAGTTGGGACAAACGCCCTTCCCCAACTATTGAGCTCTTGCCAATGACGTCATTTTGGGAGTCAAATAATGCCGCGTCGTTGTGGAAGCAATGTGCGTGCGCGTTGTGTGTGTCCATAGCGTGCGTAAAGGCGGATTCACAGACAGTTTCGGCAAGCTCAAAATCCGCGCGCGTATACGTATCCGTACTATTTTCAGCTTTTACGTCATCACTTTATGCGGTCTCCTCGTACGTGATGCGGATCAGCCACACGTAGGACAACGTATGGGAGCTACCGTTTGACACGGGAGCGGTACGTATAAAATTAATCTCGACGTGTTTACACCAAATTATAGTGTTATGTCACACGGATACGTCTGCGAACACGTACCATTAAACTGAGATGCCGAAACTACTATCGCGGAAAAATCACACTTTCGCGCTGCGCTCACCGCATTGCATGAGCTCCCAATCGCCGATTATTCCAAAATAGAAAATTCCACTCTGGTAACTTGGGGCTTCTCTGATACCTCATTGGCTGCGCGCTGGAAAGGTCAGCGCACCGCGGTCAAAGTTCAACAAATTTGAACTTTGACCCAGCTCAAAAAGTTTTGCGCGTCGCGATAGGTCGCGCACAAGCGGCAAACCAGTTTGTGTACAAACCAATGGAACAGTGTGATTTTTCCGCGATAGTGTGTATCCGCCTTGATACCTCATTGGCTGCGCGCTGGAAAAGTAAAACACAGCTTTTCGAAGGTTGACATGGAGTATCGTGAGTGGTCGTGGCTTGTCGCAGATGTTGTTGATTAATTGTACTGTCATCGTAACTAAATCTTAAGGAATCGTAATGAATCGCACAATGCGTAATCATGATCGCAGACATTTGTATGTTTTTGAACAAGTCGCAGATTCGCAGCTGTCATCGTAAGGAATCGTAATAAATCGCAGACATCCATATACTGAAAATGCATATATCATTAATACGATAAGCGCTAAGCGTTAACATTTTCTAAGATTTGTAACAAAATGACTGTTTGAACAACCCGCAGATGTCGTCACAGTAGATTTGTACTCCGTCATCGTAAGGAATCGTAACAAATAGTAAGGAATCGTAACAAATAGTAAGGAATCGTAACAAATAGTAAGGAATCGTAACAAATAGTAAGGAATCGTAACAAATAGTAAGGAATCGTAACAAATAGTAAGGAATCGTAGTGATTAGCACAATGTGTGATCATGATCGCAGACATTCGTATGTATCTGAACAAGTCGCAGATGCTGTCGTAGATTTGTACTGTCATCGTAAGGAATCGTAAAGAATCAGACATTCGTATGTATTTATAAAAAAATCCATATCGCAACAATACAATAAGCGCTAAGCATTACGATTTTCTAAGATTTGTTACAGTGCAATCGTAGCTTGTCGTAGAGTTTCGTAAGCTGTGGCTTAATCATGGACCTTTGAACAGGATCAACAAATTTCCTGATCGTACCGTGTCATCTCTTAAGGAACTGTTAAATTGGGAGATCACTAAGAAAAATAAAGGGAAATATTTGTATGTTTTCGGAATAAATTGCACATTGTAACCATATCGTAAGCGTTAGAATTTGCAAATTAAAAGATATGTCGTGAAGTGGCTGAGAATCCTTATGACACGTACAATACTTCCTACTTTTGCACATGTCGCAGTCGCAACAAATTGTGGCAAATTATGCAGTGGGTACAAAAGTCAGTGACAACCTGCGAGACGCTACGAAATTGTACCTGTATCATATCTAAAGCAGGCCTCCCACTGTGCGACCTTTGCCACGAATTAGGTACGATTAGCTACGATTTGGTTACGATTGTGTACAGGGTATACACAATCGTAGCCAATCGTAACGAATCGTGGGGATTTCGTGGCAAAAATCGCACAGTGGGAGGCCCGCTTAAAGCGGGCCTCCCACTGTGCGATTTTTGCCACGAAATTTCTAAGAATTGGTACGATTATCGGAGACTGCCTATAGACTCTACACACAATCGTACACAATCGTAGCTAATTCGTGGCAAAAATCGCACAGTGGGAGGCCCGCTTTAGGATAATTGCGACTAGTCGTCAGAAAATATTGCACAGCGGAATACCAGCTTAGCTCCCACTGTGCGATTTGGCTGTGAAATTCCCAAAATTTATGAGTTATTAAGATCACCAGAGCCAGCTAGTACAATTGTCACACAGGCAGTGTTTTTCGTAAGTAATCGTAACTTGTCATAGAGTTGTCGTAAGTTGTTGTAAGTAATTGTCGTGGCTTGTCGCAGGTTGACAGACATTTGAACTTGTTCATCGTAACAAATAGTAATAGGAACTGTTTATTCAGGGTATATATAAATATCACTAATAAATCCTTTTAAATATGACATGATAAATGCTCCAGAGAGTTTAAATTGGGTGACAATTAAGGAAGCAATTTTATAGCAGTAAGAAAATTTTGCAGTAAGATTTTGTTGAAAATTTGTTTTATGCCATGCTTCATTGATAAAGGAAAACAACAATGCACCGTGCGGCATGGCCATGCACTAGCGGGGCGGCCGCCGCAGACGACCGGCGGCATATACCGGCGCGGCATGGTGTATGTGCATAATAAGAAATCTCCAAAAAATAAAGGAGAGTAGAAGACATCGATGACAAAGGCCGCAAGCCATCAAGATATTCGCTGGATTCTCCGACGGCGGCCGCACGGCAGTGCACCAGGCCGCGGTAGGCCATGCACAAACACGGTAAGTGAAAGCAGGGCTTCGTTCCAAATACGCGCACATTGTTAAACGTTTGCAACGTTCGCCAACAACATACCCAGCTTGTACGCATGCATGCACAAGATCAAAGAGCACTGTAACCAGAGGCGAACGTTGCCAACGTTCGCATGAGTGGAACGCAGCCCACGTGTACAAATTGTACACTGCTTTCGCCCGGGCCCGACGCATATGCTATGTACGCGGATAATAGCCGGCCGAGTCTCTCCATTACGCGCACCGCGATTGGCTATTTTCAATGCACATGGTGACTTGGCGATTTTGATCTCACCGGCCAAAATAAAATATGCCAAACGTTTTATGTTTGATTGCTTCCGTATTGTACTGCCACTACATTGCATTTGTCATGCGTTTGGGTCCATCACGATTAAACTAAAAACGCAAAGGACAGTGACAAAGAATTAGACATTGTACTGGACCAGATGGACGGGGGTTTAGACCGAAGCTGCAACAATAATTGGACAATTCATTGGGCCTCTCCATTTTTGCAAAAAAGAGTTTTTAACTAAGAAAACCAGCTTCACGGTGGTTCTTGCCTGCACGGCCAGCGGCAAAAAACTGGAGCCGATGGTCATCAATGGGCGTCTTGAGCGGAGTATACCAAGGCTGTGCAAACGCTATGCCTTCTTTTTCCGAATTCGGTTATCTCAATAGATCATTCTATGTTGATTCACTATACATCATTCAAAATTACTTGAAAAAGAAGATTAATATTTATAATTCATAGGCGGAAAACAAATGCAATATAAATATATCCTTGTCTTCTGCTTGGTACTGGTATTGCCATGTTCAAAGTTGGACCTATAGGTGGCGTCCTAACTGTGCCGCCCTGGCCCGGCAGCGTTCGCTCATTCCCACCGCCCGTACTGGGCGCTGGTACGGGCTGATGTGCCTTTTCAGATTTCTGACGGAAATTGTTTTTACGTCAGTTTACAAAAAAAGACGTGACCTAGTGTTGTGTAAAATTTTTGCCAATGATGGCGCAACAGCTAGATTAGCCCTTCCCAGCGCCCAGTAGGCCTATTGGCGGTGGGCCGGAATGAGCGAAACCCGGCCCTAGTTTATAGCGATCACGCTTTTGTATTTAAAAAAATCGGTCATTTCGCCCAAAAGACTTCGCCCTCATCTACATCGCCCATTGCATCATATACATCCATAATCATGAAATCGACACTTGGTTGGATTACGAATGCACTTTCGCGTACGTGCGTGAGCAAAGGAAGAAGCAATTGTTACATTTTAGTTATTTCTTTTGTAGATACATTTGTAAAACGAAATACTATATTACGGTACTTGCGTAATTAAAAAGGACCGTTGCCTGCTTTGCGGACGTACGTACACGTATGCCGCTTGGGCGAAATGGCTTTTGGGCGAATGGGCTCAAGTTGGGCAAAGTGACTGTAGGCTACATCGTTGGAAATACATCGTTAATTAAAATTACTTGTATTGATTTTCCATCTAAAACACAAATTTCCACAGACAATGACAAACACATAACTCTTTGGATTTTAAAACAATGCCAACTAAAAGTAAAGAATTGAAGAAAACACGGAAGGAACAGACGCACCAAACGATTTGTTTGGCGTTGGACGAATACTCACGACCGATGGCATGGTCCGATGGCGAACTGGTTGCCTGCGCTTGTGCAGTGTCTGCACATCGATGTATGGGTCACCAACGAAGATCGGTACAATCTGCACCTGGGAAAATTGCACACCTTTTCGTGCGCGTGCGACGGCCTTCAACATCGTTTTTTGACAATAAAAAGTTCCCATACAAAATTTATAGAATTATTTCACGAACCACGATACATAATATATATGAGCATATAATGATTTTTATCTTTAGAGCTCGGCGTATAAGCCGCCCGGTTTATAAGCCGCCGGGAACTTTTTTTTGTGCAAAATTAACGTATAAGCCGCGGCTTATATTCCGAAAATTACGGTAGGCCTATATAGGCCTTAGTAAAGTGAATATTCCCCTGTTCACGAATAAATCGCGATCATCTAGAGCATTTTCTTGGCCTGAGCATGTTGCGACTTATTAAGTTTCCCGAAATATTTTTCTTCGGAGATTGTACTGCCTAATTTTCTATGCGTATGACGTAATGCAGTTTAACAGTTCACCTTCTCATTGGTCAATGGGGAATCCTGACTTCATGCATTATGCACGTAACCCCTCTACCAAAACGGTAGACAGAAATAAAGAAAAACATAAGTCCAAAAAAACGCTATGGTAAAGGCTGTCGGGGCGGACAGTCCGTGCGTGCTAGTCTTTCCTCAAGCGTTGGTAAAACTGACTGCGCGCGAATATAAAACTCGCCACGGCAGCCTTGACTAAAGGCTAGAGGTAGGTTGTAGCATGTACTACACGGTCACAAAACATTCTACCTCCGGCCGGTTACCTCCGACCTCCGGCTACCTCCGGGTTTCAACTACACCCAATCTCATATGTTTTGTAGTTTTAGGTTATAAAAGATGTCCGACTTGTAAATAAGCCAGTTCGGAATCTCGCGCGCGCAATGAACGTCTATGGGATTGTGTCAAGGTCATTTGAGATAAACACAGGTCATTTGAGATAAACACAATGCATACCGCTTTGTTTATCTCAAACCAAAGTCGGGAGACGCATGCGCAGTCGAGACTCCGAACTGGCTTATTATTTCCTTTGTTCATGTAAAATTGCACCTTCGGTAAGAGTTGACGGTTGTCGGACGCTTCGCCCCATTTCCACTTCGCCCCATGTCAGTTCGCCCCATACCACATCGCCCCATTACCACTTCGCCCCATTGCCACTTCGCCCCATTACTACTTCGCCCCATTGCCACTTCGCCCCATTAACACATCGCCCCATTACCACTTCGCCCCATTGCCACTTCGCCCCATCGCCACTTCGCCCCATTACCACTTTGCCCCACCTATGCTATTTAGCCGGCAGTCAGTAAAAAAAAAGGAAAAGAGTCTAATAACTAACCGTTCGTGGATTTTTTTCGTTGAGGTCTCATTTGAAAGTGAAGTCTCATTTGTTAATTAGCGTCCACTTTTTGAATGATTCAGTCAGGGCAAGTTCTCACAGCTTTTAGCAAACTGTTTTCCTTTAGTCTATATGATACGATATAAACACCCCAGTGTAAATATGAATTTGGCAGTGAGAACATTTCAACTGGCGAGGATGGTATTTTGATTTCCTGTATTTTTTCCTGAATGACTTTTTAACAACACTATAGGCCTACAGGACGTTTAGAAAACGGGCAAAAAAAGCGGATTAAAATTGGATTTCAGATTTTTATTTTTCGATTGCTTGCAAACTAAACAAAACAAAACAAAACAAAAACATGTCAATTTTAATTCTTGCTTTAATTACCTGCACTCAAATTCGGCTTAAAACGAATTAGATGAAAATTAAATCTTGTTGGACCTATTGACCTTTGGGCCAGTTGGCCAATTTCATAAAGCCGTTTAGCATAAAAATGTGCCAATTTGTGTATTTTACAAATATCTGCTATTGACCCCTTTCGAACACGTGCAAATACGCTATTTTGGGAGTCAAATAATGCTGAGTCATATAAGCAATGTGCGTGCGCGTTAATTGTGAGTCTCTGGTGGGCGTAACGCGGTTTAGTTCACCAATGGGAGCCTCAGCATAGCGTGTTACGCGCGCTATGGACACACACAACGCGCACGCACATTGCTTCCACAACGACGCGGCATTGTTTTTCTCCCAAAATGACGTCATTGGCACGAGCTCAATTATTTCTAAGGGCGTGTTTGTTTCGGACGGATCCAGATTCTGCGTGTAAAATAACTCGGGATCTGGATTCGGATCTGTCGTGAAACAAACACGCCCTATAAAACACAAGTTGCATAAAATTTTCGAGCAACGCGCGCGCGTGTTTGAACATAAAACAGCGCGCGCACGCGAACCCCACCAAGGTCACCACACTTTAGCAAAAGTTTGGTGATCTTAGCGGTGCCCGCGCGCGCTTTATTCATCACGTGAATATGGGGATGGTTTTTAATTGGCCAGCTACATTTATTTCAGCTCAGCACCCGTACCCGGTACCCCGCACACGTGAGATTTTGGCCACGCGAGGCAAAAGAAATCAAACAAACGGCATAATTACGCGCACGCACACGCTGGAACATGTTCTAAACACGCGCGCGTTGCTCGAAATTTGTTTGAAATACGGCGCAACCGATGCGCGACACAAACAAAATCATGATGCACGTGGCAATTTGTACGTAGAAAGAGACGTCATTTGACGTGTTTTTTTTACACATCAATTTATAAACCAGTGTAAGTTAAGGCCGACTCTTTTCCTTTTTTTTAATGACTGCCGGCTAAATAGCATAGGTGGGGCGAAGTAGTAATGGGGCGAAGTGGCGATGGGGCGAAGTGGCAATGGGGCGAAGTGGTAATGGGGCGAAGTAGTAATGGGGCGAAGTGGCAATGGGGCGAAGTGGCAATGGGGCGAAGTGGTAATGGGGCGATGTGGTATGGGGCGAACTGACATGGGGCGAAGTGGAAATGGGGCGAAGCGTCCGACAACCGAGTTGACAAGTTCATCAGATTGTTTGCTCAACAAGCATTGGAGTGTGCAGATTTGATGGAATAACCCAAATTTTGAGTGGGAAATATTTTAAGATTTTGTGAGGAAACACATGTTTTGCACATAAGGTCTGAGGCCATGATCAACTTCTCAATTCTTTCTGGTACCTTTGTGGGAGAAATTAATGTGCTTTTAAAAAAATAATTTGCAAATGAATTATTTACCATTCATTCAACATGTTCAGCACAAAAACCATGCATGGATTTTATTTTGAAAGGTTTTCTGGACTGTGTTGTTGGTACTGTTTTTAAAAGTTTCCATCACCTCTTTTAAAACAAAGGAATGAAATCAATGATTGAATGATAGGGCCTAAACATTTCTTTCTTAAGAGCAGATCATTTTACTACAGTACTACTACTATAACCGAAATTCACTGTATATAGACCGTATCAAATAGCCGCCATTTTGTGGGGCACATTTTGATATTTAAACCATTCAACAATGGAAGCACAATATGTGCAACCATGCATGTCCTCAAGGAACAAAGAAACTGCCCCAGGAAATGGCGGCTATTCGATACGGTCTATAGACCTGTTCAGGGTTTTATTTTCGCACACAATGGAGTTAGCATATTTATGTATATTTGGCACAGCAGACTGACCTTTGACATAGATAACATTCTGAGTAGATAACATTCCGCAATAGACTACTAAAGTGTGACGTCAGTTGCCATGGTAATTGGGTCTAAACACTCGCTGGTAATCTGAAACGTGCATTGGTATAGACCCAAAAACCATGGCAACACACAAAGGGTGACGTTTTCACTTTAGTAGTCTATTAGCAATAGGATTAGGAACCGGTCTATACATGACAAAGGTCAGCTGTACCGAAAATATATGAATATCATGGCTATTTCCATTGTGTGTGAAAAACCCCAAACACTGGTCTATTCCGCAATTATTACAGCTTGCTGTGTTGCTACATCAATGCAGGCACGTACATAAATTTACTAGTACGTCTTTCCACAAAAATAAATTTCCCAAGCACTCATGACTGTACATGTACATGTAAATAATAAACAAAAACTCTGAGGTCAGAGTTCAATTGTAATGTAGCGTTTATTTCGTGTAGTCAAAGGCATGCCTTCCATGGACTCAAACACTGACAAATTTTGTTCACATGTGCGTTTTTTCATACAGGACCAGGGCTCAAATTCATGCTGCTGTTTTAGCAGGAAATCGGCTATTTCAAAATAAGTGGTCATTTGAGTAAATTACAGTATAACCCATCCTGGATAACTTTATCAGTGCAAATACATGTTATTAAGCTACATAACTATTTTTACATAATTCTACGAGTTATTCGTTTTGAATTTCTCCATTTACATGCACTTTTAACACCATTTTGGAGTCTCATTTCAAGTTTTACATTAGTTTTAAGTGTAATCATTCGTTGATGATGCATTATTGTGGTGAATTCGGTGATCAATCATGAACATATAGTGTTCAACAATATTGTGAAACTTGGGTTGGTGTAATTCGGTCGAAAATTTTTAATTTTATGAACATTTCAAAATAAAGTGGATTTCCCATTAAATAAAATATGTAATGTCCTCTCCAGGACAAGGTATTCATGACAATGGAATAGTTTGGAAATATGTACTCACAAGTATGTTTGTATCATCTACAGGACACAATTGATGGAGTAAATATGACAATTTGATCGTGGGAGAGATTTGAGTAAATATTATCAAGATCATATTCAGGGTTGTGGAAAATCCGTGTTAAATTTGTCCTCTCCAGGACAGCAGTTAAATGTTACATTCGTTGTTAATGATGGAACACAACATATTTTAGACTTTAGAAGAGTGCACTCATATTTCATCAACACAAATGAATATAAGGTATGTGGAACTGTGTGGAAAGACATTTTCCACTGTTGTGGTACTTTATAAGTACATTTGTTTATTGTTAAACAAAATGTCCTCTCCCGACAACCAATTACGCATCATTATTTCATTGCACAAAATAAACATGTTGATAATAATGCCACGCTCTATATATATACATCCTGAAGTTTTCAGATCAACAGAGTTTTTGTGAGTTGGACAAGTTTGAAATTTGACCCCCAGTGAGACTGAAAGTGTACACTTATTGTGAAATAGCCCAAATATACCTTCATAGCTCAGAAAAAAAGGAACTTTCAAAATTCACTAGCTAAACTCAGGACATCTGTTTGATTGGTACTGTTTTGAGCCAAGCAACAGCAAAGTTCATGTGCTATTTGGACAGTAAATTTGCTCAAAATAAATTTCAACAAAGATTTCCAGGTTCATTCATGGTTATCGAAGAACTGTCTTAGTACATGTACATCTCTATGGAAGTTGTTGCTTCCAAGTAGGTCTATATACATTTGAATACATCATGGAGTGTACTTGGGTGATCACATGCTCAAAAAAGTGTCTGTCAAGCAAGGCTTTAATACACGATAAAGACTACTGTTTGTACGTGGCTGTCCTTTGCAATTGACGTAATAAAGTTACACCACTGAAGTCCATACAGCCAGCTCTAAGTTGCATGAGCATCTGAAAAGAAATTGTCTCCTGTCTAGCAGTTTCCCGTCATTCAATATGGAAGCCCAGGACACGAATCAGCAACAGGACAGTTTACTTTAAGAAGACCAAAGCTTGGAGACTAAGAATTGCACACTCTTCTGTCAGAAGAAGCCACAAGTCAGGAAGTATACGGACTGATGAGAATCCCGTGTGGGTGGAGGTCAATCTTATTCATTTTCTGAAAAAGAAAATAATACAAAAATCGCTTAGGCCCGCTTCAAACGTCGCGCTTATGCCATGTCGAATAAACCTTATCGACGTTCTCAATGCATTATGGGATTGGATGACATAATTGCCCGGCGAAATGTGCATAAACCTATGAGGCGGACACCAACTAGGCAACTTTTTTACTCATTTTCACGAAAACCAAAAAGAGTTCAAGAATCAACCTCCCACCACTTTATCTTTGACACATATCAAACATACTGACAAACATGTCCCGAAACAGAAATGTTGCAAATGCGAGAAATCATCGGGGATTCCCTTCGTATCGGTAGTGCGAGTACCACGCTCGCAGCTCGGTATGCGCTCCCCAACGCACGCCGCGGCGTGCGTTGGGGAGCGCCGTATCGGCACTGCGAGTCAGGGTGGCCTGATGACGGACTCGTAGGCGTGTGTTGCATAGCGCATACCGAGCTGCGAGCGTGGTACTCGGACTACCGATATGAAGGGAATCCCCGATGATTTCTTGCATTTGCAACATTTCTGTTTCGGGACATGTTTGTCAGTATGTTTGATATGTGTCAAAGATAAAGTAGTGGGAGGTTGATTCTTGAACTCTTTTTGGTTTTCGTGAAAATGAGTAAAAAAGTTGCCTAGTTGGTGTCCGCCTCATAGGTTTATGCACATTTGGCCGGGCAATTTTGTCATCCAATCCCATAATGCATTGAGAACGTCGATAAGGTTTATTAAATTTATCTTGATTTTTTAAATTCGACACGGCACAAGCACGACGTTTGAAGCTATTTGGCTCGGCAAAATGAGTTCGACACGGCAGAAGATTTTAGCTCGACAGGGTCTGCCTGTTGCAACCAAAGAAAGAATCCGCCGAAAGCGTGTAATCGCCATTATTCCGCGCGAGGTTTCGGTATCGCATTCAAGAATGTGTCACGCACTGCGTTGATGACCGGATGAGGGCGATAGCAGGGGCGAATCTTCGCACGCGTATACTTTTTGCACTGTTTTGGGTAAGAATTTAGGGTATCGTTTTACGTATACATTGAACAAAGATTTGAATGAAATTACGTGGAATCAACAGATCATATAATTCTAAGATATAGGCCTATACTTGCACTTTTCGGAAATGTTACATTTTTGAGTAAATTACGCTGCGAGTGCAATCGGACTTACTACTACTAGCCCCGCGAGCAGTGCTTCGGTTTTCGAAAAAGGATAAAAGGGAGCAAAATCTGGAGTAAAATCGACAAATCTGGACAGACGGGAGACTTGACCATGCTATGTTGATTTCGCTACTAATATCGCGTCAAAAGGAAAGTAGTCCCACCAACGCGGATAGATTTTGTTCAGCCTAGACTGGCCCCCTGTCTATGTGCGCTACGCTGCTCTCGCTCATATACAACGCGTGGGGAAGTAAATATGTGGACAGGGGGCCAGTCTAGGCTAAACAAAATCCATCCGCGTTGGTGGGACTACTTTCCTTTTGACGTGGCCTAGCATGAAGTCTGTGTACCACGCTTTTTTGATGGTTTTTTTTTATGTTATCCTTTTTTGATGTTTGAGTCATCATGGACAATGAACGACAAGGGTACAGAAGTCTTGAGATTACAAGGACCTTCATGGTGTGCTTTTAAATGTCTGATTTTGAATTTACGGTAAGAATTTGGCATGGAGTATTTGGCCTCTTGAGGGCGTGTAAGAATGGTCCACACGACGAAGGGGGTTAAAATGTTAAGGGGCTAAAAGTGTTATACAGAAAATGATAACGTCCCAATATAAACGTCCAAAACAACACTTTTAGCCTTCTAAAAGTAGTTCCCGTCCACATATTCCACGTACAGGAGAATATAAGGACAGGTAAAGGGCGCTTCATCTTGATCTGTAATTGGTCGTCTTTGCGCGTGCGCATTGTGTTTTTTATATTTAAAAATTGGCTAAGCCCTTTGCTTTAGGCAATGTACGGCACAACTATAGAATACAGGGCCCACTATACTTCAATCTCAACGTCTCCGGAGACGGAGTCACCATCACGCACTGACGCACATTCATATATTGCGCCCTCTCTAGAATGAAATCAAAACATTCACAGACGTCTCCCGTCTCCGCGTCACCAGATATCCTCTTGCCCAGAATAATCGAGTCACACACGTCACGCACTTACACATTCATATATTGCGCCCTCTTTAGAATGAACTGTTCAAGCCTATATTGCGCCCTCTTTGGAATGAACTGTTCAACCGGCGCGCTCGGAAACGATCCCGTCGCCGGAGACGGAGTCGCACACTTGGGCTATTTCACAATAAGTGTACACTTTCAGTCTCACCGGCAAATGGGGGTCAAATTTCAAACTTGTCCAACTCACAAAAACTCTGTTGATCTAAAAACTTCAGGATGTATACTGTAACAAGAATATTCCCTGCTTGTTATGAAACTCGGCACGAAAAGAACACACAGGCAAAGACAATTCTCAGCATGAAAGTACCGCAGGTTTATTTGGGTCCAACTTTCCTCAACAAACACAAAGATCAAAGATGGCGCTTAGGAAACGTCTCCCGCCGAGACGGGTGTCCCAACCTTCTAGCAGGGCTCGCGCCAACCGGCTCCGTGGAACCGTGTTAGCGCCCTCAGCTCGTCAGCCGGCCTAACCGTGGAATGGTGCTGACGCCCTCTGCTAGCCGATTGGGAACGGCGTTACACAGCCCCCTTCGAGGACCCTGCTTTGTCCCCAAAGCAGGCAGCGAACCCCGCCATCTCGCCGGGGAGACGCTTCCTTTACAAATGGTAGCATGGCTAGAAAAAGAAACACATGGGGGTGAAGTCGGGGACAGCTCCGGTCGGATGCGGCTCCCCTCTGGCGGCTGCCTTCGCAGACGCGGCGGAGATCTCGTCCGGGATTGGGTCCGGGACCGGCCCCGTTTCTCAGGCCGACGTCGTGACAGGGGCGATGCCGGCGTTCGTGGAGCGCGTTCCTCCTCCCGGGGACGACGGCCGAGGGAGGGTGGGGCCGGTGGAGGTGCCGTAACGACTGGGGGTGGCTCCCGGGTGGTGCAACGCCCCCCACGAACTGGTGGTTCCGGCCGGGTGGACTCCATGTGGTGTCCTGTAGCGCCTGGGGGCCGTTCCGATTGGTCATTGGCTCCCCCGCGCTCCCGGTCCTTACCATCCAGCTCGTCGTCGCTGGCATGCAAGTCCAATTGGTCGTCCACTGCCACGGTCGCCACCCTCTCTGGTCGCCGGCGACAATACTGGAGGTGGCGTTGCCGCATGTCCTCCCGGTAAAACTTCCTCCCGCAACTGAACGGGCACTCGAACGGCATCGTCGGGTGTAGCGCCGGGCACGCTGTTCGGTGGTGCCTCCGCAGGTTGCTCGACTTGTTGAACGGCTTCCCGCAGTGCCGGCAGTGGATACAGCCCTGGGTCGTCTGGTCCTGTCCTGGGGGTCCTCCACCGGTTGTCTGCTGTGTCGATTTAGGCTTCCTGTGCGGACAGTCACGCTGAAAATGACCGATTTCGTGGCACCCAAAACACTTCAACATCGATCGGTCGGATAGCCTGTGCACGTAGCCCGTATTATCATTGTTCGACTCTCGTTTAGGTTGTGTTGGCTGTACCACCGACCTAACGTCCCTGGTTCCTTGTTTCCCTTTCTTATTCTGCACCTGGGAGTCTAGGAAAGCCTCCATCTCCGTGGCCAGGGTGATGGCTTCGGTCAGGGTCGTCGCCTTTGTCGAAAAGACGTGGCGTTGCAGCTGTTCGTCGCCTAATGCATTCATGAAAGCCTCCACACCCAGGTCCTCCCGTGCTTGCGGGGAGAAGTTCGGGTAGCTCTTGGAAACCAACCGCCGTATAGACTGTCCCAGGCTGCCGATAGATTCGTCCCGACCTCTGGTGCGCATCGACAGCTGGGCCCGATGTAATGGGATTTGGGCCGTGATCCCGAATCGTTGTTCGAAGTACTCCAGAAGGCGGGGGTACTCCTTTTGCGCCTCTGGTGCCATGTCAGCCAGGGCTTCCAGCGCCGAGCCCTTCAGGTGGGGGGCAAGGAACATTGCCTTCTCAGCTTCGTCCCACTGGTTGACTGTGGCGACGCTTTCAAAATGGATCAGGTAATCGGCCCACGAAGAAACTCCATCAAACTTATCTGGGAGCAATATTGGTCTCCGAATCCATGAGGGCGTTCCTAGCTTCCCATTGGTTTGTGCAGTGCGGAGCTCCGAGCGGGGCTCCCCTCCATAGGGTTGTGCAGTGCGGAGTCGGTCCGAAGGTTCCGCGCCGTAGTCACGTGGCATGCGGGTCTCCGAGGGGAGCCGTCCAACATGGTCGTGTGCGGCGCGGAGTTGGTCCCTTTGCTCCGCACCATAGGGTTGTGCAGTGCGGAGTAAATTCTCTTGCTCCGCACCATAGGGTTGTGCAGTGCGGAGTAAATTCCTTTGCTCCGCACCATAGGGTTGTGCAGTGCGGAGCAAGTCTCCATTGCTTTGTGCAGTGCGGAGCAGATTCTCTTGCTCCGCACCATAGGGTTGTGCAGTGCGGAGTAAATTCCTTTGCTCCGCACCATAGGGTTGTGCAGTGCGGAGTAAATTCTCTTGCTCCGCACCATAGGATTGTGCAGTGCGGAGTAAATTCCTTTGCTCAGCACCATAGGGTTGTGCAGTGCGGAGCAAGTCTCCATTGCTTTGTGCAGTGCGGAGCAGATTCTCTTGCTCCGCACCATAGGGTTGTGCAGTGCGGAGTAAATTCCTTTGCTCCGCACCATAGGGTTGTGCAGTGCGGAGCAAGTCTCCATTGCTTTGTGCAGTGCGGAGCAGATTCTCTTGCTCCGCACCATAGGGTTGTGCAGTGCGGAGTAAATTCCTTTGCTCCGCACCATAGGGTTGTGCAGTGCGGAGTAAATTCTCTTGCTCCGCACCATAGGATTGTGCAGTGCGGAGTAAATTCCTTTGCTCAGCACCATAGGGTTGTGCAGTGCGGAGCAAGTCTCCATTGCTTTGTGCAGTGCGGAGCAGATTCTCTTGCTCCGCACCATAGGGTTGTGCAGTGCGGAGTAAATTCCTTTGCTCCGCACCATAGGGTTGTGCAGTGCGGAGCAAGTCTCCATTGCTTTGTGCAGTGCGGAGCAGATTCTCTTGCTCCGCACCATAGGGTTGTGCAGTGCGGAGTAAATTCCTTTGCTCCGCACCATAGGGTTGTGCAGTGCGGAGCAAGTCTCCATTGCTTTGTGCAGTGCGGAGCAGATTCTCTTGCTCCGCACCATAGGGTTGTGCAGTGCGGAGTAAATTCCTTTGCTCCGCACCATAGGGTTGTGCAGTGCGGAGCAAGTCTCCATTGCGTTGTGCAGTGCGGAGCTCCGAACGGAGCGGTGCCACGTGGTCGTGTACGATGCGGAGTCGATCCGGAGGTTCCGCGCCGTAGTCTGGTGGCGTGCGGGGCTCCAAGCGGAACGGTTCTTCCAGGTCAAATGTGGTGCGGAGTCGATCCGGGGATTCCGCGCCGTAGTCTGGTAGCGTGCGGGGCTCCAAGCGGAGCTGTTCTGCATGGTCGAGTGTTCTTCGGAATCGATCCGGGGATTCCGCACCGCAAGACCGTGGCGTGCGGGGCTCCGAACGGAGTGGTGCCACGTGGTCGTGTACGATGCGGAGTCGATCTGGAGGTTCCGCGCCGTAGTCTGGTGGCGTGCGGGGCTCCAAGCGGAGCTGTTCTCCCTGGTCACGTGCGGCGCGGAGTCGATCCGGAGGTTCCGCTCCGTAGTCTCGTGCCATGCGGGTCTCCGATGGGAGCCATCCAACATGGTCGTGTGCAGCGCGGAGTCGATCCGGAGGTTCCGCTCCGTAGTCTGGTAGCGTGCGGGGCTCCAAACGGAGCGGTGCCACGTGGTCGTTTACGGTGCGGGGTGGATCCTCCGGAACCCGCCGGAACTTTCCCGGCTCAAAATGCACCGGGGTCGAACTTAGGTCTGTCAATGTCAATGGGTCGCTGGTTTGATCTAACCCCCCGCAAAAACTACTCGGATTGGCAGGGTCAGGCCGTACCGTACGTACCGGCCTTTTTCCCTCTACAATCTCAGGCTCTAACATTTTTCTAGTATCCTCCCACCACCCGGAGTTTTCTCTCGGGTTTTCCCCAACAAACGAGTACAGTAATTCATCTACAGTTACAAACGTACTACTGTGGGTCTTGTCAGTCTGGCCTCCGTCCTGGTACTCGTCACTTTCTGGCATGTCCCCGCTCCGCGGCGAGTCTGATACCAGACCTCCCCGGTCTCGTGAATTCATTGCTTGAAAATCTCGAATTCCTCCTGTATTTCTCTCAGTGTGCCGCCCCACCGCTGCCGCCAGTGTAACAAGAATATTCCCTGCTTGTTATGAAACTCGGCACGAGAAAGAACACACAGGAAAGACAATTCTCAGCATGAAAGTACCGCAGGTTTATTTGGGTCCAACTTTCCTCAACAAACACAAAGATCAAAGATGGCGCTTAGGAAACGTCTCCCGCCGAGACGGGTGTCCCAACCTTCTAGCAGGGCTCGCGCCAACCGGCTCCGTGGAACCGTGTTAGCGCCCTCAGCTCGTCAGCCGGCCTAACCGTGGAATGGTGCTGACGCCCTCTGCTAGCCGATTGGGAACGGCGTTACAATACTAATAATTCCTGAAATATCAGAGCGTGGCATTATGATTAACATGTTTATTTTTTCTAATGAAATAATAATTTGTAATAGGTTGTCTGGAGAGGACATTTTGTTAAACACAGAATATGACAGTATAATGGCCAAACTAAATGTTGAAATGGTAATGCCATGCAATGTCCTGTTAGAAGGAAAGGTACTGTTAATTTTACAAACATAACATAAAATATTTCAATCATGGTTGACATGTTATACTACAATTAACTGCTGTCCTGGAGAGGACAAATTTTTAACGGATTTTCCACAACCCTGAATATGATCTTGATAATATTTACTCAAATCTCTCCCACGATCAAATTGTCATATTTACTCCATCAAATGTGTCCTGTAGATGATACAAACATACTTGTGAGTACATATCTCCAAACTATTCCATTCTCATGAATACTTTGTCCTGGAGAGGACATTACCATATTTTATTTAACGGGAAATCCACTTTATTTTGAAATGTTCATAAAATTAACATTTTTCGACCGAAATACACCAACCCAAGTTTCACAATATTGTTGAACACTATATATCCATGATTGATCACCAAATTCACCACAATAATTCATCATCAACAAATGATTCCACTTAAACTAATTAATGTAAAACTTGAAATGAGACTCCAAAATGGTGTTAAAAGTGCATGTAAATAGAGAAATTCAAAACGAATAACTCGTAGAATTATGTAAAAATAGTTATGTAGCTTGTCCTTCATATTACCCATCATATAAAATCACTCATAACATGAATTTACACTGATAAAGTTATCCAGGATGGGTTATACTGTAATTTACTCAAATGACCACTTATTGTGAAATAGCCCACTTCTTTTATTTTAATTACCGACGAACTAATCCCCCCTCCCCCCCATGGTGGCACGAGAGGGATGTTTTAAAACAGTTAAATAAAGACCGGAAACAGTGACGTTTTTATTCAAAGTACTTCGGTGTCCAGAGAGGGCGCTTTTCTTTTAATTACCGACGGGATACCCCCACAGTGGATACCCCCACAGTGGATACCCCCCTCCAATTCAAAACATTCACAGTCGTCTCCCGTCTCCGCGTCTCCAGAGACACTCTTGCCCAGAAAAATGGCGGCACGAGAGGGATGTTTTTAAAAAGGTAAATAAAGACAGGAAACAGTGACGTTTTTATTCAAAGTACTTTGGTGTCCAGAGAGGGCGCTTTTCTTTTAATTACCGACCGGATACCCCCCTCGAATTCAAAACATTCACAGCCGTCTCCCGTCTCCGCGTCTCCGCGTCTCTGCAGAGACACTTTTGCCCAGAAAAATGGAGTTGGTCTGCAATTTTGTTCCGACTAGGAATGCGCATGCGCGCAGCGCGTACGTGAGTAAAGAAATAACCAACAAACAAGTGCATCAAAATAATAAAATGGCGACGTACAATGGACAGAATGGAAAACGCACTATACATGCTGGTGAAAGTCTGCCGTAGGGCCTATGTCTGTATCTAATTTACTAACGATTCAGCTTGGTTTGATGGGCATTAATTGTTACTGGTAAGTGTAAAAACTGAGATTTCCGTTTTTGTTGAACTTTGACCTCCAATTGACCCCAGAAGGAAGGGTCAGATGAAAATGCCCACACAAAGAAAGTTGTAGCACAGAATGTCATCTATAAACCTGCCAAATACGAAGATCCTGGGTCACGTGGTTTTCGAGACGGAAGCATTTTAAAATATGCATATTTTGGTTTTTTGGGAGGTGTAATTTGATACTTGATGACGTCACGATGACGTCACGCTTGATGCCATCATAATATTAAACACGCTGGTGAAAGTCTGCCATAGGACCTATGCCTGTACTTAGTTTCTTAAAGATTCAGCTTGGTTTGATGGGCATTGTTGCTCAATAAGTGCAAAAATTGAGATTTTCGTTTTCGTTGAACTTTGACCTCAGATTGACACCAGAAGGAAGGGTCAGATGAAAATGCCCACATGAAGAAAATTGTAAGCCATGATCTGATATATAAGCCTGTCAAATACGAAGATCATGGGTCACGTGGTTTTCCAGACGGAAGCATTTTAAAACATGCATATTTTGGTCATTTTGGGTTTGTAATTTGATACCTAATGACGTCACAATGACGTCACACTTGTATGCACATCTTCACATTGGGGTTGATGTTCCTACCAAGTTTTAAGTTGATAGCTTGAACCGCTTTGAAGAAAAGCTCTGGAAGCTTTGAAGAAATCGTACGAGAGTAATAGGTGATCGGGCTGTTGGCCCGATCACCTAATTACTAAATTCATTTCCCCCGTGGCTCATCAAATGCACATCAAGGACACAGCCTTGTCCCCAGTATGAAAAACTTGGGACCTCAAGTGTTGCTTGTTACATGTATAAGGTGGATCTTGTATATTAATAATGTGATTATTGTCACTGCTCCCCTTTTTATAATGACTGCAAAAGTAAATACGGTACCAGTAAATGCTCAACATCATGGGTTTGTGTCCGTGGCGGATCCAGCCGCATTAAAATACAGGGATACAATCGATTTCCTTTGTATTCCTGTAATTTAATAAGGCTTGATCCGCCACTGTGTGTGCCAGACTGGCAGGCGCTAAGTTATAAAGTAGTTGACTGCTATCCAGTGGCATTGTAATTTTTGAGGAAAAAAGTTCCCTGAAATACAACATATTTTACCTCACAGGAAAACGTTGCTTCCAGAGATTCATTTTTGACGTCATGCTTTAATATTGCAACTACACCTCTCTGCTAATATTTGTGCCTTGTGGGTCTAAAAAGGAGAAAAACAGAAATGAAAGCTAAAGAAATGGTTAGATTTTATTTGTAGTACATGTACAAAGCATGTGCTGTATACAAAGTGGAAAGATGATCATGCACGGACACCTGGGACCCCACACACTAAACCTATGAGACAAAATTAAATCTGAAAAATTATGTTTTTCCTTAGTACATGTATATTAATTAAAACTGACTTTTTCCCTCTTAATTATTTAGTTTTTGTCATACATGGTGTGACACTCAGAATATACAACCGGCAAGGATGGTGTACATTAATGTGTCTGGTTCTTTAATGGTGTAGCAGATAAAAACCCTGAAAGATATAAAACACAATCTTCCATAAATTACTATGCTTTGGAAAATACCAACTTAAACATAGGAATTCACTAAGATAATACGCGTATCGAACAAAATATTAATTTTAAAGATAACATTTTATAATGTGCAGCGGAAGACTTATAATGCACAATTTACTTTGACCAATTAGTCTTATTTGTCCCACAAGAATTTACAATGCATGTAAATGCTTAGGCTTGCAAAATCAAGGATTGAACAAATATAATTAAGTAAAAGTGTATTTATAGGACTTGCTGCTGTATAAAATAAACAATAAACCTGTCCTAGTCTCTCTAGTGTCATAGGAAGAACCAGCTATACTGCTATGGTGTATAGGTGACAGCACAATAATTAGTAAACTACTCGTAAATAAGCGAGACCAAATAAACTAATTTCTATAACTAAATGATTAAATAAGTGATACCAAATTAAATGAGAATCAATTTTAGCAATAAGAACTAACAAGGGACTAGTACTGAGTCTAAGCTGTTGGGACCAGAGCCTGGCACCATGGCAACTGTTATAGCTCCAAGACCAATAGGGTAATAAATCTCTGACCACATTCTTGCATGGCCCAGTGCGACCTTCATTAAATATGTGAGAAGTTTGGTTGAAACTGCTACAGTTGTCAATTACTACAGGGCTCTGTAGTATACAGTGCACATACTCAGCAAATAATATAAATGTATACAAAGTAATGCAGGTCAAACCAAATCTAGGTAGATCAGTTAAATTCCAAATAAACAATTATTCAACAAAGGAAATTACTACTGGTATAAGTGCTACTCTTGGTGTCCAGTGGAAATGCTTTTGTTACTAAATTAAAGATATTAATTACTTTGAGGCTAATTAATAGAGTTATAAAGGAACACTAGTAAGATGTTTACATAACTGGATGTAAAAGGTAACATCAAGATTCGCATTGCCAAATACAAATAAACTAAACTAAACAAAACAAACAATTACTTCATCACAAATAAAGAATCTGGTTCAGAGGTGCAGTGGTAATTTAAGTAAAATGCACTGCAGTGAACTCAATAAGTTCTGTGTTACAAAGCTAAAACCAGTAAAACACTTAGGCAAAACAAGACTTGCCTGTGTACCACAACTTGGTGAATACATAATTAGCTCCACACAAGAAAACACAGGGATCAGTCCAGAGTCAGTAATACTCTTATCAACTCATAAATCTTGAGGCCATCAAGTAAGGGAGTGATTATGCAGTGATCACATATCAATTACAGAGGCTAGCCACAGAGCACAGTACACACAAGGTACAATTATATCAATAAACCACCCTGTGAAGCAGTGAGTTATCGATATCACTACCAAACCACAAACAACATACTCAGCATATAGCTGGGGTAGTGCTAGCTCTGGCCAAAGGGCCATTAACATTCCCAAGTGGTGATGTGTCTAACAGGTGGTAGCACTGTAGCACAGGGATGTAGTACAGTGCATCCAAACAATTATTTTAGAACAAATTCTCTATTCCTTGAATTCAATTTAACTTACTACAAACGCAAATGTTCATTATCTCTACAATTATCTACCTGTATAATAAAATGCTAGAAAGAAGTATTCAGGAAACTACGTCAGAATAAAGTGAAATAGAGTAAAATCTAAACTAATAAAGTTAAAGTCATTACTTGCATAAACCAAAGTAAATAAGGTTTATATAACTGCCTCTGATCCGCTGGAAAGTATCTTGGGAGTCATTCATTAAACAAAGTTTCCATAATGAGTGAACAGACAGTACGAAAACGAAGTTAATTGAAATAAGCTAAAACTATTCAAGTAATCTCCTAAAGTGATGCTAAATATAGCCAAAAGTGAATTAAGCTCTCCCTTTGTGTACACAGAAAGTGGAATAACTCGAATACAATGACAGTGAACTTACCCCAGTCTATCAGGAAACAGTCATGCAGAGAGAACTTTTACATAAGGCTTAATCTGGTGAAACTTCATTATTATCTGTAGACTTCAGAAACTCTGGACATACATTTGGTAACACCTTAACAGTGTGGTGTGTGTGGTGGAAAGTGATGCACAAAGACAAATGCTCAACTATACATGGACAAGAGTGAGCACTATGGTTGTGTGGGGGCGCTATACAAGATATACATGGTTGACCTGTCACATACTCCCCTGCTTAATGGTTGGCGTCTCGACAACCCATACAATGTTAGATAAAATAACTAGTTAATACAAAAACAATACAATAGAACGAAATCATCTTGGCTGGATCCCAGCAAGCATCTGTGCTAGCAGTAACTGGGTCCTTGACATCTCTGCTAGGACTTGTGGGTCGATCGCTGGGGCCACTAGTGTTGTCTGGACTGGCACTTCAGACTGGACTGCCGTTTTAGGCTCGTGGTGGGGGTTGGAGTGGCATCCAGCTGTGGGCCTGTTGGAGCGTCTTAGTGGGGCTGACTCGTGAGGTTCCGCGGGTGGACTGTGAGGTTCCGCGGGTGGACTGTGAGGTTCCGCGGGTGGACTGTGAGGTTCCGCGGGTGGACTGTGAGGTTCCGCGGGTAGACTGTGAGGTTCCGCGGGTGGACTGTGGGGTTCCGCGGGTGGACTGTGGGGTTCCGCGGGTGGACTGTGGGGTTCCGCGGGTGGACTGTGGGGTTCCGCAGGTGGACTGTGTGTTTCTACGGGTTGGCCGTGAATTTGGGTGTCTGGATCTGTAGTAATGGGCTGGTGCTCCCCTGCTTTTTCCGTAGCAGCTACTTCTACCATGGGGGTCGTGTTGCCTTGACACTCGTCTGTGTATATGAGAATGTCATCCTCGGGCTCTTCTGATTTTGTCGGGTTATTGGCGATTGGATACGACGGCTGATTGGCTTGTGGGACGTCATTGGTCGTATCGTGCACGGCCCAAGCGGGTGCTTCTAGCAGATCTCTCCTGTTTAATGTTTTCTCTCCATCACCGGTAAGTGGGGCGACCTTGTATACGTGCCCGGTCGGGTTGGGTCTCTCTACCACTTTATAAAGAGTCGAGTTCCAAACATCACTAATCTTGTGACGCCCTCTCATGTCGCGATTCCTGAGGAAGACTGTGGTGCCTACTAGCAGGTCGGTGTCATCTGCTTTCTGGTCATGCCTGGCCTTTCTCATGGCTGCCTCTTTCTCCATTTTCTCCAGTGCCATGCCATATGCTAACCGCATTCTCTCGCGATGCTGCGAGATCCAGTCGTCATGGTTGTCTGATCCACTACCGTCACTTTGTACGCCCAAAAGATGGTCTATTGGGAGTCGGGGTTCTCGTCCAAAGAAGAGATAGTGTGGCGAGAAACCTGTTGATGAGTGTGGCGTGGTGTTGTAGGCATACAGAAGCTCTGGCAGGAATTCCGGCCATCGTCTTTTCTGTGCCGGTGGAAGGGTTTTCAATCGGTCATGGAGAGTACGATTGAATCTCTCGCACTGCCCGTTGCCCTCTGGATGGTATGGCGTTGTTCTGGATTTCGAAATTCCATACAATTCACAAAGTGCTTGAATAATCTTCGACTCAAAATTCCGCCCTTGGTCGCTGTGCAGGCGATGGGGAACACCATAACGAACAAACCATTCTCGGACAAGGACACGCGCAACAGTCTTCGCCTTCTGATCCCTGCATGGCACCGCCTGTGTGAATTTTGTGAACACATCTGTGAGCACAAGCACATCTTCAACGTTGTTGGTGCCTGGCTCAAGGACGGTGAAGTCCATGGCGAGGACTTCCAATGGCTTCTTCGCAATAAGGGACCCCATAGTAGGATGTAGCTTTTTACCAGCTTTCGCCAAAGTGCACCGCTGACAATTCTTGCAGTGTGTCTCTATATCCGCAGACATCCCAGCCCAGAAACACCTAGCCTGTGCAAGCTTGGTCGTCCTCTCTACACCCTGGTGTCCAGCTTCATCATGGAGCGCATGAATCACCTTTTGCCGTAAGGCACTAGGAAGGAGAAGCTGTTTAACTGGTAACCCATTCTCAAGCTTCTCTTTGTAGAGTATGCCATTCTCTTCTCTTAAACGGTCCCAATGACGAAGGAGTTTACGAGTAGTGCGCGACTCCTGTGCTAGGTCATGTAAAGATGGCTTCTTCTTTTTCTCCCAGTAGTGCCACAGTCGACCAATGTCACTGTCAGTCTTTTGCATTGTTGACATGTCTTCGTTAGGGATAGAGGGGATTGTGGAAGTTGTCATGGGTGGGGCTACTTGGGTGTAGCTGCGAACTTCGTTCAACCCAGCTTCAGAGATGCTATTTCGGACGGCTGCTTTCAGGTTGGACGGGAGGGGAGTTGTGCTGGGTTTAATGCATTCTGTTGGGTCTGCAGTGGTCTCCTCGAACCGAACAGTGGCTGGCTCATTTCCATGTTCAACCTTTCTGCTCAAGGCGTCGGCATTTTGGTTACTTCGTCCAGATCGATATTTGATCGTGAATCTGAACTGTGCAAGTTCAGCAGCCCAACGTGTTTCTGTAGCTCCTAGTCTGGAACTGGACTGGAGGTAACTAAGAGGGTTGTTGTCTGTGTAGACAACAAAGTCAGCTCCCAGCAGAAGGTCGCGGAATTTGACAGTGATGGCCCATCGTAATGCCAGTAGCTCCAATTTCATGCTACTGTAATTGTTCATGTTCTTCTCGCTTCCGCGCAAACCTCTGCTTGCATACCCAAGAACAACGCGGCCTCCTTCCTGTTGTTGGGATAATACCGCACCTAGGCCATGGTGACTGGCATCAACTTCTAAGATAAATGGCCGTGTGAAGTCCGGGTAACCTAGCAGTGGCGACGTTGTCAAGAGTTGCTTTAGCTGCTTGAAGGCTGTCTCGCATTTTTCATCCCACACATCGGCTATTACCACAGACGTAGATGCCTTTCTCTTGGCCTTCTTTCCAGTGCCACCTAGCAGGGCATGGAGTGGCGCTGCTACCTTGGCAAATCCAGGAATAAACCGGCGGTAGTAACCTGCCAAACCCAGGAAACTTCGGAGTTCTCTCTCTGTCGATGGCCGCTTCCACTCGGTGATGGCACTCACTTTATTCGGGTCTGGGGATATACCGTCTGCCGAGATTTCATGTCCCAGGTACCGAAGCTTTGCTGAAAACCAGTGACATTTCTGTGGTTTCACCTTCAACCCAAACTCTTGGAGTCGCTGCAAGACCATCTGTAGCCGTTCTACGGTCTCTTCAAAGGTTTTGCCGAATACTAGGATGTCATCCAGGTAGACAATAAGTGACTGGAAATTCTTGTCACCGAATGCCTTGTCCATAACCCGCATGAAGGTGGCAGGGGCATTGCACAATCCAAATGGCATGCGTGTGAATTCATACAAGCCACCTGTACCAACCCGGAATGCAGTCTTCTCAATGTCCCTCTGTTCGACTGGAATTTGATAGAAGCCATGGGCGAGATCCAAGCTGCAGAAATATTGCGCTCCATTAAGGGCATCAAGTGCTTCGTCTATTCTGGGGAGTGGGTACGCATCTTTGTGCGTCTTGGCATTGAGTGCCCTGTAGTCGACACACATTCTCAGCTTTCCGTCAGATTTTCGCACAAGGACTACAGGCGAGGCATATGGGCTTGAGGACTCTCGTATGATCCCACGGTTGAGGGATGCCTCGATATGGTCTCTCACTTCAGGCCATAAGTGGGGAGGGATGCGTCGGTGGGGAACCTTGACTGGTATATCATCATGGGTGATGATCCGGTGCTCTATTTTGTTGCAGTAACCCATGTCATCATCATCCATACTGAAGACCTCTCTATATCTACTGATTAACTCTCTGAGCTCTTGGCGCTGTCTATCATCTATGTCATCGCCAATGCTTATTCTTGACAACAGTTCCGACAATGTGTCATCAATTGCTTGTTCATCCTGCACGTGCACTTCGGACTTGGATGCATAGATGGGGGGAGGGCCATATTCGAGGGAGGCTTTGGAAATCTTGGCAACTGGGGTACGAGGTTGCAGGTATACATCGTCTGCATTAAAGTTAGCAACTTGGACAGGAATCGTGCCACTTTTATCGACACTGACTAGAGCTGGGGCGACCATCAAACCTTTCGGAAGATGCGAAGAGTGGACATCCACTTGTTCTACTATAGCCTGATGTGCTACTGTGCCAGATATTGGCTTCACAGAACACGCAATGACGAGTAAGGAGTTTCCGGGTACTAAAATTGGCTTCTGGCCAATAACACGGACGTTTCCCGGTACATCAGGCTTCAAAGCTGCACTTCGCACCTCCTCATACAGAGCTAGGACATGCGCCCACTCTGCTCCTTCAGAACTAACTTGTAGGCTTTTAAGGAATTCTGGTCCTATGACTGCCTGGAGGGTATGCCTCATGTCTCGGAAAATGTTCGAGCCGATTACCCCAGGTACTCGCCGTTTGCGTTCAGCCATTGGTGTGTTCACAGGATCCTTCACTATCAGGAAACCTGCCCGGTCAAATGTGTGGCCCAATGCTTGAAGGGGCAGCTCAACATATCCTATGTAAGGGATTTCAGCACCATGGGCACCAGAGATGTGGATCAGGGGACGTACGTCGACTAACTCTTCTTTGGAGAAGTTCTCCTTAAAGCAAGATTCGGTCAGCGTGGAAACCTGGGCTCCAGTGTCAAGCAGACATGCCACCTCCGTGCCTCCAATCCTTACATTCGCCACAGGACAGTTGCCAACTGCTCTCTCAATGATAGAGCCACTGTGCGTGTTCTTGAAATCCTTATGGCCTGCCGTTTGGCTCGCAATGACAGGCCTTACTGGTTTAACGAATGGGTTGGTGACTGCTGGGGGGTGTATTGGGGGTTCCGGTTGCCCTGACCCGATCCTCTTACAAATCTGCTTGCCGATGGGGGGTGGGGGCAGCCTCGCTGCATATGTTCAGTAGACTGGCAATTGTAACATCTACGGGGACCTGGCTGATTCCAACGGGGTCTCTCACTGATTGCTTTTATTAGGGCGTCTATTTGGTTCTGCTGTTTCTGCAGCTGCTGATTTTGCTTATCAAGCAGGCTCATCAGGTCACTGTTGACCTTTGGTGCAGCCTCTACCTGTTGCAGCGTGGCCTCTTTGATTCGACTGCTGTTGTTGCACCCGAGCCACTCTATGGCACGGTCTCGAACTTCAAAGTAGCTGAGGCCAGGGGACTCTATGTTGAGGCGGCGTAGCTCTCTACGTAGACCTTCGTCGCGAACAGCTTCAGCAAGTCGGCCTTTTAACGTTGCCTCCTTCGTCGTCTTACAGGATTCATCAAGCCTGGCCATTTTGTTAAACAGCTCCACTAGCTCCAGGGAACAAGTGAGCAGGTCTTCTCTTGGCCCCTGACGGAAGGAAAAGAACTTCTGCTGTAGCTGAGGAAGTGTGTCTCCCTCTCCAAAGACTTTTAGTAGGATTCGGAAGATTTCATCAGGGTCATCGGTCAGTCCTCTACCCAAGATCTCTTGACGGGCTTTGCCAGCGAGGTTTTCCAATATAAACCTTGCACTTTCATGTTTGTTCAGCTGTCTCGCGGCAAGCTGGCAGCGGACGTCACTCACCCACTCCTGGACTGGTGGGTCACTTGGCTTTTCCGGGATGTCCCTAAATCGCTCGAGCCTCCTTCCAGCTGCCACGTACACATGCTTTGGCGTTGCTGGCGTTGAACTGCCTACAGCATTCTTTGACTGCTCCTCCTGCAGTGCAGCTTTCACGGCAGCCAACTCCTCCTGAAGTTGCTGCAGCTCTTCCGCCATGACGTGCTAGTGGTGTCCTTGAACCGTGGTAGTGTGATGACAGGAACCTGAACGAACAGTGGTCATCCCTCTTCTCTCTAGACTGGGGGCTGCTGGAGTTGCACCATCCTGCCTACGACGCCAATTGTGACACTCAGAATATACAACCGGCAAGGATGGTGTACATTAATGTGTCTGGTTCTTTAATGGTGTAGCAGATAAAAACCCTGAAAGATATAAAACACAATCTTCCATAAATTACTATGCTTTGGAAAATACCAACTTAAACATAGGAATTCACTAAGATAATACGCGTATCGAACAAAATATTAATTTTAAAGATAACATTTTATAATGTGCAGCGGAAGACTTATAATGCACAATTTACTTTGACCAATTAGTCTTATTTGTCCCACAAGAATTTACAATGCATGTAAATGCTTAGGCTTGCAAAATCAAGGATTGAACAAATATAATTAAGTAAAAGTGTATTTATAGGACTTGCTGCTGTATAAAATAAACAATAAACCTGTCCTAGTCTCTCTAGTGTCATAGGAAGAACCAGCTATACTGCTATGGTGTATAGGTGACAGCACAATAATTAGTAAACTACTCGTAAATAAGCGAGACCAAATAAACTAATTTCTATAACTAAATGATTAAATAAGTGATACCAAATTAAATGAGAATCAATTTTAGCAATAAGAACTAACAAGGGACTAGTACTGAGTCTAAGCTGTTGGGACCAGAGCCTGGCACCATGGCAACTGTTATAGCTCCAAGACCAATAGGGTAATAAATCTCTGACCACATTCTTGCATGGCCCAGTGCGACCTTCATTAAATATGTGAGAAGTTTGGTTGAAACTGCTACAGTTGTCAATTACTACAGGGCTCTGTAGTATACAGTGCACATACTCAGCAAATAATATAAATGTATACAAAGTAATGCAGGTCAAACCAAATCTAGGTAGATCAGTTAAATTCCAAATAAACAATTATTCAACAAAGGAAATTACTACTGGTATAAGTGCTACTCTTGGTGTCCAGTGGAAATGCTTTTGTTACTAAATTAAAGATATTAATTACTTTGAGGCTAATTAATAGAGTTATAAAGGAACACTAGTAAGATGTTTACATAACTGGATGTAAAAGGTAACATCAAGATTCGCATTGCCAAATACAAATAAACTAAACTAAACAAAACAAACAATTACTTCATCACAAATAAAGAATCTGGTTCAGAGGTGCAGTGGTAATTTAAGTAAAATGCACTGCAGTGAACTCAATAAGTTCTGTGTTACAAAGCTAAAACCAGTAAAACACTTAGGCAAAACAAGACTTGCCTGTGTACCACAACTTGGTGAATACATAATTAGCTCCACACAAGAAAACACAGGGATCAGTCCAGAGTCAGTAATACTCTTATCAACTCATAAATCTTGAGGCCATCAAGTAAGGGAGTGATTATGCAGTGATCACATATCAATTACAGAGGCTAGCCACAGAGCACAGTACACACAAGGTACAATTATATCAATAAACCACCCTGTGAAGCAGTGAGTTATCGATATCACTACCAAACCACAAACAACATACTCAGCATATAGCTGGGGTAGTGCTAGCTCTGGCCAAAGGGCCATTAACATTCCCAAGTGGTGATGTGTCTAACAGGTGGTAGCACTGTAGCACAGGGATGTAGTACAGTGCATCCAAACAATTATTTTAGAACAAATTCTCTATTCCTTGAATTCAATTTAACTTACTACAAACGCAAATGTTCATTATCTCTACAATTATCTACCTGTATAATAAAATGCTAGAAAGAAGTATTCAGGAAACTACGTCAGAATAAAGTGAAATAGAGTAAAATCTAAACTAATAAAGTTAAAGTCATTACTTGCATAAACCAAAGTAAATAAGGTTTATATAACTGCCTCTGATCCGCTGGAAAGTATCTTGGGAGTCATTCATTAAACAAAGTTTCCATAATGAGTGAACAGACAGTACGAAAACGAAGTTAATTGAAATAAGCTAAAACTATTCAAGTAATCTCCTAAAGTGATGCTAAATATAGCCAAAAGTGAATTAAGCTCTCCCTTTGTGTACACAGAAAGTGGAATAACTCGAATACAATGACAGTGAACTTACCCCAGTCTATCAGGAAACAGTCATGCAGAGAGAACTTTTACATAAGGCTTAATCTGGTGAAACTTCATTATTATCTGTAGACTTCAGAAACTCTGGACATACATTTGGTAACACCTTAACAGTGTGGTGTGTGTGGTGGAAAGTGATGCACAAAGACAAATGCTCAACTATACATGGACAAGAGTGAGCACTATGGTTGTGTGGGGGCGCTATACAAGATATACATGGTTGACCTGTCACAATGGACACAATATCTCAAAACATTGAAATCAAAATGTGTCATTAACCACTATACGCATGTCCTTGAGGGAAATAACAATAGGTGAGGAAATGTCCCTGATTATCTTTCACCTTCGTGGCACCCCTCTGAGAATTAATAAATAATAGCTGTTTCATATAGATTTTCGGACACGCTGCATCCAAATATATATGCTTGTTGGGGGTCGTGAATTTCTGCAGTTAATTAGAAAAATGAAATTTAAAAGATTAAAATGCAAGACATGTATTTTCCCATAATGCATTGTGATGCCAGAGAAATAAAATGACGTATTTCTTTTTCAACCAATGAAAGCACGCAGCTTGCACACATGATCTGTCGGGGAAGTCAACATCATGACATATGGCAGCCTCGTGGCTGTTGGATTTCAAGCGTGTTTTAAGCAAAGTTTGTCACTTTTGGGACTGTCTCGTACATGCATGGGTACATGTAGCTAAGATGTCGTAAATTCAGTTAGGACATATGATGTGTCTCAGACTTAAGACGGTTATATTGCAATCCACCCCGGATACCCAGTCATAAACATAAAGATACAATTAATCAATTTAGATAAGAAAACAAGTTTTCTTTTTTAAAGACATTACATGATTGGAAAAGAATCATCATCATCAAACGTCGTAGGCTACTGCCCGTTGACGCAACAACCGTCCACTTCTCCTGGGTTGTGTGGTTGGTGCAGGTGTGATTTTGTGTCGCTGTAGGGTCGCCGCAGTTAGTTCAGCCACACTGAGGCCACTCCACCTGGTGAGGCCGTCAATCCAGCGGAGTTTGGGTCTTCCAACCCCGCGACGGTGTCCAAGTGGGGTTCCGTCAAGCACTGCTGCTGCAAGGCCACCCTGCCGTACTGCATGACCAAGCCAAGCGACTTTTTGTTCCATGATTGTGTTGGCCGAGAGACACCACCTGTTGCCGATCAGTGCTTTGAGGCTTTCATTTGTGACAAAGTCTGACCAGCGGATTCCGAGTAGCTGGCGCCAGATGTATCTACCAAAGCTGTCTATGCGCTGGATGTCTGCAGCTTTAAGTGTGAGCGTGTTAGCACAGTATAAGACACGGGACATGATCAATGCCTCTGTGAGCTTCATTTTTGTCTCCACAGAGACACGTGAGGATTGGAGGTATTTGCATTTCCTCAAGGTGGATTTTCCCATGCCTATGCGCATTCGCACTTCCAGGCTATCGTTGAGGTCGTCACTGATGGTAACACCCAGGTACTTGAAGGTGTTAACGCGGGGGATAGGAGCATCTCCATAGAAGATGTTGTCATTGCCTCCATCCATGCTCGCTATAACCATATGTTCTGTCTTCCCTGGGTGTATGGTGAGCCCATACTCATTGGAGATGTCGCCCAGTATCTGCAGTGACTCTTCAGCATCTGCAAGACTCAGTGAGAATATGGCTAGATCGTCTGCATATCTCAGTTCCTTTATTTCGATGCCATTGACGTCAGGTGCACAGATGTGAGTGGTGCGCTGGTACCATTCCCGCATGAGTGACTCTGTGTACAAACTAAACAGCGTAGGGGAGAGGGGACATCCCTGCCTTATACACCCGCTGGTGTTGTAAAGTCATCGGTCAGTCCACCTTTCCAGTGGATGCGTCCTCCGGCGTTGGTGTACAGGTCTTCGATGAGGCGCAACACATCCTCTTCAACATTGAAAAAGCGTAGTTTTCCAAAGAGAAGCTCGTGGTTGACACTGTCGAAGGCCTTCTTGTAATCGACAAAGACCACGTGAAGCTCTTTTTTCACCGCTCGATAAGACTCTGCCACTCCCTTCAGGGTGAAGATAGCGTCGGTGGTGCCCTTACCGCGAGCAAACCCGCACTGAGTTGGGTTAACAACCTGCTCGGCGACTACTGCAAGCCGATGTTGCATGATGCCAAGGACTATCTTACTTGCATGGCTAATCATCGCGAGTGTCCTGTAGTTGCTGCAGTCACCTCGGTCATTCTTCTTGTGAAGGGGGATATACACTGAAGTTGTCATAGATGGTGGCCATGCACTTGCCTTCAGACCATATCAGACAGACTGCCTTATATAGGGCCTGGAATATCTGCTCATCCTCTGCCGCAGTCTTGATGGATGTTATCTGGTCCTGCGGCCTTGTTGTTACCCAGTGCGTAGATAGCTCGTCTGACTTCATCAGCTGTGGGAATGGATGTCGCTGCGTGTGAGCTGTTGGTTGTGACTGGACGTGCTAGGTTTGAGTCAAAGAGGGATTCAGTATATTGGTGCCATCTGCGTAGCTCTTCCTCTACTGTCTGCAGCGCAACTCCATTGCTGTCCTTGATATTAGGAGCTGGTGGTTTAGCTTTCACAAGAAGCAGTTCAGCTGTTCTGGAAAAGAACTAAGAATATTGATAAACTGCCTTGTAGAAATTTCAGCCACATGGATGCAGTAATACTTCAGAAAACCTTAAAAATCTGTGCATGGTTTTTGTGTATGAATGAATGGTAAAAAAATTGTCTGCAGAAAACTTTAGGAGAGAAGAAAAAAAAAATGGCAATTTCTACCACAAAGGTACCATATTTTACACTGAAAAAAAATAATGTGATGTTTGTTACCATTGCTATCAACACTTTTAGTCTGGTTTTTCTTGTCGACTCGTGAAGTGAAATTCTGGGACTTTAAGTACTTTACATTTTAATAAAATCCAAAACTTATAATACTCATATTTCCTCATTACCCGTACATTATTACTCATATTTCCCTATTATCCAACAGCTAAGCGTGTCGTGGTTGAGGTGGAGAATGTAGAGGAGCTCCCAAAGTGGGACATCATCGTGTATCCGTACATCCAGGTGGTGTCAGTTGATGCCCCCAGCGGAGCCTCAATCTATCAGCTCAAGGCTTCCGATCCCGAAGGCACTCCGGTCAACTTCTTTCTCAACTCGGGTACGTTTCAGTAGTGTGCCACCTACATGTAGTTACAGTATACCGGTAGACCAATCCATTTCCTGAAGTGCTCGTGCATAAACTGCATGTTTTTGTGGATTCCACACTGTATTCAGTTTCACCACTTGCACCGAACCCCCAAATTGTCAAAACAGCGAGGCTTTCCTTGCATGAACAACCATGTCGGCTGCTGTGACATTGACTTTTGTCAATTGTAAAACTATATGAATTATGATGTATGCCCGGAAAGCCTCGTTTTAAATGCGACTGTGCAAGTGGTGAATAGTATTGTCGTTTCTGCAAACATACGCGCACGTTTTGTTTGGAATCAAAATGTGCGCTGCTGTTGATAGACATAATAACATGCGAATCTTTTTGATGTGATGATACAATGTCCACACTAGAATTAAAGATATACAGTCCGTGGTTCTCCAAATGAGTTTTTAAAGCATTTACAGTGAAACCTGCTATTAAGGCCACCTTGATAAACAGGCCTCCTGCATATAGTGGCCATCCACCTTTGGTCCCAAATGCCATGTGTATAATGCTTAAGAAACCTCTATAAAGAGGCCATCTCTTTATAGTAGGCAGTTTTTTACGGTCCCGAGGCTGGCCACTATATTTAACGATTTAACTTTATTTTAACGACAAAACATCTTACATCATATTTTAGACACCGGCAACCCTGTGAAAAACACGTTTTTACACGGCTGTTTTTGCGCCTTGCCTAGACTTGCCCAGATCTGACTTCCCGTGTTTGGTCTGTGGTGCGGTACATTCAGCTCGCCCTCTGGACTGGTGGCCTGTCTCTTTTCCTCTGTCTCGGAAGACTTTCTGAGACAGAGGAAACGGAAGAAAACAATTTTTTTTTAGATGAGGAACCTTGTGTGACAAGAATGGGAAGCGATAATAGTGTATTAATGACTCGGACTTTGGACGCGAGTTGACTCTAGTCCTGATTTTCACTGACTCGACTTGAGACTCAAACCTCAAATGACTTGACTTGGACTCGAGTCACTGACACAAATGACTTGACTTGACTCGGACTTGAACATTTTCTGACTTGGGTCTACCAAAAATGAAATTGAGGACCAAATTGTATTTTATTAGCACTACCGAAACCTAAGGCTAAGGTTTGGTGAAACATGGATGCAAGTTTTTGGGTTTAGACTCATTTTGTAATTAGCTTGAATAAATTTACTGTCATGGTACTTGACTTGACCCGACTTGACCAACATGCCTGACTTGACTTGACTTGACTTGGGACTCGAGCAGAGGGAGACTTGTTACAACCCTGGATCATTACTAACCTGTTAACCTGTTACTAATGCTGTTACTCGGGTTATCTCGGGATTAACAAAAAATTTTACCCCGAGATTACCCGGGTAATTCAGAGCGTTCAGACTACAGTTCTCGGGGTTAGCAATTCTCCGGGTTTACTGCCTCAAAATCCTACTTAACCCGGGTTATTTCTAACCCTGCTCACGAGGTGGGTTAACCCACGAATCTCGAGGTTAACGGCGGCCTTGAGATGATTCTTCGGGTTACTTTTATAGTCTGAAAGCTTACGGTTTTCTACTACCCGGGTACGGCCACTGGCAGCGTCATCACCGCAGCCTGCCTTGTGCAGGGTTAGTTTTGTAGTGTGAAACCGATTCTCCGGGTTAATTTCTACCCGGGTACAGACAACTACCCGGGTAATTAATTACCCGGGTAATTCAAGAGTAGTGTGAAACCTGCACTGGTTATATTTTCTAGCTGGGTCATTCCAAGATGGATTGGAAAAAAAGTGGGTAGGGTAGGCGTTTTCTGGAGGTCATATCTCAGCAACGAGTTGGAGTTGGCCTCTAAAATGTTGTACATGTTCATGACATAGGTTCAGGTATTTTTAGAAAAATTTCGTCATGACAACTTTTCTGAAATTTAGGTGATTTGATGCGGAATGACCCAGCTAAGAGTGGAAGGTTGTATTGACAGTGCTTGACTGTATATCTTTCCTGGCATATGTGAACTCAAGATTCTCTTGTGAACTTGTGAATTTTTGAATCTGGCATTATTTGTTTATGTGGATTACACAACTCAACACTGTTCTTTCCAATGTTCTAGGTGGCAATGGCATGTTTACAGTCGATGAAGAGACCGGTTGGATCAAGACAAAACTATCGTCCGGCCAGACGTACGAACAGGACAAGGAGTACATACTGAGTGTGTATGCTGAGGATAGGAACAGGAGCCGAGTTAACGGCGAGGTTACCATCTTCGGTGGAAGTCACCCTCCGCAGTTTACCAAGCCTAGATACCAGGCTAAGGTTGTTGAAGAGAGGGATGCAAATCAGAGGTGTGTTTTAATTTGTTGAAAATGCTTGCTGGAGATTTAAGGGCCGTGAAATTTCAGTAAAAATTTTCTACATGGGTCTTTCTATAAATTAGAGGTCCAAAAGTGTGACATTTAGTGTCCCCCGTTACACCTGATATGTGTTATTTTTCGTACAAAAATTATTAAAATGGCTTTTAAACCATTTTGTATGAATTTTACTTTATGTACCCACTCTTTGAGATGGAAAGTATTTAAAGAATGTGTCCTGAATTTACAAAAACAAGATGTAAAATGTAACGGGGGACACCAACACTGGACCCCTAATTTATAGAAAGACCCAAATTTCAAAAGTCTTTTGGAGAGATTGACCAGATCACATTTTGGAGCCTCCATTTTTTCCCCCATGGATGTCAAGGTTTTAATACCATATTGTGTCATAATTTTCTCAGTACCATTCTGAAATTTTGTGTTCCCAATCCGTACTATTCTACATCTATGTAGCTGAAATTCCTGCAGGCTAGTTTAACAGCATTCTTCTTTAGATATGTTATGATCTTTTTCCAGAAATTTTGCAAGTGATATATTTTAGTTCTTTATAAGGACTTTCAAAATTTGGCATGGTGGGTGAACCTTTTTGCCTCCTTTCCCACAACACAGTGTGATTGACGTCAGCGCCTTTTCCTTCAACAACAATGCGGGTATCACATACTCCATTCTGAACAATAATAACGTGAATCCGCGCGTTCCCCAGCACAGCATCGGTGCGAACACTGGCATTATCACGCTGACGCAGCGCGTGGACCGTGAGGTACTGGATTCATACTTCCTGAATGTTCAAGCTACTGAGGTGGGCGTCGAAAACCCCATGTCAACCGTAGTCAGGGTATGTAGTCCCATGGAAATGCCATTATGCCTTGTAGCTCAGATGTAGAACATCTTGTCTGTTTCGATGGTCCCCGGTTCAAATCCTGATGAGGACCACATGATTTGTTTTCTCTTCGTATATTTGGTCGTTTCTCTTTTGTTCATTGTATGTTAGATAATTTATATTGTTTTAACTATCAGGGGTGTAATATCTCGGATTTTTAGCAGATTTCTGCTTTTTTGCCCTACCAACGAGCCATATTTTTTTTTTGCTGTGATGCCAGAGGGGCACATCATCTATTGATTGCTTTCCGGTGACGTCACACCTTCCATCCACCATTTTGGGTCATTTTTCATGACCCACGTGGCTCAAGTGATTACCGGCCAAAAAAGCAAGAAAAGTGCATTGGTTGCACTTACCTCTGTTGCTTAACCTTGCTTTATGTTGTTGCGCCATGGCTGTTGTATCGATAAAGATAAAATGTATTTCTTCAGGCTAAAATCGTGATCAAGTAAAAACACTTTCGTTTTTATAAGCTGACTAATTTGAACGTATCACAACGCCCGCGTGTGGCATTTTCGAATGAAAATACGCTGGTGAGTATTTTTGTACGCGTGTTCATGTGTGTCTATTGGCGTGCGTGTGTACAGGCGTGATCGTTGACCACCAAACATTCCCGGATGTTCTACGTCACGGAAAGCAATCAATAGACTCAATTTTAATGAAAATTGTCATGCAAGAAAAGCAACTGTCTAACATAATGAGTTACCATTACAAGGGTAATTGAAAGATTTTTTTTTGAACTACAGTAAAGATGGAGATACGTAGTCTACAAGTTAATTTATTATAAAGATGATGTGCAGTCTGTGAAGTTTGACAATCCCCACACTTATTTTCAATTTCAAATTTGTTCTCCTAGATCGAAGTTGAAGTTACTGATATCAATGACTGTGATCCAGAATTTGATCGATACACCTTTACCTTCAAGGGCATTCCAGAGACGATTGACACAAACACTCTAATTGGAACAGGTAGAATATGTCTTTATTTATATCATTTTCCCTCTACTACAGACCGTATCAAATACCCGCCATTTCGTGCGGCAGTTTCTTTGTTCCTTGAGGACATGTATGAAGTGACTTCTCAGTCTTGGCCTAGGATTTGAGTGTCGAAACAATCAAAAATATTTGGCCCAGTTATTTTGGAAAGAGCCTCTTGTAAAATTAAACAGTTAAATGTACTACTTCTGCAAAATGTCTACGCCAAGTTTGTAACTATTTAAGAAAATGAGTTTACTGTTATTTCTAAAAGTGGCCTGATTTAGTTAGTGTTTAACCCTAACACTCCTCAATCCTCCAAAATCAATATGATTTTACATACAACCTAATAGGTTAATGGGTTAATGGGTTGGGCGGGCTTAACGGGTTTATGGAACATCATTTCGCAGCCCGTTGGCTAAATTGTATTAAGCTTAGAAACGTCTTCCATCTAAACATTAAGATACGTAGGTGGGTGGCGCCATGGCAGCCGACGGACCAATAGACCTTTTGTTACTTAAACCGTTCAACAATGGAAGCACAATATGTGCAACCATGCTTGCCTCAACGAACATAGAAACTGCCCCACGAAATGGCGGCTATTCGATACGGTCTATAGCTTTACATCCCTTCCGAAGGATGAAGCATTTAAAATTAAATGCCTAGCTCAAGGGCACAGGTACCACGACCGGGTATTGAACTCTCAACCCTTAGTTTTCTCCCGAGTGTTGCATGTCAGAGACTCAAACCACTCGGCCACGGTACTTTTAGAATTTTCTAGTTATCCGAGCATAATATACAAGTATGTAGATTTTACTTTCCACTACAGTTTTGTTATGCAAAGTTGAGAAATAAATAAATGAAGAGAATTTGGCAGGTTTAAGAATCCCTGTCTGGTTTAAAACCAAGTTACTTGGGCCCTGACAATTTTTTGGGCCAGGAAAAAGCATTAAGGCCAAAACAATTCAATTTGGCAGAGAAAATTCACTTGGGCCAAAACAAAATTTGGCAATGTGACGTTGTTTATTACTGAGCAGCAAAATAAAAGCAAAGTCTTTCTCTGTCTTGATTTTAATTTTCAGCACACAGAAGCTTTGTGCAGTCATGCATAATGAAGCTTTTTTATGTGAACGTTTTGATGTCGACTTAATTACACAAGAAATTTTCAAAACTTGATTAAACTGAAAATTTGCCTTTCTTCTACTGTTAGTCTCTTTTTGTCTTTCCCTTCTCGCTCCAAATAGTGGGAGCCTCGGACTGTGACATTGATCCCAATAACATCCTCATCTATTCACTGACCGGCGCCGATGCGTCCAACTTCCGCATCACTAACAGCGGGGAGCTGTTCGCCGACAACCGACGCGACTGCGATATCAACGATTGCTTCTACCAATTCAAAGTCAAACTGGAAGGCCAGGAGAAAGGGGCAGATGTCTTTGTGTATCTAACGGACGTGAACGACGAACCGCCAGTCTTTCTGAATGCCGATGGTTACGTGTACTACTTGGACGAGAAGGCGGCTAGCGGGTACAAAATCGGCACGGTGTACGCAAACGACGCGGATAAGAACAGTGCCATCACGTTTGGGATACAAGGAACGACCACCTTCCAGATTGACCCATCCACAGGTCAGTTCAAGTCTGTTTTTCGGTCAATATTTTGATTTAGTGTTCTAATAATTCTTTGCCAGGTCATAAGTTAAAGGGGAATGCATAGTTCCGATTTTGCCGAGTTAACCCCGCCCCCTTGGATATTGTTGCTATGGCTATCAGCAAAATGGCGACACACAACGCACAAAGCAATGGGACTTTCAACGGAAAGCACAGATTCATTGGAGAAAACTCAAAGGTATTCATGTTTCAGGGTCGACAGTTATCTTAGAACACACCGAGTAAAGGGCCAGTAATACAGGGATGTCATATCATGAAATACGTGCTTTCGTACCTTTGAACAACGAAACGACCGGCCTTGAAACAAAAAATTCACCCGGAACATCGCATACAACACTGTACAAATTGTACGGGGCAGAACATCGCGTGATGTTGTTGCAAACAATGCACTTTGACCTATGTGGGTGATCTCTGCTAGCTCTGTTGTGATTGGTCGGCGGGTTCGGTTGATTGACAGGTCGGAACTATGCATTACATCCAAGAAACACATAATCTCGCACATAATTTGTATACAAAGATTAAAGGCCCATTGTATCATTTGCAATGACCCAATTTTGTTTTTCATAAGTTGACAAGAAAAACCTTACTCAAAGTGTTTATGGCAATGGTAACAAACACCACATGAATTTATTTCCGTCCAAAATGGTATTTCATGTTGGAAATTGACAACCTTTTCAAGGTTTTCTGAAGCATTGATGCATTTATGTAGCTACAATTTCTTCAGGCTAGTTTACCAACATTCTTCCTTAGATATGTTACACTCTTATTCCACAAATTTGTACAAAGTTTTATCTTTCTAATGATACATAGGGCCTTTAAGGCCTTTTTACACAAAGTACGTCCGATCTGTGTCGAAATCTACCTGGTTCCAACCTGTGTTGACTTTTCCAAATTTCAACACGGTTCAATTCGGCTACATTTTAACACTATTCAACGCAGCACCAGCACTTGTGCTACACGTGTTATGTTTCGAAGAATGTTTCACACTGCACACACACAGCTGGTCATAGTGATCAGGCACCATACCAAACAGTGTGTTTGTATATATATTTTTTAATGTTCCTTTTTTGCAGGCGTCATAACTCGTGTTGGGAGTGGCAATTTACCCGAAGCCAGCTATCTATTCAACGTCACAGCAACGGACAACGGTAACAAGCACACTGCGTATGCCGAGGTTACCGTACAAGTCAACGACATCAATGATAACGTCCCCATGTTTCCAAACTGCCAAATGTATAAACCAAATATTTCAGAGGCTGCAGTGTCTGGCACCTTCCTCATTAAGGTGTGAATTTTGTTCCACGGTGAAACTGGTCTATAGTGGCCACCCTTGGGACTGGGAAAACTGGCCATTATAAACAGGTGGCCACTTTACAAAAAATTGCATTTGCATTGTACAAATGGCATTTGTTAACGGGTGGCCTTTTTATTCAGTGATTCAGAGGCCACTATAGACAGGTTTGACTGTATATCCCTTTTCTGGTCTGATCGCTGGCAGTGTGACGTCATCTTCCACCTAGGTCATGCACACTTCCTTGACCCTGGTTCATGCGCACTTCCCCAACAACCAGTTTGATCACACACAAAACACGGAGCACGCGAAAAGGTCGATTTTCAACTCTTAATAATAATAAGACTTGTAATGCGCACATATCCACCCTGCCGGGTGTTCAAGGTGCAGCAAAACAAACGGAAAAAAACCCAAGTGAAATTAACTATCAAAAACTAGTGACATAAGGTATGTTTTAAGCAGAGATTTATTTGGATAAACAGTGGCAGGATCTATAAGTTTAAGTGGTAGAGAATTCCAAATACGGGGGGCAAAATTATGGCAAAATTATGTAAAAATAATGGTTGCAGTCATACAAGTGAAAGTCATAAATGCAGCTATTTTCTCTGTAAAATTACAAGAAACGTCATTCACATAGTAGGCCCCTATGCAAAATTCGGACGACATGAATATGTGCTGCACGCAGACACGACGGACTCGCCTCAATTGAGCAAGTTTCCTTTCATTTGACTGGATTTTACGACCCCTAATACACGTCCAAGAGATTTTATTTTATTACGATTTCTCCCTTGCGAACTGCTTCTAAATAGTCTTGAAAATAACATTATTCCGTACATTGTCATTGGCATGGTCCAACAACAACTTAGCACTGTTTGTGTACGTGTGTATGTACGTACCGTCGTTGCGCGTGGCCGCGCGTGAACCAGCTGCTATGGTTGCGGCTGGTTGACCTCGGGGTGACGTCACGACTCCGCCAGCGAATTTTCATTTTAATGCTGATGTATTCACCACGGTTGTAGTCCAGTCAATCACAAGTTCATAACATGTCCTGACAAGCCTTGACAAGTCCCTGGGTCTTAATTTAAGTCACAAGCCATTTTACAAGCCAACGGGAAGAAAGGCACTCTTGTGTGTGCGTGTGCATGTGTATTTGCCTGCAATCGTGGACCTTCATTGGAATACACACCTTCAAACCGTGGACCCTCCACGAACGTGGACCATCCACGGTTGTAAAACTATGGTTCTCGAAACTATGTAGGTTTGAGAACCAATTATAATTATTATTGGTTCTCAAACCTATATAGGTTTGAGAACCAACTATAATTATTGGTTCTCAAACCTATATACAGTAGGTTTGAAAACCAATTATAGGAGAAGATTTCTTTAATGACACCTAACTTAATTTTACCTTTATAAATAGGTTTCACAAACCATTACAGGTTAAGTCACAAACCATTATAGGTTAGGTCACAAACCGTAAATTTCATCTCTCTAACTTTAGGTAAAATTAAGTTGGGTGTCATTAAAAAAATTCTTCCCTACAGTAAGGTCCACGATTGCCGGCGAATACAAGTGTGTGTGTGTGTGTGGTTTTCATCCTTTGTTACATGTGTGATTCACATTGAGCATTTTCACGAGTTAACGGGCATAAATGTGACGTGCATTGCTTCGAGAAAAAGCAGCGTGAAGGGAATTTGAAGTGAAACAACGCACTGAAAACCACAGAATCACAAACACTTCACGCCAAAGTTGATTTTGTCGTTTCACTTCAAAATCCCTCAATTTCAGTTACAGAAATTCCAGAAATGTCAGGGCAAAATGTGGCTTTAATTTATTTCATGTGCACGCGATTTTTTTTCACAAGACTTGATCTCCAAACTTTCAGGTTACGGCAACTGATGCCGACAACGGCGCAAATGCCGAAATCAAATACGCCATCGTCGGAGCCAACGTTCCATTCCTCATTGACCAGGACACCGGCGAGATCTTCACGCAGGCCTTACTGGATCACGAGGACAAGCCCACCATCGATATTGTCGTCGAGGCTATCGATCAGCCCAGGAATTCTTACAGTAACACCCAGTTCTGTCGGTTCACCGTTACCATTAATGATGTCAATGATAATGCCCCGAGATTTCCTCTTGCGACGTATTACGGTGAGTTTGTCGTAATTATTTGCCAAAAAACCCCCCAGAAAGCGTTGAAGGGTTGAGTTGTGTTGGAACGACAAGTTGGTAATCCCAAATTATGCCAGGTAAAAGGACACTGCAATACGGGTATTTCCATAAAAACAGGAGCCAAAGTGTGACATTTTGATGCATTTGTAAAATAGCTTTTTCAAGTCAACAAAATTGTTTAAAGAAATTTCTGTGCAATTTCTAAATAATGTAGAATATTTATTGTTATCATAGTCTTGAAAATGTTCAAGAAAATTGTTTCACGACGTAAGGGGGGAGGGGGAGGGGGAGGGGGAGACTTGACGGGGAGGGGGAGACTTGACTGCAAGGCGTTTTTCAACTCTTACGATTAAATTTAAAGTCTTTTGACCAGTTTTTTTCTGTAAAAGGTAGTTGCTGGTTTTACCCATCCTATAGAAACCTGTACTTTAGCGATTCAAATTACATTATGAGCGACATTTGTTACATTTTGAGCGAAAGTTTCAAAATGTCACACTTGCATTTAGAAGATTGTACTAGTTTATTGAATCGTTCTCGCTATGTTTTGGGTAGTATCAACCGATAAAGGTGGTGTTCGATTCATGAGGCCATACACTGTTTATACGCTGAGAGTAATCGTTCTCCGAAGCCCGGTATTTATAAAATAAAAAAATCAACCCCAGAAGTGTCACTACGTAAGTGGGGACACTGTGTCCCGTTTTCATGGAATGACCGATATGTACATTCTGAGGGGCACATGTGCTGCATGCAAAGAGCACATTCATGAGAAAATCGAAAAGTATATTAAAATAGATTATGGTTCTCTGTCAAACATGTCAAATGACGTCTCTTCCCATAGCTTTCGGGAATGTGTGTCTTCCATACTCTGGCCAGGCTAGAAAGTGTTTAAAGGAGCTTGTGGAGATTTTTCCAGAAAATGGATTTCATTCTAACTTAACAATCATACAAAATACTTCTCTAAAATACTATCCTTGAGAAGAAAACAGGAAATTTCCAATCTCTAATTTTGATGTGGAAGCGAAAGTGTTGGTGTGATCACTGCACTGCTTTATGGAACGGATAAATTAGTTACAAAACATTGGTGGTTTTTTGACAATATCCTTGAACATATACGGATTCAGAGCGTAGAATTTCAGAATGGTAATGAGAAAAATATGACCAATGATATGGTAGTAAATTTTAACACCCATGGGGAACAGTGCATAGTTCCGAGTTTGCCTAGTTAGCCCCGCTCCCTTGGATATTGTTGCTATGGCTCACACGCTATCGTCAAAATGGCGACACACAACGCACAAAGCAATGGGACTTTCAATGGAAAACACAGATTCATTGGAGAAAACTCAAAGGTATTCATGTTTCAGGGTCGACAGTTATCTTAGAACACACTGAGTAAAGGGCCAGTAATACAGGGATGTCATATCATGACATACGTGCTAATTCGTACCTTTGAACAACGAAACGACCGGCCTTTGAAACCAAAATTTCACCCGGGTCATCGCACACAACACTGTACAAATTGTATGGGGCAGAACATTGCGTGATGTGTTGTTGTGAGAGAGTGCACTTTGACCTATGTCTGCTAGCTCTGTTGTGATTGGTCGGCGGGTTCGGTTGATTGACAGGTCGGAACTATGCATTGGGGCTCAAAAATATGAATTGGATAAGCTCCTTTAAAACTGTGAGAGAGTGCACTTTGACCTATGTCTGCTAGCTCTGTTGTGATTGGTCGGCGGGTTCGGTTGATTGACAGGTCGGAACTATGCATTGGGGCTCAAAAATATGAATTGGATAAGCTCCTTTAAAACTGGGCCAGCGTGTCTGTATCGTCTGTTTAAGATCGGTCACGTGACGTGCTCTCGACCAATAGGAATTGACAAACTGTCATGTTTGTTTTATGACAGATCCGAATCCAGATCCCGGGTTGTTTTACCGCGCAGAAACAAACGAAACTGCTCTCAACTCGGATCTCAAATCACGTGAATTGCAATTTATTTACCAAATTTGTCAAATTTTTGTTCCAAATTTCTCCCACGACATTCATCGTAAATAAACAAGCATCCTAAATTTGTTTGCATTGTGTGTTGCCTCTGAAAACTGAAACGACACGGTTTTACTCACACAGAAATCTCCGCGATGTTTACTTCGCCATTTTGGATCTAGCGCTGAACCATCTCTCGAGAAGGATTCCACAGATCACAGATCTCGATCAGGATCTGCGGAAAGTAAACGAGTTCACCTTGGATCTGCGCAGATCTGAATCTGGATCTGTCCGAAATAAACACGCCCTTAGGTAGTTACAAATAGTTGTTTGAGAGTGACCATGTACATTTTTTCCCCTCTTCCCGTCACTTTTGCAGTTAACCTGATTGAAACGGCCCCAAAGTTTATCAACTTTTTGACAGTGAAAGCTGAAGATGCAGATAACCAAGACCTTGTCTACACACTGGAAAACCTTAATGGGGCACCCTTCGGCATGTCAAATAGGGCAATTTTTCCCGATAGGTCACTTGATCAGGTAATTTACAATTTTTAAGCTTGAGATCAAGAAATGATTTTGGTAATTATCAACAAATTGTTTGTGCGTCAGTAGTAAGTAACTTTTCAGTTTTAAGTAAATCTTTTTCTCATCCTGTGTTTGGTTGTTTGATTTCCATGGTGGTCAGGTACTATGGCCAATCTTGTGATTGTTGCTTTGCTTTAATGACTGTAAGGTGAATTTAGAAACATGAAAAAATAGCAGAGCCCCGACTGGGATTCGAACCCACAGTTGGTAGAGCAATTGGCCATGTATGTCAAGGACCTCCTGGGTTCGAATCCCAGTCGGGGCACTGCAATTTTCTTTTTTATAAATTCATCTTTCAATTGTCAATCCTATCATATATATACCTTCAATTATAATAATAATGACCTCTATAGTAAATGGGTTGGCATGGATTTGCTCCCGCCACCCCCCTATTGAGGTAAGACCTCTCTTCATGATAGGCCATCAGTGTAGCCAATTGTTGCGCCACGGCTGTTGTATCGAGAAAGATAAAACTGTCGTTCTTCAGGCTAAATTGTGATCAAGTAAGAACAATTTCATTTATTACAAGCCGAGTACATGCTTAATAATTTAAACTTCTCGCAACGTGCGTGTGCAGCATTTTCGAATGAAAATACTGGTGGGTATTTTTTACGCATGTTCATGTACGTCTATTGGCGTGTGCGGGGACCAGTGACACCCCAAACATTCCCGGATGTTGCACGTGGTCAAAAGCTATTAATCAGGAATGCCAGTTTTCTGGCTATTGATTGCTTTCCAGTGACGTCACGCCTTCCATCCACCATTTTGGTTGGCATTTTTCATAACGCACGTGGCTCGAGTGATAACCGGCAAAAAAGAGCAAGAAAAGCGAATTGGTTGCACTTATCTCCGTTGCTTAACCTTGCTTTATGTTGTTGCGCCATGGCTGTTGTATCGATAAAGATAAAAACGTATTTCCTCAGGCTAAAAATTGTGATCAAGTAGAAGCACTTTCGTGTTTACAAGCCTGACTGCATGCTCAATATTTTGAACGTATCGCAACGCGCGTGTGTGGCATCTTCGAATGAAAATACGCTGGTGAGTATTTTTACGCGTGTTCATGTGCGTCTATTGGCGCGCGCGTGTACACGCGTGACTGTTGCCCACCACACATTCCCGGATGTTTTACGTCATCGAAAGCAATCAATAGCCGGAATTCCGGCTTTTTCTTATTTTGGAAAAAGAAATCCGGCAAAGCCTTTTTTCCAGGCCGGAAAAGTAAACGGCCGGAAATATAAGGAGAATATATTTTCAACTCATCAAGTCCAAAAAAACGTGGAAAATTGTCTCATTTACTGATCAACGATGTCCGAATATGCCATGTATGTCATGTACATGTATGTACAGCTTATGTACGTGTATATACACGCACGTAGAACACATTTTCCCAATGATTTGCACACATGCAGTATGTCTGTATCCCGGCCATAATCATTCACGACTAAAGTACCGCGAAACCAGACTATCGATCAGAAGTACATAGAGGGTGTTGTATCCATACAGCAGTGGTTAGATCACATACATACTGACATATCCATTGCATTGCATTGCACTTATACTGTCAATGTACATACTGTACAGTATACTGTGCTGGCGAGTCCATGTGCACACATACATGCAGTTATGATAGTGGATTTTTTCCGGCCCTGAAGGTAAGAGCCACTGGCATCCCTGATTAATTGCGTGAATTAGAGTCAGAGTCTCGGTACATACATGTATCTTCCACCTAAACATCGAGATGCATATATAGGCGGGTTGTGCCATTGGCAGCCGACGGCAAGAGACCCTGGGGAAATCCCGTTGTTGTTCATGACAGAATGCTCTGGGATCTTTCAAGTGTTTACACAGCATGCTGGACCAACTGCTTTACATCCCTTGAGAAGGATGGAGCAATTGTGGCTAAGTGCCTTGCTCAAGTGCACAGATATCATAACTAGGGCTGCTTTCGAACGCTCGTCCCTGGTGCTCCCAGGTGGTGGAAACGTTACGTGACACACATGCTTACACACGCTTTCGGGCGAGCACCATGGAGCACCATGGAGCACCTGGTGCCGCGCTCGAAAGCAGCCCAGGTGTCATACCAAGTTTTCACATGAGTGATAACCCACATGAGGATTTTGTTTAGGGGGTAAACCCAAGGGAGTACACCACTGTTTCGACTGGTTGGTAGAGCATCTGTCCAGTGTGTCAGAGGGCTCGGGTCAGAATCCCGATAAGGACCATATGATGTCTCTCATTCTGTGTTTGTTTGGGTTTTTTTTGTTTCCATGGTGGTCAGGCATGAAAGTATTTTGTGCATTATTTATAATTTCAATTTCTGCCAATAAACTACAGAAATGTAGTAAAAGTGAATTTGTATTCCTATACAAAGAAAAAGTGATATCGTGTCTTCTAAATTACATTCCATCTGAGAAAAAAAAAATAGAGTAGATATCCCAGAGTAACAACCAGAAGCAAGATACTCGGGCTTACTTTTACATTCTATTTTTCTTTTTGATATTTCCCCCTAGTTTTCAGGTCAAGCTTTCGACTTCAAAGTTAAAGCGGAAGATGGTGTTAATAGTGGAACCAGCAATGTGCGTGTCTCAATATCGACGGGGGGGGCCACGCCTCCCGAGTGGACCGGAGTCTTCCTTGTCGCCACCGTTAATGAGAGTGTGTTAGTCCAACACGTAGTCGAAACGGTCTCGGTAGTGCCAGGACCCGAGGTGGTCAATATCACTGTCGTCACTGGTCAAATACTGGAAACCAACTCAGGGAATCAGTTCCGGGCCAAAAGCACAGCCACCACTAACAGTGCCGGCGTGGAAGTTTCTGACAAGTTGGACTACGAAACAACGCCTCGGTATGTCATTTAGCGGCTATGCTATGAAGCAATATTTGAAGTTTCAGACACTGCCAATAGTCATGGTTTGCCGAGTCAAGCTTTCACCGGGGGTCAAAGATGCACTCTTCATGTTTTATTGCTCTGTCTGAACTTGTGGAGTTTTAACAAAAATTGCCCAAAAAATTAGTAATTATAGATCCTGCTAGGATAAAAACATAGGCCACAAATTTTACAGAGTAATACAAAAAAAAGGAAAAGGTAAGAAATGAAATAAAAAAAAGAATTAGTCCGGTTTAACGTACATGTAGTTGCAAATGATACATTGGCCCTTTAACCTCTTGATGGACGTTCTGACAATGTACAGGATGTTTAAAAAAAAAGGTAATCCAACTTTGAAAGGTTGTTTTGACCAGACTATACGTTTGGTAGCATCTTAAAGCAGAGGGTATGGGCTTTCCAGTGATACCTTGGTTACTTTCCTAGGATCACGCATCACTGAGCACCATTGTCTTGAAATTTAGGTGCAAAATGGGGGTTGGTACACTTTCATGTTGAACAAATTCGATTGACACACAGAATTGAACAAAAATGACACAATCTTATTCAGTAATTACATTTTATTCATTCACACTTTCTAACACAGGATTCTGATTTCTTTATTCACCACCATTCTCCACATTTCCACCTCCTCTCTCCAAACCAAGTTGACATCAGCGGTGCGTGTCTCACGGTGTCTGGATCCTCTTGCAAACTGTCCACTTCTCGCCGAATCCTGTCACGCGCAGATCCTGCATGTTGTGCGGTGGCATTGTGAAAACTTTGTTCTTTAAAGAAGTCGCAAGGGGCGAGGTCTGGTGACCGGGGGCCACTCGAAGTGGTGATTCATGGCAATCACTCGCTCATGAAAGTTATTGAAGGCGATATCGAACAGTCAGCAATGAGACGGTGCGCTGGTGCACCATCTTGCACCCGCCACATCGGAATTCTGTGAACGACATGCGCCGCAGATGTCAACTTTAGAGAGAGGAGGTGGACACGTGGAGGGACGTGGTGAATAAAAAAAAATCAGATGTGTGTGGTTGCATGTGTTGGAAAGTGTGAATGAATAAAATCCAATAAATTAATAAGATTGTCATTTTGTTTAATCTTGTGTGTCAATTTTGTTCGATTTTGTTCAACATGAAAGAGAACCAACCCCCATTTTCCACCTCAATTTCAAAACAATGGTGCTCAGTGATGCGTGACCCTAGGAGGGTAACCAAGGCATCATTGGAAAGCCCATACCCTCTGCTTTAAGATGGTATAAGATTTTTTACTGGCAAATGTACAGTCTGGTCAAAGCAACCTTTCAAAGTTGGATTACCTTTTGTTTAAACACCCTGTATAGTCACAAGGGCGGTTGATTAGTAAACGTCAGCTTTGCCGCTGTCTTCCACGGTTGACGTGTAAACATGTCCATTGTCCACCATTCATTTGTACACACCGTGTTTTGAACTTGAACTTAACGGCTGTAGACGCCCTATCAGCCTAGCAAATCTCACTCTGTAGCATCCACCTCGGAGTGTTGCAAAGTATGGTCTTTATAGGTGAGAAGATTGATACAATGCATGTAGAAGTGCTTGACGTGGTCTTAACTTTTGGCCAATCACATTTGCCTTTAAAAAAAAGGTGGTATTTTTGTCAAAAATAATCTCAGCGTCAACTGGTTAGGTCTAATTTGAAGGAAAAATTTCCATACCTGCTGTTAATCCCTGCCCACCTGTCTGTCCGCAGTTACGAGCTGGAGGTGCAAGCTCAATACGCCAGCAACTTTCTGTCGACCTTCCAAACGTTGTTCGTGACGGTTCTGGACGAGAATGACGAGGCACCACTGTTCCCGCTCCCGTTCTTGTTTGTGGCGTCGCCAGAGGAAAGAGAACCAGACTTCCCGGTCGTTTATGTTCAAGCTCAGGATGCAGACACTCCAAATACCCCTTATTCAACGGTTAGCCTTCTCGTTTCTAAATGGCAAAACACTGGGATTTAACCTTTTTAATCTTGATTCCCGGTACTAAATTCTTTCCCCTGATTCTTTCCATTATTTCCACTGAAAGAACGAAGGATTGAAATTTAATTCCATATCTATATATTCATTGTCCCAAATTAAAAATAGTGCAAATTTAAAGGCCTCGGTATATTATTTTGGACAAATTCCAGGAACATTTAGCAATTTCTCACACGGGTACCATTTTACACGGTGTTTGTTGCTGGGCATTCATTGCTATCAACACTTTAAGTCGGGTTTTTATTTTCAACTCATGAAATAAAAGTATGGCGAAGAAAAAAGACGGTGTCGAGTTAGCAAAAAATCAGCATGTGGTTTGGTCTGCTAGGTGCTTACAGTTTTATGAAATGGAGAAAGCGTTGCTTAATCAAAAATCGAGTGCTAACATGTTTTATGAAATTGTGCCCTGGGGTGGTATTCAATTCAATACTTAATCCAAATATATAAGAATTTTACTTAGTTTTTGGCTGAAGCAAAATTCTTAGCCAAAATTGGTATTCAATTCGTAAGTGGCTAAGTTTTTTACTTCAGAAAAATACTTTAAAACATTTGGTATTCAAATGGTTCTTTTTGAGAAAGTATTTTACTTAACTTTGAGAAGGCAAGGAAGCACACTTAAGCGATTTTTTACATACATCACACGCACACTGGTTTTGTTTGAGTGCGCGTGTAGTTCATTTTGCTTAAGAAGATTTTTCTTCACGAGTTGACAAGAAAAACCTGACTAAAAGTGTTGATAGCAATGGCAACAAACGCCACATCATTTTCCCGTGTAAAATGGTACCTTTGTGGGAGAAATTGCCAACTGATGGTATTTTTAATTTTGTAATTTTTCTCATGAATATGAATGGGGGCAGTTCAGACAAAATAATTTCACAGGATGATTACTACCATTACCATCTTGATAACGGGTAAGCTTAAAGATAATAATTAAGATTTTTTTTCGAGGGTAACGATCAAACAAGTAGACTACCTTTAAGTCATTTCATTTTTGTAAAAAAAAGAAAAAAAGTGGTGTTTTTGTTTTCCTGAATAGATTACATATTCACTGGTTCAGTCATTCCTGGATGCAGCTAATTTCACCATCAATCCTACAACCGGAGAAATAATCAGTAAGATCAAGTTTGACCGCGAGGTCAAGGCCGTTTACACCCTGCAAGTTAAGGCCGAAGACGGAGCGCCCTCTATCTTGCCTGGACTGAATGGCGAACCCAATTCAAGTAAGCAAATTTAAAGAAATTGAAAGAGCTAGAATCCCCCTTGAAGGAAAATCTAGCAGTTAGGCTTTTTTCGATAGTCCAAACATCCCTCTTGCCGACGTGGATTCTTTTTTTTTTTAATTGTCGGTTTTAAGTGGATAAATTGCAAGCAAAAGTGCGCTTTTCGAAAATGAGATTTTCGCGATTTCTGAAACGCTCATTAGGTATTCATGATATGCGCGTGACCCCGTGATGCAATCCTGAGAAAGAGAAGTCAACACGATTGTTCGCTCCATACGTTTACACGCAAAAAACTTGGAAAACCGTCTCTGTTAGATGGTGTTTTTTGAAGAATTTTGTTGGTCCAAAAAGCCAGAGATATGCCCAGTAGCTGCGTGGTTGTATGTTTTACCAGACACTATGAAAAAAAAAAAAGAGCAGAAAGATTTTCTTTTCTATTACCGAGAGAGAGAGAAAAAATGAGTCGCCCATTCTAACTTGTACCGGCCGATGTTCAAACACGTGGGAACTACGGCCCGCAGGCACCGTTCTATGCTGTACACAGACCGCTGTGAATGCCATTCGTTCCGTGACAAAACCACCCGTCGCAATGCACCAGTATTTACTTCAAAAGAGCTTCATTGTGAGCCACAATTTCATTGTTTTTTCACAAAACGGGTAATAGTAGATTGTTGTCATATTACATGAAGTGTTTTTCACGTTTGTATTTTGAATTACAAGGACAAAACAGGCATGATAAACATTCACTTCGTGTATTTTCCATTCAATACTGCACAGGCCGTTTTGTACGTTTTTCAGGATGACGTCAAAACCCTGTTAATAAACAAACCAAGTGACCTCAAGCGTTTCAGAATTTCGGGTGAAGAGGGTCGGAACTGCTTTGCGTTTTAAGCAAAAGCCTGTCGATTTTTTGTGGAAAACAAGTTGTGATGGTGTTGTAAACACATACACCTCCATGATAAACAGGAAAACTTTTTAAAATGTGGACGTGGGGATACTAGCTGTTTAAAGGCCCATTACATTTCAGTGATCTAAAATTGTACTTAACGTTTTTACTTTACTTAATTTTTTTGTCACACTGCACTAAATTTGCTTTCGGGCATGTGCGTTTGTGTGTGCGCGTGTTCCATATGCACTTAAACTGACTAGGGCGTCGTGGGCCAGACTAGAAAGTATTTTAAAAAGCCTTAATTGTCCATTCATAAATACCTTAGACAGTTTACGCATCCCTATTGGTTGAGCATGTCACGTGGCCAGTATTAAACTGACGATAAAGACTGGCCAGCCAGTTTTAAACACTTTCTTGCCTGGCCCGTGTTTGTGCCTGCGCCCTAGTCAGCACGTGTGGAACACGCACACGCACAAATAAACTGGACGTGCCCGAAAGCAAAATGTGCAAAGTACCCCATCGTGCGCGTACAACACGCCCGCATTACACGTAACGCACGCGATCGAACAAAAACAACTCGATGCACAGCTTGCAGTTTGAACAAACACGCGATGCATACAAAAATACAATGCAGAATATGGCAAAACGGAGTTTTATTAATTTTCCTAATTAAAGAGAAAAAAAAGAAAAAGAAAATTGAAAAAGACATGACGGACAAACTTTCAATTCTTTCTTCCCACAGACACGATGCGCGTGACAATAAACGTGGTCGACATCAACGATAACAGCCCAGTCTTCGCCGAGATGTTGTACACTCGCACCATTCCAGAGGATACACGAGTCGGGTCAGAGGTCATCAGAGTCACGGCTACAGACGTAGACTCTGGTGAGTCGAATGTTTCAAAATGACATGAAACTTGAAATTCATGCCCTGTAACATGCTGCTCAGCAATGGGTTGTATGTATAAAGATTAGTATATGCAAATGCTCTGATTTATATGAATAAAAGGTTTCATTTACTGTTTAGCATCTACCAGTAGAAATGGTAGTAAATGCTCAATACTTGTGGTTGCCTACACAGTTGAATGGCTTTTAACAATTGGGCTTCCTTCGTCTGTATACGGACGGACGCGCACACAGAGCTATGGAAACCCTGGAATGACGCCATAAAAAGCAGGAAAAATGTGTTTTGAGTATTGGCGCGCGACTGGGATTAGTCATCCGTTTCACATTTCTTACATTCTCAAATTGGTATAGATGCTTGTATTTAGATGTAGGACATTCCCTCCTGAAGGCAGACGCTTGGTTGTGTGTTACATTTTGCCTGTCGTAAGCCATAAAACAAATCTGTGGGTGGAATTTCGGCAGTTTGTCACAATTCCAGTTTGTATTATTCTGTTTTTCTTTACCTTCTACTTGTGTGTTCCTTTAATGACATGCTCCAATCAGCGCCCTCTTTCTGTAAAGAAATTTTCAAATAAAAAAAAAAAACACTACTTTTGTTTCATTTTACTTCAAAATAAACAGTAGTAAAGTCTTCCTAAATAAATAACCCATCATATGGAGCAAAGACTGGGTATAAAGTTGTTTCCGGGGTCTTTTGAAGGAGCTTGTCCGGATTTTTTCCAAGAAATGGATTTCGTTCTAACCTAACAATCATACAAAATACTCCCCAAAATACTATCCTTGGGAAGAAAACATAAATTTGCAATCTCTAATTTGGATGTGGAATCAAAAATGTTGGAGTGATCACTGCACTGCTTTGTCAAACTGATAATTAGTTTACAAAACATAGGTGGCTTTTTTTTAACGATATCCTTGAAAATATATAGATTGAGAGCGCAAAATTTCAGAATGGTAATGAGAAAAATATGACAAATGATATGGTATCAAAATCTCACCACCCATGGAAAAAATGGGGCGCTCAAAAATGTGATCTGGGCATGCTCCTTTAAGAATTTTGATGAGGCTTGAGCTTTTCTTCACTGAACGCTGCGTATCGTAATCATTCATTTTACAATTTTGCACCAACAGATAGCAACCCGCGCTACCTCATCACCGCAAATAATACCGCAGGCGTTTTCGATGTGGGCCCAACCACCGGTCGAATTAGCATCGCGTCCCCGCTGGATTACGAAATGCAGCGCGAGTACTGGCTTCAGTACACAGCTAACGACGGTCTCAATGTCGCCACGACGACCATACACATCCAACTGACCAATGTCAACGATGAAAAACCAGTCTTTGGACCGGACGTCTACCGCGCCAATGTTGTGGAGGAAGACGCCACCAATTTGCCACGGCGACTTGTACAAGTATGTTGCCCTACTCGGTATACTTTTTCTTTAAATCCCCAATACACACCATTTGCAGTTACCTAAATTTGTACTTCACAAGTTGACAAGAAAAACCTGACTAAAGTGGTTTTCCCATTGGACTAATTTTGGTAAAACTCCCGTGGTTGTGCGGGAGAGTAACAAAATTTAGTCCAATTGGGACGCACGGAGAATTAGCGTCCCTGTAAAGTTACCGCGACCACGATGTAAAACTTACAGGGTTAGAGAGGCCGCGGAAAATTTCCGCTCAGCCGCGGGAGTTTTACAGGGCCATCGAAAAGTCCAATGGGAACAGTTTCGCCCTGTAGAATGAACACGACCATGCAGTAAACTATGGGCCTGCACGGCAAAAGTTTACTGCAAGGTCGCGGTAGCTTTCCGCATGGGCACTGAAAACAATTGCAAATGGGAACGCATGGGAAGATTACACGAAGGAATGTTACCGAAGGTCGCGGTAACTTCCCGCGAGGCAGCGGAAAAGAAAGTCCAATGGGAACATGCCTTAAGTGTTGAAAGCAATTGTAACAAACGCCACATGATATTTTTTAAAATTTTTAAAAAAGTTGTCCCAAGACATTTTTATCATTGATTCATGCACCAAAAACGTACAGGGATTTTTCAGGTTTTCTGCAGTATTACTGAATCTATGTGGCTGAAATTTCTACAAGAGAGTTTTATCAACGTATGCTTTTAGTCACGGGTGGAAATAACACCCTATCTTAAAAGCTGTGTTTTTTTTTTTAAAGGTTTTGGCTAAAGATGGCGATACAGACGCGGCCCAATCAGGCATAAAATACTCGCTGGAGGGAACGGGGGCAGACAGCGAATTCACCATTAATGCTGATGACGGCTGGATCTCGCTGAATAAGAAGCTCGATCGGGAAGATCGACCACTCTGGATTCTGCTGGTCAAGGCTACGGACGATGTTGGCAGGGGCCTGACTGGATACGCAGAACTGGAAGTAACCGTCATAGACATCAACGATAACCGACCTTACTTCCCCGATTCGGAATACAGAGGGTCGGTGCACGAGAATTCGGATTCTGGTAAGTAGGTTAAAGCCTTAAAGATGTAGTAATAGTGACTCAGACTTGGAATCTCAGGTTATTTTTATTTTTTTTTAGTCTTATTGACTTCAGTCTTGACAGTTCTAATTTATTTCCGTCAAAAGATTGTATATACCACCTCAATTAATTTTTTTCTTCTTTCTACTTGCGTGATACCAATAAGAAGTCATACACCTACGAAAATTTGAAGATATCAAGTCCAAAAATTTGTTTTTAGACCTGCTTAGACTCGCCCACCCCACCCCAACATTTTCTGACTGTTTAGGATGTCGGACAAAGATTGTCACACACCCACAACCCTCTTGATGTCAGTACATTTTCTTACCCGTGCCCTCCCTCCCCCCTCCCCCACCACCACCCCTATCCCCCTCCCCTACCACCACCACTTGCCAGTAGCCTTTTTGAAGTATGGCGGACACAATATTTCGTCCAAGATAACGTTTTGTTAGAAAATGATTATTAAAGAGGAATTTATATAAATCTTTACCAGAGCATCCTTATGTGAAGAAAACTAGGCCCCTGGGTTCCGTGGTAGTATGGCCAGGGGAACCAGTCTAAATAGGACTTTGCACAATTTCATGAAAGCATGGACACATTTTTTTCCATTATTTTCTCGGAATGTGGATGAGGTACTGAGCTGACTTATAATACACAGGTTGGTTTTTAGCATCCTCAATCACACATGGTGATAACGCAGTTTGTAACAGTTTCCCAAAATTGTAATCCGTTTTTAACTGTCCCCTTTTTCTCCCTCCTACTAGGCACCGAAGTCACTTGGACTCCAGCGCCAGTAAAAGCCATTGATTTGGACGACCCACTGACGAACGGACTCATCACTTACTCAATCATCGCGGGTTCGGGAATCAAAAACGACGGAGCCAATTTATTTTCCATTGACAGCAGCACAGTCCGCGTGACAGTCGCTGTCACGCCTAGCGTAACGTTGGACCGGGAAACGCAAGACATGTATACACTGCGAATCAGAGCCGAAGATAATGCCGGTAGTTTCGGTAAGGGTGGATTACACTGAATGTATCATTTGCAGTTGTTTAGCACATTGTCTTGTTTCTTGGTTATGCTTCTTTATAGGCCCTATGTATCATTCGCAAGATACAACTTTTTGCAGATTTGTGGAAGAAGAGTGTAACATATCTAAGGAAGAATGTTGGTAAACTTGCCTGAAGAAATTTTAGCTACACAGTATAGATGCATCAGTGCTTCAGAAAACCTTGAAAATCTATATATGGATTTTGTGTACAAGTGACTGGTAAAAAAGTCCCGTGCACATGACTTTTTAAGAAACCCACCTTCGGTTGTCGATTTCCAACATGAAATACCATTTTAGACGGCAATAACATTCATGTGGTGTTTGTTACCATTGCTATCAACACTTTGAGTAAGGTTTTTCTTGTCGGCTCATGAAAAACAAAATTGGGTCATTGCAAATGAAATGGGCCTTTAAATAGGAAAAGTTGGTTGTCTTTAAGGCCAGGGTCACATGGGAAAAATTGTGTAATTACTTGTGATACAGTTGTGACATTCCCAATCACTGCACTGCAATATGGTACGGATAAATTAGTTTACAAAACATCGGTAGTTTTTTTACGATATCCTTGAAAATATACAGATTGAGAGCTCGAAATTTCAAAATGGTAATGAGAAAAATATGACAAATGATATGGTATCAAAATCTCAACACCCATGGGGAAAATGAGGGGGAGAGGGGTGCTCAAAAATGTGATCTGGACACGCTCTTTTAACATGTCATAATTTGTGTGACCCTGGCCTTAAAAAGTAGTTTACTCTTTAACTCAAGGGTGTGAAATCTCCGATTTTTGATGAGCGTGCCAGAATTTATTTTCCGCTTGTTCATTTTGCGCTCCGTATTTTATTTTCCGTTTATTGGCCTACCAACGGGCCATATTCTTTTACCGAGCATAAACAGCGCCCTCAATTGATTCATTTCGTGAAGCAAACTTGTGCAAGTCTAGTCCCCAAGCAAGTGCCATGGCATACGGCATTTGTGTATGTAGTGTATGCTAAATGTACAGTGGTGCCGTGTGTATGACTGCAGCGAGTGACTAAACAGACTTGTACAACTCTAATCCCTCAGCAAGCAGGGGCAACGAACCGATTTTACTGGCCGCTTTCGCTTGCCTCTCTTCAACGATCGATGTTGCCTAGATTCTTTTTAATATTATCCACACTTGTACAAGGTAAATAGGCCTATTTAAAACAAAACTGGTTCTTGTGATAGCTGAAATGTTTTTCTGACATTGCTCAATGTTGAAGCACTTGTAGTCTGTAATGCCTCTCCCCCACCCCCTCCCCCAAGGAAGCCATGCCCCAAAGCCACGCCCCTTCCGATTTTTTAAAAATTCTCCGCTCACACCCCTGTTCACTTTAAAGTATACATTTTAAAGCAAATTTGTCCTAATTCCCAACTTTATCCTATTGCCCAACTTTACCCATTAACAGCGGAAATTGATACAATAATACAAGTACTGGATACAAACGACAACTCGCCAGCGTTTATCGGAGGCCCCTACACTGCATCGGTTCGCGAGACGGAGCCCGTTGGGTCCACCGTGTTTGAGGTTCCCGTGTCGGACGCCGATGTTGGCTTCCGTAATGAGGTCCAGCTCAGTATTACAGGTGGAAACGCCCAAAATCTCTTCGAAATCGTCCCGGATTCAGTCACTCTCATCGGGATTATTCGGGTTTTGAATGTAAGTATAAGCAAGCTTTTATGTATTCATTCATGTTGACACATGCAGGGAAAACCTGAGGGGTATACCACTGTACCTTGTAGCTCAGCTGGTAGATCATCTGCACAGTGAATTGGATGTTTCGGGTTCGAATCCCGATAACAGATATGCCAACATACACGATTTGGGCGTAGCATTTACGAAATTGAGCCGAGAATACGATTCTACGCTTTAACCTCATAAAACTACGCTAAACAGGCTGCCCCAGTATAACTATAATTATTACAGTGAACATGATGAAAAAATGATGAAGAAATATGACTGAAATAAAAACCTTTTAAAATGTAAATATGTGAACATTTCTGATCCTTCGAGATACCAATCATGTGTACTGCCTTTAAGCCACCCTCGGGTGAACCTTGCGATGACGCATAACAGTCAATGACTGGCTTTTTAGGACCAAGCTGCACCCGAGCCACGCCCGGCGGCTTTAAATGAGTTGGCGATTGCTTTGAGACCTGAGTCTTTCCACCCGAGTTTTTGGCAACACAGACCATATTTTCCAGGAAATACCTTTGTCTGGTTTCAAAATAAAAGAAATAAGTTTATTGTTCTACAAATTTTCAATATACGCTCGTAACCGGGACGGCCTAAAATGTAACACAAGTGTCCATCCCGGTTACGAGCGTATATTATAAATTTTCACACTGGGTTTTTAGAAAGACATGTTGTCACACTATTTGTAACCCTTTTTGGGCCGTAAGGCGGATACACACTATCGCGAAAAAATCACACTTTCGCGCTGCGCTCACCGCATTGCATGAGCTCCCAATCGCCGATTATTCCAAAATAGAAAATTCCACTCTGGTAACTTGGGGCTTCTCTGATACCTCATTGGCTGCGCATTGGAAAGGTCAGCGCACCGCGGTCAAAGTTCAACAAATTCGAACTTTGACCCAGCTCAAAACGTTTTGCGCGTCGCGATAGGCCGCGCACAAGTGGCAAACCAGTTCGTGTACAAACCAATAGAACAGTGTGATTTTTCCGCGAAAGTGTGAATCCGCCTTAAGTTATCTCATCAGAACAACTTGAACGTATTTCTTTTATTTTGAGACCAGACAAAGGTATTTCCTCGAAAATATGGTCTGTGTTGCCAAAATTCCCCCTTTACTGTAGAAAGACCCACATGTGTGTAGCTCCGACGGCATTACGACAATTGGCATCAGGCAGCGCTAAAACAAATACACAATCGCAAGAGTACCGGTAGAACATGCTTAACTTTTGGGACATGATGCCAATCGTAACGGCCAAGTTCTATGGAAGAAAACCACAGAAAACCAAGAATGCGCATGTGGCACGTGTATTCCATTTTTCTCAAGCCAATCAGCGTGCTGAAAAATCAAGCCATGACATACTTGTCGCATCGTAACGTGCTGACATGAGCATGGTTGCAATTATATTGTGTTTAGTGCCGCTTGATTAGTGATGCGTGATTTGTTCAGTTTTGTGACCTGAGCATTACATTTTTTGCTTGATGCCGAGTGTTTTGTAAGAGAATCGCAGCTTTAGTATTGCGCAAAGATAATATGTGGCATTTTTCAAATTTGAAGTTGCAGGTACTGCACTCTTCCAGGGCAGAGTAGCCAGTTTTCTTTGACTGTCATTTCATTATTGTATTTTTTTCCTTTACCCCCACCCACCAACAGCCATTGGACTACGAGACCATGCCTGAAACGTACACACTAACCCTCCAAGTAACGGATGGTGTGAATGCGCCCTCAACCACCACAATTCAGATAACGGTCATGGACGTGAACGACATCGCACCGATGTTCTCATTACTACCTTACGAAGTCACGATTTTGGAGAACGTGGACGTTGACTCGCTGGTGTACACCGTCACGGCAACGGACGGGGAAGCCGGCGAATTTGGACGATTCACGTAAGTTGGATTTGGCATGTTTGTCTCCCAGCTGTTGTAATTTGTGGTTTTTTTTACATCTTCGGCAACTAAGGAAATAGCCTTAACTTTACTTAATTATCAACTTGAAGAGGGAAGGAAACCCCCTGTGAAATCTCCTAGCGGGAAAACCCACGCAGTCAAGTAGGGACTGCTAAACCAATCAACAAACACGCCCCGGAATCAAACCCGCAAGTACAGAAGGGCAGGGAAAAAACACTACACCAATCAGACCGCCCAAAAATTAAAAATGTACTGTCTGTTTTTATGCCGTTGAATTTCACCCAAACGTAATTTGCTTAAAGCAACAATACAACATTTGCAATTACCCAAAATATTACTTCACGAGTTGAAAAGAAAAACCCCAACTACAAGTGTTAATAGCAATGGTAACAAACAACACATGATTTTTTTTCCCATGTAAAATTGTACCATTGTGGGCAGAAATTGCCAACTGAAGGTGGCTTTTTTTTGCTATTTACTCGTACAAAAAAAACATGCATGGATTTTTTCAGGTTTTCTGAAGTAATACTGCATATATGTGGCTGAAATTTCTACAAGGCAGTTAAATATCAACATTATTCTTTAGTTGTGCAATGCTGTTCCTGTTTTTAAAAGTTTTCCAATCTTGTAATCTGACTTTAAACACTTGTTTACAGTGCCTTACCTCGGCATCTGATGTGATGTGAAATACACCTATAGTTCAACAATAATTTAATTGTTAAAACTTACAAAATTTGTGAAATTATTACTGACAGCACAAGATTTTTGTAACTAAGGTTTTTGATTTGTGCTTGAATATCCAGTTTCAGCATTGACCCTGCCTCAGACCCTAATGGCCTGTATACCATCTCGGGTCCCAGTGGCTCCGGCGCATCCCGCACGGGTACGGTTCGCACCGCTAAAGGGTTGGACCGCGAGAAAGTAGCAGTCCAAGAATTGAACCTCAGGGCTACTGACCAAGGTAGGATTCGTCCCAATAGACCGTATCGAATAGCCGCCATTTCGTGGGGCACTTTCTTTGTTCATTGAGGACATGTTTGGTTGCACATATTGTGCTTCCATTGTTGAACGGTTTAAGTAACAAAAGGTGCCCCACGAAATGGCGGCTATTCGATACTGTCTATTAGCCTTTTACATGTAACATTTGTATAATGGCTGGCGCCCCGAATTCTTCACTTTCAAATGGAGGAGCAGTTTAGAAAGTCACATACTATGCTATTGTTGCTATGTGGTGCATGCCATTGCCTAGCAACCGACAGTCTGGTTTCTTTATGCCATGCTGTCCCACGGTAAACACGGTTTTGATTCTGTACTTCATACCTGCCGCGTTCACCACATAGCAACACAAATTTAGTTTGGTCGCCTCCGGCTCGGGCCATTATCACTCGTCCAGGGGCCAATTTCATAAATTTGTTTGCTTTATAAAATGGGTTTTCAGTCAAAATCTTATATGATGTGCATTACAATTGACTGGTGTTCTGCTATTCTTTGACTCAATTGACTGGTGTTCTGCTATTCTTTGACTCAACAAGCTCAAATTTCAAAATTAAAAATTCATCCGACTTACATTTTTCGCGATACGGCACGCGCTTTTTCAACGATTTCGGTTAAAATTAGGGCGACTGTCAACTTTCAAACGACCATAAATCAGTAACCCCTGGGTCAAAATGGCTGAAATTGGTGTTTTTGGAAAGGGAATTGCATAAGGAATCCAAATCTACCATTATTTTTATGCATTAACATGGTATGTTTTTATGACCTTTTGACCTTCACTTTGACCTTGAATTTGACCTCGTGGATCACGTGATCCGGAGGTGAACTTCGGTGAAAATTTTCCCCCATATGTTTTCTTCATAATATCAAAAAATTAGAGATACAATATTTTTTGTTTGCTTTCCAGCTCTTCTCAAAGTTGCCATGTTTAGTAAAAATGTAATATTCCTATGCAAAGTACATTACATGTGTACTCGTATATGCAAGGCATGCAATACATACGTACAATCTATACAGGCAGTGGGCAAATTTTGTAAAATCTTATGAAATATACATTTTAAGAAGCAATAAATTACATATGGGGCATTCCGTGTCAAAACAGCCAATATTCAGATATCTCGTATATGACACGTCCCAGATTTTGCTGAAACATTTTTCAAAAATACCTTAAGTTACCATACGAAGGAATCCCTAGTTTTAGCCCAATATCTTTAAAGGTTTTTGCAGGACAACCTTTTGAAATTTGGGTGTCAGGCCCTTTTCATGGCCCGGTCACACATGGACGACGCACGACCCGCGCACTGAAAATTCAGCAAAAAATGGAAAATAGGATCAGTGCGTCGTTGTGCGCCCAACTTTTGTCAGGATTTGAGAGAGGCTAGCGAGCTGACACCGAATGCATAGCGTGTTGCTGACGCGCTGCGCGTATACTGGGCGCATACAAAGCGCATACAGACCGTATACAGAGCGCACATGTCAAAAACCCCAACTAATGCATCACGTGTTGCTGGCGTGTGGGACGAATGGCCAGCGCATGCACCGCGCGCTCAACGCACAGCCCGCAAACGGCAGCGGTCACGTGACTGTGCCTAAAAAAAGCGTCGGCTCGTAGATCGTATTTCATCTTCTGAGGTGGTTCTTCTAGACACGATCAGTAGGAACGTTTGTCATCACCCATGAGGGTCGGAGGAGAAGTGATGAGGAGGTGGTGCGGGACCCGCTTATTTACCCTATGAGTACACGCTACGTACACGGCAGGTATACGCTAGGAACACGCAAGAAGAACGTTGGGTGCGTTAGAAACCCGTTCAGCACGCTCATATTCGCCGCATGTTCGCTGGCCATGCGTTTGAAGCACGCTAGGTGTGCAGTAGGCGTTCGCTAGACCTCAGCCGCCGAACTTACAACGAATACACAGCGTGCGCTCCGCGTATGTCTGGCGTTGGTCTAGCGGGCTCTGCGCGTGTCTGGCGTCCTTTTGACGTGTACATTCATGCGTCGAGCTCCGCGCACATTTTTGTGCATGCACAAAAAATCCTGACGCACACAGCGAATGACGTCGAATGCATAACGTTGGTCCAACGCACTCGACGAACGAGTAACGCATAATGACGCACACCTAGCGAACGACAACGCACTGGCCAAAATTGCAAATTTTCAACGCGCGGGCCCTGCGTCCCCCGTGCGTCGTCTATGTGTGACCGGGCCATTAACAAATGTGACTTGCTCAATGCAGTTCGTATCATCTTTGAAGCCCCTTAACTTGTTTTCTAATAGTGGGGAGCTGGGTGGTCATTAAGCTACTGACCGGACATTTATTCAAAAGTAACAGAAGTACATTTACATGTACTTCATACCTGCCATGTGCACCACTTAGCAACAAACATTTAGTCTGGTCATACATCAATACAACAGAAGCTATTCATGGTAAACACGCAAAAGGCAGATTGTCACCTAGACCTAGTTTCTTTACTTTGAAATTTCTGTTGAATTACGTGTATAAAAAGGGTCAGAGAATGCGTTTTTTCCAAAATTATGTTTATAATGAAGGAGGCTGATAATCAAACTTTTTATTTCATTTTATGAATGAATGAATGTGTATGTTTGTCTGGTGAAAGTCTCATCATCGTCATCAAGTGCCCACATGGTCATCTGGGTGTCTGAATTTGGGGGTCGGAAAGGGTTATTTTGATCTGACGTTGTTTTCAGACCCCCACAATTTCCCCACCAGTGGCACTATAGCCCTGAAAACTATTCTGGTGGTGGAAAAGCTCCCAAATACCAAGAAAACCACATTCCAACCCGAAAAAGTAAATGAACTCGGATCTAGGGACCTCCAAAATTAGTCAGCGCCCCTACAGAAATTAGGATTTTTGGGGGTCCACCTCTCCCTCAAATAATACAACTTGATGATTCAGACTGCAGAATCTTGCAATCTGGGCAGAAGTCTACAAGCAAACTAAATTTTATCTTCCTATCAATATTAGAAAACAAGTTATGGGGTTTCAAAGATGCTACGTACTCCATTGAGCAATTCACATTTGTAAAAAAGGGCCTGACCTCAAATTTCAAAAGGTTGTCCTGCATAAACCGCTAGAGATTTCGAGCTAAAACTTGGGATTCCTTCGTTTGGTAACCTAAGATATTTAAAAAAAAAATTTCAGAGACGTGTCATATACATGGGTGGCTGAGTTGACACGGAATGACCCATATACCAATATTCCAATTGGCATTCACTGTGACTATTAGATCATTACCATAGATTATGTCTTTAAGTGATCACTCAGCTAAAGTTATTGATCAATTACGATCCAGTCTGGGTACACTCTTGAAATTTGTGCGCTGTCATTTGCTGAGATGTAGTGCTTTCTGGAAGACGAGGATGTCAGTGATGGGGTGTTGACTTTGCATAAAACATTGGCTTCAGTAACCCAGCATTTATCAGGTTCCAATGGCCACTTGAACTGTTTGGATGGTCCATGAGGGTGCATAAAATTAATTTTAAAAATCCATTACTTCACTGATGGCTGCGCAGAACAATACAAGAACAAATATAACTTCATATACCTATGTCACCATCAGGAAGATTTCGGGCTAGCTGCCGAATGGAATTTGTTTGACACATCCGGGATCCCACGGAAAGAGTGCCTGCAATGGTATTGGAGGGACTGTTAAACGACTTGTAACTAAGGCTAGCCTACAGCGCCCATACAATGACCAAATTCTTACATCTGAGGCAATAATGGATATCTGCACAGAGAAGATCCCTGGTATTAAGTTTTTTAATGTGTCACCAGAGGATGTTACCAAAACGGCATCAGAGCTTCAAGGCAGATTTGACACAGCAATAAATGTCAAAGGAACTCAGCAATTCCACAGGTTTGTCCCAGTCTCCAAATGAATGTTACAAGTGTATAAATTAAGTGGTCAAGTGAGCCCGCCAGATGTAGTACCAGTTTCGCACAGCAATGATGTAGAACCAGCACCAGAGGCAGCACAGGATTTGGATGTAATACAACAAAACTTTGTCTGCTGCATTTTTGATGGCTTCCCGTGGATCGGCATGGTCAAGAACATTTCTGAGAAGTTTGGTGACTTTTATATTAATTTTATGCACCCTCATGGACCATCCAAACAGTTCAAGTGGCTATTGGAACTTGATAAATGCTGGGTTACTGAAGCCAATGTTTTATGCAAAGTCAACACCCCATCACTGACATCCTCGTCTTCCAGAAAGTACTACATCTCAGCAAATTTCAAGAGTGTACCCAGACTGGATCGTAATTGATCAATAACTTTAGCTGAGTGATCACTTAAAGACATAATCTATGGTAATGATCTTATAGTCACAGTGAATGCCATTTGGAATATGTAATTTATTGCTTCTTAAAATGTTGTATGCATATATTCCATAAGATTTACAAACATGTACATGTATGTATTGCATGCCTTGCATACACGAGTACACATGTAATGTACTTTGCATGGGAATATTACATTTTTACTAAACATCGGTAGTATTTTGGGGAGGCTTTTTTTGTAATTGTTGGGTTAGAACGAAATCCATTTTCTGGGAAAAATTTGAACAAACCACAAATAGTCTTTGTTGCAGTTCATGTGAAGGGCTTGTGACTTTAGTTACGACCCATGAACTTGTGGGGAACTTGTGGAGGTTTAGAAAGGCTTATGACAGGCTTGGGGCGGGGACGGGCTTGGGGCGGACTCAGTTTGAATTGAATTAGTGTAATATGGCAGTTTTACTTGCAAAGAAACCTCATTAAATACAAGCAACTTTCTCATTACTTTCAGGAGTGCCGCCACTCACAGGCACCGCAACCCTGACAGTCACGTTGGACGACGTCAATGACACTCCGCCACGCTTTGCCCAAGACTACAAGCCCATGATCGAAGAGAACAAACCCACGGTCCAGTTTGTGGTCATGGTCATGGCCGTGGACCCCGACACCAGCGGTGGGCCGCCGTATAATCTCCAAGTTGTGGAAACGTCGGATACAGGAAACTTCACTTGGGTGAATGCTGGAGGTGAGAGGGGAGGATGTGTGCCAAATATTTAAAGACTGAAATATTACGTAGATGCTGAATAAGTTCCCTTTAAAGACACATTACATGAATGGAAAACTTTTAAAAACAGGAACATAACTATAATGTTGATAAACTGCCTTGTAGAAATTTCAGCCACATAAATGCAGTAATACTTTACTGCATTTTTACCTTAAAAATATATGCATCTGTTCAACGCAAAAGATGCATAAAATTATAATGTTAAATTATTATAATATAATGTTAAAATATTATAATATAAAATAAATGCTAAAAATACATTCCACTAAAACTAAAAGACTAACTAAAAAATAAGCTAAAAGAATGTTAATTCATTAATAAAAAATTAAAACATATTCACATGGTCGTCATCAGGATTTGAACCCGAGACCTCACACGCACGGGACAGATGCTCTATCAACTAAGCTATGATGCATAGTGGTACAATGTATATGCTCCCTCGGGTGTTCTAAACAAACTTAACATATACTGAGTGGCAAATAAAAATGCCAAAAAACAAAAGTCTTTGAGTGGGATTTTTCAGCACACCAAGGGCGTGTTTGTTTCGGACGGATCCAGATTCAGATCTGCGCAGATCCAAGGTGAACTCGTTCATTTTGCGCATATTCTGATCGAGATCTGTGGAATCCTTCTCGAGAGATGGTTCAGCGCTAGATCCAAAATGGCGACGTAAACATCGCGAAGATTTGTGTGAGTAAAACCGTGTCGTTTCAATTTTCAGAAGCAACACACGTTACAAACAAATTTAGGATGCTTGTTTATTTATGATGAATGTCGTGGGAGAAATTTGGAACAGAAATTTGACAAATTTGGTAAATAAATTGCAGTTCATGTGATTTGAGATCCGAGTTGAGAGCAGTTTAGTTGTTTCTGCGCGGTAAAACAACCCGGGATCTGGATTCGGATCTGTCATGAAACAAACATCGGTCATACAGTGAATACTACGGTGTCAACTTAATTACGAAAGAAATTTTGATTAGCGTTTCTTTTAGTTGCTCGGTATATTTCGTTCAGTGATGTGCATGATGAACGCAATTTTATTATTATTTTATATTCATTTTCTTCCGCAGCAAACCGCCTAAGCATCTCCACCAAACCCATATCCTTTGACCGTGAGAAGCAGGCCTTCTACACCATTCCCATCCGAATGACGGACCTTTACCCCAACGGCAACACGGGAGTCAGTAATCTGATAGTTGAGGTGGAGGATGTCAACGATAATCCACACAAAGGCGTCGAGAAGGAAATGCTTGTCTACAGTTTTGAGGGTAAGTACCCAATTGGTTGGTTTTGATACTTTTTCACCCAGTGTCCTATCCCACCCCATTAGGGCTGTGCCATTTATTTGAATATTCGATCAATAACTAAATATTTCAATAAAAATTGTATTATTCGAAAATAGAAAATATTCGAGAAAAGAAATTTATTTTTACAAGTGAGGTGTTCTAGATTGGTAAAAATTTAGTTACAGTACTGTATTAAAATTTCCACTGTGGTACGGGCTAATTTGAAAATTTACACCTACTAAATCATGACTAAATCAGGCTAAACGAGATTTCGTAAATCACACTTTTTTTTACCGATGTCTCATCAAAAAGCCAATAACCTTGGCAGAATATGTTTGTTCATATCCATTTTAAGTTAAAATTTTACGTTATCCCAGACATAAACAAAGGTGAGATTTCTCCCGATTTATTTTTTTGGGGGAGGGGTGTATACCAGAAATTTAAACATACATTTTAGAGACCAGGCGCGCATTCAATAGCACGATACGTATGCCGGTATTGGCCATCAGGCCCGTAACCAGGGGGGGATCGGGTGGATCGGACGATCCTCCCCGCAGAAACAGGGAGTTCCGCTCTACAAAATAAAAATTCAATATTTCGAATAATTCAATTTTTCGTCGCACAATATAGCCAGTTGTTATTGTATTATGTTGTTGTATATCACACAGTGATCATATCTGAAAGGGGGTCATCTACTTATCCATGCATTCTTCGTTATGTATGCAATGTTATGTATAGCCGGCATTTTACTGTTTCAAAACTTGTGCCTGACGGCACTATTCGATCCCCCCCGCAAAACTCGCTGGTTACGGGCCTGGCCATACCGGCATACCGAAAACGTTGAACGCAACCGAACGCACGGTATTCCCAATACGTATTGCATCCCAACAATCCCAACTCGAACGTGGTATGCTTTCCATACCAAGATGGCGGACGAACAAGGTTTCAAGTTAATATTTTGCTTCAACATTCGCCGTGCGGAGCAGTGTTTATTCTTAGGCTGTGGAAGACCACCGCCAGCTGAGTTAGCAGCTTTGATTTTAGCTTTGAATCTTCGCGTTTAGCGTGCAGCCGTAGTGCCTTGCAAACCGCGTTGTCTACAGTGGCCATGTTTGATCATATGTTTTGGGATGTAGTCGTTCAATAAGCCGTTTCGATTGGAGCATACTGACGCTGCCATACGTATTTCGGTATTGTGCTATTGAACACGCCTCTTGAGGACTTGTAATACTTCATATTTTCAAGTTCTTGGATATTAAAGACTCCTTCAAGCATCTTTGATCGAAGTGTAATTCCCGAAAAGTTGAATGTACAGTAAATCGTGTTGGGTCTAAAAAAAACTTTGGTTTTGGTCGAACTTGAGGACTGAATGTTAATTAGGGTTTGTTTTGCCCTTTTCCGAAGTAATTATGTTTTGCCCCTCTCCCGACGCAATGAGTGGTTAAGCAGCGAGTATACAGTGTTAATAATTACGTCAGGAAAGGGCGAAACAAACCCTAATCATGAACTTGAGGACTGGCAAGATATTAATGAAATCGTATATCTTGCCGTTACACTAAAATCTTGGTCACACTCTAAACAATTCCCTCGCCACTCTGCTAACCTAACAGCCCTAACTTTTCTTCCCCTGCAACCTTTCCTTTTTCCCCGTGCATGGCGTGCATGGCGTGCTACAGTATTGCTTTCAACAAAATGGTGTTTTTTATTTGTTCTCATCTTTGTTTTGTTTTATTCAGAAGTGTTTTTCATACTTGTAGTTGAATCATAGCAGGTCATATCATATGTTTTCTTTTCAGACCACTTCAAGACAAATTCCCTTAAATGATTTGACTTGATTTGAGACTCGAACCTGAAATGACTTGACTTGACTCGGACTTTTTGACTTGAGTCTGCCAAAAATAAAAAATACATCTTTTATGCATTTTTGGAACCGAATTGTATTTCAGCACTAAAGAAACCTTGGCCAGAGCAATATGAATGTGAGTTTCAGTGTTTTATGTAAGCTTGCCGCAAGCTTGCATTAAGCTTGTAATTAGATTGCTGCAAGCTTAATAAGCTTGCCGCAAGCTTGTACAAGATTGCAGTCTTGTGTGCAAGCTTGTGTGCAAGCTAGCGGCAAGCTTGCAGGCTTGCCGCAAGCTTGCAAGCTTGCTGCAAGCTTGCTGCAAGCTTGCTGCAAGCTTGCTGCAAGCTTGCTGCAAGCTTGCTGCAAGCTTGCTGCAAGCTTGCAGCAAACTTGCAGGCCACCTGCAAGCTTGCAGTAAGCTTGCAGCAAACTTGCAGGCCACCTGCAAGCTTGCAGCAAACTTGCAGGCCACCTGCAAGCTTGCAGCAAACTTGCAGGCCACCTGCAAGCTTGCAGCAAGCTTACAGCAAGCTTACAGCAAACTTGCAGGCCATGTGCAAGCTTGCAGCAAGCTTGCACGTGAGTCTGCATGCTTGCAGCAAGCTTACACGTGTGCCTGCGAGCTTGCAGCAAGCTACATGTACATGTACATGTGCGTACAAGCTTGCAGCTAGCTTGCATACATGTGCCTGATGAGAAATAATTTCCTATAATAATTTCCTACGTATAATAATCCTTTTTTTAAATTTGCATTTTCTCAATTCTATAGCATTTGTTTACAAATGTTTTTGTAAACCTTTTCTTCATATAAATTAATTTCTAGATCTGCAACAAATAATTGCCTTAATTAGAAAGAAAAATATAAATCCTTAAGTTCTGTAGTCCGTACAGTAATTGTCCAAACTTGTTTGGAAAACAAACAAGCTTCCAGCTTATTATAGCAACATAAATAAGACTAGTTGATAATAAAATTATTGAACCTTTTTACTTTTATTTGTTTAGACCAAAAAAAGAAAAAAATTAATGCAATGCCAGGTTCCATGATTTATTTGCCTAATCTCCTACACTTTTAACAATGAAGATTGAGAACCAGTCTAGGGATATACACTATCTCTGGTTCCCCGACTCCAACATTAAACAATCGAGCATACAGTAGCAGCTGGAACCAGACTTTTGTAACTGCATGCTGGTTTGAAAGTGTTGCAAGGGCTGGAAATCCAAATGTGGTGATATTTCTCATCTGAAATCAGCTTTATCAGGCCTCTTTTTACTTTACTAAGGTAATACTTGCACAAATTAACAAAACTGAAATAATGAAGAGTTTATTTTATGGATATTTGGCCACAGATCAGAGCAGGATCCATTTGTTTCTTGTGTAGACCATGGACTATGGAGTCTTAGATAATTATTTTACCTACAAATATCACTAGATATCAGTGTCAGGAAGTGTAAATTTGACATAAAAATTAAGCAGTTAGTTTAGCTTAAATTTAGCAGAAAAAAAGATGCTGTGATACATGTACATGTATCAGGATAGCCATGCACTCTCAATCGGTCATGTCCTTGGTTTTGCATGTGTACTGATCTTCTCATAACACCTCTTATTTATGCCTAAATTCATTTTGTAGGACTGAGTTTTATTTTTTAGCAATTAACATGATTAATGCATTCCTTTCAGCTGCTCATAGAGCAAGGAACATGCAGTTTTATCTTGTTAGGTTTACTTAACAAAACTCAAAAGTTTCAAATTTTTCTAAGTTGTCCCTGCGGTACATATATATTAGCTTGCAAAATTTCAAAAATTCCAATCCCGGCAAGTTTGGGGCAAGCTTGCTGGCGAGCGGTAGGTAAGCATGTAGGCGAGCTTGCAGCAAGCATGTAGGCGAGCTTGCGGCAAGCTTACTGCGAGCTTGCGGCAAGCTTGCGGCAAGCTTACTGCGAGCTTGCGGCAAGCTATACGGCAAGCTTGCTGCGTGCTTGCGGCAAGCTATACGGCAAGCTTGCTGCGTGCTTGCGGCAAGCTATACGGCAAGCTTGCTGCGTGCTTGCGGCAAGCTATACGGCAAGCTTGCTGCGTGCTTGCGGCAAGCTTATGGCAAGCTTGCGGCGAGCTTATGGCAAGCTTGCGGCGAGCTTATGGCAAGCTTGCGGAGAGCTTATGGCAAGCTTATGGCAAGCTTGCGGCAAGCTTATGGCAAGCTTGCGGCAAGCTTGCGGCAAGCTTGCGGCAAGCTTATGGCAAGCTTGCGGCAAGCTTGTGGCAAGCTTGCGGCAAGCTTATGGCAAGCTTGCGGCAAGCTTATGGCAAGCTTGCGGCAAGCTTATGGCAAGCTTGCGGCAAGCTTATGGCAAGCTTGCGGCAAGCTTATGGCAAGCTTGCGGCAAGCTTATGGCAAGCTTGCGGCAAGCTTATGGCAAGCTTGCGGCAAGCTTGCTTGTGAGCAGGTAGGCAAAAAAAGCTTGCAGCAAGCTTGCAGCAAGCTTGCCCTCATTTGCATTTTTGGAACCTTGCTAGCTTGCAGACAAGCTTGTCTGCAAGCTTGCCGCAAGCTTGCAGCAATTAAGCTTGGAAGATTTCTAGTCTCATTTTGAAATTATAAGTTTAGAAAAATTTACTGTCGTGACTACTTGACTTCACCCAACTTAACCAATATGCCTGACTTGACTTGACTTGGGACTTGAAGGCGACTTGACTTGACTTGGGTCTCGAAGGCGACTTGACTTGACTTGGGTCTCGAAGGTGACTTGACTTGACTTGACTTGACTTGGGACTCGAGCAGAAGGGGTCTTGTTACAACCCCGTTTGTCGCCTTGTAATGCGACATGTGACTAAAGTTGTGATCTATTTTACGACGTGACTTCGTTCTCAACCCTGTTTCTCAGTTTTTGATAGCTGGATTTTGTTAAATTCTGTTTTATTGGCATTTTTATGTTGGTTGCAGTTCGAACAAAACAAAATTTATAGGTGGAAAAGTATTGATGTTTTATAGAAAATTGTTTATTATTCCATTTCAAAACTCAAAACTTGGCTGTTTTTGAGGCACAAATTTACGACATACATGTATAGTCCTCGACTGAAATTGCTTGTGGTAAAAAAGATTAATATACAGCATGTGCACTACATGTAGGTTTCGCAATCCGACGGATACGCATACAGTAAGCTATTCGTAACCGTTAGTGACATTTTTGTAGTTTCGCAACTTTAAAACTACAGAGCGTCAGCTAAAAGGCGTCTATTTCCGACAGCGGTAAAACTACCAGACACTATACACATATTTGATACTAATTTTACACATATGCATGCTTTTAATCTAAAGCTTTGAAATGCACACAAAGTTTGTAGACATTCATAATTGATACTCTTTTCAACTTGTCCGGGTAAACGCAACGAAAAATTGAGGAAAAATACTAGAAATCTGAAATTTCACTACGCGTTTAGTGCTTAAGCATAGCTAGCTTGATATCCGTGCCGCGCAAATGTGTAGCGGATAAGTAAGATGTGTATGACTTCACATCCTATGATGTATTTGTCGCGCTATCCGTATCCGTGCGCTTGCGAAACCTCTTTAGTTTTGAATAGTTTTGATTTTGGTCATGGTTATCAGCCAATTTTCGTTTTTGTTTTTGCATGCATTGTTCATTTTATAACACCTTTTTTTTTTTGCATGATTTTCACATCCAATGTAATTATTCAATTCGATATTCACCCGTTTGTGTTTTTGTCAACTCTTTATGAATCACTAGTTAATTTGTTTGAAGGATTCAACTGGAATGATGTACTATTATTTGTTAAATTTGTATTAATCCTTCCTAACATCCCATTAATTTTTGTACAATTTTTGTATAGCCTTTTCACACTATGAAAAATCTCCGGGTTGTACACGGATCCGGCACGTGTTCACTGTCCACACTACAACATTTCAACACGGCACTGACCCGTGTAGAGCGCTCGACCCGTGTTGAAACTAACCCACCTCGGGAGGTGGGTCGAGAGCTCTCGACCCGTGTGGTGAAGTTTGACACGTGTTGAAAACTACAGTCTGAATGGAGTCTGGATGCCTCTGGGTTAAGTTTGGACCCGTGTAGATTTGGGAGCACGGTAGCATCGCACCGTAGTACATATGTAAATGATGTTTTGCAACAAACAAACAAGCTTGAGTTTCGCTTTTTGCGCATTATTCAGTGCATGCAGTTTGTGTACATATGTTTTACCGTGCTAAACCGGTCATACTAATTGCCGTCAACTGCCACCAAATACCACATTTTAATCAGAAATCAATAGATTCTAGCATACTGACAAAGTACATGTCGTATTTATGATGTAATGCTGCCTAAAAATTACACAAATCTTACTTTTTGTTTTAATTTTCGGCGGTGCGCGCGGTGGCAGCCATATTGTTGCTGCTGCCAGCTATCTAGCTAGCTGTGTGGGTCAAACCATTAAAGGAGGAGGGGTGTACTATTTTGTAGCTCGCACATGCGCAGATTGTACACACGCCTAAACAAGCCAACGGATCAAAAAATGAAAGGACACCTCAAAAAGACAAAACTCCACTCAGTTTTAATATCCAAAACAATACCAGCAACAAACCATAACTATAAATAAGAGCAGTCACTGAACACTAAACAATCCTGCTCTAACTAAAAAAATTTAAAAAAAAGCTGATTCTATCTTTCTCAAGATTTACCCAATGCGAGGTAATCCGATTCATTTTGAATCCACCCGCAACTGATGAAGGGCAGACGGAAGCCCAGAAAGCTATCTCTTGCTAAACTAAAGGAACTGAAAAACGTTCTTTTACTCGCACAACCAAAAACCGGGGAAACTCTCCCATACCACCAATGTACAATAAGCCCAGTAAAAACGGTACAATTGGACAAAATAAAATTTGGAATAAAATAATATAACATTTTATTTCAAATAATCAAAACAAGTCAACCAGAACGCCTGCGTCACTGAATGGGAAAGCGCCATCCGAGATAGTTTGCCTGCAAATATCGTCCGAAGTACATCAGACCAGAGCACTTTCACATACACCATTGTAATCCTGAGAGTTTCATAAAATAACGGTAACGCTTACGGAATCGTCAATTTGGCCATCTACGGCGTCTTGAAACATTGAACAATATCCCAAAAATGTTCTTCCTTGGGCGCCGCCATCTTAGCTGATCTGCTGGACGATGGTGGCGCTACTCCATCATGAGAAGCAGAAGAACCGGCTGTGTAACATGCATAATTCATATTGACGTCACGTGTGTTCATCCCAGCTGGCAAGTACGTCACGCGCGCAGTGCAGTAAGGCTGTAGCAACTTAGATTGGTTCCCGATCCCTATAGATTGGTTCGCTTATTGCGAAAATATAGGGATCGGTAAAGGGCAGCCATGACGGGCAGAATTCTGCCCGTCACGTGGTTATTATTATTATTTTTTTTTTTAGTAAGTGCGCAGATTTTGCATTGACATTTGTAACTTGGCCGTGCGTGTCGAACATATCCAATTATGTAAATAAAGTACATTGCCTAAAGCAAATGGCTTGGCCAATTTTTAAATATAAAAAACACAATGCGCATGCGCAAAGACGACCAATTACAGATCAAGATGAAGCGCCCTTTACCTGTCCTTATATTCTCCTGTGTGGAATATGTGGATGGAAACCAGTCTAGTAGCAACTGGGATAAACACACGCGACGTCAATATGAATTATGCATATTGCACAGCCGGGTTCCTTGACTTCTCATGATCGAGTAGCGCCACCATCGTCCAGCAGATCAGTTAAGATGGCGGCGCCCATGGAAGAACGTTTTCGGGATATTGTTCAATGTTTCAAGATGCCGTAGATGGCCAAATTGACGATTCCATAAGCTTTACCATTATTTTATGAAACACTAGACTCTCAGGATTACAATGGTGTATGTGAAAGTGCTCTGTACGTCTGATGTACTTCGGACGATATTTGCAGTCAAACTATCTCGGATTTCGGCAGTTTCGACACTAAGCATTTCCGTACGGACCTCAAGTAGGGCTGTAATAGCGACAGTGTAATAAGTCAGATTTCAAAAGCGAGCTATTTACAGCCCTATTTGTGGGGCTAACTGTCAATGTACATGTATACATACTGTACATGTGCTGGCAAGTCGATGTGCACACGTTCGTTCGTACGTACATACATGTACATGCAGTTATGATAGTGGATTTTTTTTTCGGCCCTGAAGGTAAGAGCCACTGGCATCCCTGATCATTTGCAGTTACCCAAAATTTTACTTCATGAGTTGACAAGAAAAACCTGACTAAAAGTGTTGATAGCAATGGTAACAATAAACACCATGCACGTGATGCTTATTTCTGTGTAAAATGGTACCTTTGTGGGTAGACTTGAGGTCAAGTCTCTAGACAGTCGTATTTGGTCCGTCTGACGCCTATAATCCCCACACGCAACAGTCGTTGTTATGAATAGTACCTGTCTAGAGACTTGAGAAACCTGTATTCGCGCCAATATTAATGCTTCATGGCGCGTAATATATAATCACGCTGTTGCCATAGAACCAGCCAATAACATTTCGTCCATCGTGCCGTGGTAACGTCCACTTCTACCAGAGGGGATGTAATGTTATCTGATTCGGTTAATGCGTGTTTTAAAACTTCAATATTGTTATTTAGAGAAACTGTGTTAAGCGTTTAGTGAAATGTAGTATGTTAAGTTACAGTCAAGAGCATTTATGATGTACAAATAAATGTACAACAATATTCATAAAAAAGATCTCCCCTATAATGATTATGGGAGATCTTGTATCAGCTTCTTTTGATGAATGTGTTCTAACAGTATCATATTCAAGTATTAACTCGGTATCAGTCCCTTTAGATGTGATTGCGCCAATTACTTGTGTCACGTCAAGGGCTAAATACATCGATAAATTAAACTGCACAGCCCTTTACCACGTCGCAGAAAACAAATGAAGCTGAGCAGAATGTATTAAAACTATTTTTACCTTCTGTTGCTTTATCGTTTTCCAACTGTTGTGGCACTGCAGTCCAGTTAACGCACCACAGACTAAGATGCGCTTTATGTAAAATTGAAAGGGATCGAGCGCACTGCCAACTTTCCAAACTCGAGCTAGCGGGTCAGTAATTTTGCCCGGTGTTTGTTTGTTTTTTTACTACAAATTGGATTTTGGTTTTTGTTTGTAACATTCTTCTTCGACTAGTTGATTTTCAAAACGTGTTGCTGGTGGCTAAAATGGTCAGCATAGTACCTACAAGTGGCGTGCATGCTTTGTTTGTAACACGACTTTAATAGCTATCCTGCAAGAAATATTACAGTCTTGATAAATCAGATCTTCGCTCCAGATTAGAAAAAGTCCTGCAAACAAATCTTTCCTCACCATCGAAGATCTGCGTCCTTGTCATACAAAACTGGCAAATGTTGAGAAGGTGACATATTTGACCGAAAAGCTTGAAAAGCACATTAAAACTGCCCCATTTGCTTATGAGACTTTGAAAAAAATCCAGAATTTCTATTTTGAGTTAAAACCATTTTCACACAACAGACAAGTTGCAACAGATATCAAAAATAGTGTTACGACTGTGTGGCTGACGATGTCACAGATTTCCAAATCCCTAGCTTCGGTTTCAACGAGGCCGACAACCCCATTCTTTGGCGCCCATGCTTGACAGCACTGTTCAAAATTTCAGCTCTATCTTTCTCCAAAACCACGATCTGACAATCATGCAATCATCAGCGTTTGCGATTATATTTTAAACAAAAACCATCGATAATCCCAAATTCGCATAAACTGATCAAGTCGAATAGGCTTACATGTACATGTAGCCTAAAAAAATTTGCACTTCAAGCTTGCTGCATGCGTTATTTAATACGATGGAGATGAAACCCTATTCAAAATTCACAAAAACACATCCATTTAAAGGAGTACCATGAATATTAATGGAGTCCCGCGTTTCGACCAATCAGCTCTCTACGTCCAATTCTGGTAGCAATCTCCATAGACCGTGTACAAAACGGAAACAGGTTTCTCAAGTCTGTAACTAGAGGTCGATTAGACTTGTTTCCAGTCCATTCGCGACTACGCTGCTGCCGTTTACGAAACAACCGGTCTAGTTACAGACTTGACATCAAGTCTACTTTGTGGGAGAAATTGCCAACTGAAGGTGCTTTTTAAAACAAAATAATTTGCAACTGATCATTCAATACCAAAACCTTGCACAGATTTCTATGGTTTTCCGAATTATTACTGTATGCGGCTGAAATTTCTACAAGGCAGTTTATCAACGGTACTCCTTATTTATGTAATGCTGTAGTTCCCAGAATTGGTAAAAAAGGTTTCCTCTGCAAATTATAAAATGGCCTTTAAATAAAATTAAACAAATATGCCTTGTTCTGTAATTTTTTTTTAGTATGGTGTGAATCCCGATGAGTACATATGTTTCTCACACCTCATGTTTAGTTATTTCACTTCCATGGTGATCGGGCACTGCATACATAGTCTGATCATTTTCACATTATTAAGAAAGTGTTCGTGGTACAGGCCGGCATCATTTCGGGGACGTTTAGTGCCACTCGGTGCCAATAATTGGTTCGTCGTCGCCACAATAAGTAGTATCGTCGATGTACATGTACATAAACACGCTTATTTACCTATTAAATACGCTCAGTATATTTAATGTTTTTCCGCGAAAAATGGAATCGATTCCGAATGGAATCGGAGTAGACTCCGAAAATGCTGGAGTTGCCAAAGCCTAGTTACAACATCACGTTCACTCCATAAACTCTGTGCACCATACAGAGTCGGCGCAGTGACATTCTTTTATTATCTCTTGGCAGGCAATATCCCAGATTCGCCAATTGGATTCGTCGGGGTCGACGATCCGGATACAATAGAAGACAAGACATACACGCCCCAAGCTGACTTGCCCAAGAAAAACTTCACTGTGAGTTTCAATCTTCCTATTTGTTTTTTTATAGAAAATAGAGGGAGCTATTACAAGTTTAGGAATGCACTGTACAAATATTGATATAAAGAGTTTCATCGCCAAACGCTCTATCTATTTTTGGTAATTGTTTACGTTGATGATGCACAGGTACTGAATTGGGTTTTGCATGGTTGTGCATTTCTGCATCTTTCAAATCTGCTCTAAGCTGTGCTCCATTTTCACTTAATTTTTTGTCTTCACATTTTTTATTTGGGCATGATTCATAAAATTCCATCTGCTTTTGCGGAATAAGCATAAAAAGCAACAACACATACACAATTTGTTAAACAGGTATTTGCTTTTGCGCTACGAGTACAAAGGCCCATAACCTTACGTCGTGACACTTTTTAAAAATAATTACTGGACTTCAGAGAACAATTACCCTCAGCATATAAAGAATATATGACCTCATGAATCGAACACCACCTTTATCCGTTGATACTACCCCAAACAAAACTAAATCGCTTCAATAAACTAATGTTATCTTCTATATGCAAGTGTGACATTTTAAAACTTTTGCTCAAAATTTAACAAATTTTTCTCATATTGTAATTTGAATCGATAAAGTCCAGGTTAAAATCAGCAATTACCATTTCCAGAACGAAACTGTTCAAAAAGACTCCAAATTGCTTGGAGGTCCCCCCTTACGCCGTGAAACAGTTTTCTTGAATATTTTCAAGACTGTGATACCAAGACACGTCTAACCATTTGTGAATTATTTTAAATATTCTACATTATTTAGACATTTCACAGACATTTCTTTTTCAATTTAAACTTGAAAAGGCTATTTTTACAAATGCATCAAAATGTCACACTTTGGCCCATACAACATCTATTCATCATTAAAACAACTATTAAAGGCCCAGTGGATCATTTGCAATGACCACAAAAAGTAATCGACGAGTTTACAGGGGAAAAGTTATGAAAGTAAAGATTGAATTAATAGCAACTATCCAATGAAAGGTTTTCGCTCAAAATGATATAATTTTACCAGAAAATAATCCGTAAAGATGAAATTATTTAGATCGTTTGCAAACGATTTACTTATTTTTGATTCGCATCTATGCGGTCCAAAATGCATGGGCGCTGTGTACTCCGTGTGCGTGTTCCATGTCCAACGCGATGCATTTTTATGGATCGCGCGCACACGCAGTATGTGCGCCACAGAGTGCATGACGCAAGCCACATATTATTATTATTATTATCTGTTTTATTTATACTGGATTGCCTTCTCAGTTATAGAAACTGCTATCCTTGAAAATGTACAGATCGTCACTGAATATAAGTACCTTGGCACTGTCATCGATAACAAACTAACTTGGAATACAAACACTCATCAAGTGTGTAGTAAAGCAAACCAACGGCTCCACTTTTTACGAAAACTTAGATCATTCAAAGTCGACCAGGATATAATGTTCTTGTTCTATCAGAGTGTTATTCAGTCAGTAATTGCATTTTCATGTATGTATGGCATAGTGGTCTGACTAATAAGAATATGAAAAAACTCAAAAGAATTACCAGAACTGCAAGTAAAATAATTGGTCTTGACGTTAAAGAACTTAATGGTATTTATGAAAAAGCATTGTTGGGTAAACTTGAATTGATCTGTGAAGACAAGACCCACCCGTTGAACTCCTTAGTTATTTTCAGTAGATCGGGAAGAATTATTCCATCACTAAAACGAACAAACCGCCATAAATTCTCGTTTTTACCCAGTGCAATCCGCCTCTTCAATGAAAGGCATGTAAGATAAGTTTTTAGGATTAGCGGGAGAGGGTGTGGGTTCGGGGGGGGGGGGGGGGGGGGGGGGGGGGGGGGGGGGGGGGGGGTTGACGTTAAAGAATGTCAACTTAAGGTTCTGTGGACAGTACGTGCATCTGTGATAATTGTATGTATTGATGAGCACATACTGAATGCTTGTATTTTTATTTTCTGGGGGGGGGGGGGTGGTTTAGTATTTTAACATAGTGCTTTGTGTTGTTTTGTTTTATGTAATTGTTTTATATTTGTGTAGTTTTATATGTATATATGTATTTTTATGATTGCACATGGGAGAGCGTATTTCATGTAAGAATTATTTGCATGACTAATTAAAAAATCTGAATCTGAATCTGAATCTGAATCCTTAAGGGCCCAGTGTAAAATAACAATACTATTATGTAAATAAAAAATAAAATTATTTGAGGTATAAAATATAAAACATACATGTAAACATAAAATAAAATATAAAACATACAACATAATACATAGCGACACAGTAAAACTATTAAAGACAAAAGATCTACAATAGACTCACAAATAAAATAATAAAATCAAACCTTAAAGAAATAAACTCTAATTAAATGAAAACAAAATAACTTACAAATGGAAACATTTGAATATGTATAGAATAACACAAGAAAATTAACATTATAAATATAAAATCTACATTATTTATACAACTAGTCTGATAAAATAGTGAGTCTATTATTACCAATAACATGTAAAAGGAATAAATCAATTAAGTAATGACTTAAAAACCCCGAGAGATTTGGCTTGTCTTTGGGCTGTGGTCAGTTTGTTTGTGGTCAGTTTGTTTTGGGCTGTGGTCAGTTGTGCCTAAATACTGAAATGTGCGTTTACCTGCATTTGTACGAGGAAAAGAAAAGCGACCCATTTGCTTTGGAACGTGTATTAGCAGTGTGATCTGGCGTAGTGAATTTATTGTTTTTAGTAAGATGGATTAAGACCATTAATACATTTAAAAACTTCACACATTCTATGATGTTCCCATCGGGTAGTAAGCGGTAACCATGCGAGAGTCTGGTGCAAGTCACTAATATGAGTCAGAGGATGAGGATTGAGGATGGACATAGTACCCGATCAACTGAGAACGAATATTTGAAACACCCCACCAAGACCAGGAAAATGCATATGGATTTTCATGGTTTTGTTAAACGTGGTATATTTGACAAAGCTGAAATTTCTTCAGATGAGTTTGTTGATGTCTTTCTTTTGATTTATAATGGTTTTATTCGCAGAATCGCTCAAAAACAGATCATCTACAGGGCCTTTAAAAGGCCCAATGTGAAAATTAATTGTTGTAGCTTAGATGGATCCAGTAATGTTCTGCATCATATTATGAAATGGTTGGAAAGCGTTTCACACAAATCAATTTTTCTGTGATATTCAGGGGCGTATTGTGTTGTTGTAGACTTATTTCAAGTCTGAGATCGCGCATACCGGTACTTCTCAAATTTGAGAAGTACATACATGTATACATGTACCTTATACATAATTGGTGATACGCGATCTCAGACTTGAAATAAGTCTAAAATGGCACAATCTGCCCCCGTGCTAAGGAAATTTTGCTACGGAAATTGGCCAATGATGAAGTGATTTTTAGGGGAGATACTATGCAGAATGTTCAAAATGGCCAATCCTCTGTCAAACCCTTTAAAACTAGTTATCTCATACTAGGTGTCTCATGAAGAGGTGGTCATTTCCACAAAATTTGGAATTATATATTTGCGTATAACTTGTCTTTAAGTGGTAGGCTAGCATAAGAAAAAAGATTCTGCAAAAGCGTGTTGAATTGTTGTGGAAAATGTATTACAAATTTATTTTCGTGTGGGAAATGTCATAAATTTTGTAGGCATGGGACAGCTGTAATGTGACTAACTGTAACGTTACTAACCGTGATTTTTCAATAGTTACAAAAACACACGCCAGGAAACAAGAAATGAAAGAAATAAAAGAAATAAAATGGATTGTTTCAGTTTACTCATTTGAGGAAAGTTTGTTTCTGACATGCATTTTTTCCACATTTTGTAACATTACTAACTGAGATTAAAATGTTTTTTACAATTCACAAAATGGGGCTAAATGATTTTAGTTATTACTGTCTAGTAGATGTTGGTGAGATGCATTGATGGTACTAAAATGGAGAACTGACAGACTTGCATTTTGATATAACAGAGGATAGAATTCAGATAAATTGCTAAAAATGTTACTAACCGTGGAATTGCTCCTATCATTTCACCAGGTGAACTCGGATACGGGTGAGGTAACTATCCTTGCTGGCACCCCCGCTGACGTGTACAAATTTAGCGTAATCGTCGACGATGGTGGCACGTTCAAAAACCAGACCTCAACGATCACTGTGGACGTGCGCGACATCCCGGAGGAAGCCGTGCGCAGCTCCGGATCGTTCCGCTTCGAGGGTGTAACGGCCGAGCAGCTGATCGCTAAGCCAGCCGACGGCGGTCCGAGCAAACTGGACGTTCTCAAGAGCATTTTGGCCGAAATCATCCCAGCCAAGCCGGATAATATCGATATTTTCAGCGTTATCAACGTCCCTGGGGTTGCGAACCAGGTGGATGTTAGGTACTCGGCCCACGGTTCGCCGTATTACCCACCGGAGAAGATGGACGGAGCTGCCTTGGCGAACAGAGATAGGGTTGGTCAAAAGTTTCCCTTTTTATTTGGTCATATTGCAAAAGGACTATTTATCATTTTTCAATGACCCAAAATTTCACTTCATGAGTTCAAAATAGATGAGCTTGCTGGCCTTCCTTCACACTTTGTGAATTTGCCGGATAAAGGTCGTATGCAGTGGTCGAGCACAGGCATTGGATCAGTCATTATGTGGCCACATGTTTACATTTTCTCCCCTGTATGCACACTCAGGTAGAACAGTATCTGTTTCTATTGCCATTTACCAGATAAATTCCCCGGCATTTTCCTTCCTCGAGAAGGAAAATTGTTGGGGAAAATTCTCTCTGCTGTTTACCGGAAAATAGTGTATAAGACCTGTTTCAATTAAGCAAATAATCTGTCTTTCCCGGTATTATCCGGTAAATGGGTCTCAATAGAAACATGCCTGAGACAATACACACTTAGGAGAGTGCTGAAATCCAAGTACTCAATGGGGTTGTGTGCCTTGACCAGTCAGCCACCTAGAGCAAGTTCGGGCGGGCGACTATAGTTAACTAGACTAACCATAGTCGATCTAGATGTCACCCGAATGCTGTGTGGTTTGACTAGCTAGTCTGACTAGAGGAACCAAGCCCCGCAGGTAGGTTAGTCTAGTTAACTATAGTCACCTGCCCGAACTTGCTCCATGTTGAAGCAAAATGATTCTGGTGATTTCCTGATGGCAGCGATAATAATGGCTATGGTGCCTATATTACACATTAGATACTGTGTACCTTACAAATGCTCTGCTATTATTATTATTACTTCATATTCAGGCCAAATTCATGTTTCATTTAATATTTTAATTTTTGTTTTCAGATTGCCAATGAACTTGGCGTGACAATCGGCATGATAAAGATCGACATGTGCCTGTTGGAATCGGCCTGCGAGTCGGCCTGCACCAACGAACTCGAGATCGACCCCACGCCTACTGTCGTCAATTCGCCCTCGGCCTCCTTCACCTCCATCACGACGCGCACCGTGGCACGGTGCGTCTGCGGCGCTAATGTCAGGCAGCCGGGACTTTGTGATTTTGACGCTTGCCTCAACGGCGGGACTTGTATGGAAACTCAAGGCGGAGGGCACAAGTAAGTTTTGTTGAAAGAGATCTTGAGCTTTGTAATCTTGTTAAAATTCCTCGGATGTAGTGCAGATAATCCTGGTACTTATTGATTGCTTTCCGTGACGTAGAACATCCGGGAATGTTTGGTGGTCAACGATCACGCCCGTATACGCGCGCGCCAATAGACGCACATGAACACGCGTAAAAATACTCACCAGCGTATTTTCATTCGAAAATGCCGCACGCGCGTGTTGTGATACGTTTAAATTATTGAGCGTGCACTTAGCTTGTAAAAACGAAAGTGCTTCTACTTGATTGCGATTTTTAGCCTGAAGAAATACGTTTAAGACCAGCCAGGGACCTTGGACCAATTTCGTGCCTTGCTAACAGCTACTGCTTGCTAAGCACAATAATGCTCAGCACATAATTTCTTTCCGTAGTATTGCAAAAATGGGTTGCCAGTCAAGATTGTTTGTGATGTCATACATGTATATACTAATACTCTAATACAGTAACTTTAATACGGTACTGTTTTTTTGACATACAATTTTGGCTGGTAACCCGTTTTACAAAGCAAAGAAATTCTGTGCTAAGCAAATTTTTGTGCTCACCAGTCAGGGGTAGAAATTCCCTCAAAAAATTACTTGCGCCTTGCGCAAGTTGGCACTGGAATTAACTTGCGCTTACAAAAACTTACTTGCGTTAACTTAGATGACAAGTCAGAATCTGAATCACGGTCTCTGGAACCTTAGTTACCGAGTCTGTTTTTGCGCCGGAAATTTCTTTCCGACCCAGCAGTGTCTAAGCCAGTGGTCTAAGCCGATGTTTCAGTATTTTCGTCACCCAACTTTCCACTCTGCTGTCCAAAGAAATAAAAAAGCGTTTTATCTTCTTCCCGTGATCGTTTCATCATGGAGCCTAGCCATGAACAATTTTGCAGCGATGTGTGTTTACATGTCAACTGTCAAACAATGCTTGTTTTCCACGTGCATTGCACTTGTATCCAATACATTGATTTCCGTACTTGTGTGTAGCACGAGTGGGAGCTAATCGCAGGGAGCGAGGTTATGCACATGCATAGACTTGTGTAAAATCTGGTGTCGTCGGGAATCGGAATCGCGATACCGTCCTTTGGAGAAATCTTTTACCATTATCTTGGCAATTTCAGGACGTACCTGGCGACTCTAAATGTTACAATTTGGCAGTGTTTTATATCAGGTTATGAGATATGTTTCTAAATTACCTGCCAACGTTTTGTTTTGAAAAACGAACCAAGTTCAACTGGAATGGCGATTCGATTCCGAAAGTATTTAAATCGCCGAGGTTGAGTTCGGGCGATCATGGAGTCTCGCGTGCGATCCTGTATGCTCCGAGTGCAGTGTTCTCAGATCGTGCTCACGCCGTTCGGGCGCGAGAAGATTGTTCGCGTGTTCAGAACAGACCGCCCGAACTCGACGCGAAGCTCACATGCGCACAGTGTCTAGTTTCCAACACATGTGTGGTGAGCAAACATTATCGATGCATCGTGTCTGCACGTACCATACTACATTGTGCCAACGATCACACTGACAGCGTGAATACATACAACACGGACCGACGTAAATGACCGACACAACAAGGAAGACAAAGAAAGGAAGACAAAGAAAGGAACTTCAAGTAAACTTGATTTTATTCAATCAAACATGTGTCAAATCATGGTCAAATCAAGTAAATTTTAATTAGCAAAGTAATGTTGAGGTGCAATAAAGTTGAAACCGTACTTTATGCCAAGCTTGCGCAAAGTGCAAGCTTGTGCTTTGGGTTACTTGCGTTCGTTAATTTTTACTTGCGTTGCGCAATCACTTCAATGGTAATTTCGAGCCCTGCCAGTGCCATGAAATTAGCCCCTGGATGCCGATAGTGGTCCTGAACCAAAAAGTCCATTCATAAAATACCTTTTTGTGTAAATCAGTAAAGCTTACTGAATTTCTTTGACGGTATTATTTGCTGGTTCGCCATTTGGTATACTTTCCCAAGTTATTGCACGTGTCGCGTTCACTCAAAGTTGTGCCTCTTTTTGTCATGTGTTTTTGTTTGATCATATTAGTAAATCCCCAAATTAGGGGTCCAAAATGTTTGGTGTCCCAGTTACGTACGACACTCTCTGCTTCAATAATCACCACTTATGACCACAATTTCTCAGTAATGGACTGTGGCCTAGTGATTATAGGGGGCAGCATAATTTTCTTCAATATTTTGTTTTCTGATTCCTGAAAAATATTCAAAACAAAAGACCTTAAAGAATTATAATTTGTTCCATGGTATTGAATAGGAGTTTGGTGTCCCGGGTTACCTACGTACGCCAATGAAAATGGGCTGTAGAATGAGTTTGCATTAACCTTGGTGCCATATCTACACACAAACATTAAATTTGAGTGGCATTTGTACAAATAAAAATAATTATTTTCTACTGGGAAACCACATTCAATCATTAAAAACACTTGGAAATCTTAAAAAGCATGTCACACTTTTGGACCCCTAATTTTGGGAATTACCCCTATGCATTTACGCGCATTGCATATCCCTTGTACACGCACACATGTAGGTGCGAATCCACATACAATCGCGGACATCCCTTTGTTCCTCTTTTGTTTGGACATATAGTCAATTTTTCCTTACTCTCGTTGGTTTTGTACAGGAGCGAATCGCGGACGTTCGCTTGCCAATCGCGGACGATATTGTTCTCTTTGTTAGACCTCCCTAAAACGTCAACGATTGTTTGGGAGAACAAGCGCACACAACCATGTTTTTACACACTTATGGGGTATACCTCTTTTGTTACCCTCCCTTCCTTCCCTTTGTCCTATTGTTTCCTTTGTTCAAACTCTTCCCATAGGCTTAACACTGGTCTTACCTTGTGGGGTAGGCCTACTAAGTAGACAAAGACCGACTTGTGGGGCACCTTTGTTCCTTGTGGGGTATCTTTCTTCCAGGTACCCCATAAGGGTGTAAAACCATATTCACACAAACAGGTAAACTTATGTGATTGTTTGTCACATAATGTATCTGATATGCTTTCTGTCATGTGTGGTTTTTGTGTGCGCGTGTATTGTATACATACTGAAACTGACTATGGGAGACTGAAAAGTGTTTAAAACCAGTCAAACCTTTTGATACAGTCGGGGATTTTGATACAGTATCATTACCATTCTGAAATTTCGCACTCTCATTGCAATCCGCATGTTTTCAAGGATATCGTAAAAAAAACAGATGTTTTGTGAACTATAATTATCCGTTCCATAAAGCAGTGCAGAGCGAGATCCAAAACTGGTAAACACTGGATGAAGATTTCAAAATTTCTTAAATTAATCTAAATAATACCTCGATCTGTAAAGAAATGTCTATATTTTACAATCATATTACAAAAATTAACAGAATAAATTTGACTGGGCACACTGTGCCATCACATTTTTAAGAAATAGTTGGAAATACATGTAAAACATTATCTTTTTTGTCAATTTGATTGATTCTGTCCCTCACGCATAAAAACAACCTCCGCATAAAACTGTAAAGTCAATTTCAACATGTGATAAACTGGGTGTGTGTATTAACATCAGTAGAAGGTAAACAAACAGGTTCACTTTTAATAGTTTTCATTTGTTGTTGACAGGAAAGGCATTTGTCTCTTGATTTCCGTCCCTCATGCTCTACAGTGATGACACCAAACGTTTTGCTTCCACATCCAAATTAGAGATTGAAAATTTCCTGTTTTCTTCCTATGGATAGTATAATGGGGAGATATTTTGCATGGTTGTTAGGTTATAGCAAAATCAATTTTCTGGAAAAATGTGAACAACTCCTTTAACTTTCCTTATCGTACCATTACTAACCATGATTTTTCAATAATTCTTGAAACTGCTTCCTTACTCTGCCCCACTCACAGGTGCAATTGTCCTAGTGGTTTTGACGGCCCTAACTGCGAACAGACCACCCGCGAGTTCAAGGCCGGCTTTGCCTATTTCGGCACCCTCCAGCAATGCGAGGAAACCCACACCTCCCTCGAGTTCATCACCACGGCGCCCCGCGGAATTCTCCTGTACAACGGCCCCATGACTCCATTGGAGGGCGACCTAGTGCCACAGGACTTTATGCTCATTCAGCTGTCGGCCAGTGGACAGCCGACACTCGACATTGACCTGGGATCCGGAAAGCTGTCACTGACGATCAATTCTAATGTTAATCTAGGAGATGGGGAGTGGCATCGACTGGATGTCTACAGAAATGGAAAGGTAATAACAAAAAACAATTATCCGACATTTCATTATACAAATACAACATGAGGGGCATGGTTAATATTATTAGGCCCAAGGTGATCTCGAAGCCATGACTATGCCCCGAAGCGGAATGTACATGAGGTACTGAGTTGACTTAGGGATGACACACAAATCTAACTGCCGGTGATGACAGTGGTCTCATAGATGATGTGCTCTTTGTTTATATCTAAACTGCCCGCTGTTGGAAATTGGTTGTCGTTTTGCATAAATATGGTTTGGTAATTTCAAAGACGATTTATGCAAAACACGATGCGTCGAGCATGTTTTTTTGGTTTGCTGTGACGCCAGGGGGCACATCGTCTATACACAGGCTGGTTTTTATCATGCACATCCTCTTGAACACAAGTTTTCCAATCCTGTAATCTCTTTAAAAATCTGCTCTAGTCTGCTTTAGTATACATCGCACCGGAGCACGGTGTGAATTTTTAGCGTGTTATAAGAACAAAGCACATAGTACGTGTGTGGTCACAGTACAGTGCAAATAAATTCCATTCATAAATACCTTAGACAGTTTACGCCCTATTGGCTGAGAGCACGTCAGTTTTAAACAGATGATAAAGGCCCAGTCGGTCTTAAACACCTTTAAGCCTATGGCTCGCAGCTGCACCCGCGCTCTGGTCGACGCGTAGAAACACGCACACAAAAACTGCATGCTCCCGAAAGCAAATTGTGCACTGTGACAAGTACCCGGTCGTGTGCGTGCGCGTACAAAACTACAACACGCTTGCATTACGCAGGACGTGCGCGATCGAACAAAAACAACTCACACACAGCTAAGCAGTTAGGGAAAGTGAATTAATGCAAAACATGGCAAAACGACAAGCTAATTTTGGCAAATTTTACCGATTGACACAAAAAAGGTATTTATGAATGGGATTAAAAGTGGGTTTGGCAGGTCTTAAACAATCCGTTTTAAACCGGATAGGGGCCTGGACGCTGATAATGGCCCAGGCCTTCGGCTTAGGCCATTATCAGCGTCCAGGCCCCAATCTGGTTTTAAATGTATGTTTAAGACCATTCAAACCCACTTTTATGAACCGATGCAACATATTTCTTATAATTTTAACGTTTAAAAAGTTAAAAATTCCTGATTCATGCTCCGAGTTAAAACAGGTAGGAACAATTTTCTGTCTGTAAGATCTACCCTGATCCAATGTCCACCTAAATTGACCACTTCTCTTTTTGCATTCAACCTCTTTCAGGATGTTGAGTTCATGCTGGATCGTTGTCGGACGGCTACCGTTGCCGAAGCCTCAAGCTCCAGTAACATTCAGGATACCGAACAGTGCAACAGTACGGGACAAACGCCCGGAGACAATAAGTAAGTCCTTGAGGATTACTACATCAATACAATGTGCTTTGCCCAGTTGCAGTCCCATGCAACACTGAGAGAAAAATTGGGTACATAGGAAAACCTGAGGGAGAATAGGACTGTGCCCCATAGCTCGGCTGGAAGATCATCTGCTCAGGGTGTCAGAGGTCTTGGGAGGGAGGGGGGAGGGGAGGGGGGAGGAGAGGGGGAGGTGGGAGGTGGGAGGAGGGGGAGGGGAGGGGAGGGGAGGGGAGGAGCTAGCGAGGAGCGAGCGAGCGTACCATACCATCGTGCCTCATAGCTCAGCTGGTAGAGCATCTGCTCAGGGTATCGGCAGTCTTGGGTGAAAACCTGAGGGAGTATACCACTGTGCCTCATAGCTCATCTGGTAGAGCATCTGCCTGGTGTATCGGAGGTCTTGGAGGAAAACCTGAGGGGATATACCACTGTGCCTCATAGCGCAGATGGTAGAGCATCTGCTCAGGGTGTCAGAGGTCTTGGGGGAAAACCTGAGGGAGTATACCACCGTGCCTCATAGCTCAGCTGGTAGAGCATCTGCCTGGTGTATCAGAGGTCTTGGGGAAAACCTGAGGGGGTATACCACTGTGCCTCATAGCTCAGCTGGTAGAGCAGTGAACGATTTCCCTTGTATCGCATCGCAAAATGCGACGCGTTTTTGACATTCTGCGACGCACTTTTCAAAGTGCATCGCAGTTTTTGACTTAATTTAGCGATGCAATTTGCGACACACTTTTTTTTCAACATTTTGTCCTTATTCTTGCACTTCCAGATAGTTTTGTAAATGTTAGTGAGAAATGAAAAAAACCAAAATGGAAAACTGACCAGACTGACGTATCGCCACGGCGCGCGGCGGCTTACGGCACGTGCATATCGGCACGATAGGCCTACGCTGAAATTCCGGTCCGACACGCATGAAAAAGTAAAGAATTTACATAAATTATGTTTCGTGAAAAAAAGAACCACGGAGAGAACTGATAAAAAAAAATACTTCGATCACTGCTTCTGATTTGCACGAGCGGCAAAAAACAGCTCCCGATTACAGTCCTCAGCCAGCGGCCCGGTACGATAAAGGTGCTGATCCACAGCACGGCCGTTTCGCTATCGCTACAGCACGTGCATGCAGTGATACGTTCTCTGTGCAACGGCACAAAAACCTGCGAAGAGCATATATGCGCGCATGTGAACACAGTAAATCAAGTCAGCGGCTTGATATCTTATGCTGCCGATCACCGTTTTGTTAACTTAAACGTCATTGGCCAGAATTTAGTTGCAACAGGTCATATTATTTTAACCAGCCAATCAGCATGCGTTTTACAACACGATCGCTTTCTTGCAAAACATAGGCCTAGTTGTGTATGCATATGCATGAAATCTATATCAGCTCGGCTGGGCCGTCGAGTCGTACCATACAGCAAGGATCGTACCAGGATTTTCATGATCGTTGGTTGTTTCGTAATCTTTTTTTCGTGCATCCAGGCATGGAGGAATGATCACAGCGATCGTGTTTTGGTTGATCGTCATTTTTGTGGAAAACATCGTCCACTCTCATCAACAATGCATGCAGCGGACGAGCGGGGCGGGGATAGACCGGGCGGGGCGGGGATAGACCGGGCGGGGCGGGGATAGACCGGGCGGGGCGGGGATAGACCGGGCGGGGATAGACCGGGGCGGGAACCCGGAAGACTGAGGCCTACGGCCTAGGCAATGGGCGCGGTATGGGAAAGAATTGAGTAAATGTAGTTGATCATGGCTTCAGACTTTGTGTGCAAAACACGAGGCAGACTAAAAAAATTGTTTTTGGAAAGGTTTCCTCACAAAATATTTTTTTCATCAAATCTGCACTCGCCGATGCTTTAGGCCTAGTTTTAAAAAAAAGAAAATTTCTGATGAGCTTTTCAAGAGTCTTACTCTTACCGTGCAGCCTGCAAGTATTAACAATCCTTTTTCCTAGTTTTAATGTGCTATTCAGAGACTACATGTACTGAAATAAAACATGTGGTAATTCGAGTAATCTTTCATTCAATTTAAAATGTGAATATTAACAACATTGTTATGGTCTTTAAAATAACTCGCAAAAGAAGCCTTTGTATGCAGCGTTTAATCATCCATTTTGAATTTGCTATACAAAAATAGAGGTCTTTGGGAAAACCTGAGGAAGTATACCACTGTGCCTCATAGCTCAGCTGGTAGAGCATCTGCCCGGTGAGTCAGAAGTCTTGGCTTTACTCATAAATGGGTATTTGCACGGTAAAGGGGGCATTTTGGCAACACAGACCATATTTTACAGAAAATACCTTTGTCTGGTCTCAAAATAATTTTCAGTTGTTCTGAAGAGATAACTTAGGCCCAAAAAGGGTTACAAATAGTGTGACGACATGCCTTTTAAAAAAAACCTGTGTACAAATTTCCAATATATGCTCGTAACCGAGACGGACACTTGTTACATTTGAGGCCGTCCTGGTTAGAGCGTATATTGGAAATTTGTACACAGGGTTTTTAGAAAGGCATGTTGTCACACTATTTGTAACCCTTTTTGGGCCTAAGGTATCTCTTCAGAACAACTGAAACCTATTTCTTTTATTTTGAGACCAAACAAAGGTATTTTCTGGAAAATATGGTCTGTGTTGCCAAAATGCCCCCTTTACTGTGCAAAGACTCACCTGCAAAATGTAGCAAGTGGCATACTTTCATGTTATAAAAGTTCTACATGTATTTTCTTTTCCTCTTCCCAGGTTTTTTAACATGAACACGCCACTGCAGCTTGGCGGTATCGACAAATCCACTGCCTTCACCTATCCCTCAGGGATCACGTTTGAAGATAGTTTTCACGGTTGTATGAAGAATGTCGACCAGGACGGTACGATTTACGACCTCCAGACGCCCGGCAAAGTTTCCGGGAGCACCGCGGGCTGCTCGCGGCTCACGTGCGGGGAGTGTAATGACGGGAAATGCGTCGTGGGCTTCAATACGTACGTCTGCTTGTGCAATCCTGGATTCACTGGTACTACTTGCAAGATGGGTAAGTGGTACAAGGCTCTTGTGTAGTAAAAATTTGTTTGTAACACTGTTCACGAAAAACTCAGATTCTGCAAATTCTACCACATGCAAATTTAACCATCGTGAGATAGTATTTTTTCCTCGCCAATAGGGTTCATTTTCCGACGATTGTTTGTAGTACCCGCCAGTATTGCTGTGTTTCTGTAAGAGGGCTTTTTATTTCCTTCAAATTGCTTTTCACAATGTTGTGCGAATAATTCTGTCCATGAAAATCCGGTAATTTTATTACTCCCGATACGCCATTTTTACAATGCAAATGTATGCCACGCCGCTAGAGGGCGTTTGCAATCTAACCGTCTCGATCAATCGACAATTATCAGTTCATCGTGCAGATGCGCACTGCACGGTAACTCTATGGCTTTGGCATGCTGTGGCGATGGAGCCAATACAATATTTGATCAGCACCGATCGAGCGACGTCCGTGTAGATATCGATCGTAAAGTCATGGATGGAGGAAGGAAAGTTACAGTACCGGAAAAAATATACCGTCGCACGGACACGATTCCTATCATGCATTTTAATGTGCCATTTGACACTATAAACGATAGGAAATCGATAACGTGCGTCTCTGCACTATACACGCTCTTGCGGTTGTGTTGTTTGCGTGTTCCTTTCGTTTCTTCACGAAGCACGATCTTCTAGAATAAACATTGCGGTTTCTAAACGGATTACGATAGCGTGCCTGATTTCACCTTGTACGTTTTGGGATCAATGCATGAAGCCATAATAAACGATTGGGCCCTCTCTAAATTATTTATTTATTATTATTAAAGATTTCGTTATACATGCGGAACCGGCAAACTATTGCGAAACTGGACAATCTTCCTACCTCTGAAAAATGCTCGGAAGCATTTTTCTTTCAATCGACTGTTATAAAATGTTTAGTGTCTTAGATAACTGGATAAATTCTGGATATTTCTGGATGAGTACCCTTTCATAAAAGTAAATTATTGTGCTGCCGGGTGCCTCGGACAATTTCCGTTTGCGGAACCGGGCAATCAACTGTACCTCCAAAATTTACAAGCTAGACAACTTTGTGCGTTCATATTAGTATAAATGGCGGGCTTCAAATACATGTTATTTCAATCGCTGTATTTATTTGTCGCGCCAGGAAATATTTTTGAACACTCCACCCACTTCATTTCAGAAGGTCAAGAAAATGTGTTCACACGCAAGCTCACGATTTCGGGTGTTTTCGCTTGGAGGGGATAGCGATTAAAACATTTTGGGGCTTAAAATAATTAATTTTGCGGACTCGAATTGATTTTGGCAAATGTTGGCACTTATAAGTTTGTCTGCGGGAGGAATATTGGACTAATTTTAGTAAAACTTTACAAAATTTAGTCCAAATATGCAGACAGCACTATCAATTTGCCGACAGTACCATGATTTTGCCGACAAAAATTTAATTGGGGGTGAGTGTCGCCTTTTACTTTGGTCCGTTTTCATTCGTCGTGCATGCGTTGCGTCTGCGCTGCGCTCGTCCATCTGTAAAGCCGACCGTACACCTTGCGTTTCGTCCGCGTGATCCGATCACGATAACGCATGTTGTGCAGTCGCATCACAAGGCATACGGGTTTTGCGATGCGTTCCGATGGCGATGTGGTCACGATTTTGTGTACGTGTCCATCGAAATGACGCAATTGCAGAACATCGAAATTTGGCATGTCTGTGCAATCGCAACGGAGTCGGAACGCAAGGTGTATGGCCGGCTTTAGTCTGCACGCCGCAAGTTCTAGCAGTTACGGGGCCAAGATAGATTCAAGACCATAATTTTATTACCCTGTATATTTCGAATCAAGTCCCAGCAATAACCGAAATTGCCTGTCGCCAGATGGACTCCAGTCGAACCATAGTTTTTACTATATGGTTGTGATTCGAATTTGGCCCCTGTAACGCGTGCGGTACATGTATTTTGTCTGCAGTAGAAAAAAAGTATAGAAATCGCCTAAATTATGTATTGATTGCTTTCCGTGACGTCAAACATCCGGAAATGTTTTAGTGTCACCGGTCACGTGCATGCAGGTGTGAACTCACTGACAATCGCGGACGTCCCTTTGTTCCTCTTTTGTTTGGTCTATTTTTCCTTACTCTCGTTGGTTTTGTACAGGAGCGAATCGCGGACGTTCGCTTGCCAATCGCGGACGATATTGTTCTCTTTGTTAGACCTCCCTAAAACGTCCACGATTGTTTGGGAGAACAAGCGCATGCACGCGCGTGCCAACAGAACATGCGTAAAAAAATACTCGCCAGCGTATTTTCATTCGAAAATGCCGCACACGCGCGTTGCAATACGTTTAGATTATTGAGCAAAAGTGTTTTTAACTTGATCACGATTTTCAGCCGGAAGAAATACATTTTTATCTTTCTTGATACAACAGCCATGGCACAACAACATAAAGCAATGTATACACCCGTTCCATACAGGCGCACCTGAGTCGCACCGATTCAGGCATTTGGTTTCAGGCAGGCGTTCTTAAAGGCAGAGGCTCGTCAATGCGCGCATGAGGCCAAATTCGTGCCACGAAAAACGCAACTACATAGCAAAGAAACGGAGCTGCGTATTTCGTGGCGCGAGTTTGGCCTCACGCGCGCATTGCCTTTAATGCGAGCCGTGCTTGCACACACTAAATATGAACGTCGCTCTTCAGTCGTTCTGACCGATTTCATGGAACAGTCGATCTTTCGACTTCTGCAGCCGATATCTCTTATGCCATTTTGAAAATGGCATAAGCCCCATAGGCTTGCGTGTAATTATCACTGGAATGCGGAATACGCAGTGCGTAAGGATTCCTGAAATCAGCTTCAGGCGAACCAAGTCGCTCCAATTTTTTTCATACGTCGAACTTTAGTTTAAATTTCTGGGATAATTTAGTTCGCCACGAATCTGGTGCGCCCGTATATAACGGGTGTTAAAGGCAAGGCTCGTCAATGCGCGCGGGAGGCCAATTTCATGGCACGAAATACGCAGCTCTATAGCTAGCTGTGAATTTAGCCTCACGCGCGGATTGAGGAGCCTCTGCCTTCAAGCAACAGACTGAGGTAAGTGCATCCAATGCGCTTTTCTTGCCTTTTGCCAGTAATCACTCGAGCCACGTGGTTGAAAAATGACACCCAGATTGGTGGATGGAAGGCGTGACGTCACCGGAAAGCAATAAATTCGCGCTGCGTGCAAACATGTGACGTGGTTTTGTCTTCTCGCGAACGCAAAAAAAAAAAATCAGTTGAAGGCACAGGCTCGTCAGCAATGTGCGCTAGCTAAATTCGTGCCACGAAATACGCAGCTCCATAGCAAAGGCATGAATCGGAGCTGAGTATTTCGTGGCATGAAATTGGCGCGCGTGCATTGCTGACGAGCTTCTGCTCGTGCAATTATGAATCGGGTGACAAGTTTCCAATCGGCTTGACAAATGTAACATGCAGCGCTACCGATGTTGAAACCAATCTGACAGCTTTTTGCATGTTTGAAGTTCAAGTTGGTAAGTTAACTGTATTTTTTTTCTTGTCTTTCATGTGGGTTGCTTGATTTAAAAATAAAAGTTGTACATGTTTGATCAGCCGAAGATAAATGTTAATGCGGATGGCCGTTTTACGTTTTTGGTCAGTTTAAAGATAGTATACATGATTGGTAAACTGTTGCATATATTTTTATCTCCCTGTGTGATTGAAGATATGCATGATTAAAACCAACCTGAGCAAAAACCGACTCTGTAAAAGGGTTTGCAGTCATTTCGCCCCAAAACCACTTCGCCCCGAACTATTTCGCCCTGAACCACAGCCTGTGCACGAAGTGGTTTTGGGGCGAAGTAGGATTTGGGGGATGTAGTGTTTGGACAGCATTAAAATGTGGCATTTCCTGTTTCTGGGAAAATCCTGAAGTAAAAGGGGTCTCGGGCACTTCAGGCAGAGTGGTGCACCCAGCTCTTGCGGAAGCTGGTGCAGTCAGCTTTGCCACAATAGGTGTTCATACATGTACTGACCAATAAAATTTGACATCTCTCCTCGATCTTTCGGTCAGAGTAAAATTTGTGTGTTTTTTTTGTGAACTGTATAGTTCCAGCATTCGAAACAGGTTGTCCAGACGACCAGGTTTTGTGGCCCAATGATGGACAGACGATGGTAGAATTGAATTTCACGTCCCCGACCGGCGATATTGACTCAACGGGAAATGCATCGATGGTCACATGCGACAAAAACTCGGGAAGTAGTTTTCAAATCGGCGAGACTGTGGTTACGTGTAACGCTACTGATTCCGGGACCAGCCTGATAAATACCTGCACGTTCATGGTTCGAGTTGGTAAGTATAGGCCCATAGAGAATATCCCCACAAATTTGGTAGAGTAAGAATTCCTTCAACTTAACACTCAAGCAGGTTTTTACATTAACATAGGGTACCGAGACCAATGGCTTCATCTCCTACTGAGTTGGCCCCAATGCCCCTTCAAGATATACACTTTTTGAGGCCCTGCAACTTGGCCAGCATGCCCTACATTGTGTATCCTCTTAATTTTCATGAGGCATATGGGTCATTCTATAAATTTGGGGTCCAATTTTTCTTTCCCCTGTTATGTCTGACATCTTGTAAAATGTTGTATTTTGTAAATTCAGGACATATTCTTTAAATGCTTTCTATTTCAAAGAGTGATTACATAAAGTACAATTCATAAAAATATGTTTTGAAGGCATTTTTAATAATAAAATGTCACACGTTGGACCCCAAATTTATAGAATGACCCATATGTACACTACAACTAGCACACATTTGGAACAAAAGTTGGCTGTGGGCCCCTCCAGTTGGCCATGGTGTCATTTCAAAATGTAGACAAAAACAATGCAGGAGTGACCTGTCCCATATTTGTATAACGTCAAAGCCTTACACGGGTCCCCTTACACTACTCACAATAAGTTAGGGATATATTGTGGGGTGAATGCAGATATTTAATTATAGGTATGCATTCCTCTTGAATGATTTTGTATATGATTAGAAAATCTAGCAATCTGCATGACAGACACACTTTGTCACAGGAATAGGTGAGAACGGTCATTTAAAGAAAGTTGGATTTGATCACACATCCTTAATCACACACATGGAGATAACTCCATTTATAAAGGGGTGTTCACACTATCGCGGAAAATTGGCTTTGTGCGCACCTGTGCCATTGGTTTGTAGAGGAGAGCTGATTTTCTTCTTGTGTCGCTGTTGAGCGGGGTCAAAGTTCAAATTTGTTGAACTTTGACCGCGGTGCGCTGACCTTTCCAACTCGCAGCCAATGAAGTATCAGAGAAGCCCCAAGTTTCTGGGGTGGAATTTTCTACTTTGGAGAGATCGGCGATTGGGAGTTCATGCAATGCGGTAAGCGCAGCCTATTAGCGTGTTTTGTTTTGTTTTTAGCGTGAACGTCCCTCAACAGTTTTCCAATCCTGTAATCTATCTTTATTAAGCCAATTAAGATGCATTTCATGACATTTGCATTCATATTGTTTTTTTTTTATTTGTACCTAGGACCAACATTTAATACAACATGTGAGAACCATGGAACAGTGTTCCCCAAAGTTGGAGAATTGATGGTGAATGTTCTCTTTGAACTCCCTACTGGTGAAGACGATTCAAATGGTGACCCTGCCAAAATTTCATGCAGTTACGAACCAGGTTACGGGTTTCCAATTGGCGTGACTGACGTTACATGCAATGCTACTGATTCTGGAACCAGTCTAGTGAATACTTGCATGCTTAAAATTCCAGTTGGTAAGTAAACCTAGTCTAAGTAAGGCTGCATCCGAATTTGTGGCTTTGGCTGTGGCTTGTGGCTGTTGCTATGCTGTTTCTAAGGACTTTCATTGTCCGCCCATAGCAACAGCATAGCAACAGCCAAAGCCACAAATTCGGATTTAGCCTAACTTAGATCCTGCATATTGGCAAAAGAGTGTGATGTCAGTTGCTATGATAACTGGGTCTAAACATTCACTAATAATCTGCAATTGTTAAGTGTGCAAAGAAAAGTTCAGTGGTTTGTAATGTAGACCCAAGTATTAAACCTTAGGCCTTTTCACAGGACATCAAAGACAGAATTTATGAGTGGAGATTGTTTACTTTGTGATTACACAGTCGGGTGATTTGACGTACTTTCAAATGACGCAGCGAAACCATCACTGGCGTTTCTTAAGACAAGAATGCTTTGTCTGCTGGTCACTGTCAGACCATTGATTATGCACATAAGTGCTGCTGGTATTGGTAGCCAAAAACCTTCCTCCATGCAAAAACTGCCGGTGAGTCGAATTCCATTCGAAAAACAAGACGATGTGCTACAATGGAGTTGTCCACCATTCAGTTAAAAACTCATCAACAGTGACATTTTCACTTCAGTACTCTATGCATAGTTCCGACCTGTCAATCAACCGAACCCGGTGACCAATCACAACAGAGCTAGCAGAGATCACCCACATAGGTCAAAGTGCAATGTTTGCAACAACATCACGCGATGTTCTGCCCCATACAATTTGTACAGTGTTGTATGCGATGATCCGGGTGAATTTTTGGTTTCAAGGCCGGTCGTTTCGTTGTTTAAAGGTACGAAAGTACGTATTTCATGTTATATACCTCATGCGTAGATTCCTGTCATCTGATTGGTTAAAAGTGGGGGCATTGAATCGGCTAGACCCGGCGCGTATGCCAACTGGTCAATAGTCTTTGCCATGCCCCGGGCATAGTAATTTAGCGGGTTCCGGACGCGCGCATTACATGTGTTTGCATATAGCTAGTTGTGCACCAACTATGCAGCTGGGCATAGTCATTTAGCGGGTTCCGGACGCGTGCATTACATGTGTTAGCATAGCTATAGCTGTGCACCAACTATGCAGCTGTGCGCTTCACGTAAACATTCATCAGGACGGTAATGGCGGAATCTCGACGTCATTTTGTCGTCTGTCGTAGATGATAGTCCTTAAGAAAGTAAGAGAAGTGGCCTACAGTGAAAACTGTGTCAGGTGAAATGTGCTACTAAAGTGCCAGGTGATTATGCTACAAATGTTTGCTGTAAATATACAACTTTTCCGCCTTAGATCAGCTTCCGAAATCGAAACGCGAAGGACCACTGTCATGACTGTATGATGTATCGTTACTTTTAACCAACCAGATGACAAAAATCTACACATTCGGTATATAAAACAAATATTGACTGCTGTTTATTCGGGTCATGGTTAAGATTATAGGCCCTCGGTGATCTCGAAGCCATGACTATGCCCCTCGGCTTCCGCCTCGGGGCATAGTCATGGCTTCGAGATCACCTTGGGCCTATAATCTTAACCATGCCCCTCATTGCAGTCAATATTTGTATAATATGACATCTCTGTATTACTGGCCATTTATTCGGTGTGTTCTAAGATAACTGCATGAATCTGTGCTTTCCGTTGAAAGTCCCATTGCTTTGTGCGTTGTGTGTCGCCATTTTGACGATAGCGTGTGAGCCGTAGCAACAATATCCAAGGGGGCGGTGTTAACTGGGCAAAATCGGAACTATGCATTCCACGCCAAAGTGGACATGACTGCCAAAATTTCAAATTAATTTAACAAGAGGTTTTTTTCTCTAAGAATTTCCATTTTGCTTGTAGGTCCAACATTCGACAGAGGTTGCCCAGCTGACATTAGGGTAACTCCAAACACAGGCGAAAACAACAAAAATGTCACGTTTGATCCTCCAATCGGTGCTCTCGATTCGAACAATGTCACTGCTGAGGTAACTTGCAGCTATCAGTCTGGTGACAACTTCATGTTGGGTACTTACCGTGTAACTTGCAATGTGACTGATTCGGGAACCGGATTCGTTGGAATGTGTGGCTTTGATATCAATGTTGGTAAGTGCAACTGCTACATGTTTTGTTCAGGCACGCAGCGCATACTGTGAGCCTGCAGATTTCCACATTTGCTGGTGGAGCATCTGCCTGGCATGTCAGAAGTCTTGGGGAAACCTGAGCGGTATACCGCTGTGCCTCAAAGCTCGGCTGGTAGAGCATCTGCCTGGTGTGTCAGGGGTCTTGGGGAAACCTGAGGGGTATACCGCTTTGCCTCAAAGCTCGGCTGGTAGAGCATCTGCCTGCCATGTCAGAGGTCTTGGGGAAACCTGAGCGGTATACCGCTTTGCCTCAAAGCTCGGCTGGTAGAGCATCTGCCTGGTGTGTCAGGGGTCTTGGGGAAACCTGAGGGGTATACCGCTTTGCCTCAAAGCTCGGCTGGTAGAGCATCTGCCTGCCATGTCAGAGGTCTTGGGGAAACCTGAGCGGTATACTGCTTTGCCTCAAAGCTCGGCTGGTAGAGCATCTGCCTGCCATGTCAGAGGTCTTGGGGAAACCTGAGCGGTATACCGCTTTGCCTCAGAGCTCGGCTGGTAGAGCATCTGCCTGGTGTGTCAGGGGTCTTGGGGGGAACCTGAGGGTATAATGCTATGCCTCATAGCTCAGCTGGTAGAGGAGGTCTAGGATTCAAATCCCAATGAGGACCGTATTGATTTTTTTCTCTTCCCATGTTTGGTTGTTTTGTCTATCTCCATCATCATGCTTATTTTCATTTGTTTTCATATTTCCCACAGAATGTGATCCCTGTAAGAATGGTGGTACTCTGCACAAAAATTACTGCTCATGCACGTGTCCAAATTTATACACAGGGGACTTTTGTGAAGGTACGTTTTATTTTATTCCTTGAAATATTATACACGTATTACAAGATAAAGGTAGTATACTTGTTTGTTAAACTGTTAAAAACGGCATGATTTCCACTGGTAATTGAAAGCATAGGTCGAGAAAACTACCACATAGATCTACAGTAATACTTCAGAAAACCTTAAAAATCCAAGTACGGTTTTTGTGCATGAATGAATGGCTCCAAAGATCGCCTGTAGCCGGTGGTCGAGTGGTTAAGACGTCTGCCTTGTTTGCAGGAGGTCGTTGGTTCGAATCCCACCCGAGCACGCTATGAAGTTTTTCATAGTGTCTCGGGAAAGCACTGAGTCAGTGCTAATATACGTCGGGTAATGGCAAAACAAACCCTAATTAACAATTTTAATTTTGCTATTTTTTATCTAACAAATATTGAATTATTCTTTTGCATGTATGCAGAATGTTTAGAAAGCATCCGCTGTGAAAATGATGGGACGTTGAATAACTCCACATGTCAGTGTGAATGCTTGAGCCCCTGGGCTGGTTCACAATGCTTGGGTAAGGTCTGAAGGCCTGTCTACATGCACGGGCCAATATTGCTGGCCAACAAGGACCAACATGAAGTTGGAACTTGCTGGGTAGTACCGTGCGAACCAACATGTGTTCCAGCATATCTTGACCGCAGTTGGTTGCTGCCTTCACATGACAGGCGTTCTAATCTGCTATTGGCCAGTTTCTCCAACAAGCTCCAACAAAGTCAGGCGATAGGAACATGTTCATACATGTTCCAACTAGTTGGATGTTGTTGGACGCTGTCTGGAGTGACGTCCACACCATCCAACTTTTGGGTGGCCGACATCGTCAGACCTTGTTGGCCAACAAATGTTGGTTCGTGTAGACAGGCCTTATTGACACTCACAAATATATCTAGAAGATTACTTTGTTATAACAGGAAGCTTGTATTATCAGGAATACACATTAATTCAGAACAAGGATGAGACCCAAGACATTCTTTTTTGTAGCGGTAATACTGATTATTATATAAAATGAAGCTTTTGTGGATACCGTCCGTTTCTGATACTGTGCAGCACAGAGCCCCAATGTGTGTCCACGCTGGGTGCACTAAAGCACACGCGTACACGCGCGTCATGCATCGAGTGAATGCTTTGTACATGTGTGCAACGTGCGTGCGAGTACGGTATCAATAAAATTCTGTACAACAGTAACAAAAGCGCATGTAGTTGTAAACATTGCAAATGTACTGAAGTTTTCAACACCAAACAGGTAAAAATCTTGCGGAAATCTTACAAAACAAAGAAGGTACAAGCTTTATTTTATATAACAATAATTTCGGGTGATATGAGAATATACCGCACTCGGTATATAAAGGCAGCACATATCTAGAAATGAATTTTGGGGAACTACCCTGCAGACATTTTAGCTATACATAGATCAGGGGTGAGATTTGTGCAGTGTGCGGCTTTCGCGATGCGGCAAGCAGTGGGCAACGAATCAAAAAAAACCTTCACTTTCGCTTCAACAATCGATGTTGCCTAGATTCTTTTTAATATCCACATTTGTACTTGAGGTAAATATTTTAAACAAAACTGGTTCTTGTGATACCTGGTTAAAATGTTGTTGACATTGCAATTTGCACGATGGTACTGTTTGAAACGATCCCAAAAGTTAAAATCTTCGTGGTCTCTACGTCTCTCTGATTCCCCGCCCCCTCCCTCTCCCCCAAGGAAGCCACACCCCTTCCGGAATTTTAGTTTTTCTCCAATCTCACCCCTGATAGATGCATCAATGGTGCACCATGGCCGAGCGGTATGGCGTGTTGAATCCAAGACACTGGTCAATCCACAGGTCGTGGGTTCGAATCCCATCCCGGCTTGTCCATGATGCGTGTGCTCTTGGGCAAGGCACTTTGCCATGAATTGCCTCTCTCCACCCAGGAGAAAATGGGTACCTGTGGGGTAGAGAAAGCTAATGTGTTTGATTAGTCCCTGTGCGCATAAGCTGCACGGGACTGTATACTCCCCAGGGAGCTGAGAAGGATTAAGGAATGATATTACTGAGCTCAATGACCAGGGGTAATAATGCAGAAAGCGCATTGAGAGTTCCGTCGGATCTGTAATGCGCTATATAAGAACTGTCTATTATTATTATTATTATCAATTGATCACTCTCAAATGATGTCACTCCCTACAAATTTTCACGTGCATCAGGATCTTGAGCATCAGCTGCGCCGTAATTCGAACAAATTTAGAGCAACACGTGCACGTGTTTGGAACAAATTCCAGGATGTGCGTACGCGTACATGATGCCCTTTAATACGCAGTGGCATTTTTTTCTACAAAGATGGCGTCTGTGAGAGTGGTCAATTCTTCAGAAAACCTTTAAAAAACTGTCTCAAGAAAACCAATTCTGAACAAAAGAGCAACAACACTCTCGGAAAGACAATATAATACTCGTATTAACTTTGTTTGTTTGCCAGGTTGTTTACTATGTCAGAATGATGGGTCGAACCAGAACACCACGACATGCGCATGTGACTGCCCGAACATTTACCTTCCACCATTGTGTAAAAGTAATGACAATTGTAAAAAAACATTGCTATAGGGCTTGGGAATGTGATGTCATGCAACGTCACAATGCAGTGGTTTCCGCCATGTTTGTTGCCAGTAACATGCGCCAGTACGTTCATATATAAGCAATGGGAGCTGCGTATCACTGTTAAACTGTTAAACTGTAGTGCAAAGACCCACAACCACCCTGACGACGGCCTACTGGACTGGTGGACCGAGGCCAGTAATTTATGCCTCGGTCTAATGCTTTCTCTACCGTACTAGACCAGTGGTCCAGTGCATTTTGAAACTAACGAACAGTAAATCCACGTTCCTTGTGGCTTTGGTCTTGTAAACATAGCGTCGGTCCAGTAAATGATTTGAGCTACTAACCCTGTGGTCTAGCAGATTCTTTCATGAAAGTCGAGCCCTGGCCTAGTAGGCAACAAAATTGGTCTACCCTCGTAAGTTGAGCACAAGTTTAATTTTTTTGCACTTTGCACTACAGTTTAACGATACGTTCAGCTTGTTTTGTTCCCACGCGTGCAGGATGCGTGCGCCGCGCCGCAATATTTTGAATTCAACTACTAGGTCGTTGTTTGCGTGATATGGAATCGCGCGGGCGCCGCACGCATCTAAAGTTGACGAGGCTGCACGCCAGTTCGCATAGCAACCACTCACTACCTTGAAGTATGGCGGCCGAGAATGACGTCAATAATGGTGTCGTGACGTCGATTCCCAAGCCCTATTGACAAATTGCAAATTGACACTAGCAGCCTTGTTTCAGATGCTGAGCCATTGGGCCGAATTCATAAAAACTAGCAATTGCTTTTTGTAGGCTTTTGCTTACATCTTCATACATAAAAATAAGCAGTTGCTAGCAAGCAAAAGTGTCTAGTTTTAAGCAAAAGCAAAAGCTTGTTTCTTGCAAGCAAATGCCACCTTGATTAGCAATAGGCCGTATTCCTGAACGTGGAGGGCGCTGTCAAGTGGTCCGCGCCCATCGTGCGTTATGTTCGAACACAAAACGCGCTACGCGCACACGCCTTCCAAACGTTTATTTTGAATGGAAATCTGTGCGCGCGACACAGGTCTGCGCGCTCCGCGTACGCGACTTTTCCCCCCGTACGTATGCACGTACCCCCACTTTTCTACTGTCGTCTATGGACATTTTTCCCCAAATCACCTTTTTCGAGCGCCCTCACGCGTTCAGGAATACGGTCTATTGCCTAAATACGTATACATAACAACAACCTTTTGCTTGTGTTATTCAGCAATTGCTTGCAGTGTTACAAGATCCTTACATGGTAGCTTGACCTCTTACTTGTTCGTGATTTTACAAACAACCAGAGGATTTCATCATGTTTATGCCTGTTAGAGATGACCAGGCTCGGCCTAAGGTGTACAAACCAAGGATTAATCGAGAAGAAATCTCCAATCCAACTTATCGTAAATTTTGTTGTTTCAACAAACAACATGCATGTTGAACGGCTACATGGCGCAAAAATTATGCCTGAGAATGGTAGGATACCCCGGATGAGGATAAAAAGCAAACCTATCCGTCTATACAAAGCCGTTACATAACATGCGTGCCTCTTGATGAATAGCGCTATTGTTCAGATTCCCCAAGCAATTGCTGAGGAAGCCTAAGAAAAAGCTCTCGGCCAAAGCAAAGGGTTAAGAATATGTTTTCAAGCAATTGCTTTTGCGTTTGCTTCTGCTTGATGAGCTTATGCTTTTGCTCGGTGCTTCTTTTTATAAGCAGTTGCTAGTTTGTATGTATTCGGCCCAATGGGCCGAATACATACAAACTAGCAATTGCTTTTTCTATGCTTTTACTTACATTCTTAAACATAAAAATAAGCAAGCGCTCTGACACAAGCAAAAGCTTCTACTTTGAAGCAAAAGCAAGAACTAATTTCCGCCAAGCAAAAGCTTCCTAGATTAGCAATTGCTTAAAAACGTATGCCTAAAAACAAGCTTTTGCTTTTGCCACTGAGCAATTGCTTTATGTCGTTGCATAATACACGCGTACCTCTTGATGAATAGTGCTATTGTTCTGAACCCCAAGCAATTGCTAAAGAAGCTTAAGAAAAAGCTGTCGGCCAAATCAAAGGGTTATGAATATGTTTTCAAGCAATTGCTTTTGCGTTTGCTTCTGCTTGATGAGCTTGTTTTTGCTCGGTGCTTCTTCTTATTAGCAGTTGCTAGTTTTTATGTATTCAGCCCATTGTATTACGTCGCACTTCTTTTCATTTGTACATTTTATCACAAAAGAGAGCACTGCACTTTTTGATGACAGTTTCAGGGATGCCAGTCTTCCGGCTATAGCCGGAATTCCGGCTTTTTCTTATTTTGGAAAAATAAATCCGGCAAAGCCTTTTTCCAGGCCGGAAAAGTAAACGGCCGGAAAAAAAAACGTGGAAAATTGTCTCACCTACTGATCAACGATGTCCGGATATGTATGCCATGTATGTCATGTATGTACAGCCTATGTACATGTATGTACACGCACATAGGACGTTTTGCCAATGATTTGCACACATGCAGTATGTCTGTATCTCGGCCATAATCATTCAAGGCTAAAGTATTGCGAAACCAGACTATCGATCAGAAGTACATAGAGGGTGCTGTATCCATACAGCAGTGGTTAGATCACATACATGTACATATCCATTGCACTCGTACTGTCAATGTACATACTGTACAGTATACTGTGCTGGCGAGTCCATGTGCACACATACATGCAGTTATGATAGTTGATTTTTTCCCGGCCCTGAAGGTAAGAGCCACTGGCATCCCTGCAATTTGAAATTCCGTAATAGAGACCAATCCATTTCCTCATTTTATGTAGGCCGCCACAACTGAGGTACTTGCGCATAAACTGCCCGTTTTGTATGGATTCCACACTGTATAGAATCGTGTCGTCACTGCGAACTGACGCGCAGTGATAATATTTTGATAGATGCATTATAAATGCTCTGTTATTTTTGAAAAAAATATTTTACATCTCTCCTTGATCTTGCCGTCATAATATTGTTTGCGTGCCTTTTTTTTAATAGTATATTTTTAATACGCTCTCTTTGTATTATTTTTTTGCAGAGTGTAAAAAGTGTGAAAACGGTGGCAAGTATCAAAACGAGTACACCTGTGCCTGCGAGTGTCCAAACCTATACATAGGACCCCTTTGTTCAGGTAAGCGCAAGCGCAATCATTATTATTGAAACCAAGGATTCCTCAAAAGTGCTTAAGACACTGTAGCTCGTAAGCCTGAATAAACCTTGGTCTTTCCACAGTAAAGGGGGCATTTTGGCAACGCAGACCATACTTTCGAGGAAATACCTTTGTCTGATCTCAAAATAAAAGGAATAAGTTTAAGTTGTTGTAAAGAGATAACTTAAGCCCAAAAGGATTACAAATAGTGTGACAACATGCCTTTCTAAAAACCCTGTGTACACATTTTTAATATACGCTCACAACCAGGACGTCTTAAAATGTAACACAAGTGTCCGTCCCGGTTACGAGCATATATTGGAAATTTGTACACAGGGTTTTTAGAAAGGCATGTTTTCACACTATTTGTAACCCTTTTTGGGCCTAAGTTATCTCTTCAGAACAACTTAAATTTATTTCTTTTTTTGAGACCAGACAATGGTATTTTCTGGAAAATATGGTCTGTGTTGCCAAAATGCCCCCTTTACTGTGGAAAGACTCACCTGTGAATAGAAGACAATGAAGAAAAGCTAAGCTATAAGGCACTGTTGGTATACTCTCTCGGGTTTTCCCTGTGAACCAAATTTTTCTCCCGTGTTGCATGGTAGCGCAACTGGGCAAAGTAAAGCATGCAACATCGGTTGAAATGAAACGACCAATCTTGGGATGAGAGAAAAGTTGAATTTTAATTTTGGTTGTTCCTCGTTAAAGAAGTATACATGGTTGGTAAACTGTTGCAAATAGTTCTATCCCCCAGTGTTATTGAAGATATGCATGATTAAAACCAACCTCAGCAAAAACCAGCTTTGTACTTCGTCTAACTTTTGAGAAAACAGTCGAAAAGGGGTTTACAGTCATTTCGCCCCAAAACCACTTCGCCCCGAACAACTTCATCCCCGAACAACTTCACCCCGAACAATTCGCCCCGAACAACTTCGCCCCGAACAACTTCGCCCTGAACAACTTCGCCCGGAACAACTTTGCCCCGAACAACTTTGCCCCGAACAACTTTGCCCCGAACAACTTCGCCCCGAAAAACGGCCTGTGCACGAAGTTGTTTTTGAGTGAAGTGGCCTTTGGGCGAGGTAGTGTTTAGACGAAGTTGTTTGGAGGCGAAATGGCACTTGGGCGAATTGAATATACGTCTCGTGAGATAAAAAAATAATTGTTTTGCTCATTTCTCAAAGACTATAGCACTTTAGACAAAACCATTTCAGGGGAAGTTTTCTGCCGTCTTCATGTTTATATCGTGTAAGTTATGTGTAAATTTGTGAACATTTCTAATTCTTCGAGATACCAATCATGTGTAGACAAATTGTTTATTGTTCAAAAACAAGTGAATTTCCTTTTATTTGTGATAATAGCTTGTTCAGGTGTTGTGTGTTTGAATGGTGGTGTAGCTAATAAAGCCGACTGCTCTTGCACATGTACAGATGGATATACAGGAAGCTACTGTAAAGGTATTGTAAAGAATTAGGGTGGATTGCAATATAACCGTCTTTAGACCGAGACATACAGTTGTAGTCAGAAGTATACATACAACTGTGTTAAAACTTGTGTGCCTAAAATTGCGTTGTCACCATTTTTGTAACGGTCTTCATTAAAGTCGTGTTTTTGTGGAATTCCTCGCGTGCTTGCAGTACTTAAAACATAGCTTGCACACCTTGCAATGGTTCGGGTTATGATGGTAGTGGTGTACATGTATGTAAACTTCTGACTTCAACTGTATGTCCCAACTCAATTTATGACATTTTAGCTACGACACATTGAAAAATGTCTTGCAATATCCAAAATCTATCGATTTCTGAAAATGACTTAAACAACAATCATGTTTGTTCTGACAGATGAAATTCCCATTGTGCCAGAGGATAACTACCCAGAACTACCTCCTGGAGTTTGTAAGTACAGTGCTGTTAGGTTGTAAAATCAAAATATTTCTGACATGTAATCCAACGCTAAATGTGACTGTGCAGTGATATTGCATATGGGTCTTTCCACAGTAAAGGGGGCATTTTGGCAACACAGACCATATTTCCAAAGAAATACCTTTGTCTGGTCTCAAAATAAAAAAAATAAGTTTCAGTTGTTCTGAAGAGATATTTTAAGCCCAAAAAGGGTTACAAATAGTGTGACAACATGCCTTTAAAAAAAACCTGTGTACAAATTACCAATATACGCTCGTAATCGGGCCCGGCACTTGTGTTAAATCTTAGGCCGTCCCGGTTACGAGCGTATATTGGAAATTACAGTAAAATTTTGATGAAATTCCCTCTGTATTTTCTCGGAAAGAAGGCAATTAATTTGAAGGCAATTTCAATTAGTTAAATTCAAAGTTGATGTCAAATGTGTAAGTACATTTTTTTCATGTGTCATTACTAACTAATGGCTTTCTCTGAAATTTTTCCCCCCAGTGGTTGAGAAGAGAGTGAGGATTGAGATAGCAGTGACTTTAGTTAAAGTTGAAGGAGAGGAGTGCGATGCTTCCAATTCTAATAATAAAACGTCTGACGCCTGCACGAAGCTTGTGAAAAACTTCATAGTTCAGGTACCGTAGGCTGTCTGTTTAAACCGCTGGAATTTCATTAAAAGTCTGTTTTGTCGTCAACAATTTCTTGAGGATGATTCAGTGTTGAAGTCAAGAATAGGCCAATTCCAACATTTTTGTCTAATCGAACTCCACTTGGGAATTGCGATTCCATTCAGATTGGAGTACATTTTTTTAAAAACAACTTGCCATTATTATGGGGTGTTATGGCCGAGCGGTCTAGTGCGTCGAACTCACGTTCCTGTGCCAGTACTAGAATGTAGGTTCGATTCCGGGCCGCGACAGGTTGTGGCACCTGTGCTCTTCAGTGAGGCACTTAATCACACTTGCTCCGTCCTTCGGAAGGGATGTAAAGCTGTTGGTCCCGTGTGTTAGGTTTCGGTAACGCACCTTAAAGATCCCAAAGCATTCTTTCGTGAAGATAGTTATTTGAATATAAATTCTATAATAATTGATCCCGTTCCTTAGTTGGCGGTCCTTACGCTGTTGGATGTGGTAAATAAATAAATAAATAAATAAATAAACAAAATAAAAAATAAAAACATTTCTTGCAAACCTGACAAAATACTAAATGCCTGAAATTTTGTAAATTCTGCTTCCATTGACATTCATAATCGCCAGGTACTTTTTGGAATTGCCAAAATAATGGGAATCTATAAAAAACAGAATCATGATTCCGATTCCCAAGAGAGGATTTGCCAAGGCTTAATCAAGACCAGACAGTCCAACACCCTGTTTACACTTGATCCCGAGCTCGGGGTCCAACACCGAGCTCGGGATCAGCCCCGGATTACAAACTGAGTGTAAATGCTCTTGGGACCAAATTGGCCCTGGATCAGACCCTGTGATTTTGGTCTCGTGTTGGCAGGGGGTTCGATCCCGAGCTCGGGATCAGTTTCGGTTAGATAAGCAATAAATCTTTACTGCATCCTGCCGTATCCGCACAACAGCTGTAGAAGGGGAAAGTCCGTGTAATTCAAGTGGCTTTAAACACTGTACATGTACATTCCTAACCCATGCACAACACATGCACACATTGATCAGTACACATGCACATAGAGCATGACCTTTGACTGCAACTTCTGGCACTGCGTTCAAAATCAACTACAGAATGTAAACGCGGCACTCGGGATTTATTGCGGTTAACACTGAAGCATTCTTATCAGGGGATCAATCTTGATCCCGAGGTCCCGGTGCAAGACAATGACCAAAACCAAGACCAGGGGGAAAAAAACACAAAGTTGTTTTAATAGCACAAAATTTGTTTACTTTTTAATTTGTTTTGCCAAAATTGTATGTGGTATGTTTTGACTGGTATTCTGCTACTCTTGCTGAGAACACAAGTTGACTGCTAACCTTTAAAAAAAAAATAAAAAAATATGATGCCAGAGCTATTTAGTGCTTCTACTGGTGTTTATATATTCCTTTAAAATACATATTCATAAAGGAAAGTCACCTTCTCACTGGTCCATTCACTGTCGTGTGCCAGTAGTTATTTTTGCTGTTTATCTGTGCGCATACCAAAAGTGCAAACGTAGTAAACTACTTGCGCCTGCCAGGGAAATAGTACACTGCGCACGCGCTTTGCGAAGTATATTTCTTGGCAGCCCTGGAATAGTTTACTACGCATGCGCTTTACGAAACAACCGGCTGTAGCGCGTGTAGCCCGCAGTAAGCGCTAGCCCCACGAGGGTACAACACGCGTGCTCGCATACGAGCTGAATTAAAAGATGTCTACACAAGCAAAATTTTACTCGCTGTTTTCCTGCGGTCAGTGATTCCAAACTGGGGAAGAATATGTATGAGGTATGGTAAAACATAGTTCATTTCGGCCTCGGGATCTAGCGTGTCAACTTCCAATACCAAGGGGAGCTAAGATCGACTATCCACCCTCAAACCATGTGATATTTGTATAATTTTGTGAGACACAATTCACCATTTCCTCAATGCAGGTGTCCATGTCCTACAGGAAATTGGCAGGCTTTCTAAGGGTGGATATAACCCAATCAGAAATAAGGTAAGAGTAGGTGTACTCACCAGCAAGGTTACTATTGGTGGGTGGTTAATTTTTTCAAACGAGTGGTTGCTAGAATTCCCACATGAGGGGAACAATTATATGACTTCACTGTGACTTTTGCAGCATTTGTTTGTTGGTCTTTTTGCAACAGCATTTCTATTGCAGTTGTATACATTTTATTGGTTATATAATGTCACGCTAAATTTCGTTGTGAACTTGACTTTCTACAGCGAGTGTCAAAAAATAAAATACACTTTTAAAATTACTTGTTGTGTTTTAGTGTACCAATATTTATATGAGATGTTTCAACATGTATTTTGGATAAGTTCTTCTGTGTCTTTTGGTAGCAGTTTAATTAAAATATGTTTCATGCATGACCGCACATGAGGCAAATAAGGGTGTCAGGTGGAACACGACTTGCGCCAATTCAGTATGGCTAGGAAAAAGAAAAGGATTCAAACTAGTGACTTGGTTGTTGTCAAGAATCAACAGAGCCTCGTTGAACATACGTAGGCCGACAATGAAACATCTTGTGGGCTATTCTTCATCTTAAAACATGGCTCGTCCTCAGCTCACACCCCAGCAAAGGGCCTACTTGGTAAGCGAATTCCACCGCACACAAAGTGCCACGGCTGTGTTCCAAAGCTTATGTTAAAAATACAGTCACAAATATTTGGTGGTGTTTTGGGGTCGTGTGCTTCTCTTTCCTCTCTCGGACATTTCGTCTGCATCAAAAAGTAATTAATCAAAATCTCAAACCTTTATTTTTAGGGCCGGGAGTGTGATCATCCCACACACCACAGTGTTTGACTATAGCAGCATGACTCCAGCTGGAAGAGCATTGTCGGCCAGTCAACTGTATGCAGAGACAGTGGCTGAAGATTTAGCAAAGGGCGCTATCGGTACTCTAGATGTGGCACCAACATGTGAAAAATGCAGTGAACCACAAGGTTTGTAACAGTGCATCTACAGACCGTATCGAATAGCCCCCATTTCGTGGGGCACCTTTTGTTACTGAAACCGTTCAACAATGGAAACACAATGGCTGCGTTCGGGCGTGCAGTTCTCGCTACTCCGGAGTAATGCGTGCGCATTGCACTCGGGTCACATTACGCGAACGGCAAGTGCACAGTCCCCATGCGCGAATGGCCATCAGTCAAGACGGCAGTCTCTTGCCATGACTACACAAAAAACGCCGTTCCACTGCTCACAAGAAATTTAAGAAAATACAGACCGTAAGTCGTGAGAACCTTTGATACCGTTTAAAACGAACCTTAGTGAGTTGTTGTTTCAGTTATCCAGTTGACACGTTAAGCAAATTCACAAAAAATCCAACCTATATCCCGCCATCTTCGTACAAATTACATGGCATTCGTCAAGAGTATGAGCACACTCCCCATTTGGCGGGGAGTACCGAGAGCATACTCTCATTGACCCGAGTGTCGTTATTCTTGCCGTTCACGCGCGCAGGAGTATGCTCGTGTTAACACGAGTACACGCCCGAATGTAGCCACAATGTGCAACCATGCATGTCCTCAAGGAACAAAGAAACTGCCTCACGAAATGGCGGCTATCCGATACGGTCTATAGCAGGGTTTGGTACTGTTTAGCGGAAATTATTGCTTGAAACAGAAAAATTGCACTTGGCAAAAATCTTGTACAGTGAAACCTGCTATTAAGGCCACCTGCCTAAAGTGGCCACAACTGTTTGGTCCCAAATCAGTTTTGGAGGTAGAAAACATATGGAGGTAGAACCTTGATATGCCCGGCCTGTTTAACGCGGCCGGTGGCCAGGGCACTTGGATTTCTGCGTGTACAATTCAATACAATGGCAGTTGAACCTGGATAATCTGGCCACACACAGTAAATTGCTTCAATGAACTTTTATGAGGACCGTAAAAAAGTTTTTAAAAACTGAACAATGTTTACCTTTTCAATGAGGAATCCTTTGATGCATTTCACTTTGAGCTGTTTTACACCTATATGCATTGTGGTATGTTTTATGAGGTTTTTACCTTACATATGCTTCCTAAACCTCTATATAAGGGCCACCTGTTTATTCTGGCCACATTTTGTCCGTCCCTTGGGTGGCCACTATACACAAGTTTCACTGTACCATTTTGATCGGGTACTGTGTCAATTTTTGCTGAGTGTGAACAATTGCCAAGTATTATTTCCTGCTGAACAGGGGCCAATTTCATAAAGCTGTTTAGCGGAAAAATTTGCTTAATCCATAATTTTTTAATTTTATAAAATGGGTTTTTAGTCAAAATCTTACTGATGTGTATTACAATTGACTGGTGTTCTGCTATTCTTGCTAAAAACACAAGTTGACATACAGTTTTGACTATTAACCCATTTTTATAAAGCACAACAATTTTGGATTAAAGGCCCTGTAGATGATCTGTTTTTGAGCGATTCTGCGAATAAAACCATTATAAATCAAAAGTAAGACATCAACAAACTCATCCGAAGAAATTTCAGCTTTGTCAAATGTACCACGTTTAAAAAAACCATGAAAATCCACATGCGTTTTCCTGGTCTTGGCGGGGTGTTTCAAATATTCGTTCTCAGTTGATCAGGTATTATGTGGCGCACATCATATACTGCGCGCGCTGAAACACGCACGCGGAGTACACAGCGCCCATGCATTTTGGACCGCATAGATGCGAACCAAAAATAAGTAAATCGTTGGCAAACGATCTAAATAATTTCATCTTTACGGATTATTTTCTGGTAAAATTATATCATTTTGAGCGGAAACCTTTTATTGGGTAGTTGCTATTAATTCAATCTTTACTTTCAGAACTTTTCCCCTGTAAACTCGTCGAATACTTTTTGGGGTCATTGCAAATGATTCACTGGGCCTTTAAGCAAATGTTTCTGTTAAAAAGCTTTATGAAATTGGCCCCAGGCTAACAGCATCATGAAATTGGATTCATGAAACTCCAGCACCATTCATTTTAGGTGGGATTTCATTCTTACAGGCACATAGGATATTTCTTAAATTTTAAGATAAAATAAATACATTTGAAGTGAACCCATTGCCTTGTTTGTCACAGAAATGCATTCCATTTAGCGTGGAAAACCCCTCAATCAAGCTAACATCAAAATAAACTATCCCCTTTTTCCACAGATAAAACAGACATGTGTAAGGAAACAAAACCACGATGTGAAAAGGGTAAAACTTTAGTCGAGGACAGAAATGGAAAGTCGTGCTACTATGTTTGCCGTGCGACCTGCAAAGCTTTGGTGAATTACTGCAACTACGGGACGTGCTTTCAGGACGCTGAGGGAGTTATGTCTTGTCGGTACGTGGTGTATGAAACAGCAAGCATAAAAAACCCCACAAATTTTCAGTTTACGTGCTGTCCAAAGTTGTCAACGTTTTTACAGAGCGTAGTATTTTTCAAGACCTCCCTCCGATTCCTGCCGAACACTTTGCCAACCAAGTAAAAATACAGGTTATCAAGTACTGAATACTTGAACATTCGAGTTCAAATACGCCAAGCTATGCGACCACGGTGCTCCATTTAAATGTGTCTGTATGACATTGATTACTGGTACTTTTTCTGATTCCTCCTTAACAATGGAATTAAGTAACAACAAAGACATGCTTAAGCACTTTTCAACTTGCCGTTTATAGGGTGCAGACAAATTGCTATGTATGTAGGTTGCGAGTGAACTGGCTATGAGTTGGCTGATGACCGATTCAGGGCAGCCGTTTTCGCGTAGGATGGATTTGATACGGTTCATTTCCAATTTTGTATACCGAGCAACAAAAGAAACGCACATTTTCGGTTTAATAAAAATTTGAAAATTTCTTTTTGTAATTAATTTGACATCGAAAGATTCACATAACAGCTTCATTATTCATAAAGTTTCAGTGTGCAAATTTTTTTTTTGCGTTTCGTTTGTAGCTCAGTATAGTACCAAACACCTTTTCATATATGTTTCCTTGACAGTTGCCCTCAGTCCACGGAGTACATGTACAGCGGCGTAAACTGCCAACTTAAGGTCCACCTCGTATGGCTGTACGTTGGTTGCGGAGTGGGCGGGGGACTGCTCCTAATAGCCTTTATCGTAATGATTTCGTGCCTGGTCTGGTCGCGTAAGAAGGTCAAGAAACTGCAAGATAAGGACATAGAGCCTGAAATGTGAGCAAAGAAATGTTTGGTGGTTCTTTTAAGAACTTTCGGTTTGTCCAAGACCTCGTTCTCACAAGAGAAATTGCTTCGTTCGATAAAGATTCAATGATGATTCGACGAAGAGATTTTCCGATGTGAACGCACGCCTCTTCATTCGACGAAGATTAAAATCTCTTCGTTTGACCAAGCAAAATAGCTTCATTCGACAAAGCAAATTTGTAATGTGAACGCTACCTTCGTTTGATGAAAAGATTTGGCAGGCCTGGTTGCACAAGCGCGTCATGTGTCAAGTGCCTAGCAAGCATGGTTTTTGACGCACCACTCGAAAACCACACAGCGCATCAGACACTTCAAACCCACAACACGATGCGCATGTGCGTCCAGTGGCCTCCCACAGCTTCATTGTGAAGGGTACCGCTCTTCGTTCGATCTTCTTTAAGTGAGATGTGAAAACACACTTTGTTAACTAACGATGATTAACTTATCTTCAACGAACGAAGCGATTTCTTGAGTCGCAAAGGGGTCCAAGTCTGAACAGAGATGAGTTTTTGCAAGCATAACCATAAATAAAATGAAGGAATTATTGCATCGGTTCATACAGTATTAAATGGATGTAATTTGCCCTTTAATGCACAATATACTCAATGGTTTTCTTGAGAACATGCTCAAAACCCATAGCGTGCTCGGTTGGGACTCGAACCCACGACATCCTGCATACTAGGCAGACGTCTTAACCACTTCACCACCATAGCATGCTGGTGCCAAATAGCGGGTCCGATTGTCGAACAACAAGTGACTGTATTTACATTTTATGTTAATTGCATTTTATGGTGGTTCCAACTATCCAATGCAATGATTCCCCACGGGATGATATTTTTTGAAGATTTACAAAATTGCCACCATGTGAACAAAACTAGCCCCCTGACTACCCTGGTATAATGTCTCTGTTTTCCGTGCAGTATAGCCAGGGAACCAGCCTAAATAGGATGGTGGCTTCACACAGTTTCTTGAAAACAGTTTTTCACTGTATGAAGTACTGAGCTGACTTATTACACAAGTTGCTTTTTATCACACACATCTTCAATAACACATGGAGATAACGCCATATGTAACAGTTTCCCAACCCTGTAATCTATCTTTAAACCAGTGAAATGAGAAGCGAGATCCCCGCAGTGCACAGAAACAAGGGCTACGTCAGGAACTCGACAGCCACCGCGGAGGACCAGGAAAACGACCGATACCAATAGTTTTTCAGTTCAATGACCACCATCTGAGGTGGGGGTGAAAAGTGGATGTAATGTGACCCAATACCCTTCTCAGCAACATATTTTTTCACAGTCGCAAATATTGCACATAAGTGAGGACTGCTGCCTTAAAGTGTCAGCTTACATCAAGTGTACGTTACTAATAACAAATTCAAAAGGAAATTTATCCTGTGAGCGATATTATTATTGTTGATGAAAAAGAACATACAAAAAAAGATTTTTTTTAAATAGGTCAATAAAATAGTTGATTTTATAATATCAATAATGTTGTATTTTAGAACGTGTAGTTCATGATTTTTTAAACAATATGAGTATTTAGTATTTTTAGTACTTGATAATGATAATTAATAAATAATAAGGGAAACAAAAACAAACAAGTATAAAAACTGCAAATTAACATAAAAAACCAAAACAACATCCAATTAGCTCCCACGGGATTGCCCAAAAGAAACTAGTTTCTGTCGGGGAGCTCTCCAAACTGACTGGATGACAAAACACTTAAACATAAATATATCAGTATATATATAACTTCTTTTTCCGGTATAGGACGACCGTTTTGGGCAGAATGCTCTGGGGACCACTAAAACGGCAAATTTGTCGGCAAGAAACTCTGCCGTTGACACCCATTTTTTCGACTTAAAGTTCTCATAAAAATGTTTTTCGACCTAGACCGAAATGGTTCGCGACCTAAAAAGAATGGTGAGAAACGTAATAAAAATGGTTTTTGACCTAAAAATATGGTTTTAGAGGCAAAAAACATTAAGACGACCGACAACCGGTCGTCCTAACGCGGCCGGTCGTCTTAACAATACATTTTTATCCAAAACCGGTCGTCCTGTACAGGAAAAAGTGGTTATATGGTATTTACACAAATTAAAAACTAATGTACAAGTTTGTCTGGATTTATTATAATTATTAACAATTAAGAAAAGTCAAAGTAGTAATTGCAAATTATAAATACAAATCATAAATCTTGGATAAGTCATCTGAAAGGAAAAAAAAGATACTTGTAAATGTATTTATCTGTTTTTTTTATTATGAAATAATGAAAGAATTTGCAGGATGGGTACATTATAAAAAGAGTGTGAGATGGGGTCTTGGTTAAGAAGGTAATCACGTAGGGCATTTAGGAAGCATTTAGAAGAGGGTTCCAGGCAGAGATCTTGAAGATCACAGGGAAGAGAGTTAAACAATCGGGGAAGAAGTTAAACAAAGATAATTTTGCACAGTTAGTACGGTTGTATTGGTGCTTGAAGAGCAAGACATCCGTTTTTCTGGTGTTTGGCTGTGGGAGAAAAGAAGAAGGGATGTTGTTATGTTTATACAGACATTTAACCACAAAAGAAACACTCAAATAAATAGGTCTATTGTAGAGAGGAGGGAAGTTGAGTTTCTTCAGGCGTTCTTTATAGGAGAGTGAAGTAGCGATGTTATAGGGGAAAATGTGAGATGTGTGAGAAAAATGTGTGGCCTGTGTAATATGTTTCGTACAAAAGGTCTGAAGCCATGGTCAACTTGTCCATCCTTTCCCGATTTACTAAAAAGAAATTTCCGGTTTGCGTACATACGCATTGGCTTGGACCCCCCTCTCTCCCCTGTACGCATGGCGTACGCAATGTCTACAACCCCCCCCCCCCCCCCCTCCCTCCCCCACCCCCTCCCCCCTCCCTCCCCCACCCCCTCCCCCTCCCTCCCCCACCCCTCCCTCCCCCACCCCCTCCCCTTCCTCCCCCACCCCCACCCCTCCGTGCGAACGTATTTTATGGACGACCCCTATTGCGGTAGAGACGACTGGACATGGTTTAAGGAGGTCCGCTGTAAATAAATTGAAGAGTACTGGGCCAAGAACAGAGCCTTGAGTCCGAAGTTAGATTTGGCCCCTGAAAAAAAGAACCCGTTGTTGTCTGTTAAAGAGGAAGCTGCCGATCCAGGAGAGCAGATTTCCACAGATGCCGTATCTGTGTAGCCTATTTAGAAGAACTTCATGGTCACACCTGTCGCATGCTTTTGACCAGTCAAGGAAGATGGCGTCAATCCTAGGCTGTGCTATTAGGCACAGTGGTATACTCTCTTAGGTTTCCCCAAGAACTCTGACACACCGGCCAGATGCTCTGCCAGCTGAGCTATGAGGCACAGTGGTATACTCCCTCAGGTTTCCCCAAGACCTCTGACACACTGGACAGATGCTCTACCAGCTGAGCTATAAAGCACAGTTGTATACTCCGCAGGTTTTTCCCAAAGACCTCTGACACACCAGGCAGATGCTCTAACAGCTAGCTATTAGGCACAGTGGTATACTCTCTTAGGTTTCCCCAAGACGTCGGACACACTAGGCAGATGCTCTACCAGCTGAGCTATGAGGCACAGTGGTATAATCCCTTAGGTTTCCCAAAGACCACTGACACACCGGACAGATGCTCTACCAGCTGAACTATGAAACACAGTGGTGTACACTCTCGGGTTTTCTCCAAGACTTCTGACACACTAGGCAGATGCTCTGCCAGCTGAGCTATGAGGCACAGTGGTATACTCTCTCAGGTTTCCCCCAAAGACCTCTGACACACCAGGCAGATGCTCTACCAGCTGGGCTATGAGACACAGTGGTATACTCTCTCAAGTTTTCTCCAAGACTTCTGACACACAAGGCAGATGCTCTGCCAGCTGAGCTATGAGGCACAGTGGTATACGCCCTTAGGTTTCCCCAAGACATCTGACACACCAGGCAGATGCTCTACCAGCTGAGCTACATGTATGAGGCACAGTGCAATACGCCCTTAGGTTTCCCCAAGGCATCTGACACACCAGGCAGATGCTCTACCAGCTGAGCTATAAGGCACAGTTGTATACCCCCTCAGGTTTCCCCAAGACCTCGGACACACTTGGCAGATGCTCTACCAGCTGAGCTATAAGGCACAGTTGTATACTCCCTCAGGTTTCCCCAAGACATCGGACACACCAGGCAGATGCTCTACCAGCTGAGCTATGATGCACAGTGGTATAATCCCTCGGGTCTCCCCAAGACGTTGGACACACTATAGGCAGATGCTCTGCCAGCTGAGCTATAAGGCACAGTTGTATACTCCCTCAGGTTCCCCCAAGACCTCTGACACACCAGGCAGATGCTCTACCAGCTGAGCTATAAGGCACAGTTGTATACTCCCTCAGGTTTCCCCAAGACCTCTGACACACTAGGCAGATGCTCTGCCAGCTAGCTATAAGGCACAGTTGTATACTCCCTCAGGTTTTCCCTATAACCCAACTTTTCTCACAGTATTGCAAAGATGTGGAGCTGCACAGCACAGCGTATTTGGTGTAATTCATAATCGACACAAATTTGTAAACCAAACAAAATCGTGTGGTTCTCATTGAGATTCGAACCTGAGACACTTTTTTGTTTGCAAGAGGGCCAGACTCCTCTGTCAAGTTTGCTGTGGGGGGTTCGCTACTCCTCCCACACAGCGAGTCTGTTTACCTTTCCAGCATGATACCCATACACCCGAGTCAAGTGAGGCAAAGTGCCTTCCCAAAAGGCACAAGACATTGGTTGCAATGGGACTCGAACTCGCAGTATTCAATTACGAGTCAAGAGCTCCATCCATTACACCACATTTCTCCCCATGAACTATGATTTACTTAATAATACATTTGCATAAATTTGTATAATCGAACTAGTTGCTTTCTGAAATATTACTGTTTCATATAAGTTATAACCATGTATTATCTGTATATTTTTGAGTATTTCAAACATTGAATATTATTGTAGTCGGAATGTAAAAATGTGGCTTCCATCTTTGTTTTAAATAATTGCCTTTTTGTGTGTGTGAATGAATTGATTTATTGCAATTGTGCCGTATAGTTCAAGCAATTCTGCTTAACAACTGAAAACCAATTTGTGGCTTTCACGAGACCAACGGAAAGAATTTAAATCCGACAGTAGCTAATCATTGCAGTGAAACCATTTAATTTGTTTAATTGAACTGTCATACGAGATGTAGACTTTATGTACAAGCTATATTTTTTCCGTAATGTAATTTTCATATAGTATAGTTTGTTCCACTTGTCTCTTTAAAATTAAATCACAGTGCTGAATATTGTATTAAAAAATTGTTTTCTCCCTTTTTAAAGTTTTATCAACAAGTGTTTTTCCTCTTTGGTCTTTTGTCATGCATAGCAATTCCTGATTATGTAAAATTGAACTTCCATGTTGTTTATTTCTCTCGAAAGGTCACCAACAAAACTATTAAAATATTGGAATATTGGGTCTTTCTATAAATTAGGGGTCCAAAAGTGTGACATTTGGTGTCCCCCGTTACACCTGATATGTGTTATTTTTCGTACAAAAATCATTAACATGGCTTTTAAACCATTTTGTATGAATTGTACTTTATGTATACTCACTCTTTGAGATGGAAAGTATTTAAAGAATGTGTCCTGAATTTACAAAAACAAGATTAAAATGTAACGGGGGACACCAACATTGGACCCCTAATTTATAGAAAGACCCTATTTCTAATTCTCAATCCGTATCGTCAAAAACCACTGATGTTTCGTTAACTAATTTATCCGTTCTATAAAGCAGTGCAGTGATCACACTAGACTTGATGTCAAGTCTGTAACTAGACTGGATGTTTCGTAAACGGCAGCAGCGTAGTCGCGAATGGACTGGGAACAAGTCTAATCGACCTCGAGTTAGTTACTATTCGTAACAACGACTGTTGCGTGTGGGGATTATAGGCGTCAGACGGACCAAATACGACTGTCTAGAGACTTTACCTCAAGTCTATGATTACACCAACCTTTTTGCTTCTACACCCAAATTGGAGATTGCAAATTTCTTCCCATGGACGGTATTTTTGGGAGATATTTTATTTTAGGGTCCTATATGATTAAAGTTGACTGCCCGTGTTTTGGCCGATTTGGGCGTCAATTTTTTGTTTTAAAGATAAATAGGTATTTGTCTAGAATAGAAAAAGTTATCACCTTTCATTTGGTACCAAGAACGCAAAAATCCGTCAAGGATTAATGCCAGTCGATTAAAAACAAGAAATGATTAAATGGCTGGCAGGTCATTTAATCGAGAGAGTGTTGACGTATTACTATTATGTTTTGACGTTTTAGGAAAAAGGCTTAGACCAATAATCTCCAGTTCTCGACGTCGGAAATTCAAGTTTTTGATATTTTTCGTTACAGAGACACGTAAGCTTTCTAAATTCGTTCGCTTGTGTAAATTAATTTTTTAAAATCTTTTCACCGAAACACGGGCAGTGCAACTTTAAGTTAACTTAGAACAAAATCAATTTTTGTTTTGAAAAATCTGGACAAGCTCCTTTAAACAAAACCAGTAGCCTGTGTTCAGTTTTTCCACCAGTAGCAGCTAGACCGTCTTGTAGTTGTAAACACACAAGTCGGGAAAAATTTAAAATGCCATTCCAAACTAGACGAACGGCTGCGGTGTATATATCTGCGCCGGTTCGCCCGCCGATTTCGGTTGCCGGTTTACCAGGGAGACTAACCGGAGCGGAACGTGATCAGACCCGCTGCATTTAGGTAACTCCGTAGTTATGATAAACCAAACAAATAAAAGTGCACAGATTGTCGTAATGCAGGTTTTAATCATTTCTAAATCGCCGTTAAATCGGAATTTTCTTGAAAGCAAACATAATTGAAGTGATCACAGGACTCTATTGGCGTAACTATATTCAATTTTTAAATACCGGAGTTATCAGCATTCAAATATTGATAATTTGTTTCCCGGACTTGACAAAAGAACATAAAGACAAGGTAAAACCTTTTTGGAATTCCTGAGGGCAGTACAGATGCAGCAGCGTTTCAGATAAAAAAAACCCTTGAAAATAAGTTTTGTTACCATTTATTTAATTATTTATTTAGACTTCTTTGCAACCATAAAAACCTAAAATGGTTGGATTAAAACACAATACACATAAAAGATACACCAATAAAACTACTTAAAAACCACATATAAAATATTTTTAGCCACACCACTCCGGGACAAGCAAACTAAATAATCCAAGCCCCTCATTAATGCATGTTAAAAAGACACCAAGGAATAAAACTATGTTTAAACCTATTTGTTTTACACAAAGGCAGACTGAACTCTCTTGGCTGACGCAAACTATAACTAACACCCTGAGATTTGGGAAGTAGGCATCCTCTTGCAACAGTGCCCCTTTAACGCACTCCCTAACTCCTGCGTATTGTTACGTCGCTTTGCAGAGTGGAAATTCCCTGATAACTCAGGATGGGAAGTAGGTGATGAGTTTATGTCCAGAGTTTGTCATTTCCATGAAAAGCTGTTCGCACAAGGTTTGCCTACGCGAAGACAAGGTCGGAATATTCAAATACTCCCTTGCCTCTTCATACGATGCACCGGGAATGATGATCCGAAGGGCCATTCGCTGAATGGACTCAATTAAATTGGATTGCCTCACAGACTACTATTTGATACACCTGGCATGCGTATTAAGAACTGACCTTATACATGCAAAGTAATATTTACAAAGGTCATGCCGGCTGAGACTTGCTCTACGAAGTTGAACCAACAAGTATAGTCTTTGTGCAGCTTTTTTATAGACACAATTAACATGCGTCTCCCATTTAAGATCACTGCTAATATTCAACCCAAGCAGCTTTATTTCTTTTACACGTTCGATATTATGCTCGTCAATTTTAACACAAGGGATGGGTTGCTCATTTTTACCAAAGCTATACACTGTAAAAATTAAGTAGTCATTTGACGAAAATTGTTTAGTAATTTCATTGTATAATTTGACTAATCTTGATTTAGTCACCCAGTCGAAAGATTAGTCATTAAATTTGTGCAATGACTAATAATAATTAATTAGTCTTTAAAAATGGTATAATTTGCCAAATTGTTCGGGTGATTAGTCATTTTCCAAAAAAAATAATTAGTCATCCAACAAAATTAATTAGTCAATTCCGAAAAATAATTCGTCTTTGTACCCTAAATTAGTCTGACATTTCGACCTAATTTTTCCTGCTAGGAATACATCCAGCGATAAGCAGCGTATTCCACCGAACGACGACAGATCAGACTCGAATACGGCTTTCACCCGATTTACCTCTTTCAACGTAACTTACCGTGGATTGTAATTTACATGTACACTTGCTAATGTTACCTTAGCCCTATCTTTATCATGTGGTTGTTATATGTATAAAACAACCACATGATAAATATAGGGCTAAGGTAACATTAGCTAGAGTAAGAATTAATCTTCTAAATTTGTTCGTTGTCCATCGCCGCGTTTTTCCACTATATTTCCCCATTGTTTTTAAAATATATAATTTGCAAAAGCAACGTGTTCGCCATCTTGCTGAGTGGTATTTTAAGCATTTTCCTTATAACAATGTGGCAATGTTGCCGCCCAGTACGTAAACAATTTAGGCTCAAAGTCAGTCCGCTGAATTAATACACCATTTAAAATTGCACAACAGAATGACAGTTTGGAATAAACTAGCTAGCGGCTTATTAATTATTAACAGCTGCAAATTCTTAACCATACAGGTAAGCCACACATTTTTTTATGTTTTTGTTCTTAATTCTGAAAATAATGGCCGTCGATGTTTTCATTAAGACATATTCAGATTCTTTCAAGAAAATGGATTTTGTTCTATTACAATCAAGATATATAAAATACCTCCCTAAAATGCTATCCAAGGGAAGAAAACCGGAAATTTGCAATCTCCAATTTGGATGTAGACGCAGTGTAATCACTGCACTGTGTATGGAACCAGATAAATTAGTTTACAAAACATCTGTGGTTTTTCGACGATATCCTTAAACATTTCCGGATTGAGAGAGCGCGGAAATTCAGAATGGTAGTATGATCATGGAGGTAGGATATGGCGTGGCACGCTTATCGGCATTCCGAGAAGGAGCGTTCTTGATTAAAAAACAGTTTCAGAATAATGCCATTGTCTCTGATTGGTCGATGAGATGGTGTTTTACAACAGCTTGGCGGTGTAAAAGCGAACAGAACTGCTAACCAATAAATGCACTTTTTTAAATGAATTATGTGCCCAAAGTACGAAAACTATAGTCTAGGCTATACACCAATCCGAGCTGCAAAGTCATGGTCCGTGTATGTCCGCCATAGCTGGGGGCCATCCAGTACCATGAACTGTGGGTTTTGTGTTGGTGATATGCTGTTACATTATGTTGTCACTTCGAACAATTTTGCGCGTTTATTTGCTTGCAAAGCCTGTGTACGCGCGCGTACGCGTTGTGCGCTGTTCGATTTAACAAGTCAAAGCGCCCTAGGCCCAGTGCATGGCAGTGGATGGCCCCCAGTAATGGCGGACTTGCAGGGAAGCAGTCCTTAGCAACCGGATTCGTGTATAGGTTGTATAGGAATGAAGAAGAGTTAATTGGTTGCTGTCACAAACACGACTTTGCTACAAAAAAGTCCGTTTTTGCTTTTGTAATATATATTTTAGTTTTTCAAAAATATTTCCTGAAAATAACTATATGTGACCCTCTCTAGAAAAAGGTCGTATCAGTCGTACGTGCAGGCTACGTCGAGTTTTTGCGACCATAAGTAGAAATCTGTGGCGAATCCACGCTCATTAAAGTGCCAAAACTCAATGGAAATTACAGGTGGAGCACAGATATTCCAGGCGGTATCTGGTCACTGGCATGCAGGAATTTCCATTTATTTTAACGAGCGTGGATCCGCCACAGATTTCTACTTATGGTCGCGAAAACTTGACCTAGCCTGCGTGACTTATACTACGTTATACTACGGTTACATGTAAAAGTTTTCTTCACAATGCTTGTAACCTTTTTGCATATAAACTCCTCAAAAAAAGTTCGGAAAGTCAAGTTTGACTGACGATTTCTCTCTTGTTACTAAATCATTTTCCTTGAATTTGGTATCATTGTAAAGCCCTGTTTTTCCTCTTTGTCATATGTTAGTATTAATCAATTGGAGGATGTGTAGTATATAGCGGAATACAGGGGTGTGTGGAAAGTGAAATGTCACAAAATTCACTGCTATTGTCATGCAGTGCATTCCCCTTTTGCTTGGAGGATAGGAATGTGTCACTGACCTTTTTGACAATAACAATGCATTTTGTGATATTTCACTTTACACCCGCCCCCGTATTCAGCTGTGCTGCACATCCCCCAATTGCTTAATCATAACAAATGACACATCATCGTAAAGAGGAATAACAGGGCTTTCCAATGATATAAAATTCAAGGAAAAGTATTCTGCAACAAGAGAGAAATCGTCAGTCAAACTTGACCTTTCGGACTTTTTTTGAGGAGTTTATAATCGCTCCTCGGAACAGTCCTTTCTTTTCTTCAATCTGTTTATATATGAGATAGGCTACATGTTTTCTTGAGCTAAATGTGGTCTTTATAGACCGTATCGAATAGCTAGCCGCCATCTTGTAGGGCAACTTTTGTCATCTAAATTGTCAATGCATTATGCAAGTACAAATGTGTAACCATGCATGCCTTCAAGGAACAAATAAACTGCCCCACAAGATGGCAGCTATTCGATATCGTCTATTGCCAAATTGTCCCCGTGGAACTTACTAGAAAGATACTGTTATCATAAAACGCAATTGGACTCGGGCGTACACAAATCAGCAAAGCCGTGAAAATCTCAACCCGTGTTGTTACTAGTAGTAGTAGTATACGTGTCGGGCTAGCTCGTTGCTGGGTTTCAGTTGTTTGCTGTTCCAGAAATAATTAGTACAAAGGCACTCAAACTCAATGCAGTTTTGTTTGAAGAATGCCAAGTCAGGCCTATACACGATAAATGTTAGTTCACAATCATAGCTCTACCAGCTGAGCTATGAGGAACAATAGTATACTATCTTAGGTTTCCCCAAGACCTCTGACACACGGGCCATATGCTCTGCCAGCTGAGCTATGAGGCACAGTGGTATACTCCCTCAGGTTTTCCCCAAAGACCTCTGACACATCAGGCAGGTGCTAGACCAGCTGAGTTATGAGGCACAGTGGTATTCTCCTTCAGGTTTTCCCAAAAGACCTCTGACCCACCAGGCAGATGCTCTGCCAGCTGAGCTATGAGGCACAGTGTTATAATCCCTTAGGTTTCCTAAAGACCACTGACACACCGGGCAGATGCTCTACCAGCTGAGCTATGGGGCACAGTGGTATAATCCCTTGGGTTTCCTAAAGACCACTGACACACTGGGCAGATGCTCTACCAGCTGAGCTATGAGACACAGTGTTATAATCCCTTAGGTTTCCTAAAGACCACTGACACACCGGGCAGATGCTCTACCAGCTGAGCTATGGGGCACAGTGGTATAATCCCTTAGGTTTCCTAAAGACCACTGACACACTAGGCAGATGCTCTACCAGCTGAGCTATGAGGCACAGTGGTATAATCCCTTAGGTTTCCTAAAGACCACTGACACACTAGGCAGATGCTCTACCAGCTGAGCTATGGGGCACAGTGGTATAATCCCTTAGGTTTCCGAAAGACCACTGACCCACCAGGCAGATGCTCTACCAGCTGAGCTATGAGGCACAGTGGTATAATCCCTTAGGTTTCCCAAAGACCACTGACACACCTGGCAGATGCTCTACCAGCTGAGCTATGAGACACAGTGGTATAATCCCTTAGGTTTCCCAAAGACCACTGACACACTAGGCAGATGCTCTACCAGCTGAGCTATGAGACACAGTGGTATACTCTCTCATGTTTTCTCCAAGACTTCTGACACACCAGGCAGATGCTCTGCCAGCTGAGCTATGAGGCACAGTGGTATACGCCCTTAGGTTTCCCCAAGACATCTGACACACCAGGCAGATGCTCTACCAGCTGAGCTACATGTATGAGGCACAGTGCAATACGCCCTTAGGTTTCCCCAAGGCATCTGACACACCAGGCAGATGCTCTACCAGCTGAGCTATAAGGCACAGTTGTATACCCCCTAAGGTTTCCCCAAGACCTCGGACACACTAGGCAGATGCTCTACCAGCTGAGCTATAAGGCACAGTTGTATACTCCCTCAGGTTTTCCCAAGACATCGGACACACCAGGCAGATGCTCTACCAGCTGAGCTATGATGCACAGTGGTATAATCCCTCAGGTCTCCCCAAGACGTTGGACACACTATAGGCAGATGCTCTGCCAGCTGAGCTATAAGGCACAGTTGTATACTCCCTCAGGTTCCCCCAAGACCTCCGACACACCAGGCAGATGCTCTACCAGCTGAGCTATAAGGCACAGTTGTATACTCCCTCAGGTTTCCCCAAGACCTCTGACACACTAGGCAGATGCTCTGCCAGCTAGCTATAAGGCACAGTTGTATACTCCCTCAGGTTTCCCCAAGACGTCGGACACACTAGGCAGATGCTCTACCAGCTGAGCCATAAGGCACAGTGGTATACTACCCAAGGTTTTCCCTATAACCCAACTTTTCTCACAGTATTGCAAAGATGTGGAGCACAGCGTATTTGGTGTAATTCGTAATCGACACAAATTTGTAAACCAAACAAAATCGTGTGGTTCTCATTGAGATTCGAACCTGAGACACTTTTTTTGTTTGCAAGAGGGCCAGACTCCTCTGTCAAGTTTGCTGTGGGGGGTTCGCTACTCCTCCCACACAGCGAGTCTGTTTACCTTTCCAGCATGATACCCATACACCCGAGTCAAGTGAGGCAAAGTGCCTTCCCCAAGGGCACAAGACATTGGTTGCAATGGGACTCGAACTCGCAGTATTCAATTACGAGTCAAGAGCTCCATCCATTACACCATATTTCTCCCCATGAAATATTATGTACTTAATAACACATTAATGCATAAATTTGTATAATCGAATTAGTTGCTTTACGTTTCATATAGGCCTATACAGGTATAATAATGTATTATCTGTATATTTTTGAGTATTTCAAGCATTGAATATTATTGTAGATGGAATGTAAAAATGTGGCTTCCATCTCTTTGTTTTAAATAATTGCCATTTTGTGTGTATGAATTGATTTATTGCAATTGTGCCGTTATAGTTTAAAGGCACAGCTCGTCAATGCGCGCGAGGTCAAATTCGTGCCACGAAATACGTAGACTGGTTCCTGTCCACATATTCCACACAGGAGAATATAAGGACAGGTAAAGGGCGCTTCATCTTGATCTGTAATTGGTCGTCTTTGCGCGTGCGCATTGTGTTTTTTATATTTTAAAATTGGCCGAGCCCTTTGCTTTAGGCAATGTACTTTATTTACATAATTGGATATGTTCGACACGCACGGCCAAGTTACAAATGTCAATGCAAAATCTGCGCACTTACTAAAAAAATAATAATAAAAACCACGTGACGGGCAGAATTCTGCCCGTCATGGCTGCCCTTTACAGATCCCTATATTTTCGCAATAAGCGAACCAATCTACGAAATACGCAGCTCCGTAGCAAAGGCATGGAGCTGCGTATTTCGTGGCACGAATTTGGCCTCACGCGCGCATTGACGAGCCTCTATCTTTAAGCAATTCTGCTTAACAATTGAAAACCAATTTGTGGCTTTCACGAGACTAATGGAAAGAATTTAAATCCGACAGTAAAATCTAATTATTGCAGTGAAACCATTTAATTTGTTTAATTAAACTGACATACGAGATGTAGACTTTATGTACAAGCTATATTTTTTTCCGTTAAGCCCGCCGCACACATTTGCGATTTATCGGACACCGGGCCATCGGATCCGAAAAAAATCAAACAAGTTTGATTTGCCCTCATGCCAATGACGTCATTTTGGGAGTAAAACAATGCCGCGTCGTTGTGGAAGCATTAGGGGCGTTCGAGATGCTGACACCGGGTAACACCAACTTACACCGGAGCGTTCTTTTAAGCCCGCCGCACACCTTTGCGATTTACCGAAAAATCGAATCATCGGACCACATACCGGAAAGGTGTGCGCTGAAACAATTCGGGCCGGTCTGACCGTACGCTATAGACCGGAGCAAATCAAACTTGTTTGATTTTTTCCGGATCCGATGGTCCGGTGTCCGATGTGCCGGTAAATCGCAAAGGTGTGCGGCGGGCTTTAGGTTTAATACGGTCTCCATGAAATAGCCGGAACATCCGTTAGCACAAAATTGGCTGCTAAACAGATCCATGAAATTGGCCACAGAACATAGCTCGCTGTGTTTGGTAAACTTTGGTGAGTTCTTGCCTCGGGTTGCCAGAACATGGTGAGTTTTTTGCCTCATGCTTGAAAACGAGCATGAAAGATATTTGCCTCACGAGATGGAAAACAGCAAAAATTAACCTCATCACACGGAAGCTACATGCCGAGCAAACGACCACTGTGTGGCAGGCGCAGGCTTACACTGACCTATATACAATGGACTGGATGAGCAACTGTCCGCCATCTTGCTCCAGGAAAGACAATGCAATGCCTGGACAGTTTATATAGGCTACTACTTTCACCATGGTAAGTTGAATGCAAAATCATATGTGACCCGCTTTGCAAAAAGGGGTATAAGTCGCGCTGGCTAGTATTCTTTTTGCGACCATAAAAAGAAATGCGCGACAAATCCACGCTCAATAAAATACCAAAACACAATGGAAATTCCTGGCGGTGCCCAGATACCGCCTGGAATGTCTGCGTTACGCCTGGAATTTCTTTTGTGTTTAGGTATTTTAATGAGCGTAGAAATGCCACAGATTTCTTCTTATGGTCGCAAAAAGAATACTAGCCAGCGCGACTTGATACTCTTTATTGCAGAGCGGGTCACATATGGACTGGGGAGCAGTCTAGGCAAAATATTGTTTTGCCTTCAGTATATTAGATGGCCGATGTGCAGCCTCAATTCTCGCATTGTGTATATATAGCTTAATAATACTGTTAAGCTTGACCGTGTTGTTGTTTCTGTGTATATAAATCGTGCTTCCATGGCCATGAGCAAGTTGGACTCACGACAAGAGTCAACCACTGGTCGAACTAGACTGGTCCCCTGTCCATGTGCGCTACGCTGCTCTCGCTATAGATCACGTTCACAGACGCCATCTTCGTAGGAAAAAAGGCTACTGCGTATTAAACGCCATAAAGTACGCGCACGCACACGCTGGAACATGTTCCAAACACGCGCGTGTGTTGTTCGAAATACGGCGCAATCGATGCGCGTCACCAAAAAATACCCTCAAAATCATGATGCACGTGGCAATTTGTACACGTGTTGTAGGAAGTGACGTCATTTGAACGTGATCAATTGATCACGTTCACAGACGCCATCTTCGTAGGAAAAAATGCTACTGCGTATTAAACGCTATCAAGTACGCGCACGCAGACGCTGTAAAATGTTCCAAACACGCGCGCGTGTTGCTCGAAATTTGTTCGAAATACGGCGCAGCCGATGCGCGTCACAAAAAAATACGCCTAAAATTCTGGGCTGCGTTCCAAACACGCGAACATTGCAAACGTTTGCATCGTTCGCCAACAACTGGTACCCGACTTTTCATAGACTAGTGCACAAAAGCATTGTAACCAGTGGCGAACGTTCGCAACGTTCGCGTGTTTGGAACGCAGCCCTGAAGGGCGTTCACACTATCGCGGAAAAATCACACTGTTCCATTGGTTTGTACACAAACTGGTTTGCCGCTTGTGCGCGGCATATCGCGACGCGCACAACGTTTTGAGCTGGGTCAAAGTTCAAATCTGTTGAACTTTGACCGCGGTGCGCTGACCTTACCAAAGCGCAGCCAATAAGGTATCAGAGAAGCCCAACGTTACCAGAGTGGAATTTTCTATTTTGGAATAATCGGCGATTGGGGGCTCATGCAATGCGGTGAGCGCAGCGCGAAAGTGTGATTTTTCCGCGATAGTGTGAACGCCCCTTGATGCACGTGGCGATTTGTAGGAAGTGACGTCATTTGAAGTGATCAATACAAGGACAGGTACACACCGAGCAATAACCATGCGTGATTGGTCGTTGTATAACCACGCGGGATTGGTCGTGTATTATGCATGATCTATTTTTAGAGTTAGCTCAACAACGAGTGAATTTTGCAATCGTTAATTTTGTCGCTTGGATTTGCATATCCTATTCAATCTTAATTTGCCATCCTTATAATTCTTTACGGTAATTTTGGCAGTGTTGTACTCGTCAACGCCCAGGTTCGTCCTAATACATTACTTTTTACTTGAAATGGCGCTGTTTGCCGTATTTTTAAAGGGGCGTTCACACTATCGCGGAAAAATCACACTGTGCCATTGGTTTGTACACAAACTGGTTTGCCGCTTGTGCGCGGCCTATCGCGACGCGCAAAACGTTTTAAGCTGGGTCAAAGTTCAAATTTGGTGAACTTTGACCGCGATGCGCTGACCTTTCCAACGCGCAGCCAATGAGGTATCAGAGAAGCCCCAAGTTACCAGAGTGGAACTTTCTATTTTGGAATAATCGGCGATTGGGAGCTCTCGCAATGCGGTGAGCGCAGCGCAGCAGTGTGATTTTTCCGCGATAGTGTGAACTCCCCTTAAGCCGCCAATATCACCAGGTGTACGTGTGCGGCCGTTGTTCAAAAGAGGTTTTCCATCCCATCAAAAAATAGTATACGTCCGTGATTATTGGCGACTCTGGCTTTTATACTGTTTGCTGCCCTCAGTAGTTTAAAGGCCTCATTGCTGTAAACGGATGATTCACGTGGAAAAATACTGGGGCAAATAATGCGTGGAAAACCACTGTCATGTTTAGTTGGGAAGTTGATCAGAATTTTTTTTTTTTTAAATGACTCATCTAGCATTGGAATCTGCAGGTTTGATGTAAAAACCAAAATTTCAAGTGGGAAAAATTTAAGATTTTGTGAGGAAACACTAGAATTGTTTTCAGCCTGTCTGTTTTGCACACAAGGTCTGAAACCATTGCCAAATTTCTATTATGGAGTAGTGTTTCTGTCCCCGCCTTTGCACCTCTGGCTTCCCGAGTTCGATTCCGGGGCATGTACACGTGGATTAGGTTTGCAGTCCCTACTTGACCGCGTGGATTTTTTTCCCCAGGAAATTTCCCTGGGGATCTTCTTCCATTTCATCTCAAGTTGATAATAAAAAAAAGTTAATACCGATACTGGATGACATAAACATGGTCTGCCGGAGATACCATACAATTAATAACAACATAAGTTAAAGCGGACCAGGGGACGTGTCACAATGCATAAATGTATTGCAACATTTATTTATTTGTACATTGTAAGCCTATACTTGGGATAAGAGAAAAATCGTGAGGGCCTAATCCGGATTCGAACCCGAGACCTCTGACTCACCGGGAAGATGTTCTACCAGATGAGTTATAAGACAAAGTTGGTGTGCTCCCATGGACCCAATTTGTTTCTCGGTGTTGCATAGGCCTATATAGTAGCGCAATAGGGCAAAGTAACGAACGCAATATCATGTAAGCCTATAGAATTTGATGTAGCCTATGTCTTAAAATGGATGTGACGCACACAGATAGATCCATACCAGTATGTTATTGCAACTCGTCCCCACCAACAATGAAGCATATCTGGAAAATGTCGTAAAATGCTTGACCTATGCAGATAACGGATCTAAAGTGTTGGTGACAAAAATGTACTTCTGGATCAATTATTGACTCGGCAAACAAAATGGTTGTTTATACATCCACGACCTTTGGTACTCTCACATATAACTTTTGTTGGTTGTCAAGATTACTGAGTCCACATTAAACTGTTTCGCTTTCGCTTTGCATTTCAATATAGACCGTATCGAATAGCCGCCATTTCGTGGGGCAGTTTCTTTGTTCCTTGAGGACATGCATGGTTGCGGCTATTCGATATACCGTCTATATACACAGACATTTTTAAACGTACATTACGTTTAAAGGAGTGTGACCAGATCACTTTTTTTTACCCATAACTCCCCGGGACTTACCTTATGGGTCATGAGATTTTTATATCATAACATCCGTTATATTTTTCTGATTACGAAACTGAAACTCCCGCGCTTCTAGGCCGCATATTTCCGAGGATATCGTCAAAAATCCACCGATTATTTGTAAACTAATTTTCCAGTATCAACGTTTATCCGCTATAAGCCGACTCGATAGTTTCGTTCTATTGCGAATGTTTTCGGGTTTTTGGGACATGGGAGGTGTGTATGGGAGTTACTTGATAATATTGGTAAGTTACATCGAAAACTATTTTCCAGAAACTCTGGTCACGCTCCTTTAAAGGCAGTATACATCATTGGTAATCTCGAAAATCAGAAATGTTCACAGATTTACGCCTAACTTACACAATTTATAAACATGATGACCGTAGAAAACTTCCCCTGAAATAGTTTTGTCTGAAGTGCTATAGTCTTTGAGAAATGAGTAAAACAATTAGTTTTCGTCTCATGAGACGAAAATTAAATTCGCCTTAAAACCATTTCGCCCAAGTGCCATTTCGCCCCAAACCACTTCGTGCACAGGCCGTGGTTCAGGGCAAAATGGTTCAGGGCGAAGTGGTTTTAGGGCGAAGTGACTGTAAACACTTTTCTCAAAAGTTACACGAAGTACGGAGCTAGTTTTTGCTCAGGTTGGTTTTAATCATGCATATCTTCAATCACACAGGGGGATAAAACTATTTGTAACAGTTTACCAATCATGTATACTATCTTTAACTGATAGATTTGAAAAGATGCCCAAATCGGCTGCATCTGAATTACTGGCCTTGGCTGTGGCTATGGTTGTTTCTGTGGCCATGGCTATATCAGTATATGGCTGCTCTGCTACATTATCTGCCCGTATAGCAACAGCATAGCCACAACCAAACCTGTAAAAAACGTGTCCATGTTTTCAAAAAATGTGCGAAGCCATGCATCGTCTATATAGGCTGATTTCATGGTTATGCTGCACAATGGAGCCAGTTTAAAGTAAAAAGCCAAAATACATAACACTAGTCTGTTTTTCCATCTTTTTTTGTATCTTATTTAAACTGAGGTGGTGTTTACATATTAAGAATGATGCATTTTCCATTGTTCCAATATAACATGAAGTACATAGTACTTGTGTATACTGTAAATGTCATAATTTTTATATCTGAGGGCGCCTCTCTACTGCAATCGATATCTGGAAACGGTGGTGTTTGTATATATGTATATGTTAAGTTTGTTAATAATACATAATTTAGCCAGGTTATGTCTTGCACATTTTCTGGTGAAATCAAGTCGAAATCAACAATTGTGGACATCAGTACACATCAGTTACTGCCCTGTTTGTTTGTCGTCCAAACAGATGTATTTTTTTTTCTTGTCAACTCATTAAATAAAATTTTGGGTCATTGTAAATTATGCCTTTAAGGAAACCTGTTCACATACATAGGCACCGTGTGACGTCGTTGCCAAGGTAACTGGGTCTAAACATTCTGTGTAACCGGAAACATCCATTGCTGAAGCACAGGGAAACATTTCACTGGTTGTTGTTGTAGACCCAGTAACCTCAGCAACACACAAAGGGTGACGTTTTCACTTTAGGGCGTTGGTTGCCTATATAGGTGTGGGTACTTCCACAGTAAAGGGGGCATTTTGGCAACACAGACCATATTTTAGAGGAAATACCTTTGTCTGGTCTCTAAATAAAAGAAATAAGTTTAAGTTGTTCTGAAGAGATAACTTAGGCCCCAAAAAGGGTTACAAATAGTGTGACAACATGCCTTTCTAAAAACCCTGTGTAAAAAAATCCACTATACGCTCGTAACCGGGACGGACACTTGTGTTACATTTTAGGCCGTCCCAGTTAAGTTACGAGCGTATATTGAAAATTTGTACATAGAAAGGCATGTTGTCACACTATTTGAAACCCTTTTTGGGCCTAAGTTATCTCTTAAGAACAACTTAAACTTATTTATTTTATTTTGAGACCAGACAAAGGTATTTCCTGGAAAATATGGTCTGTGTTGCCACAATGCCCCCTTTACCGTGGAAAGACTCGGGTCCAAAGTGTGCCAAAATATAATTGCTAAATATTCTTGTTTTTCGTGAGTTATACTTTTTGTGTGAAACTTTTTGTGTATGAAAACATTATACATTGTCACATATCAAATGTCCTTTAAAAAAATGCATTGCCGTAGGAAGTCATATTGTGCCGGTATAGCACTAAATTTGGAAGGTAAATTATAATGTCACCATGGAAACATTTTGCATTAAAAGAAGTTGAGTAAGAATTAATTTTCTAAATTTGTTCGTTGTCCATCGCCGCGTTTTTCCACTACATTTCCCTATTTTTTTTTTAAAATTATCATTTGCAAAAGCAACGTGTTCGCCATCTTGCTGAAGGCGAAGCAATACTTTGTCTTGACTCGAGTGGTCCTCGGTCCACAGGATCGCTTGTATCCCATTTGGCACATAGGCCTACAATCTAAGTTATTGCCTTGCCTGGAGAAAGATGGCGAACGGATGCGTCACCCGGAGATCGAGTCGCTTACCAGTCCTTTGTATGGAGGTCCGCGTACTAAAGACCAGCGCGCAACTTTTTCACGGCGGTCTCGTGCATTTTCGTAGACTAGTTCCCTGTCCTCATATTTACTTCCCCTCCGTCGTATATGAGGACAGGCTAGGTACACGCCGCCATGTTTTGCATAAATATTTAGGAATTCCTGGATGTTTATGCAAATTAAAAGAGCTGTGTCACGGTATGCGCAAGCGCCAAGCAGGCGCTCAGAAGAATAGGTGTTTGCGCGCCTTCGTTCGATTTGGCATCGCGCGCGCTGTACTACGCGATCAATGTCTGGAAAAGAACAGCGGCGGCAGCAGCGGTATTTTTCTATCGACAGCAGAAGATAGGCCTGTAAAATTGCTGTCAGGACCAAACAAGCATACTGGTTTCGGTGGGAATCAAGGTTGAACAAATAGCTTTATAACACCTCACCCACAGATTCTGTATCGTGGTTGGTCGAGAGCGTGTCACGTGACGCTGGCTAGTTTTGCTATCTTTGTACAAGTGCTCCAAAAAGACTATACCATGCACATAGTTCCGGAAAAGTACTATACCCCTAGCAACTCCCGCGCGCGGATCTCGGTCGTGTGTGTCAGCGTGTGGGGGCAACACGCCTGCATTACGCGTAACGCGCGCGATCGAACAAAAACAACTTCACGCACAGCTAGCAGTTGTACGAACGCGGTGGACACTGTAGGAAAGTGAATGCAAACAAATTTGATGAAACTGATTTCAATTTTATTTCAGCTTAAATTAAGCAGAATCTGTGGGAGAGGTGTTATAAAACAAATATTTACTGCTTTATCTCGTGGTACAGTAAAGCTAGCCTCCCTCGGTGACCCGCGGAGCATTCTATTTTCCCTCGGCTTCGCCCCGGGAAAAAAAGAATGCTCCGTGGGTCACCTCGGGAGGCTAGTTTTACTATACCACTCGAAGCAGTCAATATTTGTATACTATTCAACCATGTCATTCATATCATTCGATGGGGTTTCTGTCATGTTTTGTCGAGTTTTTTTAAGGGATGAAAAACCTTTTTTGAACAACGGCCGCACACCTGGTGATATTGATGTTTGGTGGCTTAAAAATACAGCAAACAGCGCCATTTTAAGTAAAAAGTAATGTATTATGACAAACCTGGGCGTTGACGAGTACACCACTGCCAAAATTACTAACGAATTATAGGCCTAAGGGATGGCAAAGATTTAATAGTATATGCAAAACCCAGCGACAAAATTAACGATTGCGAAATCCACTCGCCGTTGAGCAAACTCTAAAAATATATCATGCATATATTTAATAAAACGACCAATCACGCGTGGTTATTGCTCGGCGTGTGCCTGTCCTTGTATAGCGAGAGCAGCGTAGGGCACATGGACAGGGAACTAGTCTAGTATTATCGACACGGACGTAGAATTTATATTGTACGTCCGTGATTATCGGTAACTCTGGCTTTTATACTGTTTGCTGCCCTCAGTAGTTTAAAGGCCTCATTGCTGTAAACGGATGATTCACGTGGAAAAATACTGGGGCAAATAATGCGTGGAAAACCACTGTCAGGCTAGTTTTACTATACCACTCAAAGCAGTCAATATTTGTATACTATTCAACCATGTCATTCATATCATTCGATGGGGTTTCTGTCATGTTTTGTCGAGTTTTTTTAAGGGATGAAAAACCTTTTTTGAACAACGGCCGCACACCTGGTGATATTGATGTTTGGTGGCTTAAAAATACAGCAAACAGCGCCATTTTAAGTAAAAAGTAATGTATTATGACAAACCTGGGCGTTGACGAGTACACCACTGCCAAAATTACTAACGAATTATAGGCCTAAGGGATGGCAAAGATTTAATAGTATATGCAAAACCCAGCGACAAAATTAACGATTGCGAAATCCACTCGCCGTTGAGCAAACTCTAAAAATATATCATGCATATATTTAATAAAACGACCAATCACGCGTGGTTATTGCTCGGCGTGTGCCTGTCCTTGTATAGCGAGAGCAGCGTAGGGCACATGGACAGGGAACTAGTCTAGTATTATCGACACGGACGTAGAATTTATATTGTACGTCCGTGATTATCGGTAACTCTGGCTTTTATACTGTTTGCTGCCCTCAGTAGTTTAAAGGCCTCATTGCTGTAAACGGATGATTCACGTGGAAAAATACTGGGGCAAATAATGCGTGGAAAACCACTGTCAGGCTAGTTTTACTATACCACTCAAAGCAGTCAATATTTGTATACTATTCAACCATGTCATTCATATCATTCGATGGGGTTTCTGTCATGTTTTGTCGAGTTTTTTTAAGGGATGAAAAACCTTTTTTGAACAACGGCCGCACACCTGGTGATATTGATGTTTGGTGGCTTAAAAATACAGCAAACAGCGCCATTTTAAGTAAAAAGTAATGTATTATGACAAACCTGGTCGTTGACGAGTACACCACTGCCAAAATTACTAACGAATTATAGGCCTAAGGGATGGCAAAGATTTAATAGTATATGCAAAACCCAGCGACAAAATTAACGATTGCGAAATCCACTCGCCGTTGAGCAAACTCTAAAAATATATCATGCATATATTTAATAAAACGACCAATCACGCGTGGTTATTGCTCGGCGTGTGCCTGTCCTTGTATAGCGAGAGCAGCGTAGCGCACATGGACAGGGAACTAGTCTAGTATTATCGACACGGACGTAGAATTTATATTGTACGTCCGTGATTATCGGTAACTCTGGCTTTTATACTGTTTGCTGCCCTCAGTAGTTTAAAGGCCTCATTGCTGTAAACGGATGATTCACGTGGAAAAATACTGGGGCAAATAATGCGTGGAAAACCACTGTCATGTTTAGTTGGGAAGTTGATCAGAATTTTTTTTTTTTTAAATGACTCATCTAGCATTGGAATCTGCAGGTTTGATGTAAAAACCAAAATTTCAAGTGGGAAAAATTTAAGATTTTGTGAGGAAACACTAGAATTGTTTTCAGCCTGTCTGTTTTGCACACAAGGTCTGAAACCATTGCCAAATTTCTATTATGGAGTAGTGTTTCTGTCCCCGCCTTTGCACCTCTGGCTTCCCGAGTTCGATTCCGGGGCATGTACACGTGGATTGGGTTTGCAGTCCCTACTTGACCGCGTGGATTTTTCCCCAGGAAATTTCCCTGGGGGTCTCCTCCCATTTCCCCGACGCAAGTCTAAATCAATTTCTGACAGTCATGCATTATCGGCAAGGACCATAGAGTTGTATAAAAGGCTCTGTCACACATTAACGAATATGATTAACGGACATCAACGAATGAAAAATATAGTTATCCGTTGGGATTCGTCAAAGAAATAGGAACAATAGACGAATTACTAACATACATGGAACGAAGAGAACGTACGATGAACGAACGACTTGCGGATAGGGAACGTATTTGTAAAGTTCAGTTTGCCAAGCGCCACCGAACAATACCGAATGTGAACCGGATGTGTACCGTATCAAACGAATGCATAACTTATGAGTAACGCACAAAACGTACAGTCAACGTATATATGACAATCGTCGCAGAGAGCGTATGCATGACATTTCGATCGTAGGTCCGACTATAGTAGTGATGAGGAATGCCAAAGGCCGAGCCTTTTGTATGATATCGATAGTCCGTTTAATGCCCGTTCACTATCCGTTGCTTTCGGTAGTGGTGCGTTAGAGACTTCATTCAGTGAACTGTATTCAGACGTTCTGTGCGTTTCATACTGTAGGCATTCGTTAGTCTATGCGTTTTGGTCCGTTATGTTTTCGGTATCAACCCGTTATACATCCGTTCAATGCGTCCCATGTCCGGTAGCCGCTAACATCACCGGATGCATACCGTACATCAACGATTGAATAGCGTATGAGTAACGGACGAATTACGTTCAATACGCACAACTAACGAATGATAACCGTACGCAATTCGTTAACGGAGTTCATTGGAAGTTTTGTGCATGCTCAAAACATTCCAACGTTCTTGCCGTATATTAACGGTCATTAACGTACGAATAACGAAATTGACGGACCTCAAACGATCACAAAACGAACATCACCGTATCGCCGAAAACGGCGTTCGTTAGGCGTTCGTCGACGCGATTCGTTAATGTGTGACAGGGCCTTAAGCCGTATATAACTCTATGTCAAGGACGTATACGTCCGTGATTATCGGTAACTCTGGCCTTTATACACAAAAAAAACAACTGGAAAAGGTAACTGTGTCTCATTTGAAAGTGGGTAATACTGTAGTTAGTGCATCATCTGGTGCTATACGTAACCTCGGGGTTTGGTTTGATTCCGGGCTTAAGCTGGGGTATCATGTAAATAAAATAAGTAACTCTGCAATTTACCACTTGTACAATTTGCGTAGAATCAGGAAGTTTTTAACTCAACAGTCTACAGAGTCTTTAGTGCATGCCTTTATAACAAGCAAACTAGATTACTGTAATAGCTTACTATATGGTATTTCCAGTACACACATTGGTAAATTACAAAGAATTCAAAATATTGCAGCTCGACTTGTAACCGGATCACCACGTACATGTCACATTATGCCAGTTCTTCAATCCCTTCATTGGTTACCGGTTGTCTATCGTATTCAGTTTAAAATCTTGATTTTAACATTTAAATGTTTAAGCGGAACAGCTCCAGGGTATCTTTGTGACCTGGTGTCTGTTGTTCGTCAAAACAGATATAGTCTTCGTTCAATGAATAGTGTGTTACTGACTCCGGGGAATGTTAAATGTAAAGTTTCATTAGGCGATTGTGCTTTCAGACCGCTGCCCCTAAACTATGGTCCAAACTTCCAGGTCACATCAGAAATCTTAGGAGTCTTGAGAAGTTCAAAACCGAAGTTAAAACAAATCTTTTTAAACTTGCCTTTGATTTATGATTTTTAATCTTAATTAAGTAACGATGATGTAATTAGTTTCGTTTTTAAAATGTGCAGCGCACATGAACATATTTATATGGAATGCGCGCTATATAAATGTAATTATTATTATTATTATTATTATTATACTGTTTGCTGACCTCAGTAGTTTAAAGTCCTCATTGCTGTATTAAAACGGATGATTCACGTGGAAAAATACTGGGGCGAATAATTTGTGGAAAACCACTGTCATGTAAATGACTTATCTAGCATTGGAATCTGCAGGTTTAATATCAAAAAGAAAATTCAAACCTTGTCTGCATCACCCAGTGAGCTCCATATTGTACATAGTTTTAATCTGCTGTTGCAATCCCGTAAAAAACCGCGTGGATTCCCTGGGGGTCTCCTTCCATTTCATCACAAGTTGATAATAAAACAAGTTAGTCTGCCGGAGATACCATACAATTAATAACAACATAAGTCAAAGCGGACCAGGGAACGTGTCACAATGCATTTATGTATTGCAACATTTATTTATTTGTACATTGTAAGCCTATACTTGGGATGAGAGAAAAATCGTAAGGGCCTTATCCGGATTCGAACCCGAGACCTCTGACTCACCGCGCAGATGTTCTACCAGCTGAGTTATAAGACACAGTTGGTGTGCTCCCTCGGGTTTTTCTCTATTTGTTTCTCGGTGTTGCATAGGCCTATATGGTAGCGCAATATAGGGCAAAGTAACGAACGCAAAATCATGTAAGCCTATATAATTTGATGTAGGCCTACATGTATGTCTTAAAATGGATGTGACGCACACAGTATTGATCCATACCAGTATTTTATTGCAACTCGTCCCCACCAACAATGAAGCATGCAGGATCTGGTTTCTGTCACATGGGGCGCCCTTGTCAAAAAACGTGGGTAAAAAAGTGTGTGCACACAAATTTATATACACGTAAGTTCATTTTCAGTTATCGTTTTCTTATAGAAATATATCATCAATTGGACAGCTGGCGCCACTTCTATCTTATTTTGAGAAAGAAGATTTTTCCAGTCAAACTGTTGATTTTGGGTCATGGCAAATCTTGTGTATAACGGACTTTAAATATTGCTGGGGCATTGGCAAACACATGCATTCCCTGTTTTTACAGCAAACCGAACATCTGTTTCTGTTTTCGTTTTTGATTATTAACTTATTAAAGGTCACAACATTATGATCTGCCATTTTCATAAAACAATGCCTTCGTGCCTGAGCATAAGTACCATGATTTTTTTATGAAGTATTTTTATCCATTTTTCCTTCAATGTGGCGCTGTTGCCGCCCAATATGTAAACAATTTCGGCTCAAAGGTCGGTTCGCCGAATGCATTTAAAAGGTCTGTGTCATGGTATGATGACAGTTTGGAATAAACCAGCTACCCGCGTATTAACAGCTGCAAATTCTTAACCATACAGGTAAGCCACAAATTTTCTGTATTTGTTTTTAATTCTGAAAATAATGGCCGTCAATGTCGTCATTAAGACATGTTCAGATTTGTTCAAGAAAATGGATTTTGTTCTATTACAATCATTCAAGACATATAACATACCTCCCTAAAATGCTATCCATGGAAAGAAAACAAACATGGGAAATTTGCAATCTCCAATTTGGATGTAGAAGCAGTGTAATATTTATTATCTGTCCCTGCTCTGTATGTCCCGGTCAGAGACACTCGGCGTGCACTGAGCATGCATCCTTTCAGTCTTCAGCTGATTAGATGCCGTACCAGCCAATTTCAACGTTGCTTTTTGCCGAGTACTGTCACCCTCTGGAATTCTTTGGGTGGAGAAGTGTGCGCAGCAGATAGTTTACAGTCTTTTAAAGCACGAGCAAACAAATTTCTGAGCTCTCTGCCTGCTTAGAATGCCTGAAATTATCAGTTATTAATCTCCTTAGTTGCTGATCTATCTCTAGACATATATATTAAATTTAATTTTGTACATTTTGCGATATACATTTTCTCTGATGGTTATATTTATGTTTGCATATTTGTTTGTAAATTTATAGTGATGTTTTCTTCCTGGACGTTTCGGGTGTGTGGGGGTTGTCGAAAGGCTACTTATAGTGCTTGCACTCTTCCCACTCTACCTGATTCGTCTTTCTTAATAATAATAATAATAATAATACTGCTTTATGGAACCAGATAAATTAGTTTACAAAACATCGGTCGTTTTTCGACGACATCCTTAGACATTTACGGATTGAGAGAGCGCGAAAATACAGAATGGTATGATGAGAAAAATTGACTATTGATATATAGGCCCTAGTATCAAAATCTCAACACCAATGGGGAAAATGGGTAGGTGAGATCTGGTTAGGCTCCTTAAAAATTCAACAAGTTCAATATAGGCGTGGCACGCTCATCAGCATTCCGATAATGCCATTGTCTCTGATTGGTCGATGAGATGGTGTTTTACAACAGCTTGGCGAGACATCAGACACGAGAGTACATGCCAAGACAAATGTTGTATTTGATTCAGTGGGACTGCAACTCTGTTCGCGTACTTTGTCTTGAAACAGTCGCCAATTTCAAGTCTGCAAACAGTCTCGAACTATCGCAGCCCATGGATACAGGCCTAAACCTCGTGTATATGGTGTATGCGACTCGAACGTACCTATAGACCGTATCGAATAGCAGCCATCTTGTGGGGCAGTTTTTTGTTCCTTGAGGACATGCATGATTGCACATATTGTGCTTACATTGTTGAACAGTTTAAGTAACAAAGGGTGTCCTACAAGATGGCAGCTATTCTATACGGTTTATACAAGAGGGTTTACCAAATTGAGGTTAAACGCACAAATCGCCACGGTGTCTGACGATATCACGATATTTATTAGGTTTTATACTCGGCCATTTCTGAAATCGCCAAGATAATAAAATCGATTCCTCCAAAAGACGGAATCGCGGTTCTGATTCCCAGCTTGGAATCGATTCCGATTGATTGTAGAGAAGATTCGCAATGAAGTCAAACATGGACGGTCTTACACTACTAGTATGAGAAAAAATTTAAAAAATTGCACGCGTGAGTTTTGGGCCTACAATACTGGTCCTGGACCATAAGCCAAATTTTCTAATTTTTCTTAAACACATTTAACACTCTAAACAAAGACTAACATTTTTTTATGGCTCTTTCAAGCTTTTAAAGGCACAGGCTCGTCAGCAATGCGCGCGCCAAATTCGTGCCACGAAATACGCAGCTCCGTGTATAGCCGGAGATACCATACAATTAATAACAACATAAGTCAAAGCGGACCAGGGAACGTGTCACAATGCATTTATGTATTGCAACATTTATTTATTTGTACATTGTAAGCCTATACTTGGGATGAGAGAAAAATCGTAAGGGCCTTATCCGGATTCGAACCCGAGACCTCTGACTCACCGCGCAGATGTTCTACCAGCTGAGTTATAAGACACAGTTGGTGTGCTCCCTCGGGTTTTTCTCTATTTGTTTCTCGGTGTTGCATAGGCCTAGGCCTATATGGTAGCGCAATAGGGCAAAGTAACGAACGCAAAATCATGTAAGCCTATAGAATTTGATGTAGGCCTACATGTATGTCTTAAAATGGATGTGACGCACACAGTATTGATCCATACCAGTATTTTATTGCAACTCGTCCCCACCAACAATGAAGCATGCAGGATCTGGTTTCTGTCACATGGGGCGCCCTTGTCAAAAAACGTGGGTAAAAAAGTGTGTGCACACAAATTTATATACACGTAAGTTCATTTTCAGTTATCGTTTTCTTATAGAAATATATCATCAATTGGACAGCTGGCGCCACTTCTATCTTATTTTGAGAAAGAAGATTTTTCCAGTCAAACTGTTGATTTTGGGTCATGGCAAATCTTGTGTATAACGGACTTTAAATATTGCTGGGGCATTGGCAAACACATGCATTCCCTGTTTTTACAGCAAACCGAACATCTGTTTCTGTTTTCGTTTTTGATTATTAACTTATTAAAGGTCACAACATTATGATCTGCCATTTTCATAAAACAATGCCTTCGTGCCTGAGCATAAGTACCATGATTTTTTTATGAAGTATTTTTATCCATTTTTCCTTCAATGTGGCGCTGTTGCCGCCCAATATGTAAACAATTTCGGCTCAAAGGTCGGTTCGCCGAATGCATTTAAAAGGTCTGTGTCATGGTATGATGACAGTTTGGAATAAACCAGCTACCCGCGTATTAACAGCTGCAAATTCTTAACCATACAGGTAAGCCACAAATTTTCTGTATTTGTTCTTAATTCTGAAAATAATGGCCGTCAATGTCGTCATTAAGACATGTTCAGATTTGTTCAAGAAAATGGATTTTGTTCTATTACAATCATTCAAGACATATAACATACCTCCCTAAAATGCTATCCATGGAAAGAAAACAAACATGGGAAATTTGCAATCTCCAATTTGGATGTAGAAGCAGTGTAATATTTATTATCTGTCCCTGCTCTGTATGTCCCGGTCAGAGACACTCGGCGTGCACTGAGCATGCATCCTTTCAGTCTTCAGCTGATTAGATGCCGTACCAGCCAATTTCAACGTTGCTTTTTGCCGAGTACTGTCACCCTCTGGAATTCTTTGGGTGGAGAAGTGTGCGCAGCAGATAGTTTACAGTCTTTTAAAGCACGAGCAAACAAATTTCTGAGCTCTCTGCCTGCTTAGAATGCCTGAAATTATCAGTTATTAATCTCCTTAGTTGCTGATCTATCTCTAGACATATATATTAAATTTAATTTTGTACATTTTGCGATATACATTTTCTCTGATGGTTATATTTATGTTTGCATATTTGTTTGTAAATTTATAGTGATGTTTTCTTCCTGGACGTTTCGGGTGTGTGGGGGTTGTCGAAAGGCTACTTATAGTGCTTGCACTCTTCCCACTCTACCTGATTCGTCTTTCTTAATAATAATAATAATAATAATACTGCTTTATGGAACCAGATAAATTAGTTTACAAAACATCGGTCGTTTTTCGACGACATCCTTAGACATTTACGGATTGAGAGAGCGCGAAAATACAGAATGGTATGATGAGAAAAATTGACTATTGATATATAGGCCCTAGTATCAAAATCTCAACACCAATGGGGAAAATGGGTAGGTGAGATCTGGTTAGGCTCCTTAAAAATTCAACAAGTTCAATATAGGCGTGGCACGCTCATCAGCATTCCGATAATGCCATTGTCTCTGATTGGTCGATGAGATGGTGTTTTACAACAGCTTGGCGAGACATCAGACACGAGAGTACATGCCAAGACAAATGTTGTATTTGATTCAGTGGGACTGCAACTCTGTTCGCGTACTTTGTCTTGAAACAGTCGCCAATTTCAAGTCTGCAAACAGTCTCGAACTATCGCAGCCCATGGATACAGGCCTAAACCTCGTGTATATGGTGTATGCGACTCGAACGTACCTATAGACCGTATCGAATAGCAGCCATCTTGTGGGGCAGTTTTTTGTTCCTTGAGGACATGCATGATTGCACATATTGTGCTTACATTGTTGAACAGTTTAAGTAACAAAGGGTGTCCTACAAGATGGCAGCTATTCTATACGGTTTATACAAGAGGGTTTACCAAATTGAGGTTAAACGCACAAATCGCCACGGTGTCTGACGATATCACGATATTTATTAGGTTTTATACTCGGCCATTTCTGAAATCGCCAAGATAATAAAATCGATTCCTCCAAAAGACGGAATCGCGGTTCTGATTCCCAGCTTGGAATCGATTCCGATTGATTGTAGAGAAGATTCGCAATGAAGTCAAACATGGACGGTCTTACACTACTAGTATGAGAACAATTTTAAAAAATTGCACGCGTGAGTTTTGGGCCTACAATACTGGTCCTGGACCATAAGCCAAATTTTCTAATTTTTCTTAAACACATTTAACACTCTAAACAAAGACTAACATTTTTTTATGGCTCTTTCAAGCTTTTAAAGGCACAGGCTCGTCAGCAATGCGCGCGCCAAATTCGTGCCACGAAATACGCAGCTCCGTGTATAGCCGGAGATACCATACAATTAATAACAACATAAGTCAAAGCGGACCAGGGAACGTGTCACAATGCATTTATGTATTGCAACATTTATTTATTTGTACATTGTAAGCCTATACTTGGGATGAGAGAAAAATCGTAAGGGCCTTATCCGGATTCGAACCCGAGACCTCTGACTCACCGCGCAGATGTTCTACCAGCTGAGTTATAAGACACAGTTGGTGTGCTCCCTCGGGTTTTTCTCTATTTGTTTCTCGGTGTTGCATAGGCCCAGGCCTATATGGTAGCGCAATAGGGCAAAGTAACGAACGCAAAATCATGTAAGCCTATAGAATTTGATGTAGGCCTACATGTATGTCTTAAAATGGATGTGACGCACACAGTATTGATCCATACCAGTATTTTATTGCAACTCGTCCCCACCAACAATGAAGCATGCAGGATCTGGTTTCTGTCACATGGGGCGCCCTTGTCAAAAAACGTGGGTAAAAAAGTGTGTGCACACAAATTTATATACACGTAAGTTCATTTTCAGTTATCGTTTTCTTATAGAAATATATCATCAATTGGACAGCTGGCGCCACTTCTATCTTATTTTGAGAAAGAAGATTTTTCCAGTCAAACTGTTGATTTTGGGTCATGGCAAATCTTGTGTATAACGGACTTTAAATATTGCTGGGGCATTGGCAAACACATGCATTCCCTGTTTTTACAGCAAACCGAACATCTGTTTCTGTTTTCGTTTTTGATTATTAACTTATTAAAGGTCACAACATTATGATCTGCCATTTTCATAAAACAATGCCTTCGTGCCTGAGCATAAGTACCATGATTTTTTTATGAAGTATTTTTATCCATTTTTCCTTCAATGTGGCGCTGTTGCCGCCCAATATGTAAACAATTTCGGCTCAAAGGTCGGTTCGCCGAATGCATTTAAAAGGTCTGTGTCATGGTATGATGACAGTTTGGAATAAACCAGCTACCCGCGTATTAACAGCTGCAAATTCTTAACCATACAGGTAAGCCACAAATTTTCTGTATTTGTTCTTAATTCTGAAAATAATGGCCGTCAATGTCGTCATTAAGACATGTTCAGATTTGTTCAAGAAAATGGATTTTGTTCTATTACAATCATTCAAGACATATAACATACCTCCCTAAAATGCTATCCATGGAAAGAAAACAAACATGGGAAATTTGCAATCTCCAATTTGGATGTAGAAGCAGTGTAATATTTATTATCTGTCCCTGCTCTGTATGTCCCGGTCAGAGACACTCGGCGTGCACTGAGCATGCATCCTTTCAGTCTTCAGCTGATTAGATGCCGTACCAGCCAATTTCAACGTTGCTTTTTGCCGAGTACTGTCACCCTCTGGAATTCTTTGGGTGGAGAAGTGTGCGCAGCAGATAGTTTACAGTCTTTTAAAGCACGAGCAAACAAATTTCTGAGCTCTCTGCCTGCTTAGAATGCCTGAAATTATCAGTTATTAATCTCCTTAGTTGCTGATCTATCTCTAGACATATATATTAAATTTAATTTTGTACATTTTGCGATATACATTTTCTCTGATGGTTATATTTATGTTTGCATATTTGTTTGTAAATTTATAGTGATGTTTTCTTCCTGGACGTTTCGGGTGTGTGGGGGTTGTCGAAAGGCTACTTATAGTGCTTGCACTCTTCCCACTCTACCTGATTCGTCTTTCTTAATAATAATAATAATAATAATACTGCTTTATGGAACCAGATAAATTAGTTTACAAAACATCGGTCGTTTTTCGACGACATCCTTAGACATTTACGGATTGAGAGAGCGCGAAAATACAGAATGGTATGATGAGAAAAATTGACTATTGATATATAGGCCCTAGTATCAAAATCTCAACACCAATGGGGAAAATGGGTAGGTGAGATCTGGTTAGGCTCCTTAAAAATTCAACAAGTTCAATATAGGCGTGGCACGCTCATCAGCATTCCGATAATGCCATTGTCTCTGATTGGTCGATGAGATGGTGTTTTACAACAGCTTGGCGAGACATCAGACACGAGAGTACATGCCAAGACAAATGTTGTATTTGATTCAGTGGGACTGCAACTCTGTTCGCGTACTTTGTCTTGAAACAGTCGCCAATTTCAAGTCTGCAAACAGTCTCGAACTATCGCAGCCCATAGATACAGGCCTAAACCTCGTGTATATGGTGTATGCGACTCGAACGTACCTATAGACCGTATCGAATAGCAGCCATCTTGTGGGGCAGTTTTTTGTTCCTTGAGGACATGGATGATTGCACATATTGTGCTTACATTGTTGAACAGTTTAAGTAACAAAGGGTGTCCTACAAGATGGCAGCTATTCTATACGGTTTATACAAGAGGGTTTACCAAATTGAGGTTAAACGCACAAATCGCCACGGTGTCTGACGATATCACGATATTTATTAGGTTTTATACTCGGCCATTTCTGAAATCGCCAAGATAATAAAATCGATTCCTCCAAAAGACGGAATCGCGGTTCTGATTCCCAGCTTGGAATCGATTCCGATTGATTGTAGAGAAGATTCGCAATGAAGTCAAACATGGACGGTCTTACACTACTAGTATGAGAAAAATTTTAAAAAATTGCACGCGTGAGTTTTGGGCCTACAATACTGGTCCTGGACCATAAGCCAAATTTTCTAATTTTTCTTAAACACATTTAACACTCTAAACAAAGACTAACATTTTTTTATGGCTCTTTCAAGCTTTTAAAGGCACAGGCTTGTCAGCAATGCGCGCGCCAAATTCGTGCCACGAAATACGCAGCTCCGTGTATAGCAAAGGGACATCCATAACATAGGTCTATCACTCTACCACTACACCAAACGAATTCGCTGCAAGCTCGTCATTTGTAAGGGGGGTGTGGCGTGAAGGCTCTTACCCATTCAGTGACACAGGCGTTCTGATTGACTTGTTTTGATTATTTGAAATAAAATGTTATATTATTTTATTCCAAATTTGTATTTTGTCCAATTGTACCGTTTTTACTGGGTTAATTGTACATTGGTGGTATGGGAGAGTTTCCCCGGTTTTTGGTTGTGCGAGTAAAGGAACGTTTTTCAGTTCCTTTAGGTTTAGCGAGAGCTAGCTTTCTGGGCTTCCGTCTGCCTTTCATCCGTTGCGGGTTGATTCAAAATGAATCGGATTACCTCGCATTTGGGTAAATCTTGAGAGCGATAGAACCAGTTTGTATTATTTTGTTTAGTTAAAGCAGGATTGTTTAGTGTTCAGTGACTGCTCTTTTTAAAGTTCTGGTTTGTTGCTGGTATTGTTATGGATATTAACAATGAGTGCTGGAGTTTTGTCTTTTGAAGTGTCCTTTCATTATTTTGATCCGTTGGCTTGTTTAGGCGTGTGCCGGCATGTTTTCTTTTTGTCGCCGTTTGGTGTTAGGAGGGATTTTTGTGTATTTAACATTATATTGGCCACTCTCATTTATATGTGTTTTAAGGTTATCTACCGCTCGTAGATTTTTCCCAATGTTTTAGCAATTGTCGGAACAAACTCTTAGTTGTTTACCCAAAGCGGTATATTTTTCAGTTCCTGAAGGATTTGCTTTGGATAGGTTGGTAGTTGTTCATAGGTTGTTGCTAGTTAGGTTTTTACAGTTTGCGTTCGCATCCATTTTTAGTTGGTTTGCTTTTTTTCAAAGTTTTGTGATCTCTTAGTTTTTTTTGAGTTTTGTTTAGCCTTGACATTTTTAGGCGTTTCGGAATGAATATAACGATATGCTGCTGTTTATGTTATATTCTGTAGTGTTTGGGTAATTTTTGTCAAGGCGTTTATCTCTTGTTTTGAGTTTAGAGATCTATGTTTTTGCGCTTTTGTGCGCAATTTCTGCTTTTGGTTGGTCTAGGTTATGGTAGGGGCTGTCAAAGTTTGGTGATGTGTCTGTTGTATACGGTTAAGTTCAGACACATTGCTGGCTTGACATGCCTGGTGTGTTTCGACCACGTCATTGTTGCAGTTAGTAGTTAGGTGTAGTGGTTAGAGTGATAGACTTCTGTTACTGTGAATTCAACCCTAACCCTAAACCTAACCCTTTACCCCTACCCTTGTCTCTTCTCAAGACGTTCTCATATGGTCTGTAATATCAACAACGAATAATGGTCCAGGGTCCTATTTCATAAAGCCCACGTATAGAAATATTTATAAATAAACATTCTTAACTCCTGTTTTTAAAGATAGGAACAATTTGATTTATTGTTCCTAAATCCGCTTAAGAATGTTTTTATCTTTTATAAAAAAGGACCCAGGACAATTATTGTAGGCCATAATCTCATACGTGCGAAAAATTTCGACACTGATTTTTTTCAACTTCAGTCCAACTCCTGCATGCCTCAAGGAAGCGGGCGGGCTATATTATTTTTTTTGAGTCATTTACATTTTTAGCTATACACGCTTAGTGTAGTTCCGTCTAACGGGTTCCATGAAATTGGGCCCAGTTGTGCACATTGGCATTTTTTGTACCCGGTATTTATGCAGCCCTCGCGGTATACTACAAAATCCACTATACCTGCTGCGCATCTCGTTACAAAGTCGCCGAGATTCGAGTAAACAATGCGCACTGTGTTTGAACGATTTTGTTTGTGATACTCGAGTGATATTGTTCGTGTTCTTGGTTACCAAGGGTGGTCAAGTGTGCACTCGGGTATGGATCCGATAGACTGATCCACCTGCACAAATTCACACAAAACACGCACTTGATGTTTTTTATCTCGACGTATTTGTCGAGTCAACTGAAATCGTGCCGATCACCCCGCTACTTTTTTTTCATTTCAGTTTTTTCTTTTCTTGGATATTCGTTTCTTATAATTTTACCATGGTCTTCGAGATTTGGTTTGCTCTCACACAAAAAAGGTGACGCATATCTATATTCTCTATCAGAACAAAAGATTTGTCATTGTAGAGTGAACTTGTGGATAGGCCTAACAGAACACTGATCGACCAATCACTTTGAAATCGCTTTCAAGACTGCTTGGCTTCAGGGATTTTCTCCAGATTTTGAACAAAGTGATTAGTACCCGCAGCAAATATGAAATGTGACATTTCCTGTTTCTGAGAGAATCCTGTATAGTTAAGGGCTCGAAGAACACCCATTCTGTTGGGCTTCCGAACTGTCTGAACCTGCGTAGGATAAGCTGACCTCTGGGGCCGCGCGTTTCCCCAAACACCCCATAAGTGCAGGAGCTTAAGGAGGCACTTCGGGCAGAGTGGCGCACCCTGCCTGAACTGCTCCCATAGCACGGAGGCTGGTGCAGTCTGCATTGCCAGAAGAGGTGTTCTATATCCTCCACCACTCCTATGTCAAAGCCCGTTGGTGCTGGCTCAGCTGCATATCATTTTGAATATCGGAAGCTAACACGCCAACCCCTTTGTTAGGTTCTCTCTGTCAAGTTAGTGAAACCCTTACGTCGGCCTTTGACCAGTTTTAAATCGCGCGCTGACTGCATATTTTGGAATCATTGCATTTTTTCGCATCATATAATAACGACATTTATACTCGGTAAATAATTCACGGGCGAAAAACGTCGCATAACGAAGCATGTATTTTAGGACCATATCTTTATCAAACTGCAAAAGTTCCGTTTGATTTTGTACGATTTAAAGGTTCTCCACCGCCATTTCTGCAAAGGGGTGTGGTACCCGTACCCGTGGATATTGGTATTTCATTGACGTGATATCTAAGTCGAAGTCGTCACTAACATGGCAACGTCACGCACAAGAGCCTCGCTTCTGATCACCATCACCACCGTCTTACTGGCACGTGTTGCTGTCTCTCAGGGTGAGTAAACAGTCTATTTATACAGAAAATGACGACATGAACGGTCCCCAAAAATCTGGCCTGGGTTCTATTTTAGGTCCAAATGAAGCATTATGTACACATGGGGCTGAATTGCGTGTTCAGACTCTCCTAGAAGAAGGTTTTCGTTTTAGCCTATTAAATGCACCTATCAATAATAATATGTTAACTCGATGTTAACATGCCATGGTCACAGGTGTTTAAGACGTGTTAGTGTTGCATCTCATGTTAGTTCACTCATGTTACAGATCGTGTTAGTGTAACAGATCTGTTAACAGATCTGTTAAGTTAACCTGAACGAAGTGGGTGGTGTTAATTTTGATTATTTTAGAACTTTCGTGATTCTCAATAAATTGGGTTCCATTTTCCAACACCACTTATAAATGTGTTGGATCTTGCATTCTACCAATTGAGGAATACAATGGAATTCAGGGGGTCGGACCCCCTGAAATCCATTGTATTCCTGTGTTTTAATGAGGCTGGATCCGCCACTGATGTATTACTCTAACCTATAGACCGTGTCGAATAGCCGCCATCTTGTGGGAAGTTTCTTTGTTCCTTGAGGACATGCATGGTTGCACATATTGTGCTTACATTGTTGAACAGTTTAAAGGGCCCCTTATTTGGGATTTTTATCAATGAAATATATGCTATAAAATCAATATACTCAGTTACATTCATAAAAATCATATTTGGAGCTTGTTTTTGGGGTTAAAACAAAGGTTTTTAGTTTTTATGCTTATGCAATATGCATATTCATGACCAAGGTCATGATGTCACAAGAGGCAAACACAGAAAAATCACATTCAACTGTGCACAAAAGATTCCACCTTTTTCTCAAACGTCCTGGAACTTTTGTAATACCTAAGTCACAATTAAAGCGGAGGCCGCGGGCGGCGTGTGCGATTTATAGGCATCGGCCGGCGTGTATAGGTCGGCGAAAGATCGCGCGATTGGGCGGTCACAGTCACAATTAAAAGTGCCCCGCACGCTGCCATGACGGAATGGGGTCGATTTCTTCCGGTGTCCGGCAGGCACTCGTCCGATGTCCTGCCTATGTCACTGCGATACCCCAGCCGATATCTGGCCGATTTCCGGCCGGGCGCCGCCAAGTCGGCCGGACGCCGCGGGCAGGGTCTGAGCGGCGTCTGAGCGGCGCCTGGGCGGCGCCTGGCCGATATATGGATTGTCTGGGTTGTCAAAAATTTGGCCCGGAGCCCGCCCGATGTGTGCGATGCCCTGCCGGACACCGGCCAGGCATCGACCGATTTATTGGCGATCAGTTTGCGATGCGAAACGCCGCACCAGGTTTTAAGTCCGAGTTAAAAGTAACTCGATGCCCGCCCGATGCCCAAAAATTACCCGGCAGCCGCAAGGAGTCCCGTGGGGCCCCGGCCGAAAATGCCTAGAAATCCGTCGCAAACTACTCGCAAACCCATCGCAAGCTAATATTGTGACTTGGGTATATAATCCATGACTGTTTGAGTTTGTTCTACATGTTTCCTGTTGTAAGCCATGACGAAACTGGGGGAGAAAACTGCAGCTATTTGCCACAAGTCCAACTTTAAGTCTTATGTTTTTTCTTAACTTTTCCCTTCTGTCTTCCTTACGTGATGCACTCCAAACAGCGCCCTCTGTCTGTGGTTTATTGCAATGAAATCTTCAAAGTTGAAAAAGGCTACCTTTTATTGATTTTACATCCAAACGAACAATAGTATGTCTTGCTGAACGAGTAATCCATCATATGAAGCAAAGACTAGGCAAAAAGTTGTTTAGCATGTCATGGGCCCTTTAAGTAACAAAAGGTGGCCCACAAGATTGCAGCTATTCGATACGGTCTATCGGGAGAGCCTTAATATTTCCACATTTTTGGGTGGTTGACAACAGCAGTGATGCATAGTCTGGTTCCCGGACCAAAAGATTCTGACTGATTTTAAGGTCCGGCAGCCGCCAGTATATATGCTGCCAAGTTACCGAAGCTTCCCAAATGCACACAACCCCGCCCCCCTTTCTGAAAATTTGTCAAACAGAGAAAACGGCGTTGCCATTGCTTTCCCTATACAACTTTCATAGTTTACTTTATTTAATTTGTTAAATTTATCTTCTTCTTAAAAAAAAGAAGCTGCTGTTTCAGTGGTGTAAAGTAGGCCTATACGATGGCATGATTGTAATACATGTAGGCCTATACACCAAATTGGTAAAGAAATGTGGTGGTGGTGGTGGTGAAGAGGCCGTCCTCCCCCACCCCCCGCCCCAACCCCACCCCCCGCCCCAACCCCTCCACCCACCCCCACCCCAACCTCCCCCCAAACCCCTCCCCCCAAACCCCTCCCCCCCACCCCCTCACCCGCCCAGCGACGCCGGCGTTATCATAGTCTAGGCTTAGACTGGTTCCCGCTCCACATATTACAACGACTGAATATGAGGACCGGCTACTGTCGTGTTTAAAATAGCACTTTAAGCATTACGTCATGCATTTATTTTTAGGAGCACATAACCGTTAATTTTCAAAGCGCGCGCGCTGCGCGATATGGCATGAGTGTACAACAATTTGACAGGGGTTATTCTATATTTGACCAATACAAACTTAATATATTAACCTTAAAATGTTAAATATGCCCATTTTAATAATGTAGGCTAGCATCAAAAAAAAAATTCTAGAAAATTCAAACCTTGTCTGCATCACCGAGTGAGCTCCATATTGTACATGAGTTTTAATCTGCTGGTGCAATCCCGTAACTATAGCCATTCAAACGGTTGTTTGTTTCTTCCTCCATGCCGTAACTATAGCCATTGCGTAGTTTTAAATCCGTGGCATCACCATAAATACACACGCAGCGGCACGCGTACGTGCACGCGATGTCAATTCAAATTCTCGAAACAATGACGAATTGTACCCGACGATTAACGGTAACGTCCGGACGACCGGACGTGCATTTGGGTAACTTCGGGAACCTTCGGAAAAAGGAGGAATTCCTCCTGTTTCAAAATGGCGAAATTGACGGCTGCCGGACTTTAAATTCAGTCTAGTCAAAGAATTTTTGGTCCGGGTACCAGACTAGGCTCTGACAAAACGATATAGTGATAGGACTAGGAGCAAGTCTATCGGATCGGTAAGTTGTGATTACGCCCTCTTGCGGCAGTCAGGTATCCAAACAAATAATGACCGCCTTGCTGTTCTATGGGCCAGCGCGCCAAGACTAGCGCTTGCATGGCAACGCGTTTCTTCATTCGTTATACACGTACACAGGAGCCACAAAGGGAACATTTGTGACCCAGCACATCGAAATCAGGAATAAGTTGCAAATTGACTTTTTAAGATAATGTACACGGTGAGAAAGGAAATTTCATAAGCTTTCTAATGATACCTATTACAAGCATGTAGCTTGTTCGGTTCTATAGTTATGATCCGATAACGATGACAAGCCATCTGTTGTTTACCAAATCCACATTCCAAGAAAACCTGCCTTAAAGTAAACAGTTGTAAGGGTAATCCCGCTCCGGGTGTCGCAATCATGGGTGAAAACTTGGGGTTGCGGGTTCGAATCCGGCTGCGGTACCTGAGCCCGAGGCTGTGCCCTTGGGCAAGGCACTCAACCACACTTGCTCCATCCTTCAAAAGGGATGTAAAGCCGTTGGTCCAGTGCGTTAGGTAATGGTAACGCACTCTAAAGATCTAAAAGTCTGTTACGCATATACATGTAGCCATTATTTTACGAGAGGTAGTGACAAAGACAACAAACTCGCTTTCTGACTTGACTTTTGACGAGCCTTTATTTATCACATCTTTATGCTTACAACACCAGAACGTAGACTATGCGTTTCCCGGCGGACGTGTCCCAATCCTCCGGCAGAAGGCAGCCACACCGTAGAGTCGTGCTGGCACCCTCTGCCGGCCGATTGGCACAATCGTTACACTGTGCCCCCTCCGAGGACCCTGCTGTCCCCACAGCAGGCAGCGAACGACCATGACCGCATCCACCAGGGAAAGGTTTTCTTTACAACAACAACTACAAACAAAAATGTTCAGTCTATTGCTCCCTCTAGGGCTGGCTAGGCAGCGGCATCTGTTGTACTTCTGTCTGTCAAAACAGCTGCTCCCAAGGTCTGCTTCGCTTGAAGCTTAGACACTTGTCGTGGTCACCACCCAACGGGATCCATCTGGAAAGATGATCTGGGCACCTCGTGGAATGCTAGCTAGCAGCTCATATTCAAGCGGTATGGGTTATGCAGGGGAGGATGTCTCAGTTGGAGTACTGCCTTCTGCCCATGCCGGGGGAGGGCTCTGTCTGAAGTCATGAGTCCCTGGCCTGGCTGGACTGGTGGGACGATGCCTGCGCTTCTCCCATGGGTACTCCAGGGGTGCCGCGGTACTCCGGTGGTGTCCGCACTGACTGAGCTGTCCCACGAAGGCTTAGTCGCAGCATCGTGTCTAACGCAGCCTTCGGGTTCCAACGCTGGTGGTGACGTGGAAGGCTGCCGATTCGGGTGAACCGAGCCTCCTCCCTTCGGCTGGCCTGGATATTGGGGACCGTGTAGTGGTGATGACGGGGAGGGCGGCCGATCCGAGCGGACCGAGCCTCCTCCCCTGTGCTGGCTTAAAGATCGGGAACCGTAAAGTGGGGATGCCGGGGAAGGCGGCCGATCCGAGTGGACCGAGCCTCCTGCTCTGATGCATCCCACGAACTCCACGGAGTGGTCGCAGTGCTGCAGGTGGAGGTCCCTTGTGTCCGGTCGGCAGAATGCAACGCCACATCCATGGGGGCAAGGGTAGTCCCGCTCCGGGTGTAGAATCAGGCAAGCTGTCCTCAAGTGTCGCCTCAAGATGCCAGATCTGGCGAATTCCCTCCCACAATGCATGCAGGTGACATGTCTCTTCCTTTTTTGCCCCACTTAAGTCCCATTGGCCCCGTCATAGCTCCAACTAGAGACGTCTTCTGTTGTGTTCCTTGTGCGGCTTTTGAACGCTGGTCCTAATTCTTGCGCCTCCTATGTGGACAATCCCGCCAAAAATTACCAAGCTCGTGGCAACAAAAACACTCTTTCGATCGGTCAGATGATCCAAGCACACAACCGACACTCTCGCTGCTCGACCTAGCATCTCTACCCCTTTGTTTTTACTTGTGTATCTGACACTGCAGAAACGCCTCCATCTCGGTCGCTAGGGTAACTGCCTCAGTCAAGGTTGTTGCCTTCCTTGAAAACAATCGCTCATTGCCAAGTGCACTGCGGAAAGCCTCCAATGCCAAGTCCTCCTGAGCCCGCGTGGGCAATGTCGGATAACACTTGGAGACCAATCGTCGGATAGAATGTCCAAGGGCACTGATTGACTCGTCGCGACCTCTAATGCGCGTTGACAGTTGAACCCGGTGCAACAGAATTTGGGCAGAGACCAAATCGTTCTTCGAAATACTCCAGAATGGTGGAATACTCCTTCCGTGCTTCTGGTGCAATGTCAGCCAGGGCCTCCAGCGCTGAGCCCTTCAGATGTGAAGCAAGGAATATTGCTTTCTCGGCCTCGCCCCACTGGTTGACTATGGCAACACTCTCGAAGTGGACCAAGTAATCGTCCCATATGAAGAAACTCCGTCAAACCTGTCCGGGAGCATCACCAGTCTCTAACTGCCCCATATGGAGCCCCAGGTACGCCAGTTTGAATTTCCGGTGATGGGTGGTCACTTCCTACAAGATGTAGCTTCCCATTGTCTGGCTTAGAATTACGTTTTGGATACGTGGTCTAGGCCTGCTCCGATCGTTCCGGCGGTTCCGTCCGGTAATGTACAGCAGTGTGCTGGTGAACTCGGGGCAGTACGTTCCAGGAAGGAACCTGCGCCCAAGTCACGAGCACCAGCTTCGCGTAAATGTTCAAAGTGATCGATCGCGGTGTTCTGGTCGGTACTGTACATCCGCGGCGTGCGCGTGAACGCCTCGGGGCGGTTCCAGATAGGAACCTGCGCCCAAGTTACGAGCACCTGCCTCGCATGAATATTCTGAGCGATCGCGATGTTCTGGTCGGTACTGTATCTCCGCGGCGCGCGCGTGAGTGGCTCGGGGCGGTTCCGGATAGGGACCTGCGCCCAAGTCACGAGCGCCTGCATCGCGGGAATGTTCCGGTCGGTACTGTATCTCCGCGGCACGAGTGTGAGTGGCTCGGGGCGGTTCTGACTGGTACCGCGCGTCAGCCACGTGAACACGAGAACCGTTGGGCTGCTCGGGCGGTTCCCACTGACACGAGTGCTCCGGCAAATCCAGTTGCTCCGGCGGTTCCGACTATGGTACCGCGCGTCAGACACGAGAACCGCTGGGGCGGTACGTACTGATACCGCATGTTAGCCGCGTGCGAGTGCTCCGGCAACTTCGGTTGCTCCGGCGGTTCCGACTGGTACCGCGCGTCAGCCACGTGCGTGCACGAGCACCTCCGGGCTGCTCCACCATTTCTGGTTCAAGCATCCTGCCAACATTTCTCTGTCCTTCGGTACTTTCTCCTGAGCTTTCGCCAAAAGGGGACAGTAAATCATCAACTGTAACAAAAAGACTACCGTTGGAATGGATAATAGGTTGACCATCGGGGGACCCGCCGTCCCCGGCCACGCCCCCTCCGCATGGCGAAGCTTCCTTGACCTCGTGTAGTCATTTCTGTCCGCAAAAAGCTCGGAGTTTCTCCCTCTTTTCCGCTCGTATCGTGCCGCCGCTGCCACCAGTGTAGCGTACTTGCCGTGCGCGAGTCTCGAACACAATACTCGGAGTCGGACAAAGACCACAAACTCAGAATACCTGATTTAGAGGTTCGAAGTTCATTTAGGAATTAAGCCTTATAGATTATTTAAAGAGGAAGAATCCCCCTTGACGAAAATCCAGCATTAAGGCTTTTTTCGATAGTCCAAACATCCCTCTTGCCGACGTGGATTTTTATTTTTTTTTAATTGTCGGTTTTAAGTGGATAAATTGCAAGCAAAAGTGCGCTTTTCGAAAATGAGATTTTCGCGATTTCTGAAATGCTCATTAGGTATTCATGATATGCGCGTGACCCCGTGACGCAATCCTGAGAAAGAGAAGTCAACACGATTGTTAGCTCCATACGTTTACACGCAAAAAACTTGGAAAACCGTCTCTGTTAGATGGTCTTTTTTGAAGAATTTTGTTGTTCCAAAAAGCCAGAGATATGCCCAGTATAGCTGCGTGGTTGCATGTTTTACCAGACACTATGAAAAAAAAAGAGCAGAAAGATTTTCTTTTCTATTACCAAGAGAGAGACAAATGAGTCGCTCATTCTATAACTTGTACGGCCGATGTCCAAACATGTGGAAACTACGCTGTACACAGACCGCTGTGAATGCCATTCGTTCCGTGACAAAACCACCAGTCGCAATGCACCAGTATTTACTTCAAAAGAGAGCACTGTGAGCCACAATTTCATCGATTTTTCACAAAACAGGTAATAGTAGATTGCTGTCATATTACATGAAGTGTTTTTCACGTTTGTATTTTGAATTACAAGGACAAAATAGGCATGATAAACATTCACTTCGTGTATTTTCCATTCAATACTGCACAGACCGTTTTGTATGTTTCTCAGGATGACGTCAACACCCTGTTGATAAACAAGCCGAGTGACCTCGAGCGTTTTAGAATTTGGGTGAAGAGGGTCGGAACTGCTTTACGTTTTAAGCAAAAGTCTGTCGATTTTTTGTGAAAAACAAGTTGTGATGGTGTTGTAGACACATACACCTCCATGATAAACAGAAAAACTAAAAAAATGTGGAAGGGGGGATTCTAGCTGTTTAAACATGGACCTACATGTATACGGTTAACATCGTTTGCAAATAAAAAAAGTTAAATCTACATGTATGCTCTATTCTTGAGAATAAACAACATTATGCTTTTTCACGCGTGTAGCAATGATCGTGTCGACAAGACGAGTGTGTGCGCGCCCATCGAATGTAGCCTTTTTGCATCAAATGCTTGGTGGTTCCTTTTATATTGTAAAACATCCAAATTGATTTTGTTTATCTTTTCGTTATTTTTAGACTTTGTCTGCCCTAGAATCCTTCCTTTATTTCTTAATCCTGGAGAAACTTCATCGGCGGTAAATTTCGCACTTCCGGAACCTCCTGCTGATAGGAACGGAACAGTGGTCTGCAACCCAGCTCCTGAAAGCATTGTCCCTGCGGGTCTCACCGAAGGCAACTGTACATTTACTGATGATACTGATTCAGCCAAAGATGCCATCTGTTACTTGTTCTTTAGTATTGGTGAGTCTAGGTTCTTTCATAACAACATAGCAACAAAATTAGTCTGGTGGATAGTGAGCATGCATGTGAAAGGAAGTATGTCAATACACCAGATGCTATAGACCTTTATCACGGTGCGGCCATGTTCCCTTTTCCCTATTCAAATGAACGTATAAACCAAAGCAAGGCTTGCAGGAAAATAGTTTTATCCCGTGTTAAAATTGCGCATTGTGCGCATCACAATGACATAACCGTAGTGCGATCAAGAAAACGTGCACCGCAGTGATTCTCTCAAAACAATAGTAGATTACACGCACGTGCGCATTTCCGCAGGTGCACTGATCGAGCCTGATACATACAATGTGGAACAAGACAAAGGTGGACACACCGTGATGATGGTCACTTCATGTGAAACATGCAAAAAGGCTGCACACGCATAAATGAGAGCATTTTAAACCTGTACTGTATTTGTTCCAATTAATCAATACTTCTTTCTGCATTTGGTATCGATTCCCTTCCTTGCACGATTCCCAACCTCTTGGCCTGCGAGCAAAAAACTGAAAAAAAGTACATGAAAATTAAAAGTAATTTGCAGTGTTGTAGTCGACTACTCGAAGGAAATGTTGTCTTATAAGTTATGATTACACAGACAATGTCAAACTCGCTGTATATTATGAATTAACTGTACTTCAATTATACTTGGTTTGAAGTAGCCCTACAAATAGGGCTGTAAATAGCTCGCTTTTGAAATCTTTCACTATCACATACACCATTGTAATCCTGAGAGTCTAGTGTTTTATAAAATAACGGTAAAGCTTATGCACCTATCAATTGTTCCTCCCCCCCTCCCCCCCCCCCCCCCCACCCCCCCCCCCCCCCCCCCCCCCCCCCACCGAACTGAATTCCCATGTGCGCTGCCATTTTAGCTGATATGCTGGTGGTGCTTCTCGATCATGAGAAGTCAAGGAGCCCGGCTGTGCAATATGTATGCATATCCACATGTACAGTATACACAATATGAATTATGCATATTGCACAGCCGGACTCCTTGACTTCTCATGATCGAGAAGCGCCACCATCGATCGTCCAGCAAATCACCTAAAATGGCGGCGCACATGGGCATGCAGTTCAGAACGTTGTCCGAATTTTGTCCAATGTTTCAAGACGCCGTAGATGGCAAAATTGACGATTTCGTACTGTTATTTTATGAAACACTAGACTCTCAGGATTACAATAGTGTATGTGAAAGTGCTCTGGTCCGATGTGTTTCGGACGATATTTGTAGTTAAACTTTCTCGGATTTAAGCAATTTGAAACTTAGCATTTTCGTACAGCCTCGTCGTAGGGCTGTGAATTGCGACAGTAAATAAGTCAGATTTCAAAAGCGAGCTATTTACAGCCTATTTGTAGGGCTAGGTTTGAAGATAATCACTTCATTTTCATGTTTAAAAAACGGATAAGGCCTTTGAAATATTGAAAGCACTTGGAAAGTATTTTTCCTGGACCCTAATGCACCTATTAATTGTTTCCCCCATCCCTCCCCCCCCCCCCCCCCCCCTCCCCCTGGGCTACCCCACCTAAGAGGTGGGGATTGTCACTTTTTGCGTGACAAAATCCCCACCCCTGGGGCAACATTTAGGTGACAAAAATCCCCACCCTCGGGTGCAAAACTTGCGCAAAATGCACAAAAATGCACAGAAAATGGGCCAAATGCCCCACCCTGGGGCATGAAAAATGTGACTAAACACCCACCTAGGGGTGGGGGGGTGGGGGTTGGGGGGGGGGGGGGGGGGGGTTGGGGGTTGGGGGGGGGGGGGGAAATTGATAGGTGCATAAGTAATTGTAAAAGCCAAACTGGGGTGATTACCTTTAAACCAAGTATAACTAGTCTAGTTCTTAATGTACAGAGAGTTTGACATTGTCTGTGTAATGCACCTATCAATTTTTCATTCCTCAAAATAGCCACCTCTGGCTTCATATTAAAAATAAGTAGCTTCTGAAGGTCACACAAGTTTTAAGAAAGGGCAAGCTGTGATTAGTCTACGAAATGAGGGTCAATCTTACAGACACATTGCAAATAGTAATACATAGTTTTCAACAAGTGTACGTTACTCAAACTTTTGGCTGTTACTGTACGTACACCATTCTTGAAACTGTGTGAGTTTACATGTAATATTTAGCCTACATGTAGACTTAAACCGGACATAAACTACATTTAAACCAGTCATAGACTCTGGTTTAATTTAAACTTGCCTTCAGAAGACAGGCCAGTGTAGTTAAGGTGAGAAGGGTAGTTTGCTAAATGCAAAGGCATCACACATTTAAATGTGGCTCCTACCCTTGCATTATCTAGTTGCATTATCACGATTATAACTGCATTTTATCCTCTTTCGGCTCGAATCAATTTGTGCTTTCGAAGTCGCCCCACTCAAAACCATCTTGGCTACCAGAGAGTTTGACGTTGCAATTATGGTCTCATAATGAAAACTTTAGTATATGTCTCCTAATTTTTGGGAGCAAGACACTGCTCGGGTGCTGCTCTTTTTGTTGAATGTGCTTTAACTGCCTGCCCAAAACATAATTTTTAGCATAGCCATTGACTAATTATTGAAGAGACCACTTGTTTATGTTGTTTAAGATTACTTACAAACGGGCGTCACTAAACTGTTATTGTCACCAAGTTCTCTAGTTCGGTGAGCCATTATGCACCTATCAATTGTTACTTCCCCCCCACCCCCACCCCCACCCCATGCTACTCCACTTTAGAGGTGGGGATTGCCACTTTTCGCATGACAAAATCCCCACCCCATGGGCAAAATCCCCACACAGTTCTAAATGGACTTCTCAAAGAGAATAAAAACAGAGGGGCTTCTTTAGCATCTGCATTTAATTTTCAAAAAAAATGAATTCAGCCTATTTTTGTCACACTACACACACACAACCATACGTGTTTATAAACACCGGCAATCGTGGACGTCCCATTGATCTTTTAAAAAACCTTTCTGTAGGAAAGAATGTCTTTAATGACACCTAACTTAATTTTACCTAAAGCTACAAAGCTGAGATTTGAAACGTACATGGTTTGTGCCCTAACCTATAATGGTTTGTTAAACCTACATGTATAATAGTACCATTATAGGTTTCTACAAATGTAGGTTAGGGCACAAACCATTATAGGTTGAGGAACAAACCATTAGGCGAAATAAAAAATGAAACATGTTTCTCGTCCGGGTTTTCAAAAAAAAAGGAGGAAGCGGGGGTTTTTATTTTTATTTTTTTATTTTTCAAGATGGCCGCCATTAGAGATTTCCGGCAATCCCTGGTGTGTTCGCTATAAATGAAATGTTACAAATAAAATGGACAATTGTTAGCCACACAAGAACTGAACATATTTACATTGTTTTAATACTATGTTTATAGCACAATCACACAACAAATCCCTTTAAATCTTTGACAGAAAACAGCTGATTTACCGCGAAAATATTTACACAGTACGTATCGACGCAAGCCTCTTTTACCAGTCGCATTTAGTCAACGTACAATGGGATCGTGATGAATATTACGGCTAAAACGACTATGTAAAAACTACACTCACGATTAGGCTAATGAAACTCGATTTTATGTTTCCCGTAACATTTTTGTCAAGCCCAAATGAGGCAACTATTTCATTCATTATTTTGTAGCATTTCATTATTTGCAAAATAACGGCTATTTGATCAAAACTTAGGGCGCTTTATACCCTCTGATAGTGTGTTAAAACAAAACCCTGATCAACTTATACACAAATTTGTATTTATTAAAATATCTTTCACCATTTCCCAGGTATTTATGACATTTATTTAAAGATCAAGATATATTTAAATAACAAAACTATCAGTCCACACATTTCAAATGGGAAATGCTTTTCTAGTATACCTCTATTTAATAACACTTGTTTAATAGGCCTACCGAGTTCGACAAATAACTGCAACAAAGTGCACGTTTGAGACACAGTCGTGATAGTCCATGGCATCTTCATTATACCCCCTTCCTGTATCTTCACTAACACGAACATTTTATTTGTCTCACATCATACAACCGTGCAACCTTCTCCAAAACACGACAACAAAGGATGCGATTCTACGCGTCAACGGTACCTAAAAAGCTAGCCGCAGTCAACTTAAGTGTCAAGGCCCATTTGTGGTCCGCGCGCCGCTCGCTAACGATAAAAACAATCGCCCATTTGTAGTTTGTGTGTTAGTTCTAGGCTAGCACTCACGGCTACAAACCACGGATTTAATAACTATAGTACAATGGAGTGGACGGTCCCTATGTGTTTGTACAGCATGCAGCGCGGGGTACATGCATCACAAAAATGGCACGAGTAGCGCAATGTCTTCTCCAGGAATTTATTGTAAATCACTGTTACAAATGTTCACGCACCGCCGGACAGCCGCGCCGATACTCTGCTTCCGGGGTATTTTTTTTTATGGAGGAAGAAAATTACATTAAACATTTGTTGGCGGGAGGACGAGAATGAGCACCTCGCTTAAAATGTGAAATTCGAGCGCTGCTTTTAAATATCCAACAAAAATGGCAGGAGAACAAATTTAAAAACTTTATATTTTGGGGGAAAATACAAAATAATGAATTGGTTTTGGATTTTGGCATCTCAAACGCGGCCGAAAAATCCAAATGCGGGCGGGTTATGGGAAACATAAAATCGAGTTTCATTAGCCTTACATGATCACATTTACACAATCCACAAAGAAATTTTTTTATACACAGTACGTACCGACGCAATCAGTTTGTAGCCGCTTTTACCAGCTGTATTTTGTCAACACGTACAATAGAAGTGTGATGAATATTACGGTAAATGACTGTATGTAAAAACTACATTCATGATCACATTTACACAATCCACAAGGGAACACTCGCGGTCGCAGCCATTATTTTAGAATTAATCTACTAACTATACAACAACTTACGGACGCTTTCGCGATCGCCGTGGTAGTTGGTAATGGCAAGATCGAAAAGCATTTAGTCTAGGCCACGTACTGCAGGTAAATAGACTCATGCGAAGACATATTTAGCGATGGTACGGTAGCTACACGATGTAGAAAGTCACCGAGAGAGTCTATATAGAAGACTTCGAACTTGCAAGTTTTTATTTTCTAACGGATTTGTTGTAGTTTTTAATATTTTTTTCTCATTTTCTGGAAATAAAAAAATAAAAAATAAATCCAGGCGGCCTCAAAAAAGGAAGTGGGTGGGGACGCAAACATGTATTTTTTTTATTTCGCCTTATAGGTTTCACAAACCATTGGTTTCACAAACCATTATTGGTTTCACATTGGTAAATAGGGAAGAATTTCATTAATGACACCTAACTTAATTTTACCTTTATAGGTTTTACAAACCATTCTAGGTTTCACAAGCCTATAATGGTTTCACAAACCCTAACCCTCCCTAGGATTTGCACAGGTTTGGGAATCGTGAACCTATTGTATTTCTTTTGTTCACGTCTACAATTTGAATGCGTATATAAACGCACACACGTGTGTAAAACTCCTTCCATCGTGGACTTTTTGCTGACTGCTGTAATTGCATGGTTTTTATACTCGATTTCCAATCGTGGACATCTTGACACTTGTGAACACTAATGTTCCCTATTGTTTAATGTCCCTCATTGAATGTAGAAACACATTCACACAAACATAATACTTACAATAAATCCTGTTCCTTGTGCCATATGTAGTTCCAATTCAAAGCTTATGTCCGAAGGACCTAATTTTGAAGCCTGATGTTGGACGGACAACGGTGGAATCTGACTTATTTGGTAATGCAGTGTTTACCTGTAACAACAGCCCAGATATTAGCACTGGCATGACCGAGGTTTCATGTACTACAGGTGGTTCTGTAACTGGCCCAGTATTTCCTTCCTTTATCTGCACGTTTATGGTTCCAAATGGTAAGTTAAAGACAAATTAAGGCCTGTTTACACTCGATTCGCCTTTGCCGAATCAAACTCCGCAATTTGCAAAAGGCGCGTTGAAGCTGGGTAGGCGCCAAGTGTAAACGCAAAAGTGAATTGAAAAAGGTGAGTCAGATCCAGGTCTGATTCGTCTTTTTCAATTCGCCTTTTGGTTATGATTGAATCCCACAATTGTCAAGATCGCTTGTACTTTGTAGTAAACGCTACCCAAAAACAGATTCGGCAATTTAAGCGTGCTAGGGGCAGTGCGGTCCATTTACTTGTCCAGGCGCCAGTTCCGCAACACCTAACAGCTCGCACATGCGCTGCGGTCACAATTAGCGGTGACTTTTGTGATTTCTGAAGAGGGGTTGAAGCCGAATCGAGGTGTGTAAACTTGGCAAATGCTCGGTTTTGTGGTCGCAATAAAAATGTATTCACCTTTGCCAGTTCGAGTATAAACATGATGTTACATGATTGAAGAACCTTTAAAAGCATGAACAACAACATTAGATAACTAAATTAATGTTGATAAACTGCCTTGTGGAAATTTCAGCTATATAAATACAGTAGTACAGTATTTAATACTGTATTATACTTCAGAAAACCTTAAAAATCCATGCTGGTTTTTGTGTTAAAGGTATGGTAAAACAAAGTTTGCAAATTTTTTTTTTTAAGAAGCCCCTTCATTTGGCAATTTCTCCCTCAAGGTACCTTTTACAGGGGAAAAATCATGTGGTGTTTGTTGCCATTGCTATCAACACTTTTAGTCGGGTTTTTCTTGTCGGCTCGTGAAGGAAAATTTTGGCTCTCTGCAAATGATGTAATAGGCCTTTAGTTTAAAGTCCCAGTGGATCATTTGCAAGTAAAGATTTAATTAATAGCAACTACCCAATGAAAGGTTTCCGCTCAATGATATAATTTTACCAGAAAATAATACGTAAAGATGAAATTATTTAGATCGTTTGCAAACGATTTACTTATTTTTGGTTCGCATCTACGCGGTCCAAAATGCATGGGCGCTGTGTACTGCGTGTGCGTGTTCCAACGCGATGCATTTTTATGGTCGCGCACACACGCAGTATATTATGTGCGCCACAAAGTGCATGACGCAAGCCACATGGTACCCGATCCACTGAGAACGGATATTTAAAACACCCCGCCAAGACCAGGAAAATGCATATGGATTTTCATGTTTTTTTGACAAAGCTGAATTTTCTCCGGATGAGTTTGTTGATGTCTTTCTTTTGATTTAAAATGGTTTTATTTGCAGAATCGCCTTTAAAGTACAGAGAAAAACATTATTTCCTCTAAATATGAAGGGAAAGAAATTAGTAGAAGACCATCATTATTTCACAGACCGTTGTTAAAATTGGGTTTCCATCAAATCTGCACTTGCGTACCTGTAGGTCTACTGATGATTGTTATTAAAAACATTAATAATGATAACGGTGACACCTTATATGGCGCACATATCTATCCTGCGGGATACTCGTGGCGCTTTACAATATCATTACCTTGGTCATTGGGCACAACTCCCTGGGGAGCATGCAACCCTGGCAGCCTGACCGTAAGCGCTCAATTGCTGCAACCCTTGTAAGTCCCCATTTACTCCTGGGTGGAGAGAGGCAACTTATGGCAAAGTGCCTTGCCAAAGGGCACATGCACCATGGTCACGGCTGGGAATCGAACCCACGACCGTGGAATTAGACACGCTTTTGAGTTTATTGCACCAAACCGCTCAGCCATATGTTACGCTTTCCAAAAAACAAGGCTATTTTTCTGATGAACACCCATGACATGATATTGCATGTCTTTCTTCTAAACAGATTCAGTATTGAGTAACGGGACATACGGGTTTCCAATTGGCGTGACTAACGTTACATGCAACGTTACCATTAAGCCCGGTGTATCAAATGCTTGCATGTTTCAAGTTAAAGTGGGTAAGTAAACTGTATATTATTTGTTGTCTTTTCAGTGCTTTCCTGAATTTGTCATAATTTTTGTGTTTAATCAGCAAGAACAGTCGGCGCAAATACTTGTTTTTTTTCTGCTCCCTTTATTATACAACATCCTGAGATCTCAGGGAATTTCCACTCTGCTAAGCACCGTTACAATCCCCTCAGGAAATCCACGTAACGAAGTAACGAACACAACATCGGTTGAAATGAAACAACCGATCTTGGGATGAGAGAAAAGTTGAATTTTGTCTCATCCCAAGTTTGGTTGCTTCTTGTTTAAACTCACTGGACAAATTGTTTATAAGGCAAGTGAATTTCCTTTTATTTGTGATAAATATATAATATTGGATGGCTTTGAGGGTGATATGAGAAAATACCGCACGAGTCATGAAAATACCGAACGAGCCGAAGGCGAGTTCGGTATTTTCATGACGAGTGCGGTATATTCTCATACTATCACCCGAAAAGACATCCAATATTATTATTGTTATATAAAATGATTCTTTGTTTTGAAAGATTTCCGCGAGATTTTGTCTGTTTGGTGTTGAAAACGTCAGTTTACAAATACATGCGCTTTTGTTACTGTTGTACAGTATTTTTTGTTACTGTACTCTGGCGCGCATTGCACACGCATGCAATCCATTCCCTCGATCCATGACGCGCGCGTACGCGTGTGTTCGTGGTGCGCCCAATGCGCACGCACATCGAATCTGGGCTCTGTGCTGCACAGTAACAGAAACGCACGGTGTCCGCAAAAGCTTCATTTTATATAATAATAGCTTGTTGAAACAACCAATCTTGGGATGAGAGAAAAGTTGAATTTTTGTCTCGTCTTAATTTTGGTTGTTCCTCGTTAAAGATAGTATACATGGTTGGTAAACTGTTGCAAATAGTTTTACCCCCCTGTGTGATTAAATATTCGCATGATTAAAACCAACCTGAGCAAAAACCAGCTCCTTACTTCGTCTAACTTTTAATAAAACAGTCGAAAAGGGGTTTACAGTCATTTCGCCCCGAACAATTTCGCCCCGAACAATTTCGCCCCGAACAATTTCGCCCCGAACAATTTCGCCCCGAACAACTTCGCCCTGAAACATGGCCTGTGTACGAAGTTTTTTTGGGGTTAAAGGCAGTATACATCATTGGTAATTCGAAAATCAGAAATGTTCACAGATTTACGCCTAACTTACACAATATAAACATGATGACCGTAGAAAACTTCCCCTGAAATGATTTTGTCTAAAGTGCTATAGTCTTTGAGAAATGAGCAAAAGAAATAGTTTTGGTCTCATGAGACGAAAATTCGTTTTTTTTAAACATTTCGTTCAATGCTGCCCTCACACGACCGATTGTCTGCAGGATGTAACTTAGACTGGTTCCCGCTCCACATATTCCACATACAACGAAAATTCAGTCTAGTCAAAAGATTTGTGGTCTGGGTACCAGACTAGATGTAACTTTGCAAATGCCCTTCTCCAAATTTAAACTTGGGCTAAGGCTCCGGCTCTATGTGGCCGTACACCTTTTCGCAAATACTTCTGCAACAGTACTGCAATGATATGCGGGAAGGATAGTTATTCAACAACCTTCGCCCAATGTCACTCTGTCTTTTGTCCAAGTTCACTCAAGCAGTATTTGTGAAAAAGTTACAGTTGATGCCCGAGCCTCAACCTCAGTCTAAGTCGAGATTTGGAAAAAGACAATTTTTTTTCGCGAATGGGCCGTGTTGCTGAACAAATCGGGAGAAATGGAAAAGGAGCGGCGAAAATCAGGAAGATCGAAGGCAAAGCAAACAGACAGCGCAAAAAAAAACGCTCAAAGTCTGCCTCAAACCGCCTCTGTCGAGAAAACAAGCGGCTTTTGACGGACAACATAGCACTCCCAGTTTCCATGCTGCATCGCCAGATCGCTGGAGGCAGGAGGATAAGCTCTCGATCCACATCGAGCTCTGCGAATCTACATGCATGACATGCATGCATGACATGTCAGATGTAGGCCTAGCCAGAATGCTTCTGGATATGCATGATAAGTAAGTAAAGTACATGTATGATGTAGCCTAGGCTATTAGTATTTTATAATTTGGAAAGAATTCCGCTAACTGGTCTCCACTTATTCTCCTTGCATATACTGACTTGATAAAAAGGCATAGAGCAAGGAACAGAAGGAGTTACAACTCAGCTCCCTTCGCTCTATGGATAACCTAACCAATGCTAACCATGCTAACTGGGTGTGGGTAATTTGCGGAACTGTGGAACTTTTACTCTGCGGACAGGTCAACTCTGCGGACAGGTCTGCCCTCCAGGGCCACAATATCCAAAAAAGATTTCTGCAAAAAAACAATCGGTTCTTTCAAAACCAGGGCTGCCCAATGCCCCAAAACCACTCGGTTCTCAAAAACAATGACCCAGATTTCTGTAAATGCCCGGCAACATTTTTCTTGAAAAAGAGTTGTTAAAAACGGCAGTTTGTGAAAGTCGGACCCTCCGGATCTTTTTTAAAAATTGATACATGTATTTAACGAGCAGAAAGTACCTAGTTTGACTTCTAAATACGCTTACATACCTTTTAACACCAAGTATTGCACAAATTTGTAATCATACACCACATCGACTATCCACAAAGTGACATTTTCAAAGAAATAGGTGTAGGAAGTGCAGGACACTACGAAAAAAGAAATTGGTGGGGTAGGGCTGGGCTACTGTTATTCAAATGTGGGCACCCTTGTAAGGAAAATTAGTTACTTTCATTTTGTGCACATGTATATATTAAGATATTTTTATGTACGAGTTTGTAATTTTTACAGAATCAGCATCGACTACAAACAGGATGAAGAATTTCTTTACTTTGACCCTACCAATTCGGACGAAGAACAACTGGATGAGTCATGGCATCCCGTAGTTTCCTACAAGAGCAAGTAGGTTGAAAATGCAACTTATTCCGATGTTAAGAGAATGTTAATAATTTACATGCTGACTTGTGCTACATGTACAATCCAATTGAAAGATGCACACCAATATATGATGTTATTACATCATATATTGGCTGAAATATTTGTGCATTTTTGCAACATATACATGTATGTATTACAAAATTAATATGTTGGTATGTAATATGGGTCATTCTGTAAATTTGGGGTCCAACGTGCGACTTTTTCTGTCCCCGTTACATCTGACATACTGCTATTTGCCATACAAGTATCATTAAAAATGCCTTCAAAACATGTTTTTATGAATAATACTTTAAGTAATTACTCTTTGAAATAGAGAGCATTTAAAGAATATGTCCTGAACTTACGAACTACAACATTTTACAAGATGTCAGATGTAACGTGGACAGAAAAATTGGATCCCAAATTTATAGAATGACCCATATGTAAATTGAATATAATTTTTAGGTGACGATGGAGGTTTGAATGATGTTTAGGATGCTGTAGATGGTGTATGGTCCGCAACATAAAAATATGTTCTCTTTATCAGAAAAAAACTGATGGCCTGGAGTTTATCGCAGGGGATGAGGAGATTCATGGGAGAGTGCAAGAAGACTTCAAGGAAGCAGAAGAAGAGGACGTGCCATCCTTCACACGGAGCGGGCTTCATAAAGTTGCACCTTCAGTCAAGGAAGCTGAATCTACACAGCTTTACATCATAACTGAGACAAGGCTGAGAGATTTGACACTGGAGGCAAGGTCCCACTGTCAGTCTTGCCAACAGCCAAATGACATCAACATAGCCAAGTCAGGAACGTCTGCACACATAACATGGGTTGGTAATTGCTCCATTTCACTTGTTTTATATTAAAACAGTTTCTGCTTTTATTACATATGGCTGATACTCAGTGGGTCTTTCACACTGTCAATTCGGGTCCATTTACGAAAAAGCAATATTTTGTATATTCTCAAGAAAGTAGCAATTCAACTTTTTCTCTGCAAACGGTGTTTAAATAAATGGCTTCCTAAAGAGACTTTAACCTCGGGTATTTGTTTTTAAATCAGATCTGATGTGTGTGTGCAGTAAATGAACACACCAATGTCGACCGATCTGTCACTAAAATGCCCTCTCGGACAGAAATGCTTGGTGGTGCTCTTATTGTTAAACGCCCGAATTGTGTATTTTTAGTGTACATTTCTGTTAGTTAAAAAGCTCATCAAATGACCCAAAGTTTTACATGATTGAACATACATGATTGAACATAACATGTGACGATAAAAGCCAATCTGTTCATAAGTCATTTCAATGCCTTATCATTTTCTGTGGCTGCGCCTTGTCTTTAGAACAAATAGCCATGACACATCACCCTCGATACCTAATTTTAAACATGCACTTAAAAACTTATCTGAATGTCAACTGCTATGCATCAGTACCTTGATCACTTTCTAGTGGATATCATTGCATCAGGATGCTTTCTGCAAATTGCTTTAATCAAAGCATTTTCTTTTTCAGAAATGTTCCGAGGGACACACATCTTTTTGCTGCCAAGAGACCATTCAAAGAAGTCATGTAGCAGATCTAAAGCTGGGAGCAGCACTAGTGCTGTCTGGCAACCATTACAGGAACGTGGCCCTCATGTTTACGTTCATTAACTTGAACATGTTCCATCCAAACACTTTCCACAGCTACCAATTGAAATTTGTCTTTCCCGCGATTGATGACATGGCATCCGGCGTCTTTCAGCAATCAAGGGACAAATGCCTTGGCGAGAAAGTTGTGGTTCTTGGTAAGTTATGTTGTAAGTGCCATAATAACTATTCATAATCAATGCATTCAATGTACACTAAAACTATAGTGGCTACCCAAGGGACGAACAAAATCTGGCCAGAATAAACAGGTGGTCCTACACAGAGGTTAAGAAGGCACATGCATGGAGAAACAATAATTTTATAACATACAGCTACGCTGTAGAAGTAATACATTATGAAGTTGATATCTTTCAAGTTTTTATCAACTTTTTAGGCTTCTCATAAAATTTCCCTTTTTTTAAAACAAAATTTTATGCAAGTTGCCCATTACAAGGCCCGATGGCCACTCGAGGTAAGGGCTACCGAAGACAATTACGGAGAAACCAGCTCTTCACACCGAAACAAGATCAGAATTACGAGTCTCTTTACCATACAAGTGGGGCTGGGAGGGGTAACTAGTCCGAAGCGAGACAACCAAGTTGCCTCTGCCCCTATTATGAGCAAGCATGGTAAAGTGCCTTGCTCAAGGGCTCAAGTGTCACAACCTGTCACGGCCAGGATTCGAACCCATATTCCAGTAGTGGCACATGAGGCAATTTACTGTATGTGGCCAGATTATCCAGGTTCAACTGCTATAGAATTGTATACAAAGAAAATCTATTGCCCTGGCCCATTGACCATGTTTAGAGAGGGCCCTAATATCAAGGTTCCACCTTCAGATGTTATGTGTACACTTTGGAAAGGTGGCCTGGCCTATAATAACAGGTTTCACTCTTGCCAATTATTTACATTATTGATTGTTGTCTTTTTTTATCCACATCTGTGCAGGTGATGGGCGAAATGATAGCCCAGGGCATTCTGCATCAGTACTTGGCATATACATTCATGGACAATGCCACAAAGGAGATACATGGAGTTCATAGACAAGAGGGAGACTAAGGCCCGTTTCAAATGTTGCGCTTATGCCGTGTCGAATCAAATTCAACTTGATTTTTTTAAATTCGACACGGCACAAGCACGACGTTTGAAATCATTTGGCTCGGCAAAATGAGTTCGACACGGCAGAAGATTTTAGCTTGACAGGGTCTGCCGTGCTAACTCTATTTACTGTGGCACAAGCACGGCTTTGCTTCAAACGTCGTGCTTCTGCCGTGTCAAATTTAATTCCAGTTCGAAGTTGGTCCGCGATTTTGTTCCTAACTAGGAATGCGCATGCTCGCAGCGCGTAATGTTAGTAAAGAAATAACCAACAAACAAGTGCTTCAAAATAATAAAATGGCGACGTACAATGGACAGAATGGAAAACGCACGAGCACAACGTCCATGACGTGCACAATACTCATCCACCATGTTGGATGTATTTAAGCTCGACTTTGAGTTTGCAATTAAGTTCGACGTTTGAAGCCACTGCCGTGCCAACGTCGTGCCAACGTCGTGCCATTTTTGTCAAGCTTTCATCAACAGGTGCAAGCAATAAGTTGCCGAAAAAAATGTCTGTTACAAAAGAATTCTTTTGCCGCCCTATCTACGTTTTTCAAAGCTGAAGTGACTAAAAGGAAAAAAATGAAAATTTTACTGCAAACGGCATTTCCAATTTTCCTCTAATTATTGTGTCCCGTCACCTGATTGCGTTGTTTGTAATTTGTTCACATTAGGCTTAGGCCTACTTGGAATATGTTTTCTTGCGTATTTAAAAATTTATGCAATCGATTTGTCAACCATATCATCTGCAAGTAGAGAATATGACAATTTCTTTAGAAAAATATAGGAATTTCTGTGGTCTGTATCTCCTTTTGTCAGCGGTGTACAGAGTGTTTTGTACTGTAGGCCTACTACCCACAGTACATGTACTGTATATTATGTGCAACTAAAAAATGGAAAAATTAGGTGGTTGTATAACAATTTTGCGTGTTTATTACAGAAATGAGCGCATGTGTAAATGAGCAAATTGATGTGAAATTCTCATTATCTATGTTTCAGGAAGTTGTTTTAGATGAAAAATGTGATACAACCACCTTATTTTTTTCCGAGTCGCACACGTTTCCCGTACGCATCATATTAGAGACTATATTGGGGACCATTAGAAATAGTACAAGTACGGTATGCGATTCGAAAAATCGGGTGGTTGTATCACAATTTTGCGTGTTTATTTAAGAAATGAGCGAATGTGTACATGTACAGAGGCCTATTGATGTGAATTTCTCAGATTAATAACCACGCAATATTTCAGGACAATAACTAACGGCCCGGTTTTTGACTTTTCTCAAAAGTTAGACGAAGTAAAGAGCTGATTTTTTACTCAGGTTGTTTTTCAATCACACAGGGAGATTACTCTATTTGACCAATCATGTATACTGCCTTTATTTGAAATAAACACAATTTAAGAAAAATAAAGAATGTCTTTGTCTCTTTTTGTCAGCGGTGCAGAAGTACATGTAAGTGTTTTGTGAAATTAATTTACCACTTTTGTGAAAATGTCACAAAAATTGCCAATATTCTACAATATTCTACAAAACCGGCCGAGATGCGTTTTTCAACAAACTCGTCACCTTGTTTTCACAAAAGTTGTAAAAAATTCACAAAACTTTTCAGTTGATCAGCTGATTTCCTCTTGTTTCCTCATATCCCATTGAAAATTGACTTCATGCACTAAATCTATGGAACATATGGCATAAAAATTCAAAGAAAACATTACATTTTCACCCCTAAATTCATGTTTCCTCGCCATATTTACACTTTCTCAGTGGGGTGTTATGTCATATTATGAAGGATTAGTGGCGCGGGTGTATGGTATTTATACGGAAAATGAAAAAAAATCCTGCATTTTCCTCTTTTTTTGTAATGACACACACACATTTACTAAAAAACACGTACCGTGTACAACGAATACGGTTTACTATGCCATATACACTGTACTGTATACAGTATATATAATTGACCTCGGCTGCCAACCGCCGGCCAGCTAGCGCGCGTACAGAGACGGTGTCGGATTACTTGATTTGCGCACATATCAAACGGCTGTTGTATTAGAAGAAACTACGTAAACATGAAACAGTGCCTGCTTATCCCTGCAGTAATGTATTTTATCGCAAGAGGGCGCTAGTACAAAAACTCGCCTCGACATTTCGTTTCACACAATTTCGGAAGAAAAACGACACGGTTTTTCACTGTTTTCTCAAAAGTTTGACGAGGTATGGAGCTAGATTTTACTGAGGTTGGTTTTAATAATGCATATCTTTATTCATACAGGAAGATGACACTATATGACACTGTTTGTAAGGGTTTACCAATGATGTATACTGCCTTTAAGTGGCCTTTGGGCGAGGTAGTGTTTAGACGAAGTTGTTTGGAGGCGAAATGGCATCTGGGCGAATTGAATATACGTCTCGTGAGATAAAAAAATAATTGTTTTGCTCATTTCTCAAAGACTATAACACTTTAGACAAAACCATTTCAGGGGAAGTTTTCTGCCGTCTTCATGTTTATATCGTGTAAGTTATGTGTAAATCTGTGAACATTTCTAATTCTTCGAGATACCAATCATGTGTACTCCCTTTAAACTCAGTAGACAAATTGTTTATTGTGCAAAAGAAAGTGAATTTCCTTTTATTTGTGATAATAGCTTGTTCAGGTGTTGTGTGCATGAATGGCGGTGTAGCTAATGAAGCCGACTGCTCGTGCACATGCACAGATGGATATACAGGAAGCAACTGTAAAGGTATTGTAAAGAATTGGGGTGCATTGCAATATAACCGTCTGTAATATAAGCATATGTCCTAACTGAATTTATGACATCTTAGCTACGACACATTGAAAAATGTCTTGCAATATCTAAGACATAAACGTTTGTATGTCTCTACTGTTGTGACTGGCCTTTCAGTCGCAGCCGGTGTGTTTGCATACCGCGCATTTTACTTGCCGGTCGTTGCTACCGTACGTTTGCTTGGTATAGTGGTGTGAAAAATGCTGAGAAAACTTTAGTAATTAGCATAGGCTGAGCTTGAACCGTAATCACCTTTCAGTGAAAACTGAGTGTAAGACAGACAAATTGTCAAAAACAATTAAACGGAAATATAAAACAATTTTCAAAAGACGTAACTTACGACACATATTAGGTGTCCTAGGACACAAGTTAGGACACATAAATTGTTATTGCAAGACAAAATCATCTACGATGTCAGCATGCCGCAAACATTCACGCCCCAGACGTCCTCCATCTCGGATGGGAATAAAAAGCAATACCGTATACTTCACCAATTATGGTACATTATACATGAAGTCAGACTTTAAATAAGTCTAAAAAATGACATTACCTACCCCCTTAGTGAATGTCTGCAAATTTTCTCACCGGTACCCTCTGGAAAAAGCTCTCGGCCAAAGCAAAAGATTATCTAAGTGTTTTCAAGCAATAGACCTGTAACACGGTGTGGCCATCTTCCCTTTTCCCCTATTAAAATCAACAATACCAAAGCGAGGCTTGCAGGAAAAATAGTTTGGCCCCATGGTGAAATTGTTGCGTGTGCAACACAATGGCACACGCATAGCACGACCAAGCAAACATAGCATGGACAGTGATTCTTTCACTCATGCCATTCTTACACACCGATCGTTTCTGACACGTACGGGGAACAAGACAAAATGACAATTTTGATCCATTTACCAGATAATGATCTCAGTAGAAACAGCTCTTATCTGCTATTTTCCGGTAAATGGCGGGGACAATTTTCCCCTGCAATTTTTCTTCTCGAGGAAGGAAAATGCCGGGAATTTTTTTCCGGTAAGCGCCAAAAGCCGCCAATAGAAACATGCACCATTCCGCACGAGTGCGCATGCAGGGAGAAACGGAATCACGTGACCGCAAATATTGACTCGACCTCTGTGCAACCGGGGCGTGCCACACATGCATAGCGCTTGTGACGACTACCGACCACGCTACCGACCGAAAAAAAACAAACACGCGTTCGTTTTGTTCCATTCTACATAGGAGAATATAGGGACAGGTAAAGGGCGCTTCATCTTGATCTGTGATTGGTCGTTTTTGCGCGTGCGCATTGTGTGTTTTATATTAAACAATTGGTGAAGCCCTTTGCTTTAGGCAATGTACTTTATTTACATTTGGATATGTTCGACACGCACGGTCGGGTTACAAATGTCAATGATAAATATGCGCACTTACTAAAAAAATAAATAATAATAACCACCTGATCACGGGCAGAATTCTACCCGTCATGGCTGCCCTGTACCGATTCCTATATTTTTCGCAATAAGTGATAGGATCGGAAACCAATCTATCATTTTAACAGCTTCATTTAAGTTTGTTGCAATAGACTGCTAAAGTGTGTAGTCAGTTGCCATGGTAATTGGGTCTAAACATTCGCTGGTAATCTGAAACGTCCGTTGGTATAGCGCAGGAAAACAGTTCACTGGTTTTACTAGTGTACAAATGTAGAACCAAAAAACATGGCAACACACAAAGGGTGACGTTTTCACTTTAGAGCTGCGTTCGGGCGTGTACTAGTGTTAACACGAGCATATACCCCTGCGCGCGCCAACGGCAAGATTAACGACATTCAGGTCAGTAAGAGTATGCTCTCGGTACTCCCCAACAAATGGGGAGTGTGCTCATACTTCTGACGAGTGCCGTGTGATTTGTACCAAGATGGCGGGATATAGGTTGGATTTTTTGTGAATTTGCTCAACGTGTCAACTGGATAACTGAAACAACAACTTACTAAGATTTGTTTTACACGGTATCAAAGGTTCTCACGACTTACGGTCTGTATTTTCTTCAATTTCTCATGAGCAGTGAAACAGCGTTTTTTGTGTAGTCCTGGCAAGAGATGACCATCTTGACTGATGGCCATTCGCGCATGCAGACTGCGGACCTGCCGTTCGCGTAATGTGACCCGAGTGCAATGCGCACGCATTACTCCGAAGTAGTGAGAACTGCACGCCCGAACGCAGCCAAGTAGTCTATTTCCACAATGCACTTGTCTGACCTCTGCGCGTGACCTTTATCCGGCAAACTCACGAAGCGTTACGAAAACCAGCAAGCTCCGCTATTTTCCGAATAGAGCGGCTCAGTAGAAACTTCTCGTTAGTCCCTCGTTACCCGCTATTTACCGGTAAATGTGTTTACCGGTAAAATTCTGGATCTTCAATAGAAACACCCTTAAAGATGGCCATGTTGTGATATAGGTTTATTGCTTTTGTTGTTGGTTCTGCTTGATGTGCTTTTGCTTGATTTTCTTCTTATAAGCAATTGCTTTGTTCTTGGTGTCGGTTTACCTAGTCTTGGTCACAGACTTCCTTGTCATGACTACAATGCTGACTGTGACCCCCAAATCCATCAATGACTTCAAACAACAATCCTGTAATTTGAATCACATCCGTTTGTTCTGACAGATAAAATTCCCATTGTGCCAGAGGATAACTACCCAGAACCACCATCTGGAGTTTGTAAGTACCGTGCTGTTAGGTTGTAAAATCAAGATATTTCTGGCATGTAATGCAATGCTAAATGTGACTGCATTATGCAGCATGATTGCGTCATAAAGTTGTGCAGTGGTATTGCATATGGGTCTTTCCACAGTAAAGTGGGCATTTTGTACCCTCTTGAGTAACACTCAAAATTGATGACCATATTTTCGAGGAAATACCTTTATCTGGTCTCAAAATAAAAGAAAAATGAGTTTAAGTTGTTCTGAAGAGATACTACTTAGGCCCAAAAAGGGTGACAAATAGTGTAACAACATGCCTTTCTAAAAACCCTGTCTACAAATGTCCAATATACGCTCGTAACCGGGCCGTGCACTGGTGTTACATTTTATTAAGCCATTCCGTATAGATGCGAAGCACATACCAGTTCAAACGATTTTTCAAATAATATCTTCTCTCTGGGTACTGATGTTTATTGTTATCCTGGGGTTACAAATTTAAGTAACACTCAAAATTGATGACGGGTTTTTTTCTCTTTTTTGTTTTACATTTTACATTTTTTAAATGTAAATATACACAAATAATTATACCGTAAGTGTCGGCGTGGTCGCCGGGTCCGTGAGGTCACCTCCCTATTCATCAGCCATCAATGGGGTGGCGATGTCACGGACCTGGCGACTGTGTGCCGACATTTACGTTACTACAATGCAGCGTTCGAATTAGCACTGGTCTGTTGGCCAAATGAAATCGTCTCGGGCCAGCTGGACAGCCTCCCTAAATGGTCCGGCTGTCCAGTTGCAATAAAACAGACCCACATCGTACTACAGTTTCTTTCGTAAAAAACTCCCACAGCCATAATACCGCTTACGATACGGTCCTTGGCCACCCGGTTCCAATTTATTCCCCTGGAGCAAAAGACTGCACTTGCAGTTTTATGTATGTCTCTGGGGCTGAAAACTTGATGACTAGTTTTTATTTCAAGTCTTAAATCAATCCTAATTCCCAAGTCCAGTCACAAGTCATTCTCCAGAGTCAAGTCACAGGTCAGAAACCAAAAACTGACTTGACCCCAAGCCAACAAGTTAAAGACCAGCTTTGCCTGTTTAAGCACAAATATTTGCTTAAGCACAACAAATCTTGCTTAGTAGGGAATGTTGCCAGTGAAATCCTTGTGTAATAGAAGTAGTGTATAGAGGACTGTTTCTTTACCATGACAATCTCATGAATTTTTGCTGGTAACCTAATTTTATCAAGCAAAGTTTTTCATGCTTAAGCATCTCTATGAAATTGGCCCATGGTAGTACTATAGGCTACTTCTGTATAACCGCCCCCAAGAGTGCACTCACACTTAGAACTGCATATATGCAGTTCCCTGTTGCGAAGGGATTAATGTGCACAAAAACATGCATCCTTGAGAATTTATAACAAAAGAGCTTTTCAAGACTCCAGAATAGCTCTAAAATTCACCAGAAAGCTCTAAAATGTACCACACATTTTCAAACTTTTAATGGGGAGAACCTTTTACTAAAATGTGGTTATTGCAAACTTTAAGGGTTGACTGTGTGTAAAATGAACAACCAGAAATTTTAACGGTAACCCGGCCACTTGAAATGCCGACAGGGCCATTGAAGATTTAAGCCAACTGGCCCTGTTGGCTCGTTGGGAAAAAAGTTAAGGGCAAACACTGCAATGTACCATAATTATTATCTAAGGTTGCTATAAGCCTTGGCTTTTTTATCCAGTATCCTATAGACTTCATGTATTCTTACTTTTCTGTACTTGTGTTTTACGTGAATGTGTATGAAATGAACCAAACTGAAACAGTGGCCAAGACTTTGCAGCGTTTTGACTTGGCCACACATTCGTATAGATGGACTTTTTGCGAACAACTCCAACAGTGAGTGCTTTTAAACTACACAGTTTCAAAAGCCGTAACTCGTACTATTGTTGCCCTAAAAAGATACTCATTAGGTAGGGTATCGTACAATGCCTACATTCCTGAGAAAATACAATGGGAATTCCACCCAATGCATAGTTCCGAGTTTGCCTAGTTAGCCCCGCCCCCTTGGATATTGTTGCTATGGCTCACACGCCGTCGTCAAAATGGCGACACACAACGCACAAAGCAATGGGACTTTCAACGGAAAGCACAGATTCATTGGAGAAAACTCAAAGGTTTTCATGTTTCAGGGTCGACAGTTATCTTAGAACACGCCAAGTAAAGGGCCAGTAATACAGGGATGTCATATCATGACATACGTGCTTTTGTACCTTTGAACAATAAAACGACCGGCCTTGAAACCAAAAATTCACCTGGATCATCGCATACAACACTGTACAAATTGTATGGGCAGAACATAGCGTGATGTTGTGTGAGACGGTGCACTTTAACTTATGTGGGTTATGTCTGCTAGCTCTGTTGTGATTGGTCGGCGGGTTCAGTTGATTGACAGGTCGGAACTATGCATTTTCACTGTTTGTGTTCGACACTCTATGCATCGAGTACTGTATGTACCGACAGTACTGCGCATGCGCGTTGTGCCGTTGGAGTACTAGTCCTGATGCATAGAGTGTCGAATGCAAATGGTGAATTTTGGGTGAAATTCCCTAGTAAGAAGTTTTTTTCTGTCAACTTACAAATAGTTAAATTCTGGTTCATTTCAAATGCAAATTTCAAACTAGATTATATTTATTTTTTTTAAATCCCCACAATTTTCAGATAAATAAAAGTTAATGTCAAAAGTACATTTTTTGCATGTCTCATTAACTGATGGCTTTCTCTGAATTGTTTTCCCCCAGTGGTTGAGAAGAAAGTGACGATTGAGATAGCAGTGACTTCAGATACAGAATGCGATGCTTCCAATTCTAATGATAAAACGTCTGACGCCTGCAAGAAGCTTGTGGAAAACTTCAAAGTTCAGGTAGGCTGTCTGTTTAAAGGCAGAACACATGATTGGTAAACCGTTACAAAAGGTTTTATCTCCCTGCGTGATTCAAGATATGAATGATTAAAACCAACCTGAGCAAAAACCAGCTCCGTACTTTGTCTAACTTTTGAGAAAACAGTAAAAAAAAGGCTTTACGGTCACTTCGCCCCAAAACCATTTCGCCCCGAACCACTTCGCCCTGAACCACGGCCTGTGCATGAAGTGTTTTTTAAGCGAAGTGGTATTCGGATGAAGTGGTGTAAGGGCGAAGTGGTTTTGAGGCAAGGTGGCTTTTGGGGCGAAGTGTTTCACAGCGAAGTGGCGCAGGGCGAAATGGTTTTGGGGCGAAGTGAATTTACGTCTCGCGAGATGAAAAATTATTGTTTTGCTCATTTCTCAAAGACTATAGCACTTCAGACAAAACCATTTCAGAGGAAGTTTACTACCGTTATCATGTTTATATTGTGTAAGTTATGTGTAAATCTGTGAACATTTCGGATTTTTCAAGATTACTAATGATGTGTTCTAACTTTAAACCGCTGGAATTTCATTAAAACTAAGTCTGTTCTGTCGTCAACAATTTCTTGAGGATAATTCAGTGTTGGAGTCAAGAATAGGCCAATTCCAACTCCACTTGGGAATTGCGATTCCATTTAGATTGGAGTACATTTTTTTTTAAAAGTTGGCACTATTATTAGAAACATTTCTTGCAAAGCTGACAAAATGCTAAATGCCTAAAATTTTGTAAATTCTGCGTCCATTGACATTAAGAATCGTTTACTATAAGCACAAAGTTGTTTTAATAGCACAAAATTTGTTTACTTTAATTTGTTTTGCCAAAGATGTATGTGATATGTTTTGACTGGTATTCTGCTTCTCTTGCTGAGAACACAAGTTGACTGCTAACCTTTAAAAAAAAAAAATTAGAACATTTGACCACAAAAAAACAATAAACAATTGTTGACTGGTGTGGTGTGGGATATGGAGTTTTATATACCTCATACATTGATTCTCGTTCACTGGTTAAACGCAGATCATGCGACATAGATTAGTTCAACCATTTCAGTGGGTAACTGAAAAAAGCTGTTTGACCTTTTGTGCAATAGGTCAAAGGATAGTACTTTATGTGCCATTGCGCGGGAGACGCGTTCGCGTGAAGCAACTAGTCAGTGGTGTTCGCGTTCACACGGACAATGTGCACTTTGGCTTGGCTCTCTGAAAACTGAATTTTGTCCTGAAAATACCAATAATTTGACCAAAAAAATCAATGTATGAGGTATATAAAACAAATATTGACTGCTTTTATTCGGGTGATGATGCAAACTACCGCCCCTCGGTGATCACCTCAGGATGGTAGTTTGCACCATCACCCTCATGAGCATTCAATATTTGTATATTAACACCTGAGGGAGCTCATAGCATCCGAGGCAACGCTAAGGGTGCTATGAGCCATATCCCCACATTACACCAGTTATATCCCAGTCTTGGTCTCCGTGCAGAATATCTTCTGTATTACCGGTACATGTATTTGAAATTTGTGGAATTTATGACTGTAAAAAAAGTTCAGTGAAATTTGGAGTATCGAGGTGCTTGATGTCCTCTTCGGAACGACTCAAAAACTTCGTCGGAGAATTTGTGTCATTAGTGTCCGTATCCAGTCTTAGGCTAACCTGAGATTGAGACAGATATGTGCTGGGAAAGGTTGGTTTGCAAAATACACTCTGAAATCGTGAAAATGCTGCAAAAGTAATCTCAGACTGCATGTACCGCGGCCGCAAACTACAAGTAACATCAACACTGTACTGACAATCGTCTGCGCGCGCGTGCGTGTACCAGTTTGTTGTTTTGGTGCACAGCGTGTAGAATATTGAAGCGATGTGCGTTCGCGTTCTGTGTGCTTCTTAGAAGGTGGGCGTAACACGCGGTTTATTTTACCAATGAGGGCCTTAGTACAGCACGTTACGCGTGCTATGGAGACGCACAACGCTCATGGCAGGGTGATATGAAGAAAATTTGCATACGGCAGAGTGATATGAAGAAAGTTTTGATCTGTCAGTGGTATTCAGTTGTTTTTATGCACTGGACATGGACATGTGACTGGACCAATGAAATTGCAGTATTCCAAAACGGGATATAACAATTTTATAGTGCTTCCACTGGTGTTTATATTCCTATATTCTGAGACACAACTCACCATTTCCTCAATGCAGGTGTCCACATCCTACAAGAAATTGACAGGCTTTCTAAGGGTGGATATAAACCAATCAGATATAAGGTAAGAGTATGTGTACTCGCCAGCAAGGTTACTATTGGTGGGTGGTTAATGAATTTTTTCAAACGAGTAGACGAGTGGTTGCCGGAATTCCCACACGAGGGGAACAATTATACGACTTCACTGTGATTTTTGCTGTAATTTTTGCAGCATTTGTTTGTTGGTCTTTTTGCAACTGCATTTCTATTGCAGTTGTATCAATCTGATCAGTTTTATAATGTCACGCTAAATTTCGTTTTGAACTTGACTTTCTACAGTGTGAGTAAAAAAAAAAAAAAAATATTACTTGTTGTGTTTTAGTGTACCAATATTTATGAGATGTTTTGACATGTATTTTGGATAAGTTCTCCTGTGTTTGAGGCAAATAAGGGTGTCAGGTGGAACACGACTTGCACCAATTCAGTATGGCTAAGAAAAAGAAAAGGATTTGAACCAGAGCCTCGTTGAACATACGTAGGCCTACAATGAAACATGTTGTGGGCTATTCTTCATCTTAAAACATATATGGCTCGTCCTCGGCTCACACCCCAGCAAAGGGCCTATTTGGTATTAAAGCGAATTCCACCGCACACAAAGTGCCACGGCTGTGTTCCAAAGCTTTTGCCCAGTAATTTCCTAATGCAAGATGTCCAACTTGTGCCACCGTTTACTTAAATGTTCGTAAATACCAAGCCATAGGAGCCACAGGGACAAGCCACAGGGACAAGCCACAATCTAAACAAAGACAAGTTTTTTGGGGTTTTGGTTTGGTCACTTTTTTCAGTTCTGATCAGTTGGCTTAAGTCGTGTTCTACCTGACACCCCTATTTGCCTCATGTGCAGTCATGCATGAAACATAATTTAATTAAACTGCTACCAAAAGACACAGGTAAACTTATCCAAAATACATGTCAAAACATCTCATATAAATATTGGTACACTAAAACACAACAGGTAATTTTAAAAGTGTCAAAAAAAATGTTGACTCATACTGGGGACTTTTAGATTGTCACACCAACTATGTGGACTACAATGTGATGACGTCATGTTAAGACTTTGCACATGCATCAAGTCATCTCGTCCACTGCTAAACTTGAGAACATATGGGAACTATGGTATTGCATTCTCTTTGAAACCTAAACATGACGTCATCACTTCGTCGATATGAAAATCTAAAAGTCTGCAAATTCAAGTCTTGGACACCATCAGTTACTTTAAAAAACCGCTATTTGGCAATCTTTGGTGTTGTGGACATTGGTGCTCCAAGAGCGCCCTCTATCTTATGGCGTGAATTATTAGCGCAACATTTAGTGCAACAGATTTGCTTTTATGTTCGCAAACGCCTAAATTATGAACCAGGTAAAATTTCGTGATGTTGGCAGAAAATCATTAAATCTTAGCAGTGTACTTTTGTGTCTGTATTAAAAAAATACAGACACACAAATTTGGTGGAGTTTTTGGGTCGTGTGCTTCTGTAGCTTTCCTCTCTTGGACATTTTGTCTGCATCAAAAAGTAATTAATCAAAATCTTAAACCTTTATTTTTAGGGCCGGAAGTGTGATCATCCCACACACCCCAGTGTATGACTATGGCAGAATGACTCCAGCTGGGAGAGCATTGTCGGCCAGTGAATTGTACCAAGAGACAGTGGCTGGAGATTTGGCAAAGGGGGCTATCGGTGGTCTAGCTGTGGCACCGAAATGTAAACGATGCAGGAAACCACAAGGTTTGTAACAGTGCATCTATAGACGAAAATATGCTGGGATTTTAAGCACGAACTAAATGGCAGGGAAAGCTGTCGGTATCATTAACTTTGAATAAGCGCGCGTCACGCAATTCCATTCACGCGCAAGGACTTGCCTAGCAACTGCAAATTGCGCGAACGCGGTATAAGAACAAAAAAACGCTTCCAGCAGGTAGAAATATGGATTTTTTTTTCGTTACAAAAGCTTTTGCCCTGTTTTTGGAACTTCATACACTGGACACCTTCCCCATATGTAGTATGAGATACGGAGTCCAACCTGGGCTAGGTTTGGTACTGTTTTATAGCGGAAATTATTGCTTAAAGTGGCCACCTGCCTAAAGTGGCCACCTGCCTAAAGTGGCCACAACTGTTTGGTCCCAAATTGGTTTGGAGGTAGAACCTTGATATGCCCCTGTTTAACGCGGCCGGTGGCCAGGGCACTTGGATTTCTGAGTGTACAATCATATGGCAGTTGAACCTGGATAATCTGGCCACACACAGTAAATTGCTTCAATGAACCAAGCTACTGTGGGAAATTTTATGAGGACCTTAAAAAGTGTTTAAAAACTGAACAATTTTCAACTTTTTAATGAGGAATCCTTTGATGCATTTCACTGTTTTACAACTATATACATGTATGTGCATTGTGGTATGTTTTATGATGTTTCTATATCCTTGCATATGCTTCCTGAACCTCTATATAAGGGCCACCTGTTTATTTTTATTTTATTTATTTATTTATTCACCACATCCAACAGCGGAGGGACGACCAATTACAGGAATGGGAGCAAGTGTGGTTGAGTGCCTTGCTCAAGAGCACAGGTGCCACAACCCGTCGCGGCCCGGAATCGAACCTACATTCTAGTACTAGCACAGGAACTTAAGTTCGACGCACTAAACCGCTCGGCCATAACACCCCATTCTGGCCACATTTTGTCGGTCCCTTCGGTGGCCACTATATACAAGTTTCACTGTATTATTTCCAAGTATCATGAAGTTGTATTCAGAAAACTCCAGCACCATTCATCTCAGGTGGGGCTATTCTCACAGGCACATAGAATATTTCTTCAATTTTGAGATAAAATAAATACATTTGAAGTGAACGCCGCCATTGCCTTGTTTGTCACAGAAATGCATTCCATTTAGTGTGGAAAACCCATCGATATATAATCACTGGATGAAGCAACGACGTCTAAAATTGAAGCCACCGTCCGCCATTGTACCCCACCAAACATAATACCTTGCCTAGACTGCGGTCAAACTATCTTCACTAGTCTACATCATAGTCTACATGTAAATGATCGCATGGACCGGGGAGCAGTCTAGGCCAAGCATTGTTCGTGGGGTACAATGCATAGTTCCGACCTGTCAATCAAGCCGAACCCGCCGACCAATCACAACAGAGCGATAGCAGACACCGCCCACATAGGTTAAAGTGCATTGCCCAACAACACAACAACATACAGTTTGTACAGTGTTGTATGCGGTGATCCGGGTGAAATTTTGGTTTCATTGCAAGGTCAGGCGTTTTGCTGTTCAAAGGTATGAAAGCACGTATTTCATGATATGACATCCCTGTATTACTGGCCCTTTACTCAGTGTGTTCTAAGATAACTGTCGACCCTGAAACATGAATACCTTTGAGTTTTCTCCAATGAATCTGTGCTTTCCGTTGAAGGTCCCATTGGTTTGTGCAGTGTGTGTGGACATTTTGACGATGGCGTGTGAGGCAATAGCAACAATATCCAAGGGGGCGGAACTATGCAAAATCGGAACTATGCATGGCGGCCGGCGCATACTTCATCCAGTGTATATTGATGGAAAAACCCCTCAATCAAGCTAACATCAAAATAAATCATCTCTTTTTCTTACAGATGTAACAGACATGTGTAAGCAAACAAAACCACAATGTGGAAAGAGTAGAACTTTAGTCGAGGACAGAAACGGAAACTCGTGCTACTATGTTTGCCGTGCGAACTGCAAAGTTATGGTGGATTACTGCAACTACGGGACGTGCTTTCAGGACGCTGAGGGAGTTATGTCTTGTCGGTACGTGGTGTATGAAGCTGTGTTGTAGACGAGTACACCGAGCATAAAAAACACCAACAAATTTTCAGTTTACGTGCTGTCCAAAGTTGTCGACATTTTCACAGAGCGTAGTATTTTTCAAGACCTCCCTCCCTTCCCTACATGTTTTTGTCATTGCATGTAAAGTCCTACGTGGCCCTCGACCACCTCCCTCACCCTCCCTACGCTTTTTAGAACTGTGAAAATGTTAACTGCTTTGGACGGCTTCTTAATCAAAACTTTAAAATTAAGTTGACATCAAAGTATTAAATATGCAGCTTCATTATACATGACTGCATAAAGCTTCTGTGTGGTACTGCTGCAAATCCCACTCTCGGATTAACTGCGTTTTTCAATCAAAAAGTGGAGAAACTTTTTGCGTTTCTTGTGTTGCCTGTTATACTTTAATCCAAATACCAAGTACTGCCGAGCACTTTGCCAACCAAGTAAAAATACAGGCGATTACATAACACATAACAGCTTTATTATTCATAAAGTTTCAGTGTGCTGAATTTTTTTGCGTTTCGTTTGTAGCTCAGTATAGTACCAAACACCTTTTCATATATCTTTCCTTGACAGTTGCCCTCAGTCCTCGGAGTACATGTACAGCGGCGTAAACTGCCAACTTAAGGTCCACCTGATAGGGCTGTACGTTGGTTGCGGAGTGGGCGGGGGACTGCTCCTAATAGCCATTATCGTAATGATTTCGTGCCTGGTCTGGTTGTGTAAGAAGGTCAAGAAACTGCAAGATGTGGACATGGAGCCTGAAATGTGAGCGAAGAAATGTTTGGTGGTTCTTTTAGAATTTTCGGTTTGTCCAAAACCTCGTTCTCACAAGAGAAATTGCTTCGTTCGATGAAGATTCAATGATGATTCGACGAAGAGATTTTCCGATGTGAACGCACGCCTCTTTATCGACGAAGATTCAAATCTCTTCGTTTGACCAAGCAAAATAGCTTCATACGACAAAGAGATCACTTCATTCGACGAAGCAAATTTGTAATGTGAACGCTACCTTCGTTTGATGAAAAGATTTGGCAGGCCTGGTTGCACAAGCGCGTCATGTGTCAAGTGCCTAGCAAGCATGGTTTTTGACGCACCACTCGAAAACCACACAGCGCATCAGACACTTCAAACCCACAACACGATGCGCATG